>CM073730.1:91471306-92751306 GCA_037113605.1 Calophaca sinica
GCAGTGAATTAATTTTCTCGATAAATTAATTTTCATAATTTATTTGGCGAGAAATTAATCCAGTAACGCGATTACTCGATGCCGTGTTTTAGTACCCTAAGACTCTAGAATTAGAGGGTAACCATGAGAGATGTGAGATTAGATGGGGTAGATTAATTGATGGGATTAGCATCTCACTTTATTTCTAGGTGTCACATTATGTGTGATAAATTTGAAAATTTCCTTTATTAACTCATTTTTTTTTTGCCTAGTTTTATTTTTAAGTGTCATAAAAGAAATGAGACCCCTATAATCAGCCCGTCCCATCGTGACCCCTCTCCCTCTACCTCATTTCAACTTCTTCTTCTTCCTTTTCTATAGTAAGAAAGAGCTTGAAGCTCCATGGTTACCAACCACCATTTTCTTTGAGTTTTCAAATTTCCAACCTTCATCATTCTTGCACCTAGGCTCAACCACTACTTGAATCATCACTTCTCAACCATCCAAGTAAGGAGAAAAACAGAATTTCTTCCTCCTTTTTACTGCACAAAACTGTGCTCCCTTCCTCTTTGACTAGGTTTAATTTTTCTTGCTTCTTAATCTTGTTTCATGCTTGTTTCTGGTGTTGTATTGTTGTTTGATCATGATTAAATGATAGAGATGAGCACATAAATCCCTTAACCTTGAAACCCTAGGCAAAAGCCCTAAGGGGAAAAAGAAGGGTAGTGTGATCTTGAGGACTAATCTTGCAATTAGTTGATATTTCTATCTTAGTTGGTGTTGTTCTTGTTGTTGTAGTTGGAAAGTTTTGAATTAGAACCATGATTTAGTAGTTTATTTGGAATTTGGGATTCTTGAAAATGTTATGGATTTTTAAGACTTGATAATGTTTTGTTTTGGGTAACAAATTGTTGTTTGATGAAGGAAAGGCATTGATCAAATGGTGTTGTAGGTGTTGGGTGACGCTTGCAAATTTTTTGAAAAAGGAGATGGGTCGTGAGACTTAGGAGTTGGAAAGGAAGGAAAAAATTGTTTTGTGCATTCTTTCTTTAGCTTATATTAGTAGATTGGTCTTCCATTGATTTGGTTTGGTGAAATGATTTGAATTAAAGAATTAGTAAAGAATTTATTGAAAACCCTTGTTTATAGGTATTGTGAAAGTGGTTTTGATGCTTGATTAAGTTTTTTCTTATGTGTACTAGTTGGTTATATGATGTTGTTGGAGTGTAGTGGAATAAGTATGGAAGTGGTTTACCAATTTAAAAAAGTTTTGTAAATTTTTTTATTTTATAGAAAAAGGGTGGTGGCCGAGAGGCCATAGGGGTGTAGGGAAGGAGGACTTTGATTGTAAATTTAGGTATAATGATTGAATGAATGTGTTTCTAGGCTTTAGAAAATTATGAAAAAATGGTTGATTGAAGTTGTTTTCACTTTAAAGCTTTCAAGAAAATTGATATTGTATTATGTTTAGCTTCTCAAGAAATGATTTTAGTTCTAAAACTTTATCTTTTCAAGTAGTTAGTAACTAAATGTCTTAGTGGAAATCCTTTGGTTAGAAGAGGGTTATGTTTTGAGAGCCTGAGGTTTTAAGTTAAGTTTATAGAATTGTGCTAAGCTTACCTTGTGATGATAGGAATTGTAGATTCTGGAATTGCAAGGATGTGGAATCGAGGCGCAAGTGTACCACGCTAATGATTTCCACTTTGGTAACTAAGCAATCCTGAGATATGGATAGATTTTAAACTGCTATAAAGCGAAGAAATTCGAGAACCTCAGTGGTTCGAGTGAGGTCTCGCACTCTTCGATTTTTAGTTCATAAAACTTTCATTATGATTATTTAGTTGGCTTGTCTACATGTGGTTGGCCGTCCCCAACCCCCACACTTGTTTAATTTCCTCTCTCACAACTCCATTGAGCAACAGAGGATGAATTGTATTCGATCGCTGTGATATGACTTGATTGCTTGATACCGCTGAATGTGGTTGTCTTGAATCGAGCTTTGTGTGAATATTTATTTAATATGCAATTGAATAATTATTCGAAGCGCTTTCTTGAATTATCATATGAGTTGATTTATTCATCATGCTTCCTTGAATCATCGTGATGCATCGATTTATTCATCGTGGAGAAAGTGTCGCCGTGGCATTTTTGAACAATATCCCTAATAAACTTAGGTGCTAGACCCCTTGTGTTTTGGCAGCTTAGTTAGACGCCTTAACGCCAAGGAACTCATCCTCAATATCCTAGGGTGGTCGTGGGAGCCCAAAGCCTATGGCCGGATTTCAAAGAACTTGTTCTGTTACTCCTGAAACTGCTGAAAGTGTCTTGAGAGAGTATGTCGAGAGTTGCATTATGGGCATTTGTGCATCTTATTGTATCTTTGCTTTATGTTTGTTGTTTCTATGTTTATTCGAGAAGTTGACCTTTTCCTGCGTGGTTCCTTCAACCCATGATGGTAACCCAGCGATGACAAAGACTCCTGGTGATACTGCAGAATGACGACATTGCCGGAGATCGTGTTTTATTTTCCAGATATCGAGATGCCCGAGGCGATGGAGTTCGACCCTATCTCCCGCCGTGTTGTATATACAGGGACGCAGGCGCATTTCTTCGAAAGTTGATGGACAAGTGTTGAGACCGGAGAAATCTAGGCGTACAGTTAGTTTTTCGATCAGGACCATGCAGGTGGTGGATGCTTGGCACAGCATTCAAAGAGAGCAGGCGATGCCAGTATCATCTTCTCATCTAGAGGGATGTTTGGAGATTTCGAGGCGACATTACTCGTTATGCACCTCCGCCAGAGAGCGAGATTTCTGATGACCACTTGAAAAAGCGTGATCAGTACGTGGATCAAGAGCTTCTACATCTCCAGCCAATACTACCCCGAAGTTCTTTGGCGCAGCCTGAGCTCGAGATAGAGCCGTGCTTCCATGATTGTCGTGACACATACTCCACCGACATCTTTCACCTGCATGTCGAGAGAGTGCGTGAGGCAGTGATGTAGCGCACAGATTCATCGAGGAGGTGCCGGCAGGAGGACGTGGTCGCAGGGTATGCCTCAAGCCACGATTCCTTTTATAGACTTGATCGGAGCGGATGCGGGGACCCGGCGGAGGATGATGATGAGGAGGATCCGCCTGAGGTTTCGGGATAGCTATCTCGTAGTCAGCCGTGGTTTGTCTGATCGCTGATTTGTGTTTTGATGATCGTAGTATTTCGCTTATAGTGTACGCTTTGTTTCGCAGCTACCGCTGGGTGGATGTCTTTGTGTAATGCAGATAGACCGGTGGCATACTTTTGGAGCACCGCACGGGTATCTGCTGGGAGTACCCTGGTGTGATCACTCTCACGCAGGTCTTCATACCATGTGTATTCTCCTCGCATATGTTTATGCACTTTCTATTTTGTACGCACTACTTATGACTACTTGCTTATATATGTGTATGTATTTTCAAAGGCATGCGCCTTGTGTCTTAGATTGCACCATGTCTCTAAACGCCGTGATAACTCGCGCGTGTGGTCGCAGATGTAGTTATTTTAAAAAATATAGATCGATTTTCCAAAGGACACAAGAGTACTATTTTAAAAGTGTGTCGATATAAGGTTGTTTTTAGTTAGTAGCGTCCGTAAACGGTCGTTACAATAGTGGTTTGAGCGGTTCGTTCTAACCGAACCGTGCATAGGAAATTTGGAGCCGGTCACCGTGTCGTTATGTTTATCTCCGCACCTAGTTGTGTTGTATTGCAATTGTTTCACGAAAGTGAAGCGCTTTACTTACCAATTGTTTGAATTGTTTCTTGATCAAGCAAAGGTGTGTTAACACATTCTTTAATTTTGAGGTTCCGATGTGTTTTTGACCTTGGAAGAATTTCATGCCACCTTGCGCAGATGCTACGCACCAGATCTCGATAGTCCCAATATGGAAAGTGGCGATTCAAGCAATGACGAGATGGCGGGCGCTATGGCTCAACTATCTACCGTCGCGACTCAACAAAGCCTAATGCTATTGCTCGCCAGACCGTGGCTTTGGCCCAACAAAATCTACAACAACAAAGAGAGAGCGTAATCTAATGCAGAGGCAGAGGATTAGCCGATTTCGTAAGCACCCACTCTATCAAAGTTCTACTACGAGTCGAATCCGCAAGGCGCACTGATGCAGGAGATGTAGAAGATCTTCGAGGCACTCCATTACCCAGGGAATGCTAAGGTGGACTATGCAACTTACTTCATCGCCAGGAGATGTCGGTAGCACCGTGGAAGCGGAGCGAAGCTGCATTTTTGACGATAGAAGGCCGTGAAATCACTGGGAAGTTTTCCACAAGAGATTCATGGACAATTATTTTCCGACATCGCACGAGCCGAGAAAGAGCAAGAGTTCCTCCGACTACAAAGAAGGTAGCATGACTGCTCAATATGCCGCTAAGTTCTAATCACTTGCAAGGTACTTTAGTCCACTTCGTGACCGAAATGATCAAGGATGGTCGAGCGAGAAATTTCAATGAGGATCGAGGTTCGACATCCGTAAACTGCGGACGCCTCTAAGGATCAGAATCTTCAAGAACTTTTGACGACAAATACCGTGTTGATTTTGCCTCAACCGGAAGAAACTTACGAGGTTTATCGTGATGCTTCACACCAGGGTTCGGGATGCGTAGCATGCAACATAGGAAAGTCAGGGCTTATGGTTCGAGATAGCTTAAGATTCACGAAAGGAATTATCATACACATGATTTCGAGCTTGTCGCTGGTCTTTGCATTGAAGATTTGGAGGCACTACCTATACGGAGCATCGCTCATCAAGCTTACAAAGAACCACAAGAGCCTCAAGTACTTGTTCGATCGTAATGAGCTCAACATGCGACAAATGAGATGGATCAATTTCTAAAAACTATGATTTCACTTTGGAATATCATCCAGTGAAGCGCGAACGTGGTAGCCGATGCACTAAGCAGAAGAGCATTTTAGTTTCAAAGAATGATGATCAATGAGCTCGAGATGCTAGAGAAGTTTCGAGACTCAAGTCAATGTGGAAGTTGTCACCAGAAAGTCAAGTTTGGCATGCTCACCATTTCTAACGGACCATTGATGAGATTAGGAACAAAGATGCTCATGACGAGCTACTACGAGAGAAGCGTCGAAATGGGCAAAGACGAGGAAAAGCGATGGAATACAATGTTGAAACAGAAAACATTTTGAGATGCAATGGACGTGTTTGTGTACCCAACATGGCTGAGCTAAGAAAGTTGATTCTCGATGAGGCGCACAAGAGTGGACTGAGTATTCATCCAGGAGTTACGAAGATGTACCGGGACCTGAAGCACTTTTGGTGGCCCGCACGAAGAAACAAGTGGCAGATTATGTAGCCTCGCTTGACTTGCCAGAAAGCGAAGGTAGAACATCAGCGACCAACAGCGATGTTACAATCACTTGACGACTGCGGTGGAAGTGGGATAGTATTTCTATGGATTTCGCTGTGGGTTTGCCAAGAACGCCGAAGAAGCATGATTCGATTTGGGTGATCGTCGACCGATTAACCAAATCTGCTCATTTCTTACCGGTGAGATCGGCTTATAATGTGGAGAAGCTAATAGAAATCTACATCGCAGAGATTGTACGACTGCATGGTGTACCTTCTTTCATCGCTTTCGATCGAGATCCTAAGTTCACATCTCACTTTGAGGGCATTACAAGAAGCTTATGGGAACTAGGCTCTAGCTTAGCTCAAAGATATCACCTCGTGATCGACTGGCCGACCGAGAGACGATTCAATCACTAGAAGATTTGTCGCGAGCATGAACGTTGGGGATCACTGCAGGAAGTTTCGGACGATAATGTCTTACCGCTAGTAGAGTTCACCTACAATAACAGCTACTATGCAAGCATTAGTATGGCACTTTACGGGCAATCGTGATGGACGTAAGTGTCGATGCCTCTTTGTTGGTATCAAGATGGGAGAGCTCTTTGTGGGATCTGCTGGTGTAAGCCCCAGAGGCCAATGTTTTTCCTTTCGACTCATATTTTGTATCATGTCATTTATTTATTATATGAGGCATTTTCGCTATTATGTTTGCTTTCCAACGTAATAAAGTCCTCGAGTAAAAGTTTGTTTTCAATAGAACATCGAGCAGACTTACTCCTGGCCAGAGATACTAAAGAACTTACTCTAAATATCCGTGAGTCGAGCATTATTATTATTAAGGACAATAATAATGCATCAAGACTATTATGTGGGTGGACTGGATAACTATAACACCGAGGACTAGATCGACCAGACAGATCGCCGGATCGAGACCTCGCGCCGAGATCTCGTGGTCGAGACCTCGTACTCAAGACCTTGTGTCGAGATCCCGTGCCAAGATCGCATGCCGAGGTCATTTGCCGAAAGCCGAGGAGACCGCTGCACTAGCCGAGCCGAAAGGAGGTCGCGGTCGAAGTTGATGAAGTCGCTGCATCGAGCCGAGGAGGTCGCATGTCGAATCGAGGAGGCCGCGTGCACGAACTCGTGTTAAGAGCCTCAGCGCTGCACGAGCACCCTAGTCGACATCGTGTCAAGATGATAACTCATATTTTTACGAACATTATTCAGCGTTATGATTACTATTGTTTGTAATAATTATATTGTCGGCGTGCAGTTCTCGTCGCTGTGTTGTAGATCTGAACCTATAGAGTAGAGGGTAATCATGAGAGAGTAGCGATTAGATGGGTAGATTGACTGATGGGATTGGCATCTCATAGCTGGAGTTACGATTATGCCCTTCTCTCACCAGCTGTATTCACGATCGGTTTTCTCACAAACACTCACTTTCTCTTTTCTTCTTTCTTCTTCCTTTCTTCTCTCGAAGTTCCTATTTCTCTCCAAAACTTCCATCAAGAACCTTGAATTGTTCCATCGAGATTCTCGCATAAACCTTCTTCATCAACCTTGTTCCTCATCATCTTCTCGACCTATATCTCACCATCTCGACCACCATCCGAGGTATGGAAAACAGATTTTCTCTTCATGCTACCGCTTAGCGCCATTTCTTCTTTCCATTTTAGCTAGTTTTTATGCTTCCAAATCATGTCAAACTGATGGGTTTTCTTCTTCATGATATTACCTCCTTTCTAACCAATTATTTGGGCTTGTAAAACAAATTTCTTCCTCTCGATTTCAGACATAGGCACTCCAAAAACCCTTCCTTTTGGTTGTTTCGATTTCTTGTTTTAGTTTGTCGCTTGTTGCTTCTCGTCAGTTGTTGTTGTCGATTTACTCGCTGTAGCATCGATAACCTTTTTCATGAACTTTGATCAAAACCCTAACGCTGTGTTAGAGGAAAATGGTCTTGTCCGAGATGTATGAAAGGAGTTATTTTGTAATGTTTATCGGGTCAGGTTAAGATCGTAATGAGAGCTAAGTGTTATTAGAACCCATAGATCGAATCGAAGTTGTGCTTGTTTTAGGAAGTCCGCTTTCCGAGATCGTGATTTCGGAATCAAGGTGTACGGGAGAGCGACCCCGAGGAGGTGGAAGGAGTGGGATCCAGATCGAGAACGGTACGTGTCGAGGTCGATCGAGAAGCCGACGCGTGTCGAGATCGAGTAAGAGAAGTCGCTGTCGAGCTCGCTTCAAGACACCGTGTCGAGGTCGCTGTCGAGCAAAGATTAACTTGGAGTACGGTAGCGGCACTTCATATTCTACGTGTTTATGTTTTGTGCGTAAGTGGCAACTTTTAGACATTATTAAGACTTTATTTTATATGTTATTGTGAATGGATTCCCCGATTTGTGTCGAGCTTGAAATGTTGTGATATGATTGGGTTTTTGCATGTATTTAATATGTGATTGAATATATGTTGTGAATTGTGTATTGCATGTTGAATTGGCGCTTTCTTCATGTCGAGCTTGCTCTTTTATTTGACATGCGGTTGAATATCTTGTGTATAACTCTTTGAATATCGTGACGCGCTAATTGTTCATCGAGTGAGCGAGCTAGGCGAGTCGTATGACGCTTTTGAGCCGTGACCCTGATAACTGGCGGTGCTAGGTCCCCTTTGTTTACGGAGATCGACTAGACGCCGCCACGCTTACGGGACCCGAAGCCGATCGGCCCTAGGGAGAGCGAGGATCCCAAGGCTTCTACTGACCTTCCGACATACCGGCACGGCGCGGTGCATTCCGGAAAATTGTCGAGTCGAGAGAAAATGGATCGCGAAGTCAGGTCGAAAGTTAGAGTGAGATGGTCGAGTCACGCTGGTGAATGATATAATCGTGATGTCCGCTATTTCTTTATGCCGCGGCTTATCTTGAATTGTTGAGAAGTCGACCTTTCCCCGTGGTGCCTTCAATCCATGACTGCTACCCAGGCGATGTCGAGGGCGCAGGGAACTCGACAGCAGATGATGCCGAGGAGGAGCTCGACGAGGACCAGGGCGACGACCTGTATTTGTCGTGATTGATTATGTGTGGATGTTTGTTTTTCTGATGGCTGTACTTTGTTTTCTTTGTGTTCAGGAGTCGTGGCCAGCTTGGGCAAGTTATGTTTTGTTGCTACAGGTAGATCAAGCGGTTTACTTTGGAGCAAATGCGGGTGTTCACTTAAGTACCCCCAGTGGTATGATTGCTCTCAAGTCGCCATACCTTAGGTGTATTTTCTTTGTACATTTACTACTCAGATTTTGTATACATTATTATTTCGAAGTGATATATATATGTATGTTATGCATGTATGTTTTATTAGAATTTAAGTCTTGTGTCTTAGTTGCACCATGTTTCAAAAGTCAGAATTACTCGATGTGCACGAGTTGGTTTTATAAAAAAATAGACCGCATTTTTTAAAAGGCACAAGAGTACCGCTTTAAAACACATCTCATACAGTTTAGTTGAGCTCTGTGTTGAGTTTCGTGAACTCGAGCTCTGGTGATATTGAGCTCTGTGAGCGGTCCTAAACGGTCGTTACATTGTTGGTATCAAAGCAGCTTCTGCTCGACCGAGCCGTGCATAGGAATTTTGACCGGTCACCGTGGTTTCCGATATGTGTGCTCGTACATGGTCAGGCTATGTTGATTGTCGCTTGATTAAGTGAAGCACTTATTGCTTGAAAATTGTTTGAACTGCTTGATTGAAGCAAAGGTGTTTTAACACATCCTTGTTGTGAGATTCGACAGGTTTTGAACTTTGTGGAATCTAATGCCACCTCGCAGATACGATACCGCGAATCGAGAACGCCGACATGGAACGAGCTATTCAAGCTTACGACCGAGATGGCGGCAGCCATGGCTCAAAGAATCACCGCCGCAGAACTCAACAGTTAACGCGATGGCTCAACAGACGGCAATGTTAACTCAAAGAGAACTTACAAAGAATGCAGAATGAAAGCAGAGCGAAATGTCAAGCTGCAGAGGATCGCGCACTTTAGGAAGCATGATCCAATCGGTTCTATGGTGAGCCAAATCCAGATAAAGTCGATCTTTGGATGCAAGAGATCGAGAAGATCTTCGAGGCACTTCATCGTCTCGAACAACGTGAAGGTCGACTATGCCACCTACTTACCGCTAGGAGACGCAGAGTATTGGTGGAGGGAGTGAAGCAAACATTTATAGCGTAACGTCGCGAGATGACCTGGAGCTTTTCCGTGAAAGATTCTTGGACAAGTACTTCCCAGACATCGCACGAGCCGAGAAGGAGCAAGAGTTTCTTCAATTGCAAGAAGGCAGCCGACAGGTCCGAGTATGCAGCCAAGTTCGAAGTCAGCCAAGCAGGTATTTCACCATTTCGTGATCGAGCCGACCAAAGATGGTTAAGCGAGAGGTTCCAACGAGGATTAAGATTTCGACATTCGTGGTGGTGTCAGCTGAGGATCGTAAACCTCCAAGAGCCGATTGATCGTGGTCGAGGTAGAAGGAGTAAGAAGCCACAAGAAGAAGACTGCGTAGGCGACCGGTGAGACCTCAGAGCGCGGCGTAGGTTTACACGTAAAGGAAAACAACTGCAGGTTAAGCCTTACGACCGACCTCGTGGGAACAACAATAGAGGACAAGATCGTCCGATGACCCAGGAGCGAGGAGAGTGGAGGTCGACCGTGTCGAGGTGACTTGCTATCGCTAGGGAAGCCGTGACATTATGCGAGTAATCAGACTCGTAAGGAGGAGGTGTGTTTCAACCGCAAGAAGCCAGGCATTTTGCCAAGGATTGTCTCTACACCTAAAGTCAACCAAAGAATGCTTGCGCAAAGGCCAAAGGAAAGCGCCAGGTAGCTAAAGGCGTAGTCTTTTGCATGAGTGGCGAGGAAGCAGAGCGAGTCAAGATCTTATTCAAGGTGAATGTGAGATCGAGGGTAAATCCTTATCCGTTTTCTTGATTCGTGCAACCCATTCCTTTATTTCTTCTCGATCAGGTGAACCATTTGAACTTGACCGTGATCGCTTACTGCTCAAATTGGTAGTTACAACCCCAAATGCTAAAACCTTAGTCACAAACACCGCATGTCTTAATTGTGTAGTGGTTATTCGTGAGTAGAAAGTTTGTGGTCAATTTGGTTTGTTTGCCTCTTAAGGGCTTAGATGTCATCCTCTGATGGATTGGTTGTCACACCACCATGTCCTTCTTGGACTGCGTGCCCGTGAAACCGTAATTTTTCCAGACCTTGAGTCTCCAATTATCTTTCGCCGAACGATTGGAGTTTCTTTGAAAGAAGGAACTAGGGAATACATGTATCCGCTAGCTCTAAGTTTTCCAGCCAGATCGACGTGAAGAATGTTCCAGGTGTGTGACTTTGAGGACGCTTCCCGAAGACGCGCTGTGGTTACCACCAAAGGCGTAGAGGTCGAAGTTCTCCATCGACCGATTCCAGGGACAGACCGATTTCCAAAGTGCCATACAGGATGTCTCCCGCCGAGATGAAAGAATCAAGTCCCAGATCGAACACTGAGTCAAAGCAATTCATACGACCGAGCCGTGTCACCGCGGGGAGCTCCAAAGGTTGCTGGTTAAGAAGAAGGATGGACGATCGAGACTGGCGCGTGACTACCGCGAGCTCAACAAGGTTACCGTGGAAGAACCGCTATCCGTTACTCCTCGATTGACGACTGATGGATCAACTTCGTGGAGCCGCGATCTTTCCAAGATAGACTTGAAGCTCCGCTACCATCGATTCGCTGAAGGAGGAAGATGTCCCCAAGACAGCCTTTCAGACCGCATACGGTCACTACGAGTACTTGGTGATGCCGCTTGAGTGACGACGCGCCACCGTGTTTATGGACTACATGAATAGGATTTTCCATTCGCTCTGGATCACTTGTTGTAGTGTTCATCGACGACATCCTCGATTTACTCGAGGAACCGAGAAGAGCACGAAGAACACTTACGCCGAGCATCGCAGATATTACGAGAGAAGCAACTCTATGCCAACCTGGTCAAGTGTGAATTTTGGCTCAAGAGGTGAATTTTCTTGGTCATGTGATTTCCAAAGAAGCGGATACCGTGGATCCAACTAAGATTGAAGTCAGGTTAGCGTGGGAACAAACAAGACGCTGCATCGAGGTCGAGTTTTGTTGGCTTAGCGTGCTATTATCGAAGATTCATTCAAGGTTTCTCAAGATTTTCGCGCCTTACACGACTTACGAGGAAGGATCAACCTTTGCCTGGACCGAGGAGCGTGAAACCGGGCTTTTCAAAGATCAAGGAGCTTTTGACGACAAATACCGCGGTTGATTTTGCCCCAACCCGTAAGAGCCTTACGAGGTGTATCAGGATGCGCCACACCAGTGATCGGGATGCGTACGATGCAACATCTAAGGTGGTCGCAGATGCTTCAAGACAATTTTAAGATTCACGAGAGGAACTACCCTACTCACGACTTGAGCCGGGCAGCAGAGTTTTTGCGTCAAGATATGGAGGCACTACCTTTACGGGAGCACTTCATCGCTTTCAGCGATCACAAGAGCTCAAGCACTGCTCGACCGTAAAGAGCTCAACATGCGCCAAGATGGACGTAATTTCTCAAGGACTACGACTTTACGCTGGAATACCATCCCTAAGGCTAACGTAGTAGCGCATGCATTGAGCAGAAGAGCGCTCTAGTTTCCTCAATGATGATCAAGGAGTCGAGATGCTCGAGAAGTTCCGAGACTTGAAGTCGAGTGTCAAGTTTCACCGGAAAGCCGAGATTTGGTATGCTTACCATTTCTAACAGATTGTTGGACGAGATCCGAGACCAAAGAAGTTCATGACGAGCCCTCGCAAGAGAAGGTTCAGCTGATAGCGCAAGTGGAAGGCGATGTAATTCAAGGCCTGAACGGACGACATCTTAAGATGCAATGGCCGAGTATGTGTACCTAACGAGCGGAGCCGAGAAAGTTAATACTCGACGGCGCATAAGAGCAACTTTAGTATTCATCCAGGAGTTACGAAGATGTATCAAGACTTGAAGAAGCATTTTTGGTGGTCCTGAATGAAGAAGCAAGTGGTCGAGCACGTAGCTTCGCGGTTTAACGTGTCGTAAAGCCGGGTGGAACACCAACGACCGCGGAATGCTACAATCGCTGACGCATCAGATGGAAATGGGATAGTATTTCCATGGACTTCGCTGTAGGTTTGCCGAAGACGCAGAAGAAGAATGATTCGATTTGGGTGATCGCCGACCGATCGACCAAATCGCCATTTCTTACCAAAGGAGGTCGACATACAACGTGGAAAGCCGACCGAGATCTACATCGCGAGATAGTGCGACTTCATGGTATACCCTCTTCAATCGTGGTCCGACCGAGATCCGGTTCACGCCTCATTTTTGGAGGGAATTGCAAGAAGCGATGGGAACCGAAGCTCGTGCTTAGCTCGGCATATCATCCTCGTAATGACGGCCGATTTAGAGAACGATCCAATCGCTGAAGATTTGTTGCGAGCTTGTACCTTAGATCACCGAGGAAGTTGGGACGACGCCTTACCATTGGTGGAGTTCACCTACAATACAGCTTCCATGCGAGTATTGGAATGGCACCTTTGAAGCTAATCAGATGGACGTAAATGTCGACGCCTCTTTGTTGGTACCAGATTCGCGAGCCGCTCGCTGTAGGACCGTATATGATCCAAACAGACTACCGAGAAGATCCGCTTGATCGTAGATAGGATGCGAACGCCTCAAAGTCGACGTAAGAGTTATGCCGACCAACGACGCCGACCACTCGAAGTTCGAGGAAGGAGAACATGTATTTCTTAGAGTCACCCCCACCATCGAGTTGGTCGAGCGATCAAATCCAAGAAACTTACCCCTAAATTCATTGACCTTATCGATTCTTCGTCAGATTGGTCCAAAGGGCATATCGATTGCCTTGCCACCCTTCTTGTCGAACATTCACGACGCCTTCCACGCCTCACAATCATGAAGTATATTTCCGACCCTCTCATGTCATCGAACCTGATGTGATTCAACCGGGGACGACCTATCTTTCAAGCATTACCAAGAAGGATCGCTGATCTGAAAGCCAAACAGCTATGAACAAAGAGATTCAACTTGTCAAAGTCAAAGGGATCAAGACTGAGATGCGACTGGGAGCTGGAGGAGAAGATGAAGACTCAAGACTTAAACTTTTCCGAGGTAAGAATCTTATTTGCAATTTCGAGGACGAAATTTTTTTAGAGGGAGAGATCAGAACACCTAAGGACGAGATCGACCAGATTAGATCGCCGGATCAAGACCTCGCCGAGATCTCGTGGTCGAGACCTCGCATCAAGACCTTGTGTCGAGATCCCGTGCCAAGATCGCATGCCGAGGTCATTTGCCGAGCCGAGGAGACCGCGCGGCACTAGCCGCCGAAATGAGGAGGTCGCGGTCGAAGTCGATGAAGTCGCTGCATCGAAAGCCGAGGAGGTCGCATGTCGAATCGAGGAGGCCGCGGCACGTAACTCGTGTTAAGAGCTCTGCGGCGCTTGCACGAGCACCCTAGTCGACATCGCGGTCGAGATGATAACTCGTGATTTTTACGAACGTTATTCAACAAGTATGATTACTATTGTTTGTAATAATTATATTGCTCGGCAGCGCTTCGCCGCCGTGTCAGATCCGAACCTATAGAGTAGAGGGTGATTATGAGAGAGTAGCGATTAGATGGGTAGATTGATTGATGGGATTGGCATCTCATAACCGAAGTTACGATTATGCCCTTCTCTCACCATCTGTATTCACGATCAGTTTTCTCAAACACTCACTTTCTCTTTTCTTCTTTCTTCTTCCTTTCTTCTCTCGAAGTTCCTATTTCTCTCCAAAACTTCCATCAAGAACCTTGAATTGTTCCATCGAGATTCTCGCATAAACCTTCTTCATCAACCTTGTTCCTCATCATCTTCTCGACCTATATCTCACCATCTCGACCACCATCCGAGGTATGGAAAACAGATTTTCTCTTCATGCTACCGCTTAGCGCCATTTCTTCTTTCCATTTTAGCTAGTTTTATGCTTCCAAATCATGTCAAACTGATGGGTTTTCTTCTTCATGATATTACCTCCTTTCTAACCAATTATTTGGGCTTGTAAAACAAATTTCTTCCTCTCGATTTCTCAGAATAGGCAAGACTCCAAAAACCCTTCCTTTTGGTTGTTTCGATTTCTTGTTTTAGTTTGTCGCTTGTTGCTTCGTTGTTGTTGTTGTCGATTTACTCGTTGTAGCATCGTGATAACCTTTTTCATGAACTTTTGATCGAAACCCTAACGCTGTGTTAGAGGAAAAATGGTCTTGTCTCGAGATTTATGAAAGGAGTTATTTTGTAATGTTTACTGGGTCAGGTTAAGATCGTAATGAGAGCTAAGTGTTATTAGAACCCATAGATCGAATCGAGTTGTGCTTGTTTTAGGAAGTCTGCTTCCCGAGATCGTGATTTCAATCAAGGTGTACGGAGAGCTTAACCCGAGGACGTGGAAGCAAAGTGGGATCCAGATCGAGAATCCAGACGCGGTCGAGGTCGATCGAGAAGCCGCACGTGTCGAGATCGAGTAAGAGAAGTCGCTGTCGAAGCCTGCTTGAAGACAAAATGTCGCAGGTCGTTGTCGAGCAAAGATTAACTCGAGTACGGTAGCGGCACTTCATATTCTACGTGTTTATGTTTTCAGGCGTAGCGGCAACTTTTAGACATTATTAAGACTTTATTTTATATGTTATTGTGAATGGATTCCCCGATTTGTGTCGAGCTTGAAATGTTGTGATATGATTGGTTTTTTGCATGTATTTAATACGTGATTGAATATATGTTGTGAATTGTGTATTGCATGTTGAATTATGCTTCTTCATGTCGAGCTTGCTCTTTTTATTTGACATGCGGTTGAATATCTTGTGTATAACTCTTTGAATATCGTGATGCGCAAATTGTTCATCGAGTGAGCGAAGCTAGGCGAGTCGTATGACGCTTTTGAGCCGTGGACCCTGATAACTAAGGGTGCTAGGTCCCCTTTGTTTACGGAGATCGACTAGACGCCGCCACGCTTACGGGACCCCGAGTCGATCGGCCCTAGGGAGAGCGAGATCCCAAGGCTTCGGCTGACCTTCCGACATACGGCACGGGCGTGTGCATTCCGGAAAATTGTCGAGTCGAGAGAAAATGGATCGCGAGTCGTGTCGAAGTTAGAGTGAGATGGTCGAGTCACGCTGGTGAATGATATACCGTGATGTCCGCTTATTTCTTTATGCCGCGCTTATCTTGAATTGTTGAGAAGTCGACCTTTCCCGTGGTGCCTTCAATCCATGACTGCTACCCAGCGAGGTCGAGGGCGCAGGAACTCGACAACAGATGATGCCGAGGAGGAGCTCGACGAGACCAGGCGACGACCGTATTTGTCGTGGATTGATTATGTTGGATGTTTGTTTTTCCGATGACTGCATTTTTGTTTTCTTTGTGTTCGCAGGTCGTGACCGCTTGGGGCTTGCTATGTTTTGTTGCTACAGGTAGATCAAGCGGTTTACTTTGGAGCACCAAGGTGGGTGTTCCGCTTAGTACCCCCTGTATGATTGCTCCTCAAGTCGCCATACCTTAGGTGTATTTTCTTTGTACATTTACTACTCAGATTTTGTATACATTATTATTTCGAGTGATATATATATATGTATGTTATGCATGTATGTTTTATTAGAATTTAAGTCTTGTGGTCTTAGTTGCACCATGTTTCAAAAGTCAGAATTACTCGATGTGCACGAGTTGGTTTTATAAAAAAATAGACCGCATTTTTAAAAGGCACAAGAGTACCGCTTTAAAACACATCTCATACAGGTTTAGTTGAGCTCTGTGTTGAGCTCAGAACTCGAGCTCGGTATATTGAGCTCTGTAGCGGTCCTGGAAACTGGTCGTTACAATAACCTCATCTCACAAAGTTATAGATATGAGATATCAAGTCACCACATAGGTACACGTTAGGTAATTGTGTAATCGGATTGACCCGCCATGAGAATACTACATAGTGTGTTATGTAAGTGTCATGAGTTATTCTCATAGTGATAAGTGGTGTATGCCACCTCGCACTGAAACCACTATGGTCCCTACATGAGGAGTCAGTGTTTTATTGTCACAAACATTGTCCAGAATAGACAATTATAAAGTCTGCTAATCGGGCACTCAACGAGTCATGCAAAGAGACATGAGTGACCTAGATGGGATTTGCCCTCCTACATAACAGAGTAATATCTCAGGCCCTTGATATAGTATGATCAGAAATGCATGGCTATGCCGAAATAAGTCAATATGAGATATTGATCTTATTTGTTGTTACTAAGTCTACTCAGCATCAAGGAATATAATATTGAACTATACAAGGGTGACACATACTATGCCTTGTGTTCAATATAGATATAAGGGCAAAAGGGTAATTATACACATGATCATTATCACGGAAAGGTTACGCCACAACACCGACATTCTCGTTACTGGATAGCGTTGATGTGTTGCTAGACACCGCCATCGCTTATAATATTAAATAGTGATTTAATATTATTGCCAACGCATGAACCTACAGGTCACACACATGAGAACAAAGCACGGGAGATTAAATAAATGAGTGAGACTCATTTTATTCTGGTGCATTCTTACGATGCACCAAATACGAGTCAAGAAAGACGCAGAACACGATAAGTTACGGCGGCGCTGAGAGCACACCGTAAGCTACGGTGCTAGGCCGCTTTAAGTGAAGTCTATAAATAGACTCAAGATCAAGTCAAAACACCTAATTAAAATCCTAGCCGCTTTCAAAGATCGTGACTTGCATCGCGGATCGTTCCGCACGTCACCTAGCATCGTGACGAGACCGCCTCCCATTCAAGGTCGCTCGTGGTGGACTACGAGAGGCGTTGTTTTCTCGTATGACGCCGTGTTCGATTCCTATTTTCGCCTGGCAAACGATCCGCGCTACAAGAGGTAATTCATATAACCCCGAGTCATGACCATTCGCATGATCCATGGAAGGAAAGTTTAAATTTCCGCCGCTTTTAATCTCTCGTTATTGCGCTTATTTCCTTACAGGATCGCATATGATTTAGTAGACTATCGAGAATATCCGATTGATCAAAGATAGGATGCGACGCCGCAGTAGTCGATGTAAGAGTTATGCGGACCAGTGGTCGCCGACCGTTAGAATTTGACGGCGAGAGCATGTATTCCTCCGAGTTACACCTACTATTAGAGTTGGTCGAGCAATCAAATCCAAAAGGCTTACTCTAAGTTCATTGGACCCTACCAGATTCTTCGTCGTATTGGTCCAGTAGCATATTAGATTGCCTTGCTACCTTTCTTGTCAAATATTCACGACGTCTTCCACGTTTCTCAGTTGCGAAAGTATGTTTCCGACCCTTCTCACATTATCGAACCTGATGCGATTCAACTAAAGGATGACTTATCATTTGAAGTATCACCTGCAAAGATTGTCGATCGTAAGACTAAGCAATTAAGAAATAAAGAGATTCAACTTGTCAAGGTCAGGTGGAATCGTAAGACCTGATGCAACGTGGGAGCCGGAAGAAAAGATGAAGGATCAATATCCGTAACTTTTCCCAGACGATCTTACCCGCAGCTTCGAGGATGAAACTATTTTAGAGGGAGTATTGTAACACCCGCATTTTTACGATAATGCTATTTAACGTTATTGTAGTGTAATTTTTATCGTGAATTATGCTATGATAAGCAATTCCTTGTTCTCTAAATAAGTGATTTAAATAAATCAAGATCAAATAATGTTTTATGTTAATTCATTATTCGAATATCGTCGAAAAATTCTAACGGAGTTTTGTCGCGTTTCGAATCGCCGGGCAGTTTTGCCGCAGATAAAATTTTAAACGAACTCCGATTTTGATGAAAATCGAATCGTGACTTGTTGTGATTATTAGTGAGTATTTTAGATTGTTTTTATTATTTATGATAATTTATTTTCACGCGGTGAATTAATTTCTCGATAAATTAATTTTCGCTAATTTATCTACAGAAATTAATCAAGAACGCGATTACTGATGCCGTGTTTTAGTACCCTAAGACTCTAGAATTAGAGGGTAATCATGAGAGATGTGAGATTAGATGGGTAGATTAATTGTTGGGATTAGCATCTCACTTTATTGCTAGGTGTCAAATTATGTGTGATTAATTTGAAAATTTCCTTTATTAACTCATTTTTTTTGCCTAGTTTTATTTTTTAAGTGTCAAAAAAGAAATGAGACCGCTTATAATCAGCTCCTCCCACCGTGACCCTCTCCCTCTACCTCATTTCAACTTCTTCTTCTTCTTTCTTTTCTACAATAAGAAAGAGCTTGAAGCTCCATAGTCACCAACCACCATTTTCTTTGAGTTTTCAACCTCCAACCTTCATCATTCTTGCACCTAGGCTCAAACTCTACATGAATCATCACTTCTCAACCATCCAAGTAAGAAGAAAACAAAATTTCTTCATCCTTCTTACTACACAAAATCGCGCTCTTTCCTCTTTGACTAGGTTTAATTTTTCTTGCTTCTTAATCTTGTTTCATGCTTGTTTTGGTGTTGTATTGTTGTCTGATCATGATTAAATGATGGAGATGAGCACATAAATCCCTAACCTTGAAACCCTAGGCGAAGCCCTAAGGGGAAAAGAAGGGTAGTGTGGTCTTGAGGACTAATCTTGCAATTAGTTGATATTTCTATCTTAATTGGTGTTGTTCTTGTTGTTGTAGTTGAAAGTTTTGAGTTAGAACCATGATTTAGTAGCTTATTTGGAATTTAGGAGTCTTTAAAATGTTATGGATTGTTTTTAAGACTTGATAATGTTTTGTTTTGGGTAACAAATTGTTGTTTGATGAAGGAAAGGCATTGATCAAATGGTGTTGTAGGTGTTGGGTGAAGTTTTGCAATTTTTTTTTGAAAACGGGAGATGGGGCCGTGAGTCCTAGGAGTTGAAAGGGGAAGGAAAAATTGTTTTGCATTCTTCTTTTAGCTTATATTAGTAGATTGGTCTTGCATTGGATTTGGTTTGGTGAAATGATTTGGATTAAAGAATTAGTAAAGAATTTATTGAAAAATCTTGTTTATAGGTATTGTGAAAATGGTTTTGATGCTTGTTTAAGTTTTTCTTATGTGTACTAGTTGGTTATATGATGTTTTCGGAGTGTAGGGAATAGGTGTGGAAGTGGTTTACTAATTTAAAAGAAAGTTTTGCAAATTTTTTTTTACAAAAGGGTGGTGGCTTAGAGGCCATAGGGTGTAGGGAAGGAGGACTTTGGTTGTAAATTTGGGTATAATGATTGAATGAATGTGTTTCTAGGCTTTAGAAAATTATGAAAAAGTGGTTGATTGAAGTTGTTTTCACTTTAAAGCTTTGAAGAAAATTGATATTGTATTATTTTTAGCTTCTCAAGAAATGATTTTAGTTCTAAAACTTTATCTTTTCAAGTAGTTAGTAATTGTCTTAGTGGAAATGCTTTGGTTAGAAGAGGTTAGGTTTTGAGAGCCTAAGGTTTTAAGTTAAGTTTATAGAATTGTGCTAAGCTTACCTTGTGATGATAGGACTTGTAGATTCTGGAATTGCATGACGTGGAATCGAGGCGCATGGTACCATGCTAGCGACAACTTTGGTAAGTGGCAACTTGTAGATATGGATAGATTTTAAATTTCATATAAAGCGAAGAAGTCCGAGAACCTCAGGGTTCAAAGTGAGGGTCTCGCATCTTTCGATTTTTAGTTCTTAAAACTTTCATTATGATTATTTAGTGGGCTTGTCTGCAAGTGGTTGGCACCGCCCTTAACCCCCACACTTTTTGATTTCCTCTTGTCAACCCATCGAGTCACAGAGGTTGAATTGTATTCGAATCGCTGTGATATGACTTGATTGCTTGATACTATTAAATTGGGTTGTCTTGTATTGAGCTTTGTGTGAATATTTATTTAATATGCAATTGAATAATTATTCGAAGTTTCTTTCTTGAATTATCATATGAGTTGATTTATTCATCATGCTTCCTTGAATCATTGTATGCGCGATTCATTCATCAGTGGAGAAAGTGTCGCCATGGCGCTTTTGAACTATATCCCTAATAAACTTAGGTGCTAGGACCCCTTGTTTTTCACCGCTTAGTTAGACGCCTTAACGCCAAGGAACTCGCCCTCAATATCCTAGGGTGGTAGTGGAGCCCAAAGCCTATGGCCGATTTCAAAGAAATTGTTCGACGTTACTTTCGGAAATTTGTCGAAAGTGTCTTGAGAGAGTGTGTCGAGAGTTGCATTATGGGCATTTGTGAATCTTATTGTCTCTTGCTTTATGTTTGTTGTTTCTATGTTTATTCGAGAAGTTGACCCTTTTCCCGTGGTTCCTTCAACCAATGATGGTAACCTGTGCAATGATAAAGACTCAGGATACCAAATGATGACGACATCGCCGGAGATCGTGTTTTATTTTCCAGATATCGAGATGCCCGCGGGGATGGAGTTTGACCCCATCTCCCACCGTGTTGTATATACAGGGGACGTTGTACAAACATTCCGAGTTGATGGACTAGTACGAAGACAGGAGACATCTAGGCGTACAGTTAGTTTTCCGATCAGGACCATGCAGGTGGTGGATGCTTCAGCGCAAAGATTCGTGAGAGAGCAAAGCGATTCCAAAGATCATCTTCTTCGCCAGAGGGATGTTTCGAGATTTCAAGAAGTATTACTACTGCTACGCACCTCCGCCAGAGAGCGAGATTTCATATGACCACTCGAAAGAGCGTGATCAGGCGTGGGACAGCTGGAGCTTCTACATCTCGAGCGGCACCTACCCCGAGTTCTTTGGCAGAGCCTGAGCCTGAGACAGAGCCGACTTCCCCCATGATTGTCAGGACACCTACTCCATCGGGACATCTTTCACCAGATGTCGAGAGTGCGTGAGGTAGGATGTAGCAAAGACAGATCTATCGAGGAAGTGCCGCAGAGGAGGACGTGTCGTGGGGTATATCCGCTACTGCCTTTCATAGAGTCGATCGGAGAGGACGTGGCGTAATTCGGCGAAGGATGATGACGAGGAGGATCCGTCTGAGAATTCAGATAGCTATCTGTAGTTGCTGTGATTGTCTGACTGCTTGTTTTGTATTTTGGATGACTGTAGTATTTCATTTATAGTGTACAGTTTGTTTTGGTGACCAGTTGGGCTTTGTGGATGTCTTTTGTGTACTGCAGGGTAGACTGGTGGCATACTTTTGAAGCAGCCCCCTGCGTGGGTGTCTGCCGGGAGTACCCCCGAAGTATAATCACTCTCACGAGGGTCTTCACACCATAGGTGTATTCTCTTGTACATGTTTATGCACTTTCTATTTTGTACGCACTGCTTATGACTACTTGCTTATATATGTGCATGTATTTTCAGTGCATGCGTCTTGTGTCTTAGATTGCACCATGTTTCTAAACGATGTGACAACTCTGTGTGTGCTTGCGGATGTAGTTGTTTTAAAAAAAAATTATAGACCGTATTTTTCAAAGGATACAAGAGTACTATTTTAAAAGTGCGTCGCATATAGGGTTGTTTTTAGTTAATAGCGGTCCAGAAATGGGTCGTTACAGAATTGATGATTACAGATCCTCAATGCTAATTTTCAGCAAATTCTAATACTAGCAACAAACTTATTTCAATCACAAGTTGTCAGAAATATTTTTTAATAGCCCTAAATCAGGAAAATTTAGAGTTCTCTATAATTATAAGCAATTATAAGCATAGCCAAGTAATAAATAAAATATAAAATCCATCTCCACACTTATTTCTAGCTATGTCGTCACTGCTACTAAGATATATCAGGCCCAAAAATGATAAAAGAAGTCAAGATAAGTGTGCTAAAATAAAAGAAATTGGAAAGTGACTCCCATCTGAAAAATATCGCGGGCAAATTGAATGGGGATATGAATACAATTGATGTTGCCTGTTCCAATATCGATGAACTTGGTAAGCGGGCGCAAGAACTGTGAATCAAAACAACTAAAAATTTTGGAAACAAAATAAAAAGAAATAAAAAAATAAGATAGCAAAATAAAGCTAAAAGAAATAAAATAAAATGTATCCTGCGAGTATGCCAATATGTACAAATCTCTTTTTAATACAGAAGCAAATGCCTGAGTACTAAAAGAGAAAAGAGAGTGAGGCCTCGCATCACTCTACAGGAGTGTGGCCGAGCCGGGCGTGCTCCAAAATGGTCGCAAGCCATCGTCCACACGGGCCCAAAGGTTCTCGAAACATATATGCATCTCGCCGAGACGCCACATAACATTCTCGCAGAGCGGGCCCCTGGTGCCGGGCTTTGGCAAAGGGGCGTGGTGGTGCAGGATGCTCGTCCACCAGGGACTCAACCTCTATGTGATGGTCCTCTTGCTGTTGTGGCTGCTTCAGACGAACTACCTCATAATCTCCGCGCCCCCAATCTCCGTAGAACACCGATGTTGCAGAGTGTCGATAGACCAATGGGCCCCATCACAATGACTGTGGCCCCCACTCCAGTGCGAACTCCAAGGTGGGCAGCCAGTCTAGAGATTAATGAACCCAACATGATGTGTCCGGTGTTCTAGGTCTACAGATGAACGCCCAGCTATGTGCATGTGCGCAGGAAGAACATCCCTGCGTCGTAGCGGCGGACTTGGTCATGTGTCGTGGCCCATAGAAGGAAGAGGTATGGTCGGGTAACCGTCCCATTGCTAAGGGATCTCCCGTTTATGGAAGGGCTAACCACCTGTGCACTGTACGCACAGCTGGGTCTCTACTGACCTTAGCGCAGCTGAGGATATAATGGGTGTCCCTAGTGAGAGCCCACCAGCTCTCTAAATCCTGCCACCCTCTCGGTATCTCCGTGAGGGCTCTCAAATACTGGCTCGAATCAGATTATTCGCCTCAATCCCAAAGACGACGCTGAAATCGCCAGGTCATCGTCTGGTGAGTCCCATGGAGGTAGAATGTGACAACTAACTCCTAGTATGGCTCATCATCCGTGGCTGGATGCTCAGCCTCCTGTCCCTCATATGATATCCACAAGTGGCTAAAGTCTCAGACAATTCTCCACATGAGTGGGTCAGAACATCCCTTTTTTCAAGTAATCCTAAATAATATTTTAAGTTGTTAATTAAATAATGAACGGGCATTAAAAACCTTGATTAGGAAAATTTGGCTTAAGTAGGGCCTAGAACCCTTATGAAAGGCCTAGAACCTCCCTGGAAGGGTATGGAAACCCCTAGAAACATCTAGAAAATAAGAAACTAGATGAACCTCCTTTACCTTGGTCGCATCGCGACCAGAATAAGCCTTTAGCAATCGCGACGAGATGGTATGATTTATCACACCAATTGATTTTCGCCATGTGTACATCTAGAAGGGTCCAGAAGGCTCCAATCGCGATGCGATGTACTGTCGTGACGTGATGAAGGCCGAATTTCGCTTATAAATACCCCTTTACCCCCTGCATTTCCATTCACCCCAAATTCCATTCTCTCTCTAGGAACTTCTAAGGAGTGAGTATGCTCTGCACTTTCCTCCAATGAGGATCTGGTGCATCAAAAACCTTTAGTGGGCAATCCTCGAGATCGAGAAGTGAGCGAGACTTAGAGGGCCACTAAGGAGAAAGTATGCTCTACACTTGCCTCAAGTGAGGATCTTGTGCATCAAAAAGCCTTAGTAGGTAATCTTCTGAGAAAAGAGGAAAAGAGCCGAGAGCCGCCTAGTAGGCAAGGCAGAGTTGTCCAGAGGTAGGAGCACGAGTAGCGGGTGCAGTGAGGGTGCAGAGAGTGGCAGCAGCTGCATCAATCTTCTAACCAGGTGGCAGATCGGAACCCTATCCACTAGGGATTATAGGATTAGAATAAGTGTATAACTAGGCGTAGGGTGACCCAAGCCCTACTAGCAGTTGATAACAGCAGCACCTCAGGAGAGGGGCTGTGACCTAGGATAGCAGAGGAAAGTTGTCAGAGGTCTGTCAACCATAGGAATGATCTATTGTTATCTATGGATGGATGCTGATTGATTGCTCTATAGTTGTATGTGTGTGATTGATGGTATGCTGATTGATAACATGTCAGTAGTAGGTTGCCTGAGCGATGTTAAGATTGATCCATATGTTGATCGAGGATGGTTGATGATTAATATTATGATGATTAGGGTTAATCCATATGTTGATCGAGGATGGTTTATGATTGAAGTTGTGTTATGTGTGCTGGTAGTTCTGATTATGTTGATGTAATGTTAAATATTGCTGCGTATGGAAGTATGATGATTGGCTGAGACTGATAAGCTGATAAGTACTGAGATAAGATGTTGATGCATGCTAAAATGATGAATAATAAGCTGATAAGTAATAAAGATGATAGATGATGATGAAACATCGCGTGGGAAGGTTTCATATGCATGGTTGTAATCCACCGCCATGCACATAGGCTGTGTACGAGGTCAGGTACCAGATTGCGGGTATGATATAGTCAGTACAGGACACATCGGTCCTTGGGGATAGACTGGGTCCGACAATGCTCATAGGTGACAGATGACTCGTGACCATCCTATCGGGACGTCGGTTAACCTGGTCATCCTGATGGAGTACTGTTGTATCACTATCCATAGTGCCGATCCCGAGTGCCGCCCCGACACCTATTCCTACCGTCGAAGTTGGGGAGCATGGATGCACTCTTAGGGGTACGATAAGCGAGAAACGGGATGGACAACCGACTCGCCTACCCATATGTTGGTGGGAGGTCATTGTATCGTTATCTATAAAGGCAAGGTCGCAAAGGTGGGGTCACTGTCAGATAAGTTGTGTGGCCACATAGGCATGTAGAACCCTAGGTGCGTGGAG
Source organism: Calophaca sinica (assembly GCA_037113605.1). Taxonomy (NCBI): domain Eukaryota; kingdom Viridiplantae; phylum Streptophyta; class Magnoliopsida; order Fabales; family Fabaceae; genus Calophaca; species Calophaca sinica. The sequence continues at coordinate 91,496,545 of CM073730.1, forward strand.
TGTGAGAGTGGTTTAACTGCTTTGTGTGTGCTTGCCCTTTATACATGAGTTCTAATCTTGCTTTCCCATTTAATGGTGCGATAAGGCGTTCTTATCTTCCGCTTATTTCTTTGTTTTTCATATATCTATCGATGGGTCTTAGCAGTACCTAACGATTTTCTAAATTAGATCGCTTGAGCCGAGCTACACTAATGAGTCGAGTCGTAGATGGGGAGTCCAAGTTACTATTACTATACAAATTGGGGCCTATGGAAGGGTACCTTTAGGTACATTTGTATACTTCAGGCATGCAATAATATAATATTACTAAAATACGTGTAAAAATTTAACATTTGGGAAAATGGAATAGTGGTCGCCTCATGGGTCAGTTTAATCGAGGCTACTCTAACCATCCAATCCTCTCGCAAGAGAGTCTCCACCACCCCTCGCAAGTCGACTCCGCCGAGGGCGCCACAATCTAAGTATCTCCGAGTGTGCTTGTGGGAAATCTCGTAGCTATCTCAGATCTTTCCTTGTTCTGCTGTGGGATGTATGATGGCACCGCTTCAGATGAACATGCAAATATAGAGGAAGAGGTTTCACCTTCTGGGCGCTTAGACATTTTCCTCGAAAATAGAAAAAATAGAAAGAATTAGAGAATTTATGTAGAAATCTGTGTTAGGTACGGCCGTACTTCGTGAGGTATGGTCATACATGGTGTCTCTGTACGCCCTAGTTTAAATAGCAAGTACGGCCTGACTTAAGGATTATGCACGACCATACTGCAACAGTGCACGCCTGCACTGTGTCGTCTTTCAACCCTAAGGTCGCCAAGACGGCCGCAAAGATACCGTTTTGATAGGTACTGGCCAGATCAGATCTGATTTTGTGAAAAAATCTATCCTATGATCAGATTTTCTCAGTTTTAGCCTTATAATTTAAGTCTCTAATCATTCCTAGGGTCTCTAAGCATGCAAAACATAGCCCATTCTACTCCTAAATTGCTAAAGTTAGAATTAAACTAATTGAAAAACCTAAAAACAAACAAAACTAAAATAAATCAGAATAAAGCATCCAATCCAAGATTTAAGGGTAGAATCAGTACCTGGATAGTCTTGGAAGGAAGAATACGAAGAAATTGAAGGTAAAGGGTGCTTGAGTGGAGATGTTATGGGCATACGAGAGAAAGGTACACCCTTACCTCTCACTGTACCTTTTATTTTCAGCCTCTAGGTATGGGGTACGGCCGTACCTAGTTCTATGTACGGCCTTGCTAAACCATTTCTCCATGTTTTTCAGGCTGAGGCCATTGGATACGGTCGTGCCTGATGGTATGTATGCCCATACATACTGGCTTTCCAGAAAAAATTTTGGTTTTTTGAATATTTAATTTTTTTTTTGTATTTTTAATAATTAATAATAAAATAATAAAATCAAAATAAAGGCAATAAAAATAAATGTTAGTCAACACAAGGTGCCTCCTAGTCAGCGCTTGTTTAACGTCCCGAACCTGACAGTTCAGAGGACTTGGGATTAGTCCTCAGCGGGCAATTGCCCCTCCTTGAGGTTACCTTTATTCTTCTTTCCATTGGGCAGGACTGCAATGTAGTTTCCTTCATCAGAGTGATCCATCTAAGCAGTTATTTGGTGGGTTTATTGTGCACCCACAGTCATTATAGATGTAAATTGGCTTTCTTATAATTGGTGAGAATGTCTTGATAAATTTCTTTACTATGTCATTACACGTCTCTATTTCTTCAGCTGGTTGGAGATATAGCCATATCTTCACTTCCTCATCTAATGAAAACGGGAAGATCTTCAATTTTGACAAATTCCAATATTTAGCATTCCTCAACATTTTGCAGAACTGTCTCATGTGTTGAATAAGATCTTGCCCTGTTTTTCCCTTAAATTGTAGAGTTGACATCTCTGAAATAATAAATGGTTCTATTTCAAAACTAGCAAATTCTTCAGAAGTACCACCCTCTAATTGTTTAAATCCTTGGATATGATCCCTTTTGTCTTCTCCCTCAGATGTGGATTGTAATGTCCTGATAAACTCTTCCACGAATTCATCCCATGATTCAAAGTGAAGTCGAGGGTAAATTGAGAACCATTGCTTAGCCACTCGTGTGAGAGAAAGATGGAATAACTTCAGCCTTATCCCATTTACGGTGGTTCCTTTGTATATGTCAGACTTAACCAATTCATAAAAATTTAATGCATGGAGAATAGTATTTTCTCCAGGTAGTCCTTTGAATTTGTGTAAACAGAGTACCTTCAATACTAAGGAAGGGGTTATGTCCATATTCTGTTCAATAGAGTTGCTATCATGCTCCTTAACTTGCTCTTCTTTTTCTTAAGCTTGCTTATGCTCAATGTCCTACAAGAAACAACAAGTTGCACTAGTGGAAGAAAATTTGTTAGAAATATAAATTTTAAATACCTCCTCTTCATCTTCAATCCTTAAAGTCATAACTCCCTTCTTTACTTGAATAGTGGCATCTCCTGTTGCTAAAAATGGTCGTCCCAATATAATAGGTACATGCATGTCTTTATACATGTCCAAAACCACAAAGTCAACTGGGAAATTAAATTTTCCCACCTTAACTAGCACATCTTCTATTATTATTTTTTCTCTTTTCTCCTACCCTTTCTTCCCTCCATTCTCCCCCTCATTCTCGCCTCCACCTCCTTTTCCCTCTCCTTCTCCCTTCATTCCTTCTTCCACCAAACCCTAAAGCGGCCGAATCTCTCACCCCCACCACAATATCTTCTTCCCTCAAACCGAATCAATAACCATCAATCTCAAATCGAATGAAGCAAAGATTTAGAGAAATCACATAGAGAATCACGGATTGGAGCACAAAAAAGGGAGTATTCAGTCCAATTCCTTCTTTTTTTTTCTATTTATATTTTTATTTTTAGTCACTGATTTGGTTTCTATTTCTTTCGCGGGTCTATAAAAAGGAAAAGACGAAAGAGGAATAGGGAGGGGGAGTAATTCTGAATCTGAAAAGAAGAGAAGAAGGACGCGAGGAGCAGAACGGGAAGAAGAGACCGCAAGCAAAGGACATTGTGAGGTCACCAAAGAAGAAAAATAAACACTTTTAGTCCTAGGATTTTTTGTTTTTTCTTCTGTGTATTGTTCTGGGAAAGCTAAAACTCAGGTTTCCCTCTTTTCTCCTTTTTAATTTGTATTATGTTGTCTCTAATTTGGTTTGCATTATTATGTAATTAAAATTGGATTTGGGGCTGAAATCATGATATAATAGTTTTCTATTTTCTTTGACACCTCTTCCATTTCGTTTTCTCTTGTTTACGCCGTTGAACGCTGTTTGGTTTACGGAATCGGGATCTCGGTCGCGCCACCGCCTCCGCTGTCACCATCGCATTACGGTTTGGATCCCTAATCCCAAACTAGGGTCAAAGCATTAACTTGTTTCTTCGTTTATTTATTTTCTCTATTTTCAAATCTATTCTTTTTTTATGAAAATAAAATGCTTACTTTTGAAGCTGAAATTTAACGCGAAAACCTTGAACCAAAATATTTTTGTTATTTATTTTTATTAAAGAAAAGCAGAAAAAGAGGAATCTTAGATCCGTCACTAAGTAAGTTATTTTTTTATTTTTTATGAATACTTAATTTTGTTGATAATTAACAAATAAATAAGAGTTTAAGGGAATTAATTTTTTTTAAAGGCAAACAATCTTTACAACCAATTAAAGGGTATCATTTTTTTAAATGGGCGTTGTAGGGTTGCTTATACCTTCCTTACGCGTAATTAACTCCCGTACCCAAATTTGGTTTGAAGACCATTTTTTTATTGCTTCCAAAAAGGGTTTTTCCTATAGTTTTTCTTAATAAACATAGGTAGCTGCTTTATTGAAAATTTTTGGGTGGTTGTCACAATCAGCTAACTGCAAAAACATGTTACAAAGTTGTGGTTCCTATAAATTCAATTTTCTAAAAACAGACAGGGGCATTAGATTCACACTCGAACCCAAATCATATAGTGCATTGAAAGAATTATTATCGATTGCACAAGGAACAACAAAGGTTCCTAGATCTTTAAGCTTAGGTAGTAATTTATTCATTAGAACTGCAGAGCAATTTTTATTTAAGTTTACTGTCTCTACTTCCTCCAATTTATTTTTATTAAAAATTATTTCTTTTAAAAACTTAACATATTTGGGTACTTCAGAGACAATTTCAGCAAAAGGGATATGACATGCAATTTTCTAAGTTTTTCTAACAACTTAATTGCTTGCCTATCATTATCAGAATTTTTAGCACATTGGGAAGAAGAGTTACTAACCTGCTGAGGCTCAATTTTAGCCTTCTATTCTTCACTTCCCTCTTTTACGGTAACTGGTTTCTCATTTATGGTGAAGATAGTGTTTCACTTCTCATTTGGATTTGGCTCCACTTGACTTGGAAGTGCTCCTTTTTCCCTTAGAGTCATTAAATTTACCAAGGTTGAGACTTGGTCTTTCAGTGAGTTCTGGCCTTCTGTAGTGGTACCTACTAATTTTTCTGTAACGACCCGTTTCTAGACCGCTACTAAACTAGAACTAAAACTGTATGCGATGCATTTTTAAAACGGTACTCTTGTGTCTTTCCGAAAATGCGGTACATTTTTTTTTAAAGGCAACATCATCCGCAAGCAAGCACAAAGTAACTACAGCGTTTCGAAACATGGTGCAATTTAGGACACAAGACACATGCACTGGGAATACATACATGCATATATAGACAAGTCATCATATACAGTACGTGCAAAAGAAAACAGTGCATAAATGTACAGAGAATATGCCTATGGTATAAAGACCCTCATAAGAGTAGTCATACCCAGGGGGTACCCCCGACAGACACCCACGCAGGGTCGCCCAAAAGTAAACCGCCACCTACCTCAGAGTACAAAAATCCCGAGCCCGACCGGTCACCAACTAATCAGACACCAAAAGTAAATACTACAAGGCCATCCCAAAACACAAACATGCAACAATCAATCACGACAAATAAAAGTCGTTGTTCTGATCCCTGAGGGGTCCTCCTCACCGCTATCCGCCATCGGGTCCTCGGATCCTCGCCATCGCCTGGGTTGCAATCATCATTCAAGGAACCACGGAAAGGTCAACTTCTCAATCAATCAGAAATAACAATCATAACAATGGCAAAACAACTATATGCACAGGACTCGAGACGTGACTCAAAACTCTCACAAGACTCGACTCAGTTCTCACATTCACTCGACACATGACAATTTCTGGAATGTAACGCCGATCCATCCACTAAAAGTCACCATAGCCTGGGCTCTCCGCCACCCTAGAACATTCAAATTTCAGGTTCCTTGATGCTACGACGCCTAGCTAACTGGTTTAAAACCACCGAGTCGCTAGTGGATCCTAGCACCCTAGGTTAATTCTGATCAAAGCTCAAAACATCATGATACTCGACGACTTGACTAAACTCTCGCACTCTAATGAATAAGTCGCCGCTTACGATAGTTCAGGAAGCAATTGAATAATTATTTAACCGCATATCAAATAATATTCACGCCAAGCTCAAAACAGTGCGAACAGTTCAACAGTATAAGCAATTCATTTCAATCAATCACAACTCAGCACAATCAATCATATCTCATCACAATCAGTCATATCTCAGCATACAACGACGATCAAATAACTCAGTACATCCCTCTACAAATCAACGGAGTTAGCAGAGAGGCAAGCAAACAAGTGTGGGGGGTTAGGGACAGCTGCCAACCACTTGCAGACAAGCCCACTAAATAACTCCAGATATCAAAAGCAAGAAACGGCGGGTACAAGACCCTTACTTCGAACCCTGAGTTTCTCAGACTTCTTCGCATAAATACTTGAAATTAAATTCCTATCAATCTCTAAAGTTTCCCTTACCACAGATGTTTACTAATGGGGCACTGCAATCCTCAAGTCCCCTTAGCACAATTCTATAAATTCTAAACTAAAATTAAGCTCTCATGCTTAACCCTTTTCAAACCAACAATTCACTTAAACACTTGAGTCACTAGCTACTTGGTAAAAAAAATAAGATTTGAAACTAAAAGCTTTTCTTGAAAAAGGTAACATCACACATAACAATTTAGAACTATTATCTTACTTGAAAAGATTAAAGTTTTGAAACTAAAAACGTTTCTTGAACTTCAAGGTAAACACCAAGCAATAAACCATTTTCATAAATCTTCAAGGCCTAAAACACATACTCATTCAAGCATTTAGACAAGTTCACATCAAGAAATTTTCCTTCCAAAACCCCCTAAGGCCTCTCGGCCACAATCTCTTTTTCTCTCAAAAAAATTTACAAAAACTTCTTTCACAAACCACGAATTACTTCCAAATCATTTTCGATCATACTACAAGGCAATAAACATCAAGTTAACACACGACATAACTCAAGCACATTTAAGGACATGTTCTAAAACATTTTCCAAAAACAAGAGTTCTCAAAGAGTTCTTTCAGTTAGACTAATTTCAAGAATCCCAAAACCATTTAAATCATGGCGATAATCCTGCTAAGAATTTAAAGAACAACTTAGTCAGGTTCTACATGCCATTCTAGTCCTTTAAGAACCAATTTTGCACAAAACATAAATCAACTCTTACACTTAATCATGCATCACTACTCTAATGGCAATTAAATCACCCAAAACATTTAATTTAACATTTAAACACATGATTCAACAACCAAAACCCACATTTCCCCAACTTAAAGAATAGGCATAAATCATGAAACAACAAGTTAAACATGCTATCACAAAACTATTGCTTAAACAATCATTAAACAACTTTCAATAACTCAATTAAACCACTAATTGTTTGATTCAATGAGGATCACACCATTTTCCTTCTTTCCACCCCTTAGGGTTTTCGCCCTAGAGCTTAAGAAAGGGATTGAGAGTGTTTCATCTCCTCTTGATCATGATCAAACAACAAACAACACCAAACAAGCAAGAAAGCAAGACTGGGAATCAAAAACTACAAGAAACAAGAAAAGGGAGGGGGCGCTGTTTTCAACAGTAAAATGGGGGAGAAAAATCTGTTTTTCTCTTGCATGAATGGTGAGGATGAGAAGAGCTAGGTGGAGATGAAGCTTATGAACAAGGTTGATGAAGGTTGGAAGCCAAAAACTCAAGAAAATGGAAGGTAACAACCATGGAACCTTTGCTTTCTCAAGAGAAGAAAAAGAAGAAGATGAGATGAGAGGATGAGGGAGGAGTCACGAGAATGACGGGCTGATTGGGGGCCTCTCCTCTTTTTTTATTTTACTAAGAAAAATAAGTAAGCATAATTAATATAAAATAGTTTAGTAAAAAGGAATTTTTCAAATTAATCACACACAAAATGACACCTAGCAATAAAGTAAAGATGCTAATCCCATCAACTAATCCAACCCATCTAATCTTACACCTCTCATGATTACCCACTAATCCTAGAGTCTAGGAGTTGTTAAAACACGGCGCCGAAAAACCAGCATTACCGATAATTTTGCAAAAGTTAATTTAACGAGAAATTAATTCATCGCGTGATAATATTTAATTATAAATAATAAAAATCATGTCAAACACTCAAAAATAGTCTCAACAAGTTACCTTTCGATTTTCATCAAAATCGGAGTTCGTTTAGAATTTTATCTGCGGCGAAACTGCCCAGCGATTCAAAACGCGACGAAACTTCGTTAGAATTTTTCAACGATATTCGAACCGTGAATTAATATAAAATATTAACTCTCAAATATAATTTGATCTTGATTTAATTAATTCACTCACTTAGAGACCAAGAAATTGCTTATTATAGCATAAATACGACAAAATACAATAAATAACGCCAAATAACGCATCGTAAAAATTACGAGTGTTACAATACTCCCCCCTAAAAATACTTTCGTCCTCGAAACTACGGATAAGATACGTACCGTGAAAAAGTTCTGGATACTGGTTCTTCATCTTCTCTTCCAGCTCCCATAATCTCCGGTCTTCTGATCCCACACGATCTTGACAAGTTGGATTTCTTTGTTCCTTAACTGCTTAGCCTTTCGGTCAACAATCCTTGCGGGTGATGCTTCGAATGATAGGTCGTCCCTTAGTTGAATCACATCCGGTTCAATGACATGAGAGGGGTCGAAAACATATTTCCGCAACTGTGAGACGTGAAAGATGTCATTAATGTTTGACAAGAAGGGTGGCAAAGCAATCTGATATGCCACTGGACCAATACGACGAAGAATCTGGTAAGGTCCAATAAACTTAGGAGTAAGTTTCTTGGATTTGATCGCTCGACCAACTCCAGTAATAGGTGTGACTCGGAGGAATACATGTTCTCCTGGCCACGACTCGTCCGCATAACTCTTCGCCGACTGGTAGTCTACATCCTATCTCTCGATCACCGGATCTTCTCAGAGTCTGGCCGGATCATGTCCGTCCCACGACGTAACTCTCACCATTCTGGTACCAACAAAGAGGCGTCTGACACTTACGTCCATACAACGCTTCATAAAGTGCCATACCGATACTCGCGTGAAAACCGTTGTCAGAGGTGAACTCCACTAGCTGTAAGACATCATCCCAACTCCTCTATGATCCAATGTGCACGCTGCAACAAATCTTCTAGTGATTGAATCGTCCTGGCTTCACCGACCATCTGGCCCGAGGGTGATATGGTGAGCTAAGCTTGAGTTTGGTTCCCATCGCTTCTTGTAATTCCTTCCAAAAGTGAGATGTGAATTTCGAATCTCGATCGGAACGATAGAAGGTACGCCATGCAATGCACAATCTCTGTGATGTAAATCTCGCCGCCTTCTACTTTGTATGTCGATCTCACCGGTAGAAAATGAGTAGATTTGGTCAATCGGTCGACGATCACCCAAATCGAGTCATGCCTCTTTTGCGTCCTCGGCAATCCCACAATGAAATCCATAGAAATGCTATCCCACTTCCACTCAGGCACGTCAAGCGGTTGTAGCATCCCTGCTGGTCGCTGATGTTCTACCTTTGCTTTCTGGCAAGTTAAACAGGAAGCAACATACTCTGCCACTTGTTTCTTCATTCCAGGCCACCAAAAGTGCTTCTTCAAATACTGATACACCTTTGTAACTCCCGAATGAATACTCAAACTACTCTTGTGCGCCTCGTCGAGAATTAACTTCCTCAGCTCAGGTACGTTGGGTACACAAACACGTCCATCGCATCTCAAGATGTTGTCCGCTCCAACCTTGAATTCTGTCGCTTTTCCTTGTGCTATCAGCTCAACCTTCTCTTGTAATAGCTTGTCCTGAGCCTGCTGTTCCTTAATCTCCTCCAATAATCCATTAGAAATAGTGAGCATCCCAAACATCAGCTTTCCTGGTGACACTTCCAAGCTCAACTTCAAGTCTCGAAACTTTTCTAGCATCTCTAACTCCTTGATCATCATTGCTAAAACTAAAACGCTATTCCTGCTTAGTGCATCAGCTACCACGTTCGCCTTCCCTGGATGATATTCTAAAGTGAAGTCGTAGTCTTTTAGAAATTCTGTCCATCTTCGCTGTCGCATGTTGAGTTCCTTCTGATCGAACAAGTACCTCAAGCTCTTGTGGTCGCTGTAGACAGTGAACGTACTCCCATAAAGATAGTGCCTCCAAATCTTTAGTGCAAAAACCACTACAGCAAGCTCCAAATCGTGCGTAGGATAATTCCTCTCGTGAATCTTGAGCTGTCTGGAAGCATAAGCCACAACTTTCCGATGTTGCATCAACACGCATCCTAATCCTTGGTGTGACGCATCGCAATAAACCTCGTAACGTTCTTCCGGTTGGGGTAAAATCAACACAGGTGCTGTTGTCAAAAGCTTCTTCAGTCTCCAAAAACTGGATTCGCACTCTTCAGTCCATGCCAAAGGTTGATCCTTCCTCGTAAGTCGTGTAAGCCATGTGACAATCTTCGAAAAACCTTCGATAAATCTTCGATATTAGCCTGCTAATCCAACAAAACTTCTGATATCTGTTACGGCCTTCGGTTGTTCCCATACTAACACAGCTTCAATCTTAGCTGGATCCACAGCTATTCCATCTCTGGTTATCACGTGTCCAAGAAAGTACACCTCTTCGAGCCAGAACTCACACTTAGAAAGATTAGCATAAAGTTGCTTCTCTCGTAGTATCTGCAATACTCGGCGTAGATGCTCTTCGTGCTCCTCTCTACTCCTCGAGTAAATCAAAATGTCGTCGATGAACACTACCACAAACTGATCCAAGAATGGGTGAAAGATCCTGTTCATGTAGTCCATAAACATTGTTGGTGCGTTCGTCACTCCGAATGGCATCACTAAGTACTCGTAGTGACCGTATCTCGTCCTAAAAGCTGTCTTGGGGATATCCTCTTCCTTCACTCGAATCTGATGGTAGCCTGACTTCAAGTCGATCTTGGAGAATATCGCAGCTCCTCATAGTTGTTCCATCAAATCATCGATACGTGGCAACGGATACCGATTCTTGATAGTAACATTGTTGAGTTGGCGATAATCCACGCACAGTCTTGATCGTCCATCGTTCTTCTTCAATAGCAGCACTGGGGCTCCCCATGGCGACACACTCGGTCGTATGAACTGCTTCGACTCCAAATGCTCAATCTGAGACTTCAACTTTTTCTTCTCAGCTGGAGACATCCGATAGGGCGCTATCGAAATCGGTCCTGTTCCTTGAAGCAAATCGACGGAGAATTCGATTTCCCTTGCTTGCGGTAATCCCGACACATCTTTTGAAAAAACATCAAAGAAGTCATAAACCACAGGAACATTCTTCAACTCGAGCTCTTGAGAAGCTTCTGAACTAGCCAAGTACATGTATTCCTGAGTTCCCTCTTTCAATGAAACACCAACGTGATTAATAGATAGGTAGTTGGAATTTTCGAGGTCGGGAAAAACCATGGTTTTTCGGGCACAGTCCAAAAGGACATGGTGGTGAGACAACCAATCCATCCCGAGAATTACATCTAGACCCTTAAGTGGCAAACAGACCAAATTAACCACAAATTTTCTACCCTGGATTATCACTACACAATTAAGGCATGCGGTGTTGGTAACCAAGGTTTTAGCAGCTGGGGTAGTAACTACTAGTTTGAATGGTAAAACAGTCACAGTCAATTTTAAACGATCTACGCAATCCGAGGAAATAAAAGAATGGGTTGCACTGGAATCAAAAAGAACAGATATGGATTTACCCTCAATCACAGTCTCCTTGGATGAGATCCTCAGCTTGCTCCGCCTCTTCACCGCTTATGCAGAAGACTCTTCCTTTAGCCATCAGGTGTTTCCCTTTAGCCTTTGTTGCGTGCATTGCAGGTTCAGCCTCAGGTGCCTGACAATCCTTGGCGAAGTGTCCCGGCTTCTTGCAGTTGAAGCATATATCCTCCTTCGCAGTACAGCTACTCGCATAGTGTTCTGGCTTCCCGCAATGGTAACAAGTTACATCGGCATTTAGTCCGACTCCCGCCTCTGATTTCGGGGCCATCTGACGACATCGCCCTTGTTGTTGTTCCCTTGGGGTCGACTATACGACTTCTTCTGCTATTTTCCCTTCTGAGCAAACCGATATCCTGTGCTCTGGGGTCTGACTGGTCCGCCAATACCACTCCTCTTCTTGGCGCTTCTCATAACTTCCACCTTAACACACCACAATCGCTTCAAGATTCTCGATTCTTAGAGATGTCACCGACTTCGGATGTCGAACCTTAGGCCTCATCGAATCTCTCGCCAACCATCCTGGTCACCAACACGAATGCATCAAGTACCTAGCAAGTTGATTCGAACTTGGCAAAGATACTCGACACCGCCATGCTACCCTGGCCAGAATCGAAGAAACTCCGCTCCTTCTCACCGTGCAAAGGTCGTGAAAGTACTATCCAAAAATTTCTCGCGAAAACTTCCCACGTGATCTCACGACGCTCTGCTAAAGTTTGCTTCACTCCTTCCACCAATACTCAAAGATCTCCGAGCAATAAGTAGGTGGCGAGTCCACCTTGACATTCTCTCGACAATGAAGTGCCTCAAGATCTTCTTTATCTCCTCGCATCCATAACCGCTTTATCCGGATTTGGTTCTCAAAACTTCGGCGTCATGCTTCCAAAATCCGCTAATCCTCTTGCCTCAGATTCCGCTCTACTTCTTTGTTGTCGCAGATTCGCTGGCCAATGTCGCCGTCATTGGGCCATAGCATTAGATCGCTGAGTCATAGCAATGATTGTTGAGCCATAGCCGCCATTTCCGCTATTTCTCGAATTGCTCGCTCCATGTTGGAGTTATCCGATTCTACTGGTAGGTCTCTCGCGAGGTGGCATTAGATTTCATAAAATCCAAAACGTGTCAGAATCTTACAAACAAGTGATGTGTTAACACACATTGCTTCAATCAAGAAACAATTCAAACAATTGGCAGACAAACTGCTTCACTCAGCAATACAACGCAACTAATCACTCAACAAACACAACCCGACACACTGCGACTGGTTCCAAATTTCCTATGCACAGTCCGGTTAGAACCGAACTGCTCTGATACCACCATTGTAACGACCCATTTCCGGACAGCTACTAAACTAGAACTAAACATGTATACGATGCACTTTTAAAATGGTACTCTTGTGTCCTTCCGAAAATTTGGTACATTTTTTTTAAAGGCAACATCATCCACAAGCACGCACAGAGTAACTACAGCGTTTCGAAACATGGTGCAACCTAGGACACAAGACACATGTACTGGGAATACATACATGCATATATAGACAAGTCATCATATACAGTACGTGCAAAAGAAAACAATGCAGAAATGTATAGAGAATACACCTATGGTATGAAGACCCTCATAAGAGTAGTCATACCTCGGGGGTACTCCCGGCAGACACCCACGCAGGGAGCTGCTCCAAAAGTAAACCACCAGTCTACCTTGTAGTACAAAAAAACATCCCGAGCCCGACTGGTCACCAACTAACTGTACACCAAAAGTAAATACTACAGTCATCCTAAAACACAAACATGCAAATACCAATCACGACAAATAAAAGTCATTGCTCAATCCTCTGAGGGGTCCTCTCACCATCGCCCGCCATCGGTCCTCCAGATCCTCGCCATCGCTGGTTGCCATCATCATTTGAAAGAACCACGGAAAGTGGTCAACTTCTCAATCAATCAGGAAATACCAATCATAACAATGGCAAAACAACTATATGCACAGTACTCGAGACACGAGTCAAAACTCTCACAAGACTCGACCCAGTTCTCATATTCTCTCGACACTTGACAATTTTTGGAATGTAACGCCGATCCATCCACTGAAAGTCAGTCGTAGCCTTGGGCTTTCCACTCACCCTAGAACATTCAGCTCAGGTTCCTTGACGCTACGACGCCTAGCTAATCTGCCAAAAAACCACCGAGTCGCTTAAGGTATCCTAGCACCCTAGGTTAATCAGATCAAAGCTCAAAAACGCATGATACCCGATGACTCGACTAAACTCTCGCACTCCAATGAATAAGTCGCAGACAATAATCCAGGAAGCAATTGAATAATTATTTAACCGCATATCAAATAATATTCACGCCAAGCTCAAAACAGTGCGAACAGTTCAGCAGTATAAGCAATTCATCTCAATCAATCACATCTCAACACAATCAATCATATCTCAGCATACAACGATGATCAAATAACTCAGTTCATCCCTCTGCAACTCAACGGAGTTGGCAGAGAGGCAAGCAAATAAGTGTGGGGGGTTAGGGATAGCTGCCAACCACTTGCAGACAAGCCCACTAAATAATCAGTATATCAAAAAGCAAGAAACGGCGGGTACAAGACTTCACTTCAACCCCTGGGTTCTCAGCCTTATTCGCATAAATACTTGAAATTAAATTCCTATCAATCTCTAATGTTGCCCTTACCACAGATGTTTGCTAATCCGGCACCGTAATCCTCAAGTCCACGCCGCCTGCCTCCTAATCGTGAACGCCTATCACCACAAATAACTTAGCACAATTCTATAAATTCTAAACTAAACGTAAGCTCTCATGCTTAACCCTTTTCTAACCAACAATTCACTTAAACACTTCAGTCACTACCTACTTGGGAAAAACAAGATTTGAAACTAAAAGCTTTTCTTGAAAAGGTAACATCACACATAACAATTTAGAAATATTATCTTACTTGAAAATAGTAAAGTTTTGAAACTAAAAACCTTTCTTGAACTTCAAGGTAAACACCAAATAATAACCAATTCATAAATCTTCAAGGCCTAAAACACATACTCATTCAAGCATTTAGACAAGTTCACATCAAGAAATTTTCCTTCCAAAACCCCCTATGGCCTCTCGGCCGCAATCTCTTTTTCTCTCAAAAAAATTTACAAAAACTTCTTTCAAAAACCACAAATTACTTGCAAATCATTTTTGATCATACAACAAGGCAATAAACATCAAGTTAACACATGACATAACTCAAGCACATTTAAGGACTCGTTCTAAAACATTTTTCAAAAACAAGAGTTCTCAAAGAGTTCTTTCAATTAGACTAATTTCAAGAATCCCAAAACCATTTAAATCATGGCCATAATCATGCTAAGAATTTAAAGAACAACTTAATCAGGTCCTACATGCCATTCTAGTCCTTCAAGAACCAATTTTGCACAAAACATAAACTAACTCTTACACTTAATTGTAACACCCTGTTTCTGGAGTGCTACTAAGTGAACATTCTGACAAAAGTTGACATGTTTCCGAAAGGTGGAATACTCTGCTCGTAGGGTTTTCGAGAAATATGGTCCTATATTTTTTTTTTTTAAATTCTTTAAAGAAGCAAATGAGCATCACAAATGACTTTTAGAAACATGGCGGAAAATAATTTAAGACATTACATGACCACATTCAAATGTTCCATCAATTCACGTCTAACATTACATATCTTGAAACATGACAGACATTTATTACAATACTGAACGACAATTATTCTATAGCTGGTCGGCACAATACGTTCCTTACTAGACTGCTAATAGACTCTTCAACATAGTACAAGTCAAGCTAGATGACCATCTACAACTGCTCCTCCTTGCAGTTTTAATCCTCTACTTGCTCCGCCATCTGGGTTACAATCATTAATTGACAGAACCACTGGCAAGGGTCAACTTCTTAAAATAAAGAGTCTGTTACACTTATTCGACAATGGCAACAAAGCATATAACAATGCAACATGTTATAGTAAATAGAAAATCATAGCAATAAGCAACAACAGCATGCACAGTTCTCAAGACACAATGCAGACTCAAGATTTTCTCTCTCTAGACTCGACTCATTTTCTCTCGACTCGACAATTATTCCGGAAAGCAGACGCAGATTATAACATCCCAATTTTTAAGAAAAGTAATTTTAACGGTAAAATCCTGAATACTTGAAGATAAGTCATAGAGATTGATCACCTCAATGATTTACTGAGAGTACGTGGAATTATTTTGACTCATTTTAAATAATTTATTTATTATAAATAATTATTATTCATGATGTCAATTCGAATTAATTGACAAAGATAGGCATTATCGCTTTTAAACAGAATTCATCAATTATATTTATTATAAGTTTTCGGTGTGACGCGGTAACGCGTATTTTTGTTGACTAAGAAATTGATTGAATTAAATCAAGATGAAATTAAATTTAAGAATTAATATTTAATATTAATTCATGATTCGAAAGTCGTCGGAAAACTCTAACGAAGTTTCACCGCGTTTTGAATTTGCCGGGTTATTTTTATCCGCATTAAAATTTAAAATGAACTCCGATTTCGATGAAAATCGAATCATAACTGCTTGTGAATATTTTTTAGTGTATTATATGGTTTTTATTATTTATGATATGTAAATAGGGGTTACTAGGTTATTTTATTAAATATATGTCTGTTGTCCTACTGCAGACACTACACTTATATCTTCCCCACCATAGCACCCTCCTACACCCTCTATTTACTCCCCCAAAGTGAGAAGTAAGCAATAGTGGAAGAAAAAGAAAGAAAAGAAGGAGAATGAAGAACAGGAAACGAAAGAAGAAAAGAAAAGGAAAACGAGGAGCAGGGAGAAGAAGAAAGAAAGAAGAAGAAGGAAGAGGAGAGGAGATGATCGCGACGGTGGAGGAAGAGAAGGAGGAAGCTCGTGGTGGTGGCGCCGAGAAGCGAATCTGGCCGAGAGAGGAGATGGACAGTGGATCGAGAGAGATGGAGTGAGAGGCGAGAAAGAGGAGGAAGAAGGGAAGAAAGGGGAGACGCCACCATGGCCTGGACGTGGGACTGGCGCACCATCGCACGAGGAGCAGGAAGAAACAGAACACTGAGAAGGTTGGGCAGAGAGCGAGAAAGTGGAGAGATACAAACTTGAGAGAGAGAAAGAAAAGGAAGGGGGCCGAGATCGAGAGAGAGATCGAGAGATTGAAGAAGAAGAAGATGGATGTGAAGAACTTGGATGGAGCTTCAATGGAGGATGTCTAGGATTTGGGGATTTTTGGAATTGAAATCCCTAACTTGGGATTACTCAGGTACCATAGAATTCCTCCAAAACCTCCCTTAGAGTGTACTAGGTTTTATTATTAATTTTATTAGTTCGATAATCAGCTTATTAGTCATACTGAATGGTCTTGTATGGGGATTGATTGAAATAGGGTCGACTCACGCCCCAACCCCTAAACCAATGTTTGATGTTTGTTACATTGTGAGCTCCATCGAGCCTCACTTGATTATTTATGTGATTATTATGTTTGCTAAAATGTATGAATTGGATTCGAATTGGCTCGACACCCGAGCTAGCCTATTGGTATGAGTTTGGGCTCCAAGACACTTATTTTAGGTGTAAAGAATGACACATGATGAACAATCTTGCAATTATGTGTTGTTTTTATCTTGCTAGGTGTTGTTCTTGTTGTTGTAATGGATAATTTTGGATTAGAAGCATGATTAGGTAATTTATTTGAAGATTGTGGACTCTTGAAATGTTGTAGGGTATTTTTAGACTTGATTAGGCTTGGGTTGTGAAATTGTCATTGTTTATTTGAGCTATTTGAAGTTGTTTGATGCTTGTTTAAGAAATAGTTTTTAATTTGGCATGCTAAACTTGTTGTTTAAGGGTTTAGCCCTATTCTTTAATTTGGGGTAGTAATTTTGAATCATCCTCGTAACTACGTATTTTATGGTTTAAATCTCTTCTTTAAATTGTGGAAATAAGGGTTTATGTTGTAGAATCATATATTCAATTGTTAAATGATATGTTTTTGGTTAATTTTAAGGTTGTTGGAATGAATATGCATGTAGTAGCATGGGTGTTAGTTGATGTTTATGCAAGATTTGGTTCTTGAGGGACTAGAATGACATGTAGGAATTGATCAAGAGGTTATTTAAATTTCTAACATGATTATGACATGATTTAGGTTATAGTTTTGTGTAAGTATGTGTAACATGTTGTTTTAGAATTTTTCCTATTCTTAAAACATGAGAAGCATGAGGTCTTATGTTAAATTATGTGCTAAGGTTTTGAAAACTTATGAAAATGGTTTGATGTTACTTAAAATGCAAGAAAACTCTTTATTATCAAAGATCTTATCCTTTTCAATTATCTAGTAGTTTAAATGCTTGCTTTTGGTTAGAAAAAGGGTTAGGCTTGAGAGCTTAAGCTAGTTTAGAAATTATAGAATTTTACTAAGATGTTGTGGTGTTAGGCTCGAGTAATCCCGGATCGTGACAAAGGCGTAAATCGAGGAATACGTGAATACGCGCATCTTGGAGTTCGGTAAGGGCAACTCTTAGACATTATTGAAGCTTTATTTTTTTATGTCCCTGTGTAAGGACAACTTTGGATATGCTTAAGCTATTGTTTGTTATTTAAATTGCTTTATTTAAATACGAAGAAGTCTGAGAACTCTACGAGTTCGAAGTTAGGGTCTCGAACCCCTTCGTTTATTGTTGTCGTGCGGTCGAACATATTCCGAGTCATTCGTGGGTGAAAACTTTGTGGTTGGTCTCCTGAACCCAACCCCCCACACTTGTTTGTTCCTCTCTGTGAACTCCATCGAGTTGCAGAGGGATGAATTCCTTGATTTGCGTGTCAAGCATGTAATGTTGTGATATGATTGAGTTATGCATTATTTGATATGAGATTGAATATATGCCACGAATTGCGTGTTGCTGTTGAATTGCGTTTCTTCATGCAGGGTGTTTTTATTGCTTAAAATGTCGAATTGCGTTTTCTTCATGTTAAGCATGCTCTCTTTATTTGATATGCGGTCAAGTAATTTTATGCGTCACTCTTTGAATATTGTGTCGAGAGTCGCTCATCGAGTGAGAGAGCTAGCGAAGTCGTTATGACGCTTTGAGCCGTGACCCGGATAACTAAGGGTGCTAGGTCCCCTTTTGTTTACTGGAGATTGACTAAGCGTCGCATGTAGGAACCGCATCGCATATCTAGGAAGAAGCGAAAGATCCCAAGCCTACTACCGGTATGTCGATTGATGGATCTGCGTCGCTTCCTAATAATTGTCGAGTCGAGAGAAAATGAGTAGTGAGTCGAGTCGAGTCTAGAGTGAGAGAGTTGAGTCACGCTCGTGAATGATATGCATTGTTGTTTGCTTAATACCGTGGAATTGTATAAAATGTGGTTGCTTATTGCTTTATGCTTTGGTTTATCATGATCTGTTGAGAAGTTGACCACTTGCGGTGGTTCTGTCAATTAATGATTGTAACCCGGATGGCGAACAAGCAGGATTGGAACTGCAGGAAGAAACAAATTGTAGATGGTTAACTAGCTTGATTGTATGTAGAGTCTACTTTAGTCTAGTAGGGAACGTATTGTCTTGACCACTATAGAATAATCATCGTTGTTCAGTATTGTAATAAATATCTGTTATGTTTCAGGACATGTACTGTTAGACGTGAATTGATGAAATAATTGAATGTGGTTAGCAAGTGTTTTTAAATAATTCCGCCACGTTTCTAAAGTCGCTACAATACTCGTGATCATTTTTGAAAAGAAGTTTAAAAAATAAAATATAGAACCATATTTTTGGAAAACGTGCAAGGCAGAGTATTTCACCTTTCAGAAATACGTAAACAATTGTCAAGATACTGACTTAGTAGCGCCCTGGAAATCGGGTCGTTACACAGATCCATCAACTGACATACCAGCCATAGCCTTGGGATCTTTCGTTTCTCCCTAGGTAAGCGACCGGTTCCTCTGCTGCGACGCCTAGCTAATCCACCTTGAACTAAGGGACCTAGCACCCTCGGTTGTCCTATCATAGCTCAAAAACGCCTCGACGACTCGACAATGCTCTCGGACTGATGAACAATTCGCCAGATACGATATTCAAAGAGTTATACGCAAGATTATTCGACCGCATATCAAATAATAAGAGCATGCTTAATATGAAGAAACGCAATTCAACACTTATAATAAAAGCGGTTTGCATGAAGAAACGCAATTCAACAATACAAACAAAGATAAGCAATTCACGGATTATTCAACCGCATATTAAATAATTGCATAGCTCAACAACAACAAACGACAATCAATTCATAGAATCCATCCTCTCGCAACTCGATGGAGTTCACAGAGAGAACAAACAAGTGTGGGGTCAGACAATACCAACCACTTGCGCACAAGCCCACTAAATAATCAAGATATCAAAAATAAAGCGAAGGGGTACAAGACCCTCACTTCGAACCCTGAGGTTCTCAGACTTCTTCGCTTAAATACTTGAAAATAAATTCCTATCGTATCT
The DNA here is from genome assembly GCA_037113605.1 of Calophaca sinica. Taxonomy (NCBI): domain Eukaryota; kingdom Viridiplantae; phylum Streptophyta; class Magnoliopsida; order Fabales; family Fabaceae; genus Calophaca; species Calophaca sinica. The sequence continues at coordinate 91,516,320 of CM073730.1, forward strand.
AAAAGTTGCCCTTACCGAACTCCAAGCTGCGCATATCCATATATTCCTCGATTCCACCTCGCACTAACTCCTAATCTACGAGTCCTAATACCACAGTGAAACTTAGCACAATTCTTAAAGGCTTAACTCTAACACTTAGGCTCTCAAAACCTAACCCTTTTCTAACCAAGCTATCACACTTAGAAACTTAGCACAATCAAGTAGGAATCATTATCCTTGAACATTTTAGCATAAAATCTAATCAATCCACTTATTTAAAATAAGTTCACAAAATAATTTTCCTTTCAAAACTCTCTTAGGGCTCTCGCTTTTTCCTCCCCCTTTTCTTAAAAATATTTGCCAAACTTCCTTTTTAATTTGCAAGCCATTTCCAAATCAAAGGTTAGCATGATTTCACATAGCATTTTTCTTTCAAATAACAAGTGATAATTTCAAACCAAGTTCAACCAAGTTTCAAAACTTATTTCAAAAACATTTCAGGAGTAAGAGTTTCAAAGAGTAAATTACACTTGATATAATTCACTACTAATTAAAAGAAAAGCCTTTCAAAATTAAGAGTCCTTTTCCAAATTCCCAAAGCCTTGAACATATCAATCAATCCTTATGGACAAGTTTGCAAAACAATTTTATAACACAAACCCTTAAGGGTTCTCGGTTAACACACCCCCATTTCCAAAACAATTTCAACTTGCAACTTCTTTTTAAACTAAGTAAATCATCTCCTTAATCATTTAACCAAAAACAACAATCCATATGTCAAAAAGGAAGAGAAAAGAGACTACTTTCCAATAGCATAGAAATCATTTAAGTCTAGGTTTTGTACAAAGGGTTATCCTCAAATTAACACCACAACTTAAAATAAATTCCCCAATTCTGGCAGCATGTTAGACTCATCTTTAGATATTAATTACTCCCTTAATTCTCAATGAAAATTAACAAACAGTAGGTCTAAATTGAAGATAATTAGTTCTACTTTCAAATGCCACAATAATCATGCCAATCCAATTAGTATGTAATTAATTATTAACAAAAGAGTGCAGCAACACCAGTCCTGTGACAGATTTAATGTTGCGACTTGTACATCAATTTTCTCCTTCATTTCTTAATGAGATGAATGCCAATCAAAGTGTAAATTATAGAGAATTATGTCTAGTTTTAAGTTAATCAAGAAGCATCTCAATCCAAGCCCCGTAGTGGGAGTAGTTTGAAAAACAAGACAGGTGGTTTAACAGCCACTCTGCAGGATTAGATTGTAACGACCTTTTACTTAAAGCTATCTTTTCCTGTTTCATGCCTTCACTAAAATTTACCAATCCGGGTGTAACTTATAGAAAATTTAGTCTAGTTTCCAAATTGGTAGAAATCACTTCAGTTCGAAATTTGAATTAGAAACCATGACCAATTTACTACACACATGTCCCTGAAATCCCAGGATACCAAGTAGTGGCTTGTATCCCAATTATCTCTTTCAATTTTCAATTAAAACCTATGGTTCTTGTGCTCAAATCGAAGGGTTTTGAGTCTAGTTTCCAGAAAATCAAAAATCATTTCAAAATAAGGTCGGTGGAAATAACTAACTCAATTTACTAAAGGGTTTACAAAACGAATTTGGTGGCAGAATTGCTATCTCTCATCTTTTAACCCAATTACCCCGTGCACCCTTCATAAAACTTCAAAACAGCCCTTGTTCAGCAACATTCACTTACATATGGTGTAGTTTAGAAAAAGTGGCACACAATTTCGTTCAATAACCATGAAAATAACTCAGTTCAATCTCAGATCACATCAAAACTCACCAAAATGCACATGCATGTTATCTTTGAGTTCTATCAAGGGACCCTTATGATTTAGCCACATGCAAGGCCATCTCATTCACCCTTAGAGGGCCCTAAACAGAGGCAAATTCGTGGTTCATACAAAATCATTCATTTATCATTCTAATCTAACAACTTGAGAAGAGGACTCACATGTTTGAAGCCAAAGAACAAAAATGGAGTTGGTCTCGTCTTCTACCCCTCTCTTGATCGAACTCTTGCCCCTCCTTCCTCTACAAACCCCTTTCAAAATCGCCCCCTTTCTCCTATGGTAGCTGCTACTGAAACTATTGGCCTCCTTTCTCCATTCTCCTATGTAGCGATTTTTGAGAGGAAGAAGATGGAATTGAAATCATGCAAGGAAGATGTTGGAAAGTGGAAGCCATGGATGAAGCTTCACTTTCTTTCTCAAGAAGAAGAAAGAAGATGAGAAGTGAAATGAGAAGGTAGAAGTGGGGGGTCTCGGCTGCTGAGAAGAAATAAGGGATTAGGATGTTTGGGTGGTATTGGGTGGATTAAAGTGAGTAGTGGTACACCATGGTCCAACAAAGAAAGGAGGAAAGGTCACGCTGGGAAAAGAATGAGGAGAAAGTGGGATTTGGGTGAAAATTTGGGTGTTATTAAATAAGTGCTAATGCACCATAAATCATGATTTTAAAGGATGTGATCTAAAGAAGAAAGGTGTAACAATTCATAGGATTAAACTACCAAATTAATCACTAAAAGTTTGACACCTAGATACTTAAAGTAATATTCTAATCTGATTACCAGTCTAATATCTAATCTCTCATCTCTCATAAATACCCTCTAATTCTAGAGTCTAAAGCGTGCTAATATCACGGCGTCGAATAACCGCGCTACCGATTAATTCTTTGCCGATTAATTCGCGGAAATTAATCTATTTAAAAATTAATTCAGCGCATGATAAAATATTATCATAAATAATAAAAACAATTAAAAACACTCAAACATCATCACAACAAATTACGTTTCGATTTTCATCGAAATCGAAGTTCGTTTTAAATTTTAATGCGGGTAAAATTTACCCGTCGATTCGAAACGCGACAAAACTTCGTTAGAGTTTTCCGACGATTTTCGAACCATGAATTAATATAACCATGAAACCTTTGCTTTCTCAAGAGAAGAAAAAGAAGAAGATGAGATGAGAGGATGAGGGAGGAGTCACGAGAATGAGGGGCTGATTGGGGGCCGCTCCTCTTTTTTTATTTTACTAAGAAAAATAAGTAAGCATAGTTAATATAAAATAGTTTAGTAAAAATAAATTTGTCAAATTAATCACACACATAATGACACCTAGCAATAAAGTGAAGATGCTAATCCCATCAACTAATCCATCTCATCTAATCTTACACCTCTCATGATTACCCACTAATCCTAGAGTCTAGCGGTTGTTAAAACACGGCGTCGAAAAACCCGCGTTACCGATAAATCTGCGAAAATTAATTTAACGAGAAATTAATTCATCGCGTGATAATATTTAATTATAAATAATAAAAATCATGTCAAACACTCAAAAATAGTCTCAACAAGTTACGTTTCGATTTTCATCGAAGTCGGAGTTCGTTTAGAATTTTATCTGCAGCGAAATTTTCCAGCGATTCGAAACGCGATGAAACTTCGTTAGAATTTTTCGACGATATTCGAACCGGGAATTAATATAAAATATTAACTCTCAAATATAATTTGATCTTCATTTAATTAATTCACTTACTTAGAGAACAAGAAATTGATTATTATAGCATAAATACGACAAAATACAATAAATAACGCCAAATAACACATCGTAAAAATTACGAGTGTTAGATTTTCTATGCTTTTAAACCCCTCTTCCACTTTGTCCACTAAGTTATTAAAGTCATTCCAACTGGGATTCCTATCACCTTGAGCTCGATTCTGTAAATACGGGGGCTTGTAGACATTCCGGTTTTGGCGTTGTGATTTCTGTTGACCTCCCCATGAGAAATTGGGATGGTTGCTCCAACCAGGATTATAAGTATTGGAATAAGGGTCGTTCTGTTCTTTGTTTTCCACAAAATTCACCTCTTCGGTGCAATCTTTAGAGTCATGGCTGGTTACTTTGCAAAAGTTACAGGAAGCTCCAGTTGTTTTAGTTTCAATGACCTTGAGCCTTTTTTCAGTTTTTTCCATGAAACTAGCTAAAACTCCCATACACAGATGTCTGTGTCTCTGTCTATATTTCAGCATGGCTTCTTGCATACTGGCTTTTGGATCTATATCCCTTTGGCCTATAGCATTGACTTCTTCCAATTGGCTCTCAATCGCTATGCATCCCCAATCATTGTTATTAGACTGAGTCTATGTTGCCATTAAAGTCTCTATCTTCTTAGTCATTGCTTCCAATTTGGCTTTGAGGGCTGTATTGGTGTCTACCTTGTAAATTCCTGCCTGCTAGTTGTTTCTTCCGGTTTGTCTTTCTCCTTCCGACCACTGAGTATTATTCTGAGCCATTTCAGTCATTATTTCATAAGCCTTAGTGGGTGTCTTTTTCCCGAAAGATCCTCCACAAGCAGCGTCTATAGCACCTCTAGTCTGTATTGTGAAACCATTATATAGAATTTGAACAAATTGCCATTTGGTAAAACCATGATGAGGGTAGCTCCGGAGTAGATCTTGAAATCACTCCCATGTCTCATGCATTGATTCACTTTCATTTTGAGCAAACCCAGATATTCAGCTCTCAGCTTTGCATATTTTGCGGGAGGGAAATATTTATTCAGAAATTTAGTCTTTAGGTCTTCCCAGGTGATAATAGAATTTGGTGCAAGTGAATCCAACCATAGTTGTGCCTTCCCCTGCAATGAGAATGAGAACAACCTTAACTTGATGGCCTCCGGTGTCACACCGTGACACTTGACAGTGTTAGCAATCTTCTGAAATCTTTTGAGATGAGCATTTAGGTCTTCAGAAGGTAAGCCAGAGAACTGCACTGAGGACACCATTGAAATCAGTGTGGGCTTTAGTTCGAAGTCATTGGCCTCAATTGTCGGATAGTTGACGTTGTCTGCCACGTCCGTAGTTGGAGTGAAGTATACGTTCAACGTAAGTTCGTTCTCCATTGCTAACTGTTGTCTTCTCAACAAACGAAGTGTTCATTCAATCTCTAGATCAAATATCAATCCAGGATGTTGAGACCGCATTTGCATATACCAAAGGAAACCAAATTAGAGTGGTTCTTAGAACAATAAAATAAAATAGAATTAAACTAATAATTATAATAAACTAATTTTAAACAAAAATAGATAAAATCAGAAAATTAAATAAAAAGAAACAAAAAATAAATAAATAAAATAAAATGCCTAAAGTAACTAGAATCTCGTTCAATTAATATCGCTAAAACATTTCCCGACAACGGCACCAAAAACTTGTTACGGCTCAGGCAAGTGTACCTGATCGTAACTCGTAATAAAGTGAAGTATATTTAAGACTCTGAATGTCGAACCTACAGGGAATGCGCGAGTACCAACATTATAAAGACTCTATGTTATTTATGCTAACGAAGGTTGTTATTAAAGAATTACACGGATTAAAAATAAAACAATTAATAAGTCAAACAATGTGCAAGAACGAGTTAAGATTATTATAGAAGGCCTAGGGGATCGGGTTCACCAATATTTAGTTCCTGAATATACTAATTAATTCTTATGAGATCTATTTCCTGGTTAAAAGCTAATCACTCACTCTAAAATTACTAACACCCAATGATTATGCAATATTAATAGTCTTCTTTCTAAGACCTACCCAGTTTGATCATGCAAGGCAATTAAAGGAGAGAGTATTAAGCAACGGTGAGTTTGTTAATCTAATAACTGATTTGAAACAAGCAATTATCCTTGATTTGGCATAAAATGCGAGTTCTTTTATTCCTAGAGTTTCGTTAACTAATTGTGGTACGATCGCCTCCAATTAAGTTAACTAGTTAAAGGTTGATTAAGCGTTATAGGATTAAGCACACTAGAGACAAAACAATCAACATGATAATAGAAATTCGTAAAATTAATTAAATAAATATCAAGAGCAAAATAAAGGATCCTCTATCACCCTTAGTGATGGATTTAGCTACTCATGATAAATGAGATTAACATAAACACATTCATAAAGCCATAAAAATCCAAAATAAAAGAGTATAAGTCTAAACAGGGACACCATTTCGATATGACGATGGTCCTTAAGTATGTTCTTTGCGTCCTCACGAGCTCCGGTAGCAAAACAGGATTGGCAAGAGGCTCTAAGGATTCAAAACTGAATAATAATGGCAAGAGGTTTTTGAGAGAATATCTAAAGGTGGGAAAAGAGCCAAAATTCGTCCAAAGGGTCAAAAGTTCTGAAAAGGTTTCCATGACTTCATATTTATAGGTTAGGATGCGAATTAGGTCAACTGGCTTCAAATTTGTGTATTCTGCTTAGGTACAGCTGTATTGCGATTATACACAGCCGTACCACACCTTGTTTGCGACGCTGGCCCGTACTTGTGCACTCTGCACTCCATGACAGTAAATGTGTACGACCGTACTACCTTTGGTGCGGCTGTACTAAACTTTTTCTTCGACGTCAGACTGTACTGACTAAGGGGTACGCCCCTACTGTTGATCTAACATAGGGACGGCCGTACTGATTGGATGCTAGGCCATACCTCTTGTCTAGAAATGCCAAAAATGTCCAAAACGTGCTAGTTTTAGATCCGATCTCGCATCTTTTGCTCCGAGTGTTGTCTTTATGATATTTCTACAAAATAGGGCATAAGTAAGTACTTTTATACTTTAAATAGCACAAAATAACATACTTAAGCACTAAAAATACCCCATAAAAGTAAAAAATTTGGTGTATTAACAACACCACATGTAAAATAATCAGGATTTATTATATGAAATTAGAACACCGGTTAGAGCACTTACTTGTCCAATACATGATTACGTTGGCTGGGATTTGTCTCTGATTCACACTGCTCCTGAATTCACGAGCTCACAAGCTAAGCATTCCTTTGCTTAGTCACAAACTCTAGATCTCGGTTATCGATGGGACAAACCGTAGACAAGCGTAAGAATAACGTGACGGAAAATTGGACCTAGAAGTTTTATTTGTCAACCCCAGACACCTCCCATCATGGGCCTAATGGTTGGGCCTATACTGTCTCCCACATACATCAGTATTAGGTGTCCAAAAGTCCATTACCATTTATCAATTATTTGCGGGTCTGAGCATCATCAATTGGATCGTAACATTAGCCCTTTTTTGAAAACTAAAAGACCACAATTGATAGTAGCCCACAAGAATTATTAGAAAAATTCTAACACGTGATGCAGCTTCCAATTTTCAATTAACGAAATTAATGGGTTTTGCAGCTATGGGGATGATAAGTTCTCTGGGTTTTTGAAGAGGAATAACCTTAATGTGATTTTTTTGTTTTTAATAATAAAATTGAAGTGATGACCCATATTATGACTCAGATTAATACATCACGTTGGACTTACCGCATAAGCACTGTAGTGGATACATAGGTTTTTTTTGAACAGGGGTTAACGGAAACTAAAAAAAAGATCGACGGTGTTAATATTTTAAAACTTAAAGGACTAAATTGGTGAAAAAAAAGATAAAGAACGAATGTGAACTTTTAAATTAAGTTAAAAGACCTCTAGAGTAATTTTGCCATATTTATATATCTTTTTCACTGACAATTCATTAGAATGTACTCCATCCGTTTTCGTTTATAAGCAAAAAGTCACTTTTTACATTCATTGAAAAATGTATGTATATGGTCCAAAAATGGACCAGATACATATATTTTTCAATTAATATAAAAAGTGACTTTTTACTTATATTTTTGGACCAGATACATACATTTTTCAATGAATGTAAAAAGTGACTTTTTGCTTATAAACGAAAACGGTGGAAGTAACAATAATAAATTTACAAGAATGGTAATTGGGGACTATTTTTCGAGTGCTTTTTTGCTCACTTTGATTCGACGAGCAATTAATCTACGACACAAATCCAGTTCTCCTAAAGACGCGCAAGTTGATATGTTTACATGCGTTTTTTAGATTTTTGTTTAATGTGAGAGCCACGTTATTGGTTTTCGAAGCACTCCAAAAACTACAGTAAGTATAAATGGTGTGAGACTTTCAGCTTATACGCTTGTCTGAGATTTTCAACTTATACGCATAATTTTGAATAATTTCTCTCTAAAAAATATGGCTACTAAAAAAATATGGCTACTCAATAATAACCATCTTATAACGAAAGATTTGACATCAATCACCTTAACATCAAAAACTAATTAACCTCAAATGCCTTAGCCAATTGGTACAACCTTCGAGATGATCAATACACATATTACCAATTGAAAATAGAGGAGTGATATTTGAATATCACTTTTTTAGACACTCATATGCATACCGTATGTACGGATTGTATGTCTATATATATATATATATATATATATATATATATATATATATATGGATATTTTTTTTTCCAAAAAAAAAATTTCAAAACTTTTTTCTCCAAAAAAAAAAATTTATTATAAAAGTGGTTAACGCAGTACAAATAAGTGATTAATACAGTTCACTTACTGGTTAACGGGCTATTTTGACATTAGTGGTTAACATAGTTGATATTAGTGGTTAATACAAACACAGAGTAATCGTTATCCAATTAGTGAACTGTATTAACCACTTACTTGCATAGCAATAACCACTTTCGAAATTGGTTAACCAGGTTGATATTAGTGGTTAATGTATTATTGAAAGTGGTTAATATAATGTTGGAAGTGGTTAATGGGTGCAAGTGCAACTTGTTGATATAAGTGGTTAACATAATTAATATTAGCGGTTAATACAATATTGAAAGTGGTTAATGAATACATTTTGACAATTTGGTTAACCAAGTATCATTATCAATACAGTATTAGAAGTGGTTAATGCAGTGCAAATAAGTGGTCAATTCAGTTTACTAACTGGTTAATAGGTTATTCTGATGCCACTAGTTGTACCTATTAACCACTTTTAGTACTGTATTAACCACTAGTATTATCTCAGTTAACCACGTATAATTCACGACTTTAATAATTTTTTCACAAAATAATATTTTTTCAAAAAAAAAAATATAAGACGGTATCACGGTAGGTGTCGGAGAGAGTGATGTTCATTTATCATTATTGTTGTAAATATACCCAAACATAGGCTCAAAGGTTCGTAACGGGACTTTTTGTGATATATGTTTTAAATTTACCCATCAATAGACGTCTACTTCAATATCATCTCAACCTTCCTAAATTAAATTTGCTTGGGTAGAATGGAATGAGCATGTAAAATAGTTACCTCCAATATAGCATTTGCAATTTGATATCACTATTCTAATGTGGATAGTGATCGATTTTTCAAAATAAATAAGATTTTAAAGTAGAACATGTTAGAATTTTTTTTTTTAATTCTTGTGGGATATAATTAATTGTTGTTTTTCGGTTGGCCAAAAACAGACTAATATTATGATTCATTTGATGATAATTCGACTCACTAATTAAATGATCAATTAGTAATGATGATATAGTAATGATGATTGGGAGACAGAGTATGCCTAACCACTAGGCCCATAATGATAGTATGGTTATATCCTTTTTCCGTCACGTTATTCAATTGTTTGTTCTATTGTTTGCCCTTTTTAGAACTGAGATCTAGAAGCGTGTCATAAAACAAAAGAAGGTCATGACTTCTTGATTTCAGGAGTTGTACAACACAAATGTGATTCCCAGTAACTGTAATCATGTCTTCAACAGTAAGTGTCTCTAATGGTGTTCTAAATTCATGTAATTAATCTTGTTTATGCTTACATGTGGTATCAGAGTCTATATTATATGATTTAGGACATATTATTGAGCATGTTCATTCGTTTTGTTTGAATGTTTCGGTTTTAATTTTGTGAGTAATTATTGTTTGTTATTATATGATAAAGCATTATCCTTTTGGGTTAATTAGAACCTTTGAGTTTGATTATTTTTCAATAGTTTCGATTTTTTGTTGGGTTTTCTACGTTTTCATCGAATCTAATTTTTCCAAACTATGATTCATGAAGCTTTGAACTCCAAACAACGGGGTTATTGTAGATCGACTTCATGCTAATTTAATGGCACGAGTATCGTGCATTTTCGTTAACCGTATAGGGAGTATTTTGGAAAAGAAACCGTGGCTTCTAGGGTTCATAAAAAATCATGATTTTAATCTTCACATGTCATTGTTTTGATTGTAATAAATTTGTGTTTACGTGATAGAAATGTTAGGACTTTGATTCTGATAAGAACCCGTGAAAAATCGTGACAAACAGAGCCAAAAACGAGCAGAAAATGTTGTTGGAAGCTGTGACCCACATCGCGACTCGTTTCCATCGCTGTTGAATCCATCTGAAGCATGGGGTGATGAGCAATACGCGTGTGACAAGTCCACTCGCGAGGCAGAGAGAGTGAAGGGGTGAGTGGGGCCCACACAGACCTCTTTTAGACCCTCTTTTTTAGGTTGCGCTTTGTTCTTTGTGCTTGCATTTACTATATTTTTTCCAGAATTTTTTCGTTGCGTTAAACAATTTTTATAAAACATAATACTTTAAATTGATTATTTATTTATTTTAGAATAAATTAAATTGAAATATATGTTAGAAAAATAATGTTATATTCTGGATTTTATAGTATTGTTTACTCTCCCTACAAAGTTGTGCATGATTATATGTTATTATTCTTATACGCGACTTTAATAGGCTATCCTGTTGCATTGTATATTGTTATTAAATTCTTTGAGCAGAAAACATGTTGGGAATGCTGATTAAAATTGATATATGACCATTATGGGTGCATTTTAAATAATGCATTTTCTTATGGAATGTATCATGATTTTGACAAGAGAAAAATAATTCATGTGCTGAAGTTTTCGTGAGTCGCTATGAGTCGTTACCACCAAAGTGGAACTGCAAGTATTGATTCATGGAAGTTTCTTTGTTATTTGAGGAATACTTGTGATTATTGCATGTAAATACCTGCCCAAAGGGGTTGTTATGTGTTGTGGTTGAAAGTTGATTGAAGATGGAGTTATCAGGGAATGCATTGGGCTAACAGATTTCTGAACACAGTTTATGCTCATGGATTAACTCATCTAAGGTTTTGACCCGGGTTATGAACATGGTTTTTGCATTCTACCCAAAGGAGAATGTGCTATTATATTGACCTCACAAAGATAGCTTGTTTTATTTTGAGATATATCTTGTCTTGTAATATGTTCCAATCCTTTCATGTGTTTGTCTTAATAGTGAACTTCTCTATGAACAATTGTTCAGCTTCCATTGAGATCTTGACCAGATCAAACTATAGCAAATGGATTTGCTGATCTTGATTTAGCATTATTAAGAATAAGCCTATCATCAATGTGAAAACCACGTCTGAGCAAAAGGAATAAATTTTGGCTAAGTGGGAGAGGTTCGATACATTGAGACTGATTGTTATCAAAAGCACTGTCTCTGAACATCTTCTTTGTGGTCTTCCACAGAAAGGGATGGCTAAAGAATTCCTCACTTAACCAAGTATGTAACAATGCTGAGTGTGGATGTCTAATGAAACAGATAACAGACATGAGTTATGACAATGTTAGGGGTGTAAGGGAATTCATTGTAATGATGGTTCACATCCAAACCAAGCTGAAATCCCATCAAATTGGCCTTAATGAAAAATTCATTATCGGGCAATGCCTTAAAATGCCTGCCTGTTGATTTCTCATAAATTAAAACAGCCCATAATACCATTGGTGAGAATTGGAGCATTAATGACTTTATTACCAAGTGTGTTATTGTGGAAAAGAACCTCAAGAAACAATTCATACCAAACCCTCTTCTGGAAAGAGCAATTGAAAACACCAGAAGGATTCTTTTAATGCTTCTCATAAAAATAAGGACTCAGGGAGACCAGGTAGCGTTTAGCACCACTTTGTAGGAGGTTCTAGGTCAAATTATTTTAAGGAGAATATTTGGTGTTTCTGGTATAAGGATAAGGGGCACAAGAAAGCTAATTATAATAGTTTAAAGGCATGGCTAGAAAATAAGCAGGAATCTGAAGAGGTTCGGGAATTTAAGGGAGCCCAGACCGAGGGAAAGAAGTCTAAAGGTGATAAGTGATCTTTAAGTTACTGTGGAGTCGATGGTGTGACACCCTTAACCCCATTTTGTAATCATTATAAAGATAATAATAATTCATGTTTATTGCGGAATAAAATAGGAGGAAAATAATGGTCTTTTAAAAAACTTTCTCACATGAGCTAAAAGTACCACCTTTAAACTCAAAGTCTTTACTTCAAAACTAAAAACGAGAATAATCGCTTTCAAAAACATTTACATCAACTTGCGGAAGTTTAAATAAAACGATTCAATGAAAACCCAAAAGCCCGTGTCACATAGTTTCAGAGCTTAATACATCTCATACTTCAAATTTAAAACATAACTTGAAGTCTAAATATATCAAGTTAAAAACAACTTGAAAATATATAATAGAAATCTCAAGTATTCATTTTAGCCGATTTCTTCAGTTTTTGTAGCATCTAGTAACAAAGCATATGAACAACTAGAAACACAAGCAAGAAGGGGTGAATCCGTTGTATTAGTGTTGTATTGGCATTAGAAGGAATAGATGAATACAAACATACATAGTATACACCTATCACAGATATATATATACAAGTACAACTACAACAAACTCATCGATCACAAAGTCAAGTGTCCATATCATAGGATGATGCAAATCACTACATCACTACTTCATATGCATGTGATAGCATCTACTACTCCAGGAAGTTTGATTAGGAGGACATGTTTAGCTTCTTGAAGTAATACATCGCACACTCTCGACTAACCCTAAAAATGTTTGATGATGGTCATGGTAGCTAAGTCTGATGAGTATCCCTTGGTACATGGAGCTAACTCAAACCATTCGACGATTACGGACTCGAGCTTCGCACCCCCAAGGCCGAGATAATACCATGCAAGCTCACTCTTGTTGGCCTTCACCCTTCATTTCAATGGTACTCCCCCTCATCCTATCACAATGTCAGTATGACAATCATACACACAAGGATGGGTTTTCCATCAAACTCCACATATCATAGGTCATATACAATCCGTCATGGCCCATATGTCTAGGATCGTAAAGCAAAGAATAACCGAAGCTCCATGATGGCTGCATATAGCTAGGAGGCTCGAACGTATGGTCTTCTTGCAGTCACAAAGTCATTGCCACTAGATAGTGGACTTGTCACAAAGTTCGTTTAGACACCCCTTAAGAAAATTCCTAAGAGTCTATTAAGTCATACTTAGATAGTCTAAGTACTTTACTCTAAATGATTAAAATTCTTTCCCTAAGCTTTACTGACAACTCTAGTGATAAGACATTATTCATGACACACAACATGTTGGTTTATTACTATTTAGCATAGTGATAGTTTAAGTGTTTCATTAACCTACACACTTGTTCTACCAAATCCTAAGGCCAACAATTAGTCTTTATTACAATAAGACACTTAACTTATTCACTAATCCTAAGTCAAATTAAATTTTGAAGAATTCAAGTTTAGTGTCCTATTGGTCCTTAATACTCAAATATGTCAAGAACCTATAAATTTCAATCTTTGATTCTTTAACTTAGGCATTCTAAGTGTCAGTTTTGTGACAATGAATTCTTGCACTACACTCTTTTCTAGTTCAATTAACTTAGAAAAACATTGATAAGACATAACCTAAAGCTTAGGGAAATTCTAAGAATCATTTCTAGCTTTCCAAGGTCAATCCAATGACCATTCAAGGTCATCAATTTCACGGTCACAACATCTCATGCATACAAAAGGCACAATGCTCACATCACAACATGCTTACTCACCCAATCACCATAAGAGTCAACAAGATATCAACTAATAAATCATTTCATCATCTCAATCAAACAATCAAGCATGTCATGATCTCAATTCAATACCAAACAAGGTATATAATTACATATATAGTTCATAGGCAATATTTATTATCATATATCACTATATGGGGCCTAAGGAAAACCCCTTTATCTATCCCCACAATACCCATAACTACAATATATCCCCCTTACCTCAAGGTTGATGTGTTTGTGCTTCTGCGATGGGAAAGATCCATGACTCCCAAAACGTGATTTTTGTGACTAATACATGATTCAAGAGTTATGGGATTTAGATTCCTAAGGGAATTCTTAGATCAAGGGAAGGGTAATCAAACAATACTTGGGTACTTATTCATGGGATAGTGAAACTGATCTTCAACGGCTAAGATTGAGGGTTCCGCCATGGCTTCCTCATCCGGAACACCGTGCTTGAAGAATGGCTCTCATGGGAGAAGTTCTTTTTTTAACAAGGGTGAAACTCTAACAATAGGTGTGTTTGAGTGTTGTGTGTCGAGGGCTAGGAGTCTAGGCATATTAGGTTAAATTCTGAGTCGTGGGTCACATTTGGGGTGTGGTTTTAGGCTTTAGTGAGTCGGGTTACCCAAGGCCCAAAACGCGAAAATTGATAAAATGGTTCCTCTAATCGATTAGAAATCGTGCTAATCGATTAGCACCATAATCTGGAATGGAAGGCTTGCATTAGGGGATACCCTAATCGATTAGAGGATCAGGTCTAATCTATTAGAAGCTTCCTATTTTTTATACCAGGGTTGGAGTCAAGGATGTTCTAATCGATTAGAGAGTCAAGTCTAATCAATTAGAAGCTGTCTGGTTCCTATACCAGAGCTTGAGGAACTCTCCTAATCGATTAGACCTCCTGGCTAATCGATTATAATACTCTAAAAAGTGTCAAAATTAGGACTCAAGGGTCGATAACGTCTCCTAACTTCTTTACTCATCCTATACTCTAGGACATGGAAGGGTGGGGTGTTACAGATGGGAGGCGTTAGCTTAGTTTTAGGATCTATATCATTTATGAGAAATATCATTTTTGTTTCTCTTTTAGATAAACTTGGTTTTAGTCTTACTTTCGGTACTAGAAAAATAAATACGATGTTAGATTCCTAACTAGTTTGTTACGGATTTTGCTTTAATGGATAATTCATATAAATTGTCTTTATGATCTTTCTTCATCTTTAATTATTGTGAATTGGGATAAGTTAATTTGGAGTAGATTTGTCCTACCTTCCTTCCAGCGTTTGAGAATATTGCATAACAGTTTCCAATTGATGAAAATTTATTGATGAGAGGCTACATCAATGTCTCAATGTACAGTTTATTTGGTGGAACTTCAGAAACCACTCAACATATTTTTTGCAAATGCAAATATTCATAGGAGCTCTTCAATCGGTTTCGTGCTATAATTGGGCATGCTATTAATACATCTTCAATTCAGAGTATTATATCTATTTGCGGTAGGAAGTGGTCTTCTCAAGTCAAGGATGTCATTCTTGATGGTATCATCAATATGTTAGGGGCAATTTGGCATCATAGAATCCAAGTCAGATATGAGAACAAAATGATCCCTGAGACACCCCATGTCCCATTTATAATATTACCATTTAATTACGAATATAAAATCTAATAATAACATATCAGAGTACAGCGGAAAAAAGCATATATTATAGAAAAGTTTTTGTACAACAAGGGTTCCCTCCTACGAACCACCAAAAGAATAATATACAAACATACAAAAACCTGTGTGGGTATACAAAAATAATCATTAGCAATCAAAGGTACAACAAAAGCCTAGCGAGAAGCCTCCTACTACTGGCCCGTCCTATGAAACCTAACACGCGATCGTGGCGGTAACCAAGAATCCCCAGTAGAAGGGCGTCCCTAAAGCCTAGATTGCTATACCCTCAAAGGCTCTACCAAGGGTGCTACAGGAGATGAAGGGGCAATCATCTCTAACCTACGACGCACTTCCCAATCTCTGACACTATCCCTAGCTATACTATAAGAACTAGAAGAAGAAGGAGTAGCAGGGTAACAGTGTCTAGCCCTAGGCTCCCGCCACATGCGATTAAAAGGTAACCGCTATGCTATTCTAAAGTCACCTATAAAGGAGGCTTTCAGTGACCCTAACAGACGAAAGAAAATGCTAACTAAACCAGTGTAGATCACGACATGATGGCTATAATCTATCTCCTAACACTCCCTATCCATGTCATGATAATAAACCTCGAAGTCACCCGAGACTGGGATGCTCGGCTCCTCCAGCATCAATGGGTGGAAGTAGTGAGACATCTTCAGTATCTTGAAAATCTTCTGAATCTAAACACATAAAAGATAATAAAGAAAATAACAAAGCATGGAAGATGAGAACACACTATACACCAAACAAATGGGAAAGCAGGAGAATAGAATATGTGAAGAAATGGGCACATGCATCCTCGAACAACGGTTGGGATCTTCACCTGGCTACCCCTGTTCATGCAACCTAGGTCTATATGCCTAAGTGGCCACACAGCTTAGTACGGCAGAAGCGGCCCCACCTTAGCCTTTAGATAACAGCTCAATTAATTAGTTGCCCATCCCCATATCCCGCTCATCGTACCCCTAAGAGTGCATCCCTGCTCCACAATTTTGGCTAATAGGAACAGGTGTCGGGGCGACAATCGGGATCGGCACTATGGACAGTGATACAACAGTACCCTATCAGGATGACCAGGCTACCCGACGTCCCGACACAATGGCGGCCAAACCATTGGTCACTTGTAGACTGTTGTTGGACCCAGACTATCCTCAAGAACCAGTATGTCCTATACTGACTGCATCGTACCCGCACTCTGGTACCTAACCTCGTACACAGCCTATTTGCACGGCGGTGGATTACAGCACAGCTATGCATATGATTATTTACTACTCAACACTCAATCAGCATTAGAACTTATTCATTATTCTCCCCACATCATAGTTACAACATAAGCATATAATAAATCAACAATAGTTAAACAGTTAAACAGTCAACATCATTCATCCGCTATTAACATATAAGTTAAACTTACCGTCGCTCAGGTGACCTGCTACTAACATATCATCAATCAGCACACACAATCATAAAACAATCATAAGTCATCTATCCTAGGGTTTTCACATATCAGAAAATTACTCTTATGGTTGATGGACTAACGACTACTATCTTTAGCAGTTGTAGTCTCAACACCCCTCCTAGGGTGTTGGGGCATCAACCCCTATTAGGGCTTGGGCCACACTACTTCCCTATTCTACACCTATCCTATTCCTACTATCCCTAGTGTATGGGGTTCAGATCTCCCCATACCTGACTAGAAGACTGTCGTCGCCCGTACCCCACCTAACCTTCAGAGCTACTCCCCGCGTCCTCCGGTTGAAGCTTGGGAAAAAAGTGGTTTGAGGGGAGGGGAAGGGTACTATTTATAGGTGAAAATAGGTCCATCGCGTTGCGATCACCCTCTCTCACAAACACCATCGTGTCACGATGGTCACTCTTCTTTTACACATGTCAGTTATCCAATAGTGACATTGGCAGATGTGTCTCGCGCCGCGATGCCCTTCTCTCTAGGTCCCTCGCATCACGATAGTAGCGTCCCAAAAATATCTAGTTTCTTGAATTCTAGGGTTTTCTAGAACTTTCTTGACTTCCTAAGAGCATTTTTGTCTTTTTAAATCGTTTTTAGTCTATTTTTATCATATTAGAACTTTCCTAAATATTCCTTTACCTATTTTATTTCCTCATAATGTCACATTACCTCCCTCTTAAAATAATTTTCGTCCTCGAAAATTGCGGATTACATACCTACATATAGATGTGGATATTGTCTTCTGATGTCAACTTCTCCTTCCCAAGTAGTGTCTCCAGTTCTTTCATCCCATTCTCCTGTTTGCAATTAGATTAAGTGCAACACGAATGGTGAGAATAAAGGTGGTCCTAGACCAATAACTTGTGGTGGTATTTTTAGAAATGGTAGTGCTGCTACCATCGGCTGCTTTGCAGCTAATCCTGGCATCACCCATGCTCTTCAAGTAAATTATTGGGTGCACTGATAGCTATTGAGACGACTTATAGCTAAGGGTAGCACAATCTTTGGCTTGAATGCGATTTGCAGCTTGTTATTCATGCAATTAATTCTTTAAGTGTAGTTCCTTGGAAGCTTAGGAATAGTTGGCATAATTGCTTGCTTCTAACTAGTAGGATGCATTTTATTTTTTCTCACATTTGTTGTGAAGGTAACAATTGTACACATAAGCTTGTCTCTTATGGAACTACTATTCAGGGGTTCTTTTGGGGGGATTTAATTCCTAGATTTATTAGTAATAGGGTAGGTCTTCCTAGTTATATATATTTAAATAATTCCTTCCATGGGTTTTGGTTGATAACCCCATGATGGGTGAGGTTCCAATCTAGTTAGGATTACAATTGTCATTGTGATGCTTTTGCATGTTAAGTTTGTTTAAAATATAAATTATTGTGAATTTTGTTTCTAAAAGAAGTAAGATTAAGGAAAATTCTTATGTTGTGGCACGAGTGCTTAGGTCTTATTCGCTAGGACCAAAAGGAAATCTGCAACTAGAAGTTTAAGTCTTTTAGAAATAGTTCACATAGATGTTAATGGTCCCCTTTCTCCCACAATTTGTTGCACCATATCTTTATTACTTTCATTGATGACTTTTTCTGATATGAATACATTTATTTAATTAAAGAAAATATGAAGTGTTTGAAAAGTTCAAAGTTTTAAGAACGAAATAGAAAGGAAATTAGAAAATGTGATTAAGATTGCAAGAGTTTCATTAGTGCTTGCTTAGTGGAAGCTTGAGTTTTATGTTGTTTTTCCATCATTGTGTTGAAACACTTTTGGTGTTTAGTTGATATTTTTCATTTGATTTGAGAAATTTATTAGCTGAATTTTGTTGTTATATATGTATATCAAATGTGAAAGCATTGTAGCTCGGCGTTGTTGGGACCACTATGTCTATGGTCGATGCCATATTGGAGTATGGCTTGATGGTTTAGGTAAAGCATATAGCTTGATGTCGTTGGGACCACTGTGTCAGTGGTTGACACGATATTGGAGTTGAACCATTGTGGTTTTGTTCAACCATATAGCTCGGTGCCATTGGGACCACTGTGTCGGTGGTCAACACCATGATGGAGCTGAGGCATAATGGTTTCTTGATAAATTATGGAATCTTTCTGGCTTTAAGGCATTTGAGAGAAAATTAGAACTGACAACGAAAATAATAGCATGGCTATTAGATCACATTGGTTTACCCAGTTTTGTAGCGGTTTAGCAGTTTTTCGGCTGGTTTCAGTACAGGGCGGTTTAGAGCATTAGTCTGACTGGGAAGGACACCAGTTCGCGGTCCTACCGATTCAACCGGCCGATCCGGTCTGGTTTTGAAAACTATGGTAATAAGGGGGAGATATTTGTCAAGGCAATTTTGTAATTAGGTGGTCAAGTTGAGGGCAAAAATGGAACTTTATTTAAAAAAATGAGGAATTTATGTGATCATGGTCAAAATTATGTCACATCACCAATTTAATCCCCTAATTAAATTCTTAATACCTCTAATCATGTACCCTTCCATTTCCTGGTGCTAACTCGAAACGTTAATATTCACGTTATTATTGCGATACGGTCAAACCGGTTTAAAAATATTAATACAATATTACTCTAGAAAAATTTTCAAAATAACTCTACCATTCTATTCTATATATTTAATAAACCTTAAGTCTAAATTTTTAAAAGTTTCTGAGAAACTTTGGGTTCAAAAGACGATCCAGATTGCACTGTCAGGTGCAAAAATACAGTTCGGAATCCAGTGGAAATTTAAACCCAAATTTTAACTGTAGCCTATTATGATATAATAGGTTTGATCTATCACTTTAGTTTTATAGAAATCAATCACTTGATTATAAAATAAAAATACAGTCAACCGAGTGTTAATACAGTCAACTATATGGTCAAACAATCACACATAATAGTCTAAAGTTGGTGGTATTTGTTGTTGGAGTTATCCCTAGTGGCCAATCTAGTTTGTTCGGTCTTGTATTTGTATCATGACTATTTGGACATATACTTCATATATGTATGATGCATTTCAGTTGTTATGTTATTATTTGTGTAGCGTACTAAAGTCCTTAGAATAGATGGTTTGTCGTTGACACATCAAGTGTGACTTGATCGTGATATCTCATTGAACTAAAGAACGTTATTATGAAATATATCTATTGTCATAGTATTATTGTTAACTAGGACAACAAGAATGCATTGAGACACAGGTCATGGATATGGATATCAACGTTATAGCGATATCATTGATACATGATATCAAGTCTGTACATAGGCATAAATATTAAGAGTAATGTTTATACTGGATTGACCAACTATGAGGATACTTCATAATCGTCATTTAATGTGTCATAAGTGATCCTTATTGTGACCATAGTGTAGTAGTTCTTCGACTTGAAGTCACTACAATTCCTACAAGTAGGAGTTGTAGGTTATAATGCTATCTAACGTCATGCATAATAGGATGACTATAAGGGTAGTCGTCGGGTCTACAATGAATCATGTTTGAGGGTATGAGTGATGTAGATAGAATTCGTCCCTTTCACATAACAGGGGTAATGTCTAAGGCCTCTCAATAGAATGAGATGTGGAATAATTTATGGTCATACGAGAGATGGAGCATTATGTGATATCGGTCCATTGGATCACGACTACTCGGGGATCGAAGAATTGATGATTGGGATTAATGAGGATGACATGTATTATGTTCCGATTCAATAGGACATTTGGACGAAAGGGACATAGGCTACGTAGTGATAATGTGTTGCAGAAAGGTTCTTATCAGATCACCGATATTTCCATAGTGTGAGTAGCAACGATGCCTTGCTAGAGGCCAACCACTGTTAATGATATCTAATGTTATATTAGCTAAAGTATTATTAATATAATATTTAATATCATGGTCAGTCTAGTGGAAACCTATAGAGTCAAAAAAAAAGCTAAAAAAAGGAAATTAGTTAAATTACGTAAGACTTGATTTGATTAATGAATGGATTAATTAAATTGAATAGGATTTGATTTTGTTTACACCCAAAATATTCATCAGAACCAGTCGAATAGATCAAATAGCCGATTGGTCGTCAGCCGATGTGCCTACCAGTCGATATGGCATGGCAGCTGATAGGGTCGAAAGCAGGAAACCGGAAGCTATACATGGACCTTGGACTTATTGGGCTTCAAGGAAGATATTTAGGCCCATGGGGATAGCATGGAGTCACGTATGGGATCAGATTCTTACTCCACGAGCCGAATGACGTGGAAGTAATTTTGAATTAATTAAATATCCAAGGAAAAACCGGTCAAGATTGTTCTCCATGGTTTTAGGAGCTGAGCGAGGGAATCTGAGGAGATATTTGCACAAAGAGGACCGTTGGCTGAAGTGACGTGGCCACAATGTACTAATGCGCCTAGTTTTTAGGATCGTGGTTAGTGGAGCATGGCACGACTCAGCCGAATAACTGCCAACTAGGAATGTATCAGTGTTAGCCAACTGAACGTGGCAGATAGGGGTAGTTCTTAGTTGCTACTATAAATACCCAAGTTGTACATACATTTTAAGATCATCAATCATTCAAACAACTTATAATTTTCGCTCAAGCTTTTATTCGTATTTATGTTTACCTTTATGTCCCAGTTTTTATCTTAGTTCATCGACTTAAACCTTTTTGGAGTGAGTTAAGGGACCCATAGCTAAGGAACAGAGTTCCTTCCTTGGCATAATCGCTTGAAGAAAAGGGAATCACCGTTTTGAAAGTTAGCCGATCTGCGGCTAATTGATATTCAAGACAACAAAATTGGCACACCCAGTGGGACCAAAGGTGAACGAATCAACACGTTCGAATCCCTAGGTCAGGATTACCATTGGCGTATGCACTTGCGTTCGGGCAAAAGTTTGAACAATATGACTGCAAAAAGCAATCCCAGGAAACCAATTGAAGGAAGCCCATCCCGTGGAAGCAATGTTCCACCAGCAGAGCAAATACAAGCGGAGATAGGGGTTGAAACTCAACCCAACGAGCCCAATGAGACCCCGGTGGTGATGACCACTTCGTTTATACGCCAACAACTCGATTTGGGAATCAATGATATCATGTACCAAGTGTCACAACAATTGGCCGATATTGTGAAACCCATGGTACATAACGAAGTGCAGCAAGCCAGGGAGATAGAGGCCAAGAGGGCTCACGCAAGTGAAGGCTCTATCAATTCTGCTATCCCAACGCAAGTGGGGTACCCTACCCAGGCAGGACTCGTCATCCCGGTAGAGTGTAGCTCAGCAGACTAATTCAGGTTCAAATTAACATGACTCGTGCAGTGCACAAGAAGTTCAAATTTACTTATATACAGGCAGGACCTACTCAGGTTCAGCCGAATATAACACATGTACCTTTTAACCCAATTAATTCCCAGCATGGTACTTTTGCCACGTTGAATACTGGAGGTCAACAGATGGTCAATGATACAACTAACCATGCTAATCTTCATTTCGGACTGGTGCAGATGGCTAGGAGGCCACTAGATGCAGTGGGACCAATTGGTATGCCATAAGCTACGCCATATGCTCAGCCTTATGGTTCTGCTGTGCAGGCGACTAACCCACCGTACACTGGGGGGCAAACTCTTGGTACAGGATTGGGTGGTATAAGACCACCTGGGGGATATGCAGGTCAGCAGCCATGGAACTATGTTCCACCTGTATCGGCTAACCTTCCATTCTACCCATTCTATCTTGAAGTATCTGCAGGCGCTCAAATGGGGTCAACTCCTCCAAGGGCACCTGGTTTGATGGCAGAGCAGTCATGGGGACATATCTCACCTCTACCATTTAACACAAGTGTGCCTGGAACTCAATACAGGGCACCTGGTGAAGGGAACATGGAGCAGCCATGGGGGGTTTACCCACCTCCATTGTTTAATCAACCAGGCTACCCCAATCCTCCAGAACAAGCATCCCAGGCACATCCCCCAACTTGGAGACAACAACCACAAATGGCTGCTCCTAGCTTGGGAGAAGTAAGGCCAGGGGGTTCACAGCTGCTAGACCCAGCCATCATTGCAGATACCATTAAGAAATACTTTGGTGTGCAGCTGAAGCCTTTGGATCGTCCGATCTATAGGAAGGCATACCCTGAGTGGGTGGATAGATTGGTACCTCTGCCTAGGGGATATAAGACTCCAGATTTCGCTACTTTCTCCGGGGAAGATGACAAATCGACTATGGAGCATGTAGGCAGGTTTACTGCCCAATGTGGTGAAGGGAACCATAATGAATACCACAAATTGCAGCTGTTTCCCTTGTCACTTACCGGGACAGCATTTACATGGTATTCCTCTTAATCACCTAATTCCATACAAACATGGTCAGACATGGAGAGGTGCTTTCATGATAGATTCTACTGGCCCCAACCCGAAGTCACTGCGGCTGATCTCATGAACCTGAGACAACAGGTAGATGAATCGGCTGCTGATTTTGTGGAAAGGTTCAGGAAAATGGTCGAAATGTTCAAAGGCGCCTGAAACAGAATATGCAGCCATGGCCATTAGCAGCATGCATCCCCAACTCAAGGAAAAGCTAGTTGGCCAAGCTTGCACTGACCTGAACCAGTTAGTCTCAAGGGCTACACGCATTGAGCAGTTTTTCCAGGAGAAAGAAAAGAGGCGAGCCAGTAGAGGGAGAGGCCCTCAGTTGGTATCCATTGTAGAAGCTGAAGACTCTGATGATGATTCAGCCGATTCCACGGCAGACATCATGGCAGCTGAAATAGTGAAGGGTAAAGGCTATACTTGCCCTGCCCTAAGAGCTGCCAAAGGAAAAGAGCCAAGTTCAGGAGATGGCAAGACAGAATACTCCTTTGATATCTCCAAGGCAGACCAGATCTTTGACTACTTGCTTAAGGATAGGCAGATTCGGCTGCTGGATGGGCACAAGATCCCACCTGCTGAAGAGTTAAAAGATAAGAAATACTGCAAATGGCACAATTCTTATAATCACGCGACTCTAAATTGCGTGGTTTTCAGGAAGGCCATTCAGAAGGGGATAAAAGAGGGGAGGTTCAAGCTTGCAGACAAAGGAATCGCTGAAATGACAGTGGACACTGATCCATTCCCTGCCCTTGGGATAAGCATGGTCTCATTATCAGGATTCGATGACGAAGGACCCAGCCAGAAGCACAAGATATCTGTACAACAAGTCTGGAGGCCAAAAAAGGGATCAGCCGAGTCAACCCAGACTGATCGACTGAAACCTCAGGCTGCCAGGATTTCTATTTTTGACAGATTAGGAAAACCCCAACCAGAGGTAGGACACAGGCAGGGGGCAAGCCACCCAAACCAGGTAGGCTCACCCAGGAATTAGTGAAGCAATACATTGCACATGGCCAAGCCCTAACTGGGAAGCCTGACAAGGAGAAGGGTGACACACTCATTGCTAAAACTGGGGGGCAAGATCGGCTAACCCTCAGAGAAAGTGGTAGGCTATCCTTGCCCAAGGTGGATGAGGAACCTGTTCCCAAGGATAAAAGAAGGATAGCCGAATTCACTGTAGAAGGGGGAATGTCTTCCTTAAGGATAACAGTAAGGAATGACGAGAAGTTGAGGAACCATAGAATGCTGAAACCCCCGGCTAACGTCGAAGAAGGACACTGGTTTTTGAATAAGTATGCCAAAGACAAAAAGGCGGTGCCAGCCGTGTTGACGAGAACCCAAAAGAGGAGGATGCAGAGAATAAGGTCTGTTCAGAAGATGAAACAAACTCTGCAGATGATAGCCGATGTAAAGAACAGTGAAGAGAGCAGGATCCCCTTAGAAACTGTGAATGAAGCACTGGATAAGGCTTTCCCAAAGCTGGAGGCTGAGAAAGCTGGGAAAGAGAAAGGGCCTGAAAATATAGAGCCGATTATTGACCAGGAACCTGCTCTCGGCTAGTGGTCTCATCGCCTCAGTCGACGTAGGCGAAGAGGCAGTCACTATAGAGGGTTCAGCGATCCCAGAGAAGTATTAGGAGCAGGACGATATCATGGAAGATTCTTTGTTGGATCTCCTGTTCAATGAAGAGGCTGATGACCTAATGGCTGAGATAGAGGCTATTAGCTTATTCCCAGAAGAGTTTTGGGCAAACAACTCACAACCAGGAGGTTTGGAGGGAGACGTGTTTACTGAGGAGACAGAATGGGCCGCGTTAGCCGATACACCGGCTGATGAGGTTACCAAGGTAGTGTTTGAGAAACCTACAGAGGAAATGGTGAAGCATCTGAAACCCCTTTATATCAAGGCCTATATCAACGGGAAGATCTTTGGAAGAGTCTTCGTGGACGGAGGGGCTGTGCTGAATGTCATGCCTGTGACGACCATGAGGAAACTTGGAAAAAGTCTTGAGGACCTAATCCCTACCAACATGAAAATGTCCAATTTCCTGGGGGAACCTTCCAGAGCACTTGGAGTCTTGATAGCCGAAGTTACAGTAGGCCCCAAAACCATCAAGGCAGCTTTATTTGTGGTTGATGGCAAACCTTCCTATAGCGTGATCCTGGGAAGGGATTGGATTCACACAAGTCAGTGTGTACCTTCCACACTTCATCAGAAGCTTATGTTTTGGGTTGGAGACAACGTTGAGACAGTCGAGGCGGACAAGAATCCTTTTTCGGCTGAAGTAAGGATGCTAGAAGCCTTGTTCTATTCCCCACACCTAGGTCCTATTGCCATCCCAGAAGATTATGAAGAGGGCGCCTGGAAAGCATGCAACCTTACTAATGAGGGATTCAAGCTAAGATCTCAGGCCGAACCACGGCCCAATGCGCAGGTAACTAATGAGTAGGGCATCTCAGGTACTCGAAGACCTTTTGGGTCGGCTAGAAATCTTTAAGGCCGAGTCCAAAGCGATGGATGCCATGATGGAAGATTATGACACTGCAGAGGAAGAGGAGGTACTACTCTCCAGGGAGGAAGGTGCGGCAACTAAGCCTGATGAGGTGTGTGCAGCCGAGCCTATGGAATTGGACTCCCCTCTTCACAAGACGGCTCCTGCGTTTGAGGCAGAGGATCCTTTAATTGAGATCAATTTGGGTACGCCAGAACAACCCAGAATCGTGAAGGTGAGTGGGTTGCTTGAGGAAGACAAACGGGGTAAGATAGTCGAATTAATCCAGCGGTACAAAGATTGCTTTGCCTGGAATTACTTCGAAATGCCTGGTTTGGCGAGAAGGTTGGTGGAACACAGGTTGCCTATCAAAGCGGGATACAAACCTTTCAAACAGGCGCCTCGCAGGTTCAATCCCCAACTGATGCCTCAAATTAAAGCTGAAATTGAAAGACTACTGAAGGCGGGCTTTATAAGAACGGCCAGGTATGTTGAATGGCTATCTAATATAGTCCCTGTCGTCAAGAAGAATGGCCAGATAAGAGTATGTATAGACTACAGAAACTTGAACTTGGCCACTCCAAAGGATGAGTATGCTATGCCTGTGGCTGACATGTTAGTCGATGCGGCAGCCACACATGGTATTCTCACCTTTATGGATGGATATTCAGGGTATAACCAGATCTTTCTAGCGAAAGAAGATACTCACAAGACAGCCTTCAGGTGCCCAGGAGCATTGGGGATCTATGAATGGGTGGTCATGCCTTTCGGGCTCAAGAACGCAGGAGCCACTTATCAAAGGGCCATGAACTCCATTTTTCATGACTTGATCGGCAAAACCATGGAAGTGTACATAGATGACGTGGTTGTCAAGTCTGAGGGTTTTGAAAGCCACCTAGTCGATCTAGAGCATGCCCTAAAGAGGATGCGAGCCCATGGGCTGAAAATGAATCCGGCCAAATGTGCTTTTGGAGTGGCAGCTGGTAATTTCCTAGGATTTTTGGTCCACCATCAAGGAATAGAAGTAGACAAGAACAAGGTGAAAGCTATCTTGGAAGCCAGACCTCCTAGGAACAAGAAGGAATTGCAAAGTTTGATTGGCAAGATCAATTTCCTAAGGAGGTTCATAGCTAATTCGGCTGGGAAAATGAAGGCTTTTTCCCCTCTACTGAAATTAAAGGATACGGATGATATGGTATGGGGAAAGAGCAACAACAGGCCTTTGATCAAATTAAGCAAGTGTTGGCCAAACCTCCAGATTAACGCCGCAGGTCGTGAAGGCCACTCAAATTGTATATAGCTGCTGAAGAAGAGTCAATCGGCTGCTTGCTCGCGCAGGATGCTGATGATGGGGCGGAAAGAGCTGTATACTATCTCAGCCGCACCTTGAATGATGCAGAAACCAGATACACCCCTATTGAGAAATTATGTTTATCATTGTTCTATGCTTGTACAAAACTCGAATATTATTTGTTGCCTAAGGAAATATTGGTTTTGTGCAAAATTGATATTATTAGGTATTTACTTAATAGGTCTGACATTACGGTCGATCGATGAAGTGGGCCATTAAGTTAAATGCTTTCGCGTTAAAATACGTTCCATTGAGAGCAATGAAAGGCCAGGCAGTAGCCGATTTTCTGGCTCAACACCCTTGTGTTAAAGTCAATGACCCATTAGCCGAACACGTTGCATGTATTAACTTGAAACCATGGGTGCTGATGTTTGATGGGTCAAGAACGCAAAAAGGGGTAGGTGCTGGCATCACCATCACTGATCCAACTGGGAAAAGTTGGAAATTCATGTGTCAGCTGGATCTTGGGTATTCTAATAATTAGGCAGAATACGAAGCTTTGATTTTGGGGCTTAAGATCCTGACAGCCATGAAAGCAAATTATGTTCAAGTCATGGGAGATTCACAGTTGGTGATAAAACATCTAACTGGGGAGTATAGATGTAATAACCCTAACTTGAAAGATTGCTATGAAACGGCTAGCAAGCTACTTCGCTTGTTTGCTGATGCAGTAGTACATCACATTCCTAGAGAAGAGAATGAAGAGGCTAATGATTTGGCTCAACAGGCCTCAGGGTACAAAGACATGATAGTCGAAGTAAAACATGAAGAGTACCTAATCTGGGAGTGTGCACCAATAGGAGCGATCGACTCTTGGAAACAAGAGTTAATCGACTATCTTAAAGATCCTTCAAGCAGTGATGACTTCAAGCTCAAGCAGAAAGCACTCAAGTACGTATTGGTAGACAATGAAGTTTATAGGAGAGCCATCAATGGAGTGCTACTTAAGTGTATTGATAAAGAGGAATCCATGAAGGTCATGGGGGAAGTACATGAAGGAATCTGTGGATCTCACAGGGCTGGACCCACAATGAAATGGCTAATATACAGACATGGATATTATTGGCCTACCATTACTACCGATTATTATCAATATGCCAAAGGATGTGAGGCGTGTCACCGCATGGTCCAATTCAAAGGGTTCCAAATTAAAACCTCCACCCGGATAAAGCCTTGGCCATTCAGGGATGGGCAATGGATTTAATAGGCAAAATCTATCCACCTTCGTCCCAAGAGGCATGCGTTTATCATAGTTACGATCGACTACTTCACCAAGTGGGTAGAAGCCCACCGATGGTGAATGTGACTCGGAGGAGGTGATTAGGTTTATACAATGCCAAATCATCTATAGATTTGGAATACCAAACCATCACCACGCATCAAGGCACTATGTTCACTGGGGAGAAAGTGGTGGCCTTCGCACAACAATTTGGGATTAAGTTAATTCACTCATCCCCTTATTATTCTCAAGCCAATGGGCAAGCTGAGGCAACCAACAAAGTTCTTATTGATATAATCAAGAAGAACATTGAGGATAAGCCAAGGAAATGGCATGAAACACTGAATGAGGCATTGTGGGCCGTGAGGAATTCCAAGTGTAGTGCGACTGGATTTACTCCGTATCGGCTAACATATGGCCAAGATGCAGTGTTATCCTTAGAGATAAATGTGACTTCACTAAGAGTAGCAAAGCAAAACCTGCTAAGCCTGGATGAATATCAACAGGCCATGTTAATGGAGTTAGATTCGGTTAACGAAGATCGACTCATGGCCTTAGACCAAATTGAGCATAGCAAGCAAAAAATGGCTAGGGCTTACAACAAACATGTGAAGCCAAAAAGGTTTGTTGAAGGAGACCTTGTTTGGAAAACCATACTACCTATTGGGATCAAGGATCCTAAGTTTGGGAAATGCTCACCAAATTGGGAAGGGCCATTCATTGTTAGCAAAGCTTATCATGGTGGTGCTTATCGGCTAGTCAACATGCAAGGCGAAGAACTAAATAGAAGCATCAATGGAAAACACCTTAAGAGATATTACCCCACTATGTGGGAAAGCATATTGGAGAATTAAAAGCAAGTGCATTAGCATAAAAGTAAAATTGTTTGTGGTGACCACAGGCTGGCCACCTAGCCAAAATTACAAAAGCTTAAATGTGAAACTAGAGAGCTGCAGCCTCAGGTGCATCACTTGATTTTTCTTCAACCTGGGCAGGACCTGGATCGGCTGACGATGCAGGAGCATCAGTCGTAGCCGAAGCTACAGCTATATCTGGGGTAGGTTCTGCTGCTGGCACTTCAGCTAATGCCTCCACTGGGGAACAACAAAGACCTTCAAGATCGCCTTGCTGACTGGTTGAAGGATCGGCTGCTACGACAGCTTCCTGTTTCCTAACCTCCTCTAGCTGATGCTTGAAGGAGTGCCAGGCTTGATTGGCCTCAGCTAACCCAGCGCAACATGGTGGGCCTGGTTTGTAGGTGAAAGACGAAAAGGTTGGAGATGGTGAAAGCTACAGGAGTTAGGGCTGGAAGTAAGCGTAAGAGGTAATTCGACTGATGAGTATTTAAAGGAAAAGTAAATCACTGATAGTGGGGTTTAAAGGCGAATAAATCGGATGGATGAGGATTAGCCGTTGCACTATTCAAAAGTTGTTGTTAATGGATGACCTCGCATTTATGATTTAAAAGGGTGATTTGACTTAAATCATTACGCCGCCCCAGCCTAAACCTAGGGTGTTACGGCTAAGACAGCGTAGGGGGGCAATTGTTTACACCCAAAATATTCATCAGAACCAGCCGAAGCTAGTCCCAGTCGAATAGATCAAATAGCCGATTGGTCGTCAGCCGATGTGCCTACCAGTCGATATGGCATAGCAGCTGATAGGGTCGAAAGCAGGAAACCGGAAGCTATACATGGGCCTTGGACTTATTGGGCTTCAAGGAAGATATTTAGGCCCATGGGGATAGCATGGAGTCACGTATGGGATCAGATTCTTGCTCCACGAGCCGAATGACGTGGAAGTAATTTTGAATTAATTAAATATCCAAGGAAAAATCGGTCAAGATTGTTCTCCACGGTTTTAGGAGCTGAGCGAGGGAATCTGAGGAGATATTTGCACAAAGAGGACCGTTGGCTGAAGTGACGTGGCCACAATGTACTAATGCGCCTAGTTTTTAGGATCGTGGTTAGTAGAGCATGGCACGACTCAGTCGAATAACTGCCAACTAGGAATGTATCAGTGTTAGCCAACTGAACGTGGCAGATAGGGGTAGTTCTTAGTTGCTACTATAAATACCCAAGTTGTACATACATTTTAAGATCATCAATCAATCAAACAACTTATAATTTTCGCTCAAGCTTTTATTCGCATTTATGTTAACCTTTATGTCCCAGTTTTTATCTTAGTTCATCGACTTAAACCTTTCTGGAGTGAGTTAAGGGACCCATAGCTAAGGAACAGAGTTCCTACCTTGGCGTAATCGCTTGAAGAAAAGGGAATCACCGTTTTGAAAGTTAGCCGATCTGCGGCTAATTGATATTCAAGACAACAGATTTAATTAATGAATTAATTAAATATGATCTAATTAAATAAGGAATGACATAACTAAGTTTGCTCCAGGGGATGCCTTGCCCCTTTTTCTCCTCCTCCTCCCACTAAGTCTTCTTTGCAAGCAGTAGTGCAACGCAAATCGTTCGCTCAGGCGCTCAACAACTCTTGATATTTCTTTCGGTCAGCTACTTAGGTCATGCATCAAGGGTGAATCGATCTCAATAAAGATATCTGAAGATGAGTATAAGATCGGCTTGGAAGGCTGTAAAAAAAAACCTTCATTGGCGTTTGGTTCTCTCTAAAGGTGATCAACCGATGAAATTAATGTGTTACGTTCTAAACTTGCAGATTTATGGAAACCAATTGGAAAATGGAATATGATACCGCTGGGAAGAGGGTTCTATAAATTTAATTTTGCGACGCATGAAGATTTATGTGGAGTCTGGTCTGTTGGCACATGGAATATGCAACCTGACTTACTGCGTCTGATGCAGTGGAGTCCCGATTTCAACTCTAGCAAACAAAAGTTAACACATGCTTAATGTTGGATCCGTCTCCATGAGCTTCCTCAGCAGTATTGGTGGGCTAAAATTCTTTTCGAAATTGCAGCATGCATTAACACTGCAATTTCTTTGGATAATGCAACTAAGAAGTGTTGTTCTTTTGTCACTTCACATGGATCTTGGTTGATCTGGATTTGACACAGAAACTTCATGAAGAAATTTTGGTGGAAAGGGAAAGATATGACTTTTATGTGGGAGTAGAATTTGAGAGATTGCCTTCTTTTTGCTCTTATTACCAAACAATTGGACATTCTCTTTCAGATTGTAAGAGGAACAATGTTTCGGATATTTCCAAGAATCATGACAATACCAAGATTCATACAGATCCCCCTAAGAAGAAAGGGAAGTTGACTTCAGACCTTACTTATGATCCAAAACAGAACAATTCTTATGATATTGCAAACCAGTTTCTATTCCTAAAAATGTTGCTCATCCTGCATTAGATACTGTAGAGACAGAAAAAAGATGATGATGTTGCCTCAGTGCATACGGTGTATGATGAGTCCTTATATCCGGATTCACCTCATCATGTTGACATTCCTACAGTCAATGTAGCTAAGGGTACTTCAGCTGATTCAATAGGTCCTGATGTTGTGCCTGATTCGAATCCTACTACTCCGGTTGACATTGTGAGTGGTAAAGATGTAGCTACCCTTGATTTCTCTTCCAGTTCTATGCCTGCTAATGTTAGGAATATGATCTGCGAATTGTCTCTTCTTTTTGGTGTTATGTTGAAGAAGGGCAGCCTAAAGATAATCAACCTTATAGTGGTGATTTGCATAATAAGGAGGGTGCCAATGAAGAGGCTATGGACTCAGCTGCTAATTTTGTTATGGCTCTTTCTAAGTCTCAAACGAAGCGCATAAGGAAAGCGAAGAAGAAATCTCAGAGGTCAGGAAATTATAATACCTGACATAGGTTTAACTAGGTTGGTCCTTTCGAAGTTTTGCTTATCTCACAAGCCAGATTTTCTTTTTATATTTGAACCTTGGATCAACATTGATACGGTTTTTGTTTCCTTTTGGAAAAATTTGGGTCTTAAGCCTTTTGTTTTAAATAATAGTCGCCTTTATCTTCCAAATTTGTGGTGTTTATGTGTTGAGTATCTTGCTCCGATAGTTATTGCAAACTCCAGACAGCAGTGTGCTTTCTCTATTGTGGTGGATCAGCAGCTGTTGTGTAAATTAAATGTGCAAGTATACACATTCTACAAGTAATAAAGAATAAGTGAGATCGTTCCCATGAGGATTGATTTAGCTATTTTCACAAGTTTTAGCTAGTAAGTGAGCTAGTGAGCAAATAAGAGAAATAATAAAAAACTATCAACAAGTTTTGATTCGTACTGTAATTTAAGATTGAAAGTAATAGAATATGAAACAAGCGTGATGGAGTGGTAAAAAGTTGAGTAAAAATAGCTAGGATGACGGATCCATTGCAACTTGACCAAGTTGGTTAGGTGTTATGAATGAGTGCTCTGGCACCTGAATGCAGAGTACTGATATATGTGTTCTTCAGTCACTTGCTATGAGGTTTAATTAAAAGTTCCTTATGTCTAAGACCTCATTAGATTGACCCCTGACTTTTGAGTGTGACTCAGATCATTCTATGGATTTGATTGCCTATGTCTAGTTTAATCAAGATTAGAAGAAGTGCCATTCAATAATTTAGCCATATTAAGTCATGAATTCTGCACATTAAACCTTTTCAGTATTTAACATACATGTACCTAACCTAAGGTGATCAAACTCAGAAGTTAACTAGTCCTCTCGCTTCGGCATCCTGCTTAGCGTGTTGCTGCTGTTGCAGGTCACGTTGGGTTAACGCCACAGTTTGTTGTGCCACGGTAGCTGCAATATCAGCCATGACTTAAATCACTCGATCCGCCTAGGGGTTCCCAGTTCCAGCAGTCACAGGCTCTCGTCTAGGAGGCATTGGGTTCCTACAAGGTCCAAAACCCGTCAGAACCTCACAACAAGTTTGTATGTCAACACTCATTGTTTCAGTTAAGAAACAATCCCAAACAATTATAAGCTGAATTGCTTCACTCAAGAAACAAGCCAAACACACAAAACCAAATTCACACAACTTAACACACTACGGCTCTACACCCAACAAATCCCGACACTTGACCAGTTATAGCTACCCACTCACAGTCCGGTTAGGACCGAACTACTTTAATACCACAATGTAACACCCTGGTTTTCAGAGCGCTACTTATCTAATATAACATAAAAATGTTGAAATAATTTTGATGAAAATACTCTGCTTGCATGGTTTTCTCCAAATATGGGTCTAAATTTTTCTTGTCTTTTCAAACTTCTTTCAAAATAACAATCAGAGTATTGCAGCATTTTCGAGACGTGATGTACAAATTAAACACAATAACCAAAATCTCAATAACCATGCAATTGAACATTTGAATAAAATAAAAAATTCGCACAAAGGTGATCCAGGTTTCGAAATACAACGTATATAATACAACCCAAAAGAAGACAATAAAGATACCTATAGTTCGTCAGCCCTACTACGCTTACTGTGTCCTACAACAAGTCTAGTCAATCATGAGTGTTATCACACCAAATTGTCTACTTTTATAGGGCATTTCTAGCACTTAAATATATCATTTTATACTATTTAAAGCACAAAGGTACTCATTTATGTCCTATTTTGTAGAAATATTATAAAGACACCACTCAGAGCAAAAGATTCGTGAATGGATTGAAAACTGGCAAGTTTTGGAGAGTTTTAGCACTATTGGACGAGCAGACGGATCGACAAAGATTTCAAGACGACCGCATTCTAGATCAGGAAATCGCAGGGCGCATTCTGGTCAAGCACTCACCTGGTACCGATGAAAAAGTTCAAGACGGCCGCGTTTGGCAAGATGCATACCGTACACGATGATGTCAGGGAATGCAGAGCGCACAAGTATGGGCGCATTCTTGGTCGCATTACCACCGACACCGATAAAAGTTCAAGACGGCCGTGCCTAAGGCGATTTACTGCATACGATGATGTCAGGGAGTGCAGAGTGCACAAGTATGGGCCAACATCGCAAACAAAGTTCGGTACAGCCGTGTATATATCCGGTATGACCGTACCCTGTCCCAGAATGTGCAGATTTGAAAGCCAGATGACCTAATCCGTATCCCATCCTATAAATAGGCCCTCTTAGCCTAAGCTGAAGACCTTTTGACAAATTTCTGAATTTAAAATCCCTTTTTGAGAGTACTACATCAATTCTCTTGCTTTCAATTGATTCGTGTTTCCTTAGAGCTTGGTGCCAACCCCGTTTTGCTACCGGAACTCGTGAGGACGTGAAGAACATGATTAAGGACCGTCGTCATACCGAAAGGGTGTCCCGGTTTAGATTTTATTCTCTTTATTATGGATTCCTATGGTTTAATGATTGTGTTTATGTTATTATCATTGAATATGAGTAGCTAAACCCATCACTAGGGGTGATGGGGGATCCTTTACAATGCTTTTGTTATTTATCTAATTAATTCTATGTGTTTTTATTTATTTGATTGATTGTTTTATCCCTAGCATGCTTAATCCTATAAGGCCTGATCAACTTTTAATTAGTTAGCTTAATTGGCGGTAACAGGACCACAGTTAGTTAACAGATCTCTAGGAATAAAATAACTCGCTTTATATGTCGGACAATGTTATTGCTTGTTTCTAATCAGTTATTAGATTAACAAACTCACATGTTCTTAATGCTCTCTCCTTTAGTTACCTCCCTGGATCAAAACGGAGTAGTTATTTAGGAAGAAGGCTATTAATTGGGTAGTTCTTAGTAATTTATCCTTTAGTTACCTCCCTGGATCAAAACAGAGTAGTTATTTAGGAAGAAGGCTATTAATTGGGTAGTTCTTAGTAATTTAGAGTGAGTGATTAGCTATCAATCAGAAAATAGATCTCGTAGTAATTATTTAGGTTAATTCAAGAATTGAGTATTGGTGAACCCGGTTCCCCTAGACCTCCCATAATATGGTTTATCCGTTCTTGCACTTTGTTTAATTGTTATTTTTATTTACGTGACAACTTTTGCTATTCTCTAATTATAACTCTCGTTAGCCTAATATGATAGATTCTTTAGGATAGATTTTTTACTTCATTGGTACTCGTGCATTCCCTGTGGGTTCGACATTCGGAGTCTTAAAAATGTTCCACTTTTAATACGAGTTACGATCAGGTGCACTTGCCTGAGCAGCAACAAGTTTTTAGCGCCGTTGCCGGGGAATGCTTTAGCGATATTGATTGAACAAGTTTCTATTTACATTAGGCATTTTTTTTGTTTATTTATTTTCTGCTTATTTTATTAATTTTTAAGAACATACTAATTTGGTTTCCTTTGGTGTATGCAGACAAGATCTCAATATCCTGAATTGATATTCGACCCTGAAATTGAAAGAACACTTCGTTTGTTGAGAAGATAGCAGCTAGAAATGGATAACGAACTTACGTTGAACGAGTACTTCACCCGAACTACGGATATGGCAGACAGCGTCAACTATCCGGCAATTGAGGCCATAAATTTCGAGTTGAAGCCTGCACTGATTTCAATGGTATCTGCAGTGAAATTCTCTGGCTTACCTTCTGATGATCCAAATGCTCATCTCAAACGATTCCAGAAAGTTGCTAACACTGTCAAGTGTCATGATGTGACATCGGAGACCATCAAGTTAAGATTGCTTTCTGTAACACCTCGTTCTTGGAGCGCTACTAAACTAACTATTACCCTTTCCAGTTCAATTTCTTTTGAAAATGGAATACGCTGCTTGCACGGTTTTCAAAAATGTGGACCTATATTTTTTATTTTAAAAACTTCTTTGAAAAGAGCAGTCAGAGTATTTGCAGCATTTTCGAAAGGTGGGGAATAAATAAAGACACCAAAATAGACCACAGTAACGATACACATAGATTTATTTCAACTTTACACAAATGACAATTCAAGTCTTGAAAACATAATATACTTATTACATCACTGTAATTTGTATAGCAAACATCCTATAGCTGGTCGACACGCTACAACACTTACTAGACCTCTAGTTAGTTGCAAACAAATACACAAGGCAGATAGCCAGGTAGGGCTATCCTTAGCTACGCTGGTAAGCAGCCTCGAGCACTTTGTAATCTTCCTGATCTGGGTTACAAT
The DNA here is from genome assembly GCA_037113605.1 of Calophaca sinica. Taxonomy (NCBI): domain Eukaryota; kingdom Viridiplantae; phylum Streptophyta; class Magnoliopsida; order Fabales; family Fabaceae; genus Calophaca; species Calophaca sinica. Next base: position 91,552,700 of record CM073730.1, read on the forward strand.
CATTGATTGAAAGAACAACGGGCAAGAGTCAACTTCTTACAGAAACAAATACAATAACAACAGCATGTATAGTAACAGATAGTATTATACAATTACAATAAGATCTGAAACCAAATATTTATCACAAGTAAATTATCACATCAATGACCTTCAGAACAATCAATAAGGAGGCACTCCATACCCTATTGATGCCACTATATGCCAGTGCATATGATTCCGGAATTCCATACGCTATAGTCAATCGTTCTGTACGTACCAGAGCCAATACTTTCCCATGCGGTGGTTAAATTAACGACACCCCTGAATTCCTTGGGCCATGGGGCAATCTATCACCCCAGGATATTCAAGTCAAAGTCTCCACAATGCATGACAATGCATTCCACCTACTCCAATGAACATATCAACGCATATGATATTTCAAATATGGCATAATTAAATAAACATTTAATTATCCAGTACCAATCCAACAACATATATCTCAACAAGATTTAAGCATACATGCAGGCACGACATATAATCAACTCAAAACAACAACAAATTCAGACTCACAATAGTTCAGCAATCCACAACAATTCGCATTCACATATTGATAATCAACAGAGATAAGCATACCATAGGTCATACACATCACTGAAACAAATATCAGAAATAGCTCTTACACTAACCCACAATAACAATTACAGAATGTGAAGTGCTCTTACAAATTAGAGTTCCACATCCACGCTAGCGTCAAAGATACGTCACGAACTCTTGGACCCACGTACTCACGACCTCAACAACCCTAAGACAGCAACACTGACTCTTAGAAAATTCTCTAATTCTCTTAAAAGGAACCCCTAGGTCATGGTTTGCAATCAAACCCTTAGGGTACACAACTCAAAAACTCTTTTTTAAGTAATACTCACACTTAAAACACTAAAACCAAGTTAAAAATAATAATTGCTAATACTTTATAACTTACTAAAAAATTCTTACAATTTTCTTTAAAAACTTTTTAACTAAACTTTTAATTTTAAAACACTAGGAATTTATTTTCTTTCAAAACCAAGGCACTTACTAAACGTCTAAAATAATTAATAATCAACTCCTAACTTATTAATCCAGTAAAAATTTTAAAAGCCACATCATAACACAATACTCCCTCAGTTTTTAATAACCAAACAACACCCAAAATTTTTCTAACTTTCAAATCATTTCCAACAACAAAACTAACACTAAAAATAGAAGGTTTCAAACACTAATTTTCTAAGACTCCACCTTGTTCAAGAAACACAAGGTTTCTTTAACATTAGGTGTTTCATAGTCTTATTCACTCAATCAACACTTAACAACAATTATATTAAAACCTTTTCTTACAACTTAAATAAATTAACCCAGGACCTCAAATCCCTAAAAATTCTTTTTCTATCATAGCTTGATTCAAGTTCAAGGAGTACAAAAATCAACTCTTTTTCTTAATCAAACACAAGATTAAATCAGATACTTCTTAATACTAAGTTGTCAAGACTCCACTTTGGTTTAGGAATACAAGGATTCCCTTTAACCTAAGTGTCTCATTGTCTTAAAAACCAAATCAACTACTCAAACTCAATGAAACTCTTTCCAAAAAAATTTCAAAACTTTGACAACAATTAAACACATGATTCAAGTCCAAAAATACAAAAAAATTTCTTTCCTTTCCTTCCTAGAGCTCGCGGCTACAACCCCAAAATTAGGGAAAATTTGTAAACCTTTCAAATCAACAAAACTACAACACACAACACTTAAATCCCTTTCCAAAATCTTCAAGATTCCAAATCAAAACTAATAATCCAAACACTTTGCTCCTATCATAGCTTAATCAAGCATCAAGGAATCTCAAACTAAATTTTTCTTTGATCAAACACAAATTAACAACAACACAACAAAATTCAAGTGACAAATAACAATAACCTCAACCCAATTTAAGGATTCACATGAGCAATCACATTTCCCCTTTCCTTTAGGGCAATTCGGCCTAGGGTTCCAAAAATTAGGGGAACATTTGATCCTTTTGTTTCATGATCATAATCAAGACATATATGAATCAATAAGTAAGAAAATAGGCAAGAAAATAAAAAGTAACCCTCACCCATAAATACTCTAGGGTCCATGATTTTTGGGGCTAAAATCAAAGGGAAAAATCTTGGCTCAACCCTTACTCACTTGATCAAAGTTCTATTACTAATTTGGAGAAGAAATTGAAAGAATACGATGGTGGTAAGAAGGAAGGAAGGTCACGGCTAGATAACAAAAGAGGGAAAGGGAAATTGGTTTTCTTTTTTCTCCATCACCAACACTTAAGAAGAAAGGAGAGAAAAATATAAGTGAGGATGGGCTGAAAGTGGGGTTGCCACGGCTGGACAAGAGGGGGGAGGAACAAGAGGAAATGTGAGCTTGTCTTATTTCCTCACTTTACCACTTGTAACCAAGAGAAAACAAAATAACAATGGAGTAGTAAAATGGGGGGAGAGCTTACAGCCTGAACATCAAAGGAGAAAGAAGAGACAATTTTGATCAAAAATAAATTTGTGGTCCTAATTAATTAAGGGATTACGATACGATCAAAGTGGATACTTGTTTTAAGACAAATAAAATGATGACACCTTACAAATATTAACTTGTAGACCAAGTAAAAAATTGAGTGGATCAGAATGAGGGAGGGGGTCACGCTGATTTCGTAGGGGAGGAAGGAAATTAAAAAAATATTAATCCAAAGGGAATGCTAATAGATAAGATTAAGGATAGATATTTATCCAAAAACCACTAAACACTTGACACATAATTACTTAGGATAAGATCAAACTAAGACATTTTCTAATAACCCACATAATTTTGACACCTAACCATCTAGCCTAATCCTAGAGTTTTGGTGTCCCAAAATTACGGCGTCGAGTAATCGTGTCAACAATCATTCGTTCACCGATGAATTGCAGAAATTAATTTACTTAGAAATTAATTCACCGCATGATAAATAAAATATATAAATATAAAAACAATTAAAACACTCAAGCATCATTACAACAAGTTACGATTCGATGTTCATCGAAATTGGAGTTCATTTTAAAATTTTAATGCGGATAAAAAATTACCCGGCAATTCAAGATACGGTGAATATTCATAAGAATTATTCGACGAATTTTGGATCATAAATTAATATTAAATATTAATCCTTAAATTAAATTTCATCTTGATTTAATTCAATCACTTTCTTGGTCAACAAAAATTACGCGTTACCGCATCAAACAGAAACTTCTATAAAGTTTTAATTGATGAATTCTCCTTAAAAGCAGCATACGTCTATGCTGTCTATTAATTTGAATTGGCATCATAAATAATATTTATTTATAATAATAAATTATATAAAATAAGTCAAAATAATTTTTCGTACTCTCAGTAAATCATTGAGGTGATCAGTCTCTACGACTTACCTTCAAGTATTTGGGATTTTATTGCTAAAACTATTTTTCTTAAAAATTGGGATGTTACACTTTTATTCTCCCGCAAATTCTATTACCACCTAGGAGGACCTGAAAACCAAATTTCTAAATAAGTACTGTCCTCCCGCAAAATCTACAAAGCTGAGAGCTGACATATCTGGATTCGCTTAGAATGAAGGAGAATCAATGCATGAGGCATGCAAGCGATTCCAAGACTTAATCAGAAGCTGTCCTCATCATGATTTCACCAAGTGGCAGCTAGTTCAGATTTTATACAATGGTTTTACCATGCAAACTAGAGGTGTTGTTGATGCTGCTTGTGGGGGATCTTTCAGAAAGAAGACATCCATTGAGGCTTATGATATAATGACTGAAATGGCTCAGAATAATGCTCAGTGGTCAGCAAGAGAAAGACAAACTGGAATTTATAAAGTGGAAGCAAACACAGCCTTGAAGCAAAGTTGGAGGCAATGACCAAGAAGATAAAGACTCTATTGGCAGCGCAAACTCAGTCCAATGCAGCTTCAACTAATAATGACTGGGGATGCATGACAATTGAAGATCAATTAGAAGAAGTCAATGTTGTGGAACAAAAGGATTTTGATCCGAAGACACGGATGCAAGAAGCTATGCTGAAATTTATGCAAAGGCACGGACATCCGTGTATGGGAGTTTTAGCCGGTTTCATGGAGAAGACTGAAGAAAGACTTAAGGCTATAGAAACCAAGGCAACCAAAGCCTCCTGTAATTTTCGTGGAGTAACAGGTCATGATTCTAAGGATTGCACTGAAGAGGTGAATTTTATTGGGAATAAGCCACAGAATGACCCCTACTCAAGCACCTATAATCCCGGATGGAGAAACCACCCCAATTTCTCATGGGGAGGCCAATAGAGATCACAGGGCCAGAATCAGAATACTTACAGGCCTCCATATTTACAGAATCGTGCTCAAAATGATAGAAGTCCCAGTGTGAATGACCTCAACAACTTCATGGGACAAGTGGACAAAAGGTTCAAGAGCTTAGAAAAATCAGTAACCATTAACACAGAAGAGCAAAAAACGGTGAAAGACCACATGGCAACCTTAATAAATGTGGTGACTCAAAGAGAAAAAGGAGCACTTCCGAGTCAAGTGGAACCAAATCCAAATGAGAAGTGCAATGCAATCTTTATGGCAAAGGAGGAACAAAGCATTACAATGAAGGATGTTACAGAGGGAAGAAAAGAGGAGAAAGATAAAACTGAGCCTCAGCAGGTAAGTAACGTTCTAAAAATATCCCAAAGTTCTAAAAATTTCCATAAGGATAGGCAAGTAATGAAATTATTAGAAAAACTTAGAAAATTGTATGTCAATATTCTCTTTGCTGAAATTGTCTTTGAAGTACCTAAGTATGTTAAGTTCTTAAAGGAAATAATTTTTAACAAAAATAAATTGGAAAAGGTTGAGACAGTGAATTTAAATGAAGATTGCTCTGCTATGTTAATGAATAAGTTACCATCTAAGCTTAAAGATCCAGGAACCTTTGTTGTTTCTTGCTCTATTGGTAATAACTCTTTTAAAGTACTATGTGATTTGGGTTCAAGTGTAAATCTAATGCCTCTGTCTATTTTTAGAAAATTAAATTTGTAGGAACCACTACCTTCTAACATGTCCTTGCAGTTAGCTGACAGAACTCTTGTTTACCCAAAAGGGATAAAAGAGGATATGCTGGTTAAGGTGGGAAAATTTATTTTCCCAGTGGACTTTGTAGTTCTGGATATGGAGGAAGACAGAGATGTCCCTATTATATTGGGAAGACCATTTTTGGCAACAAGAGATGCTATCATTCAAGTAAAAAAGGGAACCATGACTTTAAGAATTGAGGATGAAGAAGAGATTTTTAATATTTATAATGCTAACAAAACTTCTTCCTCTATTGCTTCTTGTTGTTTCTTGCAGGATGTGGAACCTAAACAAGAAAAAAAAAGCATGTTGACAAACAAGATAGCAACTCTATTGAGCAGGATAAAAACATAACCCCTTCCTTGACAATGGAAGCACTTTGTTTGCCTAAATTCAAGGGACTGCCTAGGGAGGATCCTATTCCTCATATATTAAATTTTTATGACTTGGTTAAGACTAACAATTTTGCAGGAACCACCACAAGTAGGATAAGACTTAAGTTATTCCCCCTTTCTCTTGGAGGAGTGGCTAAGCAATGGTTCTCAGTTTACCTAAAATTCCACTTTGTGACATGGGAAGAACTAATGGAAGAGTTTGTCAAGGCTTTCTAACCTACAGTTGAGAAAAAAGAGGATCATATCCAAGAATTTCAACAATTAAGGGATGATGCCCCTGATGAATTCACCAGTTTTGAATTAGACCCGTCTATTATCTCAGAGGTGTCAACTTTACAATTTAAGGAAATAATAGGGCAAGATCCTATTGAGCACATAAGTTGCAAAAAGATGAGGAAAGCAAAATATGAGAGCTTATCTCCAGATGAAGCAAAATTAAAGATCTTCCCATTCTCATTAGATGAGGAAGTCAAGATATGGCTATATCTCCTACCAGCTGAAGAAATAGAGACATGGAATGACATAGTAAAGAAATTTATTAGGACATTTTTGCCTATTATAAGATAGCCAATTTACATCTGTGAAGATTGTGGTTATACAATGAACCCACCAAAAAAGTGTTCAAACCCTGCTTGGATGGATCACTCTGAAGAAGGCAACTATATTGCAGTCTTCTCCAATGGTAAAAAAACAAAAGGTAATGTCAAAGAAGGGCTATTGCCTGCTGAGGACTAATTCTAAGTCCTCCGAACTGTCAGGCTCGGGACGTTAAATAAGCACTTACTAGGAGGCAACCTGTGTCTACTAACACTTTTCTTTTTATTGTTATTTATTCTATTTTATTATTGATTTTATTTTTATTAATTATTAAAAATACAAATAAAATGAAATATTCTGAAAAACCAAAAATTTTCTGGAAAACCAGTATGTAGGGGCGTACCTTTCATTAGGCACGGTCCTACCGCACGGCTTCATCCTAAGAAATGCGGAGAGACAGACAGGTACGACTGCATATATAACCAGGTACGGCCGTATCCCGTGTCCAGAGGCTAAATATTTAAGGTAACAGTGAGAGGTAAGGGCGTACCTTACCCTCGTACACCTAAATCCTCTCCACTCAAGCACCTCTACTCTCAATTTCTTCGCATTTTTCATTCCAAGACTGTCCAGGTACTGATTCTAAACTTATTTTTTGGATTGATTGCCTGTTTTACTGGTTATTTTGAGTTTTTTGTTAGTTTAGGCTTTCAATTTTGTTTAATTCCAACTTTAGCTATTTAGGGGTACTTTTGGCTTTGCATGCTTAGAGACCATAGCAATGATTAGAAACTTAAAATTTGGGCTTAGAACTGAGAAAATCTGATCATAGGGTAGATTTTTCACAAAATCATAGCACAGTACGACCGTACCTATCAAGAACAGACCGTACTGGAGGCCGTACTGGCGACCTTAGGGTTGAAGAAAGACCACAGGTACGGGCGTACCTATGGCAATGTACGGCCGTACATATTCCTTAAGTCAGGCGGTACTATCTTTTGAAACTAGGGCGTACATATCCAGCACGGCCGTACGTAACACAATTTCTGCATAAAAGTCTATTTTTTCCTATTTTTATTTTTGCTGGAAAACGTCTAAGAGCCAGAGAGGCGATGGTTCTTCATCTGTAGCAGCACGTACGTCAAAAGCCGTGCCAGGTTATATCCCATAACAACATAAGAAAAGATACAAACAGCTGCGGGATTTCCACATTCACACGCTGAGATATTTGCGAGAGGAGGTGGAGACACTACTACAGAGGTTTGGATGGCTCTAGACAGCCTCTGTCAGACAGCCCACTCATGTGGAGGCTATCTTAGATTTTCTAGCCACCTGTGGCTATCATATGAGGGACAGGGAGCCCTAGCACCCAGAGATGGAGGATGAGCCAGAGCAGGATCTGGTAGTGACATTTTGGCTCAGTGGGACCCACCACACGATGACCCTGGCCGAATTTAACATCGGGCTAGGATTTGAGACGACGGAGGCAGTACAGACACTAGAGTATTTACGAGCGCTTTTGGAGATCCCAGAGGGGTGGAAGGACTCAGAGAGTTGAAGAGCTCTCATAGAGGATGCCCACTACATTCCCAGTCGCGCCAAGCAAGCAAGATTAGAGGCCCAATTGTGCGGGCAGTGCACAGATGGATTGGCCATTCTATTAACGGGAGAGCCTTGAGCGACGGCACAGTCACCAGGCTGAACTTATCCCTTCTTTGGGCCATGACCCGCGGCCACTGCTGCGATGCCGGTATGTTTTTCTTATGCACTTGCACCCAGATGGGCATTCATCTGTAGATCCAGAACAACAGTCACAGAGTCTTGGGTTTGTTCATCTCCTAACTGTCATGTCATCTCGGAGTTCGCATCGGAGCGGGGGCGACCACCATTGAGATGGATCCCATTGGACATTCAACCCTATGCAACATCGGTGTTCTGTGGAGACTGGGGCATGGCGAGTATGAGGTCGTCAGACCGCAGGAACAGCAGGAGCAGGCTACAGATTTTGTGCCTTTAGCAGAGGAGCATCCACCACCACCACCACAGCCACAGCCAGCACCATAGGGCCACTTCTACCAGGACGTCATGATGCGTCTCGATGAGATGCAGTCTAGCTTTCAGGAGTATAGGACCCATGTGGACCAACAGCTGGCAGCTATTTTGGAGCACCTTCAGCATCTCCAGCCTTACCCTCCTGCCGAGTGATGCGGGACTACATTTTTTCTCTTTTAGTCCTTAGGTTCTTGCTTTTGTATTAAAAAGAGATGTATATATATTAGCATGCTCGCTGGATACACTTTATTTTTATTGCTTTTAATTTTATTTTATTATTTTATTTTACTTTTATTTCTTCTTATTTTATTTCTAAATTTTTGAGTTTTGTGATGCATAGTTCTTCCGCCCGCTTGCCAGCTTCATCGGTATTGCGAAAGGAAACAACATACCTTGCCCATATCCCATTCGTTTTGCTCGTGATATTTTTTAGAGGGGAGTCTCTTTCCACCTTCTTTTACTTTAGCACTTATTTTATTTTATTTTATTTTATCTTTTTGTGCTTATTTTATCTTAGTCGCAGTGAGGACATTGCTAGAAATAAGTGTGGGGAGGGAATTTTATATTGTGCTTATTACTTGGCTATGCTTACAATTGCTTATAATTATAGAGAACTTTAAAATTTTGCTGATTTAGGGGCTACAAAATTTTTTTTCTTTTTCTGACAACTTGTGATTGAATTAGTTCTGTTGCTAGTATTGGAATTTGTTGAAAATTAGCATTGAGGTTCTGTGAGTTTTAATTTTCTGTGTAAGTTACTAAATGTGAGATTTGAGCCTAAAACAAGAGGCCACATCATACTTTTGTCTCTTCTCTTTGTTTGAGTGATATTTTTCTATGAATGTGCATTCTAGAACTTGCGCTGAGACCATTACAAAGTGAATATGAGTTTATTTTCATGTGAATTTGGAAAGGGTAATTTTAGGAATTTTTCAGACTACTTCTATTTTGAATGCATCGTAACACTAGTTGCCCGCTTTTGTGCCTACAAGTACTTTATCATATTTCTTTGGTACCCCTTCTTGTTACTATTGATTATACTCTGTAAAGGCAACCTTGGAAAGTATTCTTTGAGAGCAATTAGTGGTAGAAAATAAAAGAATAATATCTTGAATCCCTTGTATGTGTTTACAAAAAGAAGGCTTAATATTTATTTCCCCCTAGTTCTTAAAAATGTTTATTTGCTACATAAATGCATGAAAGGAGGAAATTAAAAGAAAAGAAAAAGCATTGAAAGAAATATATAATTGTTGATCATGATAGCGCCTTCAGAAAAAAAAAATGCAAAAAAAAAAAAGTTATTGATCCAAAATTTGGGGATTCGTGCCTCTCTTTAAAGTGAAAAAGAAAAAGGTTGCTTGTTTCGGTTAATTTGTTTCTGACCCTTTGCATGACCTTTTCTTTATTTTATCATAACTAACTTTATTACTTTGGCCCCATTACAACCAATGAAAGACCCTTATTACTCTTTTTCTTGATAAATAAACTTTAATAGTAGAGTTTTGGTCGATGTACAAGCCTATGGTAATGTCACTTCATTTAAAAAATCCAAGTGTTAATGACTATACCTATAAACACTTTGTGATTGGTGAGAGTGTGACTTGTAAATCACAGATTGTGGACTCATTTGGACTTACACCTCTAATTGGGCATTCTATTTATTGGCATGTTTTATGATATTACTTTGTTTTCATCCTCGTGTTTTTGTCCCGATTCAGTGAAAGTAATTTCTCTTATTATAATTACCCAAGTAATTTGCTTGAGGACAAGCAAAGCTCAAATGTGGGGATGTGTTATCACACCAAATTGTCTACTTTTATAGGGCATTTCTAGTACTTAAATATATCATTTTGCACTATTTAAAGCACAAAGGTACTCTTTTATGTCCTATTTTGCAGAAATATTATAAAGACACCACTCAGAGCAAAATATGCGAGAAATGACTGAAAATTGACAAGTTTTTGAGAGTTTTAGTACTATTGGACCAGCGGTATGGCCTGATAGTACTTCATTACAGCCGTACCTAGATCAGGAAATCAGTAGGTGCGTACCCCCTTGGTCAGTACCACCTAGTGCCGATGAAAAAGTTCAGTACGGTTATGCCTAAGGCAGTATAGTCGTACACAGATGATGTTAGGGAGTGCAGAGCATACAAGTACGGGCCAACATCGCAAACAAAGTTCGGTATGCCCGTAACCCGTCCCAAAATATGCAGATTTGAAAGCCAGATGACCTAATCCGCATCCCAACCTATAAATAGGCCCTCTTAGCCTAAGCTGAAGACCTTTTGACGAATTTCTGAATCTAAAACCCCTTTCTGAGAGTTCTACATCAATTCCCTTGCTTTCTATTGATTCGTGTTTCCTTGGAGCTTGTGCCAACCCCATTTCGCTACCGAAACTTGTGAGGATGTGAAGAATGTGCTTAAGGACCGTTGTCATACCGAAAGGGTGTCCCGGTTTAGATTTTATTCTCTTTATTATGGATTCCTATGGTTTCATGATTGTGTTTATGTTATTATCATTGAATATGAGTAGCTAAACCCATCATTAGGGGTGATGGGGGATCCTTTACAATTCTTTTGTTATTTATCTAAATAATTCTATGTGTTTCTATTTATTTGTTTAATTATTTTATCCCTAGCATGCTTAATCCTATAAGGCCTGATAGCTTAATTCGCGGTAACAGGATCACAGTTAGTTAACGGATCTCTAGGAATAAAAGAACTCACTTTATATGCCGGACAAGGTTATTGTTTGTTTCTAATCGGTTATTAGATTAACAAACTCACCTTTTAATGCTCTTTCCTTTAATTACCTTCTTGGATCAAAACGGAGTAGTTATTTAGGAAGAAGGCTATTGACTGGGTAGTTCTTAGTAATTTAGAGTGAGTGATTAGCTATCAATCAGAAAATAGATCTCGTAGTAAATATTTAGTTAATTCAAGAGTTAAGTATTGGTGAACCCGATTCCCCTAGACCTCCCATAATATAATTAATCTGTTCTTGCACTTTGTTTAATTGTTATTTTTATTTACGTAACAACTTTTGCTATTCTCTAATTACAGCTCTCGTCAGCCTAATTGGATAGATTCTTTACTTCATTGGTACTTGTGCATTCCCTGTGGATTCGACATTCGGAGTCTTAAAAATACTCCATTTTTATTAAGAGTTACGATCAGGTGCACTTGCTTGAGCTGCAACAATGACTTCACAGCAAGAATCAGAGGAAATCCACATCTGCTCCACTTATCAACCTCGAGTAAACTACTATTCTTCATCACGTACCATTATTTAGGGTGGCATCCATGAGAATACTAAATAGAAAGGGTCATCTTCCGAAAATAAACATATTGTAGCAACAACATATGCACAAATCATATCGTACAACAACTCATATTTAAACACAAATAAAGTCATGGCATATCAACATCCAGTATGTAATCACCCAATCAAATAACACTGATTCTCAACAAAAATTAACTCAACACCAAATCAGCAACACTAGTCATAACACAAAATCTCATGACCCCAACTCAATAGCCTCATGACCCCAAATCAGTATTTGTATTACTCTAACTCTTGTTCTCAGCACTCAGTCTCGAATTCTGCCTCATTATCTCAGTACCTCTATTGGTTTTCTCTAAAGTCCTTTTTCTTGTCAAAAATCTTAGTAGTTGTAAAACTTGGTATTTGAAAATTCCTCTATTAGTTCGAAAAATAGTTACTTATAATTATTCTAACTCTCTATTTATTCTTTTTAAGAAAAAGTGATTAATCCATTACTAATTTAGGGTTTTTTAGAAAAATCCTCATTTAAGTGTATCGTTGATTTTAACTAAAAATCTCTTTAGGTTTTTATCCAAAACACTTAACAATCTCCACGACACAGTTCATTACCCATCTCTTTTCTCGGTAACCTCTTATTACCCTCCGGTTGTCGAACATACACCCACATAATATATTCAATAATCATAACAACACAGGATTCATCAACATATATCTCATATATTTCAAGCACACATCATCATCAAAGCCAAACACCACATCATCAGCACAAACATACTTAAGATAATATAATGGAAGATGCCCTTACCGAAAGGCTTTCCTTCCTCGCTAACGTCACAGAAACGATCTCGAACTCGACCACGCACACCACCATGATCTCTCCAACCTTAAAACAACAACACTAGGTTTTTAGAAACAACTTCTAAACTACCAACCTTACTCCTAGGGCCACAGTTAACAAGCCAACTAGGGTAACACAACTCTAAAATTCCTAACTTACAACCTACACTTAAACTACTAAAACAATGTTTTAAAACTCTACAACTTTCTCAAAATCTTTACAACCTAAACTCAAGAAACTTTTAACTTTTAAATTGACCAAAACCATTTCTTTTTCAACAAATTCTTGGATCTAACTTCCAAAATACTTAGTTATTAAACTACTAACATTTTGATCAAATAAAAGTTTTAAAATCAACATCAAAACCCTAAATTTCCTCACAGTTTCAACAACAACAACTTCAACCCAAATTTTCTCATTTTCAAACTTTTCAACAACAAAAGTAAGATCAAAACTAAAGGTTTAGTCACATAATTTCTTAAGACCCCACCTCCTTTTAAAATACAAAGATTTCTTTAAGGTTTAAGTGTTCATTGTCTTAAATCTTTAAAACATACTTAAATCAACAATTAAACTAAATCAACCTTCTCCAAAACTTCTTAAACAACATCAACAACAAAATCCTAAAAAAAAACAAAGTTTTAAAACTTGAATTCTTTTTCTTTTCTTCCTTTTAGGTCACGACCTACTAAGGCTACCAAAGAGGAGAAAATTTAATTTTTTTTTCTTCTGTGATCATTGTGACATTCCAATTTCTAAGTTCTTTGTTTAATTGGGAGTTTACTAAGGGTACCAAAGAGGAGAAAATTTCATTTTTTTTTCTTCTGTGATCATTATGACATTCCAATTTCTAAGTTCTTTGTTTAATTGGGAGTTTGCTTATGTGTGAACTTAGAATAAGATTTTGGAAAAAATACCGGATAGCCTAAAAACCCTAGGAAAGATCTAGAAACCTTAGGAAAGGCCTGAAAATCCTTAAAGGATGAAAATACCCCTGGAAGGGTGTGGAACCCCTAGAAGCTTCTAGAGGAAGAAAAATCAAATATTTTCTTAAAAGTACCATCGCGATGTGATGGTGCCTATGAGATGGAACCCTCGCCACGCGATGGTCCTCTTCATTCCAACCGTGAAACGTGTAAAGGTAGAAGTCTCTAGAAGCACCGTCGCAACACGATAGAGTTTGTGAGAGGGTACATAGCGATGCGATGGCCCTAAAGTTTTCCTATAAATAAGTGCTCACCTCCCTTCAGTCCTCGCACCAAATCCTCTTCTCTCCCTAGGAACCTCTTCTAAGGAGTAAGTATGCTCTGCACTTACCTCAAGTGAGGATCATGTGCATCAGAAAGCTCTTAGTTGGAAATCCTCAAGAGAAGAGTAAAGGCTCAGAGGAGTAGCCCAAGGCAGGAGCGTGGATGACGGTCAAGGTCAAGGCTTTCTATTTGGAGCTTAGCCAGGAGTGCCAGGCGAGGGGGAAGATACCTCAATTACTAAGGAAAACATGTAGTAGAATAGTATTGTTAGCATGCGTAGGGGACCTCAAACCCTACTAGGGGTTGATATCAGCAACACCGTAGGAGAGGAGTTACGTTATGCAATGGCTAAGGATAGTCACCGTAGACCTATCAACCAATGTAGGTTTTGCTTGGTGTGATTCGTGTGCTTGCTTGATTTACGTGTCTGCTTGATTGATAACATGATTAGTTGACAATCGCCTTCGCGACGCTAGGAATAGTCTATACACTTATTAATTATGACTTTTGATATTCTGATTAATGTGTCGATATCTATAATGTGCTGATTGAATAAATATGATACCTGTGAGTGTGATGATTGATGTATGGTCTTATTGTCAAGGGTGACACCCTCTTGTTAGAGGATTATGAATTCCTAGACTGTAATAGTGAGTATTACCGTTGATACTCTGTTTGTCATTGGTGATAGCCGGGTCAGTGTACCCGAGGTTAGTGTACCTGAGGACTAGTGATCAGACCGAAGGTACGAAGTAGTTTGGGGCTGGTCGTTGACCTTGGGGATAGACAAAGTGAGGCTCGGTCAACCCGATGAGGCTTTAGGACTCCACGTATGACGAGGGGGTAATCCTAGCCATTCCCTGTATTGGGAATGTCGTCCTTATATACGGGGACGGTACCTTACTCCGGTGATCAGAGATGGTAGCGTATCAGGATATGTCTCTAGGACAACCGACTTATGTGTCATTCCTCATGTGCCCTGAGACTGGCGATCGGTCTAGGGTGTGAAAGGCTGGTGATCAGCCCGCATGTTCAGTGGTCTGTGTCAGTATGTGGTGTCAGTGTGTGATGTGGTTTGTGACCATGTGCTTAGAGGTCTGTATGTGGTATCTGTGGTATCAGTATTTATCAGTTTTGTCGATGATTATTATCTTTGTTGTTAGTTGTGCTATGCATGGTGACAGTTACTCTGTTATTCTGTTTTCCTACTCATTAGTGATTGATGGATTTTTTACTCTTTCGTTTCTTGTGTATTTCTATATTATATCATGATGAGTGGCAGACGAACAGGAGCAGCTTGTGCATAGAGCTTATTCCTGGGGAGTGAGACCTAGTAGAAGTGACCGCAATAATACACTACAACATAAAATACACTACAACATAAAACGACATAAATATCGCTTATTTTTTGTCTTTGCCAGCGCTTAAAAGCACTGCCTAATCACCCGCTGGTGATTGTGTTTCGAAAAATAGCGTTTGGGAAGCGTTGGTGATTTTGATAATAGCCAGAGCTTCTTTGAAAACACGTTGTCTATCCGTGATAATAGGCAGCGCTTTTTCAAAGAAGTGCTGGCTATTATCAAAAAATATTCATCACTTCTTTCAAGGAAGCACTGACTCTTTGGCTTTTTTTTAATACTGTTTTAGTATTATGCTACTGCATTTCGATTGCTAGAGGCCGAGAATTATTCAAGTCGAGAACATTTTAAGGTTTAAAATTTATATGAACAATGAACTCAGAACATAAATATAAAAACAACTATGATATCAATTTATATTTAAAATGTTCAATATTAATTTGAAAGAAATTTGTAACAAAATTTTAGCATAATCACAACCATAAAATATTGACGTCCCAAAATAACATACTTGTGTATATAACAAAACAATACTAACCAAACAAACCTCATATATACAACATCATATCACATACTACTATATATAAATGCAACAACACAAAGATCGTACATGTAAAACAAACTTTCTTGCAACATAGGAGCACCACTCTTCCTTTAATTCAAGAATTTGAGAATCAGAGTATGACTCGCAATTACAGTCGGGAAAGTACTACTAAATGAAAAATAACTCATATTAGGATTAAATTGGAAGAATGGTGAAATGTAAGAGTAATTAAAGTAGAACAAATTGCATACCTCTTTTGAGACTTCCATTTGGTTGTGAATAATAATATCTTTAATAAACTTCATAACATAGTACCCACAATCATTACTGTTTGGTTGTTTGGGGCACTATAAAATAAAAAATATTAAATTAATATATATAGATTTATTTTTTAAAATTAAATAACTGTATACGTATTTTGATGAATACCTTTACAGTTATCTAGTTAAATGCAGTGGATGATTTGGAAAATCGAGACGGCCTGGAACTTCCATCAAGTTGTCGAAGAATTTGTACAGCCCTGAGTGTAAAAACAAACATCATCATTAATTTTGAATCATCAAAATTCAAAATTCATAGCACACAAAACTCAAAATAAGCACAATTTAACACTATATATTAGATTCTTACTAGTCGTACATATCCTTTATTTTTTTACGGCTGCTCAAATCTTTTGTAATGGATCTAGATAGTACACCGTGTTTGCATTGAGATTGATTACTAAAAATACCCAATGTACAAAAATGTTGATTAAGGAAATCCTAATTAGCAAGTCATCACATTTCACAAAAATTAATATATATATATATATGATTAAATTAAATGACTCACCCTACTTTACACGGTGACAGAAACAATGTCTCAGACTCAGGGTTTCCTAGTACCAAGCGTTTAGGTATATATGTTTTAGCCGCGACAAGCTTGTCAAATGACAAATCTGTGCTCCCTGGGCACAAGAACACAAACCTCTGAGCCCGTCCTTCTGGGATCAGTATCTCATATTACAAGTACCATAAATTAAACGTATACAAATTAATGAATTAATAATAACTTCAATATTAATTTAGGTGAAACAATGAAAAAATACATATAGTTTAAATTTAAATGTAGTACCTCATATATACAATAATAGTAATATGACTGATCCAAGCGACATAAGTAAAAATTTCAGACAATTCTTCCTTGGCACCGAGATACACGAGAAAATCTTCTGTATGCCCCAAAACTTTTGGAGGAATATTTACATTCAAGGTTGCTCCATCAACCAGATTAGCATTAGCATGGACTTGAAGAAAAGTAAAAAAGGGTGTAACAGGAGATGTGGAAGGGAAAAGTTGAGTGTTGCCCTGATTCTTTGCTGGGGATATAATTGACCCAACTGTTTACTGCTTCCTCTTGCCCTTAACCATGTCCTTGGGTTTGGATTGTATGGGTACCTAAATATTTTGCATTAATTCTAGTAAGATACATAGTTAGTGACCACGTAATTTAATAAATAAATGATTATGAACCATGTTTATTAAAAAATAACACGTCATTTACTCTTACGAGTTGCTGCGGCCATGCCACAAATGTACCTATTGCCTCTCCCACGTTGTTGATACCTACGTCCTCAAGTGGAATTGGCAACGGTGCTTCCGCCTTGTAAGCAATGTCAACTCTGACTTTCACATGACCGGGAGGTAATGGATGATTGTGCAACATAACACTTAAGTCGGTGTAAGAAATGCCCTTACCAACTGGTCGAACCGAGCCATGCAAAAACAAGGAACACTTTATGATGCCCTAAACCATGAATTAATAAACAAAATATTAGAGATGATAAATCAATGAAGCAATAGGTACAAGTAACGAGAATAATTTCTAATGCTTAATCACCTCAGATGACTTAAGAGTGCATCTATCCATAGGTAAAGTAAGCTCGTGTTCCTCCACCACCTCTACTGGTTCCTTAAGTAATCAAGATCCACATTAATATTAAATTAGAATATTTTTATACTTCAATTTGAATTTCTAATAAAATTTTGGCAGAGTCTCTCCTAAAATATGGACATTCCAAAATTTATCTAATACCTGTAACAACAAAAAATACCATATACCAGCCAGCACAAGTCATTATACAAGTCTACCTAGTATGCAATTCACAAATACTTAATCTACCAAACAAGTCTTTTAAGTAATTTGATTTACCTTGTGAGACCTAAGAATGCAACTATCTCTGGCACTAAAGTGCCGATCCATCTTTACCGGTTCTCTGACACTAAGGTGTTGATCTTCCTCTACCTGTCCCTTGTTTTGATGCATATTACTTTTCAATTCCCGGACCTCCCGAAAGAGATGGGCTACCATCTTTTTCAACTCTTCATTTTCATCTTTTCTAGCACTCTTTGGTTTACCAAAATTAGCCTTTTGAGAAACACCAAATCCCACGTCCCTTACGCGACCAGAATACTCTCTGATCGGTATAGCTTCGGTAAGGATGTCTATTACACCCGCCTGGGTCACAGACTGTTGTGATAGGCTCTCCTAAGACACACAAATATTATTAACAAAGATTGTTAATATTATCACTATCATAAGAAAATTGCAAATGTAAATGTTAATTAATCTGTCATACTTACAATTTTATCAGCAACTTCCATAGTGGGGAGTCCACAATCAAACCATCCCTCTTGCGGTGGGCTTCTATCCACAAGAAATGGCAATCAATTGATGATGATGTTACATCTTCTCCAGTCATCTTCATCTATACATATTAACAAAGAAATTGAAATTAATCAGTGTTAATTAGGTTTAGGGTTACATATAATTTAGGGTTACTCTGCATACCAGATCTTCATCAATGCCAGGATATCCCTTAGCCCCTCCTCTGTATGTGTAAGGAGGATTTGATGCTCTCTGCCGATTTGCGTTACTTGTTCTCTATATAGACATATAAATGTGCTTAGGAACAAACATATAAGTATACAAGTATAGACATATACAAGTATACAAGTAGGGACATATATATTTATACCAGAAATTCAGGATCTCCGGCGTGTTTTGCTACAAATTATGTCCAGGCATCCGCTCCTATGACTGATTCATAATCAGGTGGAGGCTCATATCTAACATTGCCATTTTCATCTCTCAGCCAATTATTGGACAACCATGTTCGGAAATTCCAAAGAGATTTTCCGGCAATCTTAAGTATAATGTCCTTATGGGTGTCATCAACATCAAATGTTTTCTGCAAATATATTAATAAGTAAAAAATGGTAGGGTAAGTATATTTGCATAGTCATTTAAAAAATACAACGGATTATGTATATCAAAGCTCCTATTCGCATCTATCCAAGACTGGATTATCTCTCTCCCTCCAATTATTAAAACTAATTGGAACCGTATGCCACACTTGAGATCCAATGAAACTAATCAACTCTCTATCATTTCTACCTACGGGTTGACCTTTAACATTTCATTCAAACTATACAAATTAAGTGTACAACATTAGATAATAAATAGAAAAAAAACTAATTATATTAATTAGATATTAATTATTAAGTCACTTACCAATGGTCTCTGTCCTCTAGTCCTACCTTGGGATGAGATTCTTCTTGATAGTCGGTCCACGGGAACGACGCTTCACAGTCTGGGTTGCCGTAGCATCACTATCATGAGCATCAGTTTCATGTCCCGGAGAAGCCATCTAGCTATCTGCAATCTACATACATGTTAATAGCTAATCCAATCCAATCAACCATGAGACACTTCAAAGTTCCAACTTTTAACAAAATTTTGGCAGAGTCTCCCCTAAAATATGGACATTCCAAAATATATCCAATCCAATCAAATTCCACAAATAAAAAAGAATATATCCATAGCCTGATTCAGGAGATTAAACAACATTTGCAGCAATTAAGCTGGAAGTATCAACCATAATGTCCTATCATGAATCATGCCTAATAACAAACCATTTAATTCCAAATCCTTTCTAATAATCACAACAAGTTAGCTGACATAACATTAATCAAGAACTCAAAACTATAGCTACTAACAAGACATCTATAACACTAACACCCACGAGCAATAATCAGGAAGATCCTTGTAATAAGAGCCAATAAAGCATATTGAAATTACCCAAAGAAGAGGGCTGACAACAATGTCAAGACTCATAAATCAAGCAATAACTCAAGTACAAAATTATTTTAAAAACACTGGATAATCAAAACATCATCAGCAATTAGATCATTACATAGCTCATCTCTAAAATAAACAAAATTTAATAACCAATCAGCAATTATACAAATTCAACATCAATAGAAATGAAATTTGATATGAAACTGAGATGTTCTATCCTTTTTTATCCTTTCAACAGGCAAAAGCAACCATTAGACACAAGTTACTCAGCCTTATCTTTCTCATCTTTTCAAAATGAGCACAAATAATTAAATAAAAATATACAACATTTGGAATCATATTTATAATGCAACTCTAATTAGGGAATGAGTTAGGTATTAACCCAATAAATGATTATAAATGAACTAGAAAACAAAATTTGAACCTTCTACCTTATTTCCTTACAATATGCAAGTCCAAACAACAACAACAAAAAAACAGAAAATACCCTGATTTAAGTTCTGTCCGGCAGCAATGTGGAACGGTTTCAGAGCTTCACAACTGGGAGAGGAATGAGGAAGAGGGGCGACAGTGGAAAGGAGAACGAAGAACAAGGAAAAGGGGCTAGGCAGTGGTGGTCATCTTCGTACGCAAGTTACAATGAGAGTCGTGGTTTCAAAGAGGGACAATGAGGGGGAGAGAGCTGAGACGGTGGTGGTACCGTGGTTGAAGACGCCAAGAGCAGAGATGGCGGTGGTACTGTGGTTGAAGACGGCAAGGAAGAGGGAATGAGAGCGAGGGTTGAAGAGGAAGAGAAAGAGGAAGAGGAAGACTGCGTTTTGTTTGCAAGAGAACGAGGGAATGAGAGCTAGCTGTTATGTTTGAGTAGATTAAAATTTTAGAAAAACATTAGACAGCGTTTTCTTGAATAAGTGCTGGTTATATCACGAAAATAAACAGCGCTTTCTTGAATACGCACTGTTTATATCACACAAATAAACAGTGCTTTCTTGGGAAAGCGTTGTCTATGTCCCACATGTCTCTTTAATAGCGTTTTCTCAAATAAACGCTGTCTATTTAGATGTTTCAATTAGCGCTTTTTCTAGGAAGCGCTGTTTAAGGCTTTCTATGATTTTTAAATAGCTCTTTTATTATGTAGCATTGTTTAAGGTGGCGCTTTTTTCTTAACAATCTGTTGTAATGATAAAGCTACCTAGAGGCAGTGTTCAGATATTTGGAATACAGTATTACCATGACCAGTGTGTCCTTTTGTCACCCCTTGCGGGTGTGGTGTATTGTAAAACCCCACTGTCCTATTTATGCTTTACTGTACATAATTAACCTAACTACCGTAATTAACGTGAATATGCTTAAATAAAAATACAAAGGAAGTAAAACTAAAATATAAATAAGACGACGATGTGTCACAGTGAAATAAACTAAATGTCTTACTCACGCATATATATATATATAATGATATCAGAGTGCAAAAGTGTACGTAGTGTATAAACCTGGTACAATCATCCAAAATATATGAAACCTATAAAGCTAACCTGCGCCTCATCTAAACAAAACAAAAGAAACATAAACATCACAAAAGACTCCTGGCCAACAAAACCAAACACCTCAGCGAGGGGGATACTGAGAGCTCTCACTCTGAGATCCTGCTCGCCTCGAAAATAGTCGTCGATAGTCATGAGCAGTCATATGACGGGATGGCCAAGCTGTCACTCCATCCCTACGTCTCTGTCTCCCCCTGTGGCTGGACTCACTCTGATGACTGGCATCGGCTGTGGAGGCATCGGAGGATATCTCCATAACCAAAACTGGGTGGAAAACCTGGTGCTTACCACATCTGAGTGAATGGAAGCCTCTGGTAAATACGGAAATCTCCTGTGAAGCTAGCAATCGGAAAATTGGGAATACGAAAGTAAATGGAGATAATGTCGGTGTAAATAACCGCCTGACGCACATGGTCCACCTCCCAACCCATGTCGTCGAACACCTCATCTTTATATGCCTCACAACATGTTATACACACATTCCCTAAAATATCCCTTTTATTAAATTAGGTCATATCAAGAATTACACTTAATCATTTTAGCATGCTATGGCAACATATAACACAAATCCACATGTAATGCATTTAACAAATGTTACCCTAAGCATGTTACTACCCATATATGACATATACAACACAACCTACAATTAAGCATGTTATCAGGTAATCATATTTAATAATAAATAAAACCTATGTTGGCTGATAGGTCTATGACGCCTATCCTTCGATGACGTAGACCGTAACTCCTATCCTTAGGTGTTACTGACATCAACCCCTGGTAGGGCTTTGGTTACCCTACACATGCCAAACAATCATTTCTACTAAACAAAACCCAGTGAAAGTGCATTCTTTGTCCCACTTGGAATACGGAGCAAGCTCACTAACGGACACTGAACCACACCCACAAGCTCACGAACACACAAATGAACTCTCCCCACTCTAAGAACAGGTTCGGCCAGCTTCAACAAATAGGCCAAGGATCACCCAAAAATTCTACCAAGCACACCAGATCGACCCAAAATTAACTGGAAACACAAAAACGCACTCGGATTAGAATTAGGGCAAACAATGGAATTATTAAAACACAAAGAGTGTCACGGCCAGCCACTGACCAGAGGGTCAACAAGCCTTAACTTACCCGAATGCAACTCCGGACGAAGTTTCACGGACGATCGGTACCATACTTGCACCAAAACCCTAAAATATGAAGAACAGTTAATTAGGGACTATCAATGCACTAATGAATCATGAAATCAGTGTCCTAACATATGGAGAATAGAGATTCTTGCCTCTGTCTCATGGCCCAAGGAATCTCCTCCGGGAGTTTCTACAAAACCCTAGCTCGTTTGGTACCCGCACGGTCAAACCAGGGTCCAAAACACAGTCTGATTATGGCTAGGAACTAAACATGCTTGGAGAACTTGAAAACATATTTTGAAATTAGAGACCAATAGCAAAGGGGTATAGGTTTACCTCGACAAAATGGCGATTGGAGGTAAACCCTAGAAAGCCCGAACGAAAACAGACGAGTCGGTACTGTCGGATTGATGAACTGATACTTGATATCACTTGGATTTGGATCACAAAAGCTTGGAAGATCAAAAATGGTGTTTTTCTGGTTAATAACACTGTCCAGGTCGAGTAAATGGAAGAAGGGAAGTAAAAAACTGATTTGGTGAAAAAATTTGGCTTAAATAGGAAATTTGACCCCGGGCGCGCTTAGTGTGCTCGCCTCAGCTCCACCTGTGCGCCTCGCGCGCGCTTGCACGCATCCCATGAGCGTTTTCGTCGATTGCTTCACACTGAAGTCTTCCCCTGCATGTTCGCCACGTGTCGTCTCCTGATTGGACCGTTCGCCATGTGTCATAGAAGAACCAGGAGCTGTTGGTGCACCATAGACCAGCACGCTCACGCGTGCCCCTAATGCCTATCAAGCGCGTGCCACGCGTGCCCCGCGTGTTCCATGCGCGCTTCACGCGCTTTTGCGCAGTCTTATCCGTTTTCGCGCGATTTCTTCGATTCCGAAGTCCGTGCGATCTAGAACTCGATACCCTAACTCTTAAACATGATTCTAGACGTAAAAGGACATCTAATGGACCTTAAGAACAAGATTCAAAGTCTCATTTACTCATTCAAAAACTCACGCTCGCTCAAGGATACGAGCAGACAAAACCCTAATCCTGACTCCGATCGTTCTAAAACTCATACTAAAACCCTATTAAGCATTCTTCTAACCTCATCCAACCTACCAAACCCCATAACTCACCTTCTAGCAAGCACATGGTTACACAGAAAGCGAACACACAAATGAAAAGTCAAGCACCTAGTCAAATACACACAAAACCCACCTAGGGAACACGAGTACACTTAATCACACAATAACACACGTTAAGCAAGATTAGAAAATTGAGGATGTTACATTACCACCCCCTTAAAAGAGATTTCGTCCCCAAAATCACGCACCTGAAAACAAATGTGGGTGTTGCTGACGGATCTCTCCCCCATGCTCCCAAGTCATATCACCAGTAACATCATTCCACAGAGCCTTGATTAGGAAATTTTTTTTACCACGAAGTTCCTTCATCCTCCTATCCAAAATTCGTACCGGTAATGCTTCATACTCTAAGTTCTCTCTCAATTGTATTGACTCGGGTTCAAGCACATGTGATGGATCGGGAAAATATTTTTGAAGTTGTGAAACATGGAAGACATCATGGAGTTTAGAAAGATTAGGTGGTAAAGAAATGTGATAAGCTACTGGGCCAATCCTACGAAGAATTTGGAACGGTCTGATGAATCTAGGGGTTAGTTTTCTAGATTTGATGGCTCTGCCAATTCCAGTTCTAGGTGTCACTCTCAGAAAAACATGGTCTCCTTCCTGGAAATCTAAGGGTCTCCTCCTTTTATCGCTATAACTCTTCTGCCTATCATGTGCTGCCTTCATCCTTTTCTCTGATTTTCTTTGCTTGCTTTGTGGTCTACTGCACTAACTCAGGACCTAATACCTGGGTGTCTCCGGCCTCAAACCAACACAACGAGATTCTACACTTCCGCCCGTACAATGCCTCAAAAGGTGCCATACCTATACTCGAGTGAAAACTCTTGTTATAGGTGAACTCCACTAAAGGTAAGAACTCATCCCAACTTCCTACGTGCTCCAACACGCAAGTTCGTAACAAATCTTCTAGGGATTGAATTGTTCATTCTAACTGACCATCCGTTTGAGGATGATAAGCTGAACTCAATCTTAATTTGGTCCCTAAAGCTCGTTCCAAATCATTCCAGAACCTAGAGGTAAACCTAGGGTCTCTATCACTGATGATACTCGAGGGAACACCATGCAACCTTACAACCTCCTTGATATATATCTGAGCCAACCTCTCCAAAGGGTACTTCTCCCCGATTGGAATAAAATGAGCACTCTTAGTCAACCGATCAATGATTATCCAGATGACGTCAAACTTCTTAGGTGTTCTAGGTGGTCCCACTACGAAGTCCATTGTTATTCTGCCCCACTTCCATTCAGGAATATCCAAAAATTGTAACAATCCTGTCGGCATCCTATGCTCAATCTTTGCTTTTTTGACACACCAGACAAGACAAAACAAAGTTTGCTATGCCTTTTTTCATACCAGGCCACCAAAACATTTTCTTCAAGTCTTGATACATCTTAGTGGTGCCCGGATGAAAACTAAGCTTACTCCTATAAGCTTCTTCCAAAATCATTCTCTGAAGTTTGGTGTCATGGGGGACACAAACTCGGTCTCCAAACCTTATCACTCCATCTACTTTGATATTGAATTCAGAAGTCTCGCCATCCTTCATCGAGTCCTTTATCTTAATCAATTGATCGTCAAGTCTTTGCTTCTCCTTCACCTCTTGTAAAAATTCATTAGTCATCACAATCTACCTCAAATTGTTTTTAAATAACTGAACTCCCAAATTTAGGTCTCTAAATTGTTCCACTAGCTCCAACTCCTTTATCATCAAAGCGAACACATGTAGGTTTTTCCTACTTAAAGCATCAGCCACAACATTAGCCTTTCCTAGATGGTATTGCAGTTCAAACTCATAATCTTTAATAAACTCCGTCCATCGCCATTGCCTCATATTCAGCTCCTTCTGATCAAACAGGTATTTCAGGATCTTATGATCACTGAATACCGTGAACTGAGCTTCGTAAAGGTAATGCCTCCATATTTTCAACGCAAAAACGATGGCTGCAAGCATAAGGTCATGGGTAGGGTAGTTCCGTTCATGAATCCTTAGTTGTCTTGATGCGTAAGCTACTACTCTACTTCCTTGCATAAGAACACAACCTAACCCTTGGTAAGATGCATCGCAGTATACTTCAAATTCTCCTAAGAGATCAGGTAAAATTAGCACTGGTGAGGTGGTCAACCGCTACTTCAGTTCTTGGAAACCTTTTTCGCACTTATCAGACCACACAAAAGGGTTTTCCTTCCTTGTCAGTTGAGTCATGGGTAAGGCTATCTTAGATAATCCTTCTATGAATCTTCGGTAGTATCCGGCCAAACCAAGGAAACTCCTAATCTCACTCACAGTCTTGGGTCTTTCCTACTTAGTCACAACTTCTACCTTCGAGGGATCTACAGCAATTCCATCCCTATTGATCACATGCCCAAGAAATTTTACTTCTTTAAGCCAAAACTCACATTTTGACAATTTAGCATAAAGCTGTTTGTCTTTCAAAATCTGAAGTACGGTCCTAAGATGCTCCACATGCTCCTCCTTGGTAAGCGAATAAATCGGTATATCATTAACGAAGACGACTACGAATTTATCTAAGAATGGTCTAAAGATCGATTCATGTAATCCATGAACACTGCAAGAGCGTTAGTCACACCGAATAACATAACTAAGTACTCATAATGTCCATATCTAGATCTAAAGGTAGTCTTAGGAATATCTTCTTTCTTGACCCTAATCAGACGATAACAGATCTCAGATCAATCTTGGAAAATATTGTCGCTCCTTCAATTAGTCCATCAGGTCATCTATCCTAGGCAAAAGATACTTGTTCTTAATCGTTACCCGATTAAGTTGTCTATAATCAATACACATCCTTGCAGATCCATCCTTCTTCTTCACAAATATCACCAGAACTCCTCACGATGAAACACTGGGTCTAATGAATTCTTTCTTGGTTTGGATATCCAATTGAGATTTCAACTCCGCTAATTTAGCTGGGGACATTCTATAGGATGCTATGGATATAGGTCCTGCACCAGGGATAAGATCTATGGCGAATTCTATCTCCCTTTTCCAGGGGGTAATCCTGGGACGTCATCTGAAAACACTTCTGGAAATTCTCGCACTACAGGCAAAGAGTCAATGCTAGGAGTATCCTCAGCTTCCATTGAAAATAGCATCACATACTTCTGAGAGTTACCACTAGAGGTAAATTGATTTTTATTGGCAGATACTATACAAGGTTGTTCAGGAAAAGTAAGGGTTTTACGGGAACAATCTAGTAAAACATGGTTGGAGACAAGCCAGTCCATTCCTAGGATGATATCTAAGTCTTGCATAGGAAGGCAAACAAGATCTACTAGGAAATTCCTATTCTCTATTGTCACAGGACATTTAAGGCAAACAGAAACAGTAGTTACGGGATCACTAGTAGGGGTAGAAACTACCAGTTTACATGGTAAGGAAGAAACATGCAATTTTAAATGATCCACACATGCGAGCGAAATAAAAGAATGGGTAGCCCAGAGTCAAACAATATAGATAAGAGTTTACCAGAGACTAGGCACATACCTTGTATTAGATCTAGTGATTGAGAGGACTCAGCTCCCCTCATCGTAAATACTCTCCCTGTAGCCTAAGGTCTGCCTGCATCGGCTCCTCCTCCACGTCCTCCCGCAGCAGGTCTATTAGCAGCTCCCTGTCCACTCCAGCAATCCTTCGCTAAGTGACCTATCCTTCCACACTGATAACATTGCTTCAACTCTACTCTACTTCCTTGCATTGTGCAATCCTTAATTAGATGAGGACCTCCACACCTAAAACATCCCTGAGCTCTCACCATAGCTCCAGCCCCTGAAGTAGCATTAGGCTGCACCGACCTAGTGTATGGCCCGTCTCTGCCCTGCTGAGACCTTCCTCCACCATTTCTTCTTCCTCCTCTATGTGCACCACCCCTCGTGCCATTTCCACTTCTAATAGGGCCACCACTCCTCTGTTGTTCTCTTTCTCTATCCATACTCTCAAGCTCTATACACTACTCTACTAACTCTGGAAACCTTACCATTTTCAATGGTGCTACAACCCGACGTATCTCATATTTCAGCCCATCCTGGAATCTCTGACACATCCACAACTCACTAAGGTGCAAATGATAAAGCTCTGAATACTTCAGCAGTGCTTCAAACTGAGTAGCATAGTCACCAATAATCATGTTTCCTTGTTTCAAACTTTCAAATTCTTTCTCTTTCTCCATACGGTTCAACCTCGGGAAAAACATCTCCAGAAAACTCTCCTTAAATAGTTCCCAATTCACCACACTGCCCTGTTCCTCCATTAACCTCTTCTTACCCCTCCACCAAGACCCTGCATTACTAATCAGCATAATAGAGGCAAAAGATACCTTCCTCTCCTCACGAGGGTTCATAGCCATAAATATTTTCTCAATCTCCTGGATCCACTTCTCAGCTCCCCCAGGGTTGAATTCTCCATCAAACTGTGGAAGGTTTGCCTTCAGAAAATTTGTCATTCCACTATCATCACTCCTTTCCTCTTTCCTAGTCTGCGCTGCTTACAAAAACTGAGCATTCTGTTGGGCTTGCTGAAGCATAGCTGTGGCCAAATCTCTAACAGAAATCAAGGTCTCATCTGTACCATTACCTCCACCGACATGAGAGGTCTCTCCAATCTCGTGTCGTGCTTCATTCACTCTCTTACGCACCAGTCTACCGCGATGAGCCATAAAGTCCTGAAAAAGAAATCATTAGCTAGAGTTTCATAAGATATAAAGAATCATAGAAGTATATGCAATATATCTTATGAATTTCTAACTTGTCACCTTTATTAAGGCAATAAAGATAACACGGACACTCTACCCAACTTTTAAAGATAGTCATATTTGGTGGGACTACGACTAGACTCAGCCAGAATCAACATCCTAAATGACCTCACAGTCCGGTTAGGGCCGAACTGCTCTGACACCACAAATTTAACACCCCGTTGTCCTATCTATGCTTTACTGTACATAATTAACCTAACTACCGTAATTAACGTGAATATGCTTACATAAAAATACGAAGGAATTAAAACTAAAACATAAATAAGATGATGACGTGTCACAGTGAAATAAACTAAGTGTCTTACTCACGCACACACACACACACACACACACACACACACACACACACACACATATATATATATATATATATATATATATATAATGATATCAGAGTGCGAAAGTGTGCGTAGTGTATAAACCTGGTACAGTCATCCAAAATATGTGAAACCTATGAGGCTAACCTGCGCTTCATCTAAACAAAACAAAAGATACATAAACATCACAGAAGACTCCTGGCCAACAAAACCAAACACCTCAGCGAGGGGGATACTGAGAACTCCCGCTCAGAGATCCTGCTAGCCTCGAAAACAGTAGCTGATAGTCATGAGCAGTCATACGACGGGATGGCCCAGCTGTCACTCTACCCCTACGTCTCTGTCTCCCCCTGTGGCTGGTCTCACTCTGATGACTGGAAAGAGGCACTGACATCAGCTGCAGAGGCATCGAAGGGTAGCCTCCATAACCAAAACCGGGTGGAAAACCTGGTGCCTGCCACATCTGAGTAAATGGAAGCCTTTGGCAAATGCGAAAATCTCCTGCGAAGATAGCAATGGAAAAACAGGGAATATGAAAGTAAATGGAGATACTGCCGGTGTAATTAACCGCCTGCGCACATGGTCCACCTCCCAACCCATGTCGTCGAAATCATTGTAGTGAATCTCAAAATCCCCCCACACGGGGATCCTCGGTGGCTGCAGCATCGAAGGATGCATCAGGAGGAACTGCTCCATCAGATGAGGCTAGGGCTGTATCTTCCTCAACAAAGTCTAACATGGAACAATATATATATATACACAAGCATGCAAATACAGGGAGGTAAGAACAACACATCCATTATAAAGCAGGAAATGTTAAAGTAGAATGAGAGTATGACAATCAATCACAAATATAAATAATTACATTAACTACCCTCTTCCACTTATCCCATGCCTTTCTATGAGTTTGGCCATATTTTCTTACTATCATCGCTATACTCCCCATTTTTTATAGGAATACGTTAGCGAACCCCCTTTTCTGTTAGGGTTGCCATCCCCCTTTCCCGTTAGGGACTCCCGCCTTCCTTTTTTGATAAAGACGGGGCGACACTAACCTAGTCCACAAGGTAACCCCTTTCCCAATAGGGACCCTCCTCCCCCATTCCCGATAGGGAGTCCGTTCCCCCATTCCCGATAGGGACGGAGTGGATCTAACCTGTTGAGCGAGGTATACCCCTTTCTCGTTAGGGATCCTCTCCACTTCACATTCCCATTAAGAATGGAGTAGTCACTAATGTATCGTGCTTGTGCATCCAAAACCTCATCTTCATATGCCTCACAACATGTTATACACACATTCCCTAAAATATCCCTTTTATCAAATTAGGTCATATCAAGAATTACACTTAATCATTTTAGCATGCTATGGCAACAAATAACACAAATCCACACGTAATACATTTAACACATGTTACCCTAAGCATGTTACTACCCACATATGACATATACAACACAACTTACAATTAAGCATGTTATCAGGCAATCATATTTAACAATAAATAAAACTTATGTTGGTTGATAGGTCTACGTCGCCTATCCTTAAATGACATAGACCGTAACCCCTATCCTTAGGTGTTACAGACATCAACCCCTAGTAGGACTTAGGTCACCATACACATGCCAAACAATCATTTCTAACAAACAAAACCCAATGAAAGTACATTCTTTCTCCCACCTAGAATACGGAGCAACCGGGATCACTAACGGACACTGAACCACACCTACAAGCTCACGAACACATAAATGAACTCTCCCCACTTTAAGAACAAATTTGGCCACCATCAACAAATAGGCCAAGGATGACCCAAAAATTCCACGGAGCACCCCGGAACGACCTATAATTAACCGAAAACACAAAAATGCACTCGGATTAGAATTAGGGCAAACTATGGAATTATTAAAACACAAAGAATGTCACGGTCAGCCACAGACCAGAGGGTTAAAGGGTCTCAACTTACCCAAATGCAACTCCGAAGAAAGTTACACGGACGATCGGTGCCCGTACTTGCACCAAAACCCTAAAATACGAAGAACAGTTAATTAGAGAATATCAAAGCACTAAGGAATCACGAAATCAGTGGCCTAACATATGGAGAACAGAGATTCTTGCCTCTGTCTCGTGGCCCAAAGAATCTCCTCCGGGAGTTTCGACAAAACTCTAGCTCATTCGATATTGTCAGATTGATGAACTGATACTTGATATCACTTGGATTTGGATCACAAAAGCTTTGAAGATCAAAAATGGTGTTTTTCTGGTTAGTAACATTGTTCAGGTCTAGTAAATAGAAGAAGGGAAGTAAAAATCTGATTTGGTGAAAAAATTTGGCATAAATAGGAAATTTGGCCCCCTGGGCGCGCTTAGCGCACGCGCCTCAGCTCCACCTGTGCGCCTCGCATGCGCTTGCATGCCTCCCACGCGCGTTTTTGCCAATTGCTTCGCGCTGAAGTCTTCCCCAGCAAGTCCGCCACGTGTCATCTCCTGATTGGACTGTCTGCCATGTGTCACAGACAGACCAGGAGCTGCTGGTGCACCATAGACCAACGCGCTCACACGTGGCCCCAATGCCTGTCAGGCACACTCCAAGCGCACTACACGCGCTTTTGCGCAGTCTTGTTCGTTTTTGCGAGATTTCTTCGATTCCGACATTCGTGCGATCCAGAACTCGATACCCTAACACTTAAACATGATTCTAAACATAAAAGGACATCTAATGGACCTAAACAACATGATTCAAAGTTTCATTTACTCGTTCAAAAACTCGCGCTCGCTCAATGATACGAGCACACAAAACCCTAATCCCGACTCCAATCGTTCTCAAACTTTATGAGGCTTCTAAGACTTAAAGCAAAGCCCTATTAAGCATTCTTCTAACCTCATCCAACCTACCAAACCCCACAACTCACCCTCTAGCAAGCACAGGGTTACACAGAAAGCAAACACACAACCAAAAAGTCAAGCACATAGTCAAATACACACAAAACCCACCTAGGGCTCACAAGTACACATTAACACACGTTAAGCAAGATTAGAAAATTGAGGATGTTACATGTATATCTATATGTGTGTATGTGCCATGCTTTGCGTACTCTGATAATAAATAATATGTGTTGTTGCTTTATACGTATGGATTATTTGAAAATAAAATAACGCCCTGTCAAGGCGGGGTGTTACATCTGAGTGGTATCAGAGACCGAACTGTGGGCATGAGTCATTAGTTGTGTCTAGAGTCTAATTGTCGCCATATCAGATGACAATTTTGGGGTTTGGGTAAAGAGTCTAACACTAGCTTTAGGAAATCTTAGTTGAAAGATAAGCCAATGGTTACATTTTTAGGTAACGCATGGCTCATCGACCTCGAGATGGGAGATGTAGAAACATCCCACCAGACGATAATGGAAGATCAGTGGAAACAAATGAAAATGGAGGCATAGAGAATTTGGTGGTAGCCATGCAGCAGCAGGCGCAGCAAAATGCCTTACTGATACAGCAGCAGGGACAGTTGCTATAACACCTGCTAAACCAGGGAGGCAGAGGAGAAGTAACGGTTGATGCCGGACAGGCGGCCTTTATGAAGAACAAACCTCCACAATTTCAAGGAGAGTATGATCCGAAGGGAGCTGAATTGTGGCTCTAAGAGCTGGAGAAGATCTTCGAGGAAATATGTTGTCGGGAGGATCGAAAAGTAACGTATGCATCCTTTCAATTAGTAGGAGGAGCGGAGTCTTAGTGGAGGAATAAACAACGAATGCTGGAGACTGAGGGAAGGATCATCACTTGGGAACTGTTCCGAACTTGCTTCTTAGAGAAGTATTTCTCAAGTACACTAAGGCCTGAAAAGGAGACAGAGTTCCTCAGTTTAAAGCAAGGAAAGATGTCTGTGGGCGAGTATGCCATGAGATTTGAGGCTCTAATTAAATACTCTAGGCTTTACCAGATGGACTCAAATGATGAATGGATGTGCAGACAGTTTGAGGATAGGTTAAGACCGGAGCCGCACAGATCTATGATTCCTCTAAATATTGGTCGTTTCCCAGAGTTGTTTGAGAAATGCATTGAGCTGGAAAATCATGATAATGGGATGGAAAAAGAAAAGTAAAAGGGTGGTGGACCCATAAGGAACAATAGGAGGAATCAAGGCGAGAAAACTCAGAACAATCGAGGACCCTATGATCGTCCTGACCAGTCACTCACAGTTGCTGGAAGCAAGCAGCCAAGGTCAATGAGATGTGTTTGTTGCGGAGAAGGACATAATGTCCT
Source organism: Calophaca sinica (assembly GCA_037113605.1). Taxonomy (NCBI): domain Eukaryota; kingdom Viridiplantae; phylum Streptophyta; class Magnoliopsida; order Fabales; family Fabaceae; genus Calophaca; species Calophaca sinica. Next base: position 91,585,368 of record CM073730.1, read on the forward strand.
GAAAAAGAACATGTCTGTTATCAGAGCAAGAAACCAAGATATATTGCTCGAGATTGTAAGCAGGGAGTAGCAAATGGACCTAAAGCTAGAGGACAAATGGTCGAGCCAAAACCCACTGCTGCATCTAAAACAGCAGCATCAGCTAAACCAACAATGTTACCTTCACGAATTGGGCGAGTATTTGGGGTCAAAGGAACTAAGGAGACCTCGGATTCAGGTATTTATTGTTAAATTCTGAGGACGGAATTTATTTTAAGGAGGGTAGTAATGTGACATTCCAATTTCTAGGTTCTTTGTTTAATTGGGTGTTTGCTTATGTGTGAACTTAGAATAAGATTTTGGGAAAAATCCCGGATAGCCTAAAAACCCTAGGAAAGATCTAGAAACCTTAGGAAAGGTTTGCAAATCCTAAAAAGGATGAAAATACCCCCGGAAGGGTGTGGAATCCCTAGAAGCTTCTAGAGGAAGAAAAATCAAATATTTTCTTAAAAGTGCCATCGCGACGCGATGGTGCCTGTAAGAGGGAACCTTCGCAACGCGATGGTCATCTTCATTCCAACCGTGACACGTGTAAAGGTGGAAGTCTCTAGAAGCACCGTCGCAACGTGCCAGAGTTTGTGAAAGGGTACATAGCAACGTAATGACCCTGAAGTTTGCCTATAAATAGGTGCTCACCCTCTTTTCAGTCCTTGCACCAAATCCTCTTCTCTCTCTAGGAACCTCTTCTAAGGAGTAAGTATGCTCTGTACTTGCCTTAAGTGAGGACCCTTTGCATGAGAAAGATCTTAGTTGGAAATTCTTAACAGAAGAGTAAAGGCTCAAAGGAGTAACCCAAAGCAGAGGCATGGATAGCGGTTAAGGGTCAAGGCTTTCTAATAGGATCTTAGCTAGGAATGCCAGGTAAGGGGGAAGATACCTCAATTACTAGGGAAAACATGTAGTAGAATAGTACTATTAGTATGCGTAGGGGACCTCAAACCCTACTAGGGGTTGATATCAACAACACCTTAGGAGTGGCGTTGTGGTGGCTAAGGATAGTCACCGTAGACCTATCAACCAACGTAGGTTTTGTTTGGTGTGATTTGTGTGCTTGCTTGATTTACGTGTCTCCTTGATTGTTAACATGATTAGTTGACAGTCGCCTTCGCGACGCTAGGAATGGTCTATACGCTGATTAATTGTCACTTTTGATATTCTGATTAATGTGTTGATATCTATAATGTGTTGATTGAATAAATATGATACATGTGAGTGTGATGATTGATGTATGGTCCTAGTGTCAAAGGTGATGCCCTCTTGTTAGAGGATTGTGAATCCCTAGACGGTAATAGTGAGTATCACTGTTTCTACTAGGTTTGCCAGTGGTGATAGCCGGGTCGATGTACCCGAGGTTGGTGTACCTGAGGACTAGTGATTGGACCGAAACTATGGAGTGGTTTAGGGAAGGTCGTTGACCTTGGGGATAGACAGAGTGAGGCTCGGTCATCCCAACGAGGCTTCAGGACTCCACGTCTGACGAGGGGGTAATCCTGGCCATTCCCTGTATTGGGAATGCCGTCCTTGTATACAGGGACGGTACCTTACTCCGGTGATTAGAGATGGTAGCGTATCAAGATATGTCTCTGGGACAACCAACTTATGTGTCATTCCTCTTGTGCCCTGAGAGTGATGATCGATCTAGGGTGTGAAGGGCTGGTGATCAGCCCGCATGTTCAGTGGTGTGTGTCAGTATGTAGTGTCAGTGTGTGATATGGTCTGTGACCATGTGCTTAGAGGTCTGTATGTGGTATCTGTGGTATCAATATTTGTCAGTTATGTCGATGATTGTTATCTTTGTTGTTAGTTGTGCTGTGCTATGCATGGTGACAGTTACTCTGCTATTCTGCTTTCCTACTCATTGGTGATTGATGGATTTCTTACCCCTTCGTTTCTTATGTATTTCTATATTATATCATGATGAATAGTAGATAGACAGGAGCAGCCTGTGCTTAGAGCTTATTCCTAGGGAGCGGGACCTAGCATAGATGACCGCAATAATAAAGCTGCCTAGAGGAAGCATTCAGATGTTTGGAATATAGTATTACCATGGCTAGTGTGTCCTTTTGTCACCCCTTGTAGGCGTGGTGTGTATATCTATATGTGTGTATGTGCCATGCTTTGCGTACTCTGATAATAAATAATATATGTTGTTGCTTTATGCGTGTGGATTATTTGAAAATAAAATAACGCCCTATCAAGGAGGGGTGTTACAATCATCATCAAAATCATCAACAACAACAAAAACAACAACAAAGTAACTAAGAAATCAAAGAGAAATTATTCCCCAAAGCTCTCTCTATTGTCACGGCCAAGTTGGCTCATGAAGATAGGGAAAAATCGACCATTTGATCACCAAAAATCATCATCAACAATTCAAAAAAAAATAGAAGCAAAAGAGTTAAAAATTCTCACCCAAAAAACCTCAAGGATGCTCACGATTTTGGCCAAGAAAGGAAGGGGAAAAACTTGATCAAAACCCTCACACTCAAGATCACTATCTTAGCACAATTTAGGAGAAGAATAATCAAGAGAATGGAGTTGTTTAAGAGGTAGTTCTCACGGTTTTGGCAAGGAGAGCAAGAAGAAGAAAAACTCAAGTTTTCTAACACCAACACTTAACAAAATGAAATAACTTCTCTTCTCCCCCTTCTTAGATAGATGGAACCGGCCAAAGAGGGAAGAAAGAAGGGAAAAAATGAGTCATCACACAAACCATGCCTTAGCCATGTCTTTAGGTAAGATATTATCTTCTCATCCAATAAGAAAATGACACCTCACATATAGCCCATACTTCTCTCAACCAGCATAAGTCAAGCTTTGACTCTTTAGTCAAATGAGTCTCGGCATCGCAAAAATCAGGGCGTCAAGTGATCACGTTGCTTATAGTTCGCTCGTCGATTAATCGCGTAAATTAGTTTACCGAGCGATTAATCCAACGCGTGACTAAGAAATTATCCGTGAATAATTTTCTTTATCAATAAATCACAAATCCACTTTTAAACATTCATATACTATCACAACAAGATACGATTCGATTTTTGTCGAAATCGGAATTCATTAGAATTTTCTCTCGGATAACAATTACCCGACGACTCAAAATACGACGAAACTTCGTTAGAATTTTTAGACGAGTTTTGAACCATCAATTAATAATAAATATTAATTCTCAATTATCATTTTATCTCGATGAATTTTCATTCACTTGATTAACAACAAAAATACGCGTCACCGCCTCAAATCGAAAACTCACAGAAAAATTTGTCGGTGATTTCATATTAAAAGCAGCATACGTCTACGTTGTCTATTAATCTGAATTATCACCAAAATAGAAATCATTGAAAATAAATCGACACAGTTCTTCATACTCTCAGCAAGTCATTGATATGAACAGTCTCTATAACTTACCTTCAAGTATTCAGGACTATACTTGTAAAACATTTTTTCTTAAAAATTTGGGTGTTACAGTATGCAGGCTGGAGGATCTACCGGAGGGGTAGGCTCACAAACAAGAATCGGAGAAGAAGGAGAATACTCTGGTACAGGTTCTGGCTCTACTAGAGGAACCGGTGAGTCTACCACCACGCGAGAGGTAGATGCTCCTACATCTAAACCTTTGGATCCCATGCTCTTGCGAGCGGTCCTGCGCAATAAAGAGCCTCTGACCCTAGGCTCGTCTCGAAAAATAGTCTATCGCGGGACATCAGATGGATCCTCCGTTGTAGTAGCAGTATCTCCATCAGGCTAGGCTCCCAGCCAAGCGTCTGCAATATGTCTGAAAGGTACAGGGAAGCCCATCACCCTGCATGTCACCTCAACCCGAATCACTTGTCCATCTACCCTAGTGGTCTCGATCACATCTCCTCTAGATACAACCCAGCTGGTGGTGTGATCAACCACCCAAGCATGGGGTATGTCCAAATCTGGGAAGTCAAAAGTCGTCTCTGCCGACAAGTTGAACGCGGACAGCTCCATCGTCATCATCAACTAGGGTGACATCCATGAGAATGCCCGAATAGAAAGGGTCATTTTTTCAAACAAACATATAACAGCAATAGCATATATGCAAAACATATCATACTAACACAAGCAGCATTATGGCATACAACACTCAAATAATCAGTACAATAAGGATGCACCACAAATCCCTATTGGTTAGTCTATATGCCAATGCACATGATTCCGAAATATCGACACACCACCCTCGCAAGGGTATCATTGGCACTGGTCCCGTTAGGATAACTTTAGGCTGGCATTTGCTTAATTTTCCCTGTAGGGATCATTGACACTGGTCCCCTCAGGATTACTACATGTCGGCATCTCCTTGTATGCATGAAAATGCACCACCACAGTTAGTTCACCAAAACAGAATCACTCCCACCGAGTGTCCAGGATATTCAACTCCCACTCTAGACTCGCCTAGTCTAGAAACTCCGCCTTATCGTCTCGAAACCTCACTTGGTATCCCTAAAATCCTCGTTCTTGTCAAAAATCCTATTTGTTGTAAAACATTGGTTTTTGAAAATTCCACTATTAGTTTGAAAATAATTACTTTTAATTAATCTAACACTCGCTTCAATCTTTCTAAGCAAAAGTGGTTAATCCATTACTCATTTAGGGTTTTTAGAAAAATCACATTAAGTGTCTTATTCATTTTAACTAAAAATTCCTTTAGGTTTTATTCGAAAAAGGCTTAAATATCTCGACAATGTAATCCATCACCAACATCTTTATGGACATACAACACATAGGATATTCAATATTTACAACATATCAACCACCATCAACAACTCCATTAAAATCATAACAACATAAGTATAATCATCATCTATCTTAAATATTTCAAGCATACAACATCACCAAATCAAAACACCACACATCAACACAACATTCACCAAACATAAACACACTTAAAATAATATAGTGGAAGATGCCTTTACCACAAAGTTTTCCTTCCTTGTTATCGTCACAAGCACGATCTCGAACTCGACCTCGACTACTAGCACGATCTCTACAACCTTTAAACAATAAACATTAGGGTTTTAGGAAAAACATCTAAACTACTAACCTTACTCCTAGGGCCATGGTTTTACTACACCAATTAGGGTACATTCTAAAATTTCTAACTAACAACCCACAATTCAACTACTAAATCAAGATTTAAAAACAAAGTTTTTAAAACTCAACATCATTATCAAAAATCTTCACAATTTTACTCAAGAAAACTTTGAACTTTTATCAACCAAAAACAATCTCTTTTTCAAACAAATTCATGGATTTAACCTTCAAAACACATAGTTCTTAACTATTAACATTTTGGTCAAATAAAAGTTGAAAAATCATCGCCAAAAACCCTAACACATCACGGTTTCTAACAACAATGTACCCCAAATTTTTCTCATATTTCAAATCTTTCCAACAACAAAAGTAAAACAAAACTAAAGATTTGATCCCAAAATTTCTTAAGACTCCAAATTCTTTAGAAATACAAAGATTTCTTCAAGATCTAGGTGTTCATTGTCTTAAATCATCAAAACACATCTTGAACCAAAGATTAAAATTTAGATCAAACTTTCTCCAAAACTCATAAACAACAACAACAACAAAATCATAAAGAAAATGAGTTTGAAAAGCTTGAAATCTTCTCCCTTTCTCTCTTCAAGGTCACGGCCTCCAGGGCTCTCAAGGAGGACAAAGATTTCATTTTTTTTATTCTTAGATCATCATTATCAAAATCATAAACAACAATAACAATAATTAACAAGTGGATCAAAGTGAATCTTCCCCCAAAACTCTCTCAAGGTCGCTACCTAAATGGCTCATGAGGAGAGGGAAAGGCCCAACTTTTGATCACTCAAAACTATCATCAACTAAAGCAGAAGAAACTTATAGAAAAAGGAGTTAATATCTTGCTCACCCACACTATGAAGCTCACGGGTTTTAGCCAAGGAAAATGGAGGAAAACTTCTTGATCAATACTCTCACTGTGACACCCCGACTTTTCAAATAATCTTGAATAATATTAGAATTATGATTAGATCGGTAATTAAGTAATAAACGGGTGTTAAAAACCTTAATTTGGGATAAAGTAGGCTTAGTGGGACCTATAAACCCTAGGAAAGATGTAGAAGCCTTAGGAAATTTCTAGAATACCCTAAAAAGGTGTAAAATTCCCTAGAATCTTATAGAAGGACGGAAACTAGATATTTCCTTAAAAAAGTCACTCGCGACGCGATGGTGTTTGTGAAGAGAACCTCGCGACGTGATGCACACTTCGAGTCCAATCTTGAAACGTGTAAAGATGGAGAATTCTAGAAGGACCGTCGCGACGCGATGGTATTTGTGAAGGGTTTATCGCGACGCGATGATCAACACCAATCTAGACATGACACGTGTCAATGATTGTGATGCAATGAGATTAGTGAAGGATTGGTCGCGATACGATGGACCACGAATTCGCCTATAAATAGGTGCTCACCCTCCTTCATTCCTGGCACCAAAACCCTCTTATCTCTCTAGTAACTTCCTCTAAGGAGTAAGTATGCTCTGCACTTGCCTCAAGTGAGGATCCTGTGCATTAAAAAGCTCTTAGTTAGAAATCCTTAAATCTGATAGAAGAGTAAGGTTCAGAGGAGTAGCCAAGGCAGGAGCGCAGATAGTGATCGAGGGTCAAAGCATAGGAGCTTAGCCAGGAGTGTCATGTGAGGGGGGAAGAATACCTCAATAACTAGGGAAAATAGGTAGTAGAGTAGTACTGTTAGCATGCGTAAGGGACCTCAAACCCTACTAAGGGTTGATATCAGCAACACCTTAGGAGAGGGGTTGCAGTATGCGGTGGCTAAGGATAGTCACTGTAAACCTATCAACCAAAGTAGGTTTGCTTGGTATGATTTGTGTGCTTGCTTGAATTACGTGTCTGCTTGACTGATAACATGATTAGTTGACGGTCGTCTTTGCAACACTAGGAACAATCTATATACTGGTTATTTATGACTATTGATATTCTGATTAATATGTTGGTATCTATAACATGTTGATTGAATAAATGTGATTCTTGTAAGTGTGATGATTAATGCATGGTCATAGTGTCAAGGGTGACGCCCTCTAGTTATAGATTTGTGAATCCCTAGACGGTGATAGCAAATATTACCGTCGATACTCTATTTGTCAGTGGTGATAGTCGGGTCGGTGTACTCGAGGTTGGTGTACTTGAGGTGAATGGGACCGAAGGTACGAAGTGGTTTGGAGATAATGGTTGACCTTGAGGGACCTGAGGTGAATGGGACCGAAGGTATGGGCTCGGTCATCCCGACGAGGCTCCAGGACTCCATATTCGACGGGGGGGACAATCTTGGTCATTCCCGGTATGGGGAATGTCGTCCTTGTGGATGTAACAGTACCTTACTCCGGTGATCGAAAATGGTAAATCCCTGAATAGGGGAAATGCCTTATCCAGTGATCGGAGATATTTGCGTATCAGGATGTGTTCTCGGGACAAACTTATGTATCATTCCTTCTATGCCCTGAGACTGGTGATCGGTTTAGGGAGTAGGGCCGGTGATTAGCGCGCAACGTTCAGTGGTCTGTGTTAGTGCGTGGTGTGGTCTGTGACCGTGTGCTCAGATGTCAATACGTGGCGTGGTCTATGACTGTGTGCTCAGCATGTGGTATCTGTGGTATTGGTATTGTTGATGTTAGTCATCTTTGTTGTTAATTGTGTTATGCATGGTAACAATTACCCTGCTATTCTGTTTTCATGCTTATTGGTGATTGATGGGTTTCTTACCCCTTCGTTCTTGTGTGTTTTATATCATATCATGATGAATAACAGATTGACAGGAACAGCTTGTGCTTAGAGCCTGGGGAGCGGGACTTAGTGGAGGTGACCGCTATAATAAAGCTGCCTAGAAGCTGTATTCAAACAGTTGTATCATAGCCAGTGTGTCCTTTTGTCACCCCCTGTGGGTGAGGTGTATAAGTCCATATGTGTATTTTTGCCATGCTTACGTACTCTGATAATAAATAATATGTGTTGTTGCTTTATACATGTGTGTCATAAATATGGCGCTCTATCGAGGCGGGATGTTACACTCACTCTCAAGCTCAAAGATCTTAGCACAATTAGGAGAAGAAAACCAAGAAAATTGAGGTGTGCTTAGAGGGAGGAGGGCTCACGGCTCACTACGGAAAAAAAGAAGAAAATTTTTGTTCTTCACTACCAACACTTCACCCACCCTAACATAATGCAAGACATTCTTCTCTACCCCCTAGTATAGATAGGTGGCCGGCCAAGTGAAGAGAAAGAAGGAGAAGAGAGACTCATCATCTTAGACCATGCTTAAGCCATAATGGTTAGCAAATTTTGGTTAGATTTTTCACCTTTACCCATTAATCTAATGACACCTCATATTTAACCATGCTTCTTTCCAACAACTCTAAGTCCAATTTTGACTCTTTAGTCAAATGAGTCTTGGCGTCGTAAAATCGCGGCATCGGGTGATCGCGTTATCGATAGTTCGCTCGCCGATTAATCGCGTAAACTAATTTACCGAGAAATTAATTCAATGTGTGACTAAGAAATTATCCGCTAATAATTTCTTTACCAATAAATCATAAATCCACTTTTAAACAATCATATACTATCACATCAAGCTACGATTCGATTTTCATTGAAATCGGAGTTCATTAGAATTTTCTCTCGAATAAAAATTACCAGATAAAACTTCATTAGAATTTTTTGACGAGAATTGAACCATGAATTAATAATAAACATCAATTCTCAAACATAATTTCATCTTGATGAATTTCATTCACTTTATTATTATGCAAAAAATGCAAATTGCATAATACAGTAAAATACAATACAGTAACGTTAATAAAATACAGTAAAACTACAGATGTTATAATCCACTTCATTTTCATTAGTTAAAGAAGGTCTTCGGGTTGAGAAAGAAGGAGTGTTATAAATATCTAGAGTTGAATTTTGATTTTCATCACTCTCATGCATGCTTCTTCATTGGAGGACCACAAACCACCTTTTGCTTGAATGATCCTTGACATAAAATGCTTGTTTTCCGAGGAATGTCATGATGAAAAGCTCGTCCTTATAACACACCTATTCAAGGTCCACCAATGTAAATCCTAATTCATCGATTTGTACACCACTGTTACTGTTGACCCACTTACATTTAAAAACAGGCACTCTAAATTTACAATAATCGAGCTCCCAAATCTCTTCAATGACCCTAAAGTAAGCTATGGATGTCAGAACGAGTTTTTATCCGTTGAACTAGAGAAGTGCATGGAAGAAGCCATTACCATAACCCCACTGTTTTGCACGGTACACTTGTCATTCTGTGACTTTGTATAAAAGGAAAACTTATTGATATCATATGCACCCCAACATAAGACATTAAAGCTAGGATCATGTGCTAGCCATTTTAATGTCTCAGAAGCAGTATCGTCACTCATAATCTATTCTTTTAACGATCTTAGGAATGTCTTGTTATGCTAATTCAACACCCATTTTTCATTTATTCGAGGGTTTTTGGTCTTGACAATCCTTTTGTGAGTAGCAAGTAAGGTAATACCTCATCATTGTTATTCAATATATACAAATATGCTTGAAGCACTTCCGCTCGACCCATGCTCTTAACAGTCAGACCTCGTGTACCCTTACCTTCACATCTTCCCTCATGATGAGACTAAGGAAGCTCTATAGGTTCAGCTTCTGATAAGTAGTTTGAACAAAACTCAATGGCTTCTTCTGTGATGTACCTTTCAATAATAGATACTTTGGGACGGTATGGATTCTTCACATACCCTTTCAAGATCTTCATATATCACTTGACACGGTACATCCACCTTAAATAAACGGGGCTACACACTCTAATCTCCCTAACTAAATGAACAATTAAGTGAACTATGATGTCAAAAAATAAGGGACGAAAGAATATCTCCAACAGACACAAGATAATAGCAGCCTCATTTCCAACTCGACCAATTTCTGAGGGTCAATGGCTTTGCTACATACATCATTGAAAAGTAAGCACAATCTAGTTATGGCATGCACAATCTAGTTATGGCATGTCAATCTTGACCCTCCGATCAATCCAACGATGATCCATGAAACACGCTTTGAATCACAGATCTGAGTAACCACTCAGAATCGTACTTAGCACGCTGATCTCACCTATATAAGCCATTGACCCCAGTAGAATCCGGTACGCACTATTCCTTATCTCACACTTCTTATTCCGATACTAACTTAAGTATCAGAGTGCGTGCAGGTACACACACTCCCGTGGAGCTCCGCTATGCTCTGTCGTCATCCTCACCACTCCGGCCAACTCCGAGTTCCAATTCGAATAAGTAATGTATTGTGGTGTCTCACATTACCTAAAAATTTTCTTAAATATTGTCTTCTATAAATTTGGTTTGCAGAATTCCCGTTCAAATTTACAATTGTAGAGTCTATTTACATTTAGAAAACATTACTTGTTTTTATTTACAGTTTTTCACATTTAATTGCAATATTATCTTTTGTTTTTATTGTGTTTCCTATTTGTAAAGATTTGTGCAAGAAACATAAAAAACAAACAAACCTGTACAAATCTTTGAAACCATGAAAAAGAGAGAAAACAAGAATCAATTTTGTAATTAAATGTGGAAATAAAAAAGAAAAAGAAAATGTTTTTTTTCAGAGTAATTAGGCCCGTAGTTTTTTGGACTGAAAATTGAGCTTGCCCACATATCCGGAAATCCCAATCCTCTGCATGAACCCGTACACCGCAACCGTCTGCTGCATCTTAACCGATGTCAGGTTAACATAACCACAGCAGGCGGTTACTTCCTAACCTCCTTCACACTGCTACCGTGGGCCCCAACCTCACGGCCTCACTTTTCCCTGGTCCCCCCTCCCCAAACTCAGCTACAAATTATACTTAATTCTACATTATTTTTTAAAAACAAAAATTAAAATACTTCAAGGGTACTTATAGTTATATCCAGTTATCCACAATCCATGTTCAGTAACCCCATTAAATTAATTAAAAAAAAAAAAAAGTAAACCCATGTCACCACTTATTATCGTATCAATAAAATCACTGACCCATCCATTCCTCCTTGTGCTGTACCCCTATACCCTATATATACCATCCAACTTACACCTTTGTCCTCTACAATAACAAATTAACTCCCATTCCCACCCTCACCCTCACCCCCACCCCTTGGCTTGCTTCTCTTTGCTTTCTCTGACACTTTCTAAATCGTCATCTTCTCTGAAGCACACCTATCAGTACTACACAGTAGTTAACTAACGGTTTTCTTTCCCATTTTCACCCATCTTTGTCGCCTCTGTTTTATTTTTTTTATTATTTTTGATTAATTTGTTACCTTTATTTTAATTCTCTCATATGCCATTCCAGCTTCACTGACTCTCCAAAAAAAAAAAAAAAACCCAGAAAAAGGAAAATGATAACGTGGAAAGATCTTTACACCGTTTTAACGGCAGTGGTACCACTATACGTGGCGATGATCTTAGCCTACGGTTCGGTCCGGTGGTGGAAAATATTCTCACCGGACCAATGTTCAGGCATAAACCGTTTCGTTGCAATATTCGCTGTCCCTCTTCTTTCCTTCCACTTCATTTCCACCAACAACCCATACCAAATGAACTTCCGTTTCATCGCAGCAGACACTCTTCAAAAAATCATCATGCTCTTCGCACTTTCCCTTTGGACCAACTTAACCAAAAACGGTAGTTTAGAATGGATGATAACAATTTTCTCACTTTCAACCCTCCCAAACACCCTCGTAATGGGTATCCCCCTTTTAATAGCCATGTATGGGGACTATTCCGGAAGCCTCATGGTTCAGGTGGTGGTGCTCCAGTGTATCATATGGTACACCCTCCTCCTATTTCTTTTTGAGTACCGTGGCGCTAAGCTTTTAATCATGGAACAGTTTCCTGAAACCGCGGCCTCAATTGTTTCCTTTAAAATTGACTCCGATGTTGTTTCCCTCGACGGGAGGGATATTCTGGAGACGGACGCCGCCGTTGGTGACGACGGGAAGCTTCATGTTACGGTGAGGAAGTCGAACGCGTCGCGGAGGTCGTTTATGATGACTCCCCGACCGTCGAATCTCACCGGAGCTGAGATTTATAGTCTCAGCTCTTCACGAAACCCAACGCCGAGAGGGTCCAATTTTAACCACGCGGATTTCTACTCCATGATGGGTTACCAGCCACGGCATTCCAATTTTGGACCCAATGATTTGTATTCGGTTCAGTCTTCTTCCCGTGGACCAACTCCTAGACCTTCTAATTTTGAAGAAACATCTGCTGCTGTAACCGCAAGTTCCCCCAGATTCGGGTTTTACCCGGCACCCGCTCTGTATCCGCCACCTAACCCGGAATTCTCCTCCACTACTAAAACTGCTGTGAAGAACCAAAGTAAGGACCAAAACCAAAATTTGGTACCGCAACAGCAAGAACAGAAAGTTTCACTGCCGACAAAGACTTCCCATGATGCTAAGGAGTTGCACATGTTTGTGTGGAGCTCGAGTGCCTCGCCGGTTTCCGAAAGTGCGGGTTTGAATGTATTCGCCGCTTCTGAACAATCCGATCAGGGTGCTAAAGAGATCAGGATGGTGGTGGCTGATGAACATAATCAAAATGGGGAAACCAACAACAAAGGTACCAATCATTTTTTTTTTCTTTTCTTTCTTTTTTTTTTTTTCAAAATCAAGTTTTTAAATTACAGTTAGACAGTTGTAACTGTAAGTTTGGCTGTATAACTGTATTCAAGGTTTTAAATTGAAATTATGTGGTCGCAATTGTGGTGACGATATGGTAGTAAAGACTCTAAAAGGATTGATGTTGTGGCCGCAATCACTTATGCTTATAGTAATTTAAAAACATTGTTTGTATTTGTCAATAATTCTATGAATAATGACATTAATACTATAATTTAATTCTTGTTTTTTATTATAAAATAATTTAGTTCTTGTTGATGATGTTAATATTACTGTTGGTTTATTTTTTTATTTTTTTGTAAAAAAAAAGTTATTTAATTATATAATGACGGATTTGTTTTGGGTTAAACTGAAGCTGGTTCAGAAGGGGAACTTGGTGGGGAAGAGTTCAAGTTCAGTGGAAAAGGGGGAGAACAAGTTGATGAAGGAAAAGAGAAAGAAGGGCCCAATGGGTTCAACAAGCTGGGGTCCACTTCTACGGAAGAGCTCCATCCTAAAGCCATTGGAGTTTCCGAGTCCGGTGCCGGAAAACATATGCCTCCAACGAGTGTCATGACCCGACTCATACTCATCATGGTTTGGAGGAAGCTTATTCGCAATCCCAACACTTACTCAAGCCTCATTGGTGTTATTTGGTCCCTCGTTGCCTTTAGGTAGGCATATCAATGTCAACAACACAAAAATAAAAATAAAAGATAAAATAAAAGACTAAGATTGGACTCTAATAATAATGGCAAAATAAGCGATAGCTGTTTTTCGCTCTCACTTTTGATTATTTCATTAAATTATTAATATAATTATTATTGGTCGTTTACATGCAGATGGGATGTGCATATGCCCAAAATAATAGAGAAATCAATTTCCATACTATCTGATGCTGGTCTTGGAATGGCTATGTTCAGTTTAGGTGAGTTGTAGCAAAATCTATATCTCCAAATTCCTATAAACATCATTCATTATGTGGCTCCCATTTTTAGTCATGTAGATGTGTATTTTCTTAGACTAAGAAATTAAAATGTACTGTATGTACATATATGCCTTTTTATTTCTTTGTAGTGTTTTTTTACTTTATCTTGATTGAAATGAAATAGATTTGTTTCCATAAAAAAAACTGTTTATAATTTTTTATAGTACTTCCTCCATCTCAAAAATGTGTGTTTTAACTTTTGATTTTTGTCTCAAAATTTTATTTGTTTTAAAATTTTGGTTGTTTTAGATATTCTAAATAAAATTCAACATTTTTTTCACTATACCCTTAAATTAAAGGCATACATTAATTATAATTTATTTTTTCAAAATTTGTCTCAATTAGTTATTTCTTATACTATGTAAAAAACTTCAAACAACCAAAGTTTTTAGACGGTGGCCAATGGGAGTATATCTTTTTACTTCATTTTTTAGGTGTTATAGTATCCGTTTCGTAACGTTGTGAAAAGATTAATGTATAAATCGTGGTAATTGTTAAAAAAAAAGTACAACAATTGAATTGAATTGAATTGTACAATCCCACATGACTGAATATGGGTGTGTATGAATCTATGAAAAGCAATTGGATTCGGGGAAAAGCAAGTAAACAACTAGCCGTTCATTCTTGTGATGTTTGTCATCAAGTACTACTAACCGGATAACCTTGTTCACTTGTTGAGCATAATGTCCCCGACATGTGGGGCCCAATTTTAAACTACGTTACCTTGTGCTCCAGAAACAATAGACAACTGTGGTGGTGACCGCTACCCTAATTAAGCATTGGTAGTTGAATTAATGGAATCACGAAGTCCTAAAATCTAAATACTGGTTTTAATTTTATTTTTTTTTCTTTCTTGTTTGCTTTTCTTTTCAATGAATTATTTCTGAATATAAATATTAATGCCGATTATTTCATGTTCCTTTTTTTTCAAGACTCTGGTTAAAGCTTTAGTATGATACTTGTATTTTAGGTCTGTTTATGGCACTTCAACCCAAGATAATTGCATGTGGCAACTCTGTTGCAACATTTGCCATGGCTGTTAGATTCCTTACTGGCCCAGCAGTTATGGCAGCAGCTTCTATCGCCGTTGGCCTCCGTGGTACCCTCCTACATGTAGCTATTGTTCAGGTTAAGAACTTATACTTTTCTTTTCATGCATATTATTTGTCTTAACAAATTATCTGAAACAGAGTGAACCCTCTCCTCCGTCCCTTAATATAAGACTTTTTTGTAAAAAATTTCTTGACCCTTAATATAAGACCTTTTTTAAAGACCAAGGTGCATTAAATATTTTTTTTTACAAAATTATCCTTATATCAAGGTGCATTAATTCTCTCTTTCTTAATAGTCTTGGAAGATGAGAAAGGTAACTTAGGAAAAATAACACACACTTTGTACAAATTTAATGTTAATAACTAACAAAACTCGCTTTCTTAAAGAGCGTGAGATAGTCAAAAAGGATTTTATATTAAGAGACGGAGGGAGTATGGAAGATTAATAACTCCGATGCTCATATAGATTTGTGTCAAATATATCATTGTTGGTCTTATAAAATCGCGATCGTTTAATTTTACTTTCTATAAAAAATTTATTTGTTTTTGATCCTTGTAAAATAAAAAATGTGTGTTTTTAGTTCTTGTAAAGACACTAAAAATACGCAATTTTTATTAAATATAAGATCTAAAAATGAATAAATTTTTGAGAATAACTAATCTTGAATAATCGTGATTTTATGGAGCCTAAAACATTTCTTTCCCATAGATTTTGGATCAATAGTTGCTAATTCATTCTCTTTACCTTCCTTGCTTTTTCAGTTATTTCTTTACTTATCATATTAAGAATAAAACCTATGGGAACATAATGCATATATCAAGACTCAACTAATAAAAAAAAGAACCTAATTTTTTTTCTTTCAATGATGGTCTAATTTTTCACTTCGCCTTTGTCGGTACCTGGAGATTATTTTTTTATTCTCATTGCAAAAAAATAATAACAGTGAAGAAAAAGTATCAAATTGTTAACATCTGGAAATGTTGTGATTGAAAATAGGCTGCACTTCCACAAGGGATTGTTCCATTTGTGTTTGCGAAAGAGTACAACGTCCATCCGGCAATTCTTAGTACAGCGTAAGCAATCAAGCCTCCTTATTTTTTTCATCACATTTTCGTTGTTAAGTTTATATATCATGCAAGATTTTAAATCTCAATAGTTGTCATATCGTGATCTTTGATATTGTGAAGAATCGCAGTCAAATACGACTAATGCAGTCTTGATCACGGTCGCGTTATAGTCGCAGAGACATCAAAAACCTTGATGTCGTGGTCCTGATCACATTTGCAGAACTTTTATTTAAAAACCTTGATATCATTTTCCAAAACTGACACATTTTTTCATAAATTGAATTGCAATGCAGGGTTATATTTGGAATGTTGATAGCCCTTCCGATTACTCTACTCTACTACATACTCCTTGGTTTGTAAAATTCCCATTTCGCAGTAACCAACGTACAAGGAATAGTTAAGCAATTGATTTCACCTTTTGATACCTTGGAAGCATGAAAACAAGAATGGAAACTACAGTTGTGTATTCTATTATTCACAAGGAGGAGGATTTTTCGCTTGGAGAGGGGAAAAGTATCACTAACTAGTTATTTCACCAACAGATGTTGTCAATTTTAAGTTTCCAAAGATTTGGGAACGTGAAAAGATTTGAGAGAGATTGGCCTGAATCCCCGTATTTCTAAAGTCACCCTGTTAAAAATTCAAAGGCGATGTGACTTTCAAGGAACTCAAAGGAGAGGAAGTAACAAGAGACATAACAGAGGAAAACAGGGGAAAGCTAGCGTAAGCAAAGTCAATTGATATTTATTTAGAAATGGTTCTCTCTCTATCAGCCATTTGTTAATTTTATAAGAAAATCCGGTTTGGGTTGTCTAGTTCAAGAGATTGTTTAGTAGTAATTGTGTAGAGGAAATTAAATTGCAGACAACAAGGAAGCCAACTTTTTTCCATTATTATTATTATTATTATTATTACTAGCGGCAAGACGGGCATTATCGTGCCCGTCTTTCCGCATTTCTACTGCGCTACAGTATGTATTATTTTATCGTGTTTTAATGTTTAATGTTGTTTTTAAAGAATTTGATCTGTATTTCAGATATTTTATCACACTAAATTTTTAGAATGACACATTATTATTAACACATTGATATGCATATGTATTGACAAATGAAATATTCTGTAAATTTATAATTGTCAAAATAACCAATGAATCATACATGTGTCACATGGAGTTAAGGAAAATGTCAATTCAGTAACTTCGAAGTCCCTCACCTCATAAACTTCTCGCTCAAAAAAAATTCCAAAAAGGCATGCACTGCGGGATGTGGGTCGCCGAGCAGAGCATCAAAAACCAAAAAGGAAGAAGTGCTCGCAGCGTCACTCACCGTGCGAAAGAATGAATCAAAAAGATAGCGCTGCCATTTGTCGCTCGTCTTTCACCGCGGGATGCATGATGTCTTCCCTTGTCACCGCATCAGTCGTCGAACTGCAAGACGACATCCCTTTCTCCCTCTCTCTTTTCTCTCTCCCCCTTTCTATCTTCTTACCAGAGGTGTTATCCCTAATCGTGTAATGGTATTGGGAGTTACACTTACGGGTGAATTGAGTAAGTAACCGGTATGTATTCCAAAGCACACTTTGATGCGGTTAACTATCCAAAATAAAGGGTAAAATTGGAAAGAAAAAGTCTACACCAAAAGGGAATATCCCCTTTATATATTGTTATAGATTATTTTGGTTAATTACCGTAATAACGAACTTTCGCCTTCAGTGACACTCTGGAGTCACCAGAGTATCCTTCCGCTTTCGATTCTTTGAACCAATAGTAAGACTAATTCTCGATTCGGAGTTTAGTCGCATAATTACTTGTTTGGTAATAATAACGTACAATATTAGTATTGTTAATGTTGTTGTTTTGTCTTTGATTGTCCATGGATCCGTCCGGCAATTATTTGCGTTTGTCGTCTATCTTTTGTTACGTAGTTCAGAAGACAAGGTTATCTTTTTATTAATTTTTTTTTTAACGAATTAAAAAGAAGTCATTCATTGAACGGTGACAGTTGCGGTGGACTGTGTAAATATTGGCCCACCAATGTAAGCTATCTTTCATTGAGATGCTATTAGATATAATAATATTCAAATGATTAATTCAGATTGAAATCGTTAAGCGGGTAATTAAGGTGAGGTCCCTTTTGAAGTTGACCAAATAATCGAACTTTAAATTGAAATGTTAAGGTTTTCTATTAGCTTACCCACCACCCATGAACTTGTTCGATATACTCCTTTTATCTCATTATAAGTGTCGTTTAAGGTAATGCACACTTATGATGAGAACCTCAAGGAAGAATGATGATGATGAGAACTCATCTTGAGTTCTTGGAATATAACTTACTGAATCTTATCAATGGTTTCTACTCCATTGTGATGATTCCTCTTTGAGCTTATCAACCATTCTCTCCTAAAGAATGCTTGTGGCGCCTTCACCATCTTCTCCATCTCTTCCATGTTTGTTTAATTTCTTTTGTTTTTCCACATTTGATTCTTCGATCTTTGATCTTTCCTTTTGTTCTTTATTTGACCTAAAATCGAAAATCAAAAGAGAATCAACATGGATGCACATTCAGCTCGCGGCCTCCATGGCTTAGCACCATCTAGCTTCGGCCAAGCTTGGAGAAAGGTGAAGGAACCTGATTTCAACTCATCTTGGGTGATTCTAGCTTGTGGGATGGATCCTAAGGGCTTATGTGCAAGTTGGAGCACATCAACTTATGGGGGTTGCGGTCAAAAGCTATGGTGGTAGGTTGTTGTACTGATGTGTGGCGGTTTATGATGGCAGTGTTGCACGAACTCAGCCGTCAAACTGTTCTCTAGCCACCACTTCCTCCCCCTGAGCCACTTTCCCCTTCCCACCCTAAAACCCACCCCACCCTTCCTCCATTTCCTCTCCACCACCCCAAATTCCAGACTTTTTGCAGAAAACACAAATTGGATTCGACCACAAAAATGGGATTCGACCACAAATTGGATTCCCTCTTCACCACCCCTTCCTCTATTTCCTCTCCACCACCCCAAATTCCAGATCTAGGGTTTTTCTGTTTCAATGAGTTTCTGCTTCTCTGTTTTTTGGGGTTCGATTGATTTCAATTTTTCCTTCATGGATGGGGTGGTGGTGGTGGTAATCGTGGTGGCGGTGGTGGTGGAGGGAGGTTGAAGAAGATGGTGGAGGGAGGCTGAAGAAGATGGGGTCAAAGCTGACGGTGGAGGGATGGAGATTTAAGATTCTAATTCCACGTCAGCCAAAGTTGCCACCTCGCGTCCACATAAGACTGATTGTTGACTTGACTTAACAGTTTGGACAGAAATGACTAACTTGGAGTAACAGAGATAAATTAAAGGACCAAAATGACCTTTTTAAAAATTAAAGGGCCAAAGTGAACCTTTAAAATAAGTTAAGGGACCAAATTGGGCTTTAAAGACTATATACTGACGCTATCACTACAACATAAAATGACATAAACAACGCTTATTTTTTGCCTTCGCCAGCGCTTAAAAGGGCTGCCTAATCACCCGCTGGTGATTGTGTTTCAAAAAGACAGCGTTTAGGAAGTGCTGGCGATTTTAATAATAGCCAGCGCTTCTTTGAAAACGTGTTGCTTATCCTTGATAATAGACAGCGCTTTTTCAAAGAAGCGATGGCTATTATCCAACATAGTCAGCGCTTCTTTGAAAAAGCGCTGGCTATTATCAAAAAATAGTCAGCGCTAAATCTTTGGCTTTTTTTTTTACTGCTTTAGTATTACGCTACTGCATTTCGATTGTTAGAGGCCGAGAACTATT
Source organism: Calophaca sinica (assembly GCA_037113605.1). Taxonomy (NCBI): domain Eukaryota; kingdom Viridiplantae; phylum Streptophyta; class Magnoliopsida; order Fabales; family Fabaceae; genus Calophaca; species Calophaca sinica. The sequence goes on from CM073730.1 coordinate 91,605,024, forward strand.
CAAGCCGAGAACATTTTAAGGTTTAAAATGTATATGAACAATGAACTCAGAATATAAATATAAAAACAACAACAACTATGATATCAATTTATATTTAAAATGTTCAATATTAATTTGAAAGAAATATGTAACAAAATTTTAGCACAATCACTCCCTTAAAATATTGACATCCCAAAATAACATACATGTGTATATAACAAAACAGTACCAACCGAACAAAACCTCATATATACAACACCATATCATATACTACTATATATAAATGCAACAACACAAAGATCATACTTGTAAAACAAACTTTCTTGCCACGTAGAAGAACCACTCTTCCTTTAATTCAAGAATTTAACAATCAGAGTATGACTCGTAATTACAGTCGAAAAAGTACTACGAAATAAAAAATAACTCATATTAGAATTAAATTGGCAGAATGGCGAAATATAAGAGTAATTAAAGTAGAACAAATTGCATACCTCCTTTGGGACTTCCATTTGGTTGTGAACAATAATATCTTTAATAAACTTCATAACATAGTACCCACAATCATTGTTGTTTGGTTGTTTGGGGCAATATGAAATTAAAAATATTAAATCAATATACAAATATATATATATATATATATATATTTAATTTTTAAAATTAAATAACTGTATAAGTATTTTGATAAATACCTTTACAGTTATCCAATTAAATGTGATGGATGATTTGGAAAATCGAGACAGCCTGAAACGTCCATCAAGTCGTCGAAGAATTTGTACAACCCTGAGTGCAAAAACAAATATCATCATTAATTTTGAATCATCAAAATTCAAAATTCATAGCACACAAAACTCAAAAAAAACACAATTTAATAATATATGTTAGATTCTTACTGGTCGTACGTATCCTTCATTTTTTTTTACGGCTGCTCAAATTCTTTTGCAGTAGATCTAAATAGTACACCGTGTTTGCATTGAGATTGATTGCTAACAATACCCAATGTTGCCTACAAAAAAGTTAATTAAGGAAATCCTAATTAGCAAATCATTACATTTCACAAAAATTAATATATATATATATATATGATTAAATTAAATGACCCACCCTACGTTACACGGTGATAGAAACAATGTCTCAAACTCAGGGTTTCCTAGTGCCAAGCGTTTAGATATATAAGTTTTAGCTGCGACAAGCTTGTCAAATGACAAATCTGTGCTCTCTGTGTACAAGAACACAAACCTCTGAGCTCGTCCTTCTGGAATCAGTATCTCATAATACAAGTACCTTAAATTAAACGTATACAAATTAATGAATTAATAATAGCTTCAATATTAATTTAGGTGAAACAATGAAAAAAACATGTATAGTTTAAATTTAAATGTAGTACCTCATATATACAATAATAATAATCTGACTGATCTAAGCGCCTTAAGTAAAAATTTCAGACAGTTCTTCCTTGGCACCGAGATACAAGGGGAAATCTTCTGTATGTCCCAAAACTTCTGGAGGAATATTTACATTCAGGGTTGCTCCATCAACCAGATTAGCAATAGCATGGACTTGAAGGAAAGTAAAAAAGGGTGTAACAAGAGATATGGAAGGGGAAAGTTGAGGGTTGCCCCGATTCTTTGCTGGGAATGTAACTGACCCAACTGTTTACTGCTTCCCCTTGCCCTTAACATTGTCCTTGGGTTTGGATTGTACCGGTACCTAAATATTTTGCATTAATTTCAGTAAGATATATAGTTAGTGACCACGTAATTTAATAAATATATGATTATGAATCATGTTTATTAAAAAAAACATGTCACTTACTCTTACGAGTTGCTGCGGCCATGCCGCAAAGGTACCTATTGCCTCTCCCACGTTGTTGATACCTACGTCCTCAAGTGGAATTGGCAATGGTGCTTCCGCCTTGTAAGCAATGTCAACTCTGACTTTCACATGAGCGGGAGGTAATGGACGATTGTGCAATATAACACTTAAACCGGTGTAAGAAATGCCCTTACCAACCGGTTGAGATGAGCCAAGCAAAAACAAGGAACACTCTATGATGCCCTAAACCATGAATTAATAAACATAATATTAGACATGATAAATCAATGATGCAATACGAATAAGTAACGAGAACAATTTCTAATACTCAATTACCTCAGATGACTTAAGAGTGCAGCTATCCATGGGTAAAGTAGGCTCGTGTTCCTCCACCGGTTCTGGTTCCATTACCTCCACGATTCCTTAAGTAATCAAGATCCATAATAATATTAAATTAGAATATTTTTATACTTCAAGTTGAATTTCTAACAAAATTTCGGCAGAGTCTCTTCTAAAATGTGGACATTCTAAAATTTATTTAATACATGTAACAACAAAAAACACCATATACCAGCCAGCACAAGTCACTATACAAGTCTACCTAGTTTGCAATTCACAAATACTTAATCTACCAAATAAGTCTTTGAAGTAATTTGATTTACCTTGTGAGACCTAAGAGTGCAACTATCTCTGGCGCTAAGGTGCTAATCCATCTTTACCGGTTCTCTGGCACTAAGGAGTTGATCTTCCTCTACTGGTTCCTTGTTCTGATGCATATTACTTTTCAATTCCTAGACCTCCCGAAAGAGATGGGCTACCATCTTTTTCAACTCTTCATTTTCATCTTTTCTAGTGCGCTTTGGTTTACCAAAAATAGCCTTTTGAGAAACACCAAATCCCACGCCCCTTGCACGACCAGAATACTCTCTGATCGGTATGGCTTCGTAAGGATGTCTGTTACAACCGCCTGTGTCACAGACTGTAGTGATAGGCTCTCCTGAGACACACAAAGATTGTTAAATATTTTCACTATCATAAGAAAATTGCAAATGAAAATGTTAACTAATCTATCATACTTACAATTTTATCAACAACTTCCATAGTGGGGTTTCCACAATCAGACCATCCCTGTTGCGGCGGGCTTCTATCCACAAGAAATGGCGTTCAATTGATGATGATGTTACATCTTCTCCAGTCATCTTCATCTATACATATTAACAAAGAAATTGAAATTAATCAGTGTTAATTAGGTTTAGGGTTACATATAATTTAGTGTTACTCTGCATACCAGATCTTCCTCAATGTCGGGATATCCCTTAGCCCTTCCTCTATATGGGTAAGGAGGATTTGATGCTCTCAGTCGATTTGCGTTATTTGTTCTCTATATAGACATATAAATGTGCTTAGGAACAAACATATAAGTATACAAGTATAGACATATACAAGTAGGGAGATATATATTTATACCAGAAATTTAGGGCCTCCAGTGTGTTTTGCTACAAATTCTCTCCAGGCATCCACTCCTATGATAGATTCATAATCAGGTGGAGGCTCATATCTAACATTGCCATTTCATCTCTCAGCCAATTATTGGACAACCATGTTCGGAAATTTCGAAGAGATTTTCCGGCAATCTTAAGTTTAATGTCCTTATGTGTGTCATTAACATCAAATATTTTCTGCAAATACATTAACAAGTACAAAATGGTAGGGTAAGTATATTTACATAGTCATTTAAAAAATACAACTGATTGTGTATACCTGTATCTCGCACCAAAGCTCCTCTTTGCATCTATCCAAGACTGGATTATCTCTCTCCCTCCAATTATTAAAAGTAAATGGAACCGTATGCCGCACTTGAGATCCAATGAAACTAATCAACTCTCTGCCATTTCTGCCTACGGGTTGACCTTTAACATTCCATTCAACCTATACAAATTAAGTGTATAACATTAGATAATAAATAGAAAAAAAATAACTAATTATATTAATTAGATATTAATTATTAAGTAACTTACCACTGGTCTCTGTCCTCTACTCCTACCTCGGATGAGATTCTTCTTGACAATCGGTCCACGAGGACGGTGCTTCACAGTCTGGGCCACCGCAGCATCACTATCATGAGCATTAGTTTCATGTCCCGGAGAAGCCATCTAGCTATCTGCAATCTACATACATGTTAATAGCTAATCCAATCCAATCAACTATGAGACACTTCCAAGTTTCAACTTTTAACAAAATTTTGGGAGTCTCCCCTAAAATATGGACATTCCAAAATATATCCAATCCAATCAAATTCCAAAAATAAACAAAGAATATATCCATAGTCTGATTCAGGAGACCAAACAACATTTGCAGCAATTAAGTTGGAAGTATCAACCATAATGTCCTATCATGAATCATGCCTAATGACTAACCATTTAATTCCAAATCCTTTCTAATAATCACAACATATCAGCTGATATGACATTAATCAAGAACTCAAAACTAAAGCTACTAACAAGACAGCTATAACACTAACCCCCACGAGCAATAACCAGAAAGATCCTTGTAATAAGAGTCAATAAAGCATATTGAAATTACCCAAAAAAATGGCTGATAGCAATGTCAAGACTCATAAGTCAAGCAATAACTCAAGTACAAAATTATTTTAAAAACACTGGATAACCAAAACATCATCAGCAATTAGATCATTACATAGCTCAACTATATGGATCCAAAGAAACAAAATTTAATAACAATCAGCAATTATACAAATTCAACATCAATAGAAATGAAATTTGATATGAAATTGAGATGTTCCATCCTTTTTTTCCTTTCAACAAGCAAAAGCAACCATTAGACACAAGTTACTCAACCTTATCTTTCTTATCTTTTCAAAATGAGCACAAATAATTAAATCAAAATATACAACATTAAGAATCATATTTATAGTGCAACTCTAATGAAGGAATGAGTTAGGTATTAACCCAATAAATGATTATAAATGAACTAGAAAACAAAATTTGAACCTTCTACCCTATTTCCTTACAATATGCAAGTCCAAACAAAAAAAAAACATAAAATACCCTGATTTAAGTTCTGTCCAGCAGCAGCATGGAACGGTTTTAGAGCTTCACAATTGGAAGAGGAATGAGGAAGAGGGGCGACGGTGGAGAGGAGGACGAAGCACAAGGAAGAAGGGCTAGGCGGAAGTGGTCATCTTCGCGCGCGAGAGGGTCAATGAGAGTCGTGGTTTCAAAGAGGGACAATGAGGGAGAGAGAGTTGAGACGGCGGTGGTACCGTGGTTGAAGACGGTGAGAGCTGAGACGGCGGTGATATCGTGGTTGAAGACGCAAGGAAGAGGGAATGAGAGCGAGGGTTGAAGAGGAAGAGGAAAAGGAAGGATGTGTTTTGTTTGCGAGAAAACGAGTGAATGAGAGCTAGCTGTTATGTTTGAGTAGATTAAAATTTTAGAAAAATATTAGACAACGTTTTTTTGAATAAGCGCTGGTTATATCACGAAAATAAACAGCGCTTTCTTGAGTACGCGCTGTTTGTATCACACAAATAAACAGCGCTTTCTTGGGAAAGCGCTGTCTATGTCCTGCGTGTCTCTTTAACAACGTTTTGTCAAATAAACGATGTTTATTTAAAAGTTTTAATCAGCGCTTTCTCTAGGAAGCGCTGTTTAAGACCTTCTATGATTTTTAAACAGTGCTTTTATTATGTAGCGCTGTTTAATGTGGCGAAAACTTTTTACGCATGCATTTAATCATAACGATCTCAGCATGATATCACTTTGTTATATTAGTTCCTAAAACTTCTCCACAAGAGAAACATGGTGAGATATGATTTGATGTATCTGTAAAAAAAATTTACATTGCCACAGTGCATAGTCTTTAAATTTAGAGAGTCATATTAAAACCATCTTTTATATATATATATATATATATATATATGGGGATTGCTAATGTACTCCCACTTAGTTTTCAAAAGGAGTATGTTAGCAATGTGCACCTTTTCAACTTAACACAAAAACCATCACTTACTTTTTGATAACTACTTAAATGTGTGGGTATAAATGTAATTTGGTATTTTAATTAAAAAATTTAAATTTGTATCTCTCCACATTTAATATTGTCTCGTTTATTTATAAACCTACATGTAGTTACATGTCTAAATTAAATATTGGAATCATTCCCCAAAAAATTAAATACTGGAACGTACATGTAAATTTAATGTATAAAATTTTTTTTAAAAAAAAATTACATCAATATTTGAAAGTCAACGAGCATATGTAACTTTTTTTTAACACAACATAACTTTTTCTATAATAGTAGAGCTGACATCATAACTTAACAAAACTATCTACAAATTATAAAAGTTTAAATTAAACTTTAAAAAATTGCACCTTATTATAAATACTAACTGAGAGCATTGATAAAAAAAATATAGTCATTGATAAAAAAAAAAAAAATTACTGAGAGGAACGAGACATTTATTCATGTAAAATTATTTTTACGTGTTAATTAATAAGTGTGCAAACAGACATTAAATGTGGAGAGAGATACATATTTAAATTTTTTTTAATTAAAATATCAAATTACATTTATACCCACACATTTAAGTAGTTATTAAAAAGAAAGTGATGGGTTTTGTGTCCAAGTTGAAAATGTGTGCATTGCTAACATACTCCTTCTAAAAATTAAGTGAGAGTATATTAGCAATCTCCTATATATATATACACACACACACTAGAACGTGACCCGTGCGATGCACAGGTTTTTGGTCTTTTGAGATGTGGTTTAAGATACTAATATAATTTAAAGGAATCTAAAAAGATATTTTGTCGACTGGAAGTGATCTTTTTATGTAAAATGTTGTATTTTAGATGTGTGTCACTAATTGATAATAACTGTTAGTATAAAATTATTTTGTTGAAGTGTAACACTATGATAGATGTTTTGTTTGATCATTTATTAGCAGCAATTATATTCGTAAGATGTAAGTTGGAAAACATTTTTTTAAAACTATTTTCTTTGTAATATATAAACAGAAGTATATTGGAAATACATGGTTTTGATGATCAGTTGACTTACTTCTTTGAGTTATACCATTTAATAATATAATAAAAAGATAAAAGTATATAAATTATATATGTTTATTAAAAATAAATAGTTAGTTTGTTGATAAAAGTCAAGTAATTATTGAATTAAGAATTTTTTTCGTAAGATACATTATTGGATAAGAAATTTTTAAACAAATTAAATCATAAGGATAAACATCTATAATTTTAAGGAAATACTCGTATTTGAATTAAATAGTTATGAAATGAGAATTAAAAAAAACAAATAATGGTAGATTAATATTAATTCTAAATGACAAAACATAAATTCAGTACATCGATTATCAAAAATAAATTTAGTACATCAAATTAAAAGATACAAAACTATTTAAAATTGGATATTTTAAACTTATAAACTAGAAAAGAATAAATTATGATTATTTTATAGATTAATAGCTACAAAGTTGTTAAAAGTCAATTAATAGTCGAATTAGCAAATCATTTTAGAAATTCAATGATAAGGACAACCATATAATGAATAAAATAATTTATAAAAAGACTTATTGTCATTGTCATAACCACATCGCCACTACAACATATTATCAATTAAATGGCGCCCCTTTCACTAGCGCTTCTCGTTTGAAATGCTGCTGAAAAATAGTTGAAGACTTTAAATAGCGCTTCCTTGGGAAAGCACTATTGAAGGTACAATTAAAGCCAACACTTTCTTGAAGAAACGCTGCTGAAAGTGTATTTCAATAATAGATAGCGCTTTTCTAATAAGCGCTGGCGTAGGTTAGATAATAGACCGCGCTTCTTCAAGGAAGCGATGTCTATTGTCAACCTACGCTAGCGCTTCCTTATTTGTTTACCTAAAAAATTAAATTCGACTCTCCTTCTCTCAGGTCACTATTCGCAGCTTTTTCATTCTTTCTTCTTCCTCACTGAAAAGTGGAGTCTTCCCTGTCCTCCGCCTCTCTGCCACCGTCCTTCGTTGTTCCTCCTCCTCCTCTGCATTACGTTCATCGTTCCTCCTCCTCCTCGTTCGTCGTTCGTCCTCCTCCCCGTTCGTCGTCTCTCTCATTCTCGCTCTAGCTCGTCACACCGTCTTGTCTCGTTCATTCGTGTTTCGACGACTGTCATCTGAGGTCAGGTTTCAACTTTTCTTCAATCTTTAGCATATGTGTGTGGTATTGCTACTGTTGCTACTGTTAGCTTCTTCTTCTCTATAATTAATTTTTCTGAAGTTATATGGATATCAAAGTGTTGTTGCTTATGTGTCTATGTACTTGGATTCAAATTTAGAACGGGGCACCAACTGAGTTTACCAATACTCTGTTTAGCTGAATTTGTTAGTGGATGTTTTTGCTATTGGTGGTTTTTCAAGATAAATTTAGCTCATACAACAAATTTGTGTTGCTGAGTTGGTTATTGGAGGGTTGGGCGCTAGTTTTATGCTGTTGACAGTAGCTATATTACCTCTATTGCTCCCTTTTCTGGTTTTGATTTTGCTTTCTTTCTGGGGGATTATTAAGATAACCCTTGGATTTTGGTGTTGGTGTCTCTATCTTTGTATTGTTGAACTCTGGCACACTTTATCTGGTATTTGTTTATTCTTAGTTAAATTTGAAATTAAGGTTACCTTGTTCAATGATAAATAATGAGAAGTATAAGCTTGCATACTTATTATGTTGATCAAGACACAGAGAGGAAACATAAGAAAATATTCCATTATAAGCTACAAGATTCAATTAAATATGATGCATATATGATTCATTTAAATCATACTTCACTTTTGCTTTTTTTTTTAGAATTACCATTCACTTTGATCAACAAAAAAATATGTACATTGGGTTTAAGACCTTATTAGCTATTATCATGTTGTCTGTCCAATTGGTGAAAGTTTGAACTTTGAAGTGTTTTATATTTGATTGGGTTTGATATATTTTGGAATGTCTATATTTTAGGGGAGACTCTGTCAAAATTTTGGAAAAATTCAAAATGTGAATTGAATACAAACCGTGAATTATGTACTTGTTAAATTTCTCTAGTTAAATGACTATTAACCGTTGTCTTTGATTTGTGTGTCTAATTACTTGTGTATATAATTTTTTTTTGCAAAAGGCTAGATGGCTTCTTCTGGACATGATAGTGATGCTCATGATAGTGATGATGCGGTGGCCCAAAATGTGAAGCGATGTCCCCATGGACCGACTATGAAGAAGAATATCATCCGAGCTAGGAGTAGAGGAGAGAGACTAGTGGTAAGTTACTTACTAATTAATATAATCAGTTGTTTTTTTCTATTTATTATATATCTAATATTGTACACTTAATTTGTATAGGTTTCATGGAATGTTACAAGTCAACCCATAGGCAAAAGTGGCAGAGAGTTGATTAGTTTCATTGGATCTCAAGTGCGGCAGACGGTTCCAATTACTTTTAGTAATTGGAGGGAGAGAGATAATCCAGTTTTGAATATATTGAAAGAGGAGCTTTGGTGTGAGATATACACAATCAGTTGTATTTTTTAAATGACTATGTAAATATATTTACCCTACCATTTTGTACTTGTTAATGTATTTGCAGAAATCATTTGTAGTTGATGACACACATAAGGACATTATACTTAAGATCGCCAGAAAATCTCTTCGGAATTTCCAAACATGGTTGTCCAAGAATTGGATGAGAGATGAAAATGGCAATGTTAGATATGAGCCTCCACCTGATTACGAATCAGTCATAGGAATGGCAATGTTAGATATGAGCCTCCACCTAACATCCCTAGCAAAGAATCAGAGCAAATCTCAACCTTCCCCTTCCACATCTCCTATTACAACCTTTTTTATGTTTCTTCAAGTCCATGATAATAATAACCTGGTTGATAGAGCAACACTGGATTTAAAAGTTCCTCCAGAAGTTTTGGGGCATACAGACGAATCCCCCTTGTCTCTCGGTGCCAAGGATGCACTGTCTGAAATTTTTACTTATGGCACTTGGATCAGTCAGACTATTATTATTGTATATATCAAGTACTACATTTAACTTTAAACTATACGTTTTTTTCTCATTGTTTCACCTAAATTAATAATGAAGTTATTGTTAATTCATTAATTTGTATAAGTTTAATTTAATGTATTTGTATTATGAGATACTGATCCCAGAAGGACGGGCTCAGAGGTTTGTGTTCTTGTGCTCACAGAGCACAGATTTGGCATTTGACCTTGTCGTAATTAAAACATATATATCTAAACACTTGGCACTAGCACACTCTGAGTCTGAGACATTGTTTCTGTCACCGTGTAACGTAGGGTGAGTCATTTAATTTAATCATATATGACTTACTTAACGCGATACTAATTTTTGTGAAATGTGATTACTTGCTAATTAGGATTTCGTTAATCAACTTTTTGGTAGGAATCATTGGGTATTGTTAGCAATCAATCTCAATGCAAACATGATGTACTATTTAGATCCATTGCAAAAGAATTTGAGCTGCTGTAAAAAAATGAAGGATACGTACGAGCAGTAAAGATCTAATATATAGTGTTAAATTGTGCTTATTTTGAGTTTTGTGTGCTATGAATTTTGAATTTTGATGATTCAAAATTAATGATGTTTGTTTTTGCACTCAGGGCGATAAAAATTCGTCGACGACTTGATGGAAGTTCCAAGTCTCGATTTTTCAAATCATCCACCGCAATTAATTGGATAACTGTAAAGGTATTTATCAAAATATTTATGCAGTAATTTAATTTTAAAAATTAAATCTATATTGATTTAATTATTTTAATTTTATAGTGCCCCAAACAACTAAACAACAATGATTGTGGGTACTATGTTATGAAGTATATTAAAGATATTATTGTTCACGACCAAATGGAAGTCCCAAAGGAGGTATGCAATTTGTTCAACTTTAAGTACTCTTACATTTCACCATTCTTCCACTTTAATTCTAATATGAGTTATTTTTCATTTCGCGGTACTTTCTCGATTGTAGATACAAGTCATACTCTGATTCTCAAATTCTTGAATTAAAGAAAGAGTGGTGCTCCTACGTGGAAATAAAATATGTTTTACATGTATGATCTTTGTGTTGTTGCATGTATATATAGTAGTATGTGATATGATGTTGGCTCATATGAGGCTTTGTTTGGTTAGTACTGTTTTGTTATATACACATATATGTTATTTTGGGATGTCAATATTTTAGGGGAGTGATTATGCCAAAATTTTATTAGAAATTTCTTTTAAATTAATATTGAACATTTTAAATATAATTGATATCATGGTTGTTTTTATATTTATGTTCATATACATTTCAAACCTTAAAATGTTCTCGGCTTGAATAGTTCTCGGCCTCTAGCAATTGCATGCGGGGTAGCATAATAATAAAACAGTAAAAAAAAGCCAAATAGACAGCGCTTCTTTGAAAAAGCGCTGTCTATTTTTTGATAATAGCCAGAGCTTCTTCAAAGAAACGTTGTCTATTTTCAAAGATAGACAGCGCTTCTTTAAAGAAGCGCGAGTTATTCTCAAAATCGCCAGCGCTTCCCAAACGCTGTCTTTTCGAAACACAATCACCAGCGGGTGATTAGGCAGTGCTTTTAAGCGCTGATAAAGGCAAAAAATAAGCGATGTTGATTTCGTTTTCTGTTGTAGTGCGCGATGGGAGCGGCGGATGATAATTCTCTTGATTATTTAACTTTTATACTCCTTGTGAAGTTGAAATCTACATGTAAATTTGACCCAAACTTGTTTTTGTCCCAATTTTTAGTTATTTATGTATAAATGACTATGAATATTTTATTTATATACTTTTAAAAGTTGCTCGCGAAAACCAAACAGGATTTAGAAGTGTCTATCATTTTTTTTCAAAGTGCTATCCTAACAACTTTTTTTAATTAAATTAAATTTAAAAAATTGTTCATGATAATAAAACTGGAAAATCCAAAATGGTTATCCTTAATAACTCAATTTTAATTTTAAAATTAAAAAGTGTTTGTAATGACAAAATAGGAAGTAGATCCAAAGTAGTCATTGCCAACAACCTAACTATTTACAATTTTAGAAAAAAAATATTTGACTTTTGGTATTTCATTTTCTATTTACTTAAAAGAAAATACTCTTAATTGAAACAAAAAAACGATTTTGTTTTCTATGATTTTTACTATAAAATGTAATCAACACGAGACTTGTCATTTCTTTAATTCAAAACAATTTTCATTTTTTGATTGAATTAAACTATAAAAATATAAAAAGTAAATCTTCTCATCCAAAAGATAATCACAAACCTCTTCACTAAAAAAAGATAATCACGTACCAGATGGACATAACCACAAATGCGATATTACACGTAAATTGCAAGACGATCAAACTTTGTAATTGTTACAATACCCATATTTGAATATAAACATACGAAAAATGAATTTCCTTATTAATAACTATCACAATTCGTTACTCATTATATAGGAACTTACGCCACTTAATCACACACTCATTCACTCAAGGACAAAGCTTTGTCTCTTCACCACCTGTGATAAAAAAACAGTAAAATGATGTATATTACACATCACACAAAAATAGCTACTATCACAGTATTACTATCAACCAATTCGCGTATCCAAAATAAAGAAAAGAAATTAAAGAATAAATAGAATAAAAAATAATAAAAGGTAAATGATAATTTAAAGAACAATATATCACAGGCTATACAAATGCAATAAGAAATATAAATTATAATGTTTCATCTCTTTGGTTTTGGAGAGCATGTCCCGAAGACCGGGACAGAACAACACCAAAAAGAAAAGAAACCTTATATTTTGGTGGTTTGTCATGCCCATGTCTTGGTATTGTATTTGGGTCAAGTTTCATGTTTTTTTCACCATTCTTTTTCATCTAAGGCAAGAAAACTGAGTAGTTTGTTGGAAACTCGCTGTAAATGGGCTCTGTATACTTCCTCCTCTATTTACATAATGTAACAGTGTTTCAATATGGGAAAATTAGCAAGAGAGGTCAGTATTCCAGTTGGCGAGTGATAGAAGAGATAATAATGGGTGGGTTTGATGGAAGTTAGCCACTGGTGAGGGGTAGTTTAGAGAGATTGCCTAATGGTTTTTTTGTGCTGGTTCTCCATTTAGTTTAGTTCTCCATGTTTCCCTTTTTTACTGAACATCTTTCTCTCTGTATTGTAATTTAATTTGCATATTCTCCTTTGTTCAACTTCTTTGAAATTGGTGATAGTATTTTGTTCATTCCCTTATGCATTATCTTCCTTTGATAAATGAATATTCCAATGCCTTTTCATTTTCCCACTTCATCAGTTACATTTTGTTTATGAGAGTAATAAATTATAATAATTAACTTTATATATGGTAAAAGTAATAAAGTAGAAAATCATTATAGAAGATGAAACAAATTCAACTGCTAATATATTTTTATTTTAACATTTTATTATTTATCTATATTTTTTTTGTAGACTTTAGTGTAACTAACATCTTCAGCCAACGCTTGAAATAAAAATTTTAAAAAATTGTTATACTGTTATATTAAACTAAAATAATGTTTTAAAAACTTTAAAAATGTTTTTTGAACATAGCATATAATATAAACATACATTTTGTAAAAAATATAAATTTTTTGATGCAATGAAAAAACGTAAATAAGCATTAGGTTTATATAATAATATAAATAAATTAACTTTATCATATAAAGTTTTTTTTACACAATCACTGATAATATTTTTTTCCTTTAAAACCATTAATTCATAAATTAATTGAAACACTTATTAAATAAATAAGTTAAAACAATTTAATGCAATAAAAACTAATTAAAAATACTAATTAAAAATAAGCCTATTTCTTTTATTCTAAAACTATTAAATTAAATTGTAAGATTACTAATTAACCCATAAATGGATAAAAAAAATTCTAATATTGCCCCTAGACATCATTCTTTTATATATATATATATATATATATAGATTCCCCAAAAATACTACATTTAGTCCTTAATATAAGAAGAAATTATAAAAATCACCAAGACCAATAAAGCCTATTTAATGTTATAAAATTAAACTCTCATTCCAAATATACCCCTAATAATTGGGTTCATAGGAAAAGGGAAACTTCTAGTAAATATACATGTCTCATTAAAATATGGATATAAAAAGTATTTTAGCAATTAATACATCTTGAAACAAGTTCATTTTATAATAATTAAGATAAAAAATACTACAAAAATTTTCTTATAATAGGGATAAGAGGTAGTATAAAAATATTTCTCCCTCCGTCCCATAATAAGTCGTAATTGAAGGAAAAATAAATTCCAAAATAAGTGTCATTTTATCTTCTCAATATATTAATATTAATTATTTTTCCATTTTTACCCCCAAATTAATAATGTGTATATCACTCTCAAGTCATTATACTCTACTAAACATTTATGATAATGGTTAATAAATGATGGTTAGTAAGAATAATTTTGTAAAATTGTTACACTTTTTTCATTCATTTATAGTTTTTTCTTTATGTGAGTAGAAAAACCTAAAACGATATTTGTTATGTGATTTAGTGAGTACTCCCTTCGTCCCATTATAAGTGTTACATTTGTAAAAAAAAACTTAGTCCCAAAATATGTGTCATGTTAGGTTTTCAATGTATTAATTAATTTTTTAAAGTTTTATCCTCAAATTAATAATGAATACATTACTCCCAAATCATTATATTTTTTTTTACAATTGTTAATTATTAATAATTAATAAAGATAAGTTTGTAAAATTGTTGCACTCTTTTATTTATTTATAATTTTTTTCTTATAATCTGTGTGAAACTTTTTATAATGAGACAGAGGCAGTACTAATTAACAATTTCGATAGTACCATGTACTATTTGCAGGGAACACACGCACAACAAGCAAGCTTCGAAGTTATCTGTTTATCATCTCCATAAATTTTGAAGAACCTTCCATTCCCTACCTTTCTCCCTTCCCCACCAAAAAATGAATCTATCAATTTAACATCATATTCATTTCTTTGTTTGGTTGGAAGTCACAAATTTTACTATTATTTTAGGCTTTCATCCGATCCAACGACCAAACACACATTCAACAAGTGTGCTCCATTGGGGGGTTTTGGGTATTTGTATTTTGTCCAATATTACATAGGATGAACCGTACGGGATGGACAAATACCCTCTCGGGTTCATATTATAAGAGACAAATAAATCTAATTTTTTATCCAAAATATAAGAAACAAGTATCAATTTAACATACATTAAATGCTAATTTTTAATTATACCCTTATTTAAGTTAGTGAAATCTGTATAAATTAAATGTCATTAATTATCAGCCACTATTTATGAAAGGAGTATATTTTAAAAAAAAATTAAATTTGTATGAGTATTAATTAAAATTGACTAATTTTAAAATATTGTTTTAATTTGTGTGAATTAAAATTTTGTCCATAGACCGAAATAGTAGCCACTAACTCACGCAAAAACCAACATGCTTAACCGTGAAAACGATGGGTACTCGTGCTTTACGACTCCCCCAAGACGTCGTGGCTTGCCTACACCCTCACATGGCTTTGTTTTAGAGGGCACAAACAACAACTGCATGGCCACTCTAGTTTTCCCCTCACGTGTGCTTCTGCTTCTGACCCGCTTTTTTTTTATAAGAAATCGAGAAAAAGAAAAAAGAATGAAACTAATAGCCATGGTTTCCCTTAAATTTTGGCCTTGGTAGGACCAACCACACATCTATCTAAAGCAACATGTATAAATTTCTTCCTGTATGTGTTTTGTAGAATTAATTGTGAAAGTGACCTTGGTTTTGAATTGAAGTAGTATAATTCATACTCCTTGGTCGCTAAATATAAGCTCTATTTAACCAAAACACAAACTAAAAAAATTAGTTAATTTATTTAATTTATCTATAATGTGTACTGTTTTTCTAAAACTAACATTCAATTATTGACTTAAGAGATAGAAATAATCACCTCATATATTATTTACTACAAAAACAATGTAAATTAATTAAAGATATTCTTGTAAAAAATAACTAATATATCTAGTGATTTGAAAAGAGCCAAACTTATAAAAAGGGACAATTTTTTTTCAAAGGAGCTTACGTTTAGAGATGGAGGAGTATATTCTCAACGGTTTTGACCATTGATTAGCGAATGATTAAGAATAATTATTTTAATTAGCCAAGCGTGCTATTTATTTTTTTTCAATTTGTTTAAAGATATATCTATGAATGTCGCGGACGCACGCAGATTCTAGAAGGCTTGATTTATTGTCATGAGAATGAGAATCACTAATATACATCATTCACATGAAGAACCTCTCCTGAAAATGCTCTTAAGCTAATGATAGTCAAATACTATTAGGTCAAAGGTTAGCTAATTAATTATCATGTAAACTTATACTCCCTTTGGTTTCAATTATAAGAAAAACTACATATTTTCCCACTTATTAATAATAGTAGTTAAATGTATTTAATTTTTTCGATTTCATGTAAAAAAATGAAATACATTTACTAAACTACCATTAATCATAATGGACTCTCCTCCCAAAGGTTTGGTTGTAAGAAACTATCGTAAATATAGATGACTATGCATATGGACACCAGTGCTGTTATTGCTTGATTTTGTCGCTAAGTACCTTGGGGATGATCTATTTCCCCAAATTTAAGGATATTGCTTTTTTAACAAACAAGGTACATTCCCCACACACAATTATGGAGACTAATCCCTTAAGCTGAGTAGGATAACATAGGCGACAAAGTTCTCCTTTAAGATTCTTATCGGTATTGCATTCCCATAGCTTGGTTTTGAAATCGAGACCACTGATTATCCTAGAAAAACTCGTATCGTCTCATTCAAACATTCTTGGATTAGTGCATGTTTCGTTTGATTTAGTAAAAACTGTCACCTTTTTATATTTCATTTCCTATTTTTAAAAGATGTTGGTACAGAAAATGGTAAAACCATTTTTTTTGTTTTCACTATTTTCTCCACAAATCTTTGAAAAGTGTAAACAAGGTAAAAACAAGGTTTTATATATAATTAAAATTTAAAAACACAAAATAAATATAAAATGTATTTACTAACCTAACAGACTTTTAATGTCTAAAGATGGGTAAGATGAAATATCTAATTATAAGGTATAAAAGTGTTTAAATTATTAAGAAACACCATACTAGGTTTAAAGTTTCGCTTCAATCCTTTATTTTTTTTGTCAAGTTATTCCTTTAAAGTTAATTTTAGTTTCAGTTTAGTCCCACGTGTTCTAAAGTATTGACAATATTGGCCAAATTGGTCTGTTTTTTGCTTTCTACAACAGCTTTTTAGGTTCTGATTTGTGGCACAATTGATACGACAGATTGAGCTTGTGACACACATGTATTTCTCGTTGTAGATCAACCAATAGTTTGTCTCAAAATTAATGTTTTAAAACATGCGGGACTAAATTGAAATAAATTAAAAAAAATGTAAAAGACTAACTTGAAACTTTAAATTAAGATAAAGGATTTCTGGAGTATAATTTGCCAAAAAAACTACTATATTGCACTTCATAGAAAATAATACTCTTAATATATACTGGTAGTTTAATGAAAATAAATAAATATCTATCTATCTATACTATATACAATTGAAGATAATCTAAAGAAGAGACTTACAAGTGTCAACCTCTCCTTAGTTTACTCTCTTATGTGTCAACCTCAAAAGCATTCCCTCAAAAAAAAAATGTATGTATCTCAACCTCATGCATTTGACATCCGCATAAGAATGTGGTCTTTAATGCAATTCAAATTTCAAATTTTAAAATAGTCTTAACAGATTTATATGGTTATTTTTTTGCATTTAATTACTTTAAATGAGACACAAATCAATTAAGATCATATTCAATGACATTTTTAAATCAATGATTCATGTTATAAAATCTTTTCAACATTCAATGATATATTTAGAAATTTTTTTAGGGTCTTTCTAATTATGGGAAGTTTCCAAATTGTGAATTTATCTATCTATCTATTTATCTATCTATCTATCTATCTATATATACTATATAAATTGAAAATAATCTAAAAGAAGAAACTTACAAGTGTCAACCTCTCCTTAATTTATTCTCTTATGTGTCAACCTCAAAAGCATCCCCTCCATTAGGATATCTAAACCTAAGTCTAAAACACTCAGATTACATCCCTAAGTGCTCTCAAGAAGTCTAAGAAATATTGGAGCCATTTTCTACCATTCTTCTCTCGTTTCTTGCCCGAATTCAATTCCGCCTGAAGGGATGTGACTGGAGCACGATTGTTTGCCATTAAATGTCTTATCTTCTTTGTTTCCAAAGGGAAAAATGTGGTGGTATGGTCTTCCTTTTTCTGGTTTCAATCCTACTTGAGTTTATGGGAATCTAACTTGCGTTTTTGGATTCCCCAGTAATCGTGACGGTAGGAACTAGAAGCGAAACGTTTGTCTCATTTCTCTAGCCCTTAGAACATGCAACTTAGCTATATGTAAGAAGACAATGGATGATTTCATATGGGAATCGAGTAATTAGGGACTCATTAATGTGATTGGGATGTCCCATGGCCCCTACATCTCGCGCTACATATTTGTGGTAATACCATTGCGAGAGCAATGGGAAAAGGGTTAAGTATGACCCAATGATATTAATGCCCTTGTAGGAGCAATGGGCTATGTTGATAATATGTCAATTATGTGATAATCGGCAAGAGTGTGTGCAATGCTTGTTAGATGTTTGATGTTATGACTATTTTGGTATGTTCCATGATTGAGAAATCTGTTGATTGACTTACATGACTAAAATGTGACACATTATGTTGATTGGTGATTTTTCATATTAATGGTTGTCTTGAGTTGTTGTCTCATGTTATGGATGTGATTTGTTGTTACAAGATTTGGCTTGCATATTTCACCTCGAGCGGAATTTGTGGGGTTACGACTGTGGGTTAACCTTAGTGCTTCCTTGATTCTACCAATTCCAATAGACCAACATGATCTTAAGATGATTATGACTTTTGGACTATGGAATGGGAAGTTGGTTGTTGGACTTAGAGTGTCTAAGTGTGGTTATGCAGAAAAATCGTCTAGATAATGGTTAGGCTAAGTTGAAGATAATTGGTAAATCACTCTTTGGGGTTGGCTTGTGGTTGGTTTCAACTTAGGCATGTTTGGTATAGGTCTGAGAAGGTTTCACAAGATGTAGGATGCTAAGAGTTGGAATTATGCAAAAAAACTAAGTTTGGAGTTCATTGGTTAAGTGTACCATAACTTAGGTTCAAATAAACAAATTAAATAATTTATAGGTGATAGATTTTGATAAAAAGGATTTAGAATCTTGTTCTATATTAAGTTAGGGATGTCTCAACATGTGCACCAAGGCCCGGGGCCCATCAGGCCAAAATTTGGACTTCAGAGTCAGAACAGAGGCGCCAGGTGCCCAACCACTAATAGGGGGCGCCTGTCTTCCTATTTGTCATTTTTTCCCCGTTTCGACTCGTTAGTGTCCCGACTTGATAGGTACCCACTAGTTTAACAATAATTGGGGTTTCTAATGATAATTAAGAGTATGGATTAATGGATAGTCTTAGGATTAATTCCTTTGATTTGAACCTTAAGTGATAAAGTTAAAAATATAAGAAGATGACTTACTATCAAATAACTAGGAAACGCTCTAATTGGATCGAGTTAACTAGCTATGACTTAGTGAGGGACTAGTCGCTGTGATTAGACTTATTAAGGGTTGGTTAGTTGTTAGTACCTAATGTTTATGCTAGTTACAGATGTTAAGCAAACTTCGTTTAGGGAAACCTTGTCGCAATATGGGCAAGAACTCGTCGCAATATGGGTGAGAAGTACCTTGTTATGTTAGGACATGATAGCTTGTTTGAATGTGGTCGAGAGTTAATCACGAGTTATTGTTTGATGCTTAGGCTAGATTGTCATGCATCATCGTTGCTCTAAGGTGGGGTGGTGAGCAAACATCGAAATAACGCGGTGACGGCCACTAAGAGCTTTGTTGGGCATTGCAGGTAGTTACCAGTAGGGAGGTCTTATATAAATGTGGGGCGCTGTTGGGGCGTCTCATAGATATACTGGATCACCCTGATTAGACTCTGCTTGTCTTTATGGATAGCGAGGACACTCCTATTGGCTCACCAAGAGCTAGATGGATCCACATGCACTGACAGAGTAGATGGTAGCTCGAGTCTTGTATTAGATGTTGAGGAGTTAGTAGTTGATCATGTTATGCATGTATTTGTTGTATCGTTAGGTGACATGTTAGGATTGTATGACGAGATTATTTATGCGCATCATGTTGTTGTTTTCCCCTGCCATAAGATTTTCTGATGAATGTGATTCCTCACCTCTTTTATTTTCCATTGTGTCTACTTATACACCACGGTATATGAGTAGACAGTGAGCTTGCAGGTGATGTTGAGATCGATGTTGACGCCGAGGAATAGTCTTCATGACATGGCGTAGATTCGAACTATTATTCAACGATTATTTATTATTGATTATTGTTAGTAATTCCAATGTAATAAACTAAGGGTACAAGCTCTGAGACATGTGACATCAGGGATTATGGTTATATTTCCTTCTAATTTTTTTGTACTTGGATTATCTAATTTTCTCGATCATTGTTTTGACCGTTGAACATGATATTCACACCCTTTGATGTTTTTATAAATTACTATTTTTCTAATATTTTCGTAATATTTCCGTATGACTTCATTGATATTTTTGTTATACGAGGTAGTGGGTGTCACAGTGCTAATCCAAGCCAAAAACACACACCCACCTATGAATATTGAACAAAAGTGCAATATTATTATATATGACCATAAATGTCAAACATTTAAAATCCCAAACAAACAAGTTTCAGGACGCAGAAGGCAGAGCTAATAACATCATTATCCATAATCAATGTTATATTAATTTTCCAAGGAGAAAAATGAAAACAAACACACAATAAATACATTTTATCAAACAAGTTTTGCACAATAACTAAAATATAAAGCAAATGTGTGCCTACTTTCAATGGAGACCCAGCAAACAATGTCCTTCAAACTCATGCAAAGTGTAAACTGCAAACTCGTCAAACTGCAAACAATGCCACCAGAAGAGAACTTTTAGGGAGAGGAAGACATAAGACAAATAGGAGGCATCGTACTTGTGTGGTCGTGAGGAATGAAGAGAAGGAGGGAAACCAGAGGTGCCACGAGAGAACCCTAATGTTGAATGCAGAAAATATGAAGATGAAGAACCCTAATGATGAATGCGATGACGGCGAAAATGATAGTGGTGGCAGTGGAAGTGGCAATGACACAGTGGTGACCTAAGTATTCGGAAAGGTTGAGAGGGAGAGTTTGGAGGGAATGAACATATATTTTCCTTTTTTATAACTATTGCAAACCTTCAAATGACATTTGCCTAGGAAAATGTTATCTAACATTTATTCCGAAAATGTTTTGCCAGGAAAATGTCATATGAACTCTCCATATATTTTTTATTAAAATTAAAACAAAAAATATGGAGAATTCAGATAATGTTTTCATGAGCAAACGTCATATGAGTGCTCAACTTTTTTTTTAATTATAAATAAACCAGAAACATACAGATTTCAAATAATGTTTTCATGTGCAAATGTTATCTGTAGTTTTACTTCAGATGACGTTTAGCTATACAAATTTCGTCTAAAAACTTCATGTTTTTCCAGATGACACGTCGCAGTTTGCACATTATCTGGATGTCGTTATCGCTTCATATTTTTGGCGTAGTGTGATGCAATAGTTTTAATGAGATATCATTTTGGATTTTGGCTTGATAGATTTGATGAGTATTCTTTTTCCAGTATAAAATGTTTGAAGAATGGACACAACCACTCTATAGTATAATGTGAAGTCTTTTTATCAATTTTACAGTTTTCATATAAAGATAAAAAGTATCTTGAAGCAAATTTTATAATTAATTTCTTTAAATACCAAGATCTTATATGCCAGTTTTAATCAAATAGGTAGCTTGTTTGATAAACCAATTTTTCATTGGACACATTTGAAAAAGTGGGATGGGATTACTTTCATTGCATTCCAAATATTAGTTACACTTTTCATTACCCTATCTCTAGAATATTATTTAGTTTTGTGATTATGTGTTGTGGTTTCATTTTGTAAGTTCGTTATAAGATAATATTCCTAATAGTAAAATGAGAGTAAATATATTAATATTTTGAGAGATAGATAGACAAACCGAAAAAAAAAATATTAAAAAGAGGATACATTGATAACTATCAATCAAGGTCATAATGAAGAGAGTTTAGGCCTGATTCAGAAGAATGTTGATCAGGCGTATAACATTTGCAATGAATCCTTGAAGAATGATAATTGTTTGATCTAATTTAACATTGATAGCAATTGATTTTTCTGAAGTTTGTTCACCATCCTTTTCTTCAGTTCATTATCTTTTGTTTGAGGGCTCCCTCCAAATCATTGACCTTGATCTTCCAAGTTCTTTTGTCGAATGTTGATTAACTTTTTCATGAAAAGAGAGTTCTAGAATAGAGTTTTCTTCTGAATTTGGACAAGATGGGGTTTCAACAGATGGCCAAGAAGAGATGTCTTCTTTACGTGCCCTAGTTCTTGCGGCTTTGGCCTATTCTGAAAGTATAACCCTCCCTGTTCCTTAGCAACTCCAATCATCCTCCCAGTGGCAAGATCCTAAAAAAACAATGAGTAGGAAAAAAGGTTACTGTGCAGTTCAGATCCTGAGTAAGTTTGCGAATAGAAATTAAGTTATTTGAGAGTCCAAGAGCATGAAGCACACTTCGCAAATAGAAAGGGGTGTGGAGATTAATATCTCCAAAACCTACAATAGGAGTGTGAGAACCATCTGCAACAGTAATATAGGGAATGCTTGAATGATGACTATAGGTGGAAAACAGTTTAGAGTCGAAGGTCATATGGTCAGTAGCACCAGAGTCTAGAATCCATGCATCTTTAGGAATAATACCAGAGGCAGTAAACGATCGAGAACATAGAACCTTACCAGTCATTGTCAGGGAACTAGAACTAGAAGGCTTATGCAAGGAGTCGAGGAGGTTCTGCAAGCGGTCCAAGTCTTCAGTGCCCAAGGGAGAAGGCGCAGTTGGACCGGATGGAGAAGCTGCAGGTGTGGGAGTAGATGCTACCACATGTGCTTGAGTACCTTTGAAACCTCCAATACGGGTAAGGACGTTGTCTTTCCCATGAAGTTTAAAACATCTGTCCTTTGTGTGCCCTGGCTTCTTGCGATGTCTGTGATGGCGATCCTCCCTCCCAGGCTTGGATGATCCTTGTCTGCCTGTCTTGCTGGCAACTAATGCAGATCCTTCAGAAGGTTTGGTACCTAGCATGACACCCCGACGATTCTCTTCACCCCGCACAATGTAGAACACTTCATCAAGAGAAGGAAGGCAGTCCTTGCCCAAAATCTACAGTCGAATAGGGTCAAACTCACTGTTCAACCCAGCCAAGAACTCAAAAATCCGATCAGTTTCAATACAAGTATTCAAAGCAAGCGTGTCATTGGGGGTCTCCATCTTGAGAGTCTGATATTGATCCAACTCAATCCAGAACCCTTTCATAATGGCAAAGTAATCAGAGACAGACATACTTCCCTGTTTAGTATTGAAGATCCTGCTCTTCAAATCAAAGCGGGCAGAGAGATCCTTTTTCTTGGAGTAAGTCTTGCTGAGACTATCCCAAATCTCCCTGGCAGTAGCAAGAAACATATAATTCCCGCTGATCTCTGGAATCATACTGTTCCACATCCATGACATAATGAGAGAGTCTTCATTGTCCCAAGTAGGGAATCCAGGATCAGTGGTAGGAAGAGGAGTCCATTAAATATGGTTCAATTTGCCACGACCCTTCAAATTCGTGCGCATGAATTGAGCCCAATTGAAGTAATTCTTCCCATTGAGACGATAAGTGGGGTGCAGCGTTGGCAAAGCATTAGAGTTCATCAAGTTTGACGACTCCACAAGAGGAGGAGGAGGCAGTGGAGGATTCTTAGGCGGTGGAGGATTCTGAACTATTTCTTTGTCTTCCATAACTACAGACATAACAGCAGATCAGATGTAATAATCTGAAGAAAAAAAAAACAAACAACGAACGACAGATCATCAAATAACCCACGAAAATAAAAGTTCTCGAATCGGAGAGTGAATCCCCAAAACGGAAAGAGGAGGTACCGATCTACAATCTGGGAAAGTACGGCGTCGAACGGAACAGTGCAGGGCGGCGCGTGGGTTACACGCGCCCGAGAAGTGACCGGAGAGTGGTGGCGCGTGCGGCTGAGGGTGGCGGTGAGGTTTTTTTGGTCTAGCTCGGTTTTTCAAGGCGAGTCTAATGGTGTGGGTGGTGAGATCAGATGGTCAAAAAATAGGGGTATTTGGCTACGTGGCAGATTCGGTGTTTGTGGGAGGGGAGAAAAAACGCGTTAACCAGCAGAAGAGACACGCTGCAATGAAGGCAGCAACTACAATGAAGGCAGCAAGAAAAAAAACAATAACCACGATGAAGGTGGTAGCTAGGGTTTATGCGAAAGCAAGGCCGTCAAGATCGACAGCTCGTGATACCATGTAGAAAATATATTTGAATAATATATTATTGACTTAAGAAAGTATACACACACTAATCGATGTTATATAGAATATGCTAGACTTAAACCTAATGGGCCTGAGTAATGGGCCAGATAAATAAACTAGGTTACAATACAAAAGGTGAATATTTACTATTTACTCTAATTATTTACAATAATATCCATGGCAAAAGGATCAATACGGATGAGTTCAGACCTGGTAGGACTATGAGAATCAGAGGAAAGAGAATAAAATAATATGTGCTCACGAAACACAACATAACGGGAAACATAAAGTTTTTGACTTATAGAGTCATAACATTGATAACCTTTCTGACCATCCCCATAACCAAGAAAAACACATATTGTAGAACGAGAAGATAATTTAATACGTTCTACATGTGGACGAAGAACAAAACAGGTGGAACCAAAGACCTTCAGGGATGAATAATCAGGAACACAACTATACAACTTTTCAAAGGGAGACAAACCTGAGGTAACAGAGGATGGAATTCTGTTAATAGCATGGACAGTAGTAAGAACAACTTCACCCCAAAACTCACTTGGAACTGAAGTAGACAACAAAAGGGAACAGACAGTTTCAACAATATGACGATGTTTCCTTTCAGCAAGTCCATTCTGCTTAGGAGTGTCAGTGCAAGAAGTCTAGTGAAGAGTATCATCAGAGGCAAGTATTTCAGAGAATTTATTAGAGGTATATTCACCACCTAGATCACATCGAAAGCACTTGATAATACGAAACATTTGAAAAATACTAAAGAACTCAGAACGATGTTTCATAAGATAAACCCAACAATAACGAGTATAATCATTAATAAACGAGACATAATATCTAGATCCACCTTTGGTAAGAACCGGTGATGGACCCCATACATAAGAATGAACTAAGTCAAAGGGTGCACTCGAAATGGAAAGACTTTTGCTAAAAGGTAAAACAGAAAATTTAGCAAGTTTACAACCACAACAATCAGAAATATCATGAGGTTGCAATTTTCCTAGAGCTCCTGTAAAAACTAAGTATTTTAAACGAGAAGATGAAACATGACCAAGACGAGAGTGACATAAATAAAAATTAGAAGAAGATGAACTTAACCGAAAAGATGATAGGTCAACACTAGAAGCTGCCACATCTGGAACCTTCAACTCATCCAAGATATAAAGTCCCTTTTGCCTACGTTGTGACACACTCTACCCTGCATGTTATTATTAAAGAAATAAATTAAGAAAACTGTAACTGCTGAAAAATACGGTCCAATAAAATTTTTCATAAACAAAGGTAGAGTCATCACGCCCTTATAAACTCGCGGAAAAATCAAATAACAATTACGTTCAAATTCAGAAAAATTAAAGCACCCCGATGTCACAACGTCTCAGAGCTGACCCTAAGCATTTACATTGGAAATAACAATAACGAAACAACAAAAACAATGGAAATCCTAACTACGGTGACCGCGTCCACGGATCACTCATCAACCACGTCGTCGTCCTCACCTGCAATCTCATCATCTAAATATACACAATGGTGTATGAGTAGCCACAATAAAAAGGGGTTAGACATCATATACAATCATAGCTCAAATGGCAAAAGACATAGCTTAAGCAATGCGCATACAACCGTTAACTTAATCAGCACATAACATGAATGCTTGACACAACGAGTACTTATGCAAGCCTAGACAATGTCTACTTCACCAAACATGTGGATCCAAACCAACTTAGATGAGGGCGTGAGAAAACATCATCACTCTTGAGTACGCACAGTGTCTAGTCAGGGTAACCAGTATATTTATTGGTCACGCCCCAGCTGTGGTAGTTATCCACCACCTTTATATAATACGCTTCTACCCGATTGACCCCCAAGGCCGGGTACCTTGCCCATCATGGCCGATACTATATCGCATCATCGTTGCTCACCCCCAATAATGTTAACTTAACAAGACATATATAATGCATGAACACAAATCAAACAAGTGTCTAACAACAACAACAACAATTACTTAACAACTCACCAACTATCTCATCAAGTGGTCGGCTACAACTTATCAACTAACCGACCATCTCATCAAGCGACTGGCTACGACAACGTTAACAAGGTACTACTCGTCAGCAAACTGACAAGTTTCCCCCAATCTTGGAACAAGTCCAAGTTATCAACCTACCTCACAATACTAAGTCTAAGCTAGCTTAACTTAATTTCCAACTCTTAAATCAAGTGTTTCAACTTACTTAATTTGGCCGGACGTACCATACTACTCTCCTAAAATCATAGGACACTATCCAAAAGAGTTTGGGCCGATACTTATTATATCTTGAATTTAAAAATTTCAATGAGTGAGACTTAGCTAAAACAATTCCAGACTTAGTCATTTTTCTGCACAACTTTTTCTGCACAACTATTGCTAAAATACTCACAACACCAAATCTTACTTTTAAAGCATTTAAACCATCAACATCACAATAGCACCATCATATCCTAGTCCTAAGACTTGCTTGTAGGATAACTTAAATGCTAAAAACATCATTATACCCTAGTTAACTCCAAACAATTACACCCACATCCATACTTTATCCTTTCACATAACCATGATATAGCACCTAGAGAATCTAAGTGTAACAAACCACACCCTATGATAATCTAGCTCTCACTCAACACAACAAATTCAGAACATCATATAGCAACAAGTAATCTCATCTCAACACATTTACCTCATACATACATTTATCAACAACAAGCCAAGACAACCAAATCATCATATAATCTATACATGACATATCATCATAACATATTAACTCAAACAACACCTTATAAGACAAATTAAATTAACATAAATATCATGACAGAATTTAATATCAAGCTTTCCCATCACAATGGAAATGGTACTTATTTTGCACAACCGCGCCAAGTCTAGGGACCATGGGACGTCCCTATTGCCTAATTATATCCATAAGCCCACTAATCTTGTATCCATCTACCCGCTTACCTCAATAAAGAAGTTCAAAGTATTGTAAGGCGAAGAAAATTGCTTACAACGACAATTTGGGCACCAATCGAGCACAGGGTAAAATTTACGGAAGAGCGAAACCCGGCTGAAAAAAATAACAATTAGTATAATATATTTTTTTGGTATTTTTAAGGCTAAAACGAAATCAAAAGGGAGCAAAAAGAGTGGCAAAAAAATGCCTTACCGAGACACAGGGGTTATAAGGGATCCGACGTCAACTTCATCGAAACGAGCAAAGGAGTAGTGGTTTCTGAAGGTTTTGACGTGAGGAATCCGAAAATGACGTCTGTTTTTCCAACTGAAAACTGTGGTGGCCGAAAAAATGAAATTACAGTTCGCCCAGCGTAAATAAACGCGACGAACGGAGCCGCGGTTGAACGAACAGAGGCCGAAAACGAATTCTATGGTTGATTTCGAGTGGGGAGGTGAAGTTTGGCAATTTTTCGTGGCTTGAGGAATGAGAACGAGAAGAGAGAAGAATGGAGGCGCAAGGGTTTGTATTTTTTTTCTTTCAACATTTCTGTGCGTGCGTAACTGGAAGATGATGAATAGTATTCTTTTAAGGGGCCAGGGGTGTATCCATGGAAAAGAGAGGTGCAGCAAGTAAAAATTGATTAAAACCAAGGCACCAGCGTGAAGGCTACGCCTGTAATCTTTTTTTATTTATATATATTTTTCTTTAAAAAACAATTTTCACTTGAAAACAAAATATCATTTCTATACAACTTCTAAAATAAAATATTATTCTAAAATATTTATAATAAATTCAAGACTAATATTTTACAAAATAAGGTAAAATAATATCATTAAAACATACTAATTATTAAGGCAAACACATATAAGCTATCACAAAATTATCAATATAAGCACATAATTTATAGGATACTATGAATTCAATTTTGAGGGTGTTACAATTCCACCTCCCTTAAAAAAAATTCCGTCCTCGGAATTCCTCTGGGTGCTATTAAACAATATGGATCTTATCCCTAAAACATCATGCAACCTTCTTCACTGCTATATATATTCCACACAATTCCTCCTTAAGAGGGTCAACTAAGGTCACTAGCTAGAGAACTTAGTCCTTTTAAAGGTCTAGAATTTCAAAAGTTCTAACTTAAATGTCTGGTGTACTAACCAAGCATGCTCAAGTGACTATCATGGCACTTTCTAGGATTAACTCCTTAAACTAAGAAATACTAAGACATTACTATCTTAAGGCTTCAAAACTGCAACAACCACAACGAATTAACAAGGCTAACATCTAAATCCTTAAGAACCACTTCATGATTTAAAATTCAGTTCTTAAGCTAAGAATTAGATTTCTTTTACTCAAACAAAATAGTCTTCCTAATCATGACAATTGAAATAAGCAATGATTCTTTCATAGACATTAATCACTACATCCGATCTTTCTTATAACATGCTACAACTCAAAAGCACTATTTCATTCTAGTCTCATGTGTCTATACTATAGGACATTTACTTCCATATCACTACGCATTCTATATCAAGTTCCATAAAGGCAATGTTTTCTCAACCTTCCAAACCAAAAGCTATGAGTTCCAATTCTTACCACGAATCTCAACTTAAAGGTGTTGATTACCGATCTTTTTTTCGCACAAACACGTTCTTTAAACATTAACACAACACACCGTACAAAGTCTACTAAGGTCAGGTGAAACTAAAACGAGAATGAGGTTAACTATCTTATGGTGAAATCATGCAAAGCTAGACACACAACATTTATAAAACCAAATCATAATTAAAGCTATATTTAGATTTAGCAACATATCATAAACAACAATTCAGCAGTCAACATTCACTTAAACATAATATACAAAAGTTAACGACCAAAGTACGACAGACTAAAGCGTCAAGTAAAACAAATAAAGTATATGTAACATCTTTAATCTAATTATTTTTTTTCTTGAAAAAAAAATAACATGTTTGTATACTGTATTTAATAGAGAACCAAATGAAGCATACAATATAGAAAGATCACTTAACTGTATGTCAATGAATATAACAAAATAATTTTTTTTTGTCATACCATAAATAATCTAGCAATCAAGACTTAGTTAAGCATAATGCACACACAAAAATTAATGGCTAAAGTATGTTAGACTAAAACGTTAAAATAAAATGAATAAACAATTATTCATCATTTTTAATCTATTTATTCTGTAAAAAAATAGAAACTTATTTATCCTAAAAGAAATAACATATTTGTATGCAATATTTCATAGCCATTAAAATTAAGCACACAATATAGTAAAAGTAATTTATCGCAAATTAAGGCATGACTAACGCCAAGTATTTATCTTAAGGTATCCTACTAGAGTTCACTAAACCAGACACTTGCTTCACGCAAAACCTTTATTATTTCTATTGCTCAACTTACTCTAGGAAAACATTCTATAGGGTGCTACACAATGATAGACTAGATTTCTGTTAAAACATCTAAAATCGGTTTTGTGGTCTTATCAGAAGGTAAAACAATATATTTTCCAAAGATTAACTAATGTCCCACACTAAGTTCTGCTTCTATCCTTACTCTAAGCTTGGTCTCTACGCCTAAGGAAAATTACTTTCCACCTTTAGAATCTACGGTTTCAAAGCCTTATGCCTATCCAAGGCCCCTAAGAATTTAACTGCAATGTAGATAATCTGTGCTCATGAAAAATTCTAGTAGTTAAGGTAATTCAAACAACTAATACTATCCACCTAATCGATTACCATTACTTTTCTCACCAGCGGTAAGTGATTGGGCTGCAGTCCCTGCTACTCATTCAGCCAGGTAATCCAAGTAATAATAACCATGTGCGACAATCACCTATTCTTCTATAAGTTTCTTTGATAGGGCTTAAGCGTAAAGATGTCGATGCCACATGATTACCCTAAAGCTCTATTAAAGACCTTCCTATAGCATAACCATGATTCCGCTGCGCTACTCTGATAACATATTTCCCAGCTAACACTGTAAATCTAAAATAAGGTCAGCTTATCCTCTCTAGTTAAGCTATTAGCCCATTGTACTTACTAGAATTCCTCTAAGGTAATGGCTAAAAGTCTTGCACCTTAAGTGCAACAACTAAGGGTTAACCTGCATCTCTCAGTTCTGGGTTAATCCTTCTCAATTTACTAAGCGTAATTTTAAACAAGATACTAAGAAATTAACGACTTAGGAAACTGCTAATCCAAGATTCACAGCTAATGGTTCAGGTACCTACTATCTTAGCTCTACCTATCATATACTCTCGTGAACTTAGCCCACTCAGAATTGTTCGTGTACTAGAACAACCAAAATTAAACAAGTAATGCATGTAACTCCACTCAGAGTTCACACACAGCAACACAATAAACCACACACAAAGCCCGGTTAGAATCGAACTGCTCTGATACCACTAAATGTGACACCCTCTACCCTGCATATTATTGTTAAAGAAATAAATTAAGAAAACTGTAACTGCTGAAAAATACGGTCCAATAAAATTTTTCATAAACAAAGGTAGAGTCATCACGCCCCTATAAACTCGCAGAAAAATCAAATAACAATTATGTTCAAATTCAGAAAAATAAAAGCACCCCGATGTCACAACGTCTCAGAGCTGACCCTAAGCATTTACATTGGAAATAACAATAACGAAACAACAAAAACAATGGAAATCCTAACTACGGTGACCGCGTCCACGGATCACTCATCAGCCACGTCGTCGTCCTCACCTGCAATCTCATCGTCTAAACATACACAATGGTGTATGAGTAGCCACAACAAAAAGGGGTTAGACATCATATACAATCATAGCACAAATGGCAAAGGACATAGCTTAAGCAATGCGCATACAACTGTTAACTTAATCAGCACATAACATGAATGCTTGACTCAACGAGTACTTATGCAAGCCTAGACAACGTCTACTTCACTAAACATGTGGATCCAAACTAACTCAGATGAGCGAGTGAGAAAACATCATCACTCTTGAGTACGAACAGTGTCCAGTCAGGGTAACCGGTATATTTATTGGTCACGCCCCAGCTGTGGTAGCTATCCACCACCTTTATATAAGACGCTCCTACCCGATTGACCCCCAAGGCCGGGTACCTTGCCCATCATGGCCGATACTATATCGCATCATCGTTGCTCTCCCCCAATAACGTTAACTTAACAAGACACATATAATGCATGAACACAAATCAAACAAGTGTCTAACAACAACAACAACAACAACAACTACTTAACAACTCACCAACCATCTCATCAAGTGGTCGACTACAACTTATCAAATAACCGACCATCTCATCAAGCGGCTGGCTATGACAACGTTAACAAGGTACTACTCGTCAGTAAACTGACAAGTTTCCCCCAATCTTGGAACAAGTCCAAGTTATCAACCTACCTCACAATACTAAGTATAAGCTAGCTTAACTTAATTTTCAACTCTTAACTCAAGTGTTTCAACTTACTTAATTTGACCGGACGTACCATACTACTCTCCTAAAATCATAGGACACTATCCAAAAGAGTTTGGGCCGAAGGTTTTGACATGAGGAATCCAAAAATGACGTCTGTTTTTCCAACTGAAAACTGTGGTGGCCGAAAAAATGAAATTACAGTTCGCCCAGCGTAAATAAACGCGACGAACGGAGCCGCGGTTGAACGAACAGAGGCCGAAAACGAATTCTATGGTTGATTTCGAGTGGGGAGGTGAAGTTTGGCAATTTTTCGTGGCTTGGAATGAGAACGAGAAGAGAGAAGAATGGAGGCACAAGGGTTTGTATTTTTTTTCTTTCAACATTTCTATGCGTGCGTAACTGGAAGATGATGAATAGTATTCTTTTAAGGGGCCAGGGGGTGTATCCACGGAAAAGAGAGGTGCAACAAGTAAAAATTGATTAAAACCAAGGCACCAGCGTGAAGGCTACGCCTGTAATCTTTTATATATATATATATATATATATTTTTTTTTTCTTTAAAAAACAATTTTCACTTAAAAACAAAACATCATTTCTATACAACTTCTAAAATAAAATATTATTCTAAAATATTTATAATAAATTCAAGACTCATATTTTACAAAATAAGGTAAAATAATATCATTAAAACATACGAATTATTAAGGCAAACACATATAAGCTATCACAAACTTATCAATATAAACACACAATTTATTGGATACTATGAATTCAGTTTTGAGGGTGTTACAATTCCACCCCCTTAAAAAAATTCCGTCGTCGGAATTCCTCTGGGTGCTATTAAACAATATGGATCTTGTCCCTAAAACATCATGCAACCTTCTTCACTGCTATATATATTCCACACAATTCCTCCTTAAGAGGGTCAACTAAGGTCACTAACTGGAGAACTTAGTCCTTTTAAAGGTCTAGAATTTCAAAAGTTCTAACTTAAATGTCTGGTGTACTAACCAAGCATGCTCAAGTGACTTTCATGGCTCTTTCTAGGATTAACTCCTTAAACTAAGAAATACTAAGACATTACTATCTTAAGGCTTCAAAACTGCAACAACCACAACGAATTAACAAGGCTAACATCTAAATCCTTAAGAACCACTTCATGATTTAAAATTCAGTTCTTAAGCTAAGAATTAGATTTCTTTTACTCAAACAAAATAGTCTTCCTAATCATGACAATTGAAATAAGCAATGATTCTTTCATAGACATTAATCACTACATCCGATCTTTCTTATAACATGCTACAACTCAAAAGCACTATTTCATTCTATTCTCATGTGTCTATACTATAGGACATTTACTTCCATATCACAACGCATTCTATATCAAGTTCCATAAAGGCAATGTTTTCTCAACCTTCCAAACCAAAAGCTATGAGTTCCAATTCTTACCACGAATCTCAACTTAAAGGTGTTGATTACCGATCTTTTTTTCGCACAAACATGTTCTTTAAACATTAACACAACACACCGTACAAAGTCTACTAAGGTCAGGTGAAACTAAAACGAGAATGAGGTTAACTATCTTATGGTGAAATCATGCAAAGCTAGACACACAACATTTATAAAACCAAATCATAATTAAAGCTATATTTAGATTTAGCAACATATCATAAACAACAATTCAGCAGTCAACATTCACTTAAACATAATATACAAAAGTTAACGACCAACGTACAACAGACTAAAGCGTTAAGTAAAACAAATAAAGTATATGTAACATCTTTAATCTAATTATTTTTTTTCTTGAAAAAAAAATAACATGTTTGTATACTTTGTATTTAATAGAGAACCAAATGAAGCATACAATATAGAAAGATCACTTAATCAGTATGTCAATGAATATAACAAAATAATTTTGTTTTGTCATACCATAAATAATCTAGCAATCAAGACTTAGTTAAGCATAATGCACACACAAAAATTAATGGCTAAAGTATGTTAGACTAAAACGTTAAAATAAAATGAATAAACAATTATTCATCATTTTTAATCTATT
This sequence comes from Calophaca sinica, assembly GCA_037113605.1. Taxonomy (NCBI): domain Eukaryota; kingdom Viridiplantae; phylum Streptophyta; class Magnoliopsida; order Fabales; family Fabaceae; genus Calophaca; species Calophaca sinica. The sequence continues at coordinate 91,639,005 of CM073730.1, forward strand.
TATTCTGTAAAAAAATAGAAACTTATTTATCCTAAAAGAAATAACATATTTGTATGCAATATTTCATAGCCATTAAAATTAAGCACACAATATAGTAAAAGTAATTTATCGCAAATTAAGGCATGACTAACGCCAAGTATTTATCTTAAGGTATCCTACTAGAGTTCACTAAACCAGACACTTGCTTCACGCAAAACCTTTATTATTTCTACTGCTCAACTTACTCTAGGAAAACATTCTATAGGGTGCTACACAATGATAGACTAGATTTCTGTTAAAACATCTAAAATCGGTTTTGTGGTCTTATCAGAAGGCAAAACAATATATTTTCCAAAGATTAACTAATGTCCCACACCAAGTTCTGCTTCTATCCTTACTCTAAGCTTGGTCTCTACGCCTAAGGAAAATTACTTTCCACCTTTAGAATCTACGGTTTCAAAGCCTTATGCCTATCCAAGGCCCCTAAGAATTTAACTGCAATGTAGATAATCTGTGCTCATGACTAATTCTAGTAGTTAAGGTAATTCAAACAACTAATACTATCCACCTAATCGATTACCATTACTTTTCTCACCAGCGGTAAGTGATTGGGCTGCAGTCCCTGCTACTCATTCAGCCAGGTAATCTAAGTAATAAGAACCATGTGCGACAATCACCTATTCTTCTATAAGTTTCTTTGATAGGGCTTAAGCGTAAAGATGTCGATGCCACATGATTACCCTAAAGCTCTATTAAAGACCTTCCTATAGCATAACCATGATTCCGCTGCGCTAATCTGATAACATATTTCCCAGCTAACACTGTAAATCTAAAATAAGGTCAGCTTATTCTCTCTAGTTAAGCTATTAGCCCATTGTACTTACTAGAATTCCTCTAAGGTAATGGCTAAAAGTCTTGCACCTTAAGTGCAACAACTAAGGGTTAACCTGCATCTCTCAGTTCTGGGTTAATCCTTCTCAATTTACTAAGCGTAATTTTAAACAAGATACTAAGAAATTAACGACTTAGGAAACTGCTAATCCAAGATTCACAGCTAATGGTTCAGGTACCTACTATCTTAGCTCTACCTATCATATACTCTCGTGAACTTAGCCCACTCAGAATTGTTCGTGTACTAGAACAACCAAAATTAAACAAGTAATGCATGTAACTCCACTCAGAGTTCACACATAGCAACACAATAAACCACACACAAAGCCCGGTTAGAATCGAACTGCTCTGATACCACTAAATGTGACACCCTCTACCCTGCATATTATTGTTAAAGAAATAAATTAAGAAAACTGTAACTGCTGAAAAATACAGTCCAATAAAATTTTTCATAAACAAAGGTAGAGTCATCACACCCCTATAAACTCGCAGAAAAATCAAATAACAATTATGTTCAAATTCAGAAAAATAAAAGCACCCCGATGTCACAACGTCTCAGAGCTGACCCTAAGCATTTACATTGGAAATAACAATAACGAAACAACAAAAACATTGGAAATCCTAACTACGGTGACCGCGTCCACGGATCACTCATCAGCAACGTCGTCGTCCTCACCTGCAATCTCATCGTCTAAACATACACAATGGTGTATGAGTAGCCATAACAAAAAGGGGTTAGACATCATATACAATCATAGCACAAATGGCAAAGGACATAGCTTAAGCAATGCGCATACAACTGTTAACTTAATCAGCACATAACATGAATGCTTGACTCAACGAGTACTTATGCAAGCCTAGACAACGTCTACTTCACTAAACATGTGGATCCAAACTAACTCAGATGAGCGAGTGAGAAAACATCATCACTCTTGAGTACGAACAGTGTCCAGTCAGGGTAACCGGTATATTTATTGGTCACGCCCACCGTGGTAGCTATCCACCACCTTTATATAAGACGCTCCTACCCGATTGACCCCCAAGGCCGGGTACCTTGCCCATCATGGCCGATACTATATCGCATCATCGTTGCTCACCCCCAATAACGTTAACTTAACAAGACACATATTATGCATGAACACAAATCAAACAAGTGTCTAACAACAACAACAACAACTACTTAACAACTCACCAACCATCTCATCAAGTGGTCGACTACAACTTATCAAATAACCGACCATCTCATCAAGCGGCTGGCTACGACAATGTTAACAAGGTACTACTCGTCAGTAAACTGACAAGTTTCCCCCAATCTTGGAACAAGTCCAAGTTATCAACCTACCTCACAATACTAAGTATAAGCTAGCTTAACTTAATTTTCAACTCTTAACTCAAGTGTTTCAACTTACTTAATTTGACCGGACGTACCATACTACTCTCCTAAAATCATAGGACACTATCCAAAAGAGTTTGGGCCGAAGGTTTTGACATGAGGAATCCAAAAATGACGTCTGTTTTTCCAACTGAAAACTGTGGTGGCCGAAAAAATAAAATTACAGTTCATTTCAACAGAATAAACACGATTTAACGGAGCCGCGGTTGAACGAACAGAGGCCGAAAACGAATTCTATGGTTGATTTCGAGTGGGGAGGTGAAGTTTGGCAATTTTTCGTGGCTTGAGGAATGAGAACGAGAAGAGAGAAGAATGGAGACACAAAGGTTTGTATTTTTTTTCTTTCAACATTTCTATGCGTGCGTAACTGGAAGATGATGAATAGTATTCTTTTAAGGGGCCAGGGGGTGTATCCACGGAAAAGAGAGGTGCAACAAGTAAAAATTGATTAAAACCAAGGCACCAGCGTGAAGGCTACGCCTGTAATCTTTTATATATATATATATATATATTTTTTCTTTAAAAAACAATTTTCACTTAAAAACAAAACATCATTTCTATACAACTTCTAAAATAAAATATTATTCTAAAATATTTATAATAAATTCAAGACTCATATTTTACAAAATAAGGTAAAATAATATCATTAAAACATACGAATTATTAAGACAAACACATACAAGCTATCACAAACTTATCAATATAAACACACAATTTATTGGATACTATGAATTCAATTTTGAGGGTGTTACGTACGGCCTGTCCCAATCATCCTCTTGGATTGCGGATCCTGCACATAACAAGCATTGGAAGTAAAAAATACCAAGAAACCAAAATCAGACAATTGTCCAACAGAAACAAGATTCATAGTGAGGTTAGGAATGTAGTAAACATTTGAAAGTGATTAGTGGGGTGTGCAAATAGATTCTATGCCTGCTAATGGCATGGAACTGCCATCAGCAGTCATCACTGGCACATATGAAGCAGGATGTAAAAATGTAAATGATGTACGATCCGATGACATATGATGGGAGGCTCCAAAGTCAAGAACCCATATGGAGGAAGATATACTTGATAAATTGGAAAAAGACAAACCTATATTTGAGGAGACAGACATTGTCTGTGGCTGTGTGGTGAGAAACCTTTGAAATTGTTCATTCAATTGCATACTAATAGATTGAAGAGTATCATTTTTTTCACTCGCCATTACTAATACTATCAAGTATCCAAGAAACTAACAAACACAAACAATAAAGAGAGGAGAAAACCAAATACCAATCTGGAAGTGCTTATATGGATTGCTAACTTCTTGTTCTCATACAAGATAATCGCTCCCTCTTTTTCCAAATCAGTGGATAGCAGATGATGGCTCAAAAGAAAAATCCAAAGTCCCACACAGTGTGGGTTGCAGTGTGGCTATTCCTAAAAGCAAAGAAACTGGTGGGTTGCAATAGTGCTCAATAGATGGAAACTATTTAAAATATCGAAAACTCCAAAAGTGCTATTCCACAAAATGCCAAAACCAGTGCCATGCAACAATTCCAAATGGGAGCTTCAATGCAACAATTCTCTTCAAAAAAAATGGCGTGACCCCTACAGTTAAGCAATGCACCAAATAAAATGTAAAGCATAGGAAACTTGACCAACTGCCAAGTTTTATTCTTCTTAAGTGATTCCATTTCTTAGTGACAGCTTCTATATAGGTATTCGGTTCCACTGAATCAACTTCCTCTACAACCTGTAAAGCATAGGAAACCATGTCTTCAAAGCCATATCTTTCAGGTGGTTTCCTTTGCCTCTGAGATTTTCTGATAGCGGGCTCTACATGCTGGATTTGTGGGTCTTGATTTCCTTGTTCTGAATCAGAATCCGATTCTAAATGTTGCTGCCAAGAGTGCTGTGCATAATTCTGACTTGTACCAGAATTTATTACTTCTTGCCCAGTTTGATCATTGATAGTAGAGGTCTCAAGCTCCACCTGTTTGGTGATAGCATTCGGATTCTCTGCTATTTCTGCTGCAGATTTTGAATTTAACACAGAGATTTCATCAAAGGTTACATCTCTACTCAAGATTACCTTCTTCTCAGAATGAGACCATATCCTAAAACCTTTCACACCATCTCCATAACCCACAAAATTACCATTTCTAGCTCTAGGTTCTAGCTTGTCATCATTGACATGATAGTAAGATGGACACCCAAAGACTTTTAGCATTGAGTAATCAGGATGTTTATTAGACCACACCTTAATAGGGGTCTTAAAACCAAGGGTTGTTGATGGAGAACGATTTACCAAGTAGGCTACTGTACTAACTGCCTCGCCCCAGAAGCTTTTATTCAGACCAAAATTTGATAACATGCATCTTGCCCTTTCAAGCAAAGTTTTGTTCATGCGTTCAGCTACCCCATTTTGCTGTGGAGTATTTCTAACAGTGTGTTGCCTTGCAATACCTTCCTCCTTACAGAATTCATTGAACTCAGCAGAACAAAATTCCAAACCATTGTCTATACAAAGCCGCTTTACCTTCTTCCTAGTTTGATTTTCAACCAAGATCTTCCATTCCTTGAAAAACTTGAATGCCTCATTCTTGTGCTTCATCATAAACACCTAAGTCATCCTTGAATAGTCATCCATAATTGAGAGAAAATACCTTGATCCTCCCAATGATGGAACCTTTGAGGGTCCCTAATAGTAAGAATGAACACAATCCAAGGTTGCCTTGGTGTTATGCACTGCCTTTGGAAATTTCTGCCTATGTTTCTTTCCATAAACACAATGTTCATAGAATTGAAGTTGCTCCACCTTATGATTTCCAAGAAGTCCCTGCTTGCTGAGAATTGCCATCCCCTTTTCACTCAAGTGCCCAAGTCGCATGTGCCATAGAGAATTATTGTTTGGGAGATTTTTTTCAGCTTGTGACACGGCTGAAACTGAACCTATCATAGTAGAACCTTGAAGAATGTAAAGATTTCCTTGTTTAACTCCTTGCATAACAACAGTCTTGTCTTGCTTCTGAATTTTCATCACTCCACCTTCAACACAACAGATGAAACCCTTTGAATCCATAGCACCCACAAAAATAAAATTTTTCTTAAGTTCTGGAATATGGCGCACATTTGTTAGAGTTCTAACAGCTCCATCATGAAGCTTAATTTGTATGGAACCTATCCCAGCAATCTTGCAATGAGCATTATTTCCCATCAGGACATGTCCCCCAGACTTTTCTTCATAGGTCAGAAACTAGTCTTTGTGAGGGCTCATGTGGTGTGAACAGCCTAAATCAATTATCCATTGATCAGGTTGGTGTTGTTGCTGATGTTGTTGATCAACAACCGAAAGAGAAAAATCACATTCTGATGCAGAATTCCCATGAACCGCAGCAGCAATTGACTCCTTTTTCTTTTTCTTGGGACAATCCTTCTTCCAATGACCCGGTTTCTTACAATAGTTTCATATATCTTTAGGAATCACAGTGTTCTTTTTCTTCTTCCACTTTCCTTTGGACTTATTTTGAGGCTTTGTTTGATTAGTGGCAATTAGACCTGATGCAGTATTTTCTTCAGGGGTTCATAGAGGCTTTGATTCTGACCTCTCTTGAATAGAGACTTGACTTAACTTCTTCTAATGTGATATTGTCCTTACCAACACTTAATGAATTAACAAAATTTTCATAAGAAGGTGGTAAAGACACAAGCAGAATCATAGCTATATCTTCATCATCCAATTTAACATCAATATCACGCAATTCCAACAGAATTGAATTCAGTTCATCAAGATGTTCCTTTAGTTTTGTGCCTTCTTTCATGTGCAGACCAAAGAGACGTTTCTTGAGGAGCAGTTTGTTGCACAATGACTTTGTCATGTAAAGTTTTTCCAGTTTCAGCCATAAACTAGCAGCGGTGTCTTTCAGTGACCTCATAGAGGACTTCATCAGAGAGGGAGAGGAGAATTAAAGAATGAGCTTTCTCCTCATATTGAGAAGCAGTATCCTTCGCGGTTTGGTAGTTTGACCAGAAAGAGGAGCCCAAACTCCTTGTTCCTTGAGCAGAGCGCGTATCTTAATGCGCCAGAGGTTGAAACTATTCTTGCCATTGAACTTCTCAATATTGATTGAATTCGTCATCTTCTTGAACAGATTGTGAAAGCAACCCACGAACAGAATGTGAAAAATGAGGATTTTGAGAAAACCCCCCGTCGAACAGATGCGGAGTAATGCGCAAACGACGAGTCTTGAAAAAAAACCCACCCAGAACAGATGCGGAATAACGTGGTTGATCGGAACCACGCTCTAGATATCAGTTTGCTGAGCAAATGCAGAAAAACAGATTGTGAAAGAGAAGAATTCACACACACAAGAACACAAATAGTTAAGGTGGTTCACCCATAATATGTGAGCTACATCCACGGACAGAGGAGTAAACGGGATTCCACTATGAACTTGTGAAAAATTGCATATTCGGTTCTTGCTCTCTCAATCTCACAATCAGTCAACGATACAACGAATGTGAGAGGTGAGCAGTGTTCTTATATGAACACAGATGAAAGAAGAAAGAGTAGATCTGTTACAACCTAACGGATTCAGTTACAAGCCAAACAGGCCTAAACAAGCCCATTGGGCCCAAAATCGAAATAAGACTATGGAGTGTACAAGCCAACCCAACAATTTTCTTGAGACAAACATGCATTTATGTGCTTTTCCCATCGGCCTGATATAGAAAGATAAATGTATGTATCATAGCAGCTAGGCTATTTATCTTTTCAAAACGTAGTTTACTCTTTCATCGAAAATGACGACACAATGGGGCTTTTTTTTTCTGTACCATAGCTTTTTTTTTATTTACCGATCTACCATACTTTTTCTTTTAAGTACGAGATTACCACAGTTTTTTTCCCTGGACCCGATTTCTCAACACAGTTTTTTTTTTTTAAATTTTAGTATGGAAATCGGTCCCTCTGGACTCGATTTCCCTTCATGTTTTTATTTTTTTTTTAAAATTTTCGTAGTGAAATCGGTCCCTCTGGACCCGATTTCTCAACGTGTTTTCTGTTTTTTTTTCTGAGCGTGGTTTTAATTTGTTTTCTGTTTAGTTTATTTTAATTGGGTGGTGGTTTAGGGTTTTATGTGATGGTTTAGGGTTTTGGTGGAAAATTTTGGTTAATTATTGTAATGGTTAAATATTTAAGTTAGTTAATTAACTAATATAGTTAATTTAAAAATAACATTGGCCTAAATAATTCTTTTAATTATTTAATTTAGTTAATTAATTAATTATTTTATTTTTTGGTTAATTAATTAATTTATTTTTTTCCAGTTAAGTAATATTAATAATTTTAATTAAATTGGTGTTTGTATTTTTTAATTTAATTAACTAAATATTAAAATAACTAAAAATATAATTGGAAGATAATTAACTCAAACTGATTAAAAATTAAAAATACCGACACGAGTACAAATACAGATACAAAAGGGGTACAAATAAAAACACAAATGGTAGGCTGTTCGGTAGGCTGTTCTTCCTCAACAATGGTGAGTTGCTCTTCTTGATGCAACGCCTCATTGAGATCAACATTTGTTGGATTCAGTGAAGAACTAGCACCCGCTAGGTTAGGAAAAGCTGGAACACCGAATGAGTACAAATTGTCCATATACTGAACCGATGCTGGCGTATCCATCCTGACACCAAACAAGTTGCTCACAAAATCGACATCGCTGGAAGCAATAGAGTGTCGATGAGCGTCGTAATGCTGAGGAGCATCTTGTTGGGTTGGTGTAAAGGCAAATGAATGGCGTGGCGGTTCTGGGGTGAAAGAAAATGAGTGTCGGGGCCCCTCTTGGTCTTCATCTTCTATGGGTGCTGGAGTGCTGGGGACGGGCCCTCGACGCCTACTATGTCGAGCTCATCGTTGGGTTGGTTGGGGGGCATGCTGGGCCCAACATCTGACTCTTCTTGAACATTACCCCGTGGGTCTCGCAATTGTGGCTGAATTGATAGGTATAGGTTGGAGTTAGAGCTCAACCACACCATATACTCGTTAGTGGGCAACACATGACCATGAATTGGTTGTCCCGTAAGCACCTGACGTCTGCGTTCCTTCCAAAGTTGGATCCACTCAGCATGTACGTGTTTCCAGTTTTCAGATTGATTGCCTCGCATGTCCACATCATGTTGTGCATCCATATTTATAGGCTCGTTTGGTATTTCCTGCAAAAGACCAAACTGGAGCTTGACTCTGTCTGTTTGATGCCATTCTACATTCTGAAAACATATTAATGCGGTGTTGGCAGTCCATATTTCAGAACCCCTGAATGTTGCTTCTGGTAGGTAGCCAAGAAAATCTCTGTAGAGCATCCATAGAAACTGCAAAATTAAGCTACGTTAGTAATATGAAAAGGTAATTGGTTGCACAGTGTATAAGTGAATATATTGAACAATGACATTTTTAACCTGATGGCTTTGCATGTGATCTATACGTGATCTGTAACCGGTAATGTCACCACGAGGTGTTCCGATATAACTCATTCCCCCGAGACTCCATCTAGTAAAATACATACACATTTATAAGTTAGTATTGTATAATCAATAGAAGTGTAATGAGCTTTTATGCTGTAGTTTTTATTTACCGTCGTGCTAGTGGAAATGATGGTGTATGTCCGCATTGTGGTGCAATGAATGGCATGCGGTACCATACCCAAGACTGTAGCAGTATCGTACATCCACCCATAGAATTATATGATGGTAGAGTTGCACGACACATTTCTCTGTAGAGTGTTGCCAAACAGCCGAGCCTCACCAGAAGGCCCAACACTTTGGAGATATCTCAATTTAGGTAGATACATTAGGTGTACTCTATTGCCTGATTTGTCCGGCATCAAGATCCCCCCGATCAAGCGTAAAATGTATGCTCTGCAATGGAATTGTAGTTATTCCTCTGTTGGATCTTGTGGTATAGTGGCGAATCTATCCTTCAGCCATCTTAATTTGACACACTGTCCCACCATTTGATTTGCTGGAAGAGCTTCACCCAAAAGTTCTACGCACACGTCATTCCATTCACATATACTGGGTCCAGTGACCGGTGGTCCGTTAACCGGCAAACCTAGCTGTAGCGCAACATCTTCTAGAGTTATTGTGCATTCTCCAGTTGGAAGATGAAACGTATGTGTTTCATCCTTCTACCGTTCTACCATAGCAGTCACCAATGCCTTGTCCACCTTACAAAATCCCAAAGTTGCAACAGTTGAAAACCCAGCTTGTTCCAAGTACGGAACCAATACTGGGTTTGGTTCCTCTACACTTAGATGGTATGCATCAATCAGATTCTACAAGTTGAATCAAATTCGTTAGTACAAGATGATAAAGGACAAGTATAAAAATACAACGAATAACTAAAAAGTAAGATCACTTACCGTTGAACCTCTTTGTGATGATCTATGATTGAGTCAGTTTCTTAGTAGTGCCATTAAGTGTGTGATGGGTGTGTGCTCGTGTGTTTTAGAACAAAATAAAGCACTGAATAGATTTAGAAAAAATTGTGTGTGATGAACTAATGAAGAGTGTTGGTATTTATAGAATGTATGGGGTAGTATTTTTTTAGTGTCAAGCATGTGATGTGAATAATGCATGCCATGCTTTTGTCTCCTGAATAGGCTTATACTAGTAGTGCATAAGAAACAAAAATGCAAGGCTTAAACCATGTGCATGCCATGCTTGATTTAACGTGACTTGATTTAACACATCCAAAGATTCAATGCATGCCATGCTTTTGTCTCCTGAATAGGCTTATACTAGTAGTGCATAAGAAACAAAAATGTAAGGCTTAAACCATGTGCATGCCATGCTTGAGTTGCTTAACATTACTATTCAATATTCTTTTTCAATTATGTGGTGCAAAAAAACAAATGTGTTTCAATTATGGGTGCACTGATGCAAAAGAACGTGCATGTTATCTTCTCAGTGAATTCCTTACTTTTGTTTTTTTTATTCAATGTTAATAACTATTTCCAAAAAAAACTATAAATATGCCTAAGTTATTTCTACCTAAGTGAGCTATTTCTTCAGTGAGCTATTTCTACCTAAGTTAAAACGTTCATCTCTATTTCTTACCTAAATCATGCCTCCAGCAGAGCTATTTCTCTCTGTCTATTACAATGGACATGTTGGCAGGACTGATACAGAAGGTGTGGTCTTTGCATGCAACCATACAACCTTGCTCAAAGTGAAGACAAACATGAAATTGCATCAACTTATACAAAAAATCCAGAAGAAGATTCAACCAGACAATACAAGGAGGGTGGTCGGACTTATTTATCGATACCCTACAGCTCTTGCACAGGGATATCATCGGTATGAGTCATTGAATCTTGTAGGAGATGATGACGTACAATTGATGTTTGACATGTTCAGGGCCTGTAAACGCCTTGGTGTTTCTGCCGCTGAAGTGTATGCGGAGCTGGTAGATGCTCCCAATGATGACACCCAAACCGAGCCACCATATTCTGAACCCATAGACCTCAGTATCCCAATACAAGAATTCAGTCCACTTTTTACCGAAACACAACCCCACCATCATCACTCCATGCCTTCTTCGTCAACCTATAACCCAACACCATCAACTCAGGGCGTTGATCTTAACACCACAATTGATCTTAACATCCCAGTTGATCGTATTTTTATCAGTGTTGTGGCTGGTGTCCACAACGAAGAAGTCGGTGACTTTAGCGACAACGAAGACGACCTTCTTGGGCTATATGCAGCCGCCTGTGATGAAGTTATGGAATCCGGTGGGGGTCCCTTGTCAGCCCATCAGTTCTATGACCTGCCCTCGCATTTTTCCAATGTGACCTCCGACGAGGTGGATAACTCAGACCCAGAATTTGGCCATCCTATGTCCCGCAGCCCCACGTACCTTGTTCCGAACTCTGATAACCTACAAGTTGGGATGACATTTCCCACAAAAGCAATGGCCCAACATGCCATAAAAGAATACCATCTGAACAAGTCCCAGAACTTCATTGTAGAGTACTCCGATCAAGACAAATGGATTATTTGTTGTGAAAACCAAAACTGCATGTGGAGGTGTCGAGTTGCATACCGCAAAAAATTACAGCTTTGGGAGATCCGAAAGCTGGAAGCACCGCATACATGTGCATCAACACGGCTTTCACAAGATCACCGTCAGCTATCCTCAGACTTTATTTGTGAAAGCATCCTGCAGCTGGTAAAGGAAGATCCAACAATATCAGTTTCAGTGTTGATTGCACACATACGATCAAAATACACATATACCACTACGTACAGGAAGGCATGGATGGCAAAGCAAAAGGCTGTTGAAAAGATATTCGGGAACTGGGAGGAATCATACAAGGAGCTTCCATAGTTTATGCTCGCTTTGCAATTCTATGTTACAGGCACTATTGTCGATTGGCAAACAATGCCCTTCTACGAACATGGCCAACTAGTTCATGGAAAGGGTACCTTCCATCGACTCTTCTGGACCTTCCAACAGTGCATCAACGCGTTTCCTTACTGCAAACCTGTTGTTTCAGTTGATGGAACATGGTTGTATGGCAAGTATCGAGGGACGCTCTTGATGGCAATTGCTCAAGATGGGAGGAATCAACCCATTCCTATAGCATATGCCCTTGTGGAGGGTGAGACGGCAGATGCATGGTATTTCTTCCTCGAACGCTTGAGAATGTTTGTTACACCCCAGCCTGACCTCTGCTTGATTTCGGATAGACATGAATCAATAAAGAGTGTCGTTCGGCGCCTAGACAGTGATTGGCATCACGTCTTCTGCATTCGTCACATCGCACAAAACTTTATGAGGACTTTCAAGAATGCGGACATGAGAAAAAGTGTCATCAATATGGGTTAGTATACCTTTCATATACATTGATGCTTATCCATTCCTTTTTATTCTATCGTTACCAACCTTGACTTTTGTTCCTTCAAACTCTTCAGGATACTCAATGACTCAACCGGGAGCCGCATACTACAAGAGTGAAATCAGTGAATGGAGTGAAGAAGCCGTCAGGTGGGTTTGCAACATCCCAAAGGAACAATGGCTCCAAGCATGGGATGAAGGGCGGCGTTGGGGGCACATGACGACTAACCTTGCCGAATGCATCAATAATGTATTAAAGGGGACGCGCAATCTACCAATCACTTCGTTAGTTCGATCAACCTATCACAGGTTGAATGCAAAATTCGTTGAAAGGGGGAGATAGGCCCAAGCAATGATGACATCTGGCAGGATTTATACAGACATAGTCATCGAAAAACTTGAGATAGAGCGGGGAATGTCCAACTCTCACCAAGTTCAAATTTTCAACCGAGAGAAAAGTATTTTCACAGTTAAGGAGTTGAGACGCCCCCCATTAGGCCGACCAACAGGGACATTCAAAGTAGATCTGGGAAAATAGTGGTGTGACTGTGGCGAATTCCAGGCACTACACTACCCATGTTCACACGTCATCGCTGCTTGTTCCCATATTCATCACGACTACATGACATATGTGCCTCCCCAGTACACGTTACAATATGTTTTCAACATTTATCGCGAAGAGTTCCAACCAGTGCCTCACGAATCATACTGGCCAAAGTACAATGAAGTTGAATTGTGTCACAATCCAGCCATGCGGAGAGATCCAAAAGGTCGTCCACAATCCACACGTATTCGTACCGAGATGGATCAAAGGGAAAAGAGTCGTCACCCCAAGAGATGTGGATTGTGTCGAAATGAGGGACATAGCAAGAATAAGTGCCCAAACCGTTCTAGAACTCCTGAGCAAGAATAAAAAATTTGCCTCGTTTGTGTTTTTATTTGTACCTTTTTTATATCTGTATTTGTACCCCTTCGTGTCGGTATTTTTAATTTTTAATCAGTTTGAGTTAATTATCTTCCAATTATATTTTTAGTTATTTTAATATTTAGTTAATTAAATTAAAAAATACAAACACCAATTTAATTAAAATTATTAATATTACTTAACTGGAAAAAAATAAATTAATTAATTAACCAAAAAATAAAATAATTAATTAATTAACTAAATTAAATAATTAAAAGAATTATTTAGGCCAATGTTATTTTTAAATTAACTATATTAGTTAATTAACTAACTTAAATATTTAACCATTACAATAATTAACCAAAATTTTCCACCAAAATCCTAAACCATCACATAAAACCCTAAACCACCACCCAATTAAAATAAACTAAACAGAAAACAAATTAAAACCACGCTCAGGAAAAAAAACAGAAAACACGTTGAGAAATCGGCTCCAGAGGGACCGATTTCTCAACTACAAAACAAAAAAAAAAATTAGGAGTGAAATCGGTCCCTTCACTCGTGTCCAAAGGGACCGATTTCACTACGAAAATTTTAAAAAAAAATAAAAACACGAAGGGAAATCGGGTCCAGAGGGACCGATTTCCATATTAAAATTAAAAAAAAAACTGCGTTGAGAAATCGGGTCCTCCAGGACCGATTTTTCAAGAGGGAAAAAAACTGTGGTAATCTCGTACTTAAAAGAAAAAATATGGTAAATCGGTAAATAAAAAAAAAAGCTATGGTACAGGAAAAAAAAAAAAAAAAAGCCACACAATGGATATAGAGGGATAAACTGTACATCTTAACAAAGTTGCTTTATGGTGGCAGTTGCATAATTTCTTGAAAACCCCGTCTTTAACTTTTGAGCGTGTAGCCTTCTCTATATTACCTTATGGATATTCACCCTTATATTCCCCTGTAGTTGCTTTATATGAATGTTGACTCATGAGTAGAACAAGGTGATCTTCCTTTCTTCTTTGTGAGACGGAAGGCATTATAATTTCTTCATGTAGTTTGTCACTGCTCCATAGATGACGTTTGGATATATGTTGATCAAGAAGCATGTATTTAACTTCACTTTGTAAATAAATTTCGGCTTAAATATAATTTTAGTCCCTCAAAAATTCGAAAAGTTTATTTTTAGTCCTTAAAAATTAATTGAAAGTTTTTAGTCTCCCAAATTTGAAAATATATTTCTGTTTGTCCCTGACTCTGACCACGTTATGTGGCGCTCTTATGTGACAATATTTTTAGGGGACTAAAAACAAACTTTTAGAATTTTTGAGGACTAAAAACGAACTTTTAGAATTTTTGAGGGACTAAAATCATATTTAAGCAAAGAAAAAAACTAACGTCGTCAGAGTCCGGGACTAACGGAAAAACATTTTCAAATTTGGGGGACTAAAAACTTATAATATTTTTTTAGGGACCAAAAACGAACTTTTCGAATTTTTGAGGGACTAAAATCATATTTAAGCCATAAATTATTATTATTCATTCCTTGAGCCATTTCGATTTTGCACGATGTTCTTCTAATGAGACCTATAACATCTTCTTTTGTCTCATAACTTTATATAAGATGCACAACATTTAAGATATCATTTGAAATGTACATGATCTTAGTAAAGAAGACAATAATGCATTGATTCTTTGGGTTGATGAAGGGTTGACACGATTTACTCCTTTTACGGTTCATTCCATTCGTATTTCTTCTTCATAGTTGTCATCGTATGGAAGAGATTTTTTTTTTCGATAAATAAAATTTATTAATAACTGACCAGCTTCAGCTTCAGCATCAGAGTGAACAATATTCTACCCACCTTCTATTAAGGGTTGTAGAGAGCTCGCAATATCATCTGCTAGAAAGCTAGATCAATGGTAAAATATTTTTTTCCAGAGAACACAGTCTGGTGGTAAAACATATGTAAGAACTGTGTGGACGCTGGGAGCAGGGTTCGAACCTGTATTGCTCCACTTTACCCTCTCTTCTAACTTCCCCTCTCCCCGCTAACCATCAGTACTATAGGACCCAAAACAGAAAAGGCAAAACATTTTTTTTGGAAGAGATATTTTTTTTTCTTTCTTAGATTCTCAATCTTATGCTCCTTTCATATCTTCATTATGATTCTTTATCATACGAATATCGGTTGATCCTTACTTATTTCGATCTCCTCAAAATGGTTGGTATTTTAGAATGGATGTGTTAGGGAAATTCGCATACGCATGCCATGGATTTACCCACACGCTTAAGAGATCTTTAATGGAACACACACAAAACACACCACAAAGAGAATAAAAAACACACAAAAAATTTACGTGGTTAAACATCTCTTGTCTATGTCTACGGAAACACCTCAACAGGATGTATCACAAATAAGATTACAAGAATTTGCATCCCAACCCAATATGCATATCACCCTACAATACTCTCATTCAAGAGTTACAAGGAATGATAGATACTCTGTCACTCACAAGAGATTCACACCACTACAAGTGATCTCACACACTTTTTTCTTGTTCTTGGAATGAGATACTTCAACTTTTCACGAGTCACCTATTTATAAGAGAAGATAGTATCTTCCATTCATGAATGAATATTAATTGTCTCACCTTTCCAACCTTTCTTTATGACATTGGAGTTCTCCAAGAGTCAAGATTCATCTCCCCACCTCTTGGAAATATACCTCTTAATTTTCCACCTCTTGCATTAATATTTGTTGTTTGGAAATTATAATTGATTTCCTAACGAATCCTCCCTCAATTAAAATTTTCAAACTTGTACGAAATTAGAAAATTTTACATTCTTTTCACCAGTTGCCTTTCTCATGACTTGCCCTTCCAGTTAGCAAATATTCTTCTCATTTTTCTGCCTACGCATTACCAAAGGTTTTCCCTTGTACATCTTGCAACCTCACTTTGAACCAACAAACTTGTATCCCTGTGACGTCATCTCCCCCAAGAAATTATATTGGCAACAGCAGCAGGTACATACCTCGCAATTGGAAAAGTTTGAAATGAACCATTGTGGAGTCTTATTCTTACAATCCCAATGTCTTCAATCTTCATTTTCTCACCATTTCCTAACTTGAAATTGCAAAAACTCTCCATCAGTTTTCAAAGTGTCAAACATCGCTCGAACTCGACGAATGTGCTTCATGGCAGCAGAATCCATCACCCATTTTGATTTAGCAACCTCCCCAGTTGTTGCTAAGAACACATCGTCTTCTTCAATCGTCCTAACCACATTAGTTTGGGAATTATCATCATTCCTCTTCATTTCTCTTAATTTCTTTAAGTCCTCCCTCATCTATGCACACCTAGCTTGCACATTACCCTTCTCCCCGCAATAGTAACACTCCATATTACTCATATCACGTTGCGAACGTGATTGTGACTTTGATCTTCCTCTTGACCCACCTTGTTTTCATGATTGACTCCTCCCTCGATCAGAGTCCTCCACAGCTAGAGCATGAGATTCATCGCTAATATCCTAATTTCTCATCATTCTTTCATTTTCTCTCAAAGTTGCAGTAACCTCGTCCAACTTCAAGGTTGTCCTCCCTACGAGCAACGTTTGAACCAGAGGTTTATATGACCTTGGTAGTGAGGCCAATAGCAGTAGCGCCTGTTGCTCATCAGAGATTTTATCATCTGCATTTAACAATTGAAATACTAGCTGGTTGAAAGCATTAATGTGGTCATGAAGATTTTCTCCTATCTCCATTTTGAGTTGATATAACTCCATTTTCAAACATAGGCGATTTTCTAGTGACATCGACACATAGATGCTCTCGAGTTTTTCCCACAAAGCCTTTGGTGTTGTCTCCTTCAACACATTGTATTTGATCTCGGGAGCTAAAGCTAAACGAATTGTGCTCACGGCCTTCCGTTGGATTGTACTTCATTCTCGTTCATTCATGGTAGTCGGCTTCTCCTCTTCCAAAGCCTGGTCAAGGCCTCGCTGCACCAAAAGATCATGAATGGTACTCTGCTAAATTGTGAAATTTATTTTCCCATTAAACAATGAGATTTCAAACTTTGGTGTGTTCCTCGCCATAGCTCTGATACCACTGTTGGGAAAATTCGCACATGCCATGGATTTACCCACACACCCAAGGGATCTTTGATGGAACACACACAAAGCACACCACAGAGAGAATAAATAACACAAAAAGAATTTACGTGGTTCCGCATCTCTTCCCTCTGTCCACGGAAACATCTCAACAGATGTATCCACTATCACAAATAAGATTACAAGAATTTGCAACCTAACTCAATATGTGTATCACCCTACAATACTCTCAATCAAGAGTTACAAGGAATGATAAATACTCACTCACTCACAAGATACTCACACCACTACAAGTGATCTCACACACTTTTCTCTTGTTCTTGGAATGAGATACTTCAACTTTTCACAAGTCCCCCTATTTATAAGAGAAGATAGTAGTATTAAAGTTCTCCAAGAGTCAAGATTCATCTCTCCACCTCTTGGAAATGTACCTCTTAATTTTCCACCACTTGCATTGATATTTGTTGTTTAGAAATTATAATTGATTTTCGATCGAATCCTCCCTCAATTAAAATTTTCAAAATTCTACAACATTAGAAAATTTTACTTTCTTTTCACCACTTGCCTTCCTCATTAAGCCATTCCAGTTAGCAAATATTCTTCTCATTTTTCTGCTCACGCATTACCAAGCATTTTCCCTTGTACATCTTGCAACCTCACTTTGAACCAACAAACTTTTATCCCTGTGACATCATCTCCCCCAAAGAAATTATATTGGCAACAGCAGAAGGTACATACCTCACACTTAGAAAAGTTTGAAATGAACCATTGTGGAGTTTTATTCTTACAATCCCAATGCCTTCAATCTTCATTTTCTCACCATTTCCTAACTTGAAATTGTAAAACTCTCCATCAGTTTTCAAAGTGTCAAACATCGCTCGATATCGACAAATGTGCTTCATGGCAGCAGAATCCATCACCCATTTAGATTTAGCAACCTTGCCAGTTGTTGCTAAGAACACATCATCATCTTTAATGGTCCTAATCACATTAGTTTGGGAGTTATCATGATTCCTCTTAATTTCTTAAAGTCCTTCCTTCACTTGTTATTTAATATTTAATCTATTTTTATTCTACTTTGCATTTTTAGGATGTCAATCTTAATTCTGAAAATTCTTTCAACATAAAATTCAACAACAAAAACATTATACTTGACTTCTAAGTATTTTATGTCCCAGATGCATCATAAACTCTTAAATGTTTAGATGGAAAATAAGAATTATAATGTTTTGCTAAAAAACATTGATGGCAAAACAAGATTTACTTAATTTTATAAGTAAGAGGTATTCAATTGACTTAAAAAAAATTTAGAAACCATAATCATATATAACCTAACCGAAGAAATAGAAAGTATAACTAAGCCAAGTTTACAGAAAAACAATTAAATTTATTTATTATTTATTATAAAAATATTTAAAAATAAAACAAAAGTAAATTGATAATATTCTAAATATTCGTAAAACCAAAAAAATATTCTCAAACAAACGCAACTTTCCTTGTGTGACTAATGAACTGTTTTGAGGAAAACCTCTTGTCGAATTGTAGACATGTCCTCTGTTTTGAGAAACTACTCTCAACCGTTTTTCGTCGTCAGTTTATGTGGTTCATATATGTTACAGTATCGATTGGCATATACAACAATCACATAAAGTCATGGTCCAAATCTGGGTTGGCAATAGCATTGACACAAACAAATAAATGCTATTAGTAAAGGGTTAATAATCATGATGCAAAAAAGTATACACGTGGCAAAAGCTAAAACATGGGTCCATTCCCACATGTGGATGCCATACTGGTTTCATGTGAGAATGCTGGTGCTGTGTAAGTGTGACAGTGTTGGAGTGGTTTATATTATTGCATGGAAGTGAAAGAGAAAGAGAAATAAAGGGCAAAAAAAGAAAGAGAAGGTTAGAGAAGATTAGATTCCAACTAAGGTAGGGACTAGGGACAATGAAGTTGAACATAATCTGGTTGCAGACTTTGAAGTTACTTATTTAGAGATTTTCTCTTTTTTGAATTAGAAAACAAATTGAATGGACCCCAAATTTGACATCATCAGTGACTGAATAATAGGCATTAAGGTCCTACCATTTGGTCAGGGAGGCTCTGGTATCTAACTCCCTGTGTGTTTTCTGTGTTAGTGTGTGATAATGTTATCAGTCTTCTGCTGATGAAGTGATCCCACTCTGCTATTTTTTTTTTTTTTATGATGAATTATTAGTGAATATACCCCTCAAGTAACCTGAAATTCAAATTATAGTTCGATGTTGGTCAAGGTACACTACCTAAAACTTGAGTATCTATAACATGGTTTTAAATTATGGTTGTAGTCACCAGTTATGATTCGGGAAATTGTAGACAAATGTGGCCGCAATTGTGGTTGTGAGGCCTCAAAAACCGTTACGTTGTGGGTGCAATTGCGGTTGCAGACCACAATTTAACACCATGATTTGTACACATGTCGGCCGTTTTTGCCGCCCGCCCCACTCCTGCTGGCCGTCTTCACCAGCTTAGCCCTTATGGCACTTCACCCTGCCATGGACCCCTCAACTACCCCATGTTATCACTGCACCGACCTCCTTCGCCATTCCTTCCTTGTTTCCCTAAAACCTTCCCCTGTCCAATCTAAATCCATCCTGACCAACGTCCTTTGGTCGACCCATGCCTCGGACGGCACCACCCTCGAGTGCCCCACCTCGAGACTTGAGACTGATCGAATAGAGTCATTTTTCACTGAGTCCTGCAACCCTAGCCTCCATTTTAAGTCAGTTGTGCACTAATACACAAAGACACAATTTGCGTATCGTAAAAGACACTTATACTTGAAGAAGAGTTTCGAGTAATTAATTATATTGCTGTTGTACTCTGACACAATATCAAACATTAGATGAAATTATATTGTGAATGGATTTGGTAAATGTGCTATATATCAAACGTACTTTAGAGCTTGCAGCTTGCCAAGTGATTGATGCATTGAAAGCTATGAAGCACGAACATCTCTAGTTTTGGGCGTGTATCGTGTCCAACATGTTTTAGACGCCAACACCCGTACGACACGTCTCAGAAACCTCATTTAGGTGTCCAATTAAAAAAATTATATTTTTTCGTAGTGACACCTCTCTGACACAGATGAGACACCTTTTTGGTGGGAAGGGACACCCGCATAAGCAAGTTTTCTAACATACACAAGTCATAGCACATGTTCAGCTTCTTCAGTCTTCCTTGTTCTCTTCCATTCCAGAATTCCCTTTTTCGGTCGATGTCTCCCTCCCTCTCGATCTTCTCCGTTCACAGTTGGCATCTCCCTCCCTGTCAATGCTTCGTTTGCACTGACATCTTTGTTCCATCTCGTCGATGTCTCCACTCCCTTCGCAATCGAAGTCCACTCTTAGTCCTTCACTCCAATCTCTCCTTCATCATTGATTATCAATATAGATCTTTTATAAATGAAACTCATTATATTTTATGTCATATATATTACATTCTTTTTTGCCGTTCTCCATGGGGTGCTAGGTTAGTGGTAGGAGTTCGGCCTTGTAACCCAAGGGACAAGGTTCAAATCCCCTCAGGGATAGTTGTAACATGGTCATTAGTGCCACTTAAATAATAATATATCTTCTTCCCCCAACCCCTTTAAAAAAATTATTCTTTTTTGCCATTCAAAAAAAAAAGTGTCAGTGTCGGTGTCCTATATTTTGGATATTAGCGATATCTACGTGTCCGTATCGGTGTCGTATCCGGTGTTCGTGTCTGTCTCTGTGCTTCATAGATTGAAAGTGCAACATATTGTAAATAATTAGAGTAAATAGTAAATATTTACCTTTTGTATTGTAACCTAGTTTGTTTATCTGGCCCATTGCTCAGGCCCATTAGGTTTAAGTCTAGTGTAGTCTATATAACAACGATTAGTGTGTGTGTATACTAATTAAGTCAATACAATATCATTCAGAAATACTTTTACACATGGTATCAGAGCTCTCGTTCTTGAGGGTCTCGCTTCCGCATAAACCCTAGCCGCCTTCATTGGGGTAAACCTTAGCCACCTTATTGTGGTCCTATTTGCTGCCTTCATTGCAGCTTTCTTCCCTATTCGTTACTGTTCACTGGTCCTATTTGCTGCCATTGTTACTGTTTGGAGCCAAACACCATTATTTATTGACGATCTCGTCTCACCACCCACACCATCAGCCTCGGATTGAAATTCTGAGCCAGTCCCTAAAATCTTGCAGCCATCCGACACCGGACGTGCCACCACGTGTCGCCACAGTCCCGGCCTCCTCCGAATGCGTGTAGCCCACACGCTGCCATCCAGGCCACCGTTGAACGTCATCTTTCAGACAAAGATAGATCGACACTTCCTCTTTCCATTTTGGGGGTCCACTCTCCGATTCGAGAACCTTTATTTGCGTGGGTTATTTGACGTTCGTTCGTTGTCTCTCCTTTTTTTTTGTTTCAGATTATTACATCTGATCCGTTGTTATGGAAGACGATAAGTTTAATGATGAAAGTGTTCAGAATCCACCACCGCCTCCTCCAAAGAATCCTCCACCGCTGCCTCCTCCTCTTGTAGAGTCGTCAAACTTGATGAATTCTGATGTTCTGCCATCGCTGCACCCCAGTTATCGTCTCAATGGGAAGAATTACTTCAATTGGGCTCAATTCATGCGTAGAATCTGAAAGGTTGTGGCAAATTGAACCATATTGAAGGGACTCCTCTTCCTGCCACTGATCCTGGATTCCCTACTTGGGACAATGAAGACTCTTTCATTATGTCATGGATGTGGAACAGTATGATTCCAGATATCAGTGGGAATTATATGTTTCTTACTACTGCCAGGGAGATTTGGGATAGTCTCAGCCAGACTTACTCCAAGAAGAAGGATCTCTCTGCCCGATTTGATTTGAAGAGTAGGATCTTCAATACTAAACAGGGAAACATGTCTGTCTCTGGTTACTTTGCCATTATGAAAGGGTTCTGGATTGAGTTGGATCAATATCAGACTCTCAAGATGGAGACCTCCGATGACATGCTCGCTTTGAATACTTGGATTGAAATCGATTGGATTTTTGAGTTCTTGGTTGGGTTGAACAGTGAGTATGACCCTATTCGACTGTAGATTTTGCGCAAGGACTGCCTTCCTTCTCTTGATGAAGTGTTCTACATTGTGCGGGATAAAGAGAGTCGTCGAGGTGTCATGCTAGGTACCAAACCTTCTGAAGGATCCGCATTAGCTGCTAGTAAGACAGGTAGACAAGGATCATCCAAGCCTGGCAGGGAGGATCGCTACTGTGAATACTGCAAGAAGCCAAGGCACACAAAGGACAGATGTTTTAGACTCCATGGGAAAGATAATGTCCTTACCCGTGTTGGAGGTTTCAAAGGTACTCAAGCACATGTGGTAGCATCTACTCCCACACTTGGAGCTTCTCCACCCGGTCCAACTGCGCCTTCCCCCTTGGGTGCTGAAGACTTGGACCGCTTGCAGAACCTCCTCGACTCCCTGCGTAAGCCTTCTAGTTCTAGTTCCCTGACAATGACAGGTAAGATTCTATGTTCTCAATCGTTTACTGCCTCTAGTACTATTCCTAAAGATGCATGGATTCTCGACTCTGGTGCTACTGACCATATGACCTTCAGCTCTAAATTGTTTTTCACTTATAGCCCTCATTCCAGCATTCCCTTTATTACTGTTGCAGATGGTTCTCATACTCCTGTTGTAGGTTTTGGAGATATTAATCTCCATATCCCTTTCTATTTGAGAAGTATGCTTCATGCCCCTGGACTCCCAAATAACTTAATTTCTATTCGCAAACTTATCCAGGATCTGAACTGCACAGTAACTTTTTCTCCTACTCATTGTCTTTTTCAGGATCTTACCACGGGGAGGACGATTGGAGTTGCTAAGGAGCAGGGAGGGTTATACTTTCTATCTGCTGAAGAAAATGGTCTGAAGGTGCTGTCTTCCTCCGTCCAGTCTCACCACACTACCTCTCAAGTTTGGCTTCAGCATAAGCGTTTAGGACATCCTCCATTTTCCTTACTTAAAATTATGTTTCCTGCTTTGTTTTTGCAAGAGTCTGTTGAGTCTTTTAAGTGTGATGTTTGTCAATTTTCTAAACACAAACGTGTATCTTTTCCTTCTAGTTGTAATAGAAGTGTTGAACCTTTTGACCTTATTCATTCTGATGTTTGGGGACGTGCCCCTGTTTCTAATATTTCGGGTGTGTGGTGGTTTGTTACTTTTATTGATGATTGTACTCGCATTAGTTGGCTATTCTTGATGAAAGATAAATCTGAAGTATCTAAGTTGTTCATTCAATTTTATCAAATGATAAAAACTCAATTTGACAAATGCATTAAAAGACTACGATCTGATAATGGTTGATAATATGTTAATCAATGTCTTTCTTCATTTATTAGTCAAAATGGTATTCTTCATGAACTAACGTGTGTTGATACTCCACAACAAAATGGAGTTGCAAAAAGAAAAAACCATCACTTACTTGAGGTTGCTCGCGCCCTTCTCTTCCATACATCAGTTCCAAACTCGTATTAGGGAGAAGCAGTTTTGACTGCTACCTATCTCATCAATCGGATTCCATCTCGAGTTCTAGGTAATTTCAGTCCTGTTCAATCTATGTTGTCTTTCTACCCATCTGCTCCTATCATGCAGAGTCTAGAGTCTCGAATATTCGGCTGTGTTGCATTTGTTCATGTCCACAAGCAACACTGCAATAAGTTGGATTCCCGTGCTGTCCGATGCATCTTCTTGGGTTATGCCCCTAATAAACAGGGGTACAAGTGTTATCATCCTTCAAGTCGTAAACACTATGTCTCTATGGTTGTCACTTTCCATGAATAAGTGAAGTCCCTTTCTTCACTCGTCCTCAGCTTCAGGGGGAGAATAGTAGTGATTTGAAATCTGATTCCGAGTTTCTTCTCCTTGGTCCTTGGCTTTTTGAGTCTCCTGTTGCTGTTCTTGAGTTACTACCTCCTGAGTCTCCTGTTGCTGTTCCTGAGTTACTACCTCCTGAGTTTTCAGTTGTTTCTGAGTCACCTGTTATTATTCCTTCTTTACCTTCTATTTTACAGGAAACAACACCTTCAGCACTAGCAAAGACAAAGGCTAGTGAGCTAACTTTGACATATCAGAGGAAAGGAAAACCCGACCTGGTCCAGAAACAACCTCAACCATCTGAGCTGGAGGTAAGTACTGAAATTAACCCTTTTGCTTTTGATTCTTCTATTCCCGATACACTTGATCTTGATCCAGTTGACCTACCTATTGCCTTGAGAAAAGGGAAAATGTCTTGTGCCAAATACCCTATTTCTCAATTTATTTTATCTAATCGTGTTTCCTCACAGCATAAGGCTTTTATGACAACAGTTGACTCTGTAAAAATCCCTGCATCTGTTAAGGAGGCACTTAAAGATGAAAATTGGATCAAAGCCATGAATGAGGAAATGAAAGCTCTTGAAAAGAATAGAACTTTGGAGATAGTTGAGATGCCAAGAGGCAAGAAGCCAGTTGGTTACAGGTGGATTTATACTGTCAAGTACAAATCAGATGACACTCTTGATCGATATAAGGCCAGACTAGTAGCAAAGGGGTACACCCAGACTTATGGCATTGATTATGAGGAGACATTTGCACCAGTAGCAAAGATGAACACTGTCCATATCTTACTCTCTCTTGCTGCTCATTCTGGGTGGGAACTTAATCAGTTTGATTTTAAAAATGCATTCTTGCATGGAGGAGGTGTATATGGAGATCCCACCGGGATTTGATCCAATCAATGGAATAAATAAGGTGTGTAGATTGAAAAAGGCCTTGTATGGGCTAAAGCAGTCTCCCCGAGCATGGTTTGGAAGATTTACAAAGGCTATGTTGGGTCTTGGTTACAAACAGAGTCAAGGAGATCATACCCTCTTCTTCAAACATTCAAAGGAAGGAAAACTAACAGTACTTCTTGTTTATGTTGATGATATTATTATTACAGGGAATGACTTGGTTGAGAGACAACTCCTCAAGAAGAAATTGTCTGCAGAATTCAAGATGAAAGATCTGGGAACTCTGAACTATTTCCTTGGGATTGAGGTAGCTTACTCAAAACACAGAATCTTTATCTCTCAGAGAAAATATGTTCTTGACCTTCTGCAGGAAACTGGCAAACTTGGATGTAAACCTGCAGGTGTTCCCATAGAGCAAAATCATAAAATGAGCACTAAAGAGGAGAGTACTAGAGTTGACAAGTCTCAGTATAAGAGATTAGTGGGGAAGCTATTTTACTTGGCACACACTAGACCTGACTTAGCTTATGCTGTAAGCGCAGTCAGTCAGCTTATGCATGATCAGAGGGTGAGGCACTTGCAGGCGGTTGAGCGAATTTTTCAATACCTTAAAGCTACTCCAGGAAGAGGTCTCTTGTTCAAAAGAGGCGAAAGACTGACATTGGAAGCCTATACTAATGCAGATTATGCAGGCTCAGTGAGTGATAGAAGGTCCACTTCTAGCTACTACACATTCTTTTGTGGTAATCTTGTTACATGGAGGAGCAAAAAGCAAAATGTAGTGGCCAGATTAAGTGCTGAGGCAAAATTCAGAGCAATGGCACGTGGAATTTGTGAGCTATTATGGATGAAGATTATACTTGATGATTTGAAGGTGAATTATGAAGGCTCAATGAAGTTGTTTTGTGACAATAAATCAGCAATCAGCATTGCTCATAATCCTGTACAACATGACAGGATCAAACACATTGAGATAGATATACACTTTATAAAGGAGAAGTTAGATTGTGAACTGATAACAACGTCCTACATTCCTACTGGACACCAACTGGCAGATGTGCTTACAAAAGGGCTATCTACAGAACGATTTCGTCAACTTACTTGCAAGCTAGGAATGATTGATATCCACTCACCAGCTTGAGAGGGAGTATTGTAAATAATTAGAGTAAATAGTAAATATTTACCTTTTGTATTGTAACCTAGTTTGTTTATCTGACCCATTGCTCAGGCCCATTAGGTTTAAGTCTAGTGTAGTCTATATAACAATGATTAGTGTGTGTATACTAATTAAATCAATACAATATTATTCAGAAATACTTTTACACACACCATTATAAACGAGTCAGAATTTTAAATTTCAGTTTTTGATTTACAAAGAAATATTTAGCTTGGTAACTCTCCTCTTTTTCTAGCTCTCTTTGATCATTTCATCATGTCTTTGTTAGCCCAGCTTGGGATGGGACTGTTGCAACTTGCAACAATGTTTCTTCTCTTTTGTTTTTGTTTTCATTTTGTTTTTTTTTCCCTAATTCATCATCGATTTTCTAAGGACCTTTAATTACATCAACCGATTAGAAGCCATCACAAGCATTGAACTGAACTCCAATGAGAAATTAATTAATGCTTTATATATTTCCCACTGTCAATTGAGGTAGACTTAGGATCACATTGTCACATTCTAATTGTTAGGTTTCATTTAAGTGGTTAACTATAACGATTAATAGGGTATGCACGGTAGTGTGAATTAATTTTATACTTATGTAATAAAAAGAGACCACTCAAGTAAAGGGAAAATTTTATCGTAAAACTATTAGACCAGCGATATTGTATGAGACGGAGTGTTGGGTGGTGAAAAGCCAACACGAGAATAAACTTAATGTAGCAGAGATGAGAATGTTACGATGGATGAGTGGCAAGGCTATAGGCGAGACAAAATCATGAATGATAGTATCAGATAGGGAGTTGGGGTGGCACATGTTGTAGAAAAGATTGCTGAATCTCGTGTTAGGTGGTTAGGGCATGTATGGAGGAGACAAGTAGATTTCGTAATGAGGAGTCTAAAGTAGATTATATGGAGGGCAGCCCAGTAGCTAGAGGCAGAAGAAGACCAGGAAAAAATATAGGTGAAACTATTAAGAATGACTTAGATGCTAATGGTTTTACTATAGACATGATTCATGACAGACCACTAAGGCATTGAGTTATCCATGTAGTCGACCCCACCTAGTGGGATAAGGCTTGGTAGTTGGTATCCAATAAGATTCTACTATTTTGCCATATCAGCCCATTACCATAACGCATTTTAAAATAATTGCCAAATCATGGACTTTTATTGGATGTGAGTCTAAAACTAGTTAACACTGATGGTGCATGCATAATAAACTCTAAATATAATCATAATCATGAATGCACTACTAAGAATGAACATATCAAAGCGGTTTTTTTTTTCTCCAAAGTGATGGTGAAAAGCACATATCAATTGAAACGATTTTGAGGAATTGATGCATTGCATCTATGCTCTTACTAATTATAATTATTGTTGGTCAAGAAAACGGTAGGGTAATGCAAGATAAGTAAAGTACATATGGTGCTACCCTCGTGTGCGTGGCCCTATATATTGGAGCATACATTTGGGGCCAGCCTTCTAAATTCAATGGTCACAATGAAAATTACATTAAGAATTTGCATCCGTAAAACCAAACATAAATGTACACCAGTTCTTAGAAAATTTAGTTGTTATTCGAATTTATTCAGGTGAAAATAAAAATGTGTATATTTTTTTGTCAAGTAACATCGTTTTCTGGATAAGATATAATCGGGAGGATAATAAATTTTAAGCACAAGTGGGGTTTTGGACCAAAAAAATATTCAAGGCCATGGTTTAGATGGGTGTAAATATATGCAGACAAAATCCAATCAAAGAAGGGAGAAGGGTAGGGATGGCAATTTCTCCCTGTATGTAGGGATCATGAGACTACCCATTCGGGCCTGCAGTGAGAATTTTTCCCGTGAGGGCGGGGACGGGGAGAAAATCTCCCGTGACGGGGATGGGACGGGGATCACCGCCATGGTGGGTCATGCAGCATGTACATAATTATCCCTAAAAAATACATATATATGTATTATAATGATTGGTTTTTTGGTCTTTTTATGTCTTTTCTTAATTTTTAAAAACTATAATGGTTTTAGTAAAATAAAACAAAAGAAAGGTCATCACTCATCAGATTCACAAATCATGATCATACACATGTTGGACTAGACATGAAATATTGATTTTGATATTGTAATTTTGAAACTTTTTCATACTTTTATATTTTTTTTTTCAATTTTATTGAATTTGTTAGTGTTTTTATTTTTAAATTTTGGGGTCATGAGACCTGAGATCCGTGGGGGACGGGGATGGGGAGAAAAACTCGTAGCGGGGATCGGGGGCGGAGACGGGGAAAATCGAGGGGGTGGGGCGGGGCGGAGAAGCACTCACGTCTGCCCGCCCATTGTCATCCCTAGAGAAGGGAGAGAGGTCATGATCTTTGTAGGGTGAACCACGGACATAGGCCAGATGGGGTGGACCATTGGATGCTGGGACCATTAAGGGTGGTGGGCATGAGTTTGACGAGGACAATGAAAAAGAATTAAAGGCAAGAAGTTCCTTTTATACAAAGCTGTGTTTTCATATTTTTAAAATTTTATAAAATTTTATAGATTTGATAAAAAAATTTAATATAACGAATCGATTGATGAAATTTAACGTGTACAAACAGTTATGAAGTAACTTTATTTATTATTGGAGATTTGGATGGTCATGTGAAACATTGTTGTTCACAAGTTTGATTATACGTTGGACCTCTTTTTAGGTCATATCTGAAAAAACTTTACTAAGAGTTACTCCCTCCGTCTCATATTAAGTATCGTTTAAAGGAATGCATAAGTCTTAAAAAATCATTAATTACAACAATTTCTAAGATAAAATATGTTTTGTTGACTAAAATGTCCTTAGTTTAGTAAGAGTTAGGTGGAAGAACTACTTATTTTATGGTACTCCCTCTGTTCCAATATATATGTCATATTTACAAAAAAAAAAAAAATTATCCCAAAATATATGTCATTTTTTATTTTTAATGTAATATTAATTAAATGCTTTCTGCTAATTGTATTATCAAATACTCCATTTTATATTTATGACAATAGTTAATACATCAATGGTTAATAAGGTTAATTTGATAAAATTATCACCTTCTTTCTTTTATTTATTGTTTTTTCTTAAAATGTGTGATTTAGCCAAATATGACATAAATTTTGGGACAGAGAGAGTACTTGAAATACAAATAAATAAGGATATTGTTATAAAAAAGTAATAAATACTCTTTCAATGACAACTAATTAATTAAGACATGTAAATATTATAAAGACGGCACCTAATATGAGATGGAGGGAGTAGCTATTAGTAGCAATTCAATATATAGTTTTTTTTTTTAACAAATATTCAATATATTGAATATATAATTTTTTTTTTGGTGTTAAAAGAAGTGTTTGATGATGTACCAAAAAAATTTGATGATGTTTCTTGACATTAGTTATGGGAATAATAATTAACAATAGAGATTATGATTGGCTACATAACTTGCATCGCAGCAAAGGTTGGTCGCGTGGTACAGAACTGAGCTTATCATGAATTATCATGAAAATTAAGTGTGCCCCCAAATACCTGCTAACATGTCTCACAAAAATACTAGCAAGTAACTGTCAACGTGCACGTTCTCTTTCGGTCCCCTATTTCAGAATTAAATTCGCCACTTCATCATCCTTCGTATGTACGTGTGCATGTTCTATCTATCTATTTATTTATTGTTGGGGAAAAGTGATAAAATGTATACACTCAAGAACAATGAATAACAGAGAAAGAGTAAGTGAACGAGAGAGTGGGAAAACGGTTTCAACTGAAAACTGTTATTCACTACTGTGTGCTATTATTGAAGCACCACAGTTTATACTACAATCACATGGGCCTACACAGTCTGCATTACATGGGCCTTGGCCCAACACACTTCATCTCATACACTAGCCCGATACATCCTTAAAAGACTACCAATCTACACTTCACATTTATTTATTACAATTGAATTACACAAACTACAACACCATCCCTTAATTCAATTCCTCTATTTCTTCAACTCCAAGCAGCTTCCTCAGGATCTTGAATCTGTCTGGCTTCAAAGCTTTTGCAAATGCATCAACTACTTGCAATTCAGTTTTGCAGTAAGCTAATCCCAACTTTCCCTTGTTTACTTGATCCCTCAAGAAATGTAATTTAGTCTCTATATGTTTGCTCCTCCCATGAGATATGGGATTCTTTGCCAAACTTATGGCAGGCTTATTGTCCACCTTGAGAAGCACTGGTTTCCTATATTCCACCTTCAATTCTTCCAACAGAGACTCAAGCCACAAAGCTTGACAAGCAGCCTGTGATGCTGCAATATACTCGGCCTCACAAGATGAGAGAGCCACTAACCCCTGCTTTTTAGATGACCATGACAATGGTGCATTCATAAATTTGAACCAATACCCAGAAGTAGACCTTCTATCCACTTTGTCTCCACACCATTCTGCATCTGAGTATGCTTCCACTTCTACCACACATTTCTCACTGCATGTTCGAAACAATAGGCCATAATTCTGAGTACTTTTAAGATACCTTAGAATTCTTTTAGCTGCTACCATATGTGATACCCGAGGATCACTCATAAACTTGCTTATTACACAAACTCCGTAGGTAATATCAGGTCTACTGTTGCACAAGAATCTGAGACAACCAACAATCTACTTGTATAGAGTCCCATCTACTGCCTTCTCAGTCTCACACTTGGTCAATTTCTGATTTGCTTCAACTGGCATGACTTCATTGCAATTCTCCATGTTGAACCTCTTCAAAACTTCTCTTATGTATTTTTTCTAATGCAGCGCAATTCCACTGCTTGTGTAGCAGAATTCCAAACCCAAGAAGTAATTAAGAGTTCCTAGATCACTCATTTCAAACTCTTGCTTCATTCTCTCCTTGAACTTCTCAATTTCAGTTGAGTTGCTTCCTATGACCAACATGTCATCCACATAGAGACACACAATCACCAAACCTAAGTTGCTCACCTTCACGTAGACACCAAACTCAACTGTACATTTGACAAATCCCAATTGATGCAAAAAACTGTCAATTCTCCTATTCCATACTCTAGGGGCTTGCTTCAACCCATAGAGTGCCTTTGCTAATTTGTACACCTTATGCTCCTCTCCTTTAACAACAAAACCAGGAGGTTGCATGACATAGACCTCTTCCTCCAAAGGTCCATTCAAAAATGTAGATTTTACATCTAGTTGATTGAGTAGCCAACTTTTAGCACTTGTTATTGAAAGAACAAACCTAATAGTTTCCATTCTAGCAACAGCAACAAACACTTCACTATAATCCAACCCTTTCCTTTGTAAAAATCCCCTAGCAACTAACCTGGCCTTTTTCTTGGCCACTGTGCCATCAGGCTTCAATTTTAGCTTGAAAATCCATTTTACTCCAATTGGTTGCTTTGCTTCGGGTAAATTCACCAATCTCCATGTTTTATTCCTTTCAATCGAGTGAATTTCCTCCTCCATGGCCCTTTTCCAGGTTGTATCCTTCAATGCATCTTCCCACTCAGCTGGTTCAATTTCTGCTAGGAATGCCAAATGCACAAGTTCTCCTGCATCATCAATTTCATCATCTACTAGTACTTCATACCCAGATAATCTCACTGACTGTGTTCTGTTTCTCTATGACCTTCTCTGCCCTTGTTCTTCTATTTCACCATTGCTTGTTGTTTCTGCATCTGTCATCTCCATGTGCACTCCAGATTTCACACCTTTATTCCAATCCCAGGTTGCTGTCTCATCTACTGCCACATCTCTACTAATGATCAGCTTTTTCAGTTTTGGATCAAGCAATCTATATGCTTCAGTTGGATGATAACCAACTAGAATTAAAAGCTCACTCTTATCATCTAGTTTTTTTCTTTTCTCATCTGGAGTGTGCTTATGGCAAACCAATCCAAAGATTTTAAGGTGCTTCATAGTAAGTTTGAGACCTATCCAAGCCTCTTCAGGGGTCACATTTCCATTCTTTTAGTAGGACACCTATTCAACACATATGCAGCAGTGTTTATTGCCTCACCCCAATATTGTATTGGCATTTGTTTTTCTTTTAACATGCATCTAGCCATATCAAGTAGGGTTGTGTTTCTCCTCTTAGCAAGTCCATTATGCTGGGGTGTATAGGGAGCCGTCACCTCATGTTCTATGCCTTTCTCATCACAAAATTCCTTAAATTCTTTGGACCTATACTCTCCTCTCCATTTGTCCTAAGAATTCTAAGCTTATTTCCAGATTGTCTTTCAACCAAGGCAGTGAATTTCACAAACAATCCAAAAACCTCACTCTTTTGTTTCATCATGTACAACTAAATCTATCTAGTAAATTCATCTGCAAAAGTTAGAAAATAACTGCACCCTCCAAGTGAAGATTCTTCCATTGGACCACACACATCCGAATGAACCACATGCAGTGACTTCCTTGCTCTTGAAGGTGCATAAGACTTGAATACACTCCTTGGTTGTTTGCTTGCTTGACACCCTTCACACATCTTTTGAGGTGGTTTGATTGGAGGCAAACCAAGCACCATCTTCTTAGCACCCAATAAATTTAGGCTTTTGAAATTCAAATGCCCATATCTATTATGCCATAGCCAAGCTTCCTCTACTGTATTTGTGCTTGAAAAACATGATTCCATACCCTTCAAATCCACCTTGAAGGTTCTGTTCTATGACAAAGGTGCCTCAATCACTATGTTCTTCCTATCATTAAACACTTACAACACTCCCTTTTTCATTTGCATCCAGAACCCCTTCTCCATTAACTGACCTAGACTCAAGAGGTTGTTCTTCATTGATGGCACATAGAGCACCTCAGTAACATAAGCTGCTTTTCCATTTCTTGTTTTAATCATCATTTTCCCAACTCCTTCTGATGCAACAGTGCTATTGTCCGCAAATCTGACTTTGCTTTTCACTCTATCATCAAAGTCCACAAGCCAATCTCTATTGTTTGTCATATGATTGGAACACCCTGTGTCCAAATACCAAGTTTCAGCCCTATCCACTCTTGAATTGGTTATCACCATGAGTAACAATTGATTAGAATCCGAGCCATCATCCTCTGCCTGATATGCGTCATTTTCAGCCTTCTTCTTTCCTTTCTTTCCACTTCTACTTTCATCAACAAAGTGCCCCCACTTATCACAATTATAGCATTGGATCTTGCTCTTATCAAACCTCTTTTTTCCACCCTTTCCCCTGTTTTCACCCTCATTCCTTCTGTGAGAAGATTCTCCTTTCTCATTCTCATTGTTCTTGTCATTCTTTCCACTGCCATTTTCCCTTTTCCACTTGCCTTTCCCCTTTTTATCCTTGTTCCAAGATCCTCCTTTCTTGAAACCCAAACGAGCTTGCAAAGCCTACTCTTGCACTTTTATCACCGCACCTCTCTTTAATTCTCAACTCTTGAGCCTCCAATGAACCCCGAAGCTCCTCGATCTTCATTTCACTCAGGTTCTTTGATTCTTCCATAGCAACCACTACATGGTCGAATCTTGGAGCCAAGGTCCTCAAGACCTTCTCAATTTTCATCAAATCGGTCACATTCTTACCATTTGTACGCATCTGATTTGTGAGAGTGATTAAACGTTTGAAATAATCACCCACAGATTCTTGTTCCCCCATTTGAAGAAGCTCATATTGCCTCCTTAAAGACTGAAGCTTCACTTTCTTCAATCTGTCATCACCAGAATATGCCTTCTCCAGTGTGTCCCACGTGCCGTTCGCTGATTCACATTGTACGATCTTTTCCAACACCTCAGGATCAACACATGGTGAATCAGAAAGAGCGCCTTGCAATCTTTCTTCTTCGCATCACGCTGTGCAGTCCTTTGAGCCTCTGTTGCATCTTGACTAAGAACCGGAACACCATTGTTCACAACATTAAGAACATCTTGATATCTGAAGATCACTTTCATTTGAACTACCCATCAATCAAAATTTTACCCCTTCAGAATCGGAAGATTCATCGAAAAATTCCCATTGTTCTTCGAGCTTGTTGACACCATTGTTTCTCTAGGATTGCACTTCTCACGGTGTTTCACTCGCTGTTTCACCTAGAACCAATAATGGCTCTAGATACCAATTGTTGGGGAAAAGTGATAAAATGTATACACTCAAGAACAATGAATAACAGAGAAAGAGTAAAATGAACGAGAGAGAGGGAAAACGGTTTCAACTAAAAACTGTTATTCACTACTATGTGTTAT
This sequence comes from Calophaca sinica, assembly GCA_037113605.1. NCBI lineage: Eukaryota > Viridiplantae > Streptophyta > Magnoliopsida > Fabales > Fabaceae > Calophaca > Calophaca sinica. The sequence goes on from CM073730.1 coordinate 91,673,346, forward strand.
TATTGAAGCACCACAATTTATACTACAATCACATGGGCCTACATAGTCTGCATTACATGGGCCTTGGCCCAACACGCTTCATCTCATACACTAGCCTAATACACCCTTAAAAGACTACTAATATACACTTCACATTTATTTATTACAATTGAATTACACAAACTACAACATTTATTTATATAAATACTTATTTATTATTTTCAGCCGCCAAGTAGACCATTCATTGTTATGAGGTAAACGTAATTCCCTTTCTAAATGCTTAAATAACTCGAAGGCTTTCTTTATCTTGTACTGGGGCATCATCCTCATCCCCTCACCCTAATTTTTTCTCAGAAAAAAACTATTGCTTGACACACAATGTTTTGATGAAACAAAATCCATTACTTTAACTAACTATTTAATTTTTAGGGTGCATTAGGAAGAGTTTATTCACGGCTTATTTAAGTTTATTTTATGAAATAAACACTTGTATTATTATTTAAAAGAGTTTGTGGAATTAGCTTATGATATGTTTATAATTTTTTTTGATTATTTTTGTAACTTCTTCAGAGTAGCTTATGAAAACAACTTATAGCTTATAAGAAAACAGTTTAGCCACATTTCTCTTTTATTATAGGCATATCTTAATCATAAATGATTATATGACAAAACACTTATTCAATAAGTGCTACACCCTTAGCTTTTATGGAGTTTCATTACTCCTCAAACCACAACAAGTACTTGTGGTCACAACCATTTAAGCCCCTCTGTAAATTAATTGGGTCAGTTATTCGGTTGGTTTTTTAGGTCAACTGTTATTCATATGTTTAAAGGGAGAGATTTCCAGCACCGCCATTTTTGTCAATAGAACCCCCTACCCCTAATATCCCAAAAATACCCCTATTTTCATTGTCTCTCCCCTACCCCGACCCCTCCATTTACCTTGTTGTAGGAAGGTTAAAAAATTGCTTCCAGCAGCTCAATTGCTGGAAGGTAAAAAAAATTCAAATTTCACTTCGGGTAACTCAGTAGTCGAAAGTTAGAAAAATTTTAAAAAAATTGCTTCCGGCAACTAAGTTGGGAAAATTTTGTGGGAAATGTTTAAGTTGTCAAAAAATAAATGGATCGGTGGGGTAGGGGAGAGAGAAAAGGGGGGAGAGAAATGTAAAAATAATTTAATTTTTTTTTCTTTGACAACTCAATTGCCGGAAGGTAAATGGAGGGATAAGGGTAAGGGAGAGTGAAAGTAAAAAAAAAAAATTGTTGTTTTTTTTTTACCTTCTAGCAAATGGAAGGGTGGCGCTATGGGGCTAGGGAAGAGAGAAAGGAGATAAGGGTATTTTAGGTAAAAATGTATTTGGAGGGTATTGTTTGCAAAAATTTAGGGTGCTCGAAGTTGCTCTGTTGTTTAATTTCAACAAAGTTCACATGATGTTTGACCCATCATAAGTTGGGCTTCAAGAACGAAACATGACCGGAATTGTTAAATGCATCCAGTAAATTGTTGGGTGCACCCAACATTAACACAAGGTTGACAAAAATACCCTTGGGTACATAATAACACACACAAATAAGCTATTTGCGTGTGTACAAAATTTTAAAAAAATAATACTCGCGAATAGCTATTTGCGCGTATGTTTTTTTTTAAAATTTTGTACACACGCAAATAGATATTTGCGCGTGCTTTTTTTTATTATTTTGTACACTCTCAAATAAGCTATTTGCGCATGTACAAAATTGACTATTTGCGCGTGTACAAAATTTTGTACACTCACAAATAGCAAATTTGCGAGTCGCTTTTTGCGAATAACAGTTGCTATTTGCTCGTAACAGGGCGTTTCTTTCTAACACTTAAATCAATCTTTTTAACCGGACATTATGTTGATGTTGATAGTGATTGGAAGTTATAGAGCCTTTCTATCACTTGTCCTGCAGTATTTTCAAATCAATAATTGCCGTTTAACAACTGCTACTCGCAAAAAGCGACTCACAAATTTGTTATTTGCGAGTGTATAAAATTTTGTACATACGCAAATAACTTATTTGTGTGTACAAAATTAAAAAAAAAAAACATTTTCTAGGACTCTCACGATGGGTTAAGAAACTTTATTAAAACCGAAAAGAAAAGAATCAGGTTTATGAAAATCAAAGTTTTACTCGACATATACAATCACAAGTGCAAGAGAAAATCAAACTTTTATTCTTACTCTAGCAAAATTACCGAGGCATTGTACCTTCCATCCAGAAGAACCTTTTTTCTATTTTGAAATGGAACGAACAGGATTTCATCTTTCAATTTCGATTTTGAGGCATGAAAATTGTCCCTCTATATATGAACGACGATAATATTTGATTGACGCACTAAATTATTATAAACTTTATATCATCAACTCGATAAATTTTCTGTCAAGAAAAAGTCGAAAAATTGATGTCAATCTTTCTTTTTTGTTTTTTCCGGTCAAGATGTCATCTTTCTTTCAAAAACCAAATTAATGTCACGTTGTTGACTAGAATGTAACTTAGCCGATGAATCGATTAACTCTACAACAGTAATTCCATTTTTCTTCAAACGATTACGCTGAGGAAGAAACTCTGTTCCTCAACTGTGGGTCCCTTAACTCAATCCAGAAAGCGTTAAGTGAAGTGAACTAATTTAAAAACAGGAACTTAAAAGTAAACATAAATGTGACTGAGCGAAAATAAGTTGTTTGTATTGATTGATGTGTGTAAAATTATGTACAACTTGGGTATTTATAGTAGTAACTAAGAACTACCCCTATTTACCACGTTCAATGGCTAATAACAGCAATATCCTAGTTGACAGTTAATCAGCTAAGTCGTACCCCTGTTCCACTAATCACGTTCCTAGATTCTACGAGCTTTCTTGCTTCACGGCCAAGTCCCAACCAACGGTTCTATCTATTTGATCTTATCTTCTCATTCCCTCGCTCAACTCTTAAAAGCTTGGTGACAATCCTTATTTTCAATTTCTTTTAAATTTAAATCGCTTCAGGATTCATCCCTAATATTTCTGGCTCATGGAGCGACTCCTAAACTTAGCACAATAATGACTTCACCTTAGCCCAATATATAGGAATAATACCTTCACATAAGCCCAATAAACCCAAAACCTTCACCCAGCTCTTTGCTTCATGCTTTCGGCTTGTTAGCGGCAACTTCGGCTGAACTCTGATTCGACTAGCTTCTTCCAATCGGCTGCAATTACTTTTGGCTGACACTTAGAAATATTTTGGGTGTAAACAATTGCCCCCTATGTTGCCTTAGCTATAACATTTTAGGTTTAGGCTAATGCAATGAAATGATTACTACCAGCGCCGCCCAAATCATTAATGCTAAGTTATCTGTTTGCAACAAACTTTTAAATAAGCAAAGCTAACTCGATAAGACCTATCTCATCCGATTTATCCTCAACGGCTTTTATCTTCAGTAATCAGATAGGAAACTATCATGGGGTTTCCTCTTCCTTTCTTACCCCAACCGATGCATTTTCACCATCCTGGATCGGCTGCAAAAAGAAGAAGACATCAAAAATGTCCAAGGACCTTTCTGGTTCCTCCAACTCTGGATCATGCTGTACTTTCCAGAGTTTATTGAAGCTCGCTTCAACCCACGTACTCTTCCTCAGAATGAAAGGAATTTGGGGACTCAACTTAGGCTCATTCCTTGTGAGCCTACATATACCTTCAATGTATCCAAATGGCTTTTGCAATCTCACCCGCATATCGACTAACTGGCGCCCTGTCCTTGAGATGGGCATTGAGCCCTCTTGGATATTCTCTACTGATGAGAGTCTTCCAGTTGAGCAACACAACGTGATGGAACTTAACTGGAGTATAGTCTTCACGACTCATGATTTACTATGTGGTCTCAAACCCACCTCCAGGAACAATAAGTCTTCAGCCGAATTCTACTATCCCAACTGTGTAGCTAGACAGTTTGGGCTTTTGCAACACGTACCTCTGCCTTATGATTCCAAGCTAGGCATTCTTGGTCGGCTAAGCTTCTCAGCTAACGATGTGGAGGATTTGGCCAAGACCAATTCAGCCGAAATCAACACTTTCAAGTGGATTGCATTCACCCATGCCTCTGGGAAAACTTCTACTTTTGCAAATTGGTGGCCATCTGTGACTACCAAGATGTTTCCAGATCGGCTGGAAAAGTATGTTTCCAGGCTTCTTATTACTAACAAGGAGGATCAAGAAAGGGAGGAACCTAGGCCAGTGGCTCAGCCTAAGAATACTCCTGCTAAGGCTAGGCCTCAAGTTCACAAGCGATCATCTTCCCGAATCAGAATCCAGTTGTACCCACCAGTAAGTATCTTGACCTGAACTCTTTTATTTTACTTTTAATCTCCTCAAACTTATCTCTCATTTTCTGTCACCTATTGGCAGCTAAAACAGCACCCAAGGTAATTATTGTTGAGGATGAATCTACCACTCCCCTTTCTAAAAAGAGGACAAGCAATACCATAGAAGAGCCAACTCAGGTTCCTACCAAGTCCAAGGAATCTCATAATGCTCATTTGGCTGACAAGGGCAAGCAACCCAAAGTGAGTTCTTCCTTACACTTTCTCTTTTTCAAACATTCCTTTAGCCTGATCTAACTATTCCTTATGCTTTCAGAAGCCGTGTGTAGTTCTTCCCTCTCCTGGCAACCCAGAGTACTTCCAAGGCACCAGCTCACAGGCTGCCCCAATGGTATAGCCGATTCCCTTTCTCTTTCATGCACTATCTGATTATTTGTTCATCGACTAACGCTTTATTGGAATATTCAGGCTCCCAAGTCTTCTGCTGTTCCACTTCCTTCCTCAGAGCCTACTCATGACACTCCTCCTCTACCCTCTCTTCCTAGGGCTCCTTTAATTAAGGTGTCTAAAGAGGAGTTATCCAAATAATTCACCTCGACTGATCCTCTGCTAATGGTTTCCTCCCCAATTTCTAATCATTTGGAGAGAGTCAATTCAGTATTGATGGGGGAAATTCCAACCAGCAGGGATCAGGTTGTATCTCTGAGAACTTCATTGTTCAAGCTGGCCAATTCAGCTGACATCCCTGCGGTTAGCCGAGAAGTATACAACACCATTGCTCTTCAACTTAATGATCTAGCTCACAAGTATTGTCGCTCTAAGGAAATCCATGATAGTGCCTCCTTTGACCTCAAAAGGCTAAGAGAGCTTAGGGGAAGAAGTCTCAATTTTAGGCCTCTTATCAAACCCTTGAGGCGGAACACCAAGAAGCTTTGGCTCAGCGCAAGGCTATAGATGATCGGCTAGCCGTGTTAACAGCTGAACTCGATCAAATAAAAAAGGAAATGGAAGAGCTGGCCCCCAAATCGACTACCTTGTCTCAACAGCTAGACTCATTTTCTGACCAGCACCTTGCCTTGTATTCTCAATCCACTTCTCTAGACAGTGAGATAGTGGTATTATTCTCTCAGAAGGCTGGTTTAGAAAAGGACCTCAAAACTGGGAGTGATGGCCTAGCTGAAGCCAGCAAGACTTGGGATTCCTTGAAGCAGCTGTTGGAGGAATCAAAGAGGACTAAGACCCCTGCTGTGGCTGACACCTCAACCAACTAGCCAGAGGAGTCGATTGATCCGGTTGTGCCTATTATGGAGGCTCTTGCAGATCCTACCCTTGCGGCTACAACTGATCCTTCTGCAACTACGGATCCCTCTGCAGCTGAACAAGGCTCAATGCACACGGAAGGAAACTGTAGGTGGTTCACCAGATGCAGCAACTGCCTAACTCTTTTGCACTTTTCTTTTATTTTAAGTACTTAGGCTAGGTGGTCGGCCTGTGGTCACCATGACATTATCTTTTTAATTAATTATCTTTATTCCTCCAATATGCCTTGCCATACAGTAGGGTACTATCTTTTAAGGTATTTCCCATTTATGCTTCTATTCAATTCTTTGCCTTGCATGTTAACAAGCCGATAAGTGCCACAATTATAGGCTTTACTAACAATAAATGGCCCTTCCCAATTTGGTGACCTGTTCCCAAACTTAGGATCTTTAATCCCAATAGGTAATATGGTTTTCCAAACAAGGCCCCCTTCAATAAACTTTTCCTTTTTACTCGCTTGTTGTAGGCTCTGGCCATCTTCTGTTTACTGCATTCAATCCTGTTCAGAGCCATGAGTCGATACTCATCGACTGAATGCAATTCCCTAAGCATGGCTTACTGGTACTCATCTAGGCTTAACAAGCCTTGTTTCGCTACTCTTAGTGAAGTCACATTTATTTCTAATGACAACACAACATCTTGTCCATATGTTAGCCAATAAGGAGTGAATCTAGTCGCATTGCACTTGGAATTCCTTATAAGCCACAATATTTCATTTATCGTTTCATGCCATTTCCTGGGCTTATCTTCAATATTCTTCTTGATTAAATCAATAAGAATTTTATTAGTAGCCTCCGGTTGCCCATTAGCCTCTGCATAATAAGGGGATGAATGAATCATCTTAATCCCAAATTGCTGTGCAAAGTGAGACACCCCTCGTCCCATCATAGTAACCTTTAACTAATTAGCCTTAACCGTTTATCTTATCGTTAATAAATACAGCAGAAAACACGTAGAAATTTAAACTTAAATACACAGCGGAATAAAACACACATAATATACACTATGTGCATCAATATAAGGTCTGTGGCCCCTCCAAGGGCTCACGTACATCAGAGTAGCAGTCACATCATGGGAAGTGTAGTCAATAGATACACTCATCCAAAATACAAACTAGAGGCTAACATGTGCCTCATCAAAAAGAAACCACCAACAAACGGAAGCAAAACAAGACTCCTGGCCATAGGTACGTAACTAGGTATCGAGAGCTCCCGCTTTACGATCCCTAACTACTGAGAAAGGCAAAAGGTACTGCCCAACTCAAAATTCCCCTAAACGGGGATCCTCAGACTCTTCCATATCAACGGATGCATGAACTGCGCCATCCTCAGCAACAACTGCCTCCTCGGTACCTGTATCTGACATACACATAGCACATATGCACAAACACATGTATAGGGAGATAAGAACAACATGATCACCATAAAATGGGAAAGTAGCAGTAGAAGGAAATACAAAGTATACAATATGCACATAACCATATTTATCATGTTTCACATTCCTAACTTAGACACTAATTATTTATTACACTGTGGTTACATAATTATAGACTCGTGGCCACTAACTACATAGCTTGTTATACTCCTCACCACTCAGAGTACAACCCTATGTCACAATGTACTCATCACCACTCAGAGTATCAGTCAGTTGTCCAAGCAACATACCCTGCTCAACGTGACCTAAGAGCACATCCCTATACCCCTGATCACTCAGGGTCGGGTATCTAGGCCTACACTCGGGATCGTTCACCAAGGACGTGACGTTTACAGCACTCGTCGGGGTAAACGGGCACAACTGAAACCACGACACTATAGCGGCCAAACTATCGGTCTCCTGTGGAATATTTCCAGACCCCATGATATGTGAAGAAGATTTCCTTCTTAAACTTGGCTGGGTTTAGATGATGACAAGATTACTGATCAAAAAGAAGAAAAGCCTCCGATAGATCAAGTCAAAGAAATCATTCTACAGAGACTTTAATTATGTATTGTCAATTCTCTGTAAGTATGGTTTGTATCTTTGACATATTACAAGCTGTGATTATATAACTTAGATGTGCTCAAACAAATCATTTCTTAAGTTTAAAACTTAATCTAAGTTATTTTCAAAGTTAAATGTTGAAGCAATCCTTTTGAAATCTCAAGAAAACACTTTTTCATTGCGATGTCGACACCTCAAAGTCAGAATCGATTACCTAAAGTCTCGGTGATGTGGGTGTAATCGATTGTCTAAAATGTGTAATCGATTACATCAACTAAATTTTTGAATAGCTGATTGTCTAAAATGTCTAAAATGTGTAATCGATTACCACAACGACGTAATCGATTACCACTGCTTCAAAACCAAATTTTCTGAAACGTTATGATTTCAAATGGTGTGTTTTGGTCCCTGGAAAGGTGCCAAGCATCACCTTGCTTCAGACATGATCTGATGTGTATATATATACCTTTCTTGTACATCAGAACAGATAGAACTTTCATTCTTTCAATCATAAGAGTTCAATATCATTTTACAAGTTCTAAACCTTCAAAACTTTCTTGCCTAGAACTTAGATACTATTTTCATATTCTGAAAAAGTTCTTGAGCACTAAAGTTGTATAGTTACAAAGTGATATTGATCTGATACACCATATGCTTTACCATTCTTCACAGCTTATTAAACTCATCCTTGTGTTGGGTTTTGGTTTGAAAAAGATAGTGGGGTGCTATCTTGTTGTATAGAGATTGTTAGGAGCCTTGGGGTGAGGCTTGCTTGTAACAAGAATTTCTATCATAGTGAATTGCTCTGCAGGTGTCAGAAGAACTGGATGTACCCAAGTGGTTAGGGGAACCAGTATAAATTCTTGTGTCTCAATCTTCTTCCTTATCCTTTTACTTGTGTTTATCAATCAAACTCTATCTATTTGTCCATAAAACAAAAGAACGAGAAAAATCTCTAAAAGTTACTCGAAAAGTGTTCAACCTAATTCACCCCCCTTAGGTTGTATACCATACTTACAATTGGTATCAGAGCAGGTTAAGGTAACCTGCTCCTTCGATCCATGGCTTCCGCAAGCAACAATCCTACTTTTAGAGATGGTGGCAGTAACAACAAGCCTCCATGTTTCGTTGGAGAACACTATGACTTCTGGAAGATTCGCATGCAATCCTATCTTGAAGCACAAGGAGAAGAAATATGGGATCTTTGTAGAGAATGGTCCTTATGTGCCTACAACAGTCATTAACAATGAAGTGCAAGACAAAGTCAAAACCTCATGGACGGATGATGACAAGAAGAGAGTACTCTACAAAAAGGCCAAGAACATTCTACAACAAGATTAGGTATGGATGAATTCTTTCAGATCTCACATTGTAAAAGCGCTAAAGAGATTTGGGATACTCTAGAAGTAACCCATGAAGGAACAAGAGAAGTAAAGAGATCTAAACCGAATACTTTATCACAAGAGTATGAAATGTTTAGAATGCACTGGTGAATCAATACTTGATTTGCAAAAGAGATTCTCTCATTTGACAAATCACTTAATGGCTCTTGGAAAAACCTTTACCAATGATGAGTTGAATCTTAAAATTCTTCGATCATTGACTTCGGAATGGCAACCAAAGGTTACAAAGAATTTCAAAAGAAAAGTCCACAAAAATGACTTCATGCATTATTTGGAAAACTCCAAGAACATGAATTGGAACTTGGAAGATTGGAAGAGACTGAAGTCAAAGAGAAGAAGAACAAAAGTATTGCCTTAAAGGTTGAAACCAGAAAACAACATGAAGAAGAAAGCACTGATGAAGATGAGAATATCACCCTCCTGGTAAAAAGGTTTGGAAAATTTCTTAAGAAAGACCAAAATATTAAATTTGATAACAAAAAGAAATTTTTCAAGAAAAGGGATACATCCACTTCAAATCAGAACTTCACATGTTTTGAATGCGGTAAGGAAGGACATATGAAAGCAGAATGTCCTAATCTGACAAAGAAGAAGTACTTCAAAGGGAAAAAGGAATTCAAATCCAAAAAGGCCTACATTGCATGGAATGACAATGAAGTAAGGACATCCTCCGATTCAGAAAGTGGAGAATCTGAAGTCAAAGCACTAATGGCATCACATCACTCAGATGATGAACAAGAGGTTTGAAGCACAATTTGATTAGCATAAGTCAACTCTGCGATAAAGGATTCAGAGTAAACTTCATCAAGGAAAAATGTATCATTGAAAATGAAGCCTCTCCTGAAGAGAAGTTAGTGGGAAATAGAATCGACAACTCCTATAAGGTATGTCTAGATGATTTATCTTTGAAGATTAAATGTCTAGTGGTAAACAATAATGATGCATGGCTTTGGCACAAAGAATAGCACATATTCACATGGAACATTTGAATAAGCTTGTCAAACATGATCTTGTTATTGGATTACCCAAAATGAGATTTGTCAAAGATAGATTATGTGACGATGCCAAAAGGAAACAAACAAAATCCTCTTTCAAACCAAAGAATGTGGTATCAACTACAAGACCACTTGATTGATTCACATGGATCTTTTTGGTCCCTCAAGAACTAGAAGCTTTGGAGGTAATGTTTATGCTTTAGTTATTGTTGATGATTTCTCTAGATATTCTTGGACTCTATTTTTAGCACAAAAAGGTGATGCATTTAAGGCGTTCAAGAAATATGCAAAACAAGTGCAAAATGAAAAATCTATGAAGATTGTGTCAATTAGAAGTGATCATGGTGGGGAGTTCCAAAATGCTCTTTTTGAGGAATTCTGTGAAGAACATGGAATCACTCACTACTTCTCAGCTTCAAGGACTCCTCAACAAAATGGCGTGGTAGAAAGAAAGTATCGATCTCTAATTGAACTAGCTAGAACAATGCTCAGGAATTCAAGTCTACCAAAGTACTTACAGGCGGATCACGATGAAGTACAGCTTGCTATGTTACAAATCGAGTCAATATAAGGCCGATCTTGAAAAAGACTCCTTATGAACTATATAAAGGAAGAAAGCCAAACATCTCACATCTTCATGTCTTTGGATGTAAATGTTTTGTACTCAACAATGACAAAGACAACCTAGGTAAGTTCGATGAGAAATCTGACGAAGGTATATTTCTTGGCTATTCTCTTTCAAGTAAAGCCTATAGAATTTATAATAAAAGAACCTTAGTTATAGAAGAATCTATGCATGTTTCCTTTGATGAAACTAACCCATCTGTAGAGAAAGTTTCTTGTGACGATGATGATGATATAATGGAAGCATCTACAAAAGACACTACTAAGGATGCTGAGTCAGAATTACCTAAGGAAGACTCTGACAAAGAAAAACAAATTAATTCAATCAATCACCAAGACGACAATCTTCAACAAGAGCAGAATCATCCTGATCTACCTCGTGAATGGAGAATTCATCGGGATCATCCTCTTGATAAAGAATTTGGTGATATTGAATCAGAGTAAAAACAAGATTAAATCACAGGAAGCTTGCCAATACATGGCTTTTGTCTCTCAAATAGAACCTTCAAAGATAAATGAAGCTCTTGAAGACGATCAATGGATTCTTGCCATGCAAGAAGAGTTAAACCAATTCGAAAGGAATCAAGTTTGGGAACTTGTTCCTAGACCACAAGACAAACACATCATTGGTACAAAATGGGTGTTTAAGAACAAACTTGATGAGAATGGAATAATTATTCGAAACAAGGCAAGGTTGGTTGCTCAAGGCTATAATCAAGAGGAAGGAATTGATTTTGAAGAGACATTCGCTCCTGTTGCAAGGTTAGAAGCTATACGTTTATTACTTGGTTATGCTTGTTCTTTAGATTTTCAATTATTTCAAATGGATGTCAAAAGTGCCTTCTTGAATGGATACATAAATGAGGAAGTTTATGTCAAACAACCTCCTGGGTTTGAAGATTTCAAAACCCCCTCACATGTATTCAAATTAAAGAAAGCTCTTTATGGCTTAAAACAAGCTCCTAGGGCTTGGTATGACAGACTTAGTCAATTCTTAAGTGAAAAAGGATTTGAAAAGGGTAAGGTAGATACTACTCTATTCATCAAGAGAATTAAGGATCACACTCTATTGGTCCAAATTTATGTTGATGACATCATTTTCGGATCAACCAATAAAGATTTGTGTGAAGAGTTCTCAATGGTAATGCAAGGAGAATTTGAAATGTCCATGATGGGAAAGCTGAATTACTTTCTTGGACTTCAAATCCAGCAAACTAAGAATGGTATCTTCCTAAATCAATCAAAATACTGTAAAGAACTGTTAAAAAGGTTTGACATGGATAACTGCAAAGAGATTGCAACTCCTATGGGATCTGGTACTTATATTGAGTCATCAAGAAATATCGAGGTATGATTGGTTCATTATTATACTTAACTGCCAGTCGTCCTGACATTATGTTTAGTGTATGTCTCTGTGCCCGATTTCAAGTCAATCCAAAAGAATCTCATCTTTCTTCGGTAAAGAGGATCATGAAGTATCTAAAAGGGACAACAAATGTTGGCCTATGGTATCCCAAAGGTAGTATATGTTCTTTAGTTGGCTACTCAGATTCTGATTATGCAGGATGCAAAACTGATCGAAAAAGTACTAGTGGCACATGCCATATCCTTGGAAATGCTTTGATATCCTGGTCTTGCAAGAAACAAGCAAGTGTTGCTCTCAAAGACCGCCAAGGTAATATATTGCAGCTGGAAGTTGTTGTGCTCAAAGTCTTTGGCTAAAACAACAACTATGTGATTATGGAATCAATCATGGATGCATTCCTATAAGGTGTGACAATACAAGTGCTATAAATATTTCAAAGAATCCTGTTATGCACTCTCGTACCAAGCATATAGACATTCGACATCATTTTCTACGAGATCATGTTCTAAAAGGAGACGTGGAGATTACATTTGTTGATACTCATGCTCAATTAGCGTACATCTTCACAAAGCCATTAGCCAAAGAACCCTTCTTCAAAATAAGAAGAGAACTTGGCATTTTGCATGAAAAGGATATATGAGACCAACACATTTGGTGACAGGTTCTTTCATTTAATCTATATGTTTTTATTGTGTCATTCTAGTATATGTATATGTTTTTAATCATAAATCTATGTGATATGTTTGTTATACATAGAATAGATACTCATATATTGCATGTTTTATCAATATTTTTTAAAATTTTACCATGTGTAATCGATTACAATATCAGGGTAATCGACACTGCTTAAAAATTTCAGTTTTTCGCTCCATCGACCCGTTGTGTAATCGATTAGCACTGGGTGTAATCGACATATCCGCGAAAATTTATAAAACCGACGCTTTTTCTGCATAAAAACAGTTTCCCAAACCATTTCTTTCACTCTTGTAATCGGTTACCTCTCATTTTTTCTCAACCACCTACCTTCCAATCCTCATTTCTCCCATTTTTGCTCAAATCCTTCACTTCTAATCCCTCATCCTCTTCCCTTTGATGGCCCTCTTCTGATTTTTCCCCAAAAATTTGAACCCTAAGTCTTCATTCACCACTATCTTCACCATGGAACATTCAAGGAAGTTCAGAAGCAAGAATCCTTCTGTGACTGATGCAAGGAGAACAAATCCCAATCCTCTGGACTTATCAAGGCTGTTGGCTAACACTGATCAAAGAACTCGCTTCCAACAGTTCATTGGTAGGAAACTAATCACTCCAAAGTATGTGAGTCTTCTTGCCTTTGCTAGATTCAATTTTCCTACATTGATTGAAAGTCAGGAAGTGACACCCCTTGCTATTGATTTTGGAACTTATTACCCTGATCTTGTTAGAGTGTTTTATTGCAATTTAGAGGCTAAGGGTAGTGGTCTGGTTTCTTGGGTGAAAGGGGTTCCCATTAAATTATCCTTGAAGCAAGTTGGAGAGTTTCTTGATATTCCATTTGAGGGAGAACGGATTCATACTGATTTCTTATGTGATTGGGAGGAGTATGACAAGAGAGAATTTTATTTATCCATGTGTCGATATGATGAGACTGAAATTGCCAACAAAAGACAAAGGTCTGGAGCAACCTCTTCTGCTAGAAACATTCTTTCTGTAGGACACTTGAATGTTGATGATCGACTTCTTCATTATGTTCTCTGCTATGTCTTAGTGCCTAAGGCCTCCAACTACTCTCAAATCAATGATTTTGAAATGCAAATCATGTATGCTATCAAAAATAATAAACCTATCAACTGGGCCTATTTGGTTGTGAATCACATGTTGTCACTGAAGCAGCGAACTACCAGTTTGCCTTATGCTAGACAAATCTCTCGCTTGTTGGAATGCTGCAATGTAGACACCAACAATGAGGTTTCTCTGGAAATGACACCTGCTGAAAATGAAATCCATATGGATATCTTGCCAAAAATGGGTATAAACTGGGATGCTTCTGCTCGAGTCTACAGGCATCGAAGCGAATTGCTACACCCTGCACAAGAAGATGAAGAACCTCAAGATGGTGAGGTCACCAATCAAATGATTATGGATGAGCTTCGGAGTGTCCGTGGCTACATGGCTGAGAGGTTTGATCAATTGTCTGCTCGCATGAACCGCCTTGAAGCCTTTAGAAATGACAATGAGGAGGATGAAGAGTAGCCTGATTTGCTTCATCATGCATGCATCTTATTATCATTATGTCATATTTGTTTATGTTGGATTTCCAAATCTAGTTATGTATTATTTCTTTAATTTTACTTTGTTTATGTTTTTTTTTATTTGGACTTTATTAAGTAGGACTTTTGCAAACTTTGTATGGATGTTTACTTCTAGTCTTTAGTTTGTGTTTGACTGAGCTTGGTAAATCTATGCGCTATATTGTGTTTATGCTACTTTTTCTTCTTTTTGATGATGTCAAAGGGGAGAAAGGAGATATTATTTGTATATCTTGTATATTACTAACTTTTCAGGTTTCCCAACTCCAATACAAAGGGAGATATACAAGACAGGGGAGCTTTTCCGTCATGAACCGTTAAAAAGATTGGTGTTTGTCAACAACAAAAAGGGGGAGATTGTGAAGAAGATTTCCTTCTTAACCTTGGATGGGTTTAGATGATGACAAGATTACTGATCAAAAAGAAGACAAGCCTCCGATAGATCAAGTCAAAGAAATCATTCTCTACGTAGACTTTAATTATGTATTGTCAATTCTCTGTAAGTATGGTTTGTATCTTTGACATATTACAAGTTGTGATTATATAACTTAGATGTGCTCAAACAAATCATTTCTTAAGTTTAAAACTTAATCTAAGTTATTTTCAAAGTTAAATGTTGAAGCAATCCTTTTGAAATCTCAAGAAAACACTTTTTCATTGCGATGTCGATTACCTCAAAGTCAGAATCGATTACCTAAAGTCTCGGTGATGTGGGTGTAATCGATTGTCTAAAATGTGTAATCGATTACATCAACTAAATTTTTGAATAGCTGATTTTCAACGTACACATGTAATCGATTACCACAACGACGTAATCGATTACCACTGCTTCAAAACCAAATTTTCTGAAACGTTATGATTTCAAATGGTGTGTTTTGGTCCCTGGAAAGGTGCTAAACGATCACCTTGCTTCAGACATGATCTGATGTGTATATATATACCTTTCTTGTACATCAAAACAGATAGAACTTTCATTCTTTCAATCATAAGAGTTCAATATCATTTTACAAGTTCTAAACCTTCAAAACTTTCTTGCCTAGAACTTAGATACTATTTTCATATTCTGAAAAAGTTCTTGAGCACTAAAGTTGTATAGTTACAAAGTGATATTGATCTAATACAGCCATATGCTTTACCATTCTTCACAGTTATTAAACTCATCCTTGTGTTGGGTTTTGGTTTGAAAAGATAGTGGGGTGCTATCTTGTTGTATAGAGATTGTTAGGGAGCCTTGGGGTGAGGCTTGCTTGTAACAAGAATTTCTATCATAGTGAATTGCTCTGCAGGTGTCAGAAGAACTGGATGTACCCAAGTGGTTAGGGGAACCAGTATAAATTCTTGTGTCTCAATCTTCTTCCTTATCCTTTTACTTGTGTTTATCAATCAAACTCTATCTATTTGTCCATAAAACAAAAGAACGAGAAAAATCTCTAAAAGTTACTCGAAAAGTGTTCAACCTAATTCACCCCCCCTCTTAGGTTGTATACCATACTTACATGATATACAACCCCAAGGTCTATGTGACCTACAATATTACCTCGTACTCGTACTCGAGTATCTCCTGACCTCGTGCACCACACACGGTTGTGATATAGCACCAACACATTCATTTTAAAAGCTCACACCACTCGCATTTCACCTTACACTTAGATTTACTTTTATTCACTATATTTACTATTCACATTATGCACGTTACATCTCACATTGGTCATAGTCTGAATCACTTAGTTATTTAGCAGCGACACAACACTTAATATCACATATTATACATATAGAGTATCACACTTGGCATTTCATCACATAAGCACAAATCATATATTCCAACACATGTTTCTAGTATCACACATAACACATAAATTCAGGATCATACGCTAAGTAGGTCAAACACTGGACCCAGAACACACAATATTACTCCTATGTTAGTTGATAGGTTCATGACACCTGTCCTCAGATACCGTAAACCGTAACCCCTATCCTTAGGTGTTACTGACCTCAACCTCTAGTAAGGCTTAGGTACCCTACGCATACAATGTATATTATTCTATTCTTGCAATCCCGGTAAAAATGTATTCTTATTCCCACCTGGATTCCAAAGCGTAACTCGGCGTTCCACCAACTCCTAAGGCCTCAACCAAAGAAACACAAGCACAAACTCCTCTCTCCCTAACACATCCAGGTTCTATCCCTCACAATTAAAATACCATGAGTTGCCCAAAAACTCCACCGAGCACAGCCACACGGTCCATAATTCACTGGAAACACAGAAATGCACTAAAATTAGAATTAGGGCAAACTAGGGAATTACAAAAATACCATAAAGGATTTGGCCAGCCCCTGTTCTAAGGGTTCTAAGAATCTAACTTACCCAATTCTAACTTCTGACAAGGTTTTTCGGACGTTCGGTACCCGCACTTGCACTAAACCCCTAAAATACGAAGAATAGATAATTAGGGACTATGAACAACAGCAAGGAACAACAAATTCTCCCACATGTTCACTGAGAACAGGGTGTTCCCCTCTGTTTCGTGACATATGGAAACTCCTCTGGGAGTTTCGGCAAAACCTTAGCTCATTTGGTACCCGTATGGCTCAACCGGGGTCCAAAACACAGTCTGATTAGGGTTAAGCTGGAGAACCTTGAATCCTTACACCAAAATCAGAACGAAATAGAGGAGAATAACATTGAGGTGCTTAAGTTTACCTTGGCAAAACCTCGCTCGGAGATAAGCCCTAAAAAGTACGAACGACAACGAACGATTCGGTATGATTGAACGATTGAACCGGTACTTGAGATGGCTTGGGATTGAATCACCAAAACTTGGAATGCTCAAAAATTCTGAGGTTCTGGTCTGGAGATCAGTTAAGTTCGTGGTTTAAGAAGAAGAAATGGTAAAAGTGAAAAAAATGGGTTAAATGCCCTTAAATAGGAAAAATGGGTCGCTAGGTGCACTTCACTCGCGCTCCAGCGCGCCCTGCGGGCGCCTCCTGCACACTGCCCGCATCATGCACGTGCCCCACACGCGTTTCTTCTATGCGAAGTTCTCTCCTGCATGCCCACCACGTGGCTCCATGCATGAACACCACGTGTCATCTCCTGATTGGATTGCTCGCCACGTGTCACAGACGACAGAAGTTGCTGGTGTACCATAGACCAATGCGCTCAAGCACGTCCCACGCGCTTTTGCGCAGTTTTGTCTGATTTCACGCGATTTCTTCGATTTTGACGCTCGTACAACCCAGAACTTGATACCCTAACACTTAAACATCATTCTAAACATATAGGACACATGATTGACCTCAGAATTAAGGATTCTAAATCCCAATTACTCGCTCTGCTCTAGGTCACGAAAACACAAAACCCTAATTATAACTCTGATTGTTCTCAAATATTACGAGGCTTCTAAGACTAATACTGAAACACTATTAAGCACTTCTCTACAATACACACCTAGGTTCACACAAATACACTTATACACACACAATCACGCATTAAGAAAGATTACAAAATTGAGGATGTTACACAAAGGCCACCACCTTTTCTCCAGTGAACATAGTACCCTGGTCTGTGGTAATGGTTTCAGAAATACCAAACCTGTAAATGATTTGGCATTGTATGAATCTAATCATATCATCTTGAGTCACATTCACCATATGTTGTGCTTCTATCCATTTGGTGAAGTAGTCAGTCGCAGCTGTGATAAACGTATGCCTCTTGGAAGAA
The DNA here is from genome assembly GCA_037113605.1 of Calophaca sinica. Taxonomy (NCBI): domain Eukaryota; kingdom Viridiplantae; phylum Streptophyta; class Magnoliopsida; order Fabales; family Fabaceae; genus Calophaca; species Calophaca sinica. Next base: position 91,691,349 of record CM073730.1, read on the forward strand.
GGAGGATAGATTTTTCCTATCTAGTCCATTGCCTATCCCCTAAATGGCCATGGTTTTATCGTTGGATGCAAATTCTCAGCTGGAACCCTTTGTATTGGACCATGTAGCTGATAGACTTCACACTCTTTGGCATATTATTAACAATTAGTTGTAATGATAGGCCAATAATACCTATGCCTGTATATTAGCCACTTTATAATAGGTCCAGCCCTATGAGAGCCGCAAATTCCTTCATGTACTTCCCCCATAACCTTCATGGATTCATCTTTATTGATCCACCTAATTAGCACTCCATTGATAGTTCTCCTATAGAACTTATCATCCACCAAAACATACTTAAGTGCTTTCTGCTTAAATTTGAAGTCAGTACTACTTGAAGGATCTTTCAGATAGTTGATCAACTCTTTCTTCCAAGAGTCGATCGTATCTAAAGAGGCATATTCCTATAGTGGATACTCCTCATGGTTTACTTTGACTTTCATATCTTTGTATCCTGAGGCTTATTGAGCTAAGTCGTTGCCCTCTTCATTTTCTTCCCTGGGAATGTGACACACTATGGCATCAGCAAACAGGCGCAATAGCCTACTATCCATTTCATAGCATTCTTTCAAGTTAGGATTATTGCATTTGTATTCCCTAGTTAGCTATTTTATGACTAACTGCGAATCTCCCATCACTTGAACATAGTTTGCTTTCATAGTTGCCAGAATCCTAAGCCCCAAAATCAATGCCTTATACTCTGCTTGATTATTGGAACAACTAAGATCTAGCTAACACATGAATTTCCAACTCCTTCCTGTTGGACTTGTAATGGTTATACCAGCACCTACCCCTTTTTGAGTCCTTGACCCATCAAACATCAAAACCTAAGGTTTCAAGTTGATACACGCAACTTGATCGACTAAGGGGTCACTTACCTTAATACCCTTGTTGAGTTAAGAAGTCAGCTACCGCTTGACCCTTCATTGCTCTTAATGGAACATATTTTAACACAAAAGCATTTAACTTAATGGCCCCCACTTCATTAGTCGACTTTGTAAGACAAGCCTATTAAGCAAATACCTAACAATATCAATTTTACACAAAACCAATATTTCATTAGGCAACAAATAATAATATTCTAGTTTTGTACAAGCATAGAACAATGATAAACATAATTTCTCAATAGGGGTATATCTGGTTTCTGCATCATTCAATATTTGGCTAAGATAATACACAACTCTTTCTGTCCCATCATCAACATCTTGTGCCAGCAAGCAGCCGATTGATTCTTCCTCTACAGCTATGTATAGTTTGAGCGGCCTTCCTGACATCGGGGGTGTTAGCACAGAAGGATTGGCAAACACCTGCTTGATCTGCTCAAATGCTTGTTGCTACTCTTTTCCCCATATCATGACATCAGAGTCCTTTAGCCTCAACAGAGGGGAAAAGGCCTTCATCTTCCCAGCCGAATTAGCTATGAACTTTCTTAGGAAATTGATTTTACCTATCAAACTTTGAAGCTCTTTCTTATTCCTAGGAGGCCTAGCTTCCAAGATAGCTTTCACCTTGTTTTTGTCTACTTCAATCCCTTGATGGTGGACCAGGAATCGTAGGAAATTGCTAGCCATAACTTCAAAGGCACACTTGGCAGGATTCATCTTTAGCATATGGATCCGCATTCAAAGCCTGCTCTAATTCTACAAAATGGCATTCAAAGTCCTTGGACTTGACAACCACTTCATCAATGTATACTTCCATAGTCTTACCAATCAAGTCATGGAAAATGGTCTTCATAGCCCTTTGTTACGTAGCCCCAACACTCTTAAGTCCAAAAGGCATGAACACCCACTCATATATCCACGAAGCTCTAGGGCACCTGAAGGCTGTCTTGTGTGTATCTTCTTTTGCTAAGAAGATTTGGTTATACCCTGAGTATCCATCCATGAATGTAAGAATACGATGAGTGGTTGTCGTATTGACTAACATGTCAGCCACAAGCATAGCATATTCATCCTTTGGTGTTGCCAAATTCAGGTTTCTATAGTCAATACATACTCTTATCTGGCCATTTTTCTTAACCACGGGGACTATATTGGACATCCATTCTACATATCTAGCCGTTCTGATGAAGCCTACCTTCAATATTCTTTCTATCTCAGCTTTGATTTGAGGCATCATCTGGGGATTAAATCTGCGAGGGGACTGCTTGAAAGGCATGTACCCTTCCTTAATGGACAACCTGTGTTCCACCAATTCTCTTGCCAAACCAGGCATTTCATAGTTATTCCAAGCAAAAAAATCCTTGTATTGCTGAATTAGCTCGACTAGCTTGCCTCGTTTGTCTTCTTCTAGCAGCCCACTTACTTTGACCGTTCTGGCCTCCTCTGATGTTCCCACGTTAATTTCAATTAGAGGGTCTTGTACCTCAAAAGCAGGTGTAGTTTTGTGAAGAGGGGAATCTAATTCCATATGATCGGCTGCAAGTATCTTGTCAGGCTCAACTTACATACCTTCTTTCCTGAAGAACAGGTTCTCTTCCTCATCTTCACTCTCGAGGTTACCTTCCTTCACCATGGCATCCATTACCTTGGACTCGGCCCTAAAAATCTCCAGTTGACCCAATAAGTCTTCAAGTATTTGTGACTCTTTATCCATTAGTCACATGGACATTAGGCCATGATTCGGTTTGAGACTTCAACTTGAATCCTTCATTGGTGAGATCACATGCCTTCCAAGCCCCTTCTTCATAGTCCTCTGGAATAGCAATAGGCCCTAAATACGGAGAATATAATAATGCCTCCAACATGTTTACCTCAGCTAAGAAGGGATTCTTATCAGCTTCGATTGTCTCCACATTGTCTCCAACCCAAAACCTCAACTTCTGGTGGAGTGTAGAGGGTACTCATTGGCTGGTGTGGATCCAGTCTCTACCCAAAATTATGTGGTAGGAAGGCTTACCATCTACTAGGAAGAAAACTGACTTGATGGTTTTGGGGCCTACAGTTACTTCGGCTATCAAAACAACAAGAGCTGTGGATGGTTCTCCCATGAAGTTGGACATTTGCTTGTTAGTAGGCACCAAGTCTTTTAAACTTTTCCCAAGTTTTCTCATGGCTGCAATGGGCATCATGTTTAAAACGGCTCCACCATCCACAAATACCCTTCCAAAGATTTTTCCATTAATGTAAGCCTTGATATACAGAGGTTTCAAGTGCTTTACCATCTCTTCAGTAGGCTTTTCAAAGACCATTTTGGTAGCCTCATCAGCCGATTGTTCAGCTAATGGGGCCCATTTTGTTTCTTCTGCAAGCACATCACCCTCCAAACTTCCAAGCTGGGGGCTGTCTGCCAAAAACTCCTCAAGAAATAAACTAATTGCTTCTATGTCTGCTAACAAGCCATCAGCTTCCTCATTGAATAAGAGATCCAACAAGGAATCTTCCATGGTATCATCTGTTTCCCAGTGCATCTCTGGAATTACTGACCCCTTTATAGTAATTGCCTCATCATCTACATCGACTGAAGCAATTAGGCCTTCTGCCTCAAGAGAAGGATCCTGTCCATCGATTGGCTGCACACTCTGGGGCACTTTTTCTTTTTGATCTTCCCCTGCTTCCAGTTTAGGAAAGGCTTGATCAAGCATGTTGCTTGTTGCGGCTCAGGCAAATGCACTTGATCGTAACTCGTAATAAAGTGGAGTATTTTTAAGACTCCGAATGTCGAACCCACAGAGAATGCGTGAGTACTAAATTAATATATATCCTTTATTATTTTAGACGAATGAAGAAAGTGATTATGAGAACACTAACAATCAATTAAAAAGCAATAGAACAAAAGCAATTTCGCAAGAAAGAATAGAGATCAAGTAAGGAAAGCCTAGGGGAACCGAGTTCACTAATATTAGTCCCTGAATCTATTACCTGCTATTACGAACTATATTTCCTTATTGAAAGCCAATCACTTACTCTAGATTACTAATAACTACCCATTTAATAGCCTTCTTCCTAACTAACTACTCTGTTTGGTCCAGGAACGTAATTAAAGGAAAGAACAATAAGAACAAGCAAGTTTATCAATTCAATGATTGATTGGAAATAAGCAATTACCTTGACCGGGCATAAAAAGCAAATTCTGTTAATCCTAGAGTTCCAATAACTAATTTATTAAGGATTAGCTACTTCCTATGGGATTAAGCATGCTAGGAAAAACACATTCATAAGGATAATAAGAAGTTCATAAAAGCGATTAAATAAATATCAAGAACATCGTAAAAGATCCCCTATCAGCCCCTAGGGATGGAATTAGCTACTATTTCTCAACATAATAGAATAACACCAATCCAAACAAGAAATCATAAAAGAAAGAAAAGACAAGAGGCAAGAGGCAAGAGCTAAAATGGTCAAGTGACCCTGTGACATCCACACCAAAATTTAAAATTTAAATGGAGCCGCCACCAATATTTTATTTTTATAGGAAACATTGGAAAACCTATTTTTTGGATATTTTTGAATTTAATGAAAAAAAAAAGATGGTCTTTGAACCAGATTTTGAGCTCGGGAGTTGGTTACGCATAGGGAAGGTATTAGCACCCCTAAAACGCCCATAAAAGTGGTACCTTTAATTGTTTTAAAAAACATGTTTGCCTTATCAAGAATTATTTCATAAAGAAAAAGCATGAGTCTAAGGTTTCTACAAACAGATCATAAATGAGGAAGATTAACTTTTATTTTATCTTAAAGCTAAATAATCAATCTAATGCCAAAATTGTTAATTTGAATCAGATTTAAAAATGTCTCCTTTATAAGAAAGAAAATCGAACTTTCTTTAATAGTTATAGTAATTATAGTAACTAATTTCTCATGTTAAATACTCTTTCTCCTATAATTGATTAAGAAATAAAAGGAAGCATTTTTGCCACTAAATTTAATAACAATAACAATAATAGGTAAAAAACAAGTTTACAAGAATCAAAAGAAATATCCCTTTTTTATTTACCACTTTTACTGAAGAGAAAATATTGGCGTAGAATTTAGAAGAATATATAGATTTTAAATAAAACTATGTAAAAAAAACAAAATTAACCCTATCATACAACAGCAATAAAAAAATTAAAAATAAAATACAAAATCAGAAAGAGCATAGATAATGAAGATAATGATGTATTAGATCTGAAGATTCAATCTTTTACATACACAATCGTACAGAAATAGGAATGGTAGCAACTTGGAGCGAATGAAAAAAAAAAAAGAAGATAAAAACCTGGTTATAGTTATCTCAGCAACCAGATCGGAATTGCACAGAGAAGAAACTGAAACTCTAGAAAAGAAAAAAAAAAGTGTTTACATTTTCAGATCTCTCTTTTTCTTTTTTTCTCTATTCTTCAGTCTTTTCTTCAAGAACTGCTCTCTCGGTGACTCTTTTCAGATCCCGAAAACTCTCCTCGGTTCCCTCCCCTTTTTCTCCTCTTTGAGAGGCTTTTATAGCATTCTTCGAATCTGTTACAGAAACAAAGAAAGATCAGGATCAAAATAAACTGGGAATCAAAGGAAATAAATGAAGAAAAAGAGAATAGAATCACTCCCTGATTTGGTTCTGGATGTCCATGTTTTCCTCTCAACCGAATCTCCATAAATCCGAGACATATCATCGAAAAAAGGGGGATTTTGGTGTGATTTGGTTTGAGATTAAGAAAGAGAGATTTGATTGATTCACCAAAATATGCTTTCTGAAAAGGAAGGGAATGGAAGAGGATCTTTTGCCTTATTTTTTCTATTTCTTTTTTTTGCCTTATTTTTTTTATTTTCTTTATTCATTCTATGAGACCAAAAATATTATTTTTATTTATTTATTTATTTAATATTACTACTACTAATTTTAATAAGCAAAAATAAATTAAAAGAAAGAGGCCGGACAAAATTAGGGTACGACAGCTGCCCCTCCTTAATTACATTTTACTCGAAGGTCTTCGTGCATTCGTTGTAAAAGGTAATTAAGGAAAAAGGACTCTAATTTTGTCCAGAACGAAATTGTTTGAGGATGCGAGATTGGCTCCCGACTTTGCTTTGGGATTCTAGGTATGATTCCTAGTGAATTCCCTGTAAGGCATAGGTTTAGTTCCTAACTCTTACAAAATTGGTGAGAGATTCTAGGTTCGATTCCTAGTGAATTCCCGGTAAGGCGTAGGTTTGGTTCCTAACTCTTACAAAATTGATGAGAGATTCTAGGTTTGATTCCTAGTGAATTCTCGGTAAGGCATAGGTCTGATTCCTAACCTTCACATCTTTGGTATTGATTACTTCCCTACTTAGGGAAAGTTTAGAGTGCGAGCTTCTTCGTCACTCGACACAGGTTTGGGTCAGATTCCCAACAAGGATAAGTCAGGTTCTTAACTCTTGCTAAAAGGTACGGATTGGCTACCCTATTTAAGTAAGGTCCGAGATATGAGCTTCTCTGTCACTTAATATGGGTTCGGGTCAGATTCCCGACAAGGTATAGGTCAGATTCCTAACTCTTACTAAAGTATGGAGTGGTTTTCTTATTGCAGGTGAATGTCCAGTGTACGAGCTTCTCTGTCACTCGAAACAGTTTGGGTCAGATTCCCGACAAGGTGTAGGTCAGATTCCTAACTCTTGTTAAAAAGGTGTGGATCGATTTCCCTGAATTGAGGAGGATCCGAGACGCGGGTCAGGTTCCCGACTAAAAGCTTGGGATCAGATTCCCAAGGTGGTGGGTCAGATTCCCAGCAAGGTGTAGGACAGGTTCCTAACTCATGCTAATAGATTGAATAGGTTGAGTACTAGCTCTTACTGAGTAACAACAGACCAACTGTATGTGATATTTGAGAGGGTGGGTCAATGGACCCAAAAACTTTGATGATCATGCAGGATGCAATGAAAGGTATGCCATGCATGAAATGAAATTTTTTATTTTTTAGAGAAATGTTTTTTTAAGGTGGGTCGTGGACCCAAAAGTATTGATGATCATGCAAGATGCAATGAATGGTATGCCATGCATGAAAAAAATTTATTTTTAGAGAAATGTTTTTTTAAGGTGGGTCGTGGACCCAAAAGTATTGATGATCATGCAAGATGCAATGATGGTATGCCATGCATGAGTATTATTTGCTTTGAAAGATTTTTGATTTCCCTGAATTCCTTTTGAGGACGCTGCCCCTAGACTCGTGGGATGATAAGTTTTTGTCGGATTGCTTGTCCAAATGGTTGACTTTATACTGCACCAGGTTTGCATATTTTCCCTTGATAAATAATATTATGGATCCTTAAATTCTCATTTTCATGCTTTGAATGCTCCTAAGAGGATCAGATTGACAACTTTGATCCATAGAGACTTTTCAGTGTCCCTTTGGCCTTCATCCAGCCATGTGAGGAAGGATCTATGTAAAGATGTGGATCACCTTGTGTAGTTCTGAAACTGGAACGAAATCTTGAATGCGAAGCTTGTAGATGATGGGCTTAGCTTTTGCCCCCAGCTTCTTGGTTTATGTTTAGATCTGTGAGGTCCAATCTGGATTGACATGTTTGTAAATTTGGCCCTAATTTTTGCCTAGGCCGCTCTTTGCGAGTTTTCAACCTAGCGGGTCGCTCTAACTTCTGCCTAGACTGCCCTTTCAGGTTTTCAGCCTAGCGAGCATTTTCTTTTATATTCTTTTTTTTTGGGTAAAGCAACTATACCGAGGAGTTTATATGGATTTCCTCTTTCAAAAATCAAGTTTTAAGAAAATATGAGCAATTTGACTTTGATCAGAATGGACTTTATTAGGGTTGTAACGTGGCCAAGGGTTAAGGGTTATGAAAGAAAGGATATTTCAAGCCCAAAAAGTGTTTAAGGGTTTATGGAAATAAGGATCTTTAGTCTAAAGATGCACTTCATTGGTTGCTAGCATATTTGTTTCGCCTTTGCGGTTTCCTTTTTGATCTTTGCAGGTGTTTTTGACATGTTTTTGACATTTTTTTGAATTGTCTTTGATACCTTATTGCTTACTTTGCTCTTCTTTTTTCTGAAAAGACGAAGTTGATCGGAGACTTGTGCTTTTCTTCATTGCATGGACGATCCTTATTCAGGGTATTTAAAAGAAAATTTCGTTTTAGGCTCAAAAGGGGTGGCAAGGGATAAGTATTTGGATAAAGAAAAAGGGTCAAACTTCATCTCAAAATCTCATTGCTCAAATTTTCACAAAAATTAATTTTTGATAATTGCGCATTTGCTTTACCGTTTTATTTTATGTGCTAAAAATTGAGAAAAAAAATTCAAATTGCAGTTTTATTGATGAACTGAAAAGATGATAACATAATGAGCCCTTTACAAGATATGCCCCAGGGTTTCGGGCAAAGCGTAAAAACAAATGAAGGTTGCTTAAACAGGGCTATTCCTTGAAGTTTTATCACTCGGTATTGATCAGAGCCCAACAATTCTCAATGGAGTGGCCCACTGCCCCAACTTGGCATGGTGTGATGAGCAGCGTTTGTTTCTTCTTCCATCTCTTGGCTCATACTGCGCGATGGTTGTTGAATGCTGAGGTTGCCAATCCTTCCTCTTGTTATCCCGGCTTCCACTTTTTCTCCGACAACAACTAGGTCTGAGAAGCTTGAAGAGACATTTCCCATCATCAGATCATAGAAGGGTTGTTGAAGTGTGTCAATGAACGTGGTAACCATCTCTTTCTCAGATAGCAGAGGTTCCACTTGGGCTGCAATCCCTCTCCATCTTTGGGCATACTCTTTAAAGCTTTCATTGCCCCATTTTACCATGGTTTGCAACTGGGAGCGGCCAGGAGCCATGTCCATATTGTACTTATACTGTTTGATGAAAGCTTTAGCCAAATCATTCCAGGAGTTGATTTTGCCCCGCTCTAACTGCATATACCAGCGTAGGGATGCCCCGGTAAGACTCTCTTGGAAGAAGTGGATTAGGAGCTTATCATTACTGGAGCAGGAGGCCATCTTCCGGCAGTACATGATGAGGTGGCTTTTTGGACAAGTTAAGCCTTCATACTTGACGAACTCAGGAACTTTGAATTTTGGAGGAATCACCACGTCCAGGACCAAGCATACTTCTGAAGCTTTGAACCTAATATGATTTGCCCCTTCAATTGCTTTCAGCCTATCTTCCATAATTTGGAGTCTCTTCTGATCTAGGGGGTCTCTTGATGAGCCATTGGAAGCCTCTCGATACTCATTAGTGCTGGTGGAATGGTTCTCATCAATGGTCAATTTTGGATCCAAGTTCTGCAGAAGGTCAAATAACTTGTCGATCTTACATTGATTTGGTCGAGTTCTTATCTCATCGCTTGTTGATTCTGTTCCAACAAGTCCATGAGTCTAGATTGGGTTCGAGTCCGGTAGGGATGCAGGGAAAGCTTATTTGTGTCTATTTTTCTGTTGGGGAGAAAAAAAAAGAGTTATGTTATGTAGATGCCATGATTATGCATGTCATGAATGTTTTTTTTTATGTACATTTTATGCAAAATAATATGATGGATAATGGAGAAATATTTTTCTATTTTTTTGTTTTTTTTTTGTTTTTTTTTTGTTTTCTAAAGAAAATGAATGCAATGATGTTGTTAAAAAGAGAAAATGCCTTTTATTTTGAAAATTTATATTTTTTTTGAGGGAAAAAGAATGAGAAGGGAAAATATTTTTTGAAACTGTATTTTTAGCAAAGAAGAATAACAAATAATATTTTTTTGAGAAAAATATCATTTATTAACTTTCACAAATTTTGAAATGTGAATGGAAAATAAATGGATGGAGGAAAAACGGGCAGAGTGTGCCCCTTGTGATGTAGGCCGGTATTTCCTAAGATCTCAGGTCATACGACTTTTGTCACGTGGAAAATGGGATAAGGTATGCTCCTTTCGTGATATGGGCCGGTAGCTCCTTAAAAGGATCTAGGGTTTATATTAAGTGCCTTTCCATTGGGTGGATTCAAGATACTGATCTAAAAGGTCCCTAGAGCCAAGGGTCCCATTTGAAAATGTTACCACCAATAATAAGTATATTATTAAAGGATGGTTTTTTCTCAAATGGAGCCAAACTCTAGGTGAGGCTTTCATAGGAACCCACTGGCCGTACGTCCAGCAGAGCACCCATTACACAGCCTCTCCTAACTTAAGGTTCACTCGGGCCCGGGTATAGGGCACCCACTCATAGTGTGCGAAAATAAAGTGTATAAAGTGAAGTGTGTGAAGGAGCAAACTTAAAATACTACCCGCTGCAAAATAAATTAACAAATACATTTATATACAAGGTGGCTATCCTAAAGTTCATATATACATGTGAAACAAATAGAATAAATCAAAATTAAAACAAATAAATCAAAGATAAGAATAAAAGAAAGAAAAGGGAAATAAATCATTTAATAGGCGAACAAATTAATTCAAACAATTTTAAGGTCTAACTCTCTAAAGTCCCCAGTGGAGTCGCCAGCTGTGACAACCACACCAAAATTTAAAATTTAAATGGAGCCACCACCAATATTTTATTTTTATAGGAAATATTGGAAAACCTATTTTTTGAATATTTTTGAATTTAATGAAAAAAAAAAGATGGTCTTTGAACCAGATTTTGAGCTCGGGAGTTGGTTACGCATAGGGAAAGTATTAGCACCCCTAAAACACCCATAAAAATGGTACCTTTAATTGTTTTAAAAAACATGTTTGTCTTATCAAGAATTATTTCATAAAGAAAAAGCATGAGTCTAAGGTTTCTGCAAACAGATCATAAATGAGGAAGATTAACTTTTATTTTATCTTAAAGCTAAATAATCAATCTAATGCCAAAATTGTTAATTTGAATCAGATTTAAAAATGTCTCCTTTATAAGAAAGAAAATCGAACTTTCTTTATTAGTTATAGTAATTATAGTAACTAATTTAAATACTCATGTTAAATACTCTTTCTCCTATAATTCATTAAGAAATAAAAGGAAGCATTTTTGCCACTAAATTTAATAACAATAACAATAATAGGTAAAAAAACAAGTTTACAAGAATCAAAAGAAATAACCCTTTTTTATTTACCACTTTTACTGAAGAGAAAATATTGACGTAGAATTTAGAAGAATATATAGATTTTGAATAAAACTATGTAAAAAAAAACAAAATTAACCCTATCATACAACAGCAATAAAAAAAATTAAAAATAAAATACAAAATCAGAAAGAGCATAGATAATGAAGATAATGATGTATTAGATCTGAAGATTCAATCTTTTACATACACAATCGTACAGAAATAGGAATGGTAGCAACTTGGAGTGAATGAAAAAAAAAAGATAAAAACCTGGTTATAGTTATCTCAGCAACCAGATCGGAATTGCACAGAGAAGAAACTGAAACTCTAGAAAAGAAAAGAAAAAAGTGTTTACATTTTCAGATCTCTCTTTTTCTTTTTTTCTCTATTCTTCAGTCTTTTCTTCAAGAACTGCTCTCTCGGTGACTCTTTTCAGATCCTGAAAACTCTCCTCGGTTCCCTCCCCTTTTTCTCCTCTTTGAGAGGCTTTTATAGCATTCTTCGAATCTGTTACAGAAACAAAGAAAGATCAGGATCAAAATAAACTAGGAATAAAAGGAAATAAATGAAGAAAAAGAGAATAGAATCACTCCCTGATTTGGTTCTGGATGTCCATGTTTTCCTCTCAACCGAATCTCCATAAATCCGAGACATATCATCGAAAAAAGGGGGATTTTGGTGTGATTTGGTTTGAGATTAAGAAAGTGAGATTTGATTGATTCACCAAAATATGCTTTCTGAAAAGGAATGGAATGGAAGAGCATCTTTTGCCTTATTTTTTCTATTTCTTTCTTTTGCCTTATTTTTTTATTTTCTTTATTCATTCTATGAGACCAAAATATTATTTTTATTTATTTATTTATTTAATATTACTACTACTAATTTTAATAAGCAAAAATAAATTAAAAGAAAGAGGCCGGACAAAATTAGGGTACGATAGACCCCCAACCTCCAGCTCTCCAGCTCTCTTTGAAAAAGAGCTAAGATGGCTTATTTATAGGCTTTGAGGTGCAGGGTTAACTGGCTTCAATCTGTGTGTTCTGGGCTTGGGTACAACCGTACCGAATATATACTCAGCCGTACCGGACTTTAATTGCGACGCTGACCCGTACTTGTTGTAACACCTGAGGACGAGATCACGAGATCGACCTCGTATTAGGACGTCGGATCGAGACCTCACGTAGAGATCTCGTGTCGAGACCTCGTACCAAGACCTTGTGTCGAGATCCCGTGCCAAGATCGCTTGCCGAGGTCATTTGCCGAGCTGAGGAGACTGCGTGCACTAGCTGCCGAGCTGAGGAGGTCGCATGTCGAACTGAGGAGGCCACGTGCACGAACTCGTGTTAGAGCCTTATGCGCTTGCACAAGCACCCTAGTCGACATCATGTCGAGATGATAACTCGTATTTTTACGAATGTTATTCAGCGTTATTATTATATTGTTTGTATTATTATATTGTCGGCTTGCCGTTCTCGTCGCTGTGTTGTAGATCTGAACCTATAGAGTAGAGGGTAATCATGAGAGAGTAGCGATTAGATGGGTAGATTGACTGATGGGATTGGCATCTCATAGCTGGAGTTACGATAATGCCCTTCTCTCACCAGCTGTATACCACGACCAGTTCCCTCAAACACTCACTTTCTCTTTTCTTCTTTCTTCTTCCTTTCTTCTCTGAGTTCCTCTTTCTCTCCAAAACTTCCATCGAAGAAACCTTGGGTTCCATCGAAGCTTCGTGCATAAACTTTCTTCATCAACCTTGTTCCTCATCATCTTCTCGACCTATATCTCACCATCTCGACCACCATCTGAGGTATGAAGAACAGATTTTTCTCTTCCTTCGTGCTACTGTTTAGCGCTACTTCTTCCTTCCATTTTAGCTAGTTTTTATGCTTCCAAATCATGTCAAACTGATGGGTTTTCTTCTTCATGATATTACCTCCCTTTCTAACCGATTATTTGGGCTTGTAAAACAAATTTCTTCCTCTGTTTTTGCAGTAGGCAGCGCCCAAAAACCCTTCCTTTTTGGTTGTTTCGATTTCTTGTTTTAGTTTGTCGTTTGTTGCTTCTTGTTGTTGTTGTTGTCGATTTACCTGTTGTAGCATCAGATAACCTTTTTCATGAACTTTGATCGAAAATCCTAACCTTGTGTTAGAGGAAAAATATATTTAAGTTCTTGAGTTTTAATATTTACCGGGTTGTGGTTAAGCTTGGGATGAGAGCTAAGTGTTATTAGAACCCATAGATCGAATCGAGTTGTGCTTGTTTTAGGAAGTCTGATTCCCGGGATCGTGTGATTTCCGAATCAAGGTGGACGTGGGAGCGGACCCGAGGACGTGAAAGCAGTGGGAGCGGATCGAGAATCATGACGTGTCGAGGTCGACTGAGAAGCGTACGTGTCGAGGTCGATTGAGGACGGTACGTGTCGAAGTCGTTGTCGAGCTCGTTTGAAGACAGCCGTGTCGAGGTCGTTGTCGAGCAGAGTTATCTTGGAGTTCGGTAAGGGCACTTCATATTCTACGTGGTTATGTTATTGTGTATGGATTCCTTGATTGGTGTCGAGCTTGGAATATTGTGATATGATTGGGTTTTTGCATGTATTTAATATGTGATTGAATATATGTTGTGAATTGTGTATTGCATGTTGAATTGCGTTTCTTCATGTCGAGCTTGCTCTTTTTATTTGACATGCGGTTGAATATCTTGTGTATAACTCTTTGAATATCGTATGCGGCGAATTGTTCATTGAGTGAGAGAGCTTAGCGAGTCGTATGACGTTTTTGAGCCGTGACCCGGATAACTAAGGGTGCTAGGTCCCCTTTTGTTTACGGGAGATTGACTAGACGTCGCCACGCTATGGGACCTGAGTTGACTGTCCTAGGGAGAGCGAGGATCCCAAGGCTTCGGCTGGACTTTCCGACATACGGTACGGCGTGTGCATTCCGGAAAAATTGTCGAGTCGAGAGAAAATGGATTGCGAGTTGAGTCGAGCTTAGAGTGAGATGGTCGAGTCACGCTGATGAATGTTATACATTGATGTCGACTTATTTCTTTATGCCATGCTTATCTTGTATTATTGAGAAGTTGACCCTTTCCCGTGGTGCCTTCAATCCATGACGGTTACCCAGGCGATGTCGAGGGCGCAGGGAACTCGACAGCAGATGATGGCGAGGAGGAGCTCAACGAGGACCCGAGCGACGACCTCTATTTATCGTGATTGATTATGTTGTTGGATGTTTGTTTTTCTGATGACTGTACTTTGTTTTTCTTTGTGTTCAGAGGTCGTGACCAGTTTGGGCCGATTATGTTTTGTTGCTACAGGGTAGACTGGCGGTTTACTTTTGGAGCAGCCCCCTGCGTGGGAGTCTGCCGGAAGTACCCCCAGGGTATGATTGCTCTTTTGAAGTCGTCATACCTTAGGTGTATTTTCTTTGTACATTTATTACTCTGTATTTTGTATACATTATTATTTCGAGTGATATATATGCATGTATGTTTTATTAGAATTTAAGCCTTGTGTCTTAGTTGCACCATGTTTTCGAAAAGCTGTAATTACTCTGATGTGCACGAGCTGGTTTTAAAAAAAAAAAATAGAAATAGACCGTACATTTTAAAAGGCACAAGAGTACTGTTTTAAAACACATCTCATACAGGTTTAGTTGAGCTCGGTGTGTTGAGCTCGGTAACTCGAGCTCGGTATATTGAGCTCGGTAGCGGTCCGAAAACGGGTCGTTACATTGTTGGTATCGAGGCTTGATTCAGTTCTGGCCAGGTGCATAGAAAATTTGGACTGGTCACTGTGTCGGGTTATGTGTGTTGGGTACCTAATTGTACTATGTTGATTGCTGTTTGATTAAGTGAAGCACTTATTGCTTGAAAAATTGTTTGAACTGTTTCTTGACTGAAGCAGTGTGTTTTAACACATCCTTGTTGTGAGATTCTGACAGGGTTTTGAACCTTGTGGAATCTAATGCCACCTCGTAGAGATCTGGCCATTTATCGAGAACGCCGTCGACATGGAACGAGCAATTCAAGCTATGACCGAGATGGCGGTAGCCATGGCTCAACAATCACCGCCAGAACTCAACAGCTAACGCGATGGCTCAACAGACAATGGCGTTAACTCAAATAGAACTTACAAAGAACAAAGAACGAGCAGAGCTGAGGCCGTCAAGCTAGAGGATTGGTAGACTTTAGGAAGCACGATCCACCGAAGTTCTACGGTGAGCCAAATCCAGATAAAGCTGATCTTTGGATGCAAGAGATCGAGAAGATCTTCGAGGCACTTCATTGCCCGAACAACGTGAAGGTCGACTATGCTACCTACTTACTGCTAGGAGACGCAGAGTATTGGTGGAGAGGAGTGAAGCAAACATTTATGGCAGAACATCGCGAGATGACCTGGGAGCTTTTCCGTGAAAGGTTCTTGGACAAGTACTTCCCAGATACTGCACGAGCCGAGAAGGAGCAAGAGTTTCTTCAATTGCAGCAAGGCGGTATGACAGTGTCCGAGTATGCGGCCAAGTTCGAGTCGCTTGCGAGGTATTTCAGTCCATTCCGTGATCGAGCTGACCAAAGATGGTTAAGTGAGAGATTCCGACGAGGGTTAAGATTTGACATTCAGAAGTCGGTGGTGTCATTGAGGATCCGAAACCTCCAAGAGCTGATTGATCGCTGTGTCGAGGTAGAAGGAGTGAGAAGCCACAAGAAGAAGACTGTTGTAGGCGGACCGGTGAGACCCCAGAGTGCGGGGCAGAGGTTTACACAGAAGGGGAAACAACAGCAGAGGAAGCCGTACGACCGACCTCCGGGGAACGACAACAGGGGACAGTATCGTCCGATGACCCAGGGAGCGAGGAGTGGAGGTCAGACCGGTGTCGAGGTGACTTGTTTCCGTTGTGGAAAGCCAGGACATTATACGAGTAACTGTACTCAGAAGGAGGAGGTGTGTTTCAACTGCAAGAAGCCAGGGCATTTTGCCAAGGATTGTCCCACACCTAAAGCTGAACCGACAATGCTTGCGGCAAAGGCCAAAGGGAAGCGTCAGGTGGCTAAAGGCAGAGTTTTCTGCATGAGTAGCGAGGAAGCAGAGCGAGCTGAAGATCTTATTCAAGGTGAATGTGAGATCGAGGGTAAATCCTTATCCGTTCTTTTTTATTCGGGTGCAACCCATTCCTTTATTTCTTCTGATTGTGTGAACCATTTGAACTTGACTGTGACTGCTTTACCGTTCAAATTGGTAGTTACAACCCCAGCTACTAAAACCTTAGTCACAAACACTGCATGTCTTAATTGTGTAGTGGTTATTCAGAGTAGAAAGTTTGTGGTTAACTTGGTTTGTTTGCCTCTTAAGGGCTTAGATGTCATCCTCGGGATGGATTGGTTGTCACACCACCATGTCCTCTTGGACTGTGCCCGTAAAACTGTAATTTTCCAGACCTTGGAGTCTCCAATTATCTTTTTGCTGAACGTATTGGAGTTTCTTTGAAAGAAGGAACTAGGGAATACATGTATCTGGCTAGTTCGGAAGTTTTCCAGCAGATCGACGTGAAGAATGTACCAGTGGTGTGTGACTTTGAGGGCGCTTCCGAAGACGTGCCAGGGTTACCACCGGCGAGAGGTCGAGTTCTCCATCGACCTGATTCCAGGGACAGGACCGATTTCCAAAGCGCCATACAGGATGTCTCCTGCCGAGATGAAAGAGCTGAAGTCCCAGATCGAACACTTGGAGTCAAAGCAATTCATACGACCGAGCGTGTCACCATGGGGAGCTCCAGTGCTGTTGGTTAAGAAGAAGGATGGACGATCGAGGCTGTGCGTGGACTATCGCGAGCTCAACAAGGTTACTGTGAAGAACCGTTATCCGTTACCTCGTATTGACGACTTGATGGATCAACTTCGTGGAGCGGCGATCTTTTCAAAGATAGACTTGAAGTCGGGCTACCACCAGATTCGCGTGAAGGAGGAAGATGTCCCCAAAACAGCTTTCAGGACCAGATACGGTCACTACGAGTACTTGGTGATGCCGTTTGGAGTGACGAATGCGCCAGCTGTGTTTATGGACTACATGAACAGGATTTTCCATTCGTTCTTGGATCAGTTTGTTGTAGTGTTCATCGACGACATCCTGATCTACTCGAGGAACCGAGAAGAGCACAAAGAACACTTACGTCGAGTACTGCAGATATTACGAGATAAGCAACTCTATGCCAACCTGTCGAAGTGTGAGTTTTGGCTTGAAGAGGTGAATTTTCTTGGTCACGTGATTTCCAAAGAAGGGATAGCTGTGGATCCAACTAAGATTGAGGCTGTGCTAGCGTGGGAACAACCGAAGACTGCACGAGGTCGAAGTTTTGTTGGCTTAGCGGCTATTACCGAAGATTCATTGAAAGTTTCGAAGATTGTCGCGCTTTACACGACTTACGAGGAAGGATCAACCTTTGCCTGGACCGAGGAGTGCGAATCCGGTTTTCAAAGATCGAAGGAGCTTTTGACGACAGCGCGCGTGTTGATTTTGCCCCAACCGTAAGAGCCTTACGAGGTGTATTGTGATGCGTCACACCAGGGATTGGGATGCGTCTTTGATGCAACATCGGAAGGTGGTCGCGTATGCTTCAAGACAAATTAAGATTCACGAGAGGAACTACCCTACTCACGACTTGGAGCCGGGCAAAGCAGAGTTTTTGCGTTGAAGATATGGAGGCACTACCTTTATGGGAGCACTCTTATCGCTTTCAAGATCACAAGAGCTTGAAGTACCTGTTCGACCAGAAAGAGCTCAACATGCGTCAGCGAAGATGGATAGAATTTCTCAAGGACTACGACTTTACGTTGGAATACCATCCCGGTAAGGCTAACGTAGTAGCAGATGCATTGAGCAGAAAGAGCGTTTTAACCTCGGCGATGATGATCAAGGAGTTGGAGATGCTCGAGAAGTTCTGAGACTTGAAGTTGAGTGTCGAAGTTTCACCGGGGAAGCTGAGATTTGGTATGCTTACCATTTCTAACAGATTGTTGGACGAGATCCGAGACCAGCAAGTTCATGACGAGCTCCTGCAAGAGAAGGTTCAGTTGATTGCGCAAGGGAAGGCGACAGAATTCAAAGTCGGAACGGACGACATCTTGAGATGCAATGGCCGAGTGTGTGTACCTAACGTAGCCGAGCTGAGAAAGTTAATACTCGACGAAGCGCATAAGAGCAACTTTAGTATTCATCCAGGAGTTACAAAGATGTATCAAGACTTGAAGAAGCATTTTTGGTGGTCCGGAATGAAGAAGCAAGTGGCTGAGTACGTAGCGTCGTGTTTAACGTGTCAGAAAGCGAAGGTGGAGCACCAACGACCTGCGGGAATGCTACAATCGCTTGACGTACCAGTTTGGAAATGGGATAGTATTTCCATGGATTTCGTTGTAGGTTTGCCGAAGACGCAGAAGAAGAATGATTCGATTTGGGTGATCGTCGGCCGAGTGACCAAATCTGCTCATTTCTTACCAGTGAGGTCGACATACAACGTGGAAAAGCTGACCGAGATCTACATCGCGGAGATAGTACGACTTCATGGTATACCCTCTTCGATCGTGTCGGACCGAGATCCGAAGTTCACATCTCATTTTTGGAGGGAATTGCAAGAAGCGATGGGAACCGAGCTCAGGCTTAGCTCGGCATATCACCCTGCATCGACGGCCGACTGAGAGAACGATCCAATCGCTTGAGGATTTGTTGCGAGCGTGTACCTTAGATCACCGAGGAAGTTGGGACGACGTCTTACCATTGGTGGAGTTCACCTACAATAACAGTTTCCATGCGAGTATTGGAATGGCACCTTTTGAAGCACTGTATGGACGAAAATGTCAGACGCCTCTTTGTTGGTACCAGGATGGCGAGCGTTCTGTTGTAGGACCAGATATGATCCAGCAGACTACTGAGAAGATCCGTTTGATCAGAGATAGGATGCGAACGTCTCAAAGTCGACAGAAGAGTTATGCCGACCAACGACGTCGACCACTCGAGTTCGAGGAAGGAGAACATGTATTTCTTAGAGTCACCCCCACTACTGGAGTTGGTCGAGCGATCAAATCCAAGAAACTTACCCCTAAATTTATTGGACCTTACCAGATTCTTCGACGTATTGGTCCAGTGGCATATCAGATTGCCTTGCCACCATTCTTGTCGAACATTCACGACGTCTTCCACGTCTCACAATTGCGGAAGTATGTTTCCGACCCCTCTCATGTCATCGAACCGGATGTGATTCAACTGAAGGACGACCTATCTTTTGAAGCATCACCAGCAAGGATCGTTGATCGGAAAGCCAAGCAGTTGCGGAATAAAGAGATTCAACTTGTCAAAGTTGTGTGGGATCAGAAGACGGGAGATGCGACTTGGGAGCTGGAGGAGAAGATGAAGACTCAGTACCCTGAACTTTTCCGAGGTAAGAGTCTTATTTGCAATTTCGAGGACGAAATTTTTTTTAGAGGGAGAGATTGTAACACCTGAGGACGAGATCACGAGATCGACCTCGTATTAGGACGTCGGATCGAGACCTCGCGTCGAGATCTCGTGTCGAGACCTCGTACCAAGACCTTGTGTCGAGATCCCGTGCCAAGATCGCTTGCCGAGGTCATTTGCCGAGCTGAGGAGACTGCGTGCACTAGCTGCCGAGCTGAGGAGGTCGCATGTCGAACTGAGGAGGCCACGTGCACGAACTCGTGTTAGAGCCTTGTGCGCTTGCACGAGCACCCTAGTCGACATCATGTCGAGATGATAACTCGTATTTTTACGAACGTTATTCAGCGTTATTATTATATTGTTTGTATTATTATATTGTCGGCTTGCCGTTCTCGTCGCTGTGTTGTAGATCTGAACCTATAGAGTAGAGGGTAATCATGAGAGAGTAGCGATTAGATGGGTAGATTGACTGATGGGATTGGCATCTCATAGCTGGAGTTACGATAATGCCCTTCTCTCACCAGCTGTATACCACGACCAGTTCCCTCAAACACTCACTTTCTCTTTTCTTCTTTCTTCTTCCTTTCTTCTCTGAGTTCCTCTTTCTCTCCAAAACTTCCATCGAAGAAACCTTGAGTTCCATCGAGCTTCTGCATAAACTTTCTTCATCAACCTTGTTCCTCATCATCTTCTCGACCTATATCTCACCATCTCGACCACCATCTGAGGTATGAAGAACAGATTTTTCTCTTCCTTCGTGCTACTGTTTAGCGCTACTTCTTCCTTCCATTTTAGCTAGTTTTTATGCTTCCAAATCATGTCAAACTGATGGGTTTTCTTCTTCATGATATTACCTCCCTTTCTAACCGATTATTTGGGCTTGTAAAACAAATTTCTTCCTCTGTTTTCTGCAGTAGGCAGCGCCCAAAAACCCTTCCTTTTTGGTTGTTTCGATTTCTTGTTTTAGTTTGTCGTTTGTTGCTTCTTGTTGTTGTTGTTGTCGATTTACCTGTTGTAGCATCAGATAACCTTTTTCATGAACTTTTGATCGAAAATCCTAACCTTGTGTTAGAGGAAAAATATATTTAAGTTCTTGAGTTTTAATATTTACTGGGTTGTGGTTAAGCTTGGGATGAGAGCTAAGTGTTATTAGAACCCATAGATCGAACTGAGTTGTGCTTGTTTTAGGAAGTCTGATTCCCGGGATCGTGTGATTTCCGAATCAAGGTGTACGGGAGAGCGAACCCGAGGACGTGAAAGCAGTGGGAGCCAGATCGAGAACTGTACGTGTCGAGGTCGACTGAGAAGCGTACGTGTCGAGGTCGATTGAGGACGGTACGTGTCGAAGTCGTTGTCGAGCTCGTTTGAAGACAGCCGTGTCGAGGTCGTTGTCGAGCAGAGTTATCTTGGAGTTCGGTAAGGGCACTTCATATTCTACGTGGTTATGTTATTGTGTATGGATTCCTTGATTGGTGTCGAGCTTGGAATATTGTGATATGATTGGGTTTTTGCATGTATTTAATATGTGATTGAATATATGTTGTGAATTGTGTATTGCATGTTGAATTGCGTTTCTTCATGTCGAGCTTGCTCTTTTTATTTGACATGCGGTTGAATATCTTGTGTATAACTCTTTGAATATCGTATGCGGCGAATTGTTCATTGAGTGAGAGAGCTTAGCGAGTCGTATGACATTTTTGAGCCGTGACCCGGATAACTAAGGGTGCTAGGTCCCTTTTTGTTTACGGGAGATTGACTAGACGTCGCCACGCTATGGGACCTGAGTTGACTGTCCTAGGGAGAGCGAGGATCCCAAGGCTTCGGCTGGACTTTCCGACATACTGATGCAGCGTGTGCATTCTGGAAAAATTGTCGAGTCGAGAGAAAATGGATTGCGAGTTGAGTCGAGCTTAGAGTGAGATGGTCGAGTCACGCTGATGAATGTTATACATTGATGTCGACTTATTTCTTTATGCCGTGCTTATCTTGTATTGTTGAGAAGTTGACCCTTTCCCGTGGTGCCTTCAATCCATGACGGTTACCCAGGCGATGTCGAGGGCGCAGGGAACTCGACAGCAGATGATGGCGAGGAGGAGCTCGACGAGGACCCGAGCGACGACCTCTATTTGTCGTGATTGATTATGTTGTTGGATGTTTGTTTTTCTGATGACTGTACTTTGTTTTTCTTTGTGTTCAGAGGTCGTGACCAGTTTGGGCCGGTTATGTTTTGTTGCTACAGGGTAGACTGGCGGTTTACTTTTGGAGCAGCCCCCTGCGTGGGAGTCTGCCGGAAGTACCCCCAGGGTATGATTGCTCTTTTGAAGTCGTCATACCTTAGGTGTATTTTCTTTGTACATTTATTACTCTGTATTTTGTATACATTATTATTTCGAGTGATATATATGCATGTATGTTTTATTAGAATTTAAGCCTTGTGTCTTAGTTGCACCATGTTTTCGAAAAGCTGTAATTACTCTGATGTGCACGAGCTGGTTTTAAAAAAAAAAATAGAAATAGACCGTACTTTTTAAAAGGCACAAGAGTACTGTTTTAAAACACATCTCATACAGGTTTAGTTGAGCTCGGTGTGTTGAGCTCGGTAACTCGAGCTCGGTATATTGAGCTCGGTAGCGGTCCGGAAACGGGTCATTACACTTGTGTACTTTGCACTCTCAGACACGATAGTGTATGGCCATACTGCCTTTGGTACATCCGTACTGAACTTTCTCATCGGCGCCAGATCAGACGACCAAGGGTGTTCGCCTCATCGCTTCGTGCATAGGTAGGGTCGTCGACCGACCGTCTGCCGCATCAGCTCATCCAGAAACGCCAAAGTATGCTCAAATCTTGCTAGACCAAAATTACATCTTTTGCTCCAAGCAATGTCTTTATGATATTTCTGCAAAATAGGACATAAGTAAGTACTTTTATACTTTAAATAAATAGCACAAAATGATATAATTAAGTACTAAAAATGCCCTATAAAAGTACATAATTTGGTGTGTTAACACATCCCTACACTCAAGCTTTGCTTCTCCTCAAGCAAACTATTTGGATAATTATAAGAAAAATTGAATTTACTGACTAGGGGCCTAAGCGAGATACTGGACAACAAAGTAATATCATAAAAAGTGCTAAGTAATAGAATGCCCAATTAGAGATGCAATTTCAACAAGTTCACCAAGTCTTGGATTTATGAGTCACTCTTCTCACCACTCTCAAAGTGTTTAAAGGTGTAGTCATTAACGCTCAAATTCTCCCAAAGAAGTGACATTACCATAGGCTTGTACATCGACCAAAACTCTACTATTAAAATCTACTTATCATGCAAAAGAGGAAAAATGGTCTTTCATGGGTTGTAATGGGACCAAGGTAATAATGTTAGGTGGGATAAAAATAAAGAAAAGGTCATGCAAAAGGTCAGAATCAAATCAACTAAACAAGTAACATTTTTCTTTTTAACTATAAAGAGCAGATAAGAGTCTCTCTAATATTCATCATTTTTCTCTTTTTATTCCTTGAAGACAATAACGCATTTTTTTTCCTTTTTCTTTCCTTTCCTCTTTTTATGCTTTTTATGCCGCAATTTAACAAATTAACTAATATAGGAGGGGAAAATATTTGCTAAGCCTTCCTTTTATAAGCTTTCGTGAGGGATTTCCAACATTATTCTTTTGTTTTTTGCCACTAATTGCTCTAACAAAAGTATTTTCCAAGGTTACCTAAATAAAAATAATAATCAATAACAATGAAAGGGTACTAAAGAAATATAATAATAAGCATAAAAATGGGCAACTAGTGGTATAATTTTTTCAAAATTGAAGTGGGTCTGAAAAATTCTTAAAATTGCCCCTACCAAATTCACATGAAAGTAAATTTTTATTCGTTTTGTAATGGTCTCAGAACAAGTTCTAGAATGCACAACATGGAAAAATATCACTCAATCAATGAAAAGAGGTAAAAATTATGAAGTGACCTCTTATTTAGGCTCAAATCTCACATTTAGTGGTTTACACAGACAAGTTGAAACTCATAAAACTTCAATACTAATTATCAGCTAATTCTAAAATTAAAAACAATCTCAATTCAATCACAAGTTGTCAGTTTTTTTTTAAATAGCTCCTAAATTAGAAAAATATCAAATTTTCCATAATGTATTGGTTATAAGCATAGCCTGATAATTATAATTATAATTATAATTCCATCCCCACACTTATTTTTAGCAGTGTCCTCACTGCTAACAGTTATAAAATAAGCAATAAAAATTATATGCAATTTAATATGTGCTAAAACTAAATCAAGGTGGAAAGGTACTCCCCTCTGATAATTTCGTGAACAAATTGCAGGAGTGATTCAATTAATGCTGCTGCCTTGCTAATGCCTCTAGAGAAACTGTAAAACACAATAAACTATTAAGAATATAGAAATAAATAGAATTAAATTAAATAACATAAAATTAAAAAACACAGGTTACCTCCTGCAAAGCGCTTGTTTAACGTCGTGAGCCTGACGATTTACTTAAAAGTGGTCAACCAGACGGCTCTCTAAGAGTGAATTTTGCATCATTGCATTGTGCCTTCTCCACTTCTGAACCATGTGATTTAGATTGTTCTATCTTTTTCCATGTGGTGGATTGACTTCAAAATATTGTGGAATTTTTATTTCTTCACCACCCACCAATATGCTAGGATCCTGCAGGTTAGTAATTTCTTCTAAAGGTTCCTACACTCTTAAATCATCAAGGCCGTTAAAATCAATCACATTATTGGTAAAATAAGAAAGAGTAAAAGAACATGGATTTTTAGTAGAATTTAAAACCTTTAAAACATCATCTTTCTTACCACTTCTTATAGTTACCTTTCCCTTTTGAACTTCAATGACTGCTTCGCCGATTTTGGCCAAAAGAGTTTACCTTAAATTAATTGGGACTTCCTACTTTTGCTCAAAATCAAGAACCGTGAGGTCTTCCTTGTTCTCTTCAATAGTGCTCCCTTCAGTAGGACCTTTTATTTCAACTTGACTCCCTTTAGTAGGAGTTTCAATCGTTTCTGAGATTGATTGTTCTTTACACTTAGGCTCAGACTTGGGCTCTTTAATCAACTCTTCAATATTCTCAAGAATGATGACTTCATCTTCCTGCTTCAGATTATGCTCAATTTGATTGGTCAAGATGTCTTGTTCACTCTGAGCTATCAATGTTACTGAAGATTCATTTGGAGCTTCGAAAAATTTAAATTGGTCACCAGTTTTTTTTTCAAATTTAGCCAAAGTCTCTTCCATGATTAGTTCTTCATTTAGCCCTTCATCACTCTCATGGATGATGACTTCATATTCCTCCTTGGGATTGGGCTCAACTTGAGTGGGTGGTGATTTTGAAGCTTGTTGAGTCGCTAATGCTATCAAGGTAGAGAGCTGATTTCCCAGGCATTTTTGTTCTTCTCTAAATTGACTCAATGTTCTTTCTAGCGACTTGAATCCTTCATCAGTCCGTTGCATAAATTTGCTCTTTGCCCCCTCAAGTTTGTGAATCATGTAATTTATCATGGTAGAAATTTCTTTCTGTACGACCTGTTATTCCTCTGCGATGGTGTTTACTATTTTTTGCGCAAATTTGAATCTTTCCATTTGGCCCAAGAAAGTGTGCTCAGTCTCTTCCAAATTAGGCCTTTGCGCGCTTTGAGCTTGATTTTGCAAATGATGTGACCAATAAGAATCTTCTCTTTGATTTCGTCTTCTCCAAGAGTTGCTCGTATAATTTGCTTCGAATTCAACCTAAAAGTCATATGCTGAACAGTCTTGCTATTCATATCCTACAACACCACAATACTCACAAAAAATGAAAGGACCCATGAGAATATATATTTTTCTAATAATAATAATAATAATAATAATAATAATAATAATAATAATAATAATAATAATAATAATAATTCTCTCTCTTTTTTTGTATAATATAATAAGGTAAGTCGAAATAAAAATCAAAATAAAATTGAGTAAGTTGTACAAAGTATGAAACTAAAATAAATAAATAAAAAGAATCAAAGTCTAATAAAAAAAATAAAACAAAATAAGGAAAGTTGGAATAGAATAGAAGTAAAGTCAAATAAAGTCAAAACAAAATAAAATGAGATAATAATATCCTAATCCAATCCTTATCAAATCTTTTCTTAAATTCAAATTCAAAATCTATTTATATCAATTCTCAGATTTAAAATAAGATAAGAAAAAGAAAGATCAGGATAAATATATAAGAAAGAGGAAAATCTTTTTGGATTTTTGATATCAAATTTAAACAAAACAAAATAGAATAAGATAAAACAAAATAAGAAAAGATCTAAACAAATGGATAAAGAAATAAAATAAAACAGCCAAACAAAAATCTAAAATCTAGATAAAAAGATAAAAGAAAAATCTTTTTGGATTTTGGAACGTAAATATAGATCTTAAATCTAAACAACTAAACAAAAATTTAAAATAAAACAAATAACTCTATCTACTTTTTTTTTAATACTAAAATAATAATAATAGCTAATAACAATAACAACAAAAAGAATAATAATTAATAATAATACTAACGACTACTAACAATAAGAATAATAATGATGATGATGATGATGATGATGATGATAATAGTAGTAGTAGCAGTAGTAATAATAATAAAAATTAAGAAAAATGTCTAAAATAACAAGAATCTCGTTGGTTTAATATCGCTTAAATATTTTCCGACAACGGTGTCAAAAACTTGTTGCGGCTTAGGCAAGTGAACCTGATCGAACCTGTAATAAAATGGAGTATTTTTAAGACTCCGAATGTCGAACCCACAAAGAATACACGAGTACTAAATTAATAGAGATCCTTTATTATTTTAGACGAACGAAGAAAGTGATTATGAGAACAAGAACAATCAATTAAAAAGCAATGAACAAAAGCAATTTCGCAAGAAAGAATAGAGATCAAGTAAGGAAAACCTAGGAGAACCGTGTTCACTAATACTAGTCCCTGAATCTATTACCCTGCTATTACAAACTATATTTTCTTATTGAAAGCCAATCACTTACCCTAGATTACTAATAACTACCCAATTAATAGTCAGCCTTCTTCCTAACTAACTACTCTATTTGGTCCAGGAAGGTAACTAAAGGAAAGAGCATTAAGAGCAAACAAGTTTATCAATTCAATGATTGATTGGAAATAAGCAATTACCTTGACTGGGCATAAAAAGCGAATTCTGTTAATCCTAGAGTTCTATTAACTAATATATTAAGGATTAGCTACTTCCTATGGGATTAAGCATGCTAGGAAAAACACATTCATAAGGATAATAAGAAGTTCATAAAAGCGACTAAATAAATATCAAGAACATCGTAAAAGATCCTCAGCATCCCCTAGTGATGGAATTAGCTACTATTTCTCAACATAATAGAATAACACCAATCCAAACAAGAAATCATAAAAGAAAGCAAAGACAAGAGGCAAGTGGCAAGAGCTAAAGTGGTCAAGAGACCCCTAGCCTCCAGCTCTCAAAGAGACCTAAGATGGCCTATTTATAGGCTTTGAGGTGCACTGGGTTAACTGGCTTCAAATCTGTGCATTCTGGACTTGGGTACGGCCGTATCGAATATAAACCCGGTCGTACTGGACTTTAATTGCGATGCTGACCCGTACTTGTGCACTCTGCACACCCTGACACAATTGCGTACGGCCGTACTGCCTTTGATACGGTCATACTGAACTTTCTCATCGGTGCCAGGCTGTACTTGTAACAGCCGTATTTTTACGATACGTTAATTAGTATTATTATAGTGTATTTCTATCGTATTTATGCTATAATAAGCAATTTCTTATTTTCTAAGTAAGTGATTTAAATAAATCAAGAGCACATTATAATTGAGAGTTAATACTTTATATTAATTCATGGTTCGAATATCGTCGGAAAATTCTAACGGAGTTTCGTCACGTTTCGAATCATCGGGCAGTTTTGCCGCAGATAACATTTTAAATGAATCTTGAATTCGATGAAAATTGAATCGTAGCTTGTCATGATTATTTTTGAGTGTTTGATACGAGATATAGGGAGTAATAGTTATTATTAATTTAGGGTCTTTCTCTCAATGTTTGAATTCTGTCGTAAAACGCTGAATTTGAACTATAGGGCGAGTTTTGACTAAAACCTGCCCAAACGTGATCCAAATTTTATGAAATTTGAGATCTAAACATTTCCAATATTTTTGATTTATGGGAATTTTTCTGAAATTTTTGGGCATCAGAAAAATATAGGGCATTTTCTACGCCCAAAAACTGCATTACGGTAGCGTTTTAGCTCGTAAATCGAGAAAGTGACATTCACAGAAATACTTCTAATATTTTTGTGGATATTTTGGTTGATTAATAATTTTTTATTATAAAACAATTTATTAGATATATTTTTGGAGATTTGGTTATTAAAACCCTAACAAACGCGTAACGCCGTGTACCCGATTGATCGATAACGCGACGAAACGAAGCCACGAGCTAGGGGGATGTATGGCGGCTGCAGCTGGACCAATAGGATGCAAGCCACATGATTGTAGCACACCATTTGGAATGGAGCCTTTTGATTGGTTAAGGGAGTAATGGGTAGTTAGTTTTATTGGTTAGTTTGTAATTAACTAGTTAAATCCCAACCAATTAAACAAATTTCCTTCCCTTCCTATCCCCATCTATTTCGTGGTCCCTTAGCTGATTTAAACTTCATCTTGATCATTTCTCCATTGTTGGAGAAGCTAGAAAAAAATCTTGAGAGAGAAAGTGTGTGTTCTTGAGGGAAACTTAGTGATGTAGTATGAAAGCTTGATCCTTTCTTCTTCCTCCTTGATCTAATCACCATCATCCTTGTGGGTAAGCTTCCTAACTTATTTTCCTTTCTCATGGCTGCCATGGATGAAGTTCTTCATGGTTTAGAGTTGTTTTGCTTAGAAATTGTTAGATCATGATAGATTAGCTTGCGTACCTTTTAGATCTACCAATTTCCTCCATGACTAAGCTTGTTTAATGTATTTAAAAATTCTGAAATCCCTAGATCTGGAAGTGGCTGAACCTATGGGGCTGTTATAAGCCTTGTTTTTGAATTATTTTGTTGTTTAGGAGTTAGATCTTGAAGGGTTATAGGTGGTGTGTTTGGAAACTAGTCATATGTGTATGTTTTACAAGTTTTGGAAAATTAAATTTTGTTGTTTTGGGGGCTGGAAGCCGTGGCCTCTAAGAGGGTTTTAAGGGATGTTTTAACTTGATTTTAAAATATGTTAAGTGTTAGGAAAGTTGGTTTGAGATGTAAAGATTTAAGGGTAAGGAAATGATATGTTTTGGAAATGAAAAGTTGAAAATTTTGGGAATTTTTTTAGGGTACCAAGCCGTGGCCCTTATGCTATTCTTAAGCATTGTATTAAGTTGTTTTATGCCTTAAAAATGTTGTTAAAAGTTGATCAAGAATTTGGTTTAGCAAATCAATTCAAAGATGTTTGATTTTTGGAAAAAGTTTAGTCTTTGTTTCAAATATTGTCTTGAATTTGTAACTAACTTACTTTTATAATTTTCATAGCATGTTTTATGGTTTTAAAAGTACTTCAAAGTTGGAAAAACACTATTTATTTGGTAAAAACACTATTTCAATTGGTAATAATTGATTTAAGCTTTTCTAAGTATGTAGAGTTAATAAAAGTTTTAAAACTTGCTTGGCTTGAATTTGTAACATGGTACAAGATTAGGTGTGATCTAAATAGGGTTAAGTTAGCAAGATTTTAGGCCTTTTAGGACCTAAAACCATGGCTGCCCTAGAGTCACAGGACTTGGGTTTTTGGTTCTAATTTTGTTATGGTTGTATTGTTAAGGTTTGAGCGAGGTACGTTTCAGAGACGCATTGGAAATTCCTTATCTGAAGCTTGTTCAAGCTAAGGGCACTTCACATTCTAAGTGTTACTGTTTTTTGTACTTATGCGTAAGGGCAACTCTTAGATATTGCTTAGGTACTTAACTTTTATGTTTTAAAGCGAAGAAGTCTGAGAACCTCAGGGTTCGAAGTGAGGGTCTCGTACCCCTTCGATTTTATTGCCTAATGCATGTTCTGAGTCATCCGTGGGCTTGCCTAAAGTGGTTGGTCTCCTGACCCCAACCCACCACACTTGTATGAATTACCTCTTTGCTAACTCCACTGAGTTGCAGAGGGATGAATTATGTTGTCGATGTTATTGCTTGATGAGTTGTGATTTGATTGCATTGATTGCTTATATTGTTGAACTGAGTTGCACTGTATTGAGCTTTTCATGAATATTTTTGATATGCGGTTGAATAAGTATTCGAGTTGCTTCTTGAATGATTGTATGCGGCAATTTATTCATTCCTGTGAGGGAGTCGTGTCATAATGTTTTTGAGCTCGACCCAGATAACTTAGGGTGCTAGGAACCCCTTGTTTTTTGGCAGCCTAGGTAGACGTCGTAGCGTTAAGGAATCGGAGCTGAATGTCCTAGGGTGGTCATGGAGCCCAAAGCTACGACTGGTATTCAGTGGATGGATCGACGTTACATTCCGGAATTGTCGAAAGTGTCTCGAGAGAGAGTTTGAGTCGCGCTTTAAGAACTGTGTATTCTGTTGCCTCTTGCTTTATGATTTGCTATTTCTATGTTTATTTGAGAAGTTGACCCTTTCCCGTGGTTCCTTCAATCAATGATGGCAACCCAGACGATGGCGAGGACGCGGAGAACCCGATGGCGGACGAAGACAAAGAGGACCCCTCCAAGGATCTGGGCAACGAATTTTAGCTGTTGTGACTGACTGTCTGCATGATCATATATTGGATGACTGTAGGATTTGTTTATAGTGTACAGTTGTTGTGGTGACCAGTCAGACTTTTGGTGTTGTCCTATGTGTACTGTAGGGTAGACTGGTGGCATACTTTTGGAGCAACCCCCTGTGTGGGTGTCTGCCGGGAGTACCCCCGGGGTATGATTGTCCTCACGAGGATTCTCATGCTTTAGGTGTATTCTCTTATATATATTTCTGCACTGCTTTTATTTTGTATGCACTGCTTTTGATGACTTGTTTATATATGTGTATGTATTTCCAGTGCATGTGTCTTGTGTCCTAGATTGCACCACGTTTCGAAATGCTGTGGCTACTCTGTGTATGCTTGGCAGATACTGTAGTTATTTTTATTTTTTAAAATGTACCGCATTTTCTGAAGGACACAAGAGTACTGTTTTAAAAGTGCGTCGTATATAGGTTTGGTGCTAGTTTAGTAGCGGTGCGGAAACTGGTCGTTATAGTACTGACCAAGGGGTACGCCCTACTGCTTCTCGTGCATAGGTACGGCCGTACTGACTGACTGTCAGGCCGTATCGCTCATCCAGAAACGCCAAAGTATGCTCAAATCTTGCCAGAGTCTTCCCAAAATTACATCTTTTGCTCCAAACGATGTCTTTATGATATTTCTTCAAAATAGGACATAAGTAAGTACTTTTATACTTTAAATAGCACAAAATGATATAATTAAGCACTAAAAATGTCTTATAAAAGTAGCTAATTTGGTGTGTTAACATTGCTCACAATCTCCAAGGGAATTTATTTCTTTTCCCTGTTCTTAACACCAGCTAGCATTTGAAGGGTTTGCTTCATCTTTTGGACAGACCTCATTCTCTGTAGCCTTCTCTTTTGGGTCCTTGTCAACACAGCTGGCTTCACATTTGTGTCTTTGGCATACTTGTTTAGGAACCAATGTCCCTCTATGCCATTAGTAGGAGGCTTCAGCATTCTCTGTGGCCTTTGCTTTTCATCATTTCTCACTGTTATTTTCAGAGAAGACATACCTCTTTTCATGGTAAATTTAGCTACCCTCCTCCTGTTTCTAAGGTTAGGCTCCTCATTAATCCTGGGTAAAGATTGCCTCCCATTATTGCTAATGGCTAGCTGATTTTGCCCCCCAGCTTCCACGATGGGTGCCTTCCCTTTCTCATTGGCTGATCTTTCTGCTGGAGTTTGACCATGCTTTACATACTGCTTGACTAATTCCTGAGTGAGCTGCCCTGGTTTGGGTGGTTTCTTCCCCTGCCAATGCTCTAAAATCGGCTGAGGATTTCCCAATCTGTCAAAAACAGAAGTCCTAGCTGCCTCAGGTTTTAGCCGATCACTATGGCTTGATTCGGCTAGCCCCTTTTTTGGCCTCCAAACTTGTTGAACACATATCCTTCACCTATGGCTAGATCCTACATCTTCAGGCTTTGAGAATGAAACTGTGTTTCTCCCTAAGCTAGGGAATGGGTCAGTATCCACAGTCATCTCTGCAATTCCTTTATCTGCAAGTTTGAACCTTCCTTCCTTTATTCCTTTTTGAATAGTTTTCCTAAAAACCATGCAGTTAATAGTTGCATGATTATAGGAATTATGCCATTTACAGTATTTCTTATCCTTTAGCTCTTCAGCTGGTGGGATCTTGTGCCCATCCAGCAGCCGAATCTACTTCTCTTTGAGTAAGTATTCAAATATTTGGTCTGCCTTGGAAATATCAAAGGAGTATTCCACCTTGCCTTCTGCTGACTTTGACTCATTCCCTTTGGCAGCACTCAGGGATGGGCAGGAATACACTTTACCCTTTACTATCTCAGCTGCCATGATGTCTGCAGTGGAATCGGCTGAGTCATCATCAGAATCTTCAGCATCTATAATGGATACCAATTGAGGTCCCTCCCCCTTCTAGCTTGCCTCTTTTCTTTCTCCTGGATGAATTGTTCAATCTGCATAGCCCTAGAAACTAACTGATTCAAATCAGTGCAGGCTTAACAAACTAGCATTTCCTTAAGTTACAGATGCATGCTACTAATGGTCGTGACTGCATATTCTGCCTCAGGGAACTGCACTGAGCATTTTTCAGCTGTTTTTCTGAACTGTCCTACGAAATCAGCAGCCGACTCATTAACCTGCTATCTTAGGTTCATGAGGTCAGCCGCAGTGACTTCTGGTTGAGGCCAATAGAACCTATCATGAAAACATCTCTCCATGTCTACCCATGTCTGTATAGAGTTAGGTGGTACAAAAGAGTACTAAGTAAATGTTGTCCCTGTGAGTGACAAGGGGAACAACTGCAATTTGTGGAACTCGTTTTAGTTCCCTTCACCACACTGAGCAGTAAATCTTCCTATGTGCTCCATAGTTGACTTGCCATCTTCTCCTGAGAAAGTGGAAAAATATGGAGTCTTGTATCCCCTAGGCAAGGTACCAATCTGTCTACCCATTCTGGATATGGTTTCCTGTAGATTGGCCTATCTAAAGGTTTCAGCTGCACACTAAAGTATATCTTGATGGTATCAGCAATCACAACTGGGTCCAGCAGCTAAGGACCCCCAGGTCTCACCTCCCCTAAGTTAGGCGTGTTTGCCTGCGGCTGTTGTCTCCACGTTGGGGGATGTGCCTGAGATATTTGCACTGGAGGATTGAGATAACCTGGCTGACTTAGCATTGGAGGTGGGTTAACTGCCCATGGCTACTCCATGCTTCATTCAACCAGCACCCTGTATTGAGTCCTCGGAACATTTGTGTTAAATGGTGGAGGTAGGATTTGTCCCCATGGCTGCTCCGTCACTAAACTTGGTGCCCTTGGAGGAGTTGGCCCCATTTGAGTGCCTGCAGGTACTTCGGGATAAGGTGAATAGAATGTGAGATTAGCCGATACGGGTGAAAGATTGCTCCATTGTGGCTATCCAGCATAGCTCCCAGTGGTCTTATCACACCCCCTCCTGAGCCAAGAGTTTACCCCCAATGTACTGTTGGTTAGTCGCCTGCATAACAGTACCATGGGGCTGTACATATGGCATTAGTTGCAGCATTCTAATTTGCCCCACTGCATCTGGTGGCCTCCTAGCCATCTGCACCTGTCCAAAATGAAGATTAGCCTGGTTAGGTATATCATTCACCACTTGTTGACCTCCAATGTTCACAGTAGCAAAAGTACTAGGCTGGGAATTAATTGGATTAAAAGGCACCTGTCCCATAGTCAGCTAAACTTGAGTCACGTAGGTAGGATGAACTTGCTGTATCCCTGTCGGGGTCGTGCTCGGTTGAACCTGAATTGGTCCTATCGGAGTTGCATTCGGCTGGGTGACAGGTCCTACCTGAGTGGTATACCCCACTTGCGTTGGCATGGCAGAATTGATAGAGCTCTCACCTGAGTGAGCCATTTTAGCCTCTATCTCTTTAGCCTACTGCACTTCACTATGTACCATGGGCTTCACAATATCCACCAACTATTGTGACACTTGGTACATGATATCATTGATACCCAAATCAAGTTTCTGGCATATAAACAAAGTGGACATCACTAGTGGAGGATCAGTGGCCTCAGAGTCCGCCACCTTTGGTTGTTGAAGTGGGCATTCCTAGGGAGGGATTCCCTTCAACGATTTTCTTAGAATTGTTATTCTTGGAGGTTGATGTAGGCTTGTCCATGTTTCTTAGACTCTTGCCAGATCGCAAGTGCATACGCCAATGGTAATCCTGACCAGGGGATTCGAATGTGTTGATCCGTTCACCTTTGGCCCCACCGGGCGTGCCAATTTTGTTGTCTGGAATGTAACTTAGCCGATGAATCGACTAACTCCACAACAGTGATTCCCTTTTTCTTCAAATGATTACGCTGAGGAAAGAACTCTGTTCCTCAGCTATGGGTCCCCTAACTCACGCCAGAAAGCGTTAAGTGAAGTGAACTAATCTAAAAACAGGAACATAAAGGTAAACATAAATGTAAAAATAAGTTTTTTGTATTGATTGATGTGTGTAAAATTATGTACAACTTGGGTATTTATAGTAGTAACTGTAACACCTGAGGACGAGATCGACATCGTATTAGGACGACGTATCGAGACCTCGACCAAGACCTTGTGTCGAGATCCCGTGCCAAGATCATTTGCACGAGCCGATGATCGTAAGGCACTAGCTGAATCGAGGAGATCGCGCGTCGAAGCCGATGAAGTCGCATCGAGTCGATGAGGACGCATGTCGCCGGTGAGACCGCGCTCACGAACTCGTGTTAGAACCTTGTGCTGCACGAGCACCCTAGTCGACATCGTGTCGAGACGATACCCTCGATTCTTCTCGAACGCTATTCAAGCTAATATTATATTGTTTGTAATGATTACATTGTCGGCCATTGCTCTTGTCGCTATGCGGTCTAGACCGCTGGACCGACAGAGCAGAGGGTAATTATGAGAGGAACGACAGACGGCAGATGATTGATGGATTGGCATCTTATAGCTGAGTTACGATTATACCCTTTCTCACCACCGTATTCACGACCGATTCCTCGTATACTCATTTCTCTTTTCTTCTTTCTTTTCTTCTTCCTTCCTTCTCGCTTCGAAGCTCGCTTGTTTTTCTCCAAAACTTCCATCGATTTAAACCTTGAGTTCCATCGAGATTCTGGCATGCTCTTCATCAACCTTGTTCCTCATCATCTTCGACATATCTCACTCGCCGATCACCATTGAGGTGTACGAAGAACAGATTTTTCTTTTCTCGTATACATCGTTTAGCGCTACTTTTCCTTCCATTTTTAGCCGCTTTATGCTTCCAAATCATGTCAAATCGATGGGTTTTCTTCTTCACGATATTACCTATCTTTCTAACCGATTAATTGGGCTCAGAAACAAATTTTCTTCCCTCGCTTTTCTGCACCCAGCGCTCCGTAAACCCCCATTTTTGGTTTATTTTCGATTTCTTGTTTTTCGCTTCTAGTTGTCATGTTGTTCGATCTATCTGCTGAAGCATCGATAACCTTTTTCATGAACTTTGATCGAAACCCTAACTTTGTGTTGAGGGAAAAATATATTCAGCCTGAGTTTTATATTTTCTGGTCAGGGTTAAGTCAAGAGAGCTAAGTGTATTAGAACCCATAGATCGAATCGAGTCAGGCTTGTTTTAGAAGTCCGATTCCCTAGATCGGGTGATTTCCGAATCGAGGTGTACGAGAGCTTAATCCAAGGGACGTGGAAGAATGGGATCCGTGATCGAAGCCGACGCGGTCGAGGCCGATTGAGGATCGTGACGGTCAAGTCGCTTGTCGAGCCTCATTGAAGACTACCGTGGTCGTAGATCGAGCGTAAGAGGTCATTGTCGAGCTCTCGAAGACAAACCGTGTCGAGGTCGCTGTCGAGCAAAGATTAACTTGGAGTTCTCGTAGGGCTCATTAATACTTTCGTAGTATGCTAGCCGTAGGCGGCAACTCCTAGATATCTCTAAGACTTTATTTTTATTGTTATATTTATGTACGGACTCCTTGATTGGTGCTCTAGATTGAAATGTTGTGATATGATCGAAGTTTTTGCATGTATTTGATATGTGATTGAATATATGTTGTGAATGGTGTATTGTCAGACCATGCTTCTTCATGCACGTTTTATCGCTTAAATGTCAATCGTGTTTTCTTCCATGTTAAGCATGCTCTCTTTATTTGATATGTGATCAAGTAAGTGTGTTACTCTTTGACATGCGCGCGAGCTAATCATCGAGTGAGAGAGCTGTGAGTCGATGACGCTGAAAGCCCAGATAATCGAGAAGCAGTCCCCTTTTTGTTTATGGTGGATCGCTAGGCCGCATTATCGTTTGGGGTCGACCTCGCCGACAATGCATGGTATCGGTTTGGGTTGACCGCTGCTTACCTATTACGCCAGCTGGGATGGACTCACGATATTCCTAATAAGAGTTGTGTTTCGAGCCCAGATGAGATGGTCGAGTCACGCGTGGTGATCGAGATATATTATTGCCGCATTATATCCTTTGCTGTCGAGCTTATCTTGAATTCGTTAGAAGTTGATTTCCCCGTGGTGCCTTCAATCCATGACTACTACCCAGGCGATGTCGAGGCGCAGGAACTCGGTGAGATGATGCCGAGGAGGAGCTCGACGAGGACCCGAGGACGCACTCTATCTGGCCGTGGATCGACATGCGTTGCCGGATGTTGTTTTTTTATGGTCAGACCTTGTTTTTTTTTTTTTGGGTTCGAGGTCGTGACCGCTTCATATTGTTTTGTTGTTTCAGTAGACTCGGGTCTTACTTTTTGAGCAGCCCTGCGGAGTCTGCAAGACTCCCAGTGGTATGATCGCTTTTGAAGTCGTCATGACTTGTGTGTATTTTCTTCGCACATTTGCTACCTGTATTTTGTATACATTATTATTTTGAGTGATATATATGTATGTTATGCATGTATGTTTATTAGGATTTAAGTCTTGTGGTCTTAGTTGCACCATGTTTCGGAAAAGCTATATAATTACTGATGAAAAACGAGTTGGTTTTATAAAAATATATCGTATTTTTAAAAGGCACAAGAGTTTCATTTTAAAACACATCTCATATAGGTTTATGTCAGCCTTGTGTTGAGTTTCTGGTGAACTCGAGCTGTGATATTGAGCTCTGTGAGCGTCCTAAACGTCGTTACACCGCTGGTATCGAGCGCTTTCGAATTTAGCCGCGTATAGGAATTTGGACCGGTCACTATGCTCGTTATGTGTGTTGGGCACCTAGTTGTAATATGTTGATTGCTTGATTAAGTGAAGCACTTATCGCTTGAAAATTGTTTCGAATCAAGCTGATTGAAGCAAGGTGTTTTAACACATCCTTGTTCCGAGATTCGACTGAGGTTTTTGAACTTTGTGGAATCTAATGCCACCCTCGTAGGAATACGATAAGAATCGAGAACGCGATACGGAACGAGCAATTCAAGCTATGACCGAGATGGCAATACGGCTCAACAATCACCCGCAACTCAACAGTTAACGCCGATGGCTCAATGCAGGGCAGTTGGTTAACTCAAAGGAACTTACAAAGAACAAAGAACGAGCGTAACTTAAATGGTCAAGCCAGAGGATTAGCATCAGAAGCATGATCCACCGGTTCTACTATGAGCCAAATCCGATAAAGTCGATCTTTGGATGCAAGAGATCGAGAAGATCTTTGAGGCACTCCACGTTGCCTGATAACGTGAAGGTCGACTATGCCACCTACCCACCGCTAGAGACGCAGAGTATCGCGGAGAGGATAAGCAACGCTTATAGCGGTAACATCGCGAGATGACCCGGGAGCTTCTTCTGAAAGGTTCTTGGACAAGTACTTCCTGATATCGCACGCAGCCGAGAAGGAACAAGAGTTTCTTCAATCGCAGCATAGGCAACTCGACAAGGTCCGGTATGCAGCCAAGTTCGAAGGTCGTTGATGCAGGTATTTCAGTCCATTCCGTGTTCGAATCGACTGCAGATGGTCGAGTGAGAGATTCCAACGATCGGTGATTCGATATTCGAAGTCGCGGTGTCGCTGGAGAATCCGAAACCTCCAAGAACTGATTGATCGATGTGTCGAGGTAGAAGGAGGCAAGGCCACAAGAAGTTAAGACCTGCTAGGGCGGACTGAGACCTCAGCGCAGCGGCGTAGATTTGCACGTAAAGGAAAACAACCGCAGCAAGCCGCACGACACCGATTCTCGGGGAACGCACCGGAGGACAGACGTCCGATGTGCACCCGAAGTTGGAGGTCGACCGGTGTCGAGGTGACTTGTTTCCGCTGTGGAAAGACTGACATTACGCCAATAATCGTGATTTCGTAAGGAGGGGGTGCTACTAACCGCAAAGAAGCTGTAGCATTTTTGCCGGGCAGATTGTCCTACACCTAAAGCCGAACCGACGGCGCTTGTCGCGCAAGAGCCAAAGGAAAGCGCCAGTAGCTAAAGGCGCAGAGTTTTCTCGCATGAGTGGCGTAGGAAGCGTAACGAGTCAAGATCTTATCTGCAAGGTGAATGTGAGATCGAGGGTAAATCCTTATCCGTTCTTTTGATTGGTGCAACCTATTCCTTTATTTCTTCGATTCGATTGCGAACCATTTGAACTCGATCAGGATCGCGATCGCTTAAATTAGTAGTTACAACTCCCACCGCTAAAAACCTTAGTCACAAACACCATGTCTTAATTGTGTAGTGATTATTCGTAGTAGAAAGTTTGTGGTCAATTTGGTCTGCTTGCCTCTTAAGGGCTTAGATGTCATCCTCGATGGATTGGGATTGTCACACCACCATGTCCTTGGACCGTGCCCGTGAAACTGCAGAATTTTTCCAGCACTGAGTCTCCAATTATCTTTCGCCGAACGTATTGGAGTTTCTTTGAAAGAAGGAACTAGTGAATACATGTATTTGGCTAGTTCTAAGTTTTCCGGATCGACGTGAAGAATGTTCCCAGCAGTGACTTTGAGGACGCGCTCAAGACGCGCGTGGTTACCACCGCGACGCAGAGGTCGAAGTTCTCCATCGACCGATCTCCAGGAATGGGACCGATTTCCAAAGCGCCATACAGATGTCTCCCCGCCAGATGAAAGAGTCAAGTCCCGCATCGAACACTTGGAGTCGAAGCATTCATACGATCGAGCCGTGTCATCGTGGGGAGCTCCAAAGGTCGCTGGTTAAGAAGAAGGATGGACGATCAAGACTGCGGCGTGGATTACCGCGAGCTCAACAAGGTTACCGTGAAGAACCGCTATCCGCTACTACCACGTATCGATTATCACTGATGGATCAACTTCGTGGAGCCACGATCTTTCCAAGATGACTTGAAGTCGCTACCACCGATTCGCGTGAAGGAGGAAGATGTCGCCAAACAAACGCCAGGATCTGGATACCGGCCACTACGAGTACTTGGTGATGCCGCTCGGAGTGAAGAATGCGCCACCGTGTTTATGGATTACATGAACAGATTTTCCATTCGCTTTTGGATCGGGTAGTGTTCATCGACGATATATCGATTTACTCGAGGAACCGAGAAGAGCACGAAGAACACTTTGTCGAGCACGCAGATATTACGAGATAAGCAACTCTATGCCAACCTGTCAAGTGAATTTTGGTCAAGAGGTGAATTTTCTTGGCCACGTGATTTCCAAAATAGGGGATAGTGGATCCAACTAAGATCGAGGCTAAGGAACAACAAGACTGCTATCGAGATCGTGAGTTTTGTCGCCAAGCAGATACTACCAAGATTCATCAAGGTTTCAAGATTGTCGCCGCCTGCTACACTAATCGACGCAGAAGGATCAACCTTTGCCTCGACCGAGGAGTGCGGCCGCCAACGATCAAGGAGCTTTTGACGACAATGGGCCGCTGATTTTGCCTCAACCCAAGAGCCTTTCGGTGTATCGTGATGCGTCACACCAGGGATCGGGATGCGATCGATGCAACATCTGGTGGTCGCAGATGCTTCAAGACAGCCTTTAAGATTCACGCAGAGGAACTACCCTACTCACGACTGAGCCGGCAAAACAGAGTTTTTGGCGTCAAGATATGGAGGCACTACCTTTACGGGAGCACTCTTATCGCTTTTCACCCATCACAAGAGTCATAGCACTGTCACCGTGAAGAACTCAACATGCGCCAACGAGATGGACGTAATTTCTAAGGACTACGACTCACGTTGGAATACCATCCCTAGGCTAACGAGTAGCGCATGCATTGAGCAGAAAGAGCGCTTTAACCCCTGAATGATGATCAAGAGTTGCAGATGCCTCGAGAAGTTCCGAGACTTGAGCCGAGTGTCGGGTTTCACCTGAAGCCGAGATTTGGTATGCTTACCATCTCTAACATCGTTGGATCTAGATCCGAGACCAGCAGTTCATGACGAGCTTCGCAAGAGAAGATTCACTGATAAGAAGCGGAAGCGCGACATTTCACGCCTGAGCGACGATATCTTAAGGGCGTGCAATGGCCGAGCGCACTAACGATCCGAAGCCGAGAAAGTGACTGATTCTAAGCGCTTAAGAGCAACTTTAGTATTCACCAGGAGTTACGTAAGATGTATCAAGACTCAAGAAGCATTTTTGGTGGTCCCGTCGAAGAAGCAAGTGGCCGAGCACGTAGCTCATGTTTAACGTGTCGTAAAGCCGGCTGTGGAGCACCAACGACCGCGAATGCTACAATCGCTGACGTATCAGTTTGGAAATGGATAGTATTTCCATGGATTTCGCTGTAGGTTTCGCAAGACTGGTAAGAAGAATGATTCGACGGTGATCGACCGATTGACCAAATCAAGCCATTTCTACCAAAGGAGTCGAGCATACAACGTGGAAAAGCCGACCGAGATCTACATCGCGAGATAGTACGACTTCATGGAATAATCTCTTCGATCGTACTCGACCGAGATCCGGTTCACATCTCATTTTTGGAGTGGAATTGCAAGGAGCGATGGAACCGAGCCTGTGCTTAGCCCTGATATCATCCACGTGGACTGGCCGATCGAGAGAACGATCCAATCACTTGAAGATTTGTTGCGAAGCTTCAGACGTTAGATCACCGAGGAAGTCGGGACGACGCCTTTACCAAATGGTGGAGTTCACATACAGCAACAATGCCACGCGAGTATTGAATGGTACTGGAAGCGTCAGATGGACTGAATGTCGACGCCTCATGGTACCAATTGGGCGGAACTGCTCAGTAGGACCATATGATCCAAAGACCATGAAGATCCGCTTGACGAGATCGGATGCGAACATCTCAAAGTCGATGAGATAAGAGTTATGCACTAACGACGCCGACCACTCGAGTCTGAGGAAGGAGAACATGTATTTCTTAGAGTCACCCCACCATCGAGTCGTCGAAACATCAAATCCAGAAACTTACCCCTAAATTTGCTGGACCTTACCGCATTCTTTCGTCAGATTGGTCCAAAGGGCATATCGATCGCTTTCACACCATTCTTGTCGAACATCCACGACGCCTTCCACGCCTCACACAATTACATGTTTCCGACCCTCTCATGTCATCATCGAACCTGACGTGCTTCAATCAAGGATCTACCTATCTTTTGAAGCATTACGCAAGGATCGTTGATCTAAAGCCAAACAACATGAACAGAGATCTCAACTCACAAAGTTCGTAGGATCGTACAGACCGAGATGCGACTTTGGGAACTGGAGGAGAAGATGAAGACTCAAGACTCAACTTTTCCGAGGTAAGAATCTTATTTGCAATTTCGAGGACGAATTTTTTGTAGAGTAGATCAGAACACCTCGAGGATTTCGAGATCGACATCGACAGACGACGATCGAGACCTCGACCAAGACCTGTGTCGAGATCTCGTGCAAGATCATTTGCCGAGCGGATGAGATCATGCGTGCACTAGGTCACGCCAACCGAGGAGATCGCGTGTCGAAGTCGATGAAGTCGCTGCAAGCCGATGAGACGCATGTCTGGCCGAGGAGACCGCTCACGAACTCGCGTTAGAACTCTTGTACGCCGCACGAGCAATTCTAGTCGACATCGTGTGTCGAGATGATACCGATTCTTTCGAACGTTATTCGCTAATATTATATTGTTTGTAATGATTACATTGCTCGCGCCGCTCTTGTCGCGCAAGTCTAGACCGTTGACCGGTCAGAGTAGGTAATTATGGCAGGAACGATTGCATCGCAGATGATTGATGGGATTGGCATCTTATAAGCTGAAGTTACGATTATACCCTTTTCTCACCAAATTGTATTCACGACTCGATTCCCTCAGATACTCATTTCTCTTTTCTTCTTTCTTTCTTCTTCCTTCCTTCCGCCTCGAAGTTTCGCTGTTTTTCTCCAAAACTTCCATCGACAAAACCTTGAGTTCCATCGTAGATTCGCAGCTTTCTTCATCAACCTTGTTCATCATCTTTCGACATATCTCGCCTCGCCGATCACCATCGAGGTATGAAGAACGATTTTTCTTTTCTCTGCTATCGCTTAGCGCTACTTTTCCTTCCATTTTTAGCCGCTTATGCTTCCAAATCATGTCAAACTGATGGGTTTTCTTCTTCACGATATTACCTATCTTTCTAACCGATTAATCACTTCTGAAACAAATTTTCTTCCTCTGCTTTTTCGCACCGCACCCAGCGTCAAAACCCCATTTTGGTTTATTTCATTTCTTGTTTTTCGCTTGTTAGTCTAGTTGTTGTCGATCTATCCATGAAGCATCGATAACCTTTTTCATGAACTTTGATCGAAAACCCTAACTTTGTGTTGAGGAAAATATATTCGCTTGAGTTTTATATTTTCCGGGTCAGGTTAAGTTTCGGGAAGAGAGCTAAGTGTATTAGAAACCCATAGATCGAATCGAAGCCAGGCTTGCTTTAGAAGTCTCGATTCGAGATCGGTGATTTCCTAATCGAGGTGTACGGAGAGCGAATCCAAGGACGTGGAAGCAGTGGGATCCGATCGAGAAGCCGACGCTGTCGAGGTCGACGAGGATCGTGACGCGGTCGGGTCGTTGTCGAGCTCGCTGAAGACAACCGTGTCAGATCGAGTAAGAGAAGTCGCCGTTGTCGAGCTCTTTGAAGACACCGTGGTCGAGGTCGCTGTCGAAAGCAAAGATTAACTCGAGTTCGTAGCGGCGCCTTCACATTAATACTTTCGTAGTACGCTAGCGTAGCGGCAACTCCTAGATATCTCTAAGACTTTATTTTTATTGTTATATTTATGTATGGACTCGATCG
This sequence comes from Calophaca sinica, assembly GCA_037113605.1. Classification (NCBI taxonomy): domain Eukaryota; kingdom Viridiplantae; phylum Streptophyta; class Magnoliopsida; order Fabales; family Fabaceae; genus Calophaca; species Calophaca sinica. The sequence goes on from CM073730.1 coordinate 91,734,309, forward strand.
TGTCGAGATTGGAATGTTGTGATATGATTCGAAGTTTTTGCATGTATTTGATATGTGATTGAATATATGTCAGTGAATGGTGTATCATTGCGCCGACCATGCGCTTCATGCACGTTTTATTGCTTAAATGTCGAATCGTGTTTTCTTCATGTTAAGCATGCTCTCTTTATTTGATACGCGATCAAGTAAGTTGTGTTACTCTTTGACATGCAAGCAGCTAATCATCGAGCGAGAGAGCTAGGAGTCGATGACGCTTTGAGCCGACTCGGCATAATCGAGGTGCTAGGGTCCCTTTGTTTACGGTGGATCGCCAGGCGCCGACATTATCGCTGGGGTCGACTCACGATTAATGCATGGCACGGTCAGTCGACTCGCTTACCTATTACGCCATTGGGGATGGACTCGCCGACGTATATTCCTAATAAGAGCTGTCGAGTCTAGAGCAGATGGTCGAGTCACGTGTGGTGATTGAGATATATTATCATTGTTTGCTTATATCCTTTATGTCGAGCTTATCTTGAATCGTTGAGAGTCGACCTCTTTCCCGTGGTGCCTTCAATCCATGACTTCTACCCAGCGATGTCGAGGGCGCAGGAACTCGGCGATGATGCCGAGGAGGAGCTTCGATGAGGACCCGAGTGACGACTCTCTATCCGCCGTGGATTGATTATGTTGATGTTGTTTTTTATGGTCAGACCTTGTTTTTCTTTTTGTGTTCGAGGTCGTGACCAGCTAGGCAAGATTGTTTTGTTGTTTCGTAGACGGTGGTCTTACTTTTGGAGCAAATGGCAAGGAGTTCGCAAGTACCCTGCAGTATGATCGCTTTGAAGTCGCTGCACTCAGTGTATTTTTCTTGCACATTGCTACTATGTATTTTGTATACATTATTTTCTGAGTGATATATATGTATGTTATGCATGTATGTTTTATTAGGATTTAAGTCTGTGGTCTTAGCTTGCACCATGTTTCAAAAAGTCAGAATTACTCCGATGTGCACGAGTTGGTTTTATAAAAATATATCGTATTTTTAAAAGGCACAAGAGCTTTCATTTTAAACACATCTCATATAGGTATATGTCGAGCTCTGCAGTGTGAGCTGCAACTCTGAGCTCTCTGCATATCGAGCCTCAGAATGTCCCAAACGGTCGTTGCAAAGAATTCAAGAACCACCCCTATTTGCCACATTCAATGGCTAACAACATCAATATCCTAGTTGACAGTTAATCGGTAGAGTCGTGCCCCTGTACCACCAATCACATTCCTAGATTCTTGGAGCTTTCTTGCTTCAGCCACGTCCCAACCAACGACTCTATCTATTTGATCTTATCTTCTCATTCCCTCGCTCAGCTTCTAAAATCTTGGTGACAATCCTTATTTTCAATTTCTTTTAAATTTAAATTGCTTCAGGATTCATCCCCAATATTTTCGGCTCATGGAGCGACTCCTAAACTTAGCCCAATAATGACTTCACCTTAGCCCAATAGGAATAATATCTTCACATCAGCCCAATAAGCCCAAAACCTTTACGCAACTCTTTGCTTCATGCTTTCGACTTGTTAGCTGCAACTTCAGCTGGACTCTGATTCGACTAGCTTCTTCCAATCGGCTGCAATTACTTTCGACTGACACTTAGAAATATTTTCGGTGTATACACACGTATATTTTTGAGAGGCTAGAATACAATTTCACTCTTTTTCAAGTGTTTTTTTTACTATACACTCTCTTTTTCTAGTGTGTTTATGTTACGGTGCAAACATCAGAAAAAGGGACCCGAGTCAGGATACCCAATTATGGGCCTTCTGTAGCTGAGGAAAGGCCCAAAAGGGCCAATGTGAGACCATCACGATACGCTATTTTTGTGTAAATGGGGGCTTATCACAAGTCTTCCACAGCCCATGATTTTGGGGCCTCCCCCTTTAATTTTCACACCTCCCATCTCCCCAAAAAGAACCCTTAATTTTTCCTAACCCCTCCTCTCCCACTTCCTTTTTCATTTCCATCACTCCCTCCGTCTCTCACCTCCCTCATGTCCCTCTCTTCTCTTTCACAAAACCCTTCCCCTCCGTCTTCCACATCCCTCCATCCCTCTTCCTCTGTCTCTCACTCTCTCGCTCGCGTCCCTCTCCATCTCGCTCTCAGTGATTTTCTTCTTCCTCAGGTTAGGTCGCATTTCCATGATCTTTTGCGTATTTTTTTCTGCGAATTTACATGTACCAGAAACTTGTTGACGGAATCCCCCGTCAACAAGAATCCAGACGTTTAAAATCCTGATTTTGAATTTTGAATGACCGAATTCTTGATGACGAGGGATTCTGTCAACAAGTTTTCGGACTTAGAAAATTGTTTTTTTGAAAACATACATTTCATAAACATGTTGAAGGTGCCCCCTTCAACAAGAATCCGACAGTTAAAAAATTTGAAACAACCAAAATTTTGCTGACGGGGGGTTCCATCAACAAGTTTCCAGAGTTTTAAAAAACTAATAGATCTAGTTTTTGATAAATTTTCACATGTTTATGATTTAATTGATGCATTTTCCACAGGTATGGCACACACTAGGGGTTGTGCTTCTGCTAGTGGTTCTAGGGGTGGTGCTTCAGCTTGTGTGGTAGGGGTGACGCCATCCGGAGAAGGCCCACTATGTCGGCACGCAGAGATCGGGTGGAGCAATGCCAACATCTGGAGGATGTGCTCGAGGAGCTTGCCCATGAGGAGGATGTACACGTGGAGGGTGCCCATGAAAAGCTTGTAAACATGGAGCCAACACATGTGGAGAGTACACATGATCAGGCCGGAGACGAGGCTGGGCTATCCATCAGGACTTAGATTCATTCCCTGGCGGCCCGTAGGACACATCAGTCCTCAATACATTTGGTGACCATGTTGCCACACGGTTATGGGTCGGCGATGTAAGTAACACTTAATTTTTTATTATATTATTTTCATTTTATATTTGAATGCAATTGACTTATATTTTTATGGTACACGAATCGCGGTGAGCTAAAGTAATAAATCACGGCAAAAGCGCGTTTGGTTTAGAGCCTCGTGCATAGATTATGGCTATATTGGATGTAAAGAAGAATGGAATGTATTGGAATGTTGTTTTTGATAATTATGTAACACCCTAATTTTCAATGTTTAACTACTTAGTAATTATCTGTTTTTTTATCGTTTCTAAAATGACTTTTTGTTAATAAAATTATGTTGATAATTGTATTATTGAGATTTATTCTATTTGATAGGAATAATAGAGATTATTAATTATTACTAATTTAGGGTTTTCTTGCAATGTTTGAATTATGCCGTAAAACGCTGAATTTGAACTATAGGGCTAGTTTTGACTGAAACCTACCCAAATATGATCCAAATTTTATAAAATTTGAGATCTAAGCATTTTCCAATATTTATGATTTATTGGAAATTTTTGGGAATTTTTGGGTATCAGAAAATATATAGGGTATTTTCTATTGCCCAGAAACTGCCTAACGGTGACGCTGAACTCGTAAATCGAGAAAACGACATTCATAGTAAAACTTCTAATATTTTTGTGGATATTTTGAGTGATTAATAATTTTTAATTATATAGTAAATTATCAGTATTATTTTCGAAGTTTTTAGTACAAAAACCCTAACATACGCGAAACGCCACAAGACCCTTGGTTGGCGATAGCAGCGTCGAAGTGAAAATATCTTGATATTAGGGCTGAGGGGAGGTTCACCAGCCACTAGGGGAGCTGAACATGCTTTTATATGATTGAGTTTACAAGTGTCAAGTTGTGTTTGGTAATTAAGTAAATGGTGGTTAGTTAGTTTAGTTAGTTTAGGACTTAATTAGTTAGTTTCTAACTAAATGAACTTTTCCTTCCATTATTACCCCTGAAGTTTCGTGGCCCTCTCCCTCATTAGACATCAGCTCCATTCATTCCACCATTGGTGAAGAACTTGAGAAAAAAACTAGAGAAAGAAAGTTGTGATTTTGGAAGTTTTTGGAGATCAAAATGTGCACCCTTGCTTCCTTTCATCTCCACCCTTGTTCAATCATCATCTATACTCTTGGTAAGCTCCATAAACCTTTCCTCATCTCTCTTGGGTTCCATGATTTGGGTTTTGAAGGTTTTAGGAGCTATTTTTGAATTATAGTGCTTGTTTTGGCTAGTATTGTATGTATAGCTTCATAACCCCTTATCTCCTTCCATGATTCACTTTGTTTTTGGTGTTTTAAGTTTGGAGAAACCCTAACCCTATGCTGGCCGAAACTTAAGGGCTGTTCTAAGCCTTGTTCTTGACTTAGTTTTGTTGTTTTGGAGTTAGTTTTGATGAGTTATACTAGATAAGTTTGGATACTAGTCATATATGCATATTACAAGATGTTTGGAAAATAAATTTTTTTGTGAAGGGGGGGTTGAAAACCATGACCTTAATGATGATTTAAGGGGATGTTTTAAATTATTTTCAAAGTGATTTAAGTGTTGAGGAAGTTAGTTTAAGGTTCAAGGATCTAAGGGTGGTGTAATGCATGTTTTGGAAATGAAAAAAAAGTTGAAACTTTGGGTTTGTTTTTTAAGCATTGATGCCGTGACCCTTATGCCATTTTCAAGCATTGTTTTGAGTTGTCTTATGCTATTAAATGTTGTAAAAGTTGATGTAGAATTTTATTTAACAAAACAATTCAAGGAAGTTTGATTTTTGGAAAAAAATTAGCTTATGTTTTAAGGATTGTCTTAAACTTATATCTAACTTGTTTCTAAAATTCTTATGGCATGATCTATAGTTTTTAATTGTGGTTTAAAGTTGACAAAATACTATTCAATTGGTAAAACACTATTCCAATTGGTAAGATTTGGTTTTAAGTTTTTTTTAAGTGTGTAGATTTAAGGAAAGTTTCAAAATTTGCATGACTTGAACTTGTAATGTAATATATGATTAGGTGTGATCCAAATAGGTTAAGCTAACAAGATTTTAGGTCTTTTTAGAACCAAAGCCGTGGCTGCCCAAGAGTCATAGGACTTGAGTTGTTGGTTCTAATTTTGCTAAGTTGTATTGTTAAGGTTCGAGCGAGGTACGTGTCGTTGACGAGTTGGAAATTCCTTATTCGGAGCTTGTTCGAGGTAAGGGAAATTTCTATATAATGAGTTTAGGCTCTTTGCTTTGTTTGTTGTGTGGTTTGACTGAATGAATATTGGTGGTAGTAATTGTAGTATCACTAAGTGTTAGGGTGATGCTGTAACATGCCGTAATATGTTGAAATGTTTGATGCTATGTGAAATGTAGTGGCGTGCTCTATTTGATCTTGGGTGACAACTATGAATGTTGTTGAATGCCTTAAATCATGCTTGATTTATTGTTGAATTGATACTGATTGAAGTATGCAAAAGTAAAGAAGAATTGTTATTGTGATATAAGTTAATTAATAATGCGACGATCGATTGTTAATTGGTTGACGATTTACATCGGTAAATCTGATGCGATTCCACGAACCGAAAATATGATTTCATAGGTAAAGTATTTGGCATAACCTCACCTAGATAAAACAATATTTGGAAGTATGAAAATTCACTAAGTAGAGTGAGTGAGGGTTCGTCGATCAGCATTAAGTAATTAACTTGTATTCTAACCATTGAGCATCGACACCCGAAGCGTTTGATTGGTCTCACAGACTTCAAAAGACGAGTTGTCCCTGCATTGCCTAAGTAGAGGCAAGCCAAAGTAGTAGCAAGCCTAAGTAGAGGCTATCTTGTTCAGACGATGGGAAAGTAGTCCCTGTCATACTGCTGACCTATCTGCAGGTGTGGTTATACTATTGTTGTGTTGCATTCATATTCATGGAGCATGGGATTTACTTGGGCCTAAGTGCGAAATGCCTTATGTTGAGTAAATGAAACATACACCTAAGTATGTGACGTTACATGTAGAATGCCCATTGTGCATGTACCGGTTGGACGACTCGGGACTTACACTTCTCTAAGTATGTGGCGTTACCGCTTCAGTTAATGTCTGTATCTGGGATATGCCATTAACTGTTGAACCACCATGTATGATAGATGGTATAGGACCATAAACGTTCGCATCTGGGATGTGACATTATCCTATTGGTATAGGAGACTTGTTCCATTGGTATGGAAATTTTTGGAAGCGCTCATCAACAAAATCATGGAACATACCATGCATCCTAACTATTGGTTGACTTAAATGCTTGATGCTTTTTATGTGAACTCCATATACTTGATAATGAGTACATGCTTATGTCTGTGCTCATGAATAGCTTGTGATAACTCTTGAAGCTAGTGATTTACCCTTATGTTCTTTGTTTTCTTTTCTGGTTGTGTTTCATGCGATATCCAGATGTTTCTGGACCGTCCGTTGCGTCGCTCGGGGAGCGAAAGACTTGAGTTTCCTGACAGTCATAAGGATGAGTGTTGGGAGTTTGACCCCATCACCCGACAAGTCACTTATCAAGGGGTGGTAACAGTGATCTATAGAGAAAACCACGAGCCTGTGAGTAATCACACCCGAAATATTACTATGCAGTTTTACTTACCGTTTGAGAGATTTTAAAAACCATGGTGGAACACGATCGGAGATGGAGCTGGGACATCTAAAAGAGGCCATACTGCAGCTAGACGTGGAGGTCGTACCTATTGCTCTCTGCGTAAGAGCGAGCTACTACATATGATGCGTATGCATAAGCTTTCTTCTTCTCCTGCGGATACTTTTACTCCTTTACCAGATCCTATTCCAGTGTTTGACACTACACCTGCTTTGGAGGTGCCTACTGTGAAGGCACCGGTGCGTGAGCCAGAGCATTCTCCTTCACCTTTCTATACGCCTTCTTTTATTCCCTCTTCCCCGACTGGTTCAAAGGGGAAAGAGAAGTATCGGGTGAGTCGAGCTTGGGCACCGGTGGATTTGGTGGAGATAGTTAGTAGTTAGGAGGATCTGGAGGAGGATCACTCGGGTTACTTAGTGGATGCTGACGAAGTCGGAGAGCCCTCTGGCAAACGTCAGCAGGTTTGACCAGCTGGGTTAGGTGTTTTCTTTTGGTGAGGTCCTTGCACTTTGAGCATTGTTTTCTTTTAGACCTCTGTATTTTTTTGGGCTGGGTAGTGTTGATGATCAGGTTTTGGGCTGTTCATCAAGGCTTGAGGTTAGTCTTTTGATATTTTGGTATGTACTTATATCTTTTTGATGACCTTGGACTTGTACAAAACTTAATGACATAATGAGGATGTTATGCCTAGGAGACACAGGGAGGAAAAAATAGACAGTTTATTATTTTTATTTACAAATGAGTGTTTAATGAGCGTAAACTATTTCAATGTTTGAAACTCGCATCCATTTGGGTAACCAAAATGTGGCTTCCTAGATATGGGTGTCACATTAAGTGGTATCAGAGCACAGTTGGTTCTAAACCAGACTGAGATAGAAGCTGGTCATATCCTTACGAATTTCTGGGTTTTGGGCTTATTGTGCTTGTGTTGTGTGTACTCTGTATTTGAATTCTCTGAATTGTCTCCGTGTTGAGATAATGTGTGACATTGATTGTTTAGTCTTCCCCTGGAAGTACTATGTGATGTTGTGCACTATTGTCTGATTGACTTGATTCTCATTGGGTTCTGACTAGTTTCTTGACCTTGTAGGAACCCAATGCCCTCGAGATGTGCACCTTAGAACTGGCGATCCAACAGAAGAGATAACAACAATAAGATGGACAGAGTAGCTCAGGCTATGGCTGAAATGGCAGCAACAGTGACGCAGCAGACCACTGCCAAGAATCAACGAGATTTGCAGAAGCAACATAGAGAAGAGCAAGCTACTAGTACAAAGGGGCTAGTGAACTTTCTCAAGCATGATCCACCGAGGTTTTATGGAGATACTGATCCAGAGAAAGTGGATCTGTGGCTACAGGAACTGGAAAAGATTTTTGAGGTAATAGGTTGTGCAGAAGAAGTAAAGGTTAGATAAGCGACCTATCTTTTGGTTGGTGATGCTGAATATTGGTGGAAGGGCACCAAGCAAATGATTGAAGCTGAGAACCAGGAGATCAATTGGGAAGTGTTTCGTGCTAGATTTTTGGGTAAATATTTCTCTAGGACTGCCAGGACTGAAAAGGAGAAAGAGTTCTTACGGTTGTATCGGGGGAATATGACAGTTGGTGAGTATGCTGCTAAGTTTGAATCACTATCAAGGTACTTTACTTTCTTTTGAAATAATGTGGATGAGGAATGGATGAGTGAGAGGTTCCAGGAAGGTGCAGCAGATGAAGAGTAAAGGTAGCAATAGGGTTGGTGCACTAGTGCAGAAAGGGGATTTTACACTGGTTAAAATCGATATTTTACACCGGTTTTGTTACTTGTTTAGATGCTCCCGGTATAGTATTTTGGGGTTTTTACACCCGTTATTTAACCGGTGTAAAATGTTGTGTTTTACACCGGTTATATATCCGGTGTAAAATTTCAATTTTTGTTTGTTTTTTATTTTTTTGAAGGACCTTTTACATAGGTTATTTTTAATAACCGGTGTAAGAAACTAACATTCTACACTGGTTTCTTGTATAACCGGCCTAAAAGGTGCACTTTTTTTTTCATTTTCTATTTATTTTTTCCTTTCCAGCCCAGAGGCAATCTAAAATGACAATAAATAGGCAATTAATTTGACAACAATCAACAACAAAATTGGCACCAAATGTGCCCAAAATTCAAACCATCAAAAGCTATCAAATGTAATCCATAAACATACCAAATCAAATATACACATAAACAAAGTTAAGCTATATATATATGTAAACAATATATAAACAATGTACAAAGAAGGTAGTGCTATAAATATCTACATATGCATCTAGTCCAAGACCTCATAGGAGATTAAGTTGAAGAATCATCCATGATGCCTGTAGTATAGACAAAAAAATAATATGCCAGTCAGACTATAAATAATGAACAAATAACAAACATGCATGTATTAATAAAAATATTATAATATTACAAATAACAAACTTATATGATCATTTCTCCTCTAATATCCCTTCTTGATGATCATCACGAGTGGCATATACATCGTCCACTTCATTTTCATCAGTGAAAGAAGGTCTTTGTGTTGAGAAAGAAGGAGCGTCATAAATATCTATAGATGCATCTTCATTTTCATCACTCTGATCATGCATGTTTCTTCTTTGGAGCACTACAGACCATCTATTGCTAGAGGGATCCTTCACATAAAATACTTGTTTGGCATGGAATGCCATGATGAAAGGCTCGTCCATATAACCCATCTTGTCAAGGTCCACCAATGTAAATCCTAATTTATCGGTTTGTATACCACTGTTACTGTTAACCCACTAACATTTAAAAACAGACACTCTAAATTTACAATAATCGAACTCCCAGATCTCTTCAATGACCCCAAAGTAAGTTATGGATGCCAGAATAGGGTTCTTATCATTTGAACTAGAGAAGTACATTGTAGAAGCCATGACCATAACCCCAATGTTTTGCACAGTACTCCTGTCATCCTGTGACTTTGTATAAAAGGAAAATTTATTTATATAGTACCCACTCCAACATATGACATTAAAGCTAGGGTCATTTGCTAGCCATTTTAAGTCATCAGAAGCAATATCATCATTCAAAATATGTGGTTTAAACCAGCTTAGGAATGTCTTGTTATGCTCTTTCAACACCCATTGTTCGTTCCTGTGGGGGTTTTTGGCCTTGACAATGGATTTGTGAGTAGACAAGTATGGCTCAACCTCATCAGTGTTATTCAATATGTACAGATGTGTCTGTATCACTTCTGCATGACTCATGGTCTTAACCTTTAGACCTCGTGTACCCTTACCATCACATCTTCCCTTGTGATGAGACTTGGGAATCCCTAAAGGTTCCGCTTCTAACAAGTAGTCTGTACAAAACTCAATGGATTCTTCTGCGATGTACCTTTCAACGATAGATGCTTCGGGACGGTATGGATTCTTCACATACCCTTTCAAGATCTTCATGTATCGTTCGACAAGGTACATCCACCTTAGATAAACGGGGCCATATACTCTAATCTCCCTCACTAAATGAACAATTAAGTAGACCATGATGTCGAAAAACAAGGGAGGAAAGAATGTAACACCTGAGGACGAGATCGACCTCGTATTAGGACGTCGTATCGAGACCTCGCGTCGAGATCTCGTGTCGAGACCTCGTACCAAGACCTCGTGACGAGATTCCGTGCCAAGATCGTGTGCCGAGGTCATATGTCGAGCTGATGAAGTCGCGTACCGAGCTGAGGAGGTCGCATGTCGAACTGAGGGGGGCCGCGTACACGAACTCGTGTTAGAGCCTTGTGCGCTTGCATGAGCATCCTGGTCGACATCGTGTCGAGATGATAACACTCGTATCTTTTACGAATAATACTTAGCGTTAGTATATTTTCTTTGTGATTATGAGAGGAGCAGTTGGATGGGTTAGACTTGTTGTTAGATTAATATCTTACCTTACAATCCAGGTGTCGCTTAAATTGTGGTTTTATAAAAGATAAATTCTTTTCAAATGGTTTTCTTGTAATTAACTATTGTTTAAGAGATATTTAAGTGAGATATGACCAAACTTTTCTTTTTCCACCAGCTGTAAGATAAGTATCATGATTAGTTTCCTCCACCTACTTAAATATCACGATCAGCCGCCTCAAATCCTCACTTGCAATTTCTTTCTTTCTTCTTCTCCAAGTTTCCTTCTCTTCTCCAAACCTCCATTGAAGAACCTTGAGTTCGTTGAGCTTCTGCATAAACTTTCATCATCAACCTTGTTTCTTATCATCTTCTCGACCTATATCACCATCTCGACCATCTGTAGAGGTATGGAAAAACAGAATTTTCTCTTCTTTATGCTACTGTTTAGCTCTACCTCTTCCTTCCATTTTAGCTAATTCTATGCTTCCAAATCAGGTCATATTGATAAGTTTTCTTCTTCATAACATTACCTATCTTTTTAACCATTTATTTGAGCTTGAAAAACAAATTGTTTCCTCTGTTTTCTGCAAGTAAGTAGCGCCAAAACCCTCTCTATTTGGTTTGTTTGATTCCTTATTTTAGTTTGGTGTTAGAATAGTTTTTGTGCAAAAATGGATTTTTGAGGGATTATAAAATCGATTTCTTTTTGAGTTTTAAAATTTTGACAAAATTGGTTATGGTCTTATTTTAATTTCTGGACCATGACGAAAATATTTTTAAGAAATATAAACTTAGATTTTGATTAAGTTGTGCTTAAGGTATTAATTGATTTTAAGCTTGAATTAGTACTTGAAAAAAAAATGGCTTTGTCTGATGAAGTTTGAAAGAAGTTTTTAATAAATTTTAGAAAAAAGGAGTTATTTTGTAATGTTTGAGTTCAGGTCGTATTTGTTTGAGTTCTTAAGTTTTAATGTTTATTTGAGTTGTGGTTAAGAATGGGATATGAGAGCTAAGTGTTATTAGAACTCATAGATCGAACTAAGTTGTACTCGTATTAGGCAGTGTGATTTCCGAGATCGTGCTGCAAGGAGATCAGGGTGTATGAGAACACGAAACCGAGGTCGACTAAGAGCTGTACGTGTCGAGATCGAGTGAGAGAAGTCGTTGTCGAGCTCGTTTGAAGACAGCCGTGTTGAAGTCTTTATCGAGCAGCGTTAGCTTGGAGTTCGGTAAGGGCAACTCTTAGACATTATTAAGGCTTTATTTTATATGTTGTGAATTGTGTATTGCCTGTTGTATTACGTTTTCTCCATGCAGATTGTTTTATTGCTTAAATGATTGAATTGTGTTTTCTTCATGTTAAGCATGCTCTCTTTATTTGATATGTGATCAAGTAATTTATGTGCCACTCCTTGACTGCGGCGAGCTAATCATCGAGTGAGAGAGCTAGGCGAGTCGTATGACGTTTTTGAGCCGTGACCGGATAACTAGGGTGCTAGGTCCCCTTTTGTTTACGGGAGATTGACTAAGCGTCGCATTATCGGTTTGGGGTTGGACCTGCCGATTAATGCATGGTATCGGTTTGGGGTTGGACTGCCGCTTACCTATTTAAATCGGTTTGGGGATGGACTCTTTGGCGATATTAGGAATAAGAGTCGAGTCTAGAGTGAGATGGTCGAGTTACGTTTGGTGAATGTTATCTTGTGTTGTTTACTTATTTCTTTATGCCTGGATTATCTTGATTTGTTGAGAAGTTGACCGCTTTCCGTGGTACCTTCAATCCATGACGGTTACCCGAGCGATGTCGAGTGCGAGGGAACTTCGGCGAGATGATGGCGAGGAGGGCGTCGGCGAGGATCGAGCGGCGACCTCTATTTGTCGTGATTGGCTTTGTTTATATTATGTTTCTTGGGGTAGCTGTTATATGACTTTTGTGTACAGTGGCTGTGACCAGTTGGGATGGGTGATGTTTTGTCATTTTGAGCACAGGGTAGACTGGTGGTTTTACTTTTGGAGCAGCCTCCTGCGTGGGTGTCTGCCGGAAGTACCCCCAGGGTATGATCGCTCCTTTGAAGTCGTCATACCTTAGGTGTATTTTCTTTGTACATTATTACTATGTCTTTTTGTATGCATTTTTTTATGTCTTGTATATATGAGTATGTACTTGTTACCTGCATGTTGTTATTTAGAACTTAAATCTTGTGTCTTAGTTGCACCATGTTTCGAAAAGCTGTAAATACTCTGATGTGCACGAGCTGGTTTTAAAAATAATATGTAGACCGTACTTTCCTAAAAAGGGGCACAAGAGTATCATTTTAAAAACACATCGCATACAGGGTTTCTTGAGCTCGGTGTGTTGAGCTCGGTAACTCGAGCTCGGTATGTTGAGCTCGGTAGCGGTCCGGAAACGGGTCGTTACAATGTTGGTATCAGAGCAGTTCGGTTCTGACCGGGCTGTGCATAGGAATTTGGACTGGTCACTATGTCGGGATATATATATATGTGTTGGGTACCTAATTGCACTATGTTGATTTCTGTTTGATTAAGTGAAGCACTTATTGCTTGAAAAATTGTTTGAACTGTTTCTTGATTGAAGCAGTGTGTTTTAACACATCCTTGTTGTGAGATTCTGACAGGGTTTTGAACTTTGTGGAATCTAATGCCACCTCGTAGGGATACGACGGCTGTACCTGAGAACGTCGACATGGAACGAGCGATTCAAGCTATGACCGAGATGGCGGCAGCCATGGCTCAACAATCAGCTGCTGCGACTCAACAGTCTAACGCGATGGCTCAACAGACGGCAGCGTTGACCCAGCAGAATTTGCGGCCAGCGGCGAAGCGAGCGAAATCTTTGAAGCGAGAGGATTGGCCGACTTTAGGAAGCATGACCCGCAGAAGTTCTACGGTGAGCCAAATCCAGATAAAGGCGATCTTTGGATGCAAGAGATCGAGAAGATCTTCGAGGCACTCCATTGCGAATAATGTAAAGGTAGACTACGCCACCTATCTGCTCTTTGGGAGATCACGAGAATATTGGTGGAAAGGAGTGAAGCAAACATTTATAGCGAGCGTCGTGAGATGACATGGGAGCTTTTTCGTGGAAGGTTCATGGACAAGTACTTCCCAGATCTTGCCACGAGCTGAAAAAGAGCAAGAGTTTCTTCAATTGCAAAGGAAGCTCGGCGGTGTCGAGTATGCGACCAAGTTCGAGTCAGCGGCCAGGTACTTGATCCGTTTAGTGGCCGAGTTGACCAAAGATGGTTAAGTGAGAGGTTCCAACGAGGTGCGAGATTTGATATTCGTAAGTCGGTGGTATCATTGAGGATTGAAACCTCCAAGAGCCGATAGATCGTGTCGAGGTAGAAGGAGTAAGAAGCCACAAGAAGAAGATTGGCCCAGGTGGACCGGTGAGACCTCGGGGCCTGGGGACAGAGACTTGCACGAAAGGAAAGCAACTTAGAAGCCTTACAGTAGGCCTCGGGGAACAACAATAATAGAGGACGATGTCGTCCGATGACCCGAGGCGAGTGGAGAGTCGAGGCCGGTGTCGAGGTGACTTGTTTAGTTGTGGAAAGACGGGACATTATGCGAATAACTGTACTCAGAAGGAGGATGTGTGCTACAACTGTAGGAAGCCAGGGCATTTTGCCAAGGATTGTCCCACACCTAAAGCTGAACCGGCAATGCATGCGGCGAAGGCAAAAGAGAAGCGTCAGGTAGCTAAAGGCAGAGTCTTCTGCATGAGCGGCGAGGAAGCAGAGCAAGCGGATGATCTTATCCAAGGCGAATGTGAGATAGAGGGTAAACCCTTATCCGTTCTCTTTGACTCGGGTGCAACCCATTCCTTTATTTCTTCTGATTGTGTGAACCATTTAAATCTGACTGTGACTGCTTTACCGTTCAAACTAGTAGTTACGACCCCAGCTGCTAAAACCTTAGTTACCAACACTGCATGTCTTAATTGTGTATTGGTTATTCAGAGTAGAAAGTTTGTGGTCAATTTGGTTTGTTTGCCTCTTAAGGGCTTAGATGTCATCCTCGGGATGGATTGGTTGTCATACCACCATGTGCCCGTAAAACGGTAATTTTTCCAGACCTTGGAGTTTCCAATTATCTTTCTACTGAACGTATTGGAGTTTCTTTGAAAGAAGGAACTAGGGAATACATGTATCTGGCTAGTTCAGAAGTTTCCCGGTCGATCAGTGAAGAATGTTCAGTGGTGTGCGACTTTGAGGGCGTTTTCCCGAAGGCGTGCCAGGGTTACCACCGATCTGAGAGGTCGAAGTTCTCCATCGACTGATTCCAGGGCGGGACCTATTTCAATAGCGCCTACGGGATGTCTCCTTCCGAGATGAAGGAACTAAAGTCTCAGATTGAGCATTTGGAGTCAAAGCAATTCATACGACCAGGCGTGTCACCGTAGGAGCTCGGTGTTGTTGGTCGAAGAAGGATGGGCGATCCAGGCGTGCGTGGACTATCGTCAACTCAACAAGGCTACGTGAAGAACCGATATCCGTTACCACGTATTGGCGACTTGATGGATCAACTTCATGGAGCGGCGATGTTTTCAAAGATAGACTTGAAGTCGGGCTACCATCGATTCGCGTGAAGGAGGAAGATGTCTCCAAAGCAGCGTTCGGGACTAGGTATGGGCATTATGAGTACTTAGTGATGCCGTTTGGAGTGACAAATGCGCCCGGCGATGTTTATGGACTATATGAATAGGATTTTCCATTCATTTTTGGATCGATTCGTGGTAGTGTTCATCGGCGACATATTGATCTATTCAAGAACCGAGAAGAGCACGAAGAACACTTACGTCGAGTACTACGGATATTGCGCGAGAAGCAACTTTATGCGAACTCGTCAAGTGTGAATTTTGGCTTGAAGAGGTGAAGTTTCTTGGACACGTGATTTCCAAAGAAGGGATATTTGTGGATCCAACTAAGATTGAAATTTGTGTTAGCATGGGAACGGCCAGGCGGTTCTGAGATCGAAGTTTTGTTGGCTTAGCAGGCTATTATCGAAGATTCATTGAAGGTTTTGCGAAGATTGTCGCGCCTCTTTACGGCCCGACGAGGAAGGATCAACCTTTTGCCTGGGCCAGGAGTGTGAATCCGATTTTCAAAGGCGGAAGGAGCTCTTGGCGGCAGCGCTGTGTTGATTTTGCCTCGGCAGAAGAGCCTTACGAGGTGTATTGTGATGCGTCACACCAGGGATTGGGATGCGTCTTTGATGCAACATCGGAATGTGGTAGCATATGCTTCAAGACAGCTTAAGATTCACGAGAGGAACTACCCTACTCACGATTTGGAGTTGGCAGCGGTGGTTTTCGCGCTGAAGATATGGAGGCACTATCTTTATGGGAGCACTCTTACTGTTTTCAGCGATCACAAGAGCTTGAAGTACCTGTTCGATCAGAAGGAGCTCAACATGCGTCAGTGTAGATGGATGGAATTTCTCAAGTACTACGACTTTACGTTGGAATACCATCCCGGTAAGGCTAATGTAGTAGCAGATGCATTGAGCAGGAAGAGTGTTTTAGTCTCAGCAATGATGATCAAGGAGTTGGAGATGCTCGAGAAATTCCGAGACTTGAGGTTGAATGTGGAAGTTTCACCAGGGAAACTGAGATTTGGTATGCTTACCATTTCTAACAGATTATTGGACGAGATCCGAGACCAGCAAGTTCATGACGAGCTCCTGCAAGAAAAGGTTCAGTTGATAGCGCAAGGGAAGGCGACAGAATTCCAAGTCAGAACGGACAACATTTTAAGGTGCAATGGCCGAGTGTGTGTACCTAATGTGGCGGAGCTGAGAAAGTTAATACTCGACGAAGCGCATAAGAGCAACTTTAGTATTCACCCAGGAGTTACGAAGATGTATCAAGACTTGAAGAAGCATTTTTGGTGGTCCCATGAAGAAGCAAGTGGTGAGCACGTAACCGTGTTTAACGTGTCGGCGAAGGTGGAGCACCAACGACCTGCGGGAATGCTACAATCGCTTGACGTACCAATATGGAAATGGGATAGTATTTCCATGGATTTCGTTGTAGGTTTACCGAAGACGCAGAAGAAGAATGATTCGATTTGGGTGATCGTCGACCGATTGACCAAATCTGCTCATTTCTTACCAGTGAGGTCGACATACAACGTGGAAAAGCTGACCGAGATCTACGTCGTGGAGATAGTACGACTACATGGTATACCCTCTTCGATCGTGTCGGACCGAGATCCGAAATTCACGTCTCATTTTTTGAGGGAATTACAAGAAGCGATGGGAACCGAGCTTAGGCTTAGCTCGGCATATCGTCCTTAAACTGACGGTCAGACTGAGAGAACGATCCAATCGCTTGAAGATTTGTTGCGAGCATGTACCTTAGATCACCGAGGAAGTTGGGACGATGTCTTACCATTGGTGGAGTTCACCTATATAACAGTTTCCATGCAAGTATTAGAATGGCACCTTTTGAAGCACTGTATGGACGGAAGTGTCAGACGCCTCTTTGTTGGTACCAGGATGGCGAGAGTTCTGTTGTAGGACCTGATATGATCCAGCAGACTACGGAGAAGATCCGTTTGATCAGAGACAGGATGCGAACGTCTCAAAGTCGACAGAAGAGTTATGCAGACCAAAGACGTCGACCACTCGAGTTCGAGGAAGGAGCATGTATTTCTTAGAGTTAACCCCACTCATCGAGTTGGTCGAGCGATCAAATCCAAGAAGCTTACCCGAAATTTATTGGACCTTATCGATTCTTCGTCGTATTGGTCGATGGCATATCGATTGCTTTGCCACCCTTCTTGTCGAACATACATGATGTCTTCCACGTCTCACGATTCACGAAAGTATGTTTAGACCGCTTCTCATGTTATCGAACCGGATATGATTCAAGCGAAGGGCGACCTATCTTTCGGCAAAGACCAAAGAAGAATTGTCGATCGGAAAGTCGTAATAACGCGGAACAAAGAGATCCAACTTGTCAAAGTTGTGTGGGATCGAAGGCAGGAGATGCGACTTGGGAGCTGGAAGAAGATGAAGACTCGATTACCTAACTTTTTCATGGTAAGTACCTTATTTGCAATTTCGAGGACGAAATTTTTTTTAGGGGGAGAGATTGTAACACCTGAGGACGAGATCGACCTCGTATTAGGACGTGGTATCGAGACCTCGCGTCGAGATCTCGTGTCGAGGCCTCGTGCAAGACCTCGTGGCGAGATTCCGTGCCAAGATGGTGTCCCGAGGTCATATGTCGAGCTGATGAAGTGGCGTACCGAGCTGAGGAGGTCGCATGTCGAACTGAGGGGGGCCGCGTACACGAACTCGTGTTAGAGCCTTGTGCGCTTGCACGAGCATCCTGGTCGACATCGTGTCGAGATGATAACACTCGTATCTTTACGAATAATACTTAGCGTTAGTATATTTTCTTTGTGATTATGAGAGGAGCAGTTGGATGGGTTAGACTTGTTGTTAGATTAATATCTTACCTTACAATCCAGGTGTCGCTTAAATTGTGGTTTTATAAAAGATAAATTCTTTTCAAATGGTTTTCTTGTAATTAACTATTGTTTAAGAGATATTTAAGTGAGATAAGACCAAACTTTTCTTTTTCCACCAGCTGTAAGATAAGTATCATGATTAGTTTCCTCCACCTACTTAAATATCACGATCAGCCGCCTCAAATCCTCACTTGCTATTTCTTTCTTTCTTCTTCTCCATGTTTCCTTCTCTTCTCCAAACCTCCATTGAAGAACCTTGAGTTCGTTGAGCTTCTGCATAAACTTTCATCATCAACCTTGTTTCTTATCATCTTCTCTACCTTTATTACCATCTCGTCCATCTGCAGAAGTATGAGAAAAAGCAATTTTCTCTTCTTTATGCTCTTTGTTTAGCTCTACCTCTTCCTTCCATTTTAGCTAATTCTATGCTTCCAAATCAGGTCATATTGATAAGTTTTCTTCTTCATAACATTACCTATCTTTTTAACCATTTATTTGAGCTTAAAAAACAAATTGTTTCCTCTGTTTTCTGCAAGTAAGTAGCGCCAAAACCCTCTCTATTTGGTTTGTTTGATTCCTTATTTTAGTTTGGTGTTAGAATAGTTTTTGTGCAAAAATGGATTTTTGAGGGATTATAAAATCGATTTCTTTTTGAGTTTTAAAATTTTGACAAAATTGGTTATGGTCTTATTTTAATTTACGGACCATGACGAAAATATTTTTAAGAAATATAAACTTAGATTTTGATTAAGTTGTGCTTAAGGTATTAATTGATTTTAAGCTTGAATTAGTACTTGAAAAAAAAATGGCTTTGTCTGATGAAGTTTGAAAGAAGTTTTTAATAAATTTTAGAAAAAAGGAGTTATTTTGTAATGTTTGAGTTCAGGTCGTATTTGTTTGAGTTCTTAAGTTTTAATGTTTATTTGAGTTGTGGTTAAGAATGGGATATGAGAGCTAAGTGTTATTAGAACTCATAGATCGAACTAAGTTGTACTCGTATTAGGCAGTGTGATTTCCGAGATCGTGCTGCAAGGAGATCAGGGTGTACGAGAACACGAAACCGAGGTCGACTAAGAGCTGTACGTGTCGAGATCGAGTGAGAGAAGTCGTTGTCGAGCTCGTTTGAAGACAGCCGTGTTGAAGTCTTTATCGAGCAGCGTTAGCTTGGAGTTCGGTAAGGGCAACTCTTAGACATTATTAAGGCTTTATTTTATATGTTGTGAATTGTGTATTGCCTATTGAATTACGTTTTCTCCATGCAGATTGTTTTATTGCTTAAATGATTGAATTGTGTTTTCTTCATGTTAAGCATGCTCTCTTTATTTGATATGTGATCAAGTAATTTATGTGCCACTCCTTGACTGCGGCGAGCTAATCATCGAGTGAGAGAGCTAGGCGAGTCGTATGGCGTTTTGAGCCGTGACCCGATAACTAGGGTGCTAGGTCCCCTTTTGTTTTACGGGAGATTGACTAAGCGTCGCATTATCGGTTTGGGGTTGGACTCTTTGATTAATGCATGGTATCGGTTTGGGGTTGGACACTGCCGCTACCTATTTCGTCGGTTGGGGATGGACCTGTGGCGATATTAGGAATAAGAGTCGAGTCTAGAGTGAGATGGTCGAGTTACGTTTGGTGAATGTTATCTTTGTGTTGTTTACTTATTTCTTTATGCCTGGATTATCTTGATTTGTTGAGAAGTTGACCCTTTCCGTGGTACCTTCAATCCATGACGGTTACCCAGGCGATGTCGAGGTGCAGGGAACTTCGGCGAGATGATGGCGAGGAGGACGTCGGCGAGGATCGAGCGGCGACCTCTATTTGTCGTGATTGGCTTTGTTTATATTATGTTTCTTGGGGTATTTGTTATATGACTTTTTGTGTCTGATCATTTGTGACCAGTTGGGATGGGTGATGTTTTGTCATTTTGAGCACAGGGTAGACTGGTGGTTTTACTTTTGGAGCAGCCTCCTGCGTGGGTGTCTGCCGGAAGTACCCCCAGGGTATGATCGCACCTTTGAAGTCGTCATACCTTAGGTGTATTTTCTTTGTACATTATTACTATGTCTTTTTGTATGCATTTTTTTATGTCTTGTATATATGAGTATGTACTTGTTACCTGCATGTTGTTATTTAGAACTTAAATCTTGTGTCTTAGTTGCACCATGTTTCGAAAAGCTGTAAATACTCTGATGTGCACGAGCTGGTTTTAAAAATAATATGTAGACCGTACTTTCCTAAAAAGGGGCACAAGAGTATCATTTTAAAAACACATCGCATACAGGGTTTCTTGAGCTCGGTGTGTTGAGCTCGGTAACTCGAGCTCGGTATGTTGAGCTCGGTAGCGGTCCGAAAATGGGTCGTTACAAAGAACATTTCCATCTGACACACGATAATAACAGCCTCATTTTCTAATTCGTCCAACTCCTATGGGTCAATCACCTTACTACATACAGCATTGAAGAATAGGCACAATCTAGTTATGGCATGTTGAACCTTTTTTGGCAAGATGCCACGAATCGCCACTGGTAGTAGTTATTGCATCAAGATGTGGCAGTCGTGAGACTTTAAGCCAAGTATTTTGAGATCTTTCATTGACACAAGACTCTTGACATTTGAAGAGTAGCCCTGTGGAACTTTCACGCTCCGTAGACACTCGCAGAAGCTTCTTCTCTCTTATTTTGACAAGTTATGACATGCTGGTGGCAAATATGTCTTGTTACCTCTTGGCTTTGGAACTAACTGTTCTCTTATGCCCATCTCAACCAGATCTAGACTAGCATTCACACCATCATTTGTCTTACCCTTGCTGTTGAGAAGGGTATCGATTACACTATCACAAACATTTATATATATATGACCTCTTCTTCCATATGTTTTTTTCAGTCGACTTCTTTTGTTTCTTTCCAAAACTAACATTGATGTTCTTCACTCGTTCATAAACTTATTCCCCAGTTAAGGAGTTTGGAGCAACTCCATTCTCTTGGTGACCATTAAAGGAAATTTTCAACCTCCGATACGGATGATTACGTCTGAGAAATCTCTGATGCCCAAGATAAACAGTCTTCCTTCCATGTTGTAATTGATGGTAGCATGTGCCTTCTCACATATAGGACAAGATTTATGCCCCTTAACACTATATCCAGACAAGTTCCCGAGATCTCATCGTCATCACTGGGGATCTGAACGATGTCTGTTCCTCGATGAACATCCCTAGAAGCTACAGGCCTCCTAGGAGAGGGTGATCTCCTCTGAAGCATGTGCATATGAAGGCTTGCGCCCCAACGGTCAGCGTCGGCAGGGGGATCACCATACTGGTTCATCAAATCATGATCCTCATCATGATAAGGATCGCGATGGCGAGCATCGTGATCCTCAATCCTTACAAAGCTATCTTGATACTCCCTTGCAGTCATCATCGGCCTACTAATAGAAGGACGTGACCTCCTGGAAGCCATGCGAGTACGACGCCCCCCACGACCACGGTTTTCATTTAAAGACATTGTATGTTGTTAATAGTGGTCAATCATGAGCAACAAAACTGAAATTTAATTGAATGACAACAAAAAAGCATAATATACCTCAACAGTTTAATTATTATTCGTAAGTGCAGAGAATTACCTTTTTGTAAAGGATATAAACTTGAATAAAAATCAAAAACCCAGTATACATTATAAATTTCAAACATTTGGCCATAAATTGAAAAAAACAATCCATATTATCTTTTTAGGTAAACTTATACATTGCAGACAATATTACTTGGCATTCTTTGTCATGTGTTAAATGTGAGAAATCATGTACCAAATGTTTCTGTAACACTTAACAATAACACAAGTGGCATGGAATTAAGGATTTTAACCTAAAACAGTGGCACAACCCGAGTGGCACAAAGTACGTAGAAACTAAACATGGTACGTAGCTCACTAATGATGAATACCCATGAAGCTAGCTAATGCTCAGCATTGGACCAAAGCTAGATTAGACGATATGGTGAATAGATTATCAAACAGATTAAAAACCAAAAAGGGAAAAAGCTATAAGGTAAAGGAAAAAACCTATAAGCACAGAGAAGGAACAAGTGGGTGTGGTCACTTCTGGTTTGCCTATGAGACAGGGCTTCGAAGGTAAAAGGCGGCGAGAACCACGAGAAGGAGAACGGTGGCGAGAACCACGTGAAGTAGAGATTCAAACGGCGACGAGAGGGGATGAGAATGATGACAGTGCCTCGGCGAGATAGAGGGCTTGAATGGCGAAGAAGGAGAGTGCAAGGGCGAGAGAGAAAGAGTAGGGTTATCTCAGAGAAATACTTCCCCCGTATCTAAGAATGAGAGGCAAAAAGTAATTTTAATCAAAGAGAAAGATTTGTAACACCGGTTATTTAAATAACTGGTGTCATAAGTTCTCTTTTAACACCGGTTATATAAAACTCTAGTCTAAATTGTTTTCAGTTTCTTAAATCCGAAACCTTTGACACCAATTGGACATATAACCGGTGTAAAAAGTTACTCGATAATTTCAAAATTGCAACCGCGTCACTTTTTATACCTATTAAATGCAAAACCGATGTAAAAGACCTAATTCTTTTCTGTTTCGTGCACTAATGGTGAACCGATTAAGTCGCATCATGGTCAGGGACAAAATTTCAAGGGAAAACAGGCCCAGAGTAAGCCTTATTCTCGACCTCCAGGAGGAAGTCAAAATCGTCAAGGATATCGTCCGGCAGGACAAATTTCTGGCAGTAGTAGTGGAGGTAATCGGAACATGGGACCTAGAAAGGCGTGTTTCAAATGTGGATCTTTCGATCATTTGGAAGGCAAGTACACATGGAAGGGAGTGACTTGTTACAAATGAGTGTTTAATGAGCATAAACTATTTCAATGTTTGAAACTCACATCCATTAGGGTAACAAAATGTGGCTTCCTAGAGATGGGTGTCACAACGGAGGATCCTGTCAACAAGATGTCGGAACCCTGAAAATTCCAAAAAAAAAAAAGATGCCAAAGGCACCTCAAAATCCGGCAAACGGTGGTAGAGATGGCGGCGACGCCTGAGACAGGACACTGAGAGAGAGAGGTTGAGGTTGAGAGAGATCTTATGCTAGAGAGAGTACTTGAGAGAGGGAGGGGGAGAGAGAGAGAGATAGTGGGAGGTGAGGGTTGATATGGAGAAAGAGTAGTGGGAGGTGAGGTGAAGAAGAGAGAAAAATAAGAGGGAGGGGTAAAATTGTCTTTTAGTGGGTTAAACTTGTCTTTTTAAAAATTGCGGAGGTGTTAAAATTAATTGAGGAAGGTTTTAAAATAAAAGCCCGTCTTCCACATGCTGTTACGGTTGCATAGCACATAACTCAATTATGAAAACTTCAATGCCACTTTCACATGGGCTCCGTTTTGGTAAAAATAAATTAACTGAAAAGCTAATTTATAGCAGAAAAGCTAGTTGCAGCTTATAGCTGATGACTAATTGACTATAGCTGAAAAACTAGTTAATTAAAATTAAAGTGTTTGTAAAATTAGCAATTGAATTAACTGATAAATATAAAATTATATAAAAGGACAAGTTTATTTAATTCTTTATAATATATATCTGTGTGTGTTGTTTTATTCCAAATTATTGATTTTTTGAAAAATTAGAAAATTAAATTTTTAATTCATTCCCAATTTTTAAATATTTATTATTAAATTTAATATATATATATATATATATATTAATTTTTGCTTATAGGTTTTATATATGTGTGTGTTGTTTTGACTTTAAAAATATGTATTATTTAATTAAAAATATAAGTTTGGGTTATTAACATAAGAGGAAGCCAGTTCTCGTATATATGTTAGTGTGCATTACTTTTAAGATGATTCGCAATATTCACGCATAATAATTGGCTAACGTAGAACAAGGAGGGGAATGTGTAGGAAGCAAGTAGGTTTTTTTAAAAAGTTATAAAGGGTAAAACTAAGAAAAAATATAAAAATGTATAAGCAATAAGCTAAAATACTGCTCTCAAGAGATCCAAGGAAGTTTGGACCCGTTTTCCACCATTCTCTCTTGTTTCTCGCCAGAATTTGATTCTGTTTGAAGGGTTGTGACCGGAGCGCTATCCTCTACCTATTAGTCTCACCTCCTTTCTGTTTCTCAGGAGGAAAACCCTTTGGTAAGCCTTTTCTTTTTTTGGTTTGAACTTTACTTGGGTTTTTTGGGATTCTAACCTTCATATTTGGACTTCCCAGTGATCGTGATGGTAGCAACCGGAAATGGAACGTTCGTAGCTTCTCTCTGCCTTTTAGAACTCACAAACTCATCTAAGGTATGGGGGTGGATGATCTTATGAAAAGAGGCATAAGGCTTCAATTAACATGTTTGTGGTGTCCCAAGACCCTTATGCCTTGCGAGGCAAGTTACCGTTTTTAAATTATTGTGTGAGAAATGTTTATGATTCTGTTTTGATTGATTTCTAAAGCCCTTTTAGGAGCAAGGATCCCTAATAATGGTTGGTTATATTTTTAGGTAGTCTTAATGTTGAGGCAAGATCTCTGAAAGTGTTTTGATGTAAACAAACTCAAATGATTGATGCTTAAGATTATCTGAACATTTGTAAATTTAATCATGTTACCTAAGTATGAACAGAAGTTAGTAGGTTAAACTCTCTCAAGTAAGAGATGACATGAAGATAATTTTCAAGAACAAGTCATCACTAAAAGATGAGAAGCTTAAATGGACATACATCAGTTCAAGCATCTTAGTATCAAGAATGAAGCACAAAAGATATGCAAGCAGTAATGAAAAAGATCAGCATGGCAACAATATTAATAAGTCAGATGAACCTACTCAGGATGAGTAGGTTTGATGGTCTGAACCTTCTCTCATCATGCATGCATCATCCTCTGAAAGACTACAACATTAAATGAAGAATTTAATGCTGCCCAACTCATTATTGTACTGGAACACAATTTCAGCACCTGAAACTGATGCTAAGGTGATCCACTAATGAAGTCAGAGAAGATATTGCACAAATGCCAAGATGAAGAGGTTCTCTCAATCACACTCAAGTCTACTGAAGTCTACTGCGCATCACTCTCTGAGATTTATTGTTGAGTGTGTTCAGCTTGATAATTCTATAATACACTGAATTGCTTTTCTGTATTCAAGCCTTAGAAATCCCACAACCAAATACCTTGTATCCTTGTAGCTTGTTCCATTCTACCAAACTACCTAGGTGGGTGAGTGTTGGTGAGAATCTACTTGGTAGATCCTCCTTAAACTATGTGTAAGTTTCTAGAGTGTTGGATTCTTGTAGATCTGGGTTAGATACTACAAGATCAGTAGGTAGAAGTTGCGAAAGAAAACTACCAAAGATCTATTTAGTCAAGTTGGACTAAAAAGGGTGTTGTAACTATTTGGGAAGAAATAGTGGAAAATCTACTGAAAATGAGGAGTGGATGTAGCCTATTTTGGACGACCACTATAAATCCTCTGTGTTATTATTTTAGCTTTTCTTTCTTATATTTACTACACTATAAATTGTGAAAACCTTCTCTTCATAATTCTGAGAAGGTTCGTATTCCCTGAATCTTCTCAAATTTGAAGAACAATGATTTGCTTTTTCAAGTGATTAAAAATAGTTTTACTGTTATTAATCAGTTTCTCAAACAAAGTATTATTGAAAAAGTAGTCAAACTTGTCTTTAAATAATTTCCACAGAAACTAACTCCATTCAGTTTCAACTTTCAACCTACTATATTTTAGAGAAGGTTAACTAAAACTACTTGTGACTAACCTTCTCAACTTTAAACTTTCTTTTGAAAACATCTTAGTGTAACAATTAAAGCATAATTTTAAAAGGATCACAATTAAACCCCTCTCCTTGTGACACTAGTTCACGTCACTTGATGCATACGATGTGGTTTTTGATGTTGTATGAATAATTGAGAGTGTAACTGGCATGGATGCATGAATTAAGCTCACTGTTTTGAGGTGTGGAATACTTGAAATTATGTATATTTTTGCTTGGAATGCTTTAGTGATGAATTAAAATAGATTTGGATGCATGTAAGATAATTTGGGATTGTTTAGGGGACAATTGAATGTAAATTGTGCATAAAAGACAATTGGATGTAAATTGTGCATAAAAGTGTAATTGAATCATAGGATAATATAGAAGGATAATTGGACTAATAACTGTCACTGAATAATGAGATATGGCAAGGATTAATCTCTGTAAAGGACTGATTAAGAGATGGTATTGGAAAGGATTTGAGTGAATATGATGTTTAAATGTTAAAATCTAAGAACAAGGGTTTGATTAAAGGATTTGATGGAAATTCAAGTGTTTTAAAGACAATAAGGACATTTTAGTAATTATATAAAATACTGGCTTAGATGTGGGACCACTTAGGAGAGGTCCCCAACTCGTGAAAGTGCAGAAAAACAGCTCCAATGCACTTCAGCAGGTCCTGTGAATCGATTCACACCTGCATGAATTGATTCACAGCAACTGCGTACAGAATTGGTGAATTGAAGCCATTAATCGATTCATGACTGCTCAATTAGATTCACAGAATGAGTTTTTAACCCTGAATCGATCGATTCACAGGGGCTGTGAATTGATTCATACCCCTGTTGTTTATTTAATAACTTGTTTAAAGGACTTGTAAGGGTTGGTTAAGGGTAGTAACCACCTAGACTCATTGTATGCTTGATGTGTGACTTGCTTTAAAAGGATAACGACTTTTTATCCTCGTTGTTTGTTTATTGGTCATGGGTTTGTGACCAATGTGTGACTTGTTTTAGAGGGTAACATATTATTATCTTCATTGTTTGTTTATTGGTCACGAATTTGTGACCAATATGTGTTGTTGATTTGATTTCATATCTGACGGGTTTGTTGGATATTTGTTTTTTGGGAAACTCATCGACGAGTTTCTTAACGCAGTGGACCCCATGACATGTTGATCACAAAAATGTGAGTAGTTAGTAGCTCCAGTTTTGAGCTACGCATGATTAATGGACACTTAGGTCGGTTGTCATGCATCGAAGATGTCGTGTCGCCGGGGTAGTAAGCAAACGACTTCATGGAGAATAGTTCGGAGATAGCCACGAAGAGCTCTACTCGGCATTGCAGGTAGTTGCCAGTAGGAGGTCTTACGAAAAGGCGGGGCATTGCTGGGGCGTCCCATTCATACACTAGATCACCCTGACTAGACTTAGTCTGTATCTATTAATGTTGAGGGCACTCGCATCCACTATCCGGGGAGGAAAAGGATCCTGAAGACTTCGATGAAGTCGAAGTTTAGTTCGAATTAGCTGGTTGCCGATGTAGGATCATTGACCAATTAGTATTCGTTGATGTGATTTAGACTATTGATATGATGTATGCCTTGGTTGTTTTTCGCTGCATGTTTTATTGCGCCTTTGCCATTTATCTTTTCATATTGAGTATGATTCCTCACCCCTCTATGTTTGTGGCTACTTGTACACCCAGAGTACAGGTAGATGACGAGATTGTAGGTGATGATGTAGACGTGGATGTTGAGGAGTAGTCTAAGCGATGTTGCTTAACTTAGGATTTATTTTATGTTATTGGATTTATCAAGTTTGTTATTGATTATTATTTCCGATGTAAAACCTAAGGGTTAAGCTCTGAGACATGTGACATCGGGGATTATGGATTTTAATTTCTGCAGATTTTATTTTTGTTGTTTTTTTTTCTTTTGCAATACGATATTTTCCACATTTGATGACATGACTTCTTACCTTGGTAAAGTTTTTATAAACTTAGTATTTTTATTACTTCATGTATGTTTTTCAACGCATTTATTGAGCAATGAGGTAGTGAATGTCACATATGGCATACTTAGTTGCCAAGGGTTATACCCAACGAGAAGGGGTAGACTACTTTGAGACATTTTCCCCTGTGGCTAAGATGAGTACTATCTGAATGGTATTGGCTATTGCAGCAGCCAAGTCAAGGTATTTACATCAATTAAATGTAAATAATGTTTTTTTATATAGTGAATTAAATAAAGAGGTACACATGGAATTACTCCTGGCTTTCAACCTTAAAAAGCAAACTAATTTTGAAGTCTTTATATAGCCTTATGTAGATGATGTAATGCTTACGAGAGATGAAATTACTAAAATCAATTCATCAAGTCTTATCTAGATGCTACATTCAAAATAAAAGACATTAGTTCATTGTAATTTTTCCTTGGACTTGAGGTGGCCCGATCCAAGACAAGTAGTATCCTCAATCAAAGAAAGTATGCCATTGAATTATTAGTGTACAATGCAACCTTCCTCCACACCATGCTTCCTAATTTGAAATTGTTTAAGGATGATGGCACACCTTATTCAGATCCAAAATCTAACAGAAGGCTCATAGGGTTCCTTTTATATCTCACTAATACTAGACCAGTAAATAAGTTGAGTCAATTTGTTAGCAATCCTATGCAATCCCATCATGAGGCTGCTCTTAGGGTATTACTCCCTCCGATCTGAAATATAAGCAAAAAATGTCTATAAAATATAAGCAAAAAATCTATGTATTTGGTCCAAAATTTGGAGCAAATACATAGATTTTTTGTTTATATTTTATAGACTTTTTTTTTTGCTTATATTTCAGACCGGAGTAGTACACTATATCAAAAGCTCTCCATGCAAGGGTTTATTTTCTCAACAACTTCTGGTATCAGAATTTTTGCCTTTAAAGACTCGTATTTGGCTAATGCAAGATCTTACCCTTCCTCATCGTCAACCGGTTTCCATCTACTATGACAAAAAGTCGGCAAATCAAATTACTCAAAAGCCCACATTTCACAAAAGAACCAAATATATTGAGTTTGATTGTCCCTTATTTGAGAAAAACTCGAAGCTAGGGTCATTCACCATCTACCGGTTCCTTTTTCTGCTCAATTAGCTGATCTCGGGAGACGTGCACTGGGGGATGTATTAAAAAAAGCGGTGCAAATAGTAAACCCAAATAAATTTGCAATAACCAATTTGGGCTTTTTGCCCCTCTTAGCCCATAACAAAAACATATGATATGAATGCCCGTTGCCCCTTTCTTCAAAAGCACATAACCGTCTGTCCTTTGTCGCAAAGCCGTGGAAGCAGTGGATGAGACGAGAAGATCAAAGGACGGGGCTAATCCACTGCCAAGGTAATGCTTTCTCTCGCCTATCAAGTTACGGTATGCTTCTTTGGTGTTTTCTTTTCTTTTTCTTTTTTAATTTTTAATCTTGTATTTCATGACATAGAATACAGTCTTCCCGTGAGTTCATGTGGGACTGGTTTATTCTGGGGTTCCTGAATTTTGACGCTGGATACTAAAATTATGTGTTAAAACCTAAATGCTTTGCGTTAGGGAAAAAGGTTTACTGGGTCGATTGAATGTGCAGCACTTTTGAGAGAACTAGCTTCAAGTGTATATGAGCTAAGCTTACATTCTCTAATATTACTTCAATTTCTTCTAATGTGAAACGCAGGAGGAGTTCTTGGGTATTTTTTTTTTTTTTGAAATAATCAGATAATGAAATTAAAAAAAATAGAAAAAAGAAATGGGTAGGATACAGGGGCTGAAATATTGCATCAAAGGTTTTTTGTGATGAATAAAGAGGGAGTAGATCGTTTGGACTCCATTATGTCAGTTTCCAACTCATCTGAACCCCTATTTCCCTGTAACTTTTCGCCCTTTTTTTTGGGCGGGGGGGGGTGGGTTTATATAGTGTAATGATTATTTCCGCTAATTTCTGTGTGAGGTTTTGATTATGTCTCTCCATATATGTGTCTGATGGTACTTTAATATTTCAGCTGAAGCAATCTGACTAGAAGCCTGATTATATGAATTGCTAGATTGTAATGTTTGAACTTTGGGGTAGCTGATCTGCTTGACAAAAATGAACACCTCTCAAGTTACAGCATGCCAATCTGGGATCTGTGTGAAAAATATATGTGGGTTGCACCGGCATGATTCTAAACCATGTGTTTTACCAATGAGCATCAGTCCATGCTCGCGGATTCTTATGAGCCCAGGAGAAAAACCATCACTTGGCTTGAAATGTAAGCCCATTTTGAAATATCGGAAACCCCTCTATGTTTGCTCTGCTGGAGGAAAAGGAATGATGGATAATAATGATGAGGTATTGCAACTTCTTTTGAGTTATAATTTAGTTTGTTGCTGTTATTGTGTTAACTTGTAACTGTTAATGGTAAGCATGCTTATCATGCTTTTTATGAAGAAAAATGTGGTGTAATGTATGAGATTTCAGGTACCTGATATTTTTTTACTATGGTAAACCTCACCCAGGTTATTGAACCGGGGATTTATGTCTAATATATTATATATCTCACTTGCACCATCTTCCTTGTAAACTATGTTCCTCTGGATTCTTGAAGGAAGATGGTGCAACTGAACAATTTTGCTTAATGTTCACTTTTCAGAAGCCAAGTTCAATTTGGCTAGAATATGTGCTATACCCCTTGATTTTTTTAAATATAGCAATTAGGCCCCCTCAAAACTAGAAAAATATTTCATTTGCTTATTTATTTGTTTGCCTGTTTAGCCCCTTGAACTCATTTGTTTAGGGTTTAGGGTTTAGGGTTTAGGGGAACTCATTTGTTTACTGTTATGGTTGATGCTCCTGATTTGAATCATGAATTAGCAATGAGAAAAAATTGCTGTTTTATTTAAAGAAGCATGTCTTAAGAAGATTCAAGGGGATAAATTGCTATAATAAAGAACCCAGGGTATACAGCATGAAGCTAAGCTGTGAGAGACATTCTTTCTAACCAACAATATACTTAGCAGCAGCCCAAACAGTTAGAACAGTCTAGACTAGAAGCAGCTTTTTTTCTTTTCGATACCACTCAAGCACAATATACTGTCTCTAATATCTGTCTATCTTGAATCTCTGCGAAGTAGAGAGCTACTCTGTTAGTTATATATATATTCGTATTTGGATATTCCTGCATGTTACTGACATTATAAATGTAATTAGAATTCCCCATGGAAATCTATTGCAAAAGCTATGGAAAAATTTAAGGGACAATCAATAGAGGATATGCTACGACAGCAAATCCAAAAAGGTGAATATTTTGAAAATGGTGGTGGTGGAGCAAAGCCACCAGGCGGTGGAGGTGGTGGTGGTGGTGACGGTGGCACTCCCGATGGCACTGGTGGAATGGAAGATGAAAGCTCTATAGGGATGTTTGATGAGGATCTCCAAGTGATTTTAGCAACCAGTGCCTTGTTATTTCTGGTATGCTCTCTTTCTCTCTGTATATGTGTACAAATAACTCTTGTCTGTTCATTCAGGGCTCTTGAGCATTCTTTATTTATTGCACAAAATTGTGAAATTTGAAGACTGAAAGGAGAAAGTTTTAAGTGGAAGCAGTTAAGCAAAAAAGGATTGTACCTAATGTGTGTGATTAATGATAGACTTTTGAATTAAACTGCATTAATATAATGTAAATCACTGATAATAGTAACAAACTGCTGAAGTCCTTAGGGTGTATCATACTTTTGGGATCGAGATTTGCCGCAGTAATAAAAGACCGAAGCAGACACAGTTGTCCGATCTAGGCTGTCCGCTCTCGAGATTAGGAAATCGGATTTAAAATACAACCTTGAAATGTGAGCCGATCAGACGGTCCAAATCGGCCAATTGCGTCAACTTTGTGCTTTATTACTGTAGCTAATCCCGATCTGATACTTTTGAGCATGGAATATGTTCAAATGCAAATTTCTGGTGTGATGAGTCACCTACGACATGATTAACAAAATTAATGGGACATAAGCCATTCCTCATTTCTTAATGTTCTTGCTCTACATTATTTTCCAGTACGTTTATCTCCTCGCTGGCAAGGAGCTTCTAAAGATAATTAAAGACTACATCAAGTATATATTTGGCGGAGGTCAGAGTATTCGACTGAGGAGTATCATGGTAAAAGCGGGACTGTTCTACAAGAATATGACAGAGAAGAAAGTGGTTGATGAGTACTGGTTGGAGAAGGCCATTCTGAATACCCCAACTTGGTGGTATGACCCTAGAGATTTCCGTCGAGCCGTTCGGAATTACTATGCATCAACTTCAGATTCAGATGAGTAGTTTACGCAGACTTTGTAGCATCCTGTATTGCTCTCCCTTTCATCTGTTTTCTTCCCTAAAACTTAATGAAGCTTTCTAGACATTGTATCATCTTGTTATAGTTTTGCCCTCAAGATCAGTAGAGCAAGGACAGTTGTAACGCTGCTTTATATGAACTCAAAGTAGTTTATTTATCTATGAACACTTGTTGTCTCATTCTTTGTTTGTTGTCTCTTTCTTTGTTACTAAATTTTTCACGTTAAATCCAACACTTCTTTAGTAATACTTGTTCGGCTGTCCTAAACTCAATAAATTGCATTAATATGAGCCGGTAGATCAGAAATGAGTATTCCTACAGTCCAATTTCTAGACATATTAAATGGCTCATGAAATTTCATTTACTTTGGTCTTCTATATATAAATTGATTCTGTCTCCAATTAATTATTTTAAAATGGCTTTTCAATGTTATTATTTGCTTTGAAAGAGTGATATTGAAAATCCAATTTGAGTCGAGAATGAAACCTTTTATTGTATAATATATACATACACGAGGAGGGATCAAATTACACCCAAAGAATTACACTAACAGTCACAGTCATTCAATAACATCCTACCAGGTAAATATTTTTAAAAATCAACCGTTGTATTGAAAGTTATTATCATATAGATCATATCTGTAAATTTTAAGTTTAATTTATAATCATTTGCTATGTCATAAAGATGTGTCAAGATTAACATTATTTGCAATTACACCGTTGACGTTGATCTTGACGACTTCTTGATAACATAGCAAATAATTATGGATTAATATTAAAATTTACAGATATAATCAATATGATAATAACTTTCAATCCAACAGTTGATTTTGAAAAATATTTATCCGGTAGGATATTGTTGAATGAGTGCAATTATTAGTATAACTCTTCTGGTGTAATTTGATCCCTCCGTGTGTGTATATATATATATATATATTTTAGTTTATATATTATTAGATGTAATAAATGTTCTATGAGTAGTTCTATTTGCTACGTGATTTTTTTTGGGAAAAGATTATGAATTTGCTTCAACCAACTGGCATGATTTGTAACCTTGCAAGGTGGGACTAGGATTGTCAGTAGCCAAGAGAATCTATTCACACAGTGATGCTCTCCCTCTCACCCTTGGATGTACTTTTCTCACACCCTAAATCCTTGATTTACTTTGCTAAAAAATAAAAGAGAAATGATTAGTTGACACCAAAATTTGACAACAAATCGACAACTGGTTAATGACGTGTAAAAGTTTGGTTAATTCAGTTCAGTAGTTGGTTAACGGTGAATCGTATATGTTAACCAAACTTTTGTCCGTCATTAACCATTAACCATTAACCAACTACTCAACTGAATTAACTAAATTTTTGCACGTCATTAACCAAACATTTGCACGTCATTAATCATTAACTATTAACCAACTACTCAACTGAATTAACCAAACTTTTACACGTCATTAACCAGGTGTCGATTTGTTGTCGATTTTTGGTGTCCACGTAACACAGCTGAAATAAAAAGGAAGCGAGAGACAGAGAGGACAGACTACAGCAAATCCTAATCCTACAGGGCGGGTGGTATTGTAATATGTGGCAAATAAAGAGAGGACTACTGTACTGACTTTTCCCGCAATTTTGTGTGGGATTTTTTCCGTACCATTCAACATTTCCATTTTATGCCTAGTATGGGGTGGACCAAACTAAACATTGATGGGTCATCTAAAGTTAACCCGGGGAGGGCAGCTTGTGGAGGAGTCCTATGGACTCTGATGATGGTGGCTGGAAGAGAGGTTTCATTGCTAATATTGGAGTTTCTACTTAATATGTAGCAGAACTTTAGGAGATAGTATATGGTTTAGAGATGGCTTGGAGCTGTGGAACTAAAAATATTATCGTCGAATCTGACAGTATGGCTATCATTTCCGCATTCAACAAAGACCCAACGAAGGGGAACACGTGACAATTTCTATGCCCAAATCCAAGATTGGTTAAACAAAGAGTGGGAAGTTGTCTTTAAGCATGTTTATAGGGAGATAAACAAATGTGCAGATTGGTTGGCAAATCAAGGCCTAAATCAAGATTTAGGTGCGACATACTTAGATAAGCCTCCCAAAGGCCTGGAGTTAAACCTTTTAGCTGATAATTTTTGGGCCTCTATTCCGCGAATCTGTTTGTAAAGTTATCTCTTGCTGTTTTGGGCCGCGAGCCCCATATATTTAAAAAAAAAATTAATCAATCGAAAGAATAAACCTTTAAATTTTAAGACCATATAATATGGAGTGTAGGCCAAATTAAATTATTATGAACGACGTAATTTTATAGAGAGAAAATTATTACTTATAAAATTGTTTAATTGTAATATTAGTTGATGGGTCCCTCGAATATGGACCTGGTCCAAACATGGACCCCTTCCTTAGCCATGCTACAGCATGTCACCTCTTTTTTTTTTTTAAACTTTCTATCTGCTCATATTTTTGATATATCTGTTGTGTGAAATTATTAACTGCAATAATATGCTCTCATACGAGATGTGACCTACAATAGGAGATCCACTCTTATTCTTTCAAACTGTCTTGTGAAACTGCATTGCTCTTTTAAAGAACGAGCATGCTGCTGAGAGGATAAGACAGTTACTAGACAAGTAAGTTAAATACAAAGTGCCACTTGCATTATCTTGCACAAAGAAAAGAAAATTATTTTTATGCCCAGAAAGCGATAAAATGATGATAACATAACATTAAAATATATACACGGTAAAGGCAATGTTGTCACAAAATCGAGTGACAAAAGATGAATTCAGATTAGGATTCTGATTTCGGTGCTCTCATCCCAGCGACGACAGAGGAGCCGTAACCACCTCCTCTGCATCTTCCTTCAACACCCTTCCATCGCCACATCTTACCTCTTCGATCCCAACAACCTTGTGTGGTGTCCCCTTCCACCCATCCCCCGTAACTCGCACATTATGACCTCTACGTCTATGCCATAA
Source organism: Calophaca sinica (assembly GCA_037113605.1). Classification (NCBI taxonomy): domain Eukaryota; kingdom Viridiplantae; phylum Streptophyta; class Magnoliopsida; order Fabales; family Fabaceae; genus Calophaca; species Calophaca sinica. The sequence continues at coordinate 91,769,336 of CM073730.1, forward strand.
ACAATCTGGCGAAGTGGCTAGAACAAATTTTGGGGTAAGTCGGTGGCACGGCGTGACCAAGAGCAGCTCGAGGGAGACGCTCCGAGTGTGCACGGCGGGGCTGCAGTTGCTGTGTTGCAATTTCTCACGACCACTTTTTGAACCAAACTAGTTCTGTGGGAGAGAGACAGAGCTCACGAAGGCTCTAAAAGATCTGAACGTATTTAGATGAATTGGGAGAGGATTGAACAGGGGAGAAATAGTGGCTAGTCGTGTTGCGCGACTAATGTGTATCTAACCATGGTCGCAGAGGTGGTCGATATGGTGGTGTTGACTGGAATATAACTTAGCCGATGATCGACTAACTCCACAACAGTGATTCCCTTTTCTTCAAGCGATTACGCAAAGGAAGGAACTCTGTTCCTCAGCTATGGGTCACTTAACTCACTCCAGAAAGGGTTAAGTAAGTGAACTAGACTAAAAACGGGAATATAAAGGCGAACATAAAATGTAATTGAGCGAAAATAAGTTGTTTGTATTGATTGAAGTGTGTAAAAATTATGTACAACCTGGGTATTTATAGTAACAACTAAGAACTACCCCTATTTACCACGTTCAGCTGGCTAACAATGATAAACTCCTAGTTGACGGTTATTCGGCTGAGTAGTGTCATGTTCCACTAACCACGATCCTAAAATCTAAGCACCACTTCGCATCATGGCCACGTCCCAGCCAACATCTCTTTCAGCGTGGATCTTATCCTTCTGTTCCCTCGCTCAACTCCTAAAACTTGGAGATAATCCTGAATTTAATTAATTTTTAATCTAAATTAATTCAAAATCCATCTCCCTTACTTTCGGCTCATGGAGAAATTCAAGAACTTGACCCAGAGAATGACTTCATTAGCCCAATAGGCCCAATATCTTAATATTAATCCACTAGGCCCAAGGCTCATTCGGCTAACCTGTGGATCGGTTGACCTCTAATCGACTAGCTTCCTTCCATCAGCTGCTATTGAATTCGGCTAATACTTTAGAATATTTTGGGTGTAAACAATTGCCCCCTACGTTGCTTTAGCTATAAAACTTTAAGTTTAGGCTAATGCAACATAATGATTACTGTCAAATCGCCGCCCTAATCATAAATGTCAAGTTATCCGTTTGTAACAACCTTTCATAAAAATTAAGAAGAAAAAAGAAAGATCACCACCTCTCTTTCTCCTAGAGCTCGCGGCCTAGGGGCTGTTTTAGGGGAAGGAAATGTGTTCTCCAAATGCTTGATGATGAGCTAGGTAGGAATGGAATGTTGAAGAAGAACTAGCAAGGAAATGGAAGTAGAAAAATGAAGTAGCTCAAGGTGTGGTGGAGGTTGCTTCCATCGAGGTTTTTGGAGAGCTTCTCTTTCTAAAATGAAAAGGATGAAGATGATGAAGGTAGAGAGTGGAAGGGGCGCAGCTTGGGCTTCTTAAGGAAGGAAGAAATAAAAAAAATATAACTTAGTACATACTTGGCTAAAAAGGATTTAAGGAAAGGTTAAAAAAAAAAAAACTAATCACACATTAAGTGACACCTTGCAATAAAGCAAAGATGCTAATGACATCAACTAATCTATCCCATCTAATCTCACATCTCTCATGATTACCCTCTAATTCTAGAGTCTAAGGGTTGCTAAAACACGGCGTCGAGTAATCGCGTTACCGATTAATTCCTCGCCGATTAATTCGCGAAAATTAATTTACCGAGAAATTAATTCACCGCGTGAAAATAAATTATCATACATAATAAAAACAATCTAAAACACTCACAAATAATCACAACAAGTCACGATTCGATTTTCATCGAAATCTGAGTTCGTTTAAAATTTTATCTGCGGCAAAACTGCCCGGCGATTCGAAACGCGACGAAACTTCGTTAGAATTTTTTGACGATATTCGAACCATGGGTTAATATAAAATATTAACTCTCAATTCTAATTTGATCTTGATTTACTTAAATCACTTGCTTAGCGAACAAGAAACTGCTTATTATAGCATAAATATGACAGAAATATACTATAATAACGCTAAATAACGTATCGTAAAAATACAGGTGATACAAGGACAATTCAAACACTCAAAGATTTGCTGAGGGCGTGTACGTTGGATCACAGAGGGAGTTGGGACGACGTGTTACCGCTAGTGGAGTTCACCTACAACAACAGTTACCATGCAAGCATTGGTATGGCACCATACGAAGCACTGTATGGACGTAAGTGTCAGACGCCTCTTTGTTGGTATCAGGATGGTGAGAGCTCTTTTGTGGGATCGGACATGATTCAGCAGACTACCGAGAAGATACGACTGATCAGAGAAAGGATGCGAACGTCCCAGAGTCGACAGAAGAGTCACGCGGACCATGGTCGCCGACCGCTAGAGTTTGAAGAAGGAGAGCATGTATTCCTCCGAGTTACACCTACTACTGGAGTTGGTCAAGCGATGAAATCCAAAAAGCTTACTCCCAAGTTCATTGGACCCTACCAGATTCTTCGCCGTATTGGTCCAGTGGCATATCAGATTGCCTTGCCACCCTTTCTGTCAAATATGCACGACATCTTTCACGTCTCTCAGTTGCGAAAGTATGTTTCCGACCCTTCTCACATTATCGAGCCTGATGTGATTCAACTGAAGGACGACTTATCGTTTGAAGTATCACCTACAAGGATTGTGGATCGAAAGACTAAGCAGCTGAGAAATAAAGAGATTCAACTTGTCAAGGTAGTGTGGAATCAAAAGACAGGCGATGCAACGTGGGAGTTGGAAGAGAAGATGAAGAACCAGTATCCAGAACTTTTTTTCGGTACGTATCTTACTTGTAGTTTTGAGGACGAAACTATTTTTAGAGGGGGTATTATAACACCCGTATTTTCCGCGACGCGTTGTTATCGTTATTATAGTATATCATGTAGTATTTATGCTATAATAAGCAATTTTTTGTTCGCTAAGCAAGTGATTTAATTAAATCAAGATCGAATTGAATTTGAGAATTAATATTTTGTATTAATTCATGGTTCGAATATCGTTGAAAAATTCTAACGAAGTTTCGTCGCGTTTCGAATCACCGGGCAGTTTTGTCGCAAATAAAATTTTATATGAATTCTGATTTCAATGAAAATCGAATCGTTGCTTGTTGTGATTATTTTTGAGTGTTTTAAATTGTTTGTATTATTTATGATAAAATATTATCACGCGGTGAATTAATTTCTCGTTAAATTAATTTTCGCGAATTTATCGGCGGAGAATTAATCGGTAATGCGGTTACTTGACGCCGTGTTTTAGTACCCTAAGACTCTTGGATTAGAGGGAAATCATGAGAGATGGGAGATTAGATGGGTTAGATTAATGGATGGGATTACCATCTTTACTTTATGAGAGGTGTTACTTTTTGTGTGATTAAAATTTTATTCCTTTTATTTAAACTTTTTTTTTATTAGCCAAGTGTTTATTAAGTGGTAATAAAATTAAAACCCACCCCACCTAAACAGCCCCACACCCGCAGCCTCCCCTCTCTCTACCCGATTCTCACTTCATCTTCTTTCTTTCTAGTGTGAGAAGCTCCAACATCCATGGAGGTCACCATTCTTCTTAGTTTCTAAGTTACTTCATCTCCACTTCTCTACACTTCTTGCTACTTATTTCTTCTTCTCTCCATCATCATCTTGCTCATCACCCAAGCAAGTGGAGAGCACCATCTTCTCTCCCCAAGAATAGCCCTAGGCTGTGTGCTCAAGGAGGGAAGAGGTGGTGGTTTCTTTCACTTTCATTTCATGTTTTTATGTCTTGATATTTGATTGATTGTGAACTATGATGAAAATGAACACCATGACCTCTCATCCTTGGAACCCTAGGGTGAAACCCTAAGGGGAAAAAGAGGGAAAAAGTGTGATCCTAGTGAATCAAGAAATTAAATTGTGATTCTAGCTTAATTGATGTTGTTATTGTTGTTTTAGCTACTAGTTTTGAATTAGAACTTTGATTGAGTAGCTTTTATTGAATATCTTTGTTATTGAAATGGAGTTGGAAAGGGATTGGTTTTGATTGAGCTTTAATTTGTGAATTGGATTGTTGTTTTGTGAAAGAATTGGACTATGGAAGGATGTTATTTTATTAGTTTGGAAGTGTTGTAAGTTTTGCTTATTTTGTTGATGTTGGCCGCTGTAACACCCGTATTTTTACGATACGTTATTTAGCGTTATTATAGTATATTTCTGTCGTATTTATGCTATAATAAGCAATTTCTTCTTCGCTAAGCAAGTGATTTAAATAAATCAAAATCAAATTAGAATTGAGAGTTAATATTTTATATTAACCCATGGTTTGAATATCGTCAAAAAATTATAACAAAGTTCCGTCGCGTTTCGAATCACCAGGCAGTTTTGCCGCAGATAAAATTTTAAACGTACTCAGATTTCGATGAAAATCGAATCGTGACTTGTTGTCATTATTTGTGAGTGTTTTAGATTGTTTTTATTATGTATGATAATTTATTTTCACGTGGTGAATTAATTTCTTGGTAAATTAATTTTCGCGAATTAATCGATGAGAAATTAATCGGTAACGCGATTACTCGATGTCATGTTTTAGCAACCCTTAGACTCTAGAATTAGAGGGTAATCATGAGAGATGTGATATTAGATGGGATAGATTAGTTGATGTGATTAGCATCTTTGCTTTATTGCAAGGTGTCACTTAATGTGTGATTAGTTTTTTTTTTTGTTTTTTTTACCTTTCCTTAAATCCTTTTTAGCCAAGTATTTACTAAGTTATATTTTTTTTTTATTTCTTCCTTCCTTAAACAGCCCAAGCTGCGGCCCTCCCACTCTCTACCTTCATCATCTTCATCCTTTTCATTTTAGAAAGAGAAGCTCTCCATAAACCTCCATAGAAGCAACCTCCACCACACCTTGAGCTACTTCATTTTTCTAATTCCATTTCCTTGCTAGTTCTTCTTCTACACTCCATTCCTACCTAGCTCATCATCAAGCATTTGGAGAACACATTTTCTTATCCTAAAATAGCCCCTAGGCCGTGAGCTCTAGGAGAAGGAGAGGTGGTGATCTTTCTTTTTTCTTCTTAATTTTTATGCTTGTTTAATGTTATTTTTCTTGATTATGATCATAAGAGGAGATGAACACGTCAACCTCTATCTCTTGGAAACCTAGGGAGAAACCCTAAGGGGTAAGAAGAGGGCTTGAGTGTGATCCTTGGTGAATCAAGAAATTGAATGGTTAATTGAGTCTATTTTGTGTTGTTGTTGTCATTTGGAGTAATAGTTAGAACTAGCTTGTTAATTAAGTCATTTTTATGGTTTCGACCTATTCTTGAAAAGAGGGAAATTGTAGAATTTGATTGAAGAAGCATGTAATAGTTGTTGAATAACATGTTTTGGTTAGTATAATTGCAATTGGGTTTGTTGAATATGTTTAAGTAAGAGAGTTAGTGAGTCACTTGTGAAAATTTGTTCTTGAGGGACTTAAAAATCATGTTGGAACTTGATTGGGTTTGTTTTCTAGTTATTAGCATTGTTATTGCCATAGTTGAAATGATTTGGATCAAAAGTATTGGAATGATTTCCTTGAAAACCTTACTCTTGAGTATTTTGAAATTAGTTTTGGTAATTGGTTGAAATTGGTCTTGAATTGTGGTTTGTTATCTTGAAGATAAATGCTACGTGAAATAGTACTAATTTATTGTTTGGAAACTTTGCAAATTGATCACTAATTTGGGCTAAGGACCGCGAGCCCTATAGGTGTAGGAAAAGGAAAATTTCTTTGCAAAACTTGTTTTATGATGTATGAATGTTTAATTGGAACTTTGAGTTGTAAGATTTTGTGAAAAACATATTCTTGAAAGCATGAATTTGGAAATTGGTATGGATTTTGGAATATGTTTGGATATGTCTTGGTGTCTTGGTGAATAATTAAATGATTAGGAATGGCTTGCTAATTTAAAAGGAAGTCTTGCAATTTTTTTTAAAAAAAGGGGGGGATGGCTGAGAGCCTCAAGGGAGGCATGGAAAGAGAAAAAAAAATTATTTTTGTGAACTTGATTAAAATGATTGGATTGATATGTTTTTGAGTTTTGGAAAAATTATAGAAAAGATTTGGACTTGAATTGGAATTCTAAGGCTATGAAACACAAAGGTAAGTTGGGTTCCTTGAGACCCAAGAAAACAAGTGGAGCCTTTATTTGGTATTTGAGAAAAGTGGTTAATTGATGTTATTTTGTGTCTTAAGTTTCAAGAAAAATATTCTTTAAATTTAGTAGTAAGTTTTAAGTGAAATTATTGGTTAGGAAAAGGGTTGGGTTCGAGAGCCTAAGGTTTCGAGTTAAGTCTTTAGGATTGTACCAAGCTTGTCTTGTGGTGATAGGACTTGTGAATTCTGAGTTCTTGCGACGCGGGATCGAGGCGTGCGGTACCACGCTAACGGACGACTTTGGTAAGGGCAACTTTAGATATTGCATAGGATTTAATTTTAAGTATTAAAGTGAAGAAGTCTGAGAACCTTAGGGTTCGAAGTGAGGGTCTCGTACCCCTTCGGTATTTTATTGTCTGATATCTATACTGATTATTTAGTGGGCTTGTCTGCAAGAGGTTGGCAGCTGTCCCCAACCCCCCACTCTTGTTTGTTTTTCCTCTTTGTTAACTCCACGGAGTTGTAGAGGGATGAATTGTATTCGAATTGTTTGCGATATGACTTGGTTGCATTGTCTTGCTATGAATTACTAAACTGCATTATATCGTGATGACTTCTGTGTGAATAATTATTTAATATGAGGTTGAATATTTATTCAAGTTTGCTTCTTAAATCATCGTATGAGTCGATTTATTCATTGGGGTTGTGAGAGTTTTTTCGTGACGTTTATGAGCTTTGAGCCGATTAACCTAGGGTGCTAGGATCCCCTAAAAAGCTCCAGCCGGTTTTTCGGTAGATTAGCTAGGCGTCGTAGTGTCAAGGAACCTGAGCTGAATGTCCTAGGGTGAGAGGAGAGCCCAAGGCTATGGCTGGTATTCAGTGGATGGATCGGCGTTACTTTCCGAAAATTTCAGAGAATGTTTTGGGAGAGAGTCTTGAGTTACATTATGGGGCATTTGTGCATTTTGTTATCTCTTGTTCTATGTTTTGCTGTTTCTATAATTATTTGAGAAGTTGACCATTTCCCGTGGTTCCTTCAACCGATGATGGCAACCCAGGCGATGGTGAAGACACTGGTGATACCGGCGATGATGACATAGCCGAAGATCGTGTTTGACTTTCCAGACATCTAGGCACCTTCAGCGATGGAGTTCGATCCCATCTCCCGCCGTGTTGTATATACAGGCGACGTTGTACAGAGCTTTCGAGTGGATGGACTAGTGGTGAGACAGGAGATGTCTAGACGTACAGTTAGCTTTCCGATCCGGACGATGCAGGTGGTGGATGCTTGGCGCAATATTCAGAGAGAGCAGACAATGCCAGCATCATCTTCTTCACCAGAGGGACCTCTTGAGATTGCGAGGCGTACTGCTTCCCGTTTTGTTTCCTGAGCCAGAGGACCGAGGATTCGGTGGACTGCTTGAAAGAGCCTGATTAGACGTGGGACTGGAGGTGCTTCTACCTCACGAGCGGCAGCCATTCTGAGTTCTTTGACAGGATCTGAGCCTGAGACAGAGCTGGTTCCCCCATTGATAATCAGGACCCCTACCCCACCGGCACACTTTTCACCCGTCTGCGGAGAGTGCGGTGAGGCTGGGTGTAGCGGCACAGGATTTCTGGACGATGCGTTGATCGAGGAGGACGTACCTGAGGATGTACCTGCTACAACACCTTTCATAGACTTGACCGACGAGGATACAGATGACCCGATGGAGGATGACGACGAGGAGGATCCGTCTGAGGATCCGGATAGCTACCTGTAGATGTTGTGATTGTCTGACTGCTCGTTTATATTTTGGATGACTGTAGGATTTGTTTATGATGTACAGTTTGTTTTGGTGACCAGTCGAACTTGGTGGATGTCTTTTGTGTACTGCAGGGTAGACTGGTGGTATACTTTTGGAGCAGCCCCCTGCGTGGGTGTCTGCCAGGAGTATCCCTGGGGTATGATTATTCTCGCGAGGATTCTCATACTTTAGATGTATTCTCTTGTACATATTTGTGCACTGATTTTCTTTTGTATGCACTACTTATGACTACCTTGTTTATATATATGTGTATGTATTTTCAGTGCATTTTTCTTGTGTCTAGATTGCATCATGTTTCTAAATACTATGGCTACTCTGAGTGTGCTTTGTGGGTATTGTTGTTTAAAAAAAAATTTACTGCATTTTCTAAAGGACACAAGAGTACTATTTTAAAAGTGTGTCGCATATAGGTTTGGTTTTAGTTTAGTAGCGGTCCGGAAACGGGTCATTATAGCCGCGAGCACTAGAGGTTGGATGGAAGGAAAATTGTTTTGCAAACTTGATTATAATGGTTGTATGATTGTGTTTGTAGGCTTTGAAAAATTTAGGAAAAAGTTTGATTTCATTTGGACTTGTTTTGAAATTTTAAGGCCATGAAGCACATAAGGTAATTAGGTTCCTTGAGACCCAAGAAACCAAGTGGAGCCTTGGTTTAAGTGTTTGAGAAAAAGAGTTGAAAAATGATGATGTTCCATGTCTTAAGCTTTCAATAAAATATTTCCTAGTTCTTAAGGTTTCATTCCTTAATTAGTAAATAATTTTCCAATATGTTATGTTTGAGTTTTTCAAGAAAATGATTCTTTAAACTTAGTATTTTAAATTGAGTTCTAAGTTTTTAGAGTTGTGCTAAGCTTGCTTTGTGTAATAGGCTTGAGTAATCTGAGATCGTTCGGTGTAGAATCGAGGAGTACGTGGACGCGTGGCTTGGAGTTCGGTAAGGGCAACTTTTAGACATAGATATGATGTAATTTTATTTTGTAAAGCGAAGAAGTCTGAGAACCTCAGGGTCCGAAGTGAGGGTCTCGTACCCCTTCGTTTTTATTGTCTGATATTATATTGAATTGTTTCGTGGTCTTAGTAAAAACTGGTTGGCGACTGCCCCCAACCCCCCACACTTGTTTGTTTCCTATTTGTTAACTCCACTAAGTTGCAGAGGGATAGATTGTGTTCTTGATTGATTACGATATGATTTGATTGGATTGATTGGCTATGTATTGTTGGACTGGGCTATATTACGGTGATTTCTCTGAGTGAATATTTATTTGATATGAGATTGAATATTTATTTGAGCATGCTTCTTTGAATTATCATATGAGTTGATCTATTCATTAGGGTTGTGGAAGTTTTGGGTCATGACGTTTGTGAGCTTTGAGCCGATTAACCTAGGGTGCTAGGATCCCCTAAAAAGCTACGGCCGGTTTTTCGATAGAATTAGCTAGGCGTCGTAACGTCAAGGAACCTGAGCTGAATGTCCTAGGGTGAGAGGAGAGCCCAAGGCTACAACTGGTATTCAGTGGATGGATCGGTGTTACTTTTCAGAGAATGTTTTGGGAGAGAGTCTTGAGTTGCATTATGGGGCATTTGTGCATTTTGTTATCCCTTGTTCTATGTTTTGCTGTTTCTATGATTATTTAAGAAGTTGACCCTTTCCCGTGGTTCCTTCAACCGATGATGGCAACCCAAGCGATGGCGAAGACACTGGTGATACTGGCGATGACGACATCGCCAGAGATCGTGTTTGATTGCCCAGACATTAAGGTACCCTCAGCGATGGAGTTCGACCCCATCTCCCCCCGAGTTGTATATACCGGGGACGTTGTGCAGACCTTTAGTGTTGATGGATTGGTGCTGAGGCAGGAGACCTCCCGACGGACATTCAGCTTTCCCATTAGGACGATGCAGGTGGTGGATGCTTGGCATAGCATTCAGAGAGAGCAGACGATGTTAGCTTCATCTTCTTTGCCGGAGGGATCTCTTGCGATTTCGAGGCGTATTACTACCCGTTATGCACCCATACCTAGAAAAGAGAGGATCCAGAGGACTGCTCGAAAGAGCATGATCAGACGTCGGACTGCAGGTGCTTCTACCTCCCGAGTGGTAGCTACTCCGAGTTCTTTGGCAGAGTTTGAGCCTGAGGCAGAGCCAGCTTCCCCCATGATTGTCAGGACCCCTACCCCATCGGGACATCTTTCTCCTGTTTGTGGAGAGTGCGGTGAGGCAGGGTATAGCGGCACAGGATTTCTTGATGAGGTGTTGGTAGAGGAGGACGTGCCAGAGGGTGTACCGGCTACGGTTCCTTTCATAGACTTGACCGGCGAGGATGCAGATGACCCGATGGAGGATGATGATGAGGAGGATTCGTCTGAGGATCCGGATAGCTACTTCTAGCTGCTGTGACTGTCTGGCTGCTTGTTTGTATTTTGGTTGACTGTGGGGTCTGTTTATAGTGTACAGTTTGCTAGTAGTGACCAGTCGGGCTTTTGATTATTGCCTTTTGTGTACAGCTGGGTAGACTGGTGGTATACTTTTGGAGCATCCCTGTAACACATGAGGACGAGATCGACCTCGTATTAGGACATCGTATCGAGACCTCGCGTCGAGACCTCCTGTCGAGACCTCGTACCAAGACCACGTGTCGAGATCCCGTGCCAAGATCACGTGCCGAGGTCATATGTCGAGCTGATGAGGTCGCGTACCGAGCTGAGGAGGTCGCATGACGAACTGAGGAGGCCGCGTGCACGAACTCGTGTTAGAGCCTTGTGCGCTTGCACAAGCACCCTGATCGACCTCGTGTCGAGACTGTAACACTCGTATTTTACGAACGTTATTTAGCGCTAATGACTATATTGTTTGTAATATTTATAAATTTGTATTATCGGTTTGCAGTTCTCGTCGCTGTGTTTTTAGATCTTTAACCTATAGATTAGAGGGTAATCATGAGAGAGGAGAGATTAGATGGGTAGAATGATTGATGGGATTAGCATCTCATAACAGTAGTTACACGTCACTTATTTGTGTTTTTTTTTAAAAGAAAAATTTATTTAAATGGTTCTTTACCAGCTGTATATCACGATCAGCCCCCTCACAACCCTCACTTTCTCTTTTCTTCTTTCTTCTTCTCTAAGTTTCCTCTTCCTCTCCAAACTTCCATTGAAGAACCTTGAGTTTCATTGAGCTTCTGCATAAACTTTCTTCATCAACCTTGTTTCTTATCATCTTCTCGACATATATCACCATCTCGACCATCTTTTGAGGTATGAAAAATAGAATTTTAGTTCTCTTCATGTTACTGTTAGCGCCACTTCTTCTCTCCATTTTAGCTAGTTTTTATGCTTCCAAATCATGTCGCATTCATAGGTTTTCTTCTTCATGATGAAAATATTTTTCAGAAAACATAAACTTAGATTTTGATTAATTTGTGCTTAATATGCTACTTGATTTTTAGCTTGAGTTAATACTTAGGAAAAATGGCTTTGTCTGATGATATGTATGAAAGAAGTTTTTTAAAAAAAAATTATTAGAGAAAAGGAGTTAATTTGTAATGCTTGAATTCTTGTTGTATTTGTTTAAGTTCTTGAGTTTTAATATTTACTTGGGTTGTAGTTAAGATTGGGGTAATGAGAGCTAAGTGCTATTAGAACCCATAGATGGAACTAAGTTGTGCTTGTATTAGGAAGTCGATTCAGAGATCGTGTGATTTCGAATCGAGGTGTACGGAGAAGCGAACCCGAGGACGTGGGAGCAATGGGATCCAGTTGAGGGCCAGTGCGTGTCGAGGTCGTTGTCGAGCTCGATTGAGGACAGCGTGAGACGCGTAGCTTGGAGTTCTGATAAGGGCACTTCTAGACATTCTAGGATTTTTATTGTTATATTCCTATGTATGGATTCCTTGATTCGTGTCGAGCTTGAAGTGTTGTGATATGATTGAATATATGCCACGAATTGTGTATTCTTTGTTGAATTGCATTTCTTCATGTTGAGCTGCTCTTTTTATTTGACATGCGGTTGAATATCTTGCGTATAACTCTTTGAATATCGTATGCGAATTGTTCATTGAGTGAGAGAGCTTAGCGAGTCGTTAGCGTTTGAAGTTGCGACCTGGATAGCGGAGAGGGTGCTAGGTCCCCTTTTCCGTTTATGGGGACTTCTAAGCGTTGCCACGCTATGGGACCTGAGTTGATCAGTCTAGGGAGAGCGAAGATCCCAAGGCTTTCGCTGACTTTCCAAAGATACCAGATGGCGTGTGCATTCGGAAAAAGTGTCGAGTCGAGAGGAAATGGATAAGCGAGTTGAGTCGAGTCTAGAGTGAGATGGTTGAGTCACGTTTGGTGAATGTTATACTTTGTTGTTTACTTATTTCTTTATGCCTGGATTATCTTGATTTGTTGAGAAGTTGACCACTTTCCCGTGGTGCCTTCAATCCATGATGGTTACCCAGTGCGAGGTCGAGGGCGCAGGAACTCGACAAAGAGATGATGGCGAGGAGGATCTCGATGAGGATCCCGACGACTCTACTTGTCGTGATTTGCTTTGTCTATGTTTTTGTGTATAGTGGTTGTGACCCGGTTGGGCGGTTATGTTTTGTTATTACAGGGTAGGCTGGCGGTTTACTTTGGAGTAGCCCCTGCGTGGGAGTTCTGGAAGTACCCCCAGGGTATGATTGCTCTCTTGAAGTCGTCATACCTTAGGTGTATTTCTTTGTACATTTACTACTCTGTATTTTGTATACATTATCATTTCGAGTGGTATATATGTATATTATGCATGTATGTTTTATTAGAATTTAAGTCTTGTGTCTTAGTTGCACCATGTTTCGAAAAGTTGTAATTACTCTGATGTGCACTAGCTGGATAATAAAAAAATAATAAAAAAAATATACCGTAATGTTTTAAAAGGCACAAGAGTACCGTTTTAAAACGCATCGCATACAGGTCTAGTTGTGCTCGGTAGCGGTCCGGAAACGGGTCGTTACACTGTTGGTATCAGAGCAGTTCGGTTCTGACCGAGCTGTGCATAGGAAATTTGGACTGGTCACTGTGTCGGGATATATATATATGTGTTGGGTACCTAATTGTACTATGTTGATTGCTGTTTGATTAAGTGAAGCACTTATTGCTTGAAAAATTGTTTGAACTATTTCTTGATTGAAGCAGTGTGTTTTAACACATCCTTGTTGTGAGATTCTGACAGGGTTTTGAACTTTGTGGAATCTAATGCCACCTCGTAGGGATACGGCAATTTGTGCAGGAACGTCGACATGGAACGAGCAATTCAAGCTATGGCCGAGATGGCGGCAGCCATGGCTCGACAATCACCGCGTGAACTCAACAGGCTAACGCGATGGCTCAACAGACGGCAAATGTTAACCCAAAGAAACTTACAAAGAACAACAAATGAGCGGAGCTGAGTCGAGGCGAGAGGATTAGCGGACTTTAGGAAGCATGATCCACCGGATTTTACGGTGAGCCAAACCCGGATAAAGCTGATCTTTGGATGCAAGAGATCGAGAAGATCTTCGAGGCACTCCATTGCCCGAACAACGTGAAGGTAGACTACGCCACCTACTTACTGCTAGGAAACGTAGAGTATTGGTGGAAGGGAGTGAAGCAAGCACCGATAGCGGAACGTCGCGAGATAACAGGAGCTTTTTCGTGGAAGGTTCTTGGACAAATACTTCCCAGATCTTGCACGAAATGAGAAGGAGCAAGAGTTTCTTCAACTACAACAAGGCGATATGACAAGATTCGAGTATGCAACCAAGTTTGAGTCATCGGCGAGGTATTTCACCATTTCGTGATCGAAATGACAAGGATGGTTAAGTGAGAGGTTCCAACGGGATTAAGATTTGACATTCGTAAGTCGGTGGTGTCACCGAGGATCGTGAATCTACAAGAGCCGATAGATCGTTGTGTTGAGGTAGAGGTGTAAGAAGCCACAAGAAGAAAACTGCTGTAGGCGGACCGATGAGACCCAGAGTGCGGGGCGAGGTTTACACGTGGCGGAAACAACTGCAGAAGAAGCCTTACAACCGACCTCAGGGGAACAACAACAGGGGACAGTATCGTCCGATGACCCAGGGAGCGAGAAGTGGAGGTCAGACCGGTGTCGAGGTGATTTGCTATCGTTGTGGAAGGCCAGGACATTATGCGAGTGACTGCACTCAGAAGGAGGAGGTATGTTTCAACTGTAAGAAGCCAGGGCATTTTGCCAAGGATTGTCCCACACCTAAAGCTGAACCGGCAATGCTTGCGGCAAAGGCCAAAGGGAAGCGTCAGGTAGCTAAAGGCAGAGTCTTCTGCATGAGCGGTGAGGAAGCAGAGCGAGCTGATGATCTTATTCAAGGTGAATGTGAGATTGAGGGTAAATCCTTATCCGTTCTCTTTGATTCGGGTGCAACCCATTCCTTTATTTCCTCTGATTGTGTGAACCATTTGAACTTGACTGTGATCGCTTACTGCTCAAATTGGTAGTTACAACCCACCGCTAAAACCTTAGTCACAAACACTCCATGTCTTAATTGTGTAGTGGTTATTCAGAGTAGAAAGTTTGTGGTCAATTTGGTTTGTTTGCCTCTTAAGGGCTTAGATGTCATCCTCGGGATGGATTGGTTGTCACACCACCATGTCCTCTTGGACTGTGCCCGTAAAACTGTAATTTTCCCAGACCTTGGAGTCTCCAATTATCTTTCTACTGAACATATTGGAGTTTCTTTGCAAGAAGGAACTAGAGAATACATGTATCTGGCTAGTTCAGAAGTTTTCCAGTAGATCGAAGTGAAGAATGTACCAGTGGTGTGTGACTTTGTGGACGTTTTCCCCGAAGACGTGCCAGGGTTACCACCAGTGCAAGAGGTCGAGTTCTCCATCGTGTTGATTCCAGGAATAGGACCGATTTCCAAAGCGCCATACAGGATGTCTCCTGCCGAGATGAAAGAACTGAAGTCCCAGATCGAACACTTGGAGTCAAAGCAATTCATACGACCGAGCGTCTCACCGTGGGGAGCTCCAGTGTTGTTGGTTAAGAAGAAGGATGGACGATCAAGGCTGTGCGTGGACTACCGCGAGCTCAACAAGGTTACTGTGAAGAACCGGTATCCGTTACCCCGTATTGACGACTTGATGGATCAACTTCGTGGAGCGGCGATCTTTTCCAAGATAGATTTGAAGTCTGGTTATCATCAGATTCACGTGAAGGAGGAAGATGTCCCCAAAACAGCTTTCAGGACTAGGTATGGTCACTATGAGTATTTGGTGATGCCGTTTGGAGTGACAAATGCGCCAAATGTGTTTATGGACTATATGAACAGGATTTTCCATTCGTTCTTGGATCAGCTTTGTAGTAGTGTTCATCGACGACATCCCGATCTACTCGAGAACGTAGAAGAGCATGGAGGACACCTACGCCGAGTATTGCAGATATTACGAGAGAAGCAACTCTATGCCAACCTTTCAAGTGTGAATTTTGGCTCAAGAGGTGAATTTTCTTGGACATGTGATTTCCAAAGAAGGGATAGTTGTGGATCCAACTAAGATTGAAGTCGTAAGCGTGGGAACAAATTAGAGGCGATCACTAATATCGTGAGTTTTGTTGGCTTAGCGTGCTATTATCAAAGATTCATCAAGGTTTCTCGAAGATTGTCGCGCTTTACACTCGCCTACGAGGAAGGATCAACCTTTTGCCTGGACTGAGGAGTGCGAATCAGTTTTCAAAGACTGAAGGAGCTCTTGACGACAGCGCCTGTGTTGATTTTGCCTCAACCAGAAGAGCCTTACGAGGTTTATTGCGATGCGTCACACCAGGGTTTGGGATGCGTCTTTGATGCAACACCTGAAAGTGGTAGCGTATGCTTCAAGACAACTTAAGATTCACAAGAGGAACTACCCTACTCACGATTTGGAGCTGGCAGCAGTGGTTTTTGCGCTGAAGATATGGAGACACTACCTTTATGGGAGCACTCTTCGCTTTCGTGATCACAAGAGCTTGAAGTACTGCTCGATCGTAAAGAGCTCAACATGCGTCGGCCAAGATGGACAATTTCTCAAGGACTACGACTTTACGCTGGAATACCATCCGGTAAGGCTAACGTAGTAGCGCATGCATTGAGCGTAAAGAGCGTTTAGCCTCAAAGAATGATGATCAAGGAGTTGGAGATGCTTGAGAAGTTCCGAGACTTGAAGTTGAGTGTGGAAGTTTCACCAGGAAGGTGAGATTTGGTATGCTTACCATTTCTAACAGATTGTTGGGCGAGATCCGAGACCAGGTTCATGACGAGCTCCTGCAAGAGAAGGTCCATTGATAGTGCAAGGAAGCGGCGAATTCCAAGTCGGAACGGACAACATCTTAAGATGTAATGGCCGAGTATGTGTACCTAACGTAGTGGAGCCGAGAAAGTTAATACTTGACGGCGCATAAGAGCAACTTTAGTATTCACCAGGAGTTACGAAGATGTATCAAGACTTGAAGAAGCATTTTTGGTGGTCCTAATGAAAAAGCAAGTGGTGATCGTAGCTTCGTGTTTAACGTGTCGTAAGCGAAGGTGAAGCACCAACGACCGCGGAATGCTACAATCGCTGACGTACCCGATGGAAATGGGATAGTATTTCCATGGATTTCGCTGTAGGTTTACCGAAGACGCAGAAGAAGAATGATTCGATTTGGGTGATCGTCGACCGATTGACCAATCTGCTCATTTCTTACCAAAGGAGGTCGGCATACAACGTGGAAAAGTCGACCGAGATCTACATCACGGAGATAGTACGACTACATGGTATACCCTCTTCAATCGTGTCGGACCGAGATCCAGTTCACGCCTCATTTTTGGAGGGAATTGCAAGAAGCGATGGGAACCGAGCTCAAGCTTAGCTCGGCATATCATCCCCGCATCGACGGTCAAACCGAGAGAACGATACAATCGCCAAGATTTGTTGCGAGCATGTACGTTAGATCATCGAGGAAGTTGGGACAATGGCTTACCATTGGTGGAGTTCACCTATAATAACAGCTTCCATGCAAGTATTGGAATGGCACCTTTTGAAGCATCAGCATGGACGGAAGTGTCGACGCCTCTTTGTTGGTACCAGGATGGCGAGAGTTACATTGTAGGACCGCATATGATCCAGCAGACCATCGAGAAGATCTGCTTGATCGTAGATAGGTTGCGAACGCCTCAAAGTCGATGTAAGAGTTATGCACCAAAGACGTCGACCACTCGAGTTCGAGGAAGGAGAGCATGTATTTCTTAGAGTTACCCCCACTACTGGAGTTGGTCGAGCGATCAGATCCCAGAAACTTACCCCTAAAATTATTTGACCTTATCGATTCTTCGTCAGACGTCCAAAGGGCATATCAGATTGCCTTCCCACCCTTCTTGTCGAACATACATGATGTCTTTCACGTCTCACAGTTGCGAAAGTATATTTCCGACCCTTCTCATGTTATCGAACCGGATATGATTCAACTGAAGGACGGCCTATCTTTCGAAGCATCACCAGCAAAAATTGTTGATCGGAAAGTCAGAATGGCGGCGGACAAAGAGAGCCAACTTGGCACAAAGTCAGTGGGATCGTAAGACCGGAGATGCGACTGGGAGCTGGAAGAGAAGATGAAGACTCGGCACTCAACTCTTTCATGGTAAGTAACTTATTTGCAATTTCGAGGACGAAATTTTTTAGAGAGAGATCAGAACACCCGAGGACGAGATCGACCTCAGATTAGGACATCGTATCGAGACCTCGCGTCGAGACCTCCGCCGAGACCTCGTACCAAGACCACGTGTCGAGATCCCGCGCCAAGATCGCGCGTCGAGGTCATATGTCAAGTCGATGAGGTCGCTGCATCGAAATGAGGAGGTCGTATGTCGAATCGAGGAGGCCGCGTGCACGAACTCGCAGTTAGAGCCTTGTGCGCTTGCACAAGCACTGATCGACCTCGTGTCGAGATCAGTAACACTCGTGATTTTACTTAACGTTATTTAGCGTTAATGACTATATTGTTTGTAATATTTATAAATTTGTATTATCGGTTTGCGCTCGTCATTGTGTTTTTAGATCTTTAACCTATAGATTAGAGGGTAATCATGAGAGAGGAGAGATTAGATGGGTAGAATGATTGATGGGATTAGCATCTCATAACAAAGAGTTACACGTCACTTATTTTTGTTTTTTTTTAAAAAGAAAATTCATTTAAATGGTTCTTTACCACCAGATATCACGATCACCCTCACAACCCTCACTTTCTTTTCTTCTTTCTTATTCTCTAAGTTTCCTCTTCCTCTCCAAACTTCCATTGAAGAACCTTGAGTTTCATTGAGCTTCTGCATAAACTTTCTTCATCAACCTTGTTTCTTATCATCTTCTCGACATATATCACCATCTCGACCATCTTTTGAGGTATGAAAAATAGAATTTTAGTTCTCTTCATGTTATCATAATACTTCTTCTCTCCATTTTAGCTAGTTTTTATGCTTCCAAATCATGTCGTATTCATAGGTTTTCTTCTTCATGATGAAAATATTTTTCAGAAAACATAAACTTAGATTTTGATTAATTTATGCTTAATATGCTACTTGATTTTAAGCTTGAGTTAATACTTAGGAAAAATGGCTTTGTCTGATGATATGTATGAAAGAAGTTTTAAAAAAATTATTAGAGAAAAGGAGTTAATTTGTAATGCTTGAATTCTTGTTGTATTTGTTTAAGTTCTTGAGTTTTAATATTTACTTGGGTTGTAGTTAAGATTGGGGTAATGAGAGCTAAGTGTTATTAGAACCCATAGATGGAACTAAGTTGTGCTTGTATTAGGAAGTCTGATTCCCGAGATCGTGTGATTTCCGAATCGAGGTGTACGGGAGAGCGAACCCGAGGACGTGGGAGCAGTGGGATCCAGATTGAAGACGGTACATGTCGAGGTCGTTGTCGAGCTCGATTGAGGACAGCCGTGAGACGCCGTAGCTTGGAGTTCTGGTAAGGGCACTTCTAGACATTCTAGGATTTTTATTGTTATATTCCTATGTATGGATTCCTTGATTTGTGTCGAGCTTGAAGTGTTGTGATATGATTGAATATATGCCACTTAATTGTGTATTGTTGTTGAATTGCGTTTCTTCATGTTGAGCCTCGCTTTTTATTTGACATGCGGTTGAATATCTTGCGTATAACTCTTTGAATATCGTGATGCGCTTAATTGTTCATTGAGTGAGAGAGCTTAGCGAGTCGTTGGCGTTTGGGTTACGACCGGATAAGCGGAGAGGTGCTAGGTCCCCTTTTCCGCTTATGGGGACTTCTAAGCGTTGCCACGCTATGGGACCTGAGTTGATCGCCCTAGGGAGAGCGAAGATCCCAAGGCTTTCGCTGGACTTTCCAAAGATACTGACGGCGTGTGCATTCCTGAAAAAGTGTCGAGTCGAGAGGAAATGGATAGCGAGTTGAGTCGAGTCTAGAGTGAGATGGTTGAGTCACGCTTGGTGAATGTTATACTTTGCTGTTTACTTAGTTCTTTATGCCTGGACAATCTTGATTTGTTGAGAACTTGACCCTTTCCCGTAGTGCCTTCAATCCATGATGGTTACCCAGCGAGGTCGAGGGCGCAGGAACTTCGACAAACAGATGATGGCGAGGAGGATCTCGATGAGGATCCCGGCGACCTCTACTTGTCGTGATTTGCTTTGTCTATGTTTTTGTGTATAGTGGTTGTGACCAGTTGGGCTGGTTATGTTTTGTTATTACAGGTAGATCAAGGTTTACTTTTGGAGTAGCCCTGCGTGGGAGTTCGCTTAAGTACCCCCAGGGTATGATTGCTCTCTTGAAGTCGTCATACCTTAGGTGTATTTCTTTGTACATTTACTACTCTGTATTTTGTATACATTATCATTTCGAGTGGTATATATGTATATTATCCATGTATGTTTTATTAGAATTTAAGTCTTGTGTCTTAGTTGCACCATGTTTCGAAAAGTTGTAATTACTCTGATGTGCACTAGCTGGATAATAAAAAAAAAGAAAAAAATAATAAAAAAAATATACCGTAATTTTTTTAAAGGCACAAGAATACCGTTTTAAAACGCATCGCATACAGGTGTAGTTGTGCTCGGTAGCGGTCCGGAAACGGGTCGTTACAATCCCCCTGCGTGGGTGTCTGCCGGGAGTACCCCCGGGGTATGATTACTCTCACGTGGGTTTTCATACTTTAGGTGTATTCTCTTGTACATATTTCTGCACAGCTCATATTTTGTACGCACTGTTATGACTACCTTATTTATATATATGTGTATGTATTTTCAGTGCATTTGTCCTGTGTCTAGATTGCATCATGTTTCTAAATGTTGTGGCTATTCTGAGTGTGCTTTGCGGAAGAATTTACTTTTAAAAAAATGTACCACTTTTCCAAAGGATACAAGAGTACTATTTAAAATGTGCATCGCATGTAGGGTTGATCCTGGACTCATAGTGGTCCGAAAACGGGTCGTTACATGGTAATCCATCAACCCAGGATATTCAGGTCGAAGTTACCGCAATGCATGACAATGAACAACGCCCCTGAACTCCAGCCGTAGCCTTGGGCAATCCATCACCCCGGATATTCAAGTCGAAGTTACCCAATGCATGACAATGCATTCCACCAACTCCAATGAACATATCATGCATATGATATTTCAACCAGGCATAATCAAATAAATTTTTCAATTATCCAACATCAAATAATTATTTAATTATCCAACACAACCATCGACATATATCCCACATAAATTAAGCATATATCCAACATATACCACATAATCAATTCAACAGTCCAACAATTCAGAATCACAATAATTCGGCAAATCCAATCAACTTGCATCCACAATTTAATATTTAGCAAACATAAGCATATCCACATCAACCACATTTTAGCATTTATCATCAGAACTCTAATTATATCTAGAAGTAGCCCTTACCAAAAGATACACTGCTCACGTGTCCAAGCACGTTACAACTTACTCAGCATGAACAACTCTCAAGGGTCCTATCAACATAAAAAGACTTAGTACAAATCTAGACCACTCAAAATAATCCCCTAGGCATAAACCCAATTCTAACTCCTAGGTTTTCAAACCCAAAAATCTTTTTAACAATGTACACACACTTGAAATGGTAAGCACTTTGAAATTAAAAGATTTTTAAAGACTAAGGCTTACTTGAAAGAATACACAAAGTTGAAAGACAAGATTTTAAAGACTAAAACTCACTTCCTTTAAAACTTGAAACATTAAACAACACTAAGATTAAATAGTTTTCATCCCAAACTCAATCAAAATCCTTAGTTAGGCTCCACTTGGCTTTAGGATTACAAAATCCTAATTTGCCTTAAGTGTTTCATTGCCTTAGCAATCAAGACAACTTCCAATTAAATCAAGCCATTTCCAAAAAAAAATTCCAAAACTTAAACACAATTCAATACAACCAATATAAGTCAAAGAACACAAAAATAATCTCCTCCAAGCTCATAGGAGCTCTCGACCACACCCTCTTTTTCCAAAAAAATTTGCAAAACTTTCACTTAATCAAAACAACACCATTCAATCACTTATTTTCTTTCACAGAACAACAAATATTTCCAAAATCAAAATATTATCCAAGTCAAATACAAAATCATGACTTTCTCAAGAATCAAGGGTTTCACAAATTTCACCATTCCTTTGATTCAAATAAAAAATTAACAACTACAACAATAATAACAATACACTACACCATACTTTGAGAATAGTGGCGGTCAAAGGTTTCGTTTAGTGGCGGTTCCAACCGCCACAATAAAATTCACTGGCGGTTCATCAAAGGCCACTAAAATTGGCGCCACAAGTCCATACAAATTGCAAAGAACCGCCGGTACAACCGCCAAGACTTTAGTGGCGGTTACAACCGCTTTTAAGTGTTAGCTTGGCGCTTTCAACCGCCACACAACCCATCCTCCATTCCTCGTATGTTAGACGCCTAAATTCTTTGTGGCGGTTGCAACCGCCTTTAAGTCTTTTTTCTTGGCGCTTGCCCAACCGCCACAAAACCCATCCTCCATTTTTGTTATGTTTGGCGCCTAAATTGTTTGTGGCGGTTGTAACCGCCGTTAAAGCTTTGCTTGGCGTCGGTTCCAACCGCCACACAACCCATCCTCCATTTCTGTTATGTTTGGCGCCTAAATTGTCTGTGGTGGTTGTAACCGCCTTTAAGTCTTTGCTTCGCGTCGGTTTTAACGGCCACAGTTTTTCGCGCTTGGGTTCGTTGTTCCTGGTGACTAAAGTTTTTGTGGCGGGTAAAACCGCCACTAAGTTAGACCCTATTTTTTTTTTTTTGTATTTCATTTACAGCTTGCCTAATTAGTAGTTTATTACATACTAATGACTTTTCAAAAGTTTTATTGGTTCTTTCGCCACTATTTTGCCAGCTCTCTTGATCAAAGCCACAATAACCCTCCTTATATATTAAAAAAACCTTATTTTATTGGCTAATAAGTAAAGAAAAGAAAAAAAGCGCTCCTTGCACATGTTTGTTTCAACATGTTTCCTTGTCATATAGAAAAACAAAGGGATAAAAGTTGTCCAACTACTAAATTTCAGCAGCAATAAAAGTTTATACAAGATAGATAATTGAAGAAAACATATCAATGATAACAAAAAAACATAAAGTACCACTTGCCACTGTTAAATCCTGCAAGACCTAAAGGTATATAATCTACTAATTGAAGTGCCTCCACCCCTAAAAAAGAGAGTCAAATGGAAAGGAGTTAAAACAAGTTTTCTACATAACGTATCATCAAAACAAAACCTCCATTTACGATGTACCTAAACCTACAGGATCAGATATTGATTGATGCAAAGGACTAACAAAATACATGATGGAAAACAGCAGTAACTTCTCTTTTCTCCAGCAACCCAATGTGACACAATCAGCCTGCAACAAAAGAATTGTTAATAGGGGCAAATACTATGAAGAATGCAATATTGAAATAGAAAAATAGAAGTTCAAGTTCATTATAGTCCATGACATAGAGAGTTTCACACAATATATGCCCACTACACCAGGTTATACCAAACCATATAGAGAAACACAAATTATGCAGTCTCTATAAAGAAACATACCCAATTTTAGCCAACAAATCATAACATAATCCCAAATATATACCTCTATTCTTCAAATGATGCATGATAAATCAAAAGGTTTGTATCTGATGATACACCATTAAAATTACACAATAATCACAGATGCAACATCCCTTTAGCCACCAATCTTGAATATTGCAACCTTTTGCAAATCAGTTTACTAACTTGATCACTTGAAAAATATTATTTTTTTGTTTGGGTGTGTGAGGTATTTATAAACACAACTGGTAAAAAACCGGGAAAAAAAAAGCAAATAGGATCAGCTTTGTTGTTATAGGAATCATTACCTTCTTAACAACATAGCCAAGATGATATTCTTATAATTAATAGTGAAAACATAAATATTTTCCCGAGCCAAATAGGCACTTAGCTTTCCCAGTTCATGGACCGGTCAATTATTTGCCCAGACCAACAGAACACTAGTTATGCACAAGGAATATTAGAAACTTTGTTTAGAATCATAAAGCAGATACATCAAGTAATATACTTATTTCTCTAAATATAGTTTTACATTAGGACCTGACTGATAAAAATAACAATAAAATTGGAACTGTGAAAGCAGCAAAACAAAAGCAGTCTATTTAATCAAGACCATATCCATGTTTGGTTATGTTATATTCTCAATGCCTAACCAAATTGAGCATAAGCAGATGCCTAACAAAAAACAAATTATGCAGTCTCTATAAAGAAACATACCCAATTTTAGCCAACAAATCATAACATAATCCCAAATATATGCCCACTTTAGTTGAGGTGCAAGAAAAACTGCCACTTATGCCATGTAATTCAAATACCCGAATGTGAAGACGGACCACCAGGAGTTTGCTGCAAAAATAGGAGTCGAAGAATGACTTACTATTACAACAAAAAACATTAAGGAGTTATAATAGATTATGTAATGATAAAATTACTTACAATATTATCAAGGCTAATATCAAGATCAGAAGGTACATGCACTGATGAATTTGCAAGGAGTTGAGCAAGCAACTTCTCTATTCTGTTCATTTTTTCATCTTTTGCTTCTGATTCTTTTGTCAATTTCTGAACTTGATTTTCTAGTTGTGTGACACGGTTATGTTCAATGTAATTAAAAGAACTAGACGAAGTAGAGAATCGCTGATAGGGAGAGCCAAACACTTGAGACGAGAAACACCATCACCCACACCTCGAACCCGACCAATGTTCTTTACCAAACACTTGGCTAAGAGAGTCATTAGGTGAGATTTCTACAGAGTATTTTATTGACTTTCAATCTCGTAAATCTTCTCCTACATGATTAAAGTGAGAGGGTGTCAACCAATTACTTACGTAAGAAATCTTCTCTAAAATTTATACAAGAAACTAATTACTTACACAAATAGCTCGAGCTTCATCATTAATGAATGTTCCATCAATTCTTTTGTGAGTTTGGATATATAAATTTCCCTTACTCACTGCTTGCCCAGTTTTATTCATCTGCTCATGAATATCATATGTTTAAATGTTAGGTATGAATAATAATAATAATTACAAGTTACAACAGCACAGTTTGCTATAATGAACATGTTTCTAAATACATACGATCTCTAATCTCCTTCTCTTGAGCTTTTTAGAACCTCCAGTATGATTAATTGTGAGTTTGGTCCTATTTTGGGCATTCTTTTGACACATTTGCTGCAAACGTACCCAAAAAAAACAAATTAGTTCTATTATGATGGTTAAACCATTTAAATAATGAATAAGCATAGTACCTTAGTTTTTCCTTCTAATCTGTAATCTATAAAAGAAGCCCACTCAGTTACTAGAATTGACTTTGGGGGATTTCTGATATTTTCTTCTCAACTTTTTGTCTCATCATAGTAAGTGTTAAACAGTCTCAATCTGTTTTCCTTCCATTTTTTCCCTATATCTTTCATCATATAATGCTTTGCCGCATCTTCATGTATTGGCTCCCAACAAAACTTGTTCTTCATTCAATTATTGGTGTTACATCAATATATTATATATTATAATAAAAATAAAGTATCATATGTAAATAGCAAGAATGATGTCATTGTATTATACCTTAATGATAATATTCCAGGCAACTTCCTTATAGTTTTTCTCAGGCACCTCAGGCCACCTCTTAAAGCTAATTGGAAAGATATTGTGATCTTGCGCTAATCGACCTAAGAAACCTCCTAAGAGCCCATCAGCGTCTGTGCCACTCGGCTGGCTTCCATCAAAAGGAATCAGTACCCTCTCTCCAGTTGGAAGCGAGTTAACATCTCTGACCCTCATGGGGCGTTCTCTATCCTGTCCTTCACTGTCTGCAAAAAGAAAGTGTGAACTAGTTAATATCAAATAAATCAACCAATACATAAACAAAAAAGAAAGCAATAATTAAGTGTGACTTACTTCTCACTTGGACCTTCCAAAATTGTCTTTTTTCTCCACTATTAGAAGTACCTTCAACATCAACTAAGGACTCAGCCTGTAGTTCATCAAGCTGATCAAGCACAACATGTCCATCATCGGTTGAAAGACAAGGTCCTTGATGTGTCTCCATGTCAGATCAAGTGGACTAAAATTGAGACAAATTAGAGCAAATGTCTATAAATAACATGAAACAAATTATAAACTTGCAAGTCTTAAAATTTTGTTTCCAAGTTACATGAAACAGATTCTCAAATGTCCGCAAGAATATATAGGTAACAAGCCATTTGGGTAATAACAGAATTCCATTATAACTTAAAGCACTTAATCACTTAATAACAGATTTTATTTAAATTTAAAGCATAAAAATACCACTAGTTTTGTCATTTAAAATTTGGCAAAGCATTACTTGTGAAATCAAAAATTAGCCAAGTACTGATCAAAATTAAAAAAAAGAATACTATATTATAGGTAACAGCAACACCACTCAACATCTTTCTAAATACCATTATCGAACTTATTCAAATTCTACATGTACACCAGGCCTAAATAACTGAGATTCATTGTTATCATCTGGCCAAAGCAAGGGAAACTCTTGATGATGAGGCTCACTCTCATAACTTGTCTCTGCATCATCCTCACCCATATCAAACAAATCTCTCGGTTTTAGGCGTCATCGATACACCACCCTTCACCCATCTTGTCCTCCCCGTAGTACCCCAACTGAGCTTGAGAGGCTTGAATGTATGGTTCATCATCTTCTCGTGCACCCATATGAATCAAATGAGAAAAGTTGATTGAGGTGAAACCCAATGCATCTTTTTTAATGCATCTATAATTTGTAGTGTTAGCCCATTGACATTTAAACAAGGTCACTACAAATCTCCCATAGTAGTTTAGCTCAATAATATCAACCAATTTCCCATAGTATGACACTAAACCATCTATCGGCCTGTTGTCACTTGCTCTTGCATAGCTTTTAGTTCCAATGGTACTAAATACACCACTATTTTGAGTTTTCATCCCTTGCTCACGTTGCAAGGTTCGAAATTTATATCCATTCACATTATATGCAGTAAACCTTCTAGCTTGCTGTAGTGGTCCTCGTGCAAGGACATGAATATCACCGGAGTGTGTATCGATACTATCATTCATAATCTATCAAAAAGAATAAATTGTTTTAGTAATAATGCATAATAACATATTGGCAGTAAAAGTTATCTATTCTACTTACACGTCGTTTAAACCATTCGACAATGCCACGATGAACTTCCTTCTCTATCTCATTTGATGATCGTGTTCAACTCCTTAACTTCCTTTTTGTTATAATTTTAAATTCCCTATACTAATCATGAGTATAAGAATTCTGATGGAAGTCAAGAATATAAAATGTGCAAGTTTCAAGTGACTTACTCAATAAAGGGTTGTGCTTCATTGCAATTAACCAACACATGTCGATGTGCTTGAAGCAACTCTATGGGTGTCAAATTAAAATATGATGAACCTCCAATTGGTTTTCCTATATTGGAAAACAGAGGCGACGACGACTCAGAGGGATCATCATCAACACGACCTCCTCGATTGAGTCTTGTCTCAATTTCATTCTCCAAGTACCTTGAACAGAAAGTAAGTATCTCTTCTGAGACCCATCCTTCTGGCTATCGAGCCTCTGATGTGCTTTATTACGCACAAAGGACTTTAGTTTCCCCAAGAACCTATGATGTTTGAAAATTATTACACATCAAAATCTTCAAGCCAATATGATGAGTGATAATGCATTGAATGTCTCACAATTAAAGATTGGTCATACCTTTCTATGGGATACATCCATCGATAATGCACTAGCCCCCCGAGTTTGGCTTCATCAACTAGATGCACCATGAGGTGAACCATAACTGTGAAGAATGATGGAGGAAATAACATTTCCAAATGACACAAAGTGAGAACAATTTGCTCATTAAGCTTGTCTAGCTCGCTAGGGTTCAACACTTTGGCACATAATAGCTTGAAAAAATTGCATAAATCGACGATAATTGTAGCAACTCGAACAGCAAAGACATTTCGATTGACAAGTGGTAGCAATCGCTCCATAATAATGTGAGAATCATGACTTTTCAAACCAAAGATCTTGCGTTGAATCAAATCAACACATCTAGAGATGTTGCTTGAGTTACCATCCGGAATGTAAATATCCTTCAAGGTATTTAACATAACATCTATCTCTTCCTTTGCCAATGTAAACAAAGTCAGCTGGGAACTTTTTCCATCATCCTGGGGCCAAAGTTCTTTTCTTATACCCATTGCCTGTAAGTCTTTTCGAGCCTCCACATGATCTTTTCTTTTGTCTTTGTCATTTATCAATGTATAAATCACATTGTCACACACATTCTTTTCAATATGCATTACATCTAGATTGTGTCGCAACAAGTTAAACTCCCAATATGGAAGTTGAAAAAATATGATTTTCTTCTTCCATTGTTGAGTTTGATGCCCGTTAGTGTTGATCCTGCGAGCTCTCTTTCGGCTATCCCTTGATTGTGGTTGTTTGCCAAATGTGACTTCAATATTCTCTACTTGTTTAAGAATTTCAGAGCCAGATAAGTTTCTTGGTGGATCCCTATCCTCTGTGTTCCCATTAAAGCGAACTCGATTCAACTCAAACGTGTGTGCTCTAGACAAAAAGCGGCGATGGCTCATAAAACACCATTTTTACTAAATGGAAGACGAAGAGGATTTGTGTCGAAATTACAAGTAGGACAAGCTAGCCCAAAGATAAGTGTTCCATCCTGAAAGCATCCCAAGGCCAGGAAAGTCACTAATGGTCCATAAAAGACATGCACGCATCATGAACACTTCGTTTCTTGAAGCATCATATGTCTCAACACCTTTTTCCCACAACTCCTTCAACTCCGTAATAAGAGGTTGCATGTAAATGTCTATATCATTACCTGGCATTCGCTTTCCAGGAATCAAGCTTGAAAGAATAAAGTTTGATGGCTTCATGCACGTCCATGGAGGAATATTGTATGGAATGAGAACTACTGGCCAAATGCTATAATTGGTACTCAAATTTCCAAAAGGGTTGAAGCCGTCACTTGCTAAAGCCAGTCGTACATTTCGAGGGTCAGAAGCAAAATCAGGATGTGTCGAATCAAAATCCTTCCAAGCCTCAGAGTCTCTAGGATGCCTCATCATCCCATCATTGTTGTTCTCCTCATAATGCCAAACCATACTCTTGGCTGTCTTTGAAGACATGAACAACCTCTTCAGTCTTGGGATCAATGGAAAGTATCGCAAAATTTTTGCTGGCAATTTCTTTCTTGGCTTGGTGGAAGTCGAACCTTGAACACTCGACTTTTCTTTACCTCTTTCCCTCTATCGAGATATCTTACATACTTTGCATTCCTCTAAATCTTCATTTTCCCCCCAATATAACATGCAATCATTAGGACACGAATGTATCTTGGTGTAATTAAGATCAAGCTTGTTAATGACTTTCTTTGCCTCGTAGCTGGATGCAGGAATTTTTGCATGTTCAAAGGCATCTCGCAACAACTCAATAATCATTGACATTGCTTTGTCACTAACTTGGCATAAACACTTAATGTGATATAATTTCACCAAAAAAGACAATTTTGAGTACTTTGTACATCCATCATACAATGGTTGTTCTCCGTCTTTGAGCAAATCATAAAACTCTTTAGCACCACCAGTCACTCCATGATGTGATTTTGGCATACCTCCTTCACTTCCATCTCTATGTTCGGTTGATGATGGGAAGGGAACTTCATTGGCACACATTCTAGAGAATCCAAATGCATCATTTATCATATCTTGCATCAGATCTTCATTTATAGTCCTTGAAGCATAATCTTCATTTACAGGATTCTCTTGAATTACGGAAGGGCAAACAGCAGGTTCTCCCAACAATGTCTCCCCATGACGACACCAAAAAGTGTATCCTTGAGGAAATGGTGTCAATAACAAGTGGTCATACACTTTTGCTGGAGTCTTCCGCCAGTAAAGCCACATTTGCTACATAGACATAATATTCTACCCGCACTAGAGCTATGTCGAAAGGCAAATTTTAAAAAGCCTATCAATCCTGCCTTATACTCGAGTGTATTGCGTGGCATTTTAATCCAAGATTTATCCATATCTGATTATAAGCATGGGAAAATAGGAGAAAGGGTGTAAATTTAAGGACTAAATTGGGGGAATAGTCAAATAAATAAGAAAAACAACAGCACAGAAAAATAATAAGTGCAAGAAATTTGCTTATACTTTCTACATTTAAAGTTTTATATTTTCATTGAAATATATTTATTAAAAATAATTAGACATATTTCTTCTAAATAAAAGCAACTACACAATCGAAGGTGCCATTATCATATTAAAAACATTCAATCATTATTAGAATGGCTGGTAGCAAATTAGCAATTAATTCTAAAGTTATAAATCACAACAAACCTCCTTAATATTTGTTCTAATTCAGCCCACATTCATAAAGAGTGCAATATATGATCATTTAGCAAAGTGGATAAAATCATAAAGGGTGTAAATCCAAAACTATTTCAGTCTATGAAACCCTTTAGTGGCAGAAGCACATAAATTAAAAATTCTAGCCATAGAAAATTGATATAACAAAGATAAGGCACATGTTAGTATCAAAATCGATAAACAGCATCATCCAAAAACTGTATTACACAAACTAACATTTGTTCTTTCATTAAATTATAAACAAATCAGAAATAAGATTTTATTAGAAAGACAGACTCTAAAAGCCATTTTTCCCCTTACATTTGAGCTAAGAATGCTTGTTTTATCAAAGACAAAAAAATCCCAAACCAGAAAATGGGGACAGCCATTGTAAAAAAAAAATACACGCATTGGGGAATGAGAAAGAGTGATAGGAAAAAAAAACCTTATAGAGAGAGCACCTAGCCAATACAAACAGCTTCAGTCTTCTCTATGTGAAACCAAAAACCTGAGAACACCTGAACAATAAAGGAAAGAGCACCCAGGAGTTATAGTTTTATATGAATAGCTTTATATAGAATATATGAACATTTATTGTGCTAAAGAAAAAAAAAAGTACAATGCCTTCTCTTACTAGGTTTTTTGGAACCTATTAAGCAATTGCTAATATATCATCATCTATTTCACTATATTGATTATGATATTTTTTGATACATTAGAAACTTTGTTTTGGCCATAAAATGATGTAGTAGATCTGGAAGTTTATTTTGAAACCATAATCCTATTGACCCACAACTAAACTACTTGATACATCACGTCTATCCAATAATTATCCTTATTGTAAACTGTTACATTCATCTCTAAAATATTTCCTTCTAAGTTTTACATTGATATAATGCAAAAAAAAAAATAGAATCCAACAAGAAAACTACGTTGATGGATGCTCCCTCGTTACCACCCACAACCAAAACTCAATAAGGAAGAAAAACCACAGCCCATAAAATAGAATTGATCAAAGAAAACCACAACGTCAAGTAACATTAAATTCTTTGAGAAAAATTCACTAAAAATCTGTCATTATACTAAATTACTAATTCTTATTCCTCCTGTTGGAAAACCATGCCAAAAAGACACATTAAGAAGAGCTTCCAAAATTAATTTGATAAACTAAATTACCCAAATTTCCCATGCTCAGCCGAATTACAATATGCAAGCATATGCATCTTAAAATTAAAAATAGTTCAAGACTTCAATAGATTTTCAACTTCCTGATAGAGCATCGACTCAACATTTTGCATAGTAGCATCAAAATATTCACAACAACAACAATGCATAGTTCCCATCATCATAGTGATAAGTTTTCATCTTATGTTAATTTAGAGTGATTAATTGAATTAAATACATGAGGAATTGAGAGAGTTGAATATATATTGAGCTTAAACTTTGGAATTCTTTACACTTGGTTGTTTGATTGTATGTTTTAACTCTTACATTATTCTCATGTATATTGCACTTGAATTGCTAGGAATGGAAACAAAACCAAAAGAAGACACTCTCAAGAATTCAATTAAAGGCAAAGAAGATGATTCGTGAGAGCATAAGATTCGAAGGCAGCCAAAAATGCGAAAAAAAAGCCAAGTTATTGAGTATGCGCGTGACGCCGCATTTACAAGTAAAGGAATGCGCGCGTGACGCCGCATTTATGTAAATTGGCTCTGTCTTCATGCGGCGTAGCAGCGCCTTGATCGAGGAAGAATCTGCGCGACGCCGCATCAGTGCAAATCTGGAAGCCGCCTCAGTGCGCGCGACACGCATTTGCACTGCCTAAACTGCGCGCGACGCGCACGGTGCTGCAGAATCTGTATAATTAGATATTTGTTCACTTTTTATTCATCTTGGACCTTTTCTAACATCAAAAACACTGAGGAGAAAGATTAGGAGTGCTAGGGTTCCATTGTTCTTCATCTTCAAGGAGGATTCAATCTTGGGAACAAGGTTTGCATCATCAATGGAGTTGTTTTCTTC
Organism: Calophaca sinica; assembly: GCA_037113605.1. Lineage (NCBI taxonomy): Eukaryota > Viridiplantae > Streptophyta > Magnoliopsida > Fabales > Fabaceae > Calophaca > Calophaca sinica. Next base: position 91,801,319 of record CM073730.1, read on the forward strand.
CATATGTTTGTTTTCTTCTTTCACTACTATGAGTAGCTAAATACCTTAGATTAGGATGAGATGAATCATGTACAAACTCTTATGTAGTTAGTTCTCTTATATTAATACAAGTTTATGTTATGTAAATTGAGTTTCTAATCTCTATACTTCATGCTTTTCAATACTTGATCACTATTGCATTGTTTTTGGGTTTTTCATCTTTATTGGAAAATAGGATGAATGACCTTGATCTGAGATTAGTAATCATAATCATGATGATTATAGGACTATATCTTGTGGTTATGTGTTCTAATGAATGATGGATCTTATTGCTTAGTCTAATCATTAATCATCTAAGGGATTAGGGATTGTGGCTAGAATAAAGGGTTTATGAGGCAAGGATTGTCCTTAAGCTAATTCAGTTGATTCAACTTCAATTTATATGAAATTACTTAAGTTAATGATGAACTAGCTACATAAGAGCAAGTACAAGAGGATTCAAATCCTAGTTGTTTTCTACCAACCAAGTCAATTCTATTTTTACTTTAACTTGTTCAAAGTTACAATTACAATCAAAATATCCAAATCATTTCCGTTTAAAGTAATTACACACTTATTCTTATTGATAACCATCATAATCCCTGTGGAGACGATACTCTATTCATTACTATATTACTGGTTGCGATTGGTGCACTTGCCTTAAAAAGTAGTGTATGAAATACGCTAACAAGTTTTTGGCGCCGTTGCCGGGGATTGTTGATTTGATTGTCAACAAGGGAAAGGAGTTACTACTTTGAACAATTTTACAGTTTTATTTCTAGTTAGTTAGTTTTTGTGGATACACTTTATCTTGTTTAAAAATATAGTTGTTGTGTGCTTAATCATCTTTCTAGTTGTTATGTATGCGAGGGAAACAGACATCTGAATCGGTGTTTGATCCGGAGATAGAAAAGACAGCAAAAGCAAATAGGAAGAAGGCTAAGTTGGCAAGGCAGCAGAAAAAACAGCAACAATCTCAAGCTTCTGCTTCTACTCATACTCGGGTAGAGGAAGAAATGGCAAAACCGCCACCTAGGCGTACTCTTGGTGATTTTGGGCACAGAAACAACAGGGAATTGAGTTGAAACCACTTCCCTCCCACTTGAAGTACAGATTCCTTGATGATGATGAAGAAAGTCCAGTTATGGTGAGCAACTCATTGTCAAACTTGGAGGAAGAAAAATTGATGAGAGTGTTGAGGGAGTACAAGACAGCAATATGTTGGTCTATTTCCGACTTGAAAGGTATAAGCCCGGCATTCTGCATGCATAAAATTCTGTTGGAGAAAGAATTTAAACCGGTGGTGCAACCTCAACGGAGATTAAATCCGACAATGAAGGATGTGGTCAGAAAAGAAGTCCTGAAGCTTCTTGATGCGGGCATGATTTATCCCATTTCGGATAGTGCATGGGTGAGTCCAAAGGCAAGTTGTTCCCAAGAAAGGAGGGATAGACGGTGGTCAAAAATGAAAAGAATGAGCTCATCCCTACAAGAACGAAGAATCGGATGGAGAATGTGCATAGATTACCGCAAGCTCAATAATGCCACGAGGAAAGACCATTTTCCATTGCCTTTCATGGATCGAGATGTTAGAAAGGTTAGCGAGGCCAAGCTTTTTATTGTTTTCTTAATGGCTATTCCTGTATAACCAAATTGCAAGTAATCCGAGGACCAAGAAAAGACAACTTTTACTTGTCCTTTTGGTGTGTTTGCTTCTGCATTGGATGCCATTTGGATTATGCAATGCTCTGCAACTTTTCGCAGGTGCATGCTCTCCATATTCTCCGACATGATTGAAAGCTCAATAGAAGTGTTCATGGATGATTTCTGCTTTTGGCTCATGTTATGATCTGTGTCTATCCAATCTAGCTTCTGTTCTTAAGAGGTGCGTGGACACCAATTTAGTGTTAAATTGGGAGAAATGCCACTTTATGGTTAAAGAAGGGATTGTTTTAGGACATAAAATTTCAGCAAAGAGAATTGAAGTGGACCAAGCAAAAATTGAGGTAATTGAGAAGTTACCACCTCTTGTGAATGTCAAAGGAGTGAGGAGTTTCTTAGGTCATGCGGGCTTTTATCGAAGATTTATTAAGGACTTCTCAAAGATTGCAAAGCCAATGTGCAATCTCCTAGTTAAAGATTCTGATTTTAAGTTTGATCAAGACTGTTTGAATGCTTTTAATGTGTTGAAAGGAAAGTCGGTTTCCTCTCCGATTATAGTAGCTCCCGACTGGAGTTTACCATTTGAACTCATGTGCGATGCAAGTGATTATGCAGTCGGGGCTGTTTTGGGACAAAGAACAGAAAAATTCTTTCATGCTATCTATTATGCTAGCAAGGTCTTAAATGAAAATCAGGTGAATTATGCCACCACTGAAAAAGAATTGCTAGCTATAGTATTTGCTTTGGAGAAATTTCGATCTTACTTGATTGGATCGAAAGTCATTGTCTATATCGATCATTCTCGCAATCAAATACCGCTACTAAAGTTGATTCTAAGCCTCGTCGCTTAGATGGATATTGTTCTTTGCAGGAGTTTGATTTGGAAATAAAAGACAAGAAAGGGAGTGAGAATGTGGTAGCCGACCACTTATCAAGGCTGGAAAATTCAAGTAATGCTTAAGGAGAAAGAGATTAACAAAGAATTTCCTGATGAGCACTTGTTGATGGTATCTGAGAGGCCATGGTTTGCTGATATGGCTAACTTTAAGGCAACAAGTGTGATACCAGAGGATTATACTTGGCAGCAGAAGAAACTCTTCAAAGATGCAAATTTCTACATTTGGGATGATCCATTTTTGTTTAAACTGGGCCCTGATGGGTTATTGAGAAGGTGTGTCACATCCGAGGAGGCACAAAGTATAATGAAACATTGTCATGATTCACCGTATGGAGGTCATTATGGTGGAGAAAGAACTGCAGCCAAGGTGTTACAAAGTGGGTTCTTTTGGCCAACGCTTTTCAAAGATTGTCATGAATATGTCAAGCGATGTGATAAGTGCCAGCGCACAGGAAGCATTTCCAGGAAAAATGAGATGCCCCTCAATAGCATTCTGGAAATTGAACCATTTGATTGTTGGGGTATTGATTTCATGGGGCCTTTCCCATCATCTTATTCCAATTTATACATTTTGGTGTGTGTAGACTATGTCACCAAATGGGTTGAGGCATGTGCAAACAAGCCAATGATTCCCAAACAATGGTCAATTTTTGAAGAAAAACATATTTTCCAGATTTGGAGTGCCTAGAGTGCTCATAAGTGATGGGGCACGCATTTTTGCAACAAGTACTTGGAGACATTCTTTGAACAAGTATGATGTAAAGCATAAGGTTGCCACTCCCTATCACCCACAAACGAGTGGGCAAGCTCAAGGTTCCAATAGGGAGATAAAGAAGATTTTGGAGAAAGCAGATGGTGCTTCAAGGAAGGATTGGTCAAAGAAGCTTGACGATGCTTTGTGGGCCTCTGGGACAAAGATTCGTAACGCCATTAGGGTTCTCTCCTTATCAGCTGGTTTATGGGAAGTCATGCCACTTACCATTGGAGTTGGAACACAAGGCATTTTGGGCCATAAAATTTCTGAATTTTGATTCCAAATTGGCTGGACAAAAGCGGTTGCTGAAATTGAATGAGCTGGACGAAATGAGGTTGATGGCTTATGAGAATGCAACCATTTACAAACAAAGAACCAAGGCTTATCATGACAAGCATTTGGTGAGAAGAGATTTCCAGCCAGGCCAACAAGTTCTACTTTTCAATTCAAGGTTGAAACTTTTCCCAAGCAAGTTGAAGTCCAAGTGGTCGGGACCATTTGTAATCAGAGAAGTTTTTCCACATGGAGCAGTGGAATTAGAAGATCCCGGCTCCACAAGAACTTTCAAAGTTAATGGGCAAAGATTGAAGCCATTCTTTGGAGGAGAAGTCTCCAGGGCAAGAGTAGCCCTCGTTTTGCAGGATCCATAAAATGACCAAGCGTCAAGCTAGTGACGTTAAAGAAGCACCCATGGCAACAAGTTTGCCCTAAAAAAAAAATTGCTGCAGGTGATGCGCGTGACGCGCAAGTAGTGCGCATGACGCGCATTTTTTGAATTTTGCCTCTGTGACCCATGCGCGTGATGCGCATTTGCACTGCCTGATCTGCGCATGACGCCCATAGCACCTGATGAGTGAACTTGGAACAGGGCAGCTGATGCGCGCGACGCGCAACCTTAGCGCATGACGCGCATTTTTTTAATTTTGCCTCTGTTAGTAGTGCGCGTGACGCGCGTTTACACTTGAATTTTTGCGCGACGCCGCATTTTTGATTTTAGCTTCTGTGACCTATGCGCGTAACGCGCAAATACACATGATTGGTTGCGCGCGACGCGCAACCTGGCTTAATAAACGGAGATGCTCGCGCAGCTCGTCATTTCACTCACTCAAAAATCATTTGTTAACCAACCCTAACTCTAAAAACTTCACCACCACTCAAGCTCAACTTGCATAGAGAGATTAATCTTCACATTTTCTTCACATTTTCTTCACTTCATACATCATTCATCCTCAAGTAAGTGATTTCATGACTTCCTTTTTCTAATTTTTCGTTTGCCTTCATCTCCATGAAGAAAGTTGTCGAAAATATGAAGTTCTTGCTTGAAATTTGATGTTGTTGTTGTGAGCTGTTTATTTCTTATGTGATTGAGCTGTGAAACCTTGAATTTTTCTTATTTTGGGAAGTTTTGCATGATGAAGCCATTGTTGGTTTGTTAGATGCTTTTGTGTGCACACAATGTGTTTGATAAAATGCTTATGAGAGTATAGGGAATAGAACTTGATAATGAGTTAAGCCATACTTCATGTTTATGCCATACATTGTTTCAAATGACAAAATTTGGTTGTCCTCAATCAAATAATTGTGAAAATTATTAGATGACCAAAGGTTTGTCTAATTGCAATTTAGTGCATAAGGAATTTTTTTTTTTGTAAAAAACCATTGAGATTTTCAACTTTTGCAAGAATTTTAATATGAAAATATGAATTGCATTGGTAATCTCTTTGTTGGAAAACCATAGTGGTGAAGTGATAATGCTCATAGAATTTTAAGATGTTTGTGTTGGTACTAACATAGAAAACAATTTTTGCACAAATCTTCGTTCTATGTGCAGGGAACTATGGCTCGTAATCCAGAGAAACGCAAGAAGACAAGCTCTTCTTACGCGTGGAAGTGTTGATTCCCACTTGTTCGGATCTTTGGCGTGCCAAGACCATTATGCCTCAATTCCTACAAAAAAGAATTTGTGAGGAGAAGGCATTTCGCTTAAGTGCCAATGATTTCATGGAGATCCAACATAACATTGGGCAAAGACATTGGGAAGCTTTACCTCTTTTCCCAAGACAAACTAGCAAAAAGCTAGCAATGGAATTTTGCAAATGCTTATCGAGTGGAGATGGTGACATCCCCGCCGGCGATGCTAGATATGTGAGTTATGTAAGGGGAAGACAATTCCATATGATCCCCATACAATCAACCAAATTGTTTGATTTGCACGATGTTGAAAATTGTGGCTATCAAGCCGCAGGTGTCTTGACTGAGCCGATCAACAGCCATTCGGCATTTATTAATCAGACCGGGACAAGATTGGGTGAGGAACCAAGATGGGTCGCCCAGAAAAATAGAAGGGCGGAATTTGACTCCCACCGCAAAGGCATGGGGCGTATTTGTACTTCATACTTTCCTCCCTTGCGCCAATGTGTCAGAGTTGACTTCATATAGGGCTACCCTGGTATATGCCATCATGAATGGTGAGCCGGTAAATGTGGGCCAAATTTTAGCTCACAATTTACACAATGCGGCTCATGAAAAGGTAACCAGATCTTGGCTGAGCCACGCCTCTCTCATTCAGCTCCTATGTGAAAGGGCCCGTGTGAAGATCCCAAGTAAGGAAATTAAAGAAAATCCAATACATCCTGGGACCCTCATAATGGGTGATTGGATTCGGAGGAATTCAATCCCACTTGACCAGCCACCTCAACCTCCTCAGCAGCATCACCAAGAATCGGAGGAAACTGGGAGGCCCGTAATATGTTTGTAGATCCTCCTGCTCAAAATTACCCTTCGATGGCTGACTTTGAGAGATTATCGGCTGATGTCCAGAGGATTGGTAGTCAGGTAGAGAGTATGGGCTCAGAGCAATGGGAAGAAGCACGAGCTCAAAGGCGAGTGATGCAGACTATTTACAGACCCATTGGTGCTTACCAAAGTGGCCGATTAAATATGGACGCCAACATTTTCCAGAGCCTTACTGGTGATGGTGAAGGGCCTTGAGCCAGCTTCCTAGTTCTTTCAGCGGTGGCGTCGGGTGGCCCACCCAATCATTTCATTCAGCGGTTGAGTCTCATGGCTCACCGTATTGGTTTTCTACTTTTATCTTTTGTTTTCTTTTATTTTTCTGCTTAAATATCAATATTCAATGTATATTGTACGATTGTTTTTTTGGGAACTCTAATTTCCTTTTCTTGTACCTTGTGTTAAATGAATTTTTTAGTTGAGATGTTGATTTGATAAGTGGAATTTTGGTTTGTTATTTTCATAATCCCCATGATATGCATGCTTATGAATTGTAATGGATACACAATTGGATTGTGACTTTGCATGCCTCTTTTTGATCAAAAAGTTCACAAATAACCCTTTGAAGCATGTTAAGTAAAATTTAACCGCAAGATTCTTTTTGTGCTTAATTTCCTCTCTAACCAAAGGAGCATTTTGTGCCAAATGTAACTTTTTCTTCTTGTGTGCTTCCGTTATATGTGACAGTCTTCTAATTTGACCTCGTTCTTAGGATTTTATACTTGCATGTTTACACATATTGAGGCAATATTTTTTCTAATACCTAGAGCCTAAATTCACCACCTAATTCATTTAATCCTTTGTTAGCCCGTTTGAGCCTAATTGTCCATTATTTGCGATCTACTTTCATTGCAAGCCTAAGACCAGAATCTCAATTGTCCCTACTTAATTGGAGTTCAGTAGGCCATATTACGACATGTCTTAGCATTTGATTAAGTTTGGGGTTGCTTGAGGGCAAGCAAAGATTCTAAGTTTGGGGTGGATGTACAAGAACTTAAATTGTTCAATTTTGTATAGAATTTGGACTTGTTCATTTTGTTAAATTTTGTATAGAATTTGGACTTGTTCATTGTTATGTAAAAAAAAAAAAAAGTCATTAATGTGTAAATATTACCTATTGTTCTTAATCAATTGTGTTGGGGGAGATTTATGTGAATGAATACAAGGGTTTGATATCAATGTCGTGAAGTGGTTTATTTCTTACTCCAAGATTATGAGCCTACTATCCAAATAATTCATGCCCTTACCGAAGCCCCGTTACAACCTTAAAGGCCTCTTAAATGTGTATTACATTGCATTGTATTTAATCCTTTAGAACTTGGTCAAGCCTATGGTAGAGTGTTGCGTATGATGTGATTGAGAGAACGATCCTAATGACACCGAAAGTGAAAGTGAAATATCATTTGTGAGGAAAGTCTGATAAGTTGAGCATAATTGATAATTGTACGTTATGTTGCTTGATTTGTTCATTTGGGAGAATTTGGAATTGAGAAAGCAAGTGATATAAGAAGGCATGAATTGTCACCTTTGACAAGTGTGATTAAAAAGAAAGTTGATTGAGCATGTGTTTATGGTGGAGATTGAAAATACATCCATTAATTTCATTTTTGACCCATGTTTTTAATTTAATTTTGCTTGAGGCCAAGCAAATTGCCAAGTTTGGGGTTGTGATAAGTTTTCATCTTATGTTAATTTAGAGTGATTAATTGAATTAAATACATGAGGAATTGAGAGAGTTGAATATATATTGAGCTTAAACTTTGGAATTCTTTACACTTGGTTGTTTGATTGTATGTTTTAACTCTTACATTATTCTCATGTATATTGCACTTGAATTGCTAGGAATAGAAACAAAACCAAAGAAGACACTCTCAAGAATTCAATTAAAGGCAAAGAAGATGATTCGTGAGAGCATAAGATTCAAGGCAGCCAAAAATGCGAAAAAGCCAAGTTATCGAGTATGCACGTGACGCCGTATTTACAAGTAAAGGAATGCGGCGTGACGCCGCATTTATGTAAATTGGCTCTGTCTTCATGCGCGTGGACGCGACCGATCAGAAGAATCTGCGCGACGCCGCATCGCTGCAAATCTGGAAGTCGCCTCGGTCTTGCGACGCGCATTTGTCTTGCCTAAAGCTATGCGCCACAGCGCCGCAGTCTTCTGAGAATCTGTATAATTAGATATTTGTTCACTTTTTATTCATCTTGGACCTTTTCTAACATCAAAAACACTGAGGAGAAAGATTAGGAGTGCTAGGGTTCCATTGTTCTTCATCTTCAAGGAGGATTCAATCTTGGGAACAAGGTTTGGATCATCAATGGAGTTGTTTTCTTCCATATGTTTGTTTTCTTCTTTCACTACTATGAGTAGCTAAATACCTTAGATTAGGATGAGATGAATCATGTACAAACTCTTATGTAGTTAGTTCTCTTATATTAATACAAGTTTATGTTATGTAAATTGAGTTTCTAATCTCTATACTTCATGCTTTTCAATACTTGATCACTATTGCATTGATTTTGGGTTTTTCATCTTTATTGGAAAATAGGATGAATGAACTTGAACTGAGATTAGTAATCATAATCATGATAATTATAGGAATATAACTTGTGGTTATGTGTTCTAATGAATCATGGATCTTATTGCTTAGTCTAATCATTAATCACCTAAGGGATTAGGGATTGTGGCTAGAATAAAGGGTTTATGAGGCAAGGGATTGTCCTTAAACTAATTCAGTTGATTCGAACTTCAATTTATATGAAATTACTTAAGTTAATGATGAACTAGCTACATAAGAGCAAGTACAAGAGGATTCAAATCCTAGTTGTTTTCTACCAACCAAGTCAATTCTATTTTTACTTTAACTTGTTCAAAGTTACAATTACAATCAAAATATCCAAATCATTTCCGTTTAAAGTAATTACACACTTATTCTTATTGATAACCATCATAATCCCTGTGGAGACGATACTCTATTCATTACTATATTACTGGTTGCGATTGGTGCACTTGCCTTAAAAAGTAGTGTATGAAATACGCTAACACATAGCCCCAACCAAATCCCATTTCTCAATCCTAAATCCAATGTCCAACTCTCTAATTAGCAAATTAACCCGATAGTTGTACATAGAGCAGAGCCACCGTTTCTATATATATGAAAATGTACCAATCACTCATATCTAGGTTGGAACCTAAATGTACCAAAAAAGGAAGGTATGGTCTGTAATACAATTTGGCTTTGTTTTTTTTTTCCACAATGTAACCAAAGAAGAAATATTGATAGCATAGAGCACAACATCGACCCGACCGCAAGTCATAAGATTTCAACAGACCAAAAGATCAGCATTTAGGAACATAAAAGAGTTTTAAAAACGTGCCAAGTATCGCATATCAAAACACGGATATCATTGGTCCATCCAAACAACAATCCCGGAACATAATGAACAGAAAAGAAAGTTGAAGCATCAGCAAGTAGATGGATGGTCCCTTTGATTCGTTTGAGTGCAGAGTGATGATTGGGAAGAAAGCAAATGACACGATGAACCCAGTGCCCATCTCCCATCTCAGAACCCCAGGCTTCGATGCCGTTTTGCTCTTGAGAAACTCCTTCTGCTTCGAAACGATGAAAGGCAGCAGCGCCGAAGTGTCCATTTTTCGCGACGGCGATTTCAGGGCGTGGGGGATTTCGAGGGTCGACGGCGGAAGGGGATTTCAAAGAATGAAGCAATTGGGGACAGGAGAAAGAAAATAGGAAGGATAAAAGAAGAGAATCTCATACCTGAAGGGAAGAGGAGCTCACCGAACCCTGTTCAACAATCTCATATACCCATGGAACCCAAATCCTAAAACCTTAACCCCATCACAGTCCCCTCTTCGTTTCCTCGGAATCGTTGAAACGACTCGGTTCCTACATTCACATCCTGATGCACCACCAGCTTCGTTCATCCAGAACCTTCTCAAGTTCCGAAGGGACAAACCCACTGAGCAAGTGGAGCGAGCTCTCGACCTGTGCGGGATTCACCCAAACGACGACCTCGTTCTCGACGTGCTGCAACGACACCGTTCCGATTGGAGACACGCGTTCGTCTTCTTCAACTGGGCCTCCAAATCAAACGAGTATGCACCCAGTTCTCATGTCTACAATGAGATTCTTGACATTCTCGGTAAGATGAAGCGTTTCAACTAGTTGCACCAAGTGTTCAACGGGAAGAGGGGAGCGGCCACAATCTCAGAGATAAGCTAGTGAGGGAAGAGAAATAGGGAAACTTAAAAATTCATTGATTTTCGGAGCGAGAATAAAAACGAGCGAAAAATAAACCCGCCAGATCGTGGATTGATTTGGACCAGTGGCGGCTAGACTTGACCGCCAGGGTTTAGGGGAATAGGGGCGGTTGTTTTACGAGACAACCACCGTTAGATTTTTACTAATTTTTTTTAAAAAATATTAAAACTATTATAATGGCGATCAAACCGTCTGTATATTAACTAAAATAAATTTATATTTATATTTATATTTAAAAAAAAATACATTCTCTTCATGGTGGTTTCAACTGCCAGTATATTTTTCAATTTATTTATTTTTTCCTTTTTATAAAAAACAAGGAGGCAGATAAAAAATCCAACAAAGTTAAGGGCGGTTACCACCGCCACTAGCATTTAATTTAATTAGCTTCAGCAATTTGCAAATATGGGAGAAGGGTAAAAAATTTACGAAAATTATGGGGGCGGTCTAAACCGCCAGCAGTCGCAATAAAACCGCCAGAGACTCGCGGCGGTCTTTAACCGCCGCTAAGCAACTGCCACTAAATCCTGTTTTTGTTGTAGTGATAAGAGACAAGAACCACAAATCAATTTAGTGATTCACATGAGAAATCCCATACCCCTTCCCTTAGGCCATTCAACCTAGGGTTTGTAAAAATTGGGGGAATTTGTGTTCATCTTCCTCATGATCATGATCAAGCTATATGTAACACCTGATGAAGAGATCGACCTCGTACCGAGACCGCGTGCACGAGCTGATGAGGTCGCGTGCCGAGGTCGTATGCCGAGCTGAGGAGACCGCGTGCACGAGCTCGTGATAGAGTCGACCTCGTGCCGAGACTGTAACACTCGTATTTTTACGAACGTTATTTAGTGTTAATTAGTATATTTTGTCGTAATTATGCTTTAATAAAGCAATTACTTGTTCCCTAAGAAAGTGATTTAATTAAATCAAGAGCTAAAATAAATGAGAATTAATATTTTAATATTAATTTATGGTTTGAATGTTGTCGAAATATTCTATTGAAATTTCGTCGCGTTCCAAATCGCCAGGCAGTTTCTGCCGCTGATAAAATTTAAAATGAGCCCTGATTTCGATGAAAATCGAGTCGTAACCTGTTTTATATATTTTTTTTTAGTGAATTATATTGTTTCTAATACTTATAAATTGATATTATCACGCGGAGAATTAATTTTTCGTAAATTAATTTTCCGGGATTTTCCGGCGAGAAATTAATCGGTTTTGCAGTTTTTCGTCGCCGTGTTTTTAGATCTTAAGCCTATAGATTAGAGGGTAATCATGAGAGAGGAGAGATTTGATGGGTAGAATGAGTGATGGGATTAGCATCTCATAATAGTATTTATATGTCACTTATTTGTGGTTTTATAAATGGTTTTCTTTTAATTAATTATTGTTGAGTGTTAATTAAGGGAGAAAGGACCATAATGCCCCTTCCCTCACCAGCTAAATATCACGATCAGTCCCCTCAAACCTCACTTTCTCTTCTTCTTTCTTCTTCTCTAAGTTTCCTCTTCCTCTCCAAACTTCCATTGAAAAACCTTGGGTTCCATTGAGTTTTTGCACAAACCTTCTTCATCAATCTTGTTTCTCATCATCTCCTCTACCTATATCATCATCTCGATCATCATTTGAGGTATGAAAAACAGAATTTTCTCTCCCTTCATGCTACTGTTTAGCGCCACTTCCTCCCTCCATTTTAGCTAGTTTCTATGCTTCCAAATCATGTCATATCGATAGGTTTTCTTCTTCATGACATTACCTACCTTTCTAACCATTTATTTGAGCTTGAAAAACAAATTGTTTCCTCTGTTTTCTACAGTAGGTAGCGCCCAAAACCCTAACCACTTGGCTTGTTTTGATTTCTTGTTCTATGTTGTTGTATGTTGCTTCTTGTTGTTGTTTGTTGTTGATTTATTGTTGTAGCATCATATAACCTCTTTCATGAGCATTTGATCAAAAACCTAACCTTGAGTAAGAGGGAAAATATGTTTAATCTTGCTTGAATCATGCATGAGATATGTTATTGTGTTATAGTAATTATTTAGGTGCTAATAGCATGACTAGTTTAATTTAATTAAGTGCAACATGTTAGTTTTGGGTCTTTTCTATTCTTGAGTCCTAAGAAACTTGCTATTTAATGGTCTTATTTTAAATTGTTGGACCCTGATGAAAATATTTTTCAGAAAACATAAACTTAGATTTTGATTAATTTGTGCTTAATATGCTACTTGATTTTAAGCTTGAATTAGTACTTAGGAAAAATGGCCTTGTATGGTGATATGTATGAAAGAAGTTTTTAATAAAATTTTAGAGAAAAGGAATTAAGTTGTAATGCTTAAATTCTTGTTGTATTTGTTTAAGTTCTTGAGTTTTAATGTTTACTTGGGTTGTAGTTAAGATTGGGATATGAGAGCTAAGTGCTATTAGAAACCCATAGATAGTACTAAGTTGTGCTTGTATTAGGAAGTGTGATTCCCGAGATCGTATGCACGGAATCCAGGTGTAGGGGAGAGCGACCCGGAGGACGTGGGAGCAGTGGGATCCAGATTGAGGACGGTACGTGTCGAAGTCGATTGAGAACCGTGACGTGTCGAGGTCGTTGTCGAGCTCGATTGAGGACAAAGACGTAGACGCCTAGCTTGGAGTTCGGTAAGGGCAACTTCTAGATATGTTTAGATTTTATTTTTAGTATTTAAATGCTTCATTTAAATACAAAGAAGTCTGAGAACTCTACGAGTTCGGTTAGGTCTTCAACCCCTTCGCTTTGTTGTCGTGAGGTCGAACATTTATCCGAGTCTTCGTGGGCGAGCGAAAGTCAAGCTATGTTGGTCTCCTGAACCCAACCCCCCACACTTGTATGTCCTCTCTCGTTAATTCCATTGAGTTGCAGAGGATGGATTCCTTGATTTGCTTGTCGAGCATGTAATGTTGTGATATGATTGAGTTATGCATTATTTGATATGAGATTGAATATATGCCACGCAGTGCGTGTTCTTTGTTGAATTGCGTTTCTTCATGCAGGGTGTTTTTATTGCTTAAAATGTCGAATTGCGTTTTCTGCATGTTAAGCATGCTCTCTTTATTTGATATGCGGTCAAGTAATTTTATGCGTCACTCTTTGACTATCGTAAGCGGCGAGCTGTTCATCGAGTGAGAGAGCTAGGCGAGTCGTCGTGACGTTTTTGAGCCGTGACCCGGATAACTAAGGGTGCTAGGTGTAACACCTGAGGACGAGATCGACATCGTAATAGGACGACGTATCGAGACCTCGACCAAGACCTTGTGTCGAGATCCCGTGACTAGATCGTTTGCCGAGATCTTTTGTCGAGCTGATGAGACCACGTGCACTAGTCACCGAAATGAGGAGGCCCGTGTCGAGTTGATGAAGTCGCTGCATCGAAATGATGAGGACGCAAGTCGAGCTGAGGAGACCGCGTTCACGAACTCGTGTTAGAACCTTGTACGTTTGCACGAGCACCCTTGTCGACATCGTGTCGAGATGACACCTCGTATTATTTCGAACGTTACTCAGCGTTATTATTTTATTGTTTGTAATTATTACATTGTCGGCTTGTCGTTGACCGACAGAGTAGAGGGTAATTATGAGAGGAACGAGTTAACGGGTAGATGATTGATGGGATTGGCATCTTATAGGTGGAGTTACGTTTATACCCCTATCTCGCCAGCTGTATACCACGACCGTTTCCCTCACACTCATTCTTTCTCTTTTCTTCTTCTTCCTTCCTTCTGCTCTGTGTTTCGTTATTTTCTTCAAAATCTTCATCGACGAAACCGTGAGTTCCATCGAGATTTTTCACAAGCTTTCTTCATCAATCTTGTTCATCATCAACTTCTCGACCCATATCTCGTCTGATCGACCATCACCATTGAGGTATGAAGAACAGATTTTCTTTCATCTCAGGCATCGCTTAGCGCTAAATCTTCTTCCATTTTTAACCAGTTTTATGCTTCCAAATCATATCAAATTGATGGGTTTTCTTATTCATAATAATACCTATCTTTTTAACCGATTAATTGGGCTTGTAAAACAAATTTCTTTATCTGTTTTTCTGCAATCGGCAGTGCCCAGAAAACCCCATTTTTGGTTCGTTCGATTTCTGGTTTTTCGTTTGTTGCTTCTGGTTATTGTTGTTGTCGATCTATCTGTTGAAGCATCAGATAACTTTTTCATGAAATTTTGATCGAAATCCCTAACTTAGTGTTAGAGGAAAAATATATTTCAGTTCTTGAGTTTTATATTTTTCTGGTCAGGTTGAAGTTTGGGAAGAGAGAGTTAGATGTATTGGAACCCATAGATCGATCTGAGTTGTGTTTGTTTTAGGAAGTCTGATTCCCGAGATCGAGTGATTTCCGAATCAAGGTGTACGGGAAAGCAAATCCAAGGACGCAGTATAAAGATAATCCGTAACGAGGATCAGACGCGTGTCGAGGTCGATCGAAGCGTACGTGTCGAAGTCGTTGTCGAGTTCGTTGAAGGCAGCCGTGTCGAGATCGAGTAAGAGAAGTCGTTGTCGAGCTCTTTGAAGACAGCTGTGTCGAGGTCGTTGTCGAGCAGCATTAACTTGGAGTTCGGTAAGGGCGCTTCACATTTATACTTGTTATAGTATGTAAGGGCGCTTCACATTAATGTTTTCGTAGTATGATAGCGTAAGGGCATTTCATATTCTATGTGATTATGTTATTGTGTATGGATTTCCTGATTTGTGTCGAGCTTGAAATGTTGTGATATTGAGTTTTTGCATGTATTTAATATGTGATTGAATATATGTCGTGAAGTGTGTATTGCATGTTGAATTGCGTTTCTTCATGTTGAGCTTGCTCTTTTATTTGACATGCGGTTGAATATCTTGTGTTTAACTCCTTGAATATCGTATGCGCTAATTGTTCATCGAGTGAGCGAGCTAGGTGAGTCGTATGACGCTTTGAGCCGTGACCCGGATAATCGAGGGTGCTAGGTCCCTTTCGCTTACGGAGATTGACTAGACGCCGCCACGCTATGGGACCCGAGTTGACCGCCCTAGGGAGAGCGAGGATCCCAAGGCTTCGGCTGGACTTTCCGACATACCGCACGCTGCGTGTGCATTCCGGAAAATTGTCGAGTCGAGAGAAAATGGAATCGTGAGTTGTGTCGAGTTTAGAGTGAGATGGTCGAGTCACGCCGGTGAATGTTATACTTTGTCGCTTGCTTATATTTTTATGTCGAGCTTATCTTAACTTGTTGAGAAGTTGACCTTTCCCGTGGTGCCTTCAATCCATGACTGCTACCCAGGCGATGTCGAGGGTGCAGGAACTCGGCGATGAGACGATGCCGAGGAGGATCTTGACGAGGACCCGAGTGACGACCTCTATCCGCCGTGATTGTTGATTTGTTGGATGTTTGTTTTCCGAGGACTGTTCTTGTATTTCTTTTGTGTTCGAGGTCGTGACCAGTTTAGGCGATGTTGTGTTGTTGCTACAGGTAGACTGGTGGTCTTACTTTTGGAGCAGCCCCCTGCGTGGGAGTCTGCCGGAAGTACCCCCAGGGTATGATTACTCTTTTGAAGTTGTCGTACCTTAGGTGTATTTTCTTTGCACATTTGCTACTCTGTATTTTGTATACATTATTATTCGGGTGATATATATATATATGTATGCTATGCATGTATGTTTTATTAGAATTTAAGTCTTGTGTCTTAGTTGCACCATGTTTCGAAAAGCTGTAATTACTCTGATGTGCACGAGTTGGTTTTATAAAAAAAAAATATATCGTATTTTTAAAAGGCACAAGAGTTTTGTTTTTAAAACACATCTCATATAGGTTTATGTTGAGCTTGGTGTGTTGAGCTCGGTAACTCGAGCTCGGTATATTGAGCTCGTGAGCGGTCCTGAAACTGGTCGTTACATCGCTGGTATCGAGCAGTTCGTTCGACCGAAAGCCGCATAGGAGATTTGACGTCACCGTGGTCGGGTTATGTGTGTTGAGTGCCTAGTTGTTTTGTGTTGATTCTTTGTTTGATTAAGTGAAGCACTTATTGCTTGAGAAATTGTTTGAACTGCTTCTTGATTGAAGCAAAGGTGTTTTAACACATCCTTGTGTGAGATTCTCGACAGGTTTTGAACTTTGTGGAATCTAATGCCACCTCGTAGGAATACGACATACATCCAGAATCGAGAACGCCGACATGGAACGAGCTATTCAAGCTATGACCGAGATGGCGGCAGCCATGGCTCAACAATCACCGCCGCAACTCAACAAAGTTAACGCGATGGCTCAACAGACGGCGCTGACTCACAGAATCCTTGCAAAGAACAAAGAACGAGCGTAACGAAATGTCAAGCGAGAGGATTGGCCGACTTCAGAAGCATGATCCAATCAAGTTCTACTGAGCCAAATCCGGATAAAGCTGATCTTTGGATGCAAGAGATCGAGAAGATCTTCGAGGCACTTCATTGCCCTGACAACGTGAAGGTCGACTATGCCACTTACTTACCGCTAGAGACGCAGAGTATTGGTGGAGAGGAGTGAAGCAACGCTTATAGCGTAACATCGCGAGATGACCTGGAGCTTTTTCGTGAAAGGTTTTTGGACAAGTACTTCCTGACATCGCACGAGCCGAGAAGGAGCAGAATTTCTTCAATCGCAAAGAAGGCAACTCGACGGTCCGAGTATGCGCCAAATTCGAATCGTTGGCGAGGTATTTCAGTCCATTTCGCGGACCGAAGTTGACTGCAGATGGTTAAGTGAGAGATTCCAACGGGATTGAGATTCGACATTCGTAAGTCGAGTGTCGCTGAGGATCGTAAATCTCCAAGAGCCGATTGATCGATGTGTCGAGGTAGAAGGAGTGAGGAGCCACAAGAAGAAGACTGTGGGCGGACCGGTGAGACCCCGTGAGTGCGGGCGTAGATTTGCACGTAGCGGAAACCACCGCAGAAGAGACCTTACGACCGACCTCGTGGGAACGACAACAGGGACAAGATGTCGTCCGATGACCCAAGTACCGAGGAGTGGAGGTCGACCAAAGGTCGAGGTGATTTGCTACCGATGTGGAAAGTCGACATTACGCGAGTAATCAGACTCGTAAGGAGGAGGTGTTTTAACCGCAAGAAGCCGTGGCATTTTGCTAAGGATTGTCCTACACCTAAAGTCGAACCGACGATGCTTGCGCAAAGCGCCAAAGGGAAACGTCTGTGGCTAAAGGCGTAGTTTTCTGCATGAGTGGCGAGGAAGCGGTCGAGCCGATGATCTTATCCAAGGTGAATGTGAGATCGAGGGTAAATCCTTATCCGTTCTTTTGATTCGTGCAACCCATTCCTTCATTTCTTCTCGATCAGGTGAACTTTTGAACTTGATCAGTGATCGCTATCGCTTAAATTAGTAGTTACAACCCCACCGCTAAAACCTTAGTCACAAACACCGCATGTCTTAATTGTGTAGTGATTATTCAGAGTAGAAAGTTTGTGGTCAATTTGGTTTGTTTGCCTCTTAAGGGCTTAGATGTCATCCTCGGGATGGATTGGTTGTCACACCACCATGTCCTTTGGACTGTGCCCGTGAAACTGTAATTTTTCCAGACCTTGAGTCTCCAATTTTCTTTCTCACGAACGTATTGGAGTTTCTTTGAAAGAAGGAACTAGGGAATACATGTATCTAGCTAGTTCGGAAGTTTTCCAAATAGATCGACTTGAAGAATGTTCCAAAGGGTGTGTGATTTTGAGGACGCGTTTTCAAGACGCGTGCGGGATTACCACCAAGACGAGAGGTCGAAGTTCTCCATCGACCGATTCCAGGAACAGACCGATTTCCAAAGCGCCGCATGTGATGTCTCCGCCGAGATGAAAGAGTTGAAGTCCCGCATCGAACACTTGGAGTCGAAGCAATTCATACGACCGAGCCGTGTCACCGTGGGGAGCTCCAAAGTTGTTGGTTAAGAAGAAGGATGGACGATCAAGGCCGTGCGTGGACTATCGCGAACTCAACAAGGTTACCGTGAAGAACCGCTATCCGTTACCACGTATTGACGACTTGATGGACCAACTTCGTGGAGCGGCGATCTTTTCCAAGATAGATTTGAAGCCCGCTACCATCGATTCGCGTGAAGGAGGGAGATGTCGCCAAAACAGCTTTCAGGACTAGATACGGTCACTACGAGTACTTGGTGATGCCGCTTGAGTGACGAATGCGCCACCGTGTTTATGGACTACATGAACAGATTTTCCATTCGCTTTTGGATCAGTTCGTTGTAGTGTTCATCGACGACATATTGATTTACTCGAGGAACCGAGAAGAACACGCAGAACACCTATGTCGAGTACTACGATATTACGAGATAAGCAACTCTATGCCAACTGGTCAAGTGTGAATTTTGGTCAAGAGGTGAATTTTCTTGGTCACGTGATTTCCGCAGAAGCGGATACCGTGGATCCAATTAAGATCGAGGCGGTGATAGTACGGGAACAAACCAAGACTGCACGAGATCGAGTTTTGTCGCTTTAGCAGATATTACCGAAGATTCATTGAAGGTTTCTCAAGATTGTCGCGCCTTACACGATCGACGAGGAAGGATCAACCTTTGCTTGGACCGAGGAGTGCGGCCGCTTCAACGATCAAGGAGCTTTGACGACAAATACCAGGCTGATTTTGCCTCAACCCGAAGAGCCTTCGAGGTGTATTGTGATGCATCACACCAGGGATCGGGATGCGATCGATGCAACATCTAAGGTGGTCGATATGCTTCAAGACAACTCAAGATTCACGAGAGGAACTACCCTACTCACGATTTGGAGCTAGCAGCAGAGTTTTTATCAAGATATGGAGGCACTACCTTTACGGAGCACTCTTATCGCTTTCAAATGATCACAAGAGCTTGAAGTACCGCTCGACCGTATGAGCTCAACATGCGCCAACGTAGATGGACGTAATTTCAAGGACTACGACTTTACGCTGGGAATACCATCCCTAAGGCTAACGTAGTAGCGCATGCGCTGAGCAGAAGAGCGCTTTAACCCTCGTGAATGATGATCAAAGAGTTGGAGATGCTCGAGAAGTTCCGAGATTTGAAGTCGAGTGTCGAAGTTTCACCGGAAGCCGAGATTTGGTATGCTTACCATTTCTAACAGATTGTTGGACGAGATCCGAGACCAGCAAGTTCGTGACGAGCTCGCAAGAGAAGATTCAGCTGATAAGCGCAAGTGGAAGGCGATGCATTTCAGGCCCGAGCGACGGCATCTTGAGGTGCAATGGCCGAGCGCGGCGTGCCTAACGATCCGAGCCGAGGAAGTTGATTCTCGACGGCGCATAAGAGCAACTTTAGTATTCATCCCTGAGTTACGAAGATGTATCAAGACTTGAAGAAGCATTTTTGGTGGTCCCAATGAAGAAGCAAGTGGCCGAGCACGTAGCTTCATGTTCGACGCGGTCGAAGCCGGCGTGGAGCACCAACGACCGCGAATGCTACAATCGCTGACGCATCAAAGATGGAAATGGGACAAGATTTCCATGGACTTCGCTGTAGGTTTGCCGAAGACGCAGAAGAAGAATGATTCGATTTGGGTGATCGTCGACCGATCGACCAAATCGCCATTTCTTGCCGCGAGGTCGACATACAACGTGGAAAAGTTGACCGAGATCTACATCGCGAGATAGTACGACTTCATGGAATACCCTCTTCGATCGTGGTTCGGACCGAGATCCGGTTCACGCCTCATTTTTGGAGGGAATTGCAAGGAGCGATGGGAACCAAGCTCAGGCTTAGCTCGGCATATCATCCACGCATCGACGGCCGACCGAGAGAACGATCCAATCGCTGAAGATTTGTTGCGAGCTTGTACGTTAGATCACCGAGGAAGTTGGGACGACGCCTTGCCATTGGTGGAGTTCACATACAACAACAAATGCTTCCATGCGAGTATCGGGATGGCACCTTTGAAGCGCCAGATGGACGGAAATGTCGACGCCTCTTTGTTGGTACCAGGATCGGCGAGCGAATCGTCAGAGGACCAGATATGATCCAGCAGACTACCGAGAAGATCCGCTTGATCGTAGATCGGATGCGAACATCTCAAAGTCGACGTAAGAGTTATGCAGATCAACGACGCCGACCACTGAAGTTCGAGGAAGGAGAACATGTATTTCTTAGAGTCACCCCCACTCATCGAGTTGGTCGAGCGATCAAATCCAAGAAACTTACCCCTAAATTCATTGGACCTTACCAGATTCTTCGTCGTATTGGTCCAAAGGGCATATCGATTGCATTGCCACCATTCTTGTCGAACATCCACGACGCCTTTCACGCCTCACAATTGCGAAGTATGTTTCCGACCGCTTCTCATGTCATCGAACCTGATGTGATTCAACCAAGGACGACCTATCTTTTGAAGCGCCACCAAGAAGAATCGCTGATCTGGAAGCCAAACAGCTATGAACAAAGAGATTCAACTTGTCAAGGTTGTGTGGGATCAAAAGACGGAGATGCGACTGGGAGCCGGAGGAGAAGATGAAGACTCAAGACTCGAACTTTTCTCGAGGTAAGAAGCTTATTTGCAATTTCGAGGACGAAATTTTTTAGAGGGAGAGATTGTAACACCTGAGGACGAGATCGACATCGTAATAGATGACGACGTATCGAGACCTCGACCAAGACCTTGTGTCGAGATCCCGTGACTAGATCGCTTGCCGAGATCTTTTGTCGAGCCGATGAGACCACGTGCACTAGTCACGAAATGAGGAGGTCGGGTGTCGAGTTGATGAAGTCGCTGCATCGAGCCGATGAGGACGCAAGTCGAGCCGAGGAGACCGCGTTCACGAACTCGTGTTAGAACCTTGCACGCTTGCACGAGCACCCTTGTCGACATCGTGTCGAGATGACACCTCGTATTATTTCGAACGCTACTCAAGTTATTATTTTATTGTTTGTAATTATTACATTGTCGGCTTGTCGCCGACCGACAGTGTAGGGTAATTATGAGAGGAACGAGTTAATCTGCAGATGATTGATGGGATTGGCATCTTATAGGTGGAGTTACGTTTATACCCCTATCTCGCCAGCTGTATACCACGACCGTTTCCCTCACACTCATTCTTTCTCTTTTCTTCTTCTTCCTTCCTTCTGCTCTGTGTTTCGTTATTTTCTTCAAAATCTTCATCGACGAAACCGTGAGTTCCATCGAGATTTTTCACAAGCTTTCTTCATCAATCTTGTTCATCATCAACTTCTCGACCCATATCTCGTCTGATCGACCATCACCATTGAGGTATGAAGAACAGATTTTCTTTCATCTGTGCTACTGTTTAGCGCTAAATCTTCTTCCATTTTTAACCAGTTTTATGCTTCCAAATCATATCAAATTGATGGGTTTTCTTATTCATAATAATACCTATCTTTTTAACCGATTAATTGGGCTTGTAAAACAAATTTCTTTATCCTGCTTTTTCGCAATCCGCAAAGGCCGTAAAACCCCATTTTTGGTTCTGCTCGATTTCTGGTTTTTCGCTTTGTTGCTTCGTTATTGTTGTTGTCGATCTATCTGCTGAAGCATCGATAACTTTTTCATGAAATTTTGATCGAAATCCCTAACTTAGTGTTAGAGGAAAAATATATTTCAGTTCTTGAGTTTTATATTTTTCTGGTCAGGTTGAGTTTGGGGAAGAGAGAGTTAGATGTATTGGAACCCATAGATCGATCCGAAGTTGTGTTTGTTTTAGGAAGTCCGATTCCGAGATCGAGTGATTTCAATCAAGGTGTACGGAAAGCAAATCCAAGGACGCGAAGCGCAGAATCCGTAACGAGGATCAGACGCGGTCGAGGTCGATCGAAAGCGCACGTGTCGAAGTCGTTGTCGAAGTTCGCTGAAGGCAGCCGTGTCGAGATCGAGTAAGAGAAGTCGCTGTCGAGCTCTTTGAAGACAAACCGTGTCGAGGTCGTTGTCGAGCAAAGATTAACTTGGAGTTCGGTAAGGGCGCTTCACATTTATACTTGTTATAGTATGTAAGGGCGCTTCACATTAATGTTTTCGTAGTATGATAGCGTAAGGGCATTTCATATTCTATGTGATTATGTTATTGTGTATGGATTTCCTGATTTGTGTCGAGCTTGAAATGTTGTGATATTGAGTTTTTGCATGTATTTAATATGTGATTGAATATATGTCGTGAAGTGTGTATTGCATGTTGAATTGCGTTTCTTCATGTTGAGCTTGCTCTTTTATTTGACATGCGGTTGAATATCTTGTGTTTAACTCCTTGAATATCGTATGCGGCGAATTGTTCATCGAGTGAGCGAGCTAGGTGAGTCGTATGACGCTTTTGAGCCGTGACCCTGATAATCGAGGGTGCTAGGTCCCTTTTCGCTTACGGGAGATTGACTAGACGCCGCCACGCTACGGACCTCGAAGTTGATCAGTCCTAGGGAGAGCGAGGATCCCAAGGTTTTCGCTGGACTTTCCGACATACTGACGGCGCGGTGCATTCCGGAAAATTATCGAGTCGAGAGAAAATGGAATTGTGAGTTGTGTCGAGTTTAGAGTGAGATGGTCGAGTCACGTCTTGTGAATGTTATACTTTGTCAAGCTTGCTTATATTTTTATGTCGAGCTTATCTTAACTTGTTGAGAAGTTGACCTTCCCCGTGGTGCCTTCAATCCATGACTGCTACCCAAAGCGATGTCGAGGGTGCAGGGAACTCGACAGTAGACGATGCCGAGGAGGATCTTGACGAGGACCCGAGTGACGACCTCTATCTGTCGTGATTGTTGATTTGTTGGATGTTTGTTTTCTGAGGACTGTTCTTGTATTTCTTTTGTGTTCGAGGTCGTGACCAGTTTAGGCGATGTTGTGTTGTTGCTACAGGTAGACCTGGTGGTCTTACTTTTGGAGCGACCCTGCGTGGGAGTCTGCTAAGTACCCCAGGTATGATTACTCTTTGAAGTTGTCGCATCTTAGGTGTATTTTCTTTGCACATTTGCTACTCAGTATTTTGTATACATTATTATTCTGGGTGATATATATATATGTGTATGCTATGCATGTATGTTTTATTAGAATTTAAGTCTTGTGTCTTAGTTGCACCATGTTTCAAAAGTCAGAATTACTCTGATGTGCACGAGTTGGTTTTATAAAAAAAAAATATATCGTATTTTTAAAAGGCACAAGAGTTTTGTTTTTAAAACACATCTCATATAGGTTTATGTTGGGCTTGGGGTGTTGAGTTTCAGAACTCGAGCTTCAGATATTGAGCTCTGTAGCGGTCCCGGAAACGGGTCGTTACACTAGGTCCCTTTTTGTTTACTGGAGATTGACTAGGCGCCGCAAACAGAGGAACCGGTATCGTGCATATCTAGGAGGAGCAAAAGATCCCAAGGCTACGGCTGGTATGTCAATTGATGGATCTCGGCTCGCTCGAATAATGGTCGAGTCGAGAGAAAATGGATCGCGAGTCGAGTCGAGTCTAGAGTGAGAGGGTCGAGTCACGCTTGGTGAATGATATACATTGTTGTTTGCTTATTTCTTTACACCTTGATTATCTTGATTTGTTGAGAAGTTGACCCTTTCCGTGGTGCCTTCAATCCATGATGGTTACCCAGGCGATAGCGAGGACGCAGGAACCCGGCAAGGTGATGGTGAGGAGGACCTCGTCGAGGATCCGGACGACGATCTCTATTTGTCGTGATTGATTATGTCTACTAGATGTTTTCTTGGAATGATTGTAGTATGTCTTTTGTGTACAGTGGTTGTGACCAGTTTGGGCCGGGTGTTATTTTGAGCACAGGGTAGACTGGCGGTTTACTTTTGGAGCAACTGTGTGGGTGTTCCACGAGTACCCCCGGTATGATCACTCTTCCGAGGGTCGCCATACCATAGGTGTATTTCTTTGTACATTACTACTGCTTTTTTTGTATGCACTATTTTATATCTGGTATATATAAGTATGTATGAGTTATGCATGCGTGTTGTTGTTTAGTATTAAGATTTATGTCCTAGTTGCACCATGTTTCGAAAAGTCAGAATTACTCCGAAAGTGCGCTACTGAATGTATAAATGTTTTTTTTAAAAAAAAAAAAAATATACCGTATTTTTCTGAAAGGGCACAAGAGTACCGTTTTAAAAACGAGTCACATTTAGGTTTAATTTTAGTTCGTAGCGGTCCGGAAACGGGTCGTTACACTATATATAAAGCATTAAAACAAGAAAGAAGCAAAAAAACTACTTCCTACACCTATAAAGAGGGGCCACGGTTTTGGGGCTGAAATGAGGGAAGGAAAGAGTTGATTTTCTTCTTACTTACAAGGCTTGGAAGGAGTGATCAAGTAGAAGAAGAAACTAGGAACAAGTTTGGTTGAAGATTGGAGATGAAAACAAGCCAAAATGATGAAGAATGGAGGGTGCCATGGAAGGACCTTGGAACTTCTCTCTCAAGGCAAGGAAAAAATGAAAATGAGGGTGAAATCAGGGTGGGGGGTCTCGGCCAGCTGCTCATAAAAGGGGGGAGGGATTAAAAAAAATTAATTAAAAGGTAATTACTTGGTTAAGAAGGGTTTAAAATAAGGATAAAGAAATTAGTCACCAAAAGTGTGACACCTACACTTAAAAAGCTAGATTCTAATCTAATCACAAGTCTAAACATCTAATCCCTCTCTTCTCATGACTACCCCCAAATCCTAGAGTCTTAAGTGTCCTTAAAAAAATACGACGTCAAGTAATCGCGTTACCGATTAATTATTTCGCCGATAAATCGGGAAAATTAATTTACTGAGAAATTAATTCACCGCGTGATAATAATTTATTTATAATTAATAAAAACAATTGAAAACACTCAAACATCATCACAATAAGGTACGTTTCGATTTTCATCGAAATCGGAGTTCGTTTTAAATTTTAATGCGGATAAAAATTACCCGGCAATTCAAAATACGGCGAATATTCATAAGAATTATTCTACGAGTTTTAAACCATAAATTAATATTAAATATTAATTCTTAAATTAAATTTTATCTTGATTTAATTCAATCACTTTCTTAATCAACAAAAATACGCGTTACCGCGTCAAACATAAAACTTATATAAATTTTAATTGATGAATTCACATTAAAAGCAACATACGTCTACGCTGTCTATTAATTTGAATTGACATCATAAATAATAATTATTTATAATCAATAAATTATTTAAAATAAGTCAAATTAATTTCTCGTACTCTCAGTAAATCATTGAGGTGATCAGTCTCTACGACTTACCTTCAAGTATCTGGTATTTTATTGCTAAAACAATTTTTCTTAAAAATTAGGTTGTTACAATCACGAATAAAATATCAACGGTTGCCCAAAAATTCTACCTAGCACAAAGGTATGACCCATATTTCACCGGAAATAGAAAAACACACTCGGATTAGAATTAGGGCACACTATGGAATTGTAAAAATACAATATTCATCTTGGCCAGGTACTGACCATAAGGTCCAAGGTGTTCAACTTACCCAAATTCAACTTCTGGAAAGATTTCATGCACGTTCGGTACCCAAACTTGCACCAAAACCCTAAAACACGAAGAACAGTTAATTAGGGACTATTAACACTAATCAAGAACCACGAATTCTCAACCGCATATACTGAGAACAGGGGTTCTTCCCTCTGTTTCGTGGTATATGGAACTCCTCCGGGAGTTTCGGCAAAACCCTGGCTCGTTCGGTACCCGTATAGTCCAATTGGGTCCAAAAACACAGTCTAATTAGGGTTTGGAACTAAAATGTGATATGAGATTACTAAACTAGATTCAAGGACATTATAATATCATCAAAGGTAAACCCTAGAAAGCACAAACGGCAACAGAAACTTGGTAGAGTCGAACGAACAAACGAACCAAAACTTGGGATCACTTCAAATCACACCTCAAAGCTTAAGATCACTCAACCATGGCTTCCTTGGTGATTCTCAGAGGTTCAGGTCGTGATTTACTGAGGGAGAAAAGTGAAAATGAAAGAGAGAGGTGAGATGGCCTTTATATAGGAAAATCTGTCCAAAATGCGCTTGGAAGCGCACTCCCAAGCGCTGCCTGGGCGCTTCCAGTGCTATGCCTAGTACTTCCAGCGCCCCTCCAAGCGCTTCCTCCACCGCTTGCTTCACTGTGAAGGATTCTCACCCCAAACAGTCCAATTACATGCCGCTATGTGTCAACATCTCATTGGACCAACATTTGGTCCAATCATAGGGCACCACGTGTCACGATTTGATTGAGTTTCTAAAGGTCGGTTGCGCTGGAAGCGCTACCCCAAGCGCTTGAAGCGCAACCTAGGGCAGAAACTCCGAATTCTCGCTATTTCTTCGACTCCAATGCCTCTACCTTCCATAACTTAATTTCCTAACATTCAAGCATAACATTCAAGCATCATTCCATATATACTTCAAGAATATCTAATCAACCTTAAGATTAAGGTCTCAAACCTTAACCACGAGTTCGAATGTTCATACTTGTTCTTAGGCTACGAATGTCCGAAAACTCTCTTTCCAACTCCGATTGCTCTCAAATTTCACAAAGGCTTCTAAGACTATATCAAAGCCCTATTAAACACTCCTCTACCACTATCCAACCTACAAAACCTCATATCTAACACTCGTGCAAGTACCTGATCGCACATAAAACGGACACGCGACTCGACCTTCAAGTACACTGTCAAACACACAAAAGCACATCTAGGTACACACAAATACACTTAATCACATATAATCACATATCAAACAAGGTTAGAAAATTGAGGTTGTTACAAAAGTAACCCATTAACCATGTAGTATCAAAGTAACTCATTAACCTCGTAATGAACAACATTAACCAAACACTTAGGGAGTTATGAAAAAAGAAATTAATTTTGTAAAAAAATGATAACTCGTTAACCACGTAATGAACTGATATTAGCCATGTACTTTTTAGTGATTGTGAAAAAAATGAAATTAATTCTGTTAAAAAAATAATAATAACTCATTAACCATGTAATGAACTGAATTAATCAAACAATTGCAAGTCATTAACCATGTACTTTTTAGAGGATTGTGAAAAAAGAAATTAATTCTTTTAAAAAAATGATAACCTATTAACCACGTAATGAACTGAATTAATCAAGTATTGCAAGTTATTAACCATGAACTTTTTAGTGGGTTGTAAAAAAAATGAAATGAGTTATATCAAAAAAAAAATATAACCTATTAACCACGTAATAAACTGACCTAAACAAATATTTACAAATCATTAACTACATGACAACGCATAGGATAGTTGTCAAAATATCATTGCCCTTTCAAATACAACGCTTTTAATTGAACACAGCGTGTGACATAATACGCGTCTGTCCGTACAGTACGGGCACCACTTTTTTTTTTACAAGATTTTTTTTATCTGGTTAACGAAGTTCATTTATTTGGTTAATGGTTCTCATTATCTGGTGAATGCCAACCCTGAAACTTAACACATTCCATTTATTTATCTGGTTAACGAAGTTCACTTATCTGGTTAATGGTTCTCATTATCTGGTGAATGTCAACCCTGAAACTTAACACATTCCATTTATTTATCTGGTTAACGAAGTTCACTTATCTGGTTAATGGTTCTCATTATCTGGTGAATGCCAAACTCACATTCCATTTATTTATCTGGTTAACGAAGTTCATTTATCTGGTTAATACCGTTTATTATCTGGTTAATGACAAATATTTTTGTAACCAGTTAAAAAAAATCTAAAAAAAAATTTAAAAAAAAACTATACCCATACAATACGAACCGTATATCTATATAATACGAATCGTATGCATATTATATCTATGTCATATTATGTGTTCAAAATTCATTTCTATTCAAATATCCCTTTGGAAGAGATAAAATATAAGTGTCCCGAACTTACTTGCTGGGTCCCTTACTTTATAGTATTATGGTAAAACCGAAGTTGATCTTTCGGGCCATTGAGAAGTGACTACTGACAATCAGGACCTGACTCCAATGTCGGTATTCAACTCTGATCCTTCAATTTAACTGTTCCATTTTTCATCTACGTGGCGAATGTGATAAACATGAAATTGTACACCCATACGTTTTGTAGTCTCATAATTTGGCCCCTTCTTGACATTATCTTTTTATTTTAGTGAGAAGTAGGAATTTCAATTAAAACGACAAGTGAAAAAAGAAAATAGGGTTAACAGGAATTTATCTCCCTAATTTATTTTGCAGTATAACTTTTCATTCTAATTTTTAAAATTAAGCATTTTACTTCCTAATTTAACATTAGTTAAAGCATTTTATATCCCTAAAATAATTTTACTATTCAAATTAACTGTTAAAGATTTAAAATATTACCTAAAATGACAAGTTTATCCTTTAAACTAAGAAGACTCAATTGGGAAGGGCCTCATCCACATTCCCTTAAAATGTTTTTCATTAATAAGTTATCTGTTTTTATTACAAACTAGTTGACGGAACCATGTGGCAAAGAAAAATTCTGTAGTTAAGTATTTTGTAAAAAGATAATTTTTCGCTGGAAAAAGAATGAACAAGTTTTTACCACGTATTACTAGTATAGTTAAATTTTTTAAATAAAAAATAGATTTATTAACCAACCAATAAATGAAACCACGATTATTTTTAATTAAGCTACGAAATACAATCTCGTGTCATCTAAAATAATGCTGGTGAGAAACTATAAACCATTCAGTGTTTGTTTAATTTTTGTTTATTTCTTCAAAAGGTAAACAAAAACGTAAAGAATTTCTGGAACGTTGGGGCTTAGATGGTCGCATATATACGCATATGAAAATCATGTAAAGTTTATCAAGAGTCACTCGCTCAAACACTTATAAATAAAAGAATTAATTGCAATTTTAGTTTTTATGGTGTTGCGATTATGCAATTTTGGCCCCTGAATTTTAATTGAGCGAATTTAATCTTTCAGTTATTGTGATTGTGCGGTTTTAATCCTCAAGCTTCTAATTGGGGGAATTGAGTCATCTAAGTATAACAGTTGTGCTAGTCCCTAAGTTCAATTGTTATTCAGTTGTTGTTCAATTTAGGCAAAATTACTTTATAAGTCCTTTAACTTATTTTTAGTTTTCGAATCAGACTTTTATCTTTTATTTTTTTCGAATAGGTCCTTTATGTTTTAAAATGCTTGCACCGTTGACCTTTATGTGAAAAACAGGTCCTTCAAGTTTTTAGTTTGTTTCAAAAAGGTCCTTCAAGTTTTTAGTATGTTTCAAAAAGGTCCTTAAATGAATGGACACGTAGGCTTGTTTTTCACAGAATTTAACGAGCCGTTTAGAAAAGGTCAACAGTGCAAGTATTTTAAAACATAAATGACCTATTCGAGAAAGAAAAAAAAAGATAAAAGACTGATTCGAAAACCTAAAATAAGTTAAAGGATCCACAGAGTAATTTTGCCTTCAATTTATAACTGAAAATTCTTTTAAGGATTTTTTAATTTTTAAACCAACTAACATTCCATGAAAAATTATGTGTTAGATATTACCCAAATGTGACACATCAGCATTTTTGATTAGAAGTTGAATAACAAGAGGGACTAAAATCGCACAATCGCAATAATCAGATGACTAAATTCGCGCAATTAAAATCTTGGGGCCAAAATTACACAATCACAATACTTTAATGACAAAATTCGCGCAATTAAAACCCAATAGACTACGATCAATTGGGGTGAAATGCACAACAACACCTATAGAGTAGGGAACAAAGTGTCTTTGACTCAAAGAAAATAAAATCGACAAAAACAAATGAATTGATTTGCCGCCAGCTGGAGAGAGAAGAGGGGGAGAAGGGAGGGAAGAAGAGAGAGAGGGGCGGGGGGGTAGGGGTGGTTTACTTGTAAATGCGGGAATTAGGAGCTACTCAAAATTGATGCTCCTCCCATAAAAGAAAGCCAAACTGACTTGAGTTGGGTGGCTGACCCACATTCATTCATGATAATTTATTTACAGGCACGATAATTTACTCTCTCGCTTCTCGAATTTTTGATTTTATACATAATATTTTTATTTAAAGTGATGATTTTTAAATGTTTAAATATCTCATTCGCGATCAAAAAAATAATAATATCTCATTTTCTCTCTCAAAAAAAAAATATCTCATTTATATTTATTTTTATTTAATATTCCATAAAAAATTAATATCTTGTTTATATTAAATTATTGTTAATTTAATACGACGTTAACTTTTTAATAAGTTATTCTTATAATTTTATTTTCTAATTAATAATTAGTATTTATGAATCTCCCTAAAAAGGAAATGGAGACAGTGATCAGTTATGTAATTGCAGCTAAAACTCAATTTCAAAAGTAAATGACATATGTAAAATCCAGTTTTCTTTGTTTGTGTAGGCCATATTAACGAAAGCGCCTCAAAAAAGAGATGAATTAATACCAATGATTATAATTATAACTATACATAAATTAATTCAAATCAATTTTATTTTATTCTAATCTTACGTACCGTATTATATTAATAATTAGAATTAGAATGAACTCCTTTTACAAGTCTATTCTGATCACCTGCTATTCGCATAATTTATTTTGAACATCTGGATAAATATTTCCAAGCAAACTTTGAGAAAAGAGTTCAGAAATTTATTCCTTTTTCTGTGGTACAGAAAATCTCTTAGATAAAACAAAGTACAAAAAGAAAAAGATAAAGTGTATTGCTTGCAAGTTGTAACATCTCTGATAGCCACTTTTATTATTAAAAAAAAAAAAATCTGATAGCAACATAAGAAAAGAAGATAAGTATGATCATCAAATTGGGATCACATATTACAAGAAGCATGGATGAACTTGTTAAACACTAATTATTGAGTTCAAAATTCTTCTGCACCTTACCTTATGCATATAACAAGAACCCATGAAAATTATTCTACTGCGTATAGCTAATCACCAAAAGGCCTGAAGGATCAACAAGCCAACAAAAAGTGGCAACAACGCCGCGAAATTCTGGCGGCGGCGGTTGGTTCTTGCTCCGCTGAAATTCTCATCAACGGGATACAAGTTCCCCGGAGGTCCGGTAATGTATTGGTATGACGACGATGATGGTGGTGGAGGGCAATAGGCTGGGGATGGCTTCTTGGGTGAAGGTGGCGGCGGTGGTGAATAGTATACTATTGGTGGCGGTGGTGGTGGTGACGGATACACTATTGGTGGTGGTGGTGGTGAATTGTACACTACTGGAGGCGGTGATGACGGAGTCTCACCACACGGTGCGCACTTCTCTTCATCAAGCTTCCTTGATTCCATAGCTTGGATTGGAATAGTAACACAAACAAGCAATAAGATCCAATTGAGGATCCTTGGAACTTTACTTTTAGGATCCATAATGGTGGTGCTGATTTTGATGGGAAAAAAAGATGATTTTCAACTATTGGGTATGTATGTTGGTGTTGAATTTAGTTTCTGTGGGAAAGATTGGAGGGTTTGGAGAGGAGAGTGATTAGAAGAGAAGTTGGGGATAAGGATAGTAAAGGATTTGTTACGTTGTTAGGTGCATATGGAAAATGTAAAGTATATGGGTAAAAGGGCCTTTTAGCTTTAGGACTAATTAATTTGGTTTTCTAGAGAGGAGGAAATTGGAGTGAGGGAGACTTTTCTTATGGTTCTGAGTTCTCACTTGGAGAGGTCTGTCTGGTGGAGGAATATAAGCTCCTATGAGCATGTGGCTTGTGTATACCGTGGGTCCCATCGTGCACATAAATTCATGTCGATCACAATTCACCCCTCAATAATTAACATTCATCTTGGCCGCTTTTGGTGGTTGAATATTGGTATAATTAGCTTGTTTAATCTTTGTCAAAAAATAAATAATTAGCTAGTTTAATCTTTGATCAAATAGTTGTTATCGTTTTTATAGTAAAAATGGTAGTACAAGTAGCTAGGCACTCAATACTATGGGAGAGTATGTAAATGTCGGGATGGTCAACATAGTATCAGCCAAAAGCCCACGCTAAATAGCAAATGTCGTCCCTAAGAAGGTGTTTGTTTCAAGTTTAGAAATCACATTCTTGGGAGTACATGGGTAGGGAATGAGTATTCCCCTCCCATATTTGTTATAAGATTAAAAAAATTGTTCCTGGGTATAAAGATTCCAAGGAAGGAAATAGCTTCTAATAACTTCTAGTATTCTCATAGATTTATTCCCAAGGGAGAGGGTGGGAAAGTGGATTCCCATGTGATTATACATGTTTTTTCAAAAAATTTCTATAACTACCTTTTTTTCTTAGGAATGTTAAAAAAAATTGCCAAACACCTTTTTTAAAAAATACATGGGAATAAGATTCCCATCATTATATCCCTGGGAAAGCTAATCTTGGGAATTATTTTTGATGACTTGAAACAAACGCCTCCTAAATTGTGATTTAGCATCAACTTTGAATCAGAGTCGTGATCGACGCTTAAGTATTGGAAGCTAATTTCAACACAAAATAGTGTAAGCTTGACCCAAGCAAAGGGCTTATGCTAATGTTAAGTGGCTTATTGGTTGGAGTACTAGGGAATTAAGGAATGAAATGATAAGGAGGAATAGAGTTTAAACCTCACCCACTAACAAAATACTAACATTAACACTAACATTTCCTATTTAAAAAATACCTAAAATTAATGTTTCACTCTATACCTTTTTTTTAAATTGAGGTGAGAGAAGATGATATATTATTATTTCAGTGGCACAAATGGCTAATGACCATGTTACAGCTGTCACCGAGGAGATTTGAACTATGTTCCTTGGGGTTATAAGACTAAGCTCCTAACATTGAGCTGGCACTCCATGCATGGATCACTCTATACCTAAAACAAATTGGTGTTATATATCTAGAAACAACAAACGATTGAGATAGGTTTCGGCTATGATATCAAGTTAGTTTTCATCCTAAAACAATTAATATTAAGTGAAATTGTTCAACATGTATGTATATAATACCACACCTCGTGGTTTGAGGCGGGCGATTGAGAGTTCAAATATTATTAAGAGTTCCAATATATAGACCCAACCTATAAAATTACAGAAAATGCATAAAATTAATCTTTATTTTCTATTTGCATAACTTCTATATACATGGTCAAATATATTAAGACGCCCCTTCTGCTTATGAAATTGCGAAATTTTGGAGCAATTTTATTTTTATAAAATAAAATTTTGGAGCAAATTGGATACCGTATAGTAGCAGAATCGTGGCGACAGCTACGCCACTATGCCAGGTTGCTAGGGAGTCATGGCTTCCAAAGACGATAAAGCAATTCTTTTTCTTTAAAGTGAAAATGGAATTTTTTCAACTTTTATCTGCATATTCTATTTCAAGAAGATTCTATTCCTTAACGGTTCACATGGTTATTCTTCACTGATGTGTATTGTGCAAGTTATATACCACATGGTTTTCAGAACAAAACATAGTCTTTAAATATAAGCCTTTTTTTGGACCAAAACACACAAATTTAGAAAATTAGTTAACTCGTTTAATGTGTTTATAATATATACTTTTTTCCTAAACTACCCTTCAGTCATTGATTTAAGAGAGAGAAATAGTCACTTCATTTAATTTTGACTACAAAAAAAATATAAGTTAATTAGAGGTATTCTTGTAAAAAAAAATAATTAATGCACTTAGTAATTTGTAAAAGGGCTTATAAAAAGGGACAAACTTTTTTTCCAAAGAGGGCTTATAATTAAGTACGGAGGAGGTAGTATTAGCCAATCATCTACCATTGTATTCCAAAATTCATGAACTTTCATAATCATTCACTATTTGAAAATACATGTCATCACTTTTCTATGGAGTATGTTATACGTTAGCAGCAATTAATTATAACACCAGTTAGCTTACCTTGTGACTTTGGATCGGTTGATCAAAATAATTGGACGTGACAAACTGACAATGATTTTCATTAAATAGATAAATATTTAGTATATATTTAAATTAATAGCTGATATATACAAAATTATAATCAAAATAGTAAAAGAAAACTTTTGTCTACCAAAAATTACTTATATATATAATTTAATAATTAATACACTTTGATTGCTATTTACTTTTAAAATTTAGAAAACAAACGAAGACCAAAAATATATTAAGAATGAAAAATATTTACTTTAAAAATTTAGAAAACAAACGAAGACAAAAAATATAGTTAGAATTAAAAAAATTTAAAAACGAAATAAAATTGAATTTAAATTTGTATAAAACATAAAAATAAAATTAAGTATGTCCAATTCAAGAATAAGATAATAAAATATTTTTTATAAATTGTACATAAGCCAAACAGAAAATGAGAAAGAAAATGACTCGTAATAAGTTTTAGCCCGTCACAAACGCATCAAACGTTGTCCATATGTGTTTGGTTTCTACTCGGTAGAATTGACCCGTAAGAGCAAGATAGATGCTACTTATTATTATTATTATTATTATTCCGCATATTTCTACTGTGCCACTATGAATACCTGCAAAAAAGAATGGATAGAAAGTATAATATTTTAAGCAAGAAAAAGACGTATTTTTTTTTTAAATTTACCAAAGATAAAATAAGAAGTAAAATAAGACGTCAAAAAGTAGTCATCGAAAGCATTTCGGATTATATAATGGTTCGTATGTATGTATGTATGTATGTATGTATGTATGTATGTATGTATTATTATTATTATATTTGAAAATATATCCCTTGAGCATCATTGTAGGCCTCATGATCCCTTGCCACGTCTTATTTTCTACATTAATCAAAAGGAGCAGGTGGTCATTGTCTCTATTGAAGCTTTTGAGTCATCAAAGTCATTCCGCACTTCTTATTATTGCCACTTCTTATTATTGCGTTTTCCAATTCTTATCTTAATGACATCTCCTTATATAACTACTCCATTCTTCCCTGATCTTTTTCTCTCAATTGTTTAGAGCCTAGGAAGGTACGAGTAGTGATAGTAAGAAAATTAATATTTTATTGATGAAGTTTGGATTAAAAAGTTAATGAATATTTTATGTCAATATTTTTTACTTTTACATTTTTTTTGAAACTATTTTTTTTCTTTTACTTGAAGAGAGTAC
The DNA here is from genome assembly GCA_037113605.1 of Calophaca sinica. Lineage (NCBI taxonomy): Eukaryota > Viridiplantae > Streptophyta > Magnoliopsida > Fabales > Fabaceae > Calophaca > Calophaca sinica. Next base: position 91,836,778 of record CM073730.1, read on the forward strand.
TAAACAAACTTTAAAATACAGAAAGTTAAAATAACGGTATTTCCAAAAGGAACACCCACCGTCCCATTTTCGTGAAGCATCTTCGTGGAATCCCCTTTGATATATGTTGCGGTACTAGTAGTACTACCTGTAATTAAGAAACCGCACTTGGAAGGTTCGTTTGATTTGCCAAGGATATCGATCCTCCCTGTGCAATCACAAAAGTTAACACTAACAATGATAAATAGTATCCATATTAATAATATAATATAATAATAAAAGTTATACTAGAATAATGGCACCCTGATTACACTTGCCTCTGTCGGTTTGTTCCCTACAAGGAACGCCTCAAATTGACTCTTTGAGTTGTCTATTGCAAATTTACGCAATTTCGATTTGAAGAACAATCAGGGGACTTGAATCAAGTCCTATTGAGAATCAATAAATTGTTATGTTCATGAATGTCAATTACTACTATCTACCTCCATTCCTTTTTACTTGTTTTTTAAAGTTGTTTTACACAAACCAAAAAAATTAATAAATTTTATTGTTTTTGATAAAGTTATTAGTTTTTTTCCTATGATACCCTTGATTATTTATTATCCATCACATTTATTTCTCTCTCTACAATAAATAATTAAGGGTATAATTGAGAAACAAGTAATTAATGTAACATTAAACTATCAAAATGACAAATAAAAGGAACAAATTTCTTCTTAAAAACTGACAAGTAAAAAGGAACGGAGGGAATACTAGTTATGCTTTGTAAATTGTAATTAAGAATAATAATATAAGCAAAGCAAGAATATTCAAAGAAGATGAACTTCAAGGTGTTGGGTGCCAAATTAATAATTTGGTTCTTTGATGAAATCCAATAAGTTAAAAGAATTTGAGACAAAGCATGTTGGTAGCAATTAAGGGTCAAAAGAGACATAAATTTTACTAAGTTATGAAATGTTGTTGGTATTTCGACAGAATGACCAAGCGTCGAAGGAAGACAGAGTGGGGGCTCCGTCGAAGTGAAGCATAATGACATTTGTCGGAATATGTGTCAATAGATTAGATAGAGTTCATTAGCTTGACAAGACATATCAATGTCGAGTTTAAGGCTAGGATCTCTTGTAACTATTACTGACGTATCTATGTACGTGACAGACAGATAAATAGTCAGTTTCTTTGGTTTTTGCCTATAAATAATAGAATCTACGATGTTGTCAAGGTTGGATACTTGATCAGGCATGATAATATCTCAAGTCAAGCAGATTAACGGATCAACAGGATCAAGCATGCCTTCCAATTCCTAATTTCATGCATTAAAATTAAGTTTTCATTGTATAAATTGATTTCGAATTTAACATATTATGTTCTTTATTGATGCTTTCATTTTTACTGCATTGTCTGGTTTAAGCATTCATACTTTCAGTTTGTTTTACTTGTTTAAACATATTTTTTATTACTTCAAATTTGTTTTGATACAGTTAAGTAATTAATTCTTCTTTATGCAGTTTACGCTCTTGAAACGTTTAATTATATAAACAGACTTAATTTCAATTCCAATCACTTATTTCATGTTTTTACTCTTATGTTTTTTTACAATTTTTGCCAATTACTTTTCAAGCAATTTCCCTTTCACAGTCATTTACAAGCCCACTTAGTTTTCTTTTTTAAACCTTTCATTTATTAAACAATCTGTTTTACTCTACTCCATTTGTGCATTTATATGTTAGTTTGTTTAGAAAACACTATCATGGTGTATTTTATTTGCATTTCAAGTTCTTGCTTTTATTCTCGCTACATTGTCATTTGCTTATCATAAATGGCCTTTATGGCTATTTTCTTAATAAATTCAAGCATAAGTTTGACACCAACAGTACAGTGTCACTTATTATACAATTTTAGACAAGAATCCTTGGCAGTGTATTCGAGTAAATTCTTGTTTAATTTGCAATAAAAGACTCAGCAATTTGGTGTTGAGTCATACTTCTGGTCAAACAGTGAAGAACATAAAAACCATTGTTAGAAACGAGATTACCACATAACTCGTCGAATTTACAGTTGTTTGATTTAATTATTTGTTTGTTTGATAAATTTGGTAGATCAATAATTAGAACCAAATTTTTCAGTAAACAAATTGGTACGCTCGGTGGGATGACTTTAGAGCAACTCGTTTGACAATGGTTTTAGGCGTCTAAGAAGTGGAAAAATAACTGCTTCTTACGTACCAAAAGAACGAAGTATGAGTGGCAGTATTAATAACAATGCCATGTTACCAAACGTAAAAAATGCGAATACTTCGACAGTTAGTACGAATGCATCGACCGCCAGTGCAAATGCTAGCATATTTGTGAATGCGGGAACGAATGCATCTGCCACCAGCACAAATGTTGGTGTGTCAGTTAGTGTTATGCCAAGTGATGAAATAGTCCTTAACACTCTGGCCTCTTCTTCTCAAGTACTTCAACTTGCGTCTAGAGGCCCAGAGACTCAGTCATCACCAAATAGCAGTAGGCATTCAGGTGTTAGGCTAACTCAAGCCGTAACACAACCATTATGGGGAATGCCCTATGGTTTCTTGAATAATTCGATAATTCCTACTCTGGGTTCATCTCCATTCAACCCTTTTATCAACCAGCCATTTAACCTAACTAGTGGAAATAGTGACACTCAAGGAATGGGAGTCAGGAGCAACAGTCACTACTACTACTCGACAAGGGCTAGGTCCAAGAGGTGTGAACTTGTTAAGGCAGATGCCTCCAAATAATGGAGGTTTGACGCAGAATTCGTTGGCTAGTATTCAACAACAAGTTGATAACAGTAATCAAGATGGTAAATATGTTCACACAACAAATGAGAGCAGTTATTACACCTCTCATGAAGAATACCAATCAAGCCCGTACTACATCGACAATTCCTACTCTGGGTTCATCTTCATTCAACCCTTTTATCAACCAGCAATTTAACCCAACTAGTGGAAATAGTGACACTCAAGGAATGGGAGTAACAGGAGCAACAATCACTACTACCACTCGACAAGGGTCAGGTCTAAGAGGTGTGAACTTGTTAAGGCATATGTGTAACACCCTGTTTCCGGAGCGCTACGATGTAACCCAATCTAATGCTAAAAACATTTGATGCTTGTATGCTTTCAGTAAAAAGTACTCTTTTGTTATTCACAATGGAAAATAGGAGTAATTTTTTTTTTCTTTTTCTCTCCTTTGAAAACCCTTTTAAAAAAAATGAGACATGAAAAGTATTACAATTTTCAAATGATGAGTAATCAACCTTTTATCAAATATCAGAGTATAACACATCTTATCATGAGCATAATTATTTTGCATCGAGGCGAGGTTTTCTGAAAAGCGTAATTACAGGATAATATGCAATTACGCAACAATAAAGTCATGCTTTGTCAACAGGTCATGAGCCAAGACAATAACCTAAGCTAAGCTAGCCAACAACTATGACTCTTACTGAGAAACCGTTCAGCAAGATCCGAACATAGAGCACTCAGAGGAATCTTCCTCCACTGGCTCATTCTTCAACGCTCCTGGGATGGATGAAACTATAGCAGCAATGTGAACTCCATCTGGTAACATCCATGAGAATGTCCAATCCAACAACAGGGCAAGGGTAAATTCTTTGTCCACGAGTTTATCATAGCCTATGTCGCATGCAAACAAGATATATATATATATATATATATATATATATATATATATATATATACAACAACATGCCTTTATTTATATATATATACTTAATAGACCGCATGCATCATCAAGATATATCAAGCATTTGCATGTGAGCAGACAAAATAATCCACAGATTCATCAAAGAATTCATCACATATCATAAACGTGGTCAGCCATGCATGCCAATGCATTATGAACAAGTTTGTGTATACACCTGTAGCCTTAAACAAGGACAGCAGTAGACGAGGAACTTATTTTCTGCAACGACCCGTTTCCGGACCGCTACTCAACTAGAATTAAACCTATATGCGACGCATTTTTAAAATGGTACTCTTGTGTCCTTCAGAAAATGCGGTACATTTTTTTTTAAAACAACATCATCCGCAAGCACGCACAGAGTAGCTACAGTGTTTCGAAACATGGTGCAATGTAGGACACAAGACACATGCACTGGGAATACATACATGCATATATATACAGGTCATCATATACAGCAAGTGCAAAATAAAACAATGCAGAAATGTACAGAGAATACACCTATGGTATGAAGACCCTCGTAAGAGTGGTCATACCCTGGGGGTACTCCCGGCAGACACACACGCAGGGGGCTGCTCCAAAAGTAAACCGCCAGTCTACCCTGTAGTATACAAAAACATCCCAAGCCCGATTGGTCACCAAACTAACAGTACACCAAAAGTAAATACTACAGTCATCCCAAAACACAAACATGCAACAGTCAATCACGACAAATAAAAGTCGCTGCCCGGATCCTCGGAGAGGTCCTCCTCACCATCGTCCGCCATCGAATCCTCTGCGTCCTCGCCATCGCCTGGGTTGCCATCATCATTTGAGGAACCACGGGAAAGGGTCAACTTCTCAATAAATCAAGATAACGAAACATGAACAATGGGCAAAACAAACATATGCACAGTTCTCAAGACGCAACATAAGACTTTGCTCAAGACTCAACGCTCAAGACACTTTTGACAATTTTTCGGAATGTAACGCCGATCCATCCACCGAATGTCAGCCGTAGCCTTGGGCTCTCCGATTACCCTAGAACATTCAGCTCAGGTTCCTTGACGCTACGACGCCTAGCTAGTCTGTCGAAAAACCAGCCGGAGCCGTTTAGGGGATCCTAGCACCCTAGGTTAATCGGATCACAGCTTGAAAACGTCACGACACTCAACGACTCGACTAAAATCTCGCACTCAAAAGAATAAACCGCCGCATACGATAATTCAGGAACAATTGAATAATTATTAGACCGCATATCAAATAATATTCACGCCAAGCTCAAAACAGTGCGAACAGTTCAGCAGTATAAGCATTTCATCTTTAACAATCATGACTCAGCAAACAACGATAGTCAAACAACTCAGTTCATCCCTATGCAACTCAATGGAGTTAGCAGAGAGGCAAGCAAACAAGTGTGGGGGGTTGGGGACAGCTACCAACCACTTGCAGACAAGCCCACTAAATAATCAGTATATCAAAAAGCAGTAAAATCGAAGGGATATAAGACCCTCACTTCGAACCCTGAGGTTCTCAGACTTCTTCGCATAAATACTTGAAATTAAATTCCTATCAATATCTAAAGTTGCCCTTACACATAAACATATAAACATAACCCTAGATATGTCTAGAAGTAGCCCTTACCACAAATGCTAGCTAGCGTAGCACCGCAAGCTTCGCGTCCATGCTACACGATCTCCGGGTTCGAAACTCCTATCACCACAAGTGAACTTAGCACAATTCTACAATTCCAACTTAAGAACCTAGGCTCTCAAACATAACCCTTTCTAACCAAACAATCACACCAAACATTTAGTCACCAACTACTTGAAAGGAATAAGGTTTAGTAATCAAAATCATTTCTTAAGAAAACCAAATATAATACATTTTCTAATGTTCTTGAAAACTTTTAAAGTAAACACAACTCATTAAACAATTTTCATAAATCTTACATGTTTTAAAAACATACTCATTCAAGCATTTAAGCAAGTTTACAAACGAAATCCTCCCTTTTTACACCTCTTAGGCCTCTCGGCCAGACCCCCCCTTTTTCATCAAAAACAAATTGCCAAAACCTCTTTTGCATAATTAACTACTACCTTGCATGTTCACAAAACTCAACAACCACATATATCCACTAGTACACATAGCCAAATTCAAATCATTCATCAAGAAATTTTTTTACAATACTTCTAACCAAAAGATTTTTCAAACAACTTCCTTACTACACTAAAATTCAAATCCTTCCACCAAACTAATTTTCAATGCAAAACCAAATGCCAATAGCAATTAAAATAAAGATGCAAAGCAACAATTTTTCTTCTCTCCCACACTCCTAGGGCTCACGGCCTTAACCTCCTTTTCTTCAAAAATTTGTAAACTTCACCCAAAATTGATAACACCATCTTCATCCATTCTTTTACTTCACCAAACCACATTTAAAACACTCAAACAAATCATCATCAAATCTAATCATGTTCTTCAACATTCAAGAGTCTCAAGTAAGAATCAAACTCAATCCAAGAATAGGTTTTTCATTAAAATTTACCCAAACAAAGTTTTAGTTCCAAAACTTTAACTGAGACAACAACAACTACATTAATTATGCTAGAATCATCAATTTATTACGTGCTTCACCAATTAAATCCCACAAATCCTCTTTGTCAAGAATAGGTTTCCATCTCAAAAACAACTCAACAACATGCTAGTTATAAAACTACCACTCCAATCAACAACAACAACACAAATTTAACTCAATTAAACAACTAATTGCAAGATTGAACCTCAAGATCACTTTGCCCCTCTTTTTCCCTTTGACTCACCCCTAGGGCTTCCAAGAATGGGGACTTACATGCTCATCTCTTTCATTCAATCATCAACAACACAAAACAACACTTAAAACAAGCATTAGAACAAGGAAAGGAAATGAAATGAGCCACCACCTCTTCCTCCTTAAGCCCGCGGCCAAGGGGGCTGTTTTTGGGGAGGAAAATGCTTCTCCAAAAGCTTGATGATGAGCTAGGTAGAGATGAGGTAGTAGGAGAAGAACTAGCAAGAAAATGGAGGTAGGAAGTGAAGTAACTCAAGGTGGGTGGAGGTTGCTTCCATGAAGTTCTCTTTGAGAGCTTCTCTTTCTAAAAGATGAAGAAGAAGATGAATTGGTGTTTTTAGAGAGAGTGGCACGGCTTGGGCTGCATATAGGGGAGGGCTTTTTAATTTTTTCTCACTTAAAAACACTTGGTTAAGAGTAAATTAAGGAAAAGGTAAAAACAACCAATCACACAAATAATGACACCTATCAATAAAGTAAAGATGCTAATCCCATCAACTAATCCATCCCATCTAATCTCACACCTCTCATGATTACCCACTAATTCTAGAGTCTAGGGGTTGCTAAAACACGGCATCGAATAATCGCGTTACCGATTAATTACTCGCCCATAAAATCGCAAAAATTAATTTAGCGAGAAATTAATTCATCGCGTGATATTATTTTATTATAAATAATAAAAATCATATCAAACATTCAAAAATAGTCTCAACAAGTTACGTTTCGATTTTCATCGAAATCGAAGTTCGTTTATAATTTTATCTGCGGCAAAACTACCCGGCGATTCGAAACGGGACGAAACTTCGTTAGAATTTTTCGACGATATTCGAACCATGAATTAATATGAAATATTAACTCTCAAATTCAATTTGATCTTGATTTATTTAAATAACTTACTTAGCGAACAAGAAATTGCTTATTATAGCATAAATACGACCAAAATACACTATAATAACGCTAAATAACGTACCGTAAAAATACGGGTGTTACAATACTCCCCATCTAAAAATAGTTTCGTCCTCGAAACTACGAGTAAGATACGTACCGAGAAAAAGTTCTGGATAAAGGTTCTTCATCTTCTCTTCCAGCTCCCACGTGGCATCTCCGGTCCTCTGATCCCACATGACTTTGACAAGTTGGATTTCTTTATTCCTTAGTTGCTTAGTCTTTCGGTCAACGATCCTTGCAGGTGACGCTTCAAACGATAGGTCGTCCCTTAGTTGAATCACATCCGGTTCAATGACATGAGAAGGGTCGAAAACATATTTCCGCAACTGTGAGACGTGAAAGACGTCATGAATGTTTGACAAGAACGGTGGCAAAGCAATCTGATATGTCACTGGACCAATATGACAAAGAATCTGGTAAGGTCCAATGAACTTAGGAGTAAGTTTCTTGGATTTGATCGCTCGACCAACTCCAGTAATAGGTGTGACTCAGAGGAATACATGCTCTCCCTCTTCAAACTCTAGCGGTCGGCGACCCTGGTCTGCATAAATCTTCTGTCGGCTCTGAGACGTCCGCATCCTATCTATGATCAGTCGGATCTTCTCGGTAGTCTGCTGAATCATGTCTAGTCCCATGATAGAACTCTCACCATTCTGGTACCAATAAAGATGCGTCTGACACTTATGTCCATACAGCGCTTCGTAAGGTGCCATACCAATGCTCGCGTGATAACTGTTATTGTAGGTGAACTCCACTAGTGGTAAGACATCGTCCCAACTTCCTCTGTGATCCAATGTGCACACTCGTAACGAATCTTCTAGTGATTGAATCGTTCTCTCGGTCTGGCCATCGGTCTGGGGGTGATATGCTGAGCTAAGCTTGAGCTTCGTCCCCAGTGCCTCTTGCAATGCCCTCCAAAAATGAGATGTAAACTTCGGATCTCGATCGGAAACGATGAAAGAAGGTACACCATGCAGTCATACAATCTCGACGATGTAGATCTCTTCCAGCTTCTCCACGTTGTATGTCGATCTCACTGGCAAGAAATGTGCAGATTTGGTCAATCGGTCGACGATTACCCAAATCGAATCATTTTTCTTCTGCGTCCTCGGCAATCCCACAACGAAATCCATAGAAATGCTATCCTACTTCCCCATTGGTACGTCAAGCGGTTGTAGCATCCCTGCTGGTCGCTGATGTTCCACCTTCGCCTTCTGGCAAGTTAGACAGGAAGCCACATATTCTGCCACTTATTTCTTTATTCCGGGCCACCAAAAGTGACTCTTCAGATCCTGGTACATCTTCGTAACTCCTGGATGAATACTCAGTCTGCTCTTGTGTGCCTCATCAAGAATTAACTTCCTCAGCTCAGCTACGTTGGGTATACAAACACGTCCATTGCATCTCAAGATGTTGTCTGCTCCAATCTTGAATTCTGTTGTTTTCCCTCGTGTTATCAGCTCAACCTTCTCTTGTAGTAGCTTGTCATGAGCCTGCTGTTCCTTAATCTCCTCTAATAATCCATTAGAAATTGTGAGCATCCCAAAATCCACCTTTCCTGGTGACACTTCCACGCCCAACTTCAAGTCTCGAAACTTCCCTAGCATCTCCAACTCTCTGATCATCATTGCTGAAGCTAAAACGCTCTTCCTACTCAGTGCATCAGCTACCACGTTCGCCTTTCCTGGGTGATATTCCAAAGTGAAGTCGTAGTCTTTCAGAAATTTTGTCTATCTTCACTGTCGCATGTTGAGCTCCCTCTGATCGAACAAGTACTTCAAGCTCTTGTGGTCGCTGTAGATAGTGAACGTACTCCTATAAAGGTAGTGCCTCCAAATCTTTAGTGCAAAAACCACTACAGCAAGCTCCAAATCGTACGTAAGATAATTCCTCTCGTGAATCTTGAGTTGTGTCGAAGCATAAGCCACAACTTTCCGATGTTGCATCAGCACGCATCCAAATCCTTGGTGTGACGCATCGCAATAAATCTCGTAAGGCTCTTCCGGTTGGGGTAAAATTAACACAGGTGCTGTTGTCAAAAGTTCCTTCAGTCTCCAGAAACTGGATTCGCACTCCTCAGTCCATGCAAAAGGTTGATCCTTCCTCGTAAGTTGTGTAAGCGGTGCGACAATCTTCGAAAAACCTTCGATAAACCTCCGATAGTAAACTGCTAAACCAACGAAGCTTCTGATATCTGTTACAGTCTTCAGCTGTTCCCATGCTAACACAGCTTCAATCTTAGTTGGATCCACAACTATTCCATCCTTAGTTATCACATGTCCGAGAAAATTCACCTCCTTTAGCCAGAACTCACACTTAGAAAGGTTAGCATAAAGCTGCTTCTCTCGTAGTATCTGCAGTACTCGGCGTAGATGCTCCTCGTGCTCCTCTCTACTCCTCGAATAAATCAAAATGTCGTCGATGAACACCACCACAAACTGATCCAAGAATGGGTGAAAGATCCTGTTCATGTAGTCCATAAACACTGCTGGTGCGTTCGTCACTCCGAATGGCATCACTAAGTACTCGTAGTGACCATACCTTGTCCTGAAAGCTGTCTTGGAAATATCTTCTTCCTTCACTCGGATCTGATGGTAGCCAGACTTCAAGTCGATCTTGGAGAATATCGCAGCTCCTCGTAGTTGATCCATCAAATCATCGATACGCGGCAACGGATACCGATTCTTGATAGTGACTTTGTTGAGTTGATGGTAATCCATGCACAATCTTGATCGTCCATCCTTCTTCTTCACCAGCAGCACTGGAGCTCCCCAAGGTGACACGCTCGGTCGTATGAATTGCTTCGACTCCAAGTGCTCAATCTGAGACTTCAACTCTTTCATCTCTGCTGGAGACATCCGATAGGGCGCTATTGAAATCAATCCTGTTCTTGGAAGCAAATCGATGGAGAATTCGATTTCCCTCATTGGCGGTAATCCCGGCACATCTTTGGGAAAAACATCTGAGAAGTCGCAAACCACAGGAACATTCTTCAACTCAAGTTCTTGAGAAACTTCCGAACTAGCCAAATACATGTATTCCCTAGTCCCTTCTTTCAAAGAAACTCCGATATGTTAGGCAGAAAGATAATTAGAGACTCTAAGGTCTGGAAAAATTACTGTTTTACGGGCACAGTCCAAAAGGACATGGTGGTGAGACAACTAATCCATCCCGAGAATAATATCTAGACCCTTAAGTGGCAAACAGACCAAATTGGCAACAAATTTTCTACCCTGTGTGACCACTACACAATCGAGACATGCAGTGTTGGTAACTAAAGTTTTAGCAGCTGGGGTAGTAACTACTAATTTGAAAGGTAGGGTAGTCACAGACAATTTCAAATGGTCTACACAATCCAAGGAAATAAAGGAATAGGTTGCACCCGAATCAAAAAGAACGGATAGGGATTTACCCTCAATTTCACAATCTCCCTGGATGAGGTCATCAGTCTGCTCTGCTTCTTCTCCACTCATGCAAAAGACTCTGCCTTTAGCCATCGGATGCTTCCCTTTGGCCTTTGCTGCGTGCATAGCTGGTTCAGCCTTAGGTGCTTGACAATCCTTGGCGAAGTGTCCCGACTTCTTACAGTTGAAGCATATATCATCATTCTCAGTACATCTGCTCGCATAGTGCCCTGGTTTACCGCAACGATAACAAGTCACATCGGCACTAGTCTGACTCCTACATCTCGCGTTCTGGGCCATCGGACGATACTATCCCTTGTTGTTGTTCCCTTGGGGTCGACTATACGGCTTCTTCTGCTATTTTCCCTTCTGATCAAACCTCTGCCCTGTGCTCTGGGGTCTCACTGGTCCGCCAATACCAATCTTCTTCTTGTGGTTTCTCACTCCTTCCACTTCAACACATCGATCAATCAAGTCTTGAAGATTTCTGATCCTCAGTGACACCACTGACTTCTGAATATCAAACCTCAGGCCTTGCTGGAATCTCTCGCTCAACCATCCCTGGTCAGCTCGGTCACGGAACGGACTGAAGTACCTAGCAAGTGATTCGAACTTGGCAGCATACTCTGACACCGTCATGCTACCTTGCTGTAGTCGAAGAAACTCCTGCTCTTTCTCAGCTCGTGCAGTGTCAGGAAAGTACTTATCCAAGAATCTCCTGCGGAAAGTTTCCCAAGTGATCTCGCGATGCTCTACCGTCAAAGTCTGTTTCACTCCCTTCCACTAATACTCAGCATCTCCGAGCAACAAGTAGGTTGCGTAGTCCACCTTGATATTCTCTGGACAATGAAGTGCCTCAAAGATCTTCTCTATCTCCTGCATCCATAAATCTGCCTTATCCGGATTCGGTTCGCCGAAAAACTTCGGTGGGTCATGCTTCTGAAAATCCGCTAATCCTCTAGCATCCGCATTCCTCTCAGCTCTCTGCTATTATTGCTGGTTCAGCTAGGTCAAGGCCGCAGTCTGCTGAGTCATAGCGTTAGATTGTTGAGTCGCAGCAGCCGATTGTTGAGCCATAGCCGCCGCCATCTCCGTCATTGCTTGAATTGCTCGCTCCATGTTGGGGTTATTCGATCCTGTCGTAGGGTCTCTACGAGGTGGCATAAGGGTCCTCCAAAATCCAAAAACCTGTCAAAACCTCAAAATCAAGAATGTGTTAACACACACTGCTTTAATCAAGAAATAATTCAAACAATTTTCAAGCAAAAATTTGCTTCACTCAACAAACAATAACAATACAACATGACTAATCACTCAACAAACACAACCAGACACGGTGACCAGTTCCAAATTTCCTATGCACAGTCCGGTTGGAACCGAACTGCTCTGATACCACGATTGCAACGACTCCTTTCCGGACTGCTACTCAACTAGAATTAAACCTATATGCGACGCATTTTTAAAACGGTACTCTTGTGTCCTTCAGAAAATGCGGTACATATTTTTTTTAAAACAACATCATCCGCAAGCACGCACAGAGTAGCTACAGGGTTTCGAAACATGGTGCAATGTAGGACACAAGACACATGCACTGGGAATACATACATGCATATATATATATATATATATATATATACAGGTCATCATATACAGTAAGTGCAAAATAAAACAGTGCATAAATGTACAGAGAATACACCTATGGTATGAAGACCCTCGTAAAAGTGGTCATACCCAAGGGGTACTCCCGGCAGACACCCACGCAGGGTGCTGCTCCAAAAGTAAACCGCCAGTCTACCCTGTAGTATACAAAAACATCCCGAGCACGACTGGTCACTAAACTAACTGTACACCAAAAGTAAATACTATAGTCATCCCAAAACACAAACATGCAACATTCAATCACAACAAATAAAAGTCGTTGCCCGGATCCTCGGAGATGTCCTCCTCACCATCGTCTGCCATCGGATCCTCCGCGTCCTCGCCATCGCCTGGGTTGCCATCATTATTTGAAGGAACCACGGGAAAGGGTCAACTTCTCAATAAATCAAGAAATAACGAAACATAAACATTGGGCAAAACAAACATATGCAGAGTTCTCAAGACGCAACATAAGACTCCGCTCAAGACTCAACGCTCACGACACTTTTGACAATTTTCCGGAATGTAACACCGATCCATCCACTGAACGTCAGCCGTAGCCTTGGGCTTTCCGCTCACCCTAGAACATTCAGCTCAGGTTCCTTGACGCGATGATGCCTAGCTAATCTACCGAAAAACCAGCCGGAGCCGTTTAGGGGATCCTAGCACCCGAGGTTAATCGGATCACAGCTCAAAAACGTCAAGACACTCGACGACTCGACTAAACTCTCGCACTCCAAAGAATAAACCGTTGCATACGATAATTAAGGAACAATTGAATAATTATTAGACCGCATATCAAATAATATTCACGCCAAGCTCAAAACAGTGCGAACAGTTTAGCAGTATAAGCAATTCATCTTTAACAATCATGACTTAGCAAACAACGACAGTCAAACAACTCAGTTCATCCCTCTGCAACTCAATGGAGTTGGCAGAGAGGCAAGCAAACAAGTGTGGGGGGTTAGGGACAGCTACCAACCACTTGTAGACTAGCCCACTAAATAATCAGTATATCAAAAAGCAGTAAAAAGGAAGGGGTACAAGACCCTCACTTCGAACCCTAAGGTTCTTAGACTTCTTCGTATAAATACTTGAAATTAAATTCCTATCAATATCTAAAGTTACCTTTACACATAAACATATAAACATAACCCTAGATATGTCTAGAAGTAGCCCTTACCACAAATGCTAGCTAGCGTAGCACCGCAAGCTTCGCATCCATGCTACACGATCTTCGGGTTCGGAACTCCTATCACCACAAGTGAACTTAGCACAATTCTACAATTCCAACTTAGGAACCTAGGCTCTCAAACATAACCCTTTCTAACCAAACAATCACACCAAACATTTAGTCACCAACTACTTGAAAGGAATAAGGTTTTGTAATCAAAATCATTTCTTAAGAAAACCAAATATAATACATTTTCTAATGTTCTTGAAAACTTTTAAAGTAAACACAACTCATTAAACACTTTTCATAAATCTTACAAGTTTTAAAAACATACTCATTCAAGCATTTTAACCAAGTTTACAAACGAAATCCTCCCTTTTTACACCTCTTAGGCTTCTCGGTCACACCCCCCTTTTTCATCAAAAACAAATTGCCAAAACCTCTTTTGCATAACTAACTACTACCTTGCATGTTCACAAAACTCAACAACCACATATATCCACTAGTACACATAGCCAAATTCAAATCATTCATCAAGAAATTTTTTTTGCAATACTTCTAACCAAAAGATTTTTCAAACAACTTCCTTACTACACTAAAATTCAAATCCTTCCACTAAACTAATTTTCAATGCAAAACCAAATGGCAATAGCAATTAAAATAAAGATGCAAGGCAACAATTTTTCTTCTCTCCCACACTCCTAGGGCTCACGGCCCTAACCTCATTTTCTTCAAAAATTTGTAAACTTCACCCAAAATTGATAACACCATCTTCATCCATTCTTTTACTTCACCAAACCACATTTAAAACACTCAAACAAATCATCATCAAATCTAATCATGTTCTTCAACATTCAAGAGTCTCAAATAAGAATCAAACTCAATCCAAGAATAGGTTTTTCATTAAAATTTACCCAAACAAAGTTTTAGTTCCAAAACTTTAACTAAGACAACAACAACTACATTTATTATGCTAGAATCATCAATTTATTACATGCTTCACCAATTAAATCCCACAAATCCTCTTTGTCAAGAATAGGTTTCCATCTCAAAAACAACTCAACAACATGCTAGTTCTAAAACTACCACTCCAATCAACAACAACAACACAAATTTAACTAAATTAAACAACTAATTGCAAGATTGAACCTCAAGATCACTTTGCCCCTCTTTTTTCCCTTGACTCACGCCTAGGGCTTCCAAGAATGGGGACTTACATGCTCAGCTCTTTCATTCAATCATCAACAACACAAAACAACACTTAAAACAAGCATTAGAACAAGGAAAGGAAATGAAATGAGCCACCACCTCTTCCTCCTCAAGCTCGCGGCCAAGGGGGCTGTTTTGGGGAAGGAAAATGCTTCTCCAAAAGCTTGATGATGAGCTAGGTAGAGATGAGGTAGTAGGAGAAGAACTAGCAAGAAAATGGAGGTAGGAAGTGAAGTAACTCAAGGTGGGTGGAGGTTGCTTCCATGGAGTTCTCTTTGAGAGCTACTCTTTCTAAAAGATGAAGAAGAAGATGAAATGGTGTTTTTAGAGAGAGGGGCGTGGCTTGGACTGCATATAGGGGAGGGCTTTTTAATTTTTTCTCACTTAAAAACACTTGATTAAGAGTAAATTAAGGAAAAGGTAAAAAGAACTAATCACACAAATAATGACACCTATCAATAAAGTAAAGATGCTAATCTCATCAACTAATCCATCCCATCTAATCTCACACCTCTCATGATTACCCACTAATTCTAGAGTCTAAGGGTTTCTAAAACACGGCGTCGAATAATCGCGTTACCGATTAATTACTCGCCGATCAAATCTCGAAAATTAATTTAGCGAGAAATTAATTCACCGCGTGATATTATTTTATTATAAATAATAAAAATCATGTCAAACATTCAAAAATAGTCTCAACAAGTTACGTTTCAATTTTCAGCGAAATCGGAGTTCGTTTAGAATTTTATCTGCGGCAAAACTGCCCGGTGATTTGAAACGCGACGAAACTTCGTTAGAATTTTTCGACGATATTCGAACCATGAATTAATATGAAATATTAACTCTCAAATTCAATTTGATCTTGATTTATTTAAATCACTTACTTAGCGAACAAGAAATTGCTTATTATATAGCATAAATACTACCAAAATACACTATAATAACGCTAAATAACGTACCGTAAAAATACGGGTATTACATTTTCCAGGTCCAAACAAAATTCGCTTACCAAAGGTATTACAATCTAATTGCAACTCATTAGACTGTTTTGCCATTCATAACCACTAGTCACCCGAAGGGCCTTGGGTATTGGGCAAAGGCATTTGTAACTACTAGTCACCAAAAGGACCTTCGGGTTTGGCTAAAATGACTACTCGCCCTTTTGAAATTCAACATAAGATTTTCAAAAGTTATGAGTATCGATGCTCAATGGTTAGTATGCATCAAGTCCAATTCTTTGGTACAACCCACTCACCATAAGGAGTGTCCGAGAGATATCTTAATTAATCAATGCGGATCGACGAGTTCTCAATTCTCTCAACTTAGTGAATTTCAAATCTCAGTTTTGGTGGCACCCTCAGTGATATTGTGCCAGAAGTAGCTTTTAAGCTTTAGGTCGTTGGAACCCTAGTTGAACCAATTCTTTTTTTTTTTTTAAAGTTCACATGTCTCAAAACGAAACACTCGCTAATATTACATATTTATAATGTTTACTGAAAAATTATGTGCAAAACGAAAATAGCGAGTCTCAACACTACTATACTGAAAACATTAATTATACGTCTTATGCGACAGACAGTCTCTCTCTAGTTATTTATGGGATTCAGGATGAGAGACTTAGACTTGATGGTGTCTCACTCATTTACAGTATGCAGATGCTACGTTATTTAAAGTTGAGGCTTTCGTGGATAACCTCTGGGCCATGATAATAATCCTTAAATGTTTTGAGCTAGTCTCTGGCGAGAAGGTTAATTTTGCTTAGAGTACTTTGGTGGGGGTCAATGTGGATGAGGCTTCCCTTTTGTTGGCCGTGGAGATCCTCAACTGTAAAACCGAGATACTACCTTTTATGTATCTTGGCCTTCCAGTGTGGGCAAATCCATGATGTAACACCTCAAATATTACTCAATAATTATATATATTTATAGATGAGTTTATCTTGGTAAATACGATGACTTATTTAATTATAATTCACTTTATTTATTTAACTATGTTTATCTTAGTAATTAAATATAATTTGTTGAAAATATATTATATTATATATGTTCGGTGTGTTTAAATCATCGAATGATAATTTACTCTGTGTGCTTAGTATGATTGAATCGTCAAATGCATTGACACTGCGAAGTAAACGATATTCACGCATTTTATTGGATAATGATATGAATATCATATTATTTTACTCTATATTTATGAAATACTAATTTTATAGAGTTTTAATATTTTTGAAGAGGTTTATTTAATTAAATATAGTAGGACGAATTTCTATGAGGAGATTATTTTAAAATAATACAAATAATATTTAGAGTCATATTTCAC
Source organism: Calophaca sinica (assembly GCA_037113605.1). Taxonomy (NCBI): domain Eukaryota; kingdom Viridiplantae; phylum Streptophyta; class Magnoliopsida; order Fabales; family Fabaceae; genus Calophaca; species Calophaca sinica. Next base: position 91,853,986 of record CM073730.1, read on the forward strand.
TCTGTTTACTAGAGACACCCCTCTTTTAATTTGTGCACCCTTTTCATGATATATGGTACACCTCTATTTTTATCTCCCCCTGAGATCACTCCCCAAAATTCCACTTCCCCTTTCTTTTCTCATTCACATGACAACCCCCCTCTCTCCCTCACTTATTTCATCTTCTCCTTATTTCAGAAACCCTAAAATTAAGCTCTCCCTCCTTTCTCCGTGGAAACCGCCACCGCCACCCTTTCAACTAGCTGTTTCGCCTTCATCCGGCCACCTATGGCCAAAGTATGCCTATAATCTTCTTCCCCTCGTTCTCATCTTCCTCCCTATCTGTTTGGATTTTTGATTTAAGCAGATCTGAAAACGAGTCTTTTCTTCGATGGATGTTTCTGTCCAACTTCAACCGTGTCTCAACGAACCACCACCACCATTCTCCTCCTCTCTTCGAGCTCTACAAAACCTTTATTTATTTCGTAATAAAAGGACCAACACAGACAGATTTGGAAACTCATGGCCACCACCTTCTCTCATCTTTTTCGACCACCATGAGCCGCCAACCAAAAAATGAAGGCCAAATCCTTCATCCCCTCGTCGTCCACAGTAAAACTTACAAATTGGATCTTCGATCGGAACACCACTGCCTAGACCGCCACGCCAGTGATATCCTCTACCGCACAAGAAAATTTGTTGCGACCACTTCCCCTTCTTCTTGACTTGGCACGTCATTTCCTTCAAAGTCTATTTCAGATTTGAGCAATCTCATTCAAATCCTAATTTTCAATTCTTTTTGTTGTTGATTTGAATTAACAATGGTAGTGACTATAATTCCTATTTTTTATTGTCTTTGATGTTTTCATATCAACCTTTGAACTTTTATGGATGACCATTTGGTAGTGATTAGTCTAATTGGTGCATGGGAAAAGGGAAAAAAAACCATTCTGCGTTATGACTTCAATCACAATGACGAGAATAACGTCAACTCGATGGCAAATGAAGGAGAAGTTTCAAGGCTGCGACTGTTGACGTCGTGAAAATCGCGGACACGACCAGGTGAAGTTTAAGTGGAAGCTATTCCGAGCAAGGAACGAAGAGGTGGCCGGAGTCACCGAGGTCACCGCCTGCGGTGGTAGGTGACGACGGAGAACGGTGGTGAGGTACCTGCAAAAGGCACTCCGACACTCAAGTCAGTATGATTCTGATGAGGTCAGTATGATGTAATGAATGTGTACCTTGTGTTGGATCGAGCGCTTACCACTAGGCCAAAAGCTATAGCTGTTAGTCAGAGCGCAATCCTTTCTACTTAATCGTAACAGAGCCAAGGTCACGTGTTCGATTCCCAGCAGGAGCAATTACTGAGGGGGAGATTGTTGCCAGGTTGTTGATCAGTGCATTTTAATGCACTCTTTATAGCTTTGCATTTGGTGTTTTTGATTGTGTTCTGTACCTAATATCTAAGTCTTAGCACATTTCTAGACTTTGGGTCTTAATTGAGCAGTATAGTAATTTATTGATTAACTTTTGTGTTTACTGCATATTGACCCCTGTCTACTCTGCAGGCCATAACTTTGGCTACAGTTATCTGATTGAGGCGTGCGAGCATGCGTTGGAAAGCTAAGGAAGAGAGCTACAATTCTTCTGTTGGGATCGAAACCAAATTCTGTTTTCTTCAATGTAAAAACTGCGAATTACGGACGCAGTAAAATGTAAAACGGGTTTTGAGCCTAATTTTGGTCGTTTATCGGGCTTTTATCTTATAACCCGTTAAGGGATTTAGGTTAGTCTTTGAGCTGAGACTTAAAAAGAACCAATCAGCCATTTTATGCTATCTTACGTTTTTATTTTTACAAACTGTTGTACCCTAGCCGTCATGGAAGCCTAAGCTCCTAAGTTGATTCATCGGTGAAAGGTTGTCGTTATAGATTTTGTGGTTCAGTGTCTGATGTTTAATACAATTTCGTTTTAATTTCTTTAATTCCATCTCTATTAATTTCGAATTTGGTTTGAATGTATGCAATTTATTCAGTTCGTTTTCTGCTTAGTTAATTGTTCTGTCTTCATTGTGAAATGCGATTCAGTTGTGTATGAACGCTTGATTATATGCATCTGTTTCGTAACTTTTATTATTTCGAATTAGTTGACTGCTTAAATTAATTTATTCGAGTAGAAATTGATAGAGGGTTGATTAGAATTCTGTTATGATATTGGTTACGTTTTAAGACGGCGCTTGTCCGCTCCTGTGACCGATTGAACCCGCAGTTTTGGCGCTTGCTTGAAACGGTGTGAATTCGTATAAACTGATTAACGCTTGTTTAGTTAGTTTATGTCAACTGTGAATCTGAAATTGAGTGAATTGTTGTTATTTAGAACCTGTGATAAATCCAAGACGAGCACCCGGAAACCGATGAATTAACTGTCTCTCTAATCTGATAATTCTCTCAACAGAAACTGTTTTCTCAAAACCCCCCCTTTTCGTTATTGTTGATTTTCGTACCTCCTGAATTTGGTAATTTTGGTGTTAGAGATTCTCGTGAGACGACCAAGGTCTCTTGCCTTGAATACTATAAGTAAATCTTTTAATTATTTTGACCCGCGTACGACCGCTGATCAGTTGTGGCATCAATTGTCCCATGGCAGAGGCCCAGGTAGGGTCAAGTCAAAGTCAACACGTGGCGGTTGGGCTGTTACGATTAAGTAGAAAGGGTTGGAACCTAAACGATTGAGAAGTTTAGACCCTCATTAATTTTGATGATAACAAAGTATTTACAAATGAACAATTTATCTTCTAATAAGTCTTGAAGTGTGCAGGTATTAAAATCACTTATGTTTTATAACTCACTAAAGCAAGAAGAAGAAATTCAAAAGAGTTTGAATACATTCCATGTGTGTGTGCATCCGGTTCACTCCAGCGTCTTATGTATAACGAGCGTCCGGTTGTGTTATCTTATGACACATGGTTTTCAATTGCTGTGAGCGTCCGTCTTGGCTTCTGAGTGAGCATCTGGTTCTTATTAATGAAGCACGTGATAGTCATATTTGTGCTCTTTTACCTCAGCTAGTCTGGAACAAAATTCGAATTTGATTTTGTGCGCTCATTTTTATGTACGAGGTATCAAAGGTGACACCTTTAGAGTAAAACAAAATTCGTACAAGGCAATTGTGAAAAGCAGATAGTACCATAACAGAAATGTGTACTATTCTGATATTCACTGGAAAGGAAGGAAAGGACATTCTTTTTCAAAATACCTCACCCAATGATTTGGAGCCAAAATTATCTGCAACGGTAATACCCTCAAGGACTCCTATAAATACCCCAAGGTATTCATTGAAGAAGGTTGCTAGTAACTACATTCTGAAAGAGCTATTCTCAAGTGAGCAATCAAGTTTCGTGCCAAGTTTCTGGAAACCAAGAGCTGAACTTCAGCGTCTTATATTCTTTCTTTTAGAAAGTTATTGTTTTGAGCTTAGTCTTTTCATCCTCTCTGTGAGAGTTATTTGATTGTATTCAAAAGAAAATACTTTGTGAAAGTTGTATTGCCTAGTTATAGGCTTAGTTCCTTAAAGGCTCGAACGTACTGAGTCGTTTTGAGAAGTTAAGAGTATTGTCAAGTTTGTGACAGTAGAATACTCTTAAGGAAATTTGTAATCTGTTGATTATAGTGGAAAATCCTTCAGGAACGAAGGGACTAGACGTAGCTACCAGGTTAGTGGTGAACTAGTATAAATCTCCGTGTCTCTTGCTTTACTGCTCTACATTTACTTTTATCTTGCGCATAAAAACAAGTTTTCATAAGTTTTATTTCTAGGGTCCGGTTACTCTTCAGCATTCGATAACAAATAGTTTTCAAAGAAAAGTGTTTCTAACTTAGAGTTTGCGAAAAGTTTTCAACACAATTCAACCTCCTTCTTGTGTTCACGTTCAGTTGGTACCAGAGCTCGGCGTCTTGGTTGAGCACTTAACAGTGTTAAGAGAAAAGATCATATACTGTGAACATGTCTGCTGAAGGTGATCATATGAACCGTCCTTCTCTATTTACTGGAGAAAAAATTGACTGTTGGAAAGATAAGATAAAAGCTTTCTTTGAGACACAACAACTTGAGTTGTGGGATATAGTTGAAAGCGGATACATTGTTCCCACTAATGCTGCTGGTGTTGCTATAGCCAGAGAAAACTGGAATGATGAGCAGAAAAAGAGATATCAACTAAATCAAAAAGCTAGATTCATTCTTATCTGTGCTATGTCAGAAAAAGAATATGATAAATGTGGTAAATTTGATACTGCCAAAGAAATTTGGGATTCTCGTGTTTTGTCTTATGACGGCTCTGCCCAAGTAAGAGAGACTAAAGCTAGCTTGTTAGTTCGCCAATATGGGTGATTTAAAATGGAAGATTGTGAAAACATTGAATCCATGTTTGGGAGATTCCAAACACTTATTCATGGATTACAAGCACTTGGAAAAAGCTACACCACTCCTGACCATGTGAGAAAGATCCTGAGAAGTTTGACTAAGCAGTGGAGACCTAAAGTCACTGCTATTAAAGAAGTAAAAGATTTAAATGTCTTGAGGCTTGAAGATCTTTTGAGTTCTCTTAAAGCTCATGAACTTGAGCTGAATGAAGAAGAACCTGTGAAGAAAAGCAAGTCTATTGCTTTGAAAGTCAACAAGCACAAAGCCAGTTCTTCTAAAGCCCTTCAGGCTGAGGAAGAATCAGAAGATGAAGCTTCAGAAGGAGACGTTGACAGGTCAGACGATGAGCTCGCGTTCATATCCAGGAAGATCCAAAGAATGTGGAAGAAAAGAAACTTCAAAAAGAAATTCCAGAAGAAAGATGTCAAGGACAAGAAGGAAAGTAAAGACAAAAGTCAAGTCATTTGCTATGAATGTAAAAAGCCTGGACACTTCAAGTCCGAATGTCTTAATCTTAAGGAAAAGCCCCCAAGAAGTTCTTTCAAGGGAAAGAAGAAGAGTCTGATTGCTACATGGGAAGATTTGGATTTATCCTCCTCTGAGGAAGATAATGAAGAAGAAGCAAATATTTCCCTCATGGCAAACACTGACTTAGACTCTGAAGAAGTAGTTGAAAAGGTAATAATATATGATTCTTATTCTAAACTTCAATTTGCATTTGATGATCTTCTTAAGGATTCTGCCACTCTCTCCATTGAGTATAAAACTATGAAAAAGAAATTTTCAAAAAAATCACAAGAATTTCAAATTTTGAACAATAAAAACTCAAAGCTCAATGAAGAGAACCAGAAGCTGAAAACTGACAATCAGCATCTGGTGGATAACCAGCGTCAGGCTGCTGATAAGCAATCAGAAGCTGAGAGCTCTCAAGCTAAAAGCTCTAAAATTAAGGGCAATCCTAAGTGTAAATAAAATGATTATTAATATGCCTTTCAAAAGTTTCTTGCAGAGAGTGTAACTCGAAGCAAGCAAGCTTTAATGATTTGGGGTGTCAGTAAAACGACAACTCAAGGTCTTGGTTACATATCAAATGAACCCTCTTTAGAAAATGAAAATCCAGCATCTGATAAATCCAATGATCACAGTGAATGCTTGCATTATACTTACTGCAACAAACCTGGTCATTTGAAAAGTGCTTGTACTGTCTTTAAGATTAAGAAGGACAAGTATCCTTCAGGAACTAATAAGAAAGGACCCAAAAAGATATGGGTACCTAAAGATAAAATAGTCTATGTTGCAGACATGCTTAGCAACAAAGTCAACACACCTATCTCGGTACTTAGACAGTGGATGCTTGTGTCACATGACGGGAGAAAAGCATATGTTGCAAGAGCTAAGACCTAGAGAAGAAGGATTTGTTGGTTTCGGAGGAAACCAAAAAGGCAAAATAGTTGGAATTGGTCGCATTGGTAAAGGCTCTCTTCCCTCTGTTGATAATGTACTCTATGTTAAAGGACTAAAACATAACTTATTGAGCATAAGTCAATTATGTGACAATGGTTATGATGTCATCTTTACAGAAACTGAATGTTCAGTAAAAAGTAAGAAAGACGGCTCTATTTTCTTTACTGCAAAGAGGAAACAAAATATTTATAAAATTAATCTTTCTGAACTTGCAAAACAAGAGGTCAAGTGTCTCATGTCTGTTGAAGATGAGCAATGGACTTGGCATAAAAGATTCGGTCATGCCAGTTTGAGATTAATCTCAAAATTAAACAAGCGCAGTCTTGATAGAGGTTTACCAAATCTTATATTCCAATTTGATGCTCTCTATGAGGCATGTCAAAGAGGAAAACACGTTAAAACTTTTTTTCATTCTAAAAATATTGTTTCAACCTCTAGACCACTTGAGCTTTTGCATCTTGATCTTTTTGGTCCAACAAGGACAGCCTCTTTAACTGGAAAGAAATATGGGTTAGTCATTGTTGTTGATTTTACTAGATGGACATGGGTTAGATTCCTTGCCCACAAGGATGAGTCATTTAAGGTATTTATAGTTTTCTGCAAATCAGTTCAAAATGAAAAAGGAATTTGTATTTCTTCAATTAGAAGTGATCATGGGGGAGAATTTGAAAATTAAAGCTTTCAAAAATTTCGTGAAGAAAATGGCATCTCCCATAATTTCTCCTCTCCTAGAATACCACAACAAAATGGTGTTGTAGAAAGGAAAAATAGGTCCCTCCAAGAAATGGGCAGGACCATGATCAATGAAGCTGACATTGCAAAATATTTTTGGGCAAAAGCAGTAGACACAGCTTGTTATATTCAAAACATAGTCTTTATTAGACCTATTTTGAAGAAGACTCCATATGAACTGTGGAAGAGTAGAAAATCCAACATTTCTTATTTTCATCCCTTTGGTTGCATATGTTATATTCTGAATACTAAGGATCAACTTAGTAAGTTTGATTCTAAACCTGACAAAGGTATCTTTTTTGGATACTCTGAAAGATCTAAAACTTTTAGAATATACAATAAAGAAACTTTAATAGTGGAAGAATCCATTCATGTCAAGTTTGATAACAAGAAGCCTGACACTGCCATGTCAGAACTAGATGAATTATTTTCAGATTTAGACATTGGTGGAACATCAAAAAGTGATCCTGCATCTTCAGCGTTCGGTGGTGACAACCAGACACAGGATTCTACTCGGGCCGAAGCTGAAGCCAGAAAGAGTTGAAAATACAAAACTAATCATCCTAAGGATCAAATCATAGGAGAACCTAGAGATAGAGTAAGAACAAGATCTTCTTTCAAAGAGCATGCAGATCTTGCATTTCTCTCTAAGATGGAACCTAAAATGATTGATCAAGCATTGGAAGATGAAGGTTAGATTCTAGCTATGTAAGAAAAGTTGAATTAGTTCCAAAGAATTGATGTATGGAAGTTAGTCACTCTACCAGAAGATAAGCAAGCTATTGGTACTAAATGGGTTTTTAGAAACTAGCTTGATAAAGATGGTAAGGTAGTGAGAAACAAAGCAAGATTAGTTTCTCAAGGTTACTCGCAGGAAGAAGGTATAGATTTTACTGAAAATTTTGCACCTGTTGCAAGGTTAGAAGCTATTCACATTTTACTTTCATTTGCTGCACACCATGAGATAATTCTTTCTTGAATGGCTTTATAACTGAGGATGTCTATGTGAAACAACCTCCTAGATTTGAAGACATTGAATTTCCTGAACATGTCTTTAAGCTTAAAAAGGCTCTTTATGGTCTTAAGCAAGCTCCTAGAGCTTGGTATGATAGATTGAGCTCCTTTTTAATGGAAAATGGTTTTACTAGAGGTCAAGTAGACACTACTCTATTTAGAAAAACATCAAACAAGCATTTTATACTTGTTCAAATTTATGTTGATGATATTATTTTTGGAGCTACTAATGAAAATCTTTGCAAAGAATTTTCTAAGTTAATGCAGACTGAATTTGAAATGAGCATGATGAGAGAATTGAAGTTCTTCATTGGAATTCAAATCAAGCAATGCAATGATGGTATTTATATACATCAAAGCAAATATATCAAGGAACTGCTAAAGAAATTCAAGATGGTGGATTGCAAGCCAATGTGTACTCCTATGCATCCTACTTGTATTCTTGGTAAAGATGAAACTGGTAAGAAGGTAGATCAGAAAATGTACAGAGGTATGATTGGATCTCTACTTTATCTTACTGCTTCAAGACCTGATATTATGTTTAGTGTTTGCCTGTGTGCTAGATTTTAATCTGATCCTAGAGAATCACACTTGAGTGCTTCCAAAAGAATATTTAGATATTTACAAGGATCTACTAATCTTGGTTTGCTTTATAAGAAATCAAAAGATTACAAGTTTGTGGGTTTCTGTGATGCTGACTTTGCTGGAGACCGAATTGAAAGAAAAAGCATAAGTGAAGGCTGCCAATTCCTTGGATCAAATCTTGTGTCTTGGTCAAGCAAAAGACAAAGCATCATTGCACTCTCAACAGCAGAAGCTGAATACATCTCAGTAGCAAGTTGCAGTTCTCAACTTCTATGGATGAAATATCAACTTGAAGACTACTTGATAAAAGAGAGTAACATTCCTATCTTTTGAGATAATACATCTGCGATTTGTCTTACTAAAAATCCAATATTGCATTCTAGAGCAAAGCACATTGAGATTAAAAATCACTTCATAAGAGACTATGTTCAGAAGGGTATTCTTGAAATTAAATTTGTAGACACTGATCATTAGTGGGCTGGCATTTTCACAAAACCCCTTGCCGAAGATAGATTCAATTTTATAAGAAGAAATTTAAATTTTCATCTTATAGAAGAATGATTAATCTCAGCGTCTTATGAAATGTATCATTCAGCATCTGGTATGACATAAGTATTTACACGTGTACACATATGATATGTCATTCACATTGCATAGCTCAGCGTCCGGTGAATTCGTTGTGTGCGTCCGAGCACACACATGTCATGCGCGTGTGGGACTTAAGCGTCTCATCACACCTACTGAGTCATGATTAATTTAGATTTTCAATAATTTTTTTTTCTTGATTTTACTTTATTTTGGCAATTGCATTTAATGAAAAGGGAATCTTCTTTTTATTTTCTTTTTGATCTTTATTTTTTAATTAAAGGAAATGCGAAGAGGTTTTTTGAAAAAGTAACTGTACCATTTTATCGAAACTTTCGCACTACTCTACCTCTTTCGCACCACTCTGTACTCTGTGTTGTCCCTGCGAAAAATTGTTTTCTCTCTCTCTATTCGCTCTCTCTGAAACCCTAAACCTCCATCATCTTCTCCTCTACTGCAACCATGACTGAAGTAAGAACTTATGAGTATACAGCTATCTATGATACCATGGCTGAAGGAAAGATTTTGATTGTGAATAGAGTTGATTTGAAAAGCTTCAAGCTCTATGGTTTTAATTTCAACAAAGGTTTGAAGGCTCTCGATTGGAAGAACTACTTCTTCTGGAAACCGGTTGAAGTTCTGGTAAGTGCAGTAAAGGAATTCTGGGGAAATGTTCGACTACACAAGGGTGGCATTGTTGAAGGCCATATTAAAGATTATAGGTTTGTTTTTACCATTAACGGTATTGCTGAAACTATTGAATGTCCCTGTGAAGGCATTAGTTACAATGTTGGTTGGGAAGTTGCCTTCAATGGAATGGAGAAGGTGAATGAAGACTTGTTTGAAAACTATAGGCAGTTGAAGGAATTTGGGGAACCTCTATCTGCGAAGCATCTGAAGAGTCACAAGATAATTGCCAAGAGCGTCTAGCTCAAGGCTGGGTCGAGTGACATTGTTAACTATGAACATAAGTTCATAATGAGGAACTACATAGCCGGGAAAAAGATAAACTTGCCAAGATTGATTTACAACAATCTGATCAATGCACTGGTTAATTCAAGGAAGGGTGTTGTTGACAAGAAAAACATTAACAAGTCCATTCTTTACGATGTTCTTCTCACTGCAATGATGATTAAGGATAGTATTGCAAGAAAGTTAGGAGCTTTGCCAGATGAAGAAAGGCAAAAATATTTTGGAGTAGGAGCTATTGTGCGTCCTGACACTTTTGGGGTCAACAACTTAGTTAGAATGAAATTGATCACCGATAATATGATCAAGAAGGTTAAACAAGAATAAGAAGAATTAGCTAATGCTACTGTCGATGAAGTTGTGAAGAAACCCACCAGAAGCTCAGTGTCTGGTGTAAATAGAACTGGTGAGTCTCTAGCAAGGGAGACAAGAAGCAAGAATCAGAAGGTGCCTCCTGCACCAGAAGGAAGAGATGAACCAGAAGAAGATGAGGACCAGGTCCCCATCAGAATCATACTGGAGAAGAAGAGAAAGGCGTGTGAAAAACCTGCTTTCTGCCTGCCCAAGGAAGCAAGTTCCTCCACCTTCTCTTCCTGCTGTTGCCTCTCAAGGCAAACGAAAGAGATTGGTTAGGCACTCTGAACTTAACCCAAAGGTACTAGATTTTACCATTAATGATTCAGTTACTGGTTTTGATACTAATGATGTCATTCTTGCACCACCACTCTTTGTTTCATCTCCACAAACACACTCCACACAACCCACACCCACCAAAACACAGACCAAGAAAACTACCAAATCTAAAACACAAGCCATTACCCATGTCACTCAACAACCTCCATCCACCAAAACTCAAACCTCCTAGTTAACCACAAAAGCCAAAACACTTTCATTCCCTTTACCACAAACCTCTACCTCCTCAAACATATCCCTCTCCACATATATCTCCTCACTCCACTCTCACCCCTTCAATCAGCTTTTCAAAATCCTTCCAAATAAACCCAAAACCTACAAAGTCAAAGTGACTTCCTCTCCCAAACCTCTCGCTCTCACTATCAAACCTACCACACACTTTGATGCCCATAAGTTTGTGTCCTCTGTAAACAAACCACGGTTTGTAAGAGAATAAGAGTATCATTCCATATATGATCACCCTTCTCTCTGGCACTTGGAGACTTTCACTTCAGGGGCTGCAAGATTGGAAATTGCCCCACTCTTTGAGGAGAATGAGAAAATGCATACTTGCTTTGGTGGAAGACCAAGACCTCCTCCAAACAGAGGAATTATTCCTTTTTCAGTTGAACTTCCTCACAATCAGCCACAACATGAACCTCTCACTCTAGAAGAGTGTGGAAAGTGGATCTCAGATGATGAAATGTCCTTCATGGCTCACTACCTTGAAATGATGAAGCTTGAGTTAGCTTACATGGGCAGAGATCCCTCATCAGCATCTATCAAAATCGTGCCTAATAGGCAAAGGTGGCTACCATGGTCCATTCCAAAGAAGAGGAAGGAACCGGCTCCTGGAAAACTTCCAAAGCCAATTGCTATTAAGGAACTCAAGGAAGCTCCCAGAAAATATAATGTAAAAGCTTTGTCTCTGCTTCTGGTTAAAAAACTATCTGAAGACCAAGCCAGACAAGTCTATTTGAACTTGCTCAAGAAAGATGCTTGGAGCATCGGCTCATCTGGTTGTAGTAAAGCAGAAAAAGCAACCATTCCTACTATCGGCTCTATCAGTAGGGTAACTGATACAAACCTTGCTATTCTTCACTTTGATGATATGTTCATGTGTACTGTTGTTAGGCCTCCAAGTTTCACTAAACTGCAAGACCAATGGGCTTTTATTAGCAAACATCTAGATATTGACTTCAGTTGGAGTAGAATGGGAACAGATTGGAAAGACAAGGCTATTCTGCCTCGTTTGAAGGTTATCACAGAAGATGAAGATGACAAAGAAAATCTGACAAGGATTTATTTGGAAGAAAATGAGCGTATCAATACGTGTCTTGTTGAGACAGGAGAAATCATAAGAAGAGAATTGTCAGAAGCTGAGCTGAAAAGGTTTGATGAATATGTTGATGCCCTGTTCAAGCACAGAGAAACTATTTTTCTGAGTATGCTTTATCCAGAAGAAATAGTGCTTAGATGGCAAAGGGACATGGAGTTTGAGAAACAGAAGCTGAGAAAACTCATCAAATGGAGTTTACCAAATGATAATTCTTTCAGTAGGCTCAGGAAAGAAAGGAAAGGAAATTGAGACTATCACAGGAAGTGCTTGCAGATCATCAGAAGTTGGAATCCCAACGGGTTGCTATTGCACAAGCTGAACAAATTCCAGAAGCTGCCCCTGCTCCTCCTACTGCAAATGATGAAGTTGTCATCTTGCCAAGAGCTGAATTTGAAGCTATCATGGCTACAAATCAGAAGGTGAATCAGCTGGAAAGCACTGTGAACCTCCTCATGGAACGCCTCAACTAAATCCTTCCTCCTCCACCAAACCCTAAAAAACATTCTCTTTTTATTTTAAATATTTTGTATTATTTTTGTTCACTTGGTACAATTCTCACTATTGCACTAGTTGTAACACCCTCACTTTTGTGCTAGAACTTTATAATTACTTGTGTGTTTGATTAAGCCTTCCATGTATGTGAATGTGTTATATATGCTATTGATTGGTTAGAAGATCAATTAAATTGGCACGGTGCGCGTATAGGCTAGTCGGACACTAAAACTAGCAATCTGATTCGAAGCGCGGCGCCAGACTAGGACGCTTGGCGCCAGGCGCCCAGATCGACTCAGGCGCCAGCCTCACCGAGAGCTGGCAGGCGCCCAGAGATCTTGGTGCCAGCGCCCACTCTGCCGAAGTGGTCAGTGTTTGTTCAGCGTTTAACTCGTTTTGGGCCGGTTCGGTGACCCAGTATGACCCATTCTCGACCTGAAAGAGTGACCACGACCCCTAAACTTAACCTAGCCTCTAAACATCAGTCTAAAACCATAAACATGATTAGGAGCTGCTCATAAGATCAACCAAGATAGAGAAAAACTCCTCTTCCCCTTTTTCCTCAATTTTGTGCTGTCAAGGGCTCTGACTCAAGACTACGCTACGGAACGCAACCCGGGAGCATAGTTACTGTAATTCTTACAGCCTCATTGGGAGGAATAGGAAGAGGTAAGCCTTCTAATGATAGTTTTGTCCTTAAGAGCAATGTTAGGGTTCTAAATTATGATTTTTCCATTCCTAAACCCTTGCTATTGTGTTTTTGCTGAAGAAAGCTTCACTAGGAAAGGAAAAGCTTGGCGTTACCTTATCCCTCTCCTAGGAGCACGAATTTCACTTGAGGTAAGGGATAGTTGCTCTCTTCTAGTGAGTGTATGGAACTTGTGTGAACAATAGGGGTGTCCCAAGACCCCTATGCCTCATGTGATAACGAAAAAGCAGACACTATCACACCTTTGTGATAGGGTGACCTTCGAACTCCCCAAATTATTATTCTCGACTTGTGATAATTTTATTGGTTGTTGAATTTGGCGTGATGATTGAGCTTTGGTTGTTTACATGCTTGATGTACAGAAATTGGTTGCTATCAAATGACAATGTAAGGAAATTAAATAACTAAATAGCAAGCTTTAGACCCTATGAAAGTGTAGCCACTAAGTATGGATCAAAGAACTCGAGTCCCCGCAATTAGGTTGATATTGTAAGCTTAAGTAGAATGTCTAAGGTTCATTTATGATGCCTATTGATTTATTAGTATGATAATCTGAGAGAACTAGTCCTTTTATGCCAAAGTTTCACTTGGATGTATGTGCTTAATCAAAGTTGCTATGAATATTAAATGTTCATGTTATTGGTAGAAGGCACTAGCTAACTTATGAATTTGTGTTCTGCTGTTGTTGTTGTTGTTACTCTGTCAAAAATATTGCGATAGAGGATGTTATGGTTAGACACAGCGTTTGGTCATGTTCATGCATCTTGGTGTCGTCATTGTTGTTGTTGTTGTCGTTGTTGTTGTTAGTAGGGCGTATCGGGCAAGGTATCCCGTGACGGGCGAGGTTCCCGGTCCTACAACTAAAAAGGGTGAATCGGGCAAGGTATCCCGTGACGGGCGAGGTTCCCGGTCCTACGGCTAAAAAGGGCGAATCGGGCAAGGTATCCCGTGACGGGCGAGGTTCCCGGTCCTACGGTTAATGGGGCGAATCGGGCAAGGTATCCCGTGACGGGTGAGGTTCCCGGTCCCGTTGTTATTGGGGCACTACGAACATGGTATTCCGAAACGGGCAAGGTATCCCGGCCTCGTTGTAAGTGGATCCACATGCATATAATTATGTTCTTAGAATCACATCATTTTCCATGATAACATGCTTGGTTGTTCAATTGTTAGTGGTGTATCATAATGTTGTGATTGATGCTGTGGCATGTGGTATTTGACCGTTGTGGTAATATGTTATGCCGTGGTACTAGTGTGTAAGCGTTTTTCTTGGAATTATTGTATATGCGCATTGTTCATTGATTTCCTACACTGGTTGCACTATTTGAGGATTATGACGACTAACCCTTCGTGGCTATGCATACCCCACCGGGTATGTGTAGATGTTGAGACTGCAGGTGTTGAGGATGTGAATGCCAATGAGTAATCTCGGTAGGCAGTCGGGATGAATAGAAGATTCGCATGTGTTTACTTATTTAAGTTTTTGTATTCTTCCGATGTAATAATTAGGGAAAGGGCTCTGAATTATTGTGACATCGGGAACCTGGGTTGTAATTCTTTTGATTGTTGTTTTCCGCAATTGAGCGTGACGACTCTATTCCACGATAACTGAAGTTATGATTTGACAGAAATAAAAGCATTTTGTTTTCCCCGTGTTTTATTTTACATCATTACGTTCTTTTAATGACTTGCTGGGGTAGAGGGTGTCACACTAGTACTCTTATATATTGAATGTTCTAACCTTTACTTGATCAAATTTTTGGTACAATCCAAATATTTTCTATTCCGTTTTGACTATGATGTGTTTTATACTCTTTTTGTCTGATGACAAAAGGGGGAGTAAAAGTAAGGTTTGATGAACGCGCTTAAGTATCTCATAACATGCATTATTCATCATACATAACATATTTGTATTACTCTGATACTCATTGATATTCATTGTCTGGTGATCTGATTCTGGTTGATACTCATTGGTATAAGTCTATTTTTATATTGGTACAAGATCTCAGCATCTGATCCTCTATATTTTTCTATATATATATATATATATATATCTATTATTGGTACAATGATCTCAGCATCCGGATCTCAATGATTATTTATATATATGCTCTGATACATATATGTATTTTTGCGAACATACAAATACTCTGATTATTGAAAATGCTCCTATTTGAAAATATTTAATTATAGAGAAGACCCTTGAAATTATTTTTTTTGAAACTAAATTGTTCATCAACCTTGGATATTTGTCATCATCAAAAATGGGGAGATTGTTGGAACCTAAACAATTGAGAAGTTTAGACCCTCATTAATTTTGATGATAACAAAGTATTTACAAGTGAACAATTTATCTTCTAATAAGTCTTGAAGTGTGCACGTATTAAAATCACTTATGTTTTATAACTCAGTAAAGCAAGAAGAAGAAATTCACAAGAGTTTGAATACATTCCATGTGTGTCTGCATCCAGTTCACTCCAGCGTCTTGCGTATAGCGAGCGTCCGGTAGTGTTATCTTATGACACATGGTTTTTAATTGCTGTGAGCGTCCGTCTTGACTTCGAAGCGAGCTTCTGGTCTTATTAATGAAGCACGTGATAGTCACGTTTGTGCTCTTTTACCTCAGTTATTCCTCAGTTATTCTGGAACGGAATTCGAATATGATTTTGTGCGCTCATTCTTATGTACGAGGTATCAAAGGTGACACCTCTTGAATAAGACAAAATTTGTACAAGGCAATTGTGAAAAGCAGATAGTACCATAACAGAAATGTGTACTATTCTGTTATTCATTGGAAAGGAAGGAAAGAGCATGCTTTTTCAAAATACCTCACCCAATGATTTGGAGCCAAAATTATCTGCAACGGTAATACCCTCAAGGACTCCTATAAATACCCCAAGGTATTCATTGAAGAAGGTTGCTAGAAACTACATTCTGAAAGAGCTATTCTCAAGTGAGCAATCAAGTTTCGTGCCAAGTTTCTAGAAACCAAGAACTAAACTTCAGCGTAATCTTTTCATCCTCTCTGTGAGAGTTATTTGATTGTATTCAAAAGAAAATACTTTGTGAAAGTTGTATTGCCTAGTTACAGGCTTAGTTCCTCAAAGGCTCGAACGTACTGAGTCGTTTTGAGAAGTTAAGAGTATTGTCAAGTTAGTGACAGTATAATACTTTTAGGGAAATTTGTAATCAGTTGATTATAGTGGAAAATCCTTCAGGAACGAAGGGACTAGACGTAGCTACCAAGTTGGTGGTGAACTAGTATAAATCTCCGTGTCTATTGCTTTACTGCTCTACATTTACTTTTATCTTGCGCACAAAAACAAGTTTTCATATGTTTTATTTCCAGCGTTCGATTACTCTTCAGCATCCGATAACAAATAGTTTTCAAAGAAAAGTGTTTTTAACTTAAAGTTTACAAAAAGTTTTCAACACAATTCAACCCCCTTCTTGTGTTCATGTTCACCTTGTTTCTTCATGGGCCCTCCTTATATATGGACCCTTTTAGGGTTTGGGGTGAATGGATGGTGATAGGGCGACTAAGTCCCTTATGACGTGCTTTAATCCGTCGATCTGATCGACGACCCTAGATCGGTGGCATAGAACCAACGCGAATCAGGGGACCGTTGATGTAATGGATGTCGCAGATCAGCTACCATTGCTCGGTCGCGATAGGTTTGCAGTGTTGGGCCACAGAAGTAGTTCTAGAAGTGGGCCTTGGCCCAGTCTGGAATAGTTGCCCCCCAAGTTGATGTCCGAAGTTAGGAGGAGTTCGACTTAAGTGATGGGTTGTTCGGATTACGATTTTGATTCAAGTGAATCGACGAGTTGTGATATAGATGAATGTCGCGGTAGTGACCTTTGACGCCTAGCCGAATTATGACTTAGGGATATATCTTTGAAGAGCCTCTGACATTTGTCGAAGCATGAGTTCGGATCGAACTATTGAAGTGCAACTCTGGTGTTTGTTGAAGTGTGACTTCGAATCGAACCATAGAAGTGTGACTTCAGGTGTTTTTTTGAAGTTCAACTTGGGGAAGAACATTACCGTACGCGCCACGCGTTGTTTCCTGATGACGGTTTCCAGGGTGTTCTATGTCAAAAACCCTAATTGACGCGTCATTTCATTTGTTTCAAGCTGAAAAGGTGGCCTCGTTTCGCGTGTAGGTACCTTGTCAGTTCCCTTATTGAGGTGACGCTTGGGTTAATGCGTCATTAAATGCGAGTAATGATGGGGGTTTTCCCTATAAATACATGAGAGGGGATCCCATATCCCACTTTTCGATTCTCGTCTTCTTCGTGCAATTGCTCTGTGAAAATCTCAAGTGTTCTCCTCTTTTCCTTCCTGCAACTCTCCATTCTGCTCGTGATTCCTCCTCTTTCAGTGCTTCACAATCATCATCAAAACTCAAGGTATGCTCTCCTCTTTGATTTGCTTTACTTTTCTCTGTTCTGGATGTGCTCCTCAAAGGCTGGCCGGATCCCCTTTTTCCCCACGGTGGCCCTTAGCTTTCTGCCTGGGTTTCAAGTTATGTTGCTCAGTTTTACTCTTTTTTGTGAGTTTTTTGGCGTTAACTATGAGTTTCCCGACGAGGCTATGAGTTTTTTGGCGAGGTTATGAGTTTTGCGGTGAGAGCCTAGAGTTTTCCGATGAGAGCTATGAGTTTTTCGATGAAAGTTGAGTTTTCCGGTGAGAATGGAAATTTCTGGATTTTTGTTGGCTAGGGAGTTCGGTGATTAAACGATCCTTTCCTTGGGCAGGTCGACAATGGGAAAACCAAAGGACCCGAAAGACAAGAAAGGGTACTCTCCTCTGACCAACGCCGATCGATATTCGTGGGTAGCCGACGATGCCTTGTGCGCCAAGTTGGTGTTCAGCAACGAGAGAACGTTGACCGAATTCTTACCTTATTTGGACATCGGCCAAGGTAAAGGAAATCTTAGCAACTGGGAAGTGATTTCCCCGGGTGCTAATGATCGGATCTGTGTGGAGCCTGTCGAGGATGAGGACTTCTTCTTGCCTATGTACAAGGTATACTTCACCGAACTGGGTGTTGGGTTACCATTTACTGACGTCCAACTCGAAGTTCTAAACCATCTACGGGTTTCCTCCTCTCAGCTCCATCCTAACGCGTGGGCCTTCAACAGGAGTTTCGAACTTGTTTGTTCCCACCTCGACATCCCTGCCATCAAGAGCGTGTTTTTCTATTTCTTCTCCCCTATGCGATCAGCAGAAAAAGGTGATGCACTATAGGGGTGGTTGTCTTTGTAGCCGAAGATAAGGCTTATCAAAGCCTATAGCGACTCCGTTCGGGGATTCAAGCGCTAGTATTTCTTCTTGAAACCCTTGAACTGGTCGTCTAAGAAGTGTCTTATCAGGAAAAAGAAGGAGGGGGAATAGAGGAATTGGTTCGACCTTATTGGAGTCAGGACCTCTTTCTCGTCGAATGCAACGACTTCAGCACTCCCGAAGATTCTTTAGACGACCAGGACGTCGACTGTGTGAATAAGCTCATGGAGTTCATGAAGGGGTTTGCTCCCGAAGTCAAGGATACCCTGCTAGGTCAAAAGACCTCACCCCAGTACATGAGTAGTCTATTATTGATGAGCTGCACTTCGAAAGTTGAGGATACAGAATGTTTAGGTAATATATGCATGTGCGCGGATAAGTTTTGTTTACCTTATGCGAGTTCTAACCTTTTTGTTTTCTGCAATTTCAGGTGCAATGGCGGATATCGCAGCTCTGTGTGAGTTCCTCATCTAGAAGAAAAGAAAACTGCTTCGGGAGGTACTTCGGCCTTCGGGGTCTTAGCCGGTTCTTTGGTGGGCTCGCCGTCGGCGGCAGTAGCCGCTTCTCCGTCACCTGCTCCTCATCGTGCTTCAACCCCTACTTCGGGTCACATTGGAGATCCGGAGGTCGAAGAGATTCAGGCTCCTTCTCATGGAGAGGGGATGGTGGATATCGAGGTCAAATAGGGTGTCTGGCCTCTGAAGTAGCAAAAGAAAGATGCTGGTAAGAAAGCAAGTCGCCTGGAGAAGGTTATCGGGAGCGGTGACTTTTCAGGAAGTGACAGTTCGCTTGTGGGGACGCATAACAATGCCCTAACTTCAGAAGAACTGCGTCACTACACTTCAGCCGCAGATAAAGTCTATTTGTCGAACTTGTCTAGTTCGGCTCATGAGGACTCAGTGCTGGAGTGTTCGAGCTGGATGGTCTGAAGTTGGAACCTCTTCGTTCACACCGCCGAACGCAATGCTGCGTTGGAGAAGGAGAACTTGGAGTTTCATAACGCAACCGAGAAGTTGAAAGCTCGTGTTGAAGATGTGGGGAAGAGGGAGGCCAAGATGACCGATCTTGAGAACAACCTCCTGGATAAAACGGACAAGTTGGAAAATGTAAAGGGGGAGGTCGCAGCATTGCTGCAGAGGGTCATCGACCTCGCGAAAGATCGCAATGACCTCCTCTCCAAAAAGAAAACGCTTTAAACTGAGAAGGATGAAGAAAAAGAGAAGTTTGAGAGTGACTTGGAAGAGGCTAGGGAAGCTCTTACTTCAGCCCGAGCAGAAACCGAAAAATGGAAGGAGATTGCTGCTAAGTTCGGGGACCAGCAGTTTGAAAATGCTGTCGATCAAGTCCGACTGATGTACCCGACTGTAGATGTCGACGTCTCCCAGCTGTTCAGTATGGGTGTTGTCGATGAAAACGTAATCATCAACCCCAAAACCATGGAAGTCCTTTATGAGGCGGCACCTACAATGGAGAAGGAAGTGGCGCCTACTTCGGAGATCTTGGAGAAGACTGCCGAAGTGAGGGCTTGAAGACCTGGGATGCCAGGGTTCTTTTGTAACTTGTATAAATTTTGAACAACTTAAATTCGTACCTTTCGGAGGTTTATTTTGTAATCGACATTTGCTTTCTCTTAATCCATGTTAAGTTTCTTGCAATGTTTATCGCGATTTCTTTGCGTTTGTGTTCGCTTTTTGGAGTTGGATCTATTTATGATTCCTTCGGAGCTGGGTCCGATTTGGTTTTCTCGAAGTTGGATCCGATTTGGATTCTTCAGAGTTGGATTTGATTTGGTTTCTCGGAGGGTCCATTTCGGCCAAGGGATGGTCCCCCTCTGCCCCGATCTTAGGGAGTTCGATCCTTAAGACGGGTGAATGCTGTTTCGGCATGACCTGCTCTGGAAAGACTGGCTAGGTCGATCATATGGTCTACTGCATGTTCCTTGGACGCCGCTTGCGAGGATCATTGGGAGCATCAATTACTTCCCGAATTCCTTCGAAGCATATGCTAGGAGTTAAGAACTTCAGTGTTGTTCGCCGGAAAGGGTGTTGTCGATGACACTTGGGGGCAGTGCGAACTTGCTAGAAATCTTTCGACGCGTGTGTTGAGGTGTATGTGTTCGGCGTTTGTTGGTGTATATACCCGCCCTTGTATCTCACCTCCTAACACAAGAAATAACATTAGAAATGTAACTTGTATGTAACTTGCATTAGAAATTGATGTCAAATTACAATTTGAAGGAAAACTGTAAATGATTTAATTAAACTTCGACATTGGATAGCTCAAGGTTGTTCGGAACATAAAAGAGTAGACTTGGTGAGGTGCTGTCTTCGGTTAATCCAGGTCGTAGAGACCGGACTCAACTGTTGTACTTCCGAAGTTTTGTTGCATTCCAGGTTCGGGCGATAGCTCTTCCTTGGAGGTCTTCGAGGTAATAGGCTCCTCTCCCGGTCTTTATGATGACCTAGTAAGGTCTTTCCCAATTTGGTGCTAGCTTCCCTTACATTGCGTTCTTTAAATCGACATCTGCTCTTCGGAGAACGAGATCTCCTATGGTGAAGTCTCGCGAAACCATGAGATGGTTGTACCTCACAGCTATGCACTACTTGACAGCGGCTTCATTCAGTGTCACGATCTCCCGATTTTGTTATAAGAGGTCCAGCTCTTCTCGAAGATATTAGTAATTCAGCCTCGATTCAGGTGGGGGTAGGGTTCTCCAGCTCAATTCGCCGATCTCAACCAGAATTACAATTTCTGACCCATATGTTAATCGGAATGGTGTCTCCTGTTGACGAATGTGGAGTCGTTCTATAGGCCCCAGAGAACCTGAGGCAGTTCGTCCACCCATCGGCCATTCGCTTCATCGAGGCATCGTCGGAGACCGCGTAAGATTAAGCGATTGGCTGCTTCGGCTTGTCCATTGGTTTGAGGATGTTCAATCGAAGTGAAATGGTGTTTCATGTTGAGGTCGGCAAGTGTCTTCCAAAACTGTTGATCGATGAATTATGAGCCGTTGTCGGTTACCACAACCTCTGGAATCCCGAACCTGGTGAGGATTTGGGAGTTGAAGAATTTGATGAGGTTTTTTGTAGTTATTTTTGCAAGAGGTTGGGCTTCGACCAATTTTGTGAAGTAGTCTACCGCCACTGCCAAGAATTTGATCTGTCCCGGAGCCAGGAGAAATGGACCCAGAATGTCGATCCCCCACCAGGCGAATGGCCATGGGGATGACATGGTAGTCAATTCGGTAGGAGGTGCGACGTGGACATCAGCATATTTTTGGCACTTGTCACATTTCATCACGTACTCCTTGGCGTTGAGTTCCATGGTCGGCCAATAGTGACCGGCCCTCAGTGTTTTCTTTGCCAACGCCCTTCTGCCTAAGTGTTGTCCACAGATACCTTCGTGGATTTCAGCCAACACATAGTGTGCTTCTGAGGTGTCCAGACACTTCAATAGGGGTATGGAGAAGCCCTTCCGGTATAATTTCCCTTCGATAATGGAAAACGAGCATGCTCTTCGGCGAAGTTTTGATGCTTCCTTCGGATCTGTTAGTATTTCCCCCAGATAGAGTAGCTTCAAGATCGGTGTCATCCATGAATCCCCAAAGCCGATGTTTGAAATTGATAGGCTGCGCATATAAATTGCGGTGGCGACCCTTGGTGATTCCTCTGGGATTTTGGGGGTCTTTTCGGCCATAGAGTCCTGAACACTTGGAGCGGTCAATGTCTCCTGGATAACTGACCGATGTGAGGTCGGTATCTTTATACTAGCGAGCTTAGAAAGGACGTCGACTCGTGCGTTATGCTCCCTCGGAACGTGTACTATCTCAACTTAAACGAACCGAATCATCAGAATTTTGACTTGGGCGAGGTATCTCTGTAGCAAGAGATCCTTAGCTTGGTAACTGCCATTGACTTGTGAGACTACGAGCTGTGAGTCGGAATGAACGACAACGTGTGCCACACCAAGTTCGTTAGCAAATGTCAGTCCGACAATGCACGCTTCGTATTCGGCCTGGTTGTTTGACGTCGGAAAGGCAAATGCTAGTAGTATTCGACAACCAGGCCAACCTCGTTCTCCAAGATCAAACCGCCTCCACTTCCTGTAGGGTTAGAAGACCCATTGACGAAAACTATCCACTTGCTTGCTAGGGACGAGGATGAATTAAGAGTGAGTTCTGCTACAAAGTCCGCGAGTCGTTGGGCTTTAATCGCCTTCCTTGGTTCATGTTGACGTCGAATTCAGAAAGCTCGATCGACCACTTAATCATCCGACCTGCTAGATCTAGTCGGAATAGGATCTGCTTTATTGGCTGGTCAGTTCTAACTACGATGCGGTGAGAAAGGAAATACTGGCGAAGTCTTCGTGTGGAAACGATGAGAGCTAAAGCCATCTTCTCTAAAGCCATCTTCTCGACTCGCTGATATCGCAGTTCGGGCCCCTGAAGGGCTTTGCTGATAAAGTATACCGGTTTATGTCCAGCAATGTGTTCTCTTACCAGTACGATGCTCAGAGCCTATTCGATCACGGACAAATAATGGTATAAGGTCTCCCCTTTCTGATGTCGACTCAACACTGGCGGAGTAGAAAAAATTTCTTTCAACTGGTGAAAGCCTCTTGGCATTCGGGGGTCCACTTGAAAGGGACCTCCTTTTTGAGCAACTTGAAGAATTGGAGTTTCCGATATGCTTCTCAAAGACTTTGTTCATCATTCTCTGGTACGTGGCGCCCGCATTTTTCAAGCCCAAGGGCATGACTTTGTAACAATGGTTGGCACCTTCGGTCATAAAAGTCGTTTTCTGTTGGTCCGGCTCATACATCGGTATCTGGTTGTAGCCAGAGTAGGCATCCATGAAGGATAGGAACCGAAAACCAGATGAGTTGTCGACGAGCTTGTTGATGTTCGACAGCGGGTATGCATCTTTAGGGCATGCTTCGTTGAGGTCTGTAACACCCCGTTTCCGGAGTGCTACTAAACTAGTATTCTGACAAAAGTTGACATGTTTCCAAAATGGGGAATACTCTGCTCGTAGGGTTTCTGAAAAATGTGGTCCTATTTTTTTTTTCTTTTCCTACAAAACTTCTTTTTTTAAAATAGCGGACAGAGTATCACAGCGACTTTTAGAAACATTGCGGTGAATAATTTAAGACACCAGATAGACCACATTAGCGACATTCATTTATTCCATCAATTCATAGATGATAGTACATGTTTAAAACCATAATAGGCATTTTATTACAACACTGAAGTGAACTACAAATATCCTATAGCTGGTCGACAAGTTATACTCCTTACTAGACTACTTGTAAGTTCCATAACATAACACAGGTAGAAGGCTGGAGGACTATCCTTAGCTGCTTCTCTCTGCAGTTCCAAATCCTCCGCTTGTTCTGCCATCTGGGTTACATTCATTAATTGAAAGAACCACTGGCAAGGGTCAACTTCTTAAAAATAAAGAAACAAGTACACATACGACAAAATATTCGACGACAAGTCATAAACAACAATAATAACACAGGAAGTATCAAATATGCACTGATGCCCCAAAAATGCAACTCACGACACTCTCCCGAACACTCTCTACAATTTTCGGAAAGTAACGTCGATCCATCCACTGAATACCAGCTGTAGCCTTGGGCTCTCCGCTCACCCTAGGACATTCAGCGCAAGTTCCTTGATGTTAAGACGTCTAGCTAGGCTGCCGAAAACTAGGGGATCCTAGCACCCTATGTTATCCGAATCGAAGCTCAAAAATGTCCCGACAATATCTCCACAACCCGACGTCTAGCGAATCCACCGAATTACCGGCTCAAAGCTCAAAAACGTCCCGACAATATCTCCACGACTTGACGTATAGCGAATCCACCGAATTACCGGCTCAAAGCTCAAAAACATTTCGACAATATCTCCACCACCCCAATGAATAAATCAACTCATATGACAATTCAAAGAAGCTTAATCAAATAGATATCCAACCTCATATTAAATAAATATTCAATCAGGAGTCATCACGATATAACCCAGTCCAACAATGTAAAGCAAGACAATGCAACCAAGTCATATCACAAACAATCTGAACACAATTCATCCCTCTGCAACTCAGTGGAGTCAACAGAGAGGAAAGCAAACAAGTGTGGGGGGTTAGGGTCAGGAGACCAACCACTTTTACCAAACCCACGAACGACTCAGAGCATGCATCAGACAATAAAATCGAAGGGGTACGAGACCCTCACTTTGAACCCTGAGGTTCTCAGACTTCTTCGTTCTAAAGCATAAAAATTAAAGCTTATGCATATCCAAAAGTTGCCCTTACGCATAAATACATAACAATAACACTTAGAATGTGAAGCACCCTTACTGAACTCCAAACACCGCGTATCCACGTATTCCTCGATCCTCGATCCCACGTCACACGAACTCGGATCCCTCGACTCCTAACACACGAGGTAAACTTAGCACAATTCTAAGAACCTAGTTCTAATACCGTAGGCCCTCACAATTTAAAACCCTTAACCTAGCCAAAAAACTTACACCTAGAACATAATTTAAAATACTAAATTACATACTTGAAATACTTGTTTCAAAGAATCATTTTCACTTAGAGCCATAATTACTAACTAATAGAAAAAATAAGGTTCTAGGACTAAGAATCATTTCTTGAGATCTAAAACATATCACATTAAAATTCATACTTTCAAAGAATCTCCCACACTTGAGAGATAAATAACCAACAAATAAAAGAGTAAGATTTCGAGGACTAAAAATCTTTTTTCTTGAAACTTTAAGCACAAAACATAATCAATTAACCACTTTTCTATAATTTTTCCAAAGCTCAAAAACATAACAATTCAATCATTTTAAATCAAGTTCACAAAAATAGTTTTCCTTCCACAACTCCCTTGGGGCTCTCGGCTTTTTACCCCCTTTTTTTCTAAAAATTTTTTGCCAAACTTCCTTTTCAATTTAACAAGCCATTTCTAAGTCATTTAATTAAACTTCAACACTGCAAATTATCAAGACATATCCAAGGCATAATTCAACCATATTTCAAAACATATTACAAGTCATATACCACTTTCCAAAATCATGTTTTCAAGTGGGTGTTTTTCACAAAATCTAATTACTCAAATTCCCATTAAGCATGCATATATGTCAAGACAAGTTTTGCACGAAATTTCCCTTTTTCCAACCAAAGCATTTCCAATTAAACATTTAATTACTAACTACTTGAAAGAATAAGGTTTTAAGACTAAAATCATTTCTTGAGAAGTTAAACATAACACAATTTTAAATTTTCTTGAAAGCTTTAAAGTGAAAACAACTTCAATCAACCACTTATTCATAATTATCTAAAGCCTAGAACACATCCATTCAATCATTATATCCAAATTTACAAAGGTTTCCAAGAAATCTTTTCAATTCTTTGATTCAAATTATTTAAAGTATGATCATGACAATGCTAATACATAGCAAACAAACCCAATCAAATTCCAACATGCTTTTTAGTCCCTCAACCACCATTTTTACAAATAACTTACTAACTCTTCTACCTAAACATATACAACAATTCCAATAGCAATTTTATCAACCTAAACATATATTTCGACAACTAATTACATATTCCAACAACTAATTCCACTAATTCCATATTTCAATTTTTCCACAAAGCAACAGTAAATTTCCAAAACCAATTCATAATCTAAATCAAAATCCAATTCAAGCTTTTTCAAGAATACAATGTTTTCATAAAATCTATTCAAACTTTTGATTCAACCAAAATTGAAAACAACAATAGCAATACTAACATATAAGAAGCAAGAATCCTAAACCAATTGCAAGATTCACTTGAGAAATCACAAAGTCCCTTTCCCTTAGACCACTTTACCTAGGGTTCCCAAAATTTGGGGAAAACTTTCATCATCTAACTCTTGATCATTATCACCACATAATTAAAGTATTAAACAGGAAATCAAGCAAATAAATCAACTCCTAATCCTACCAAAAGCCACGGCTAAGCACAAAAATAATAAAGGGAAAATCTTGGCTCAAACCCTCACACTTCATCTTCTTCCTTAAGTTTCCATGGGTGAAGCCCCCTTCTTCTTCCTCTCTCTCTCTCTCACAATCTCTCTGTCTCACTTGATCTCTCTTCCCTCTCTCTCGGTTCGCCGTTCTGCTTCTCTTCCTCCACCACCAGGCCGCCGCGAGCTTCCTCCTTCCCTCTACCCTTCCGATCGCGTCCTTCTCCCCTTTCCCTTCTTCCTCTTCTTTTCTTTCCTCCTCTTCCCCTGTTCTTCGTTCCCTTTCTTTTCTTTTTTTCTTCCAGCTTCTGCTGCTTTCTTTTCACATTGGAGGGAGTAAAATGAGGGTATGGGAGGGTGCTAGGGTGGAGGAGATATAAGTGTAGTGTACGGTGGGGCAACAGACATATATTTAATAAAATAACCTAATAAACCCCTATTTACATATCATAATTTACTCTCTGGTCCCCATAGGAACCTCAGATAAATTAATCAATTTAAATTCTACTCATAACTAGTTAGTCCCAAAATTACGGCGTCGAGTAATTGTGTTAACAATGATTCGCTGGCCGATAAATCACGTAAATCAATTTACTTAGAAATTAACTTACTGTGTGATAAAATATTATCATAAATATTAAAAACAATCTAAGACACTCAAAACATTCACTACAAGTCACGATTCGATTTTTATCGAAATTGGAGTTAGTTTTAAATTTTAATGCGGATAAAATTTACCCGGTGATTCGAAATGCGACGAAACTTCGTTAGAGTTTTTCGACGATTTTTGAACCATGAATTAATATTAAATATTAATTCTTAAATTTAGTTTCATCTTGATTTAATTCAATCAATTTCTTTGTCAACAAAAATACGCGTTACTGCGTCACGCAGGAAACTTGTAATAAGTATAATTGATGAATTCTCTTTAAAAGCAGCATATGTCTACGCTGTCAATTAATTTGAATTGACATCATGGATAATAATTATTTATAATAAATAAATTATTCCGAATAACTCAAAATAATTACCCGTACTCTGAGTAAATCATTGAGGTGATCAATCTCTATGACTTATTTTTCGAGGATTCAGGATTTTATTGCTAAAATAACTTTTCTTTAAAAAATTGGGATGTTACAATACCACTCCCTTAAAATAGTTTCGTCCTCGAAACTACACGGATAGTAAAATACGAAAAATTACTTTACTCAAATCCATAAAATAATTTGCACACGTAGGCATTCACAACACAAGCGTAAACATATAGCAATCAATAGTAGCAATCACAAGGCATAAACATATAGCACACCCCAACATAAGCGTAGTTAGTGGACGAAGAATTCCATGCGACTGACTGATGCGTCATTCACGATCACGACATCTGCTCATCCCCGATCACGATCCCGCTCACAAACACGGATACAAACACGAGCTCGACTACAGTTACGCGTCATTATTACGAAAATAATACAATCCTATTCGCAGCCAACCACGTTTACACAGGTCAAAACTACAAAAATCGCTTAAAACTTCTATAAAGATTAAAATTTCTTCCTCGAGTCAAACATTTTTCTAAGAGAAAATATCAATTTCTTAAAGACAATACCAACACAAGAACCAATAGAACACAACCTCTTTGTTTTCAAGACTCAACCATTATCTTTGGACATTAAAGTTTCTTTGAGATTAGGTCCTCATCGTCTCAAATTTATCAAACACACCTCAGCTCACAGATTAAAACAAAATTACTAACTTACTTATATTTAAAATCCTTTTCCTTGCAAGAAATGGCAAGGACCATGTTAAACGACTCAAATATTGAAAGATATTTTTGGACTGAAGCCATAAACACTGCTTGTTACATTTTTAATAGAGTCACTATTAGAAAATCTCTAAACAAAACTCCTTATTGAACGTGAACACAAGAAGGGGGGTTGAATTGTGTTGAAAACTTTTCGCAAACTTTAAGTTTAAAACACTTAGAACACAGGTTTTTCAAAACAGTTTGTTAAACGGACGCTGGAAATAAACCGGACGCTGAAAAGCAGTTTGTGAAAACTTGTTTTTAACAGAGCAAGATAAAGATAAATAGAAAGCAGTAAAGCAAAAGACACAGAGATTTATACTAGTTCACTACCAAACTGGTAGCTACGTCTAGTCCCTTCGTTCCTGAAGGATTTTCCACTATAATCAACTGATTACAATTTCCTCAAGAGTATTCTTCTGTCATAAGCTTGACAATACTCTCAACTTCTCGAAACGACTCGATGCAATGAGCCTTTGAGGAACAAATTTTAACTAGGCCAAACCAACTTTTACAAGTTAAGTTGAATACAAGTATAAATAACTCTCACAGAGAGTATAAAAATTAAGCTCAATATAGAAATGCTTTCTAAAAGAAAGTGTAGGGCCGAAGTTCGATTCTTGTAGTCCGGAGACTTGGCTCGAAACTTGATTGCTCACGAAGCGGTGCTTTTAGAGTATTGACTCTTTGTAGTGTATATAGCAGTGCTTGTTCTCGATAAATGAAGCAATATTCTCTTGTAGAGTTTCTAGCTTTCTTGATGGATACCTTGGGGTATTTATAGGAGTTCTAAAGGATATTATCGTTCTGATAAAGCGGCTCATTTCCATTGAGTGAGGTAATTTCAAAAAGCTGTCTCTTTCTTCCTTTCCAGAGAATATCTCAGTAGTACATATTACCGTTTTCGTACTACCTTGCTTTTCACAATTGCTTGTACGATTTTTGTCTTTTAGCTAAAGGTGTCACCTTTGATACCTCGTACAACAATTTTGGTGCGTAAGATCAAATTCGAAATCCGTTCCAGAAACTTCTGAGAGTAAGAGCAACTACGTGACCAACACGTGATTTATAATGAAGTTCAGACGCTTGCTCAGAACGGAAGATCGGACGCTCAAAGCAAATGGATAAGACTAGTGTCACGAGAAGATAATTCCAGACGCTCATAGGACAGTATACTAGGATGAGCCGGATGCTGACACATGAAGTGTATCCTTCTCTTGAGAGCTTCTTCCTTCTTGTTTAAGTGGCTTAGAAATATATGTAATATTAGTATCTGCACACTTCAAGATTTGTTAGAACATAAATTGTTCTCTTGTGAATATTTTGTTATCATCAAAATTAATGAGGGTCTAAACTTCTCAATCGTTTAGGTTCCAACACTTATGAACTTTGGAAAAATAGAAAGCTAGATATCTCTTTCTTTCAGATCGTTGGTTGTAATTGTTATGTTTTAATAACAATCACAATCTAAGTAAGTTTGACCCCAAGTCTGATAAAGATATTTTTCCTGGCTATTCCACATCATCTAAGGCATATAGAGATTATAATCTTAGAACCAAAATAGTTGAAGAAAGTACGCATGTTATTTTTGATGAAATTGATAACTTTTTTGAGAAGAGAAAAGATGATGAAACTGAAGATCAGCCAGACAGTTCCATTTCAAGGAAGTTCATTGATGAGAAAGATCAAGACAAATCTGATCCCGACGCTGGAATTTCCTCCAAACAATCACAGAACTTTGAGAACTCACTGACCGTAAATTTGCCACAAAGCCGGAAGATGGTGGTACACCATCCAAAAGAGCAAATCATAGGTGAAACCTCAGAACCAGTGAGAACCAGAATGTCCTTCAGAAAGGAATCATCAAATGTGGCTCTCATATACGAAATTGAGCCAAAGTCTATAAATGATGCTATTAACGACTCATTATGGATAAAAGCCATGAAAGAGAAACTTTCTCAATTTAAGAAAAATGAGGCATGGAGATTGGTTTCTACACCAACTCACCAATCAGTGATTGATACAAAATGGGTGTTCAGAAACAAGTTAGACGAAAATGGGAAAATCACCTGAAACAAAGCCAGACTAGTTGCTCAAGGATACAATCAAGAGGAAGGTATTGTTTACGATTAAACTTTTGATCCTATTGCCCGTTTGGAAGCAATTAGAATCCTACTTGACTATGTTGCTTATAAGAATGTTAAACTGTTTCAAATGGATGTGAAAAGTGCCTTTTTAAATGGATTTTTAATGAGGAAGTTTATGTACATCAACCTCCTGGATTCATTGATCAAAAGAAACCCAATCATGTTTTTAAACTGTCTAAAGCCCTATACGGAGTAAAACAAGCTCCTAGAGCTTGGTATGAAAGATTGAGTAGCTTCTTGATCAAAAATGGATTCTCAAGAGGAAAAATTGATTTTACCCTTTTTAGAAAAACTCACAAAAATGATCTTCTCATAATTCAAATCTATGTAGATGACATAATTTTTGGTGCCACAAATGAAAGTTTGAGCAATGATTTTACTAAACTTATGAAGAGTGAGTTTGAAATGAGCATGATGGGGGAATTAAGATTCTTTCTTAGCTTACAAATCAGACAACTTAAGGAAGGTATTTTTGTTTTTCAAGAAAAATATGTGAAGGACCTTCTCAAGAAATATAAAATGAATGAAGCCAAACCCGTGGTTACTCCTATGCATCCATCTACTAGTCTTGATAAGGATGAGGAAGGTAAATCTGTATCTGAGAAAGAATATAGAGGCATGATAAGTTCCTTGTTATATCTAACTACCAGCAGGCCAGATATAGTCTTTGCTGTAGGTCTATGTGCCAGATTTCAAACTTCCCAAAGGAGTCACATTTGGTGGCTGTTAAGAGGATATTCATATACCTTGTTGGCACAACTGACCTAGGACTTTGGTACAAGAGGAAGACTCATTTTGACCTTGTTGGATATTGTGATGTTGATTTTGCTGGTGATAAAGTTGATAGAACGAGTACAACTGGATCATGTCAACTTTTGGGAGAGGCTCTAGTTTCTTTGTCTTGCAAAAAGCAAGGAACCATTGCCCTCTCTACCACTGAGGCTGAGTATATCTCAGCATCAGCATGTTGCTCTCAAATCATTTGGATAAGAAATCAACTTGAGGATTACTATATAAGGTACCCTTGTATTTCAATTTATTGTGATAACACTAGTGCCATTAATCTTACTAAAAATCCCATTCAACATTCTCGAACCAAACATATTGATATCAAGCATTATTTTATTAGAGATCATGTTCAGAAAAAGGAAATTGAGATGATTTTTGTTGATACAAAAAATCAATTAGCTGATATTTTTACTAAACCTCTTGTTGATGAAAGTTTCAGATTCATTAAGAGTAAATTGCACATTATCAGGTCACCCTGATTAGAGAATGTTTCACAGAACTATATCTAAACTCTCTTTGAAACTTTATTTTATAAACCCTTTCTAAACCTTCTTTCAACTCACTTTAATTACTGAATCGTGTCAATTGAGAGAGTTAAAATGAATATTTGTATTTGTTAAATTCCTTTTATTTTAAATTGTTTGAAAACTGTGCCTCAATGACTATTTTGCGGTTGTCAGTAAACGCATTAACTGCCTCTCTCTCTCTAACGGCTAGTTCCCAACGGTTATTTCCTTAACCGTTCTTCCATTTATTTAAATGAAATGCCACTCGTTTAACCTTCTCTCATTTTTACAAATTCTCCAAACCTTCTCTCCATCTCAACTCTTCTCGTCTTCATTATGAAATTCTCAAAATGGTGAGATGCAAAAGTGCAACTTACACTTTAACATCAAAAGAAAAACCTCCCCATCTTATCCCTAATTATCCTCCTAACTAACCCGAGTCTTCAACAGTGGTTTCCAAACCATAAAACAAACCTAGAACCTCCCTCACTCCTTCTCGTAGATCTTCTCGTATATCTTCCATATCTCCAACCATGAAGGGAACTGATCCTTCAACAGAGAAGGCCATTATAGTAGTTCACAAAGAGGAAAATATCCCTGCTGCTGTAGAACTAGCAACAGTCTCTGAAAAGGATATTAAAGAGAAAGGTAAAGAAACAAAGTCTACGAAGAAAGACAAGAAAACAAAGAAGTCTCTGGAAAAATTTTAGAGAAGTGGGAGAATAAGATTGTTCTCCCTAGAAGGATATATCTCCTATTCGAACTAAGGGACAATGGGTGGAACTTCTTCCCCTACACAGATGCTCAACAATGGTCTGATCTACTTCAAATTACTGAACCAACTTGTCCTTCAATGGTTAAAGTCTTCTACTATAACCTTAGAAGCAACAAGGAAATGAATTAACTGACAAGTGTGGTTCGGGGTCAAAAATTGGAACTCTCTCCTAAGAGTATTGGGGAAGCTCTGCAGATTCCTCATGAAGGCAACAGGGTCTATGATAATGATTGGTTGCAACTAGCAAACCTTTCCATGGCAACTGTCAAATAACAGATTCTCACTGACCCTTCATCTGAGATCACAACTCCAAATCTTCTAGGCTTAGCACGAGTTATTCACAGCATGAGCATCCACCACATGGATGCCAGAGGAGGAAGTTCACACAAGATTTCCAATGTTCCTTTGATCATCATTTATCATCTTAATACGAAAATATAACACCCACATCTCAAAGTAAATTGAAAGTACGACAAATTACATTAAAGCATAGGAATTACAAATAATTTACAAACTTGATTACAGTAATCCAAGTCATAAATTTAAAACCTAAGTCATATTTCTATTAAATAGATTACAACTTGAATAATAATTGGAATATCAAACTCAACTCCAATATAAAAACTTAATCTATGAGTCCCAAGCCTGGAGTTTCGCCTCATCAGTCTTCGGTACCTGTTTATCTAAAAAACAATGAAAGGAACGAGGTGAGATTAAAAATCTCAGTAAGCCCTTCACGGAATCATCACCATTCTCTCGTCGAATCATACTAGCCTGAAAAGACTAACTTAGGCATTCCATTCCTAAACATACTCTCCCTATATACCATAAGGACTTGCTTTGAAAACTTACTCGACATCCTAAGCGAGAACGCCCTTGAATGTGCTAACATGAACTTACAGCTTAGTATATCTCAGGGTAGGATAATCCTAAGTCCAATATACTAATTAAAGGCTTGTGAATAATCTAGACATAGAAATGTATAGCAAACACACATCAATCATATAAACATTCATTCTTTAACCTATGCTTAACACGGCTAAACTCATTGCAATATAAATGCAACTTTCTTAACTAAGAACATAATGTTCTTACTTATTTTATGCTTAGCAACGCAATAATAAATGCAATGCTACTATAATCAGAACATATTGTTCTTCTTTGGGTAGTGTTACTGGGTAGTGTCATATGCTTTGATCCATAGACCCCAATAACACACTATCGATATGGTGGTTAGACGTCTTAACCGTCCAAATGGCGTCCCACGAGGCTAACCATACGATCTATCCTCATTTTGAGGCATCTTGGTATCTTTTAAGACTCTTAAACATGACTTATGCTATGACAATGCATACATTTAATGAAATGAACAAATTAATGAAATTCACTCATCCATAATAGGCAATTAGGCCCCTTGGTCTTGTACAACTTTTTCTTATTCAATTGAAAACTCAACCATTTGGATAACAATCTAGCAATTGTGTAACCAGCTCGCTTGGCATTTTAACCATAATCTATTCAGGATAATAATCATACGTATACATATCTTTACCTGAAGAGTCATAAATTCTATTAAGAGTTATGATCATTCCCTAGAAAACTATTTCCCACTCCAAACCTTTGTAATGGGTTTAGGACTCACAATCAAACATAAAAAATATGACCAAATGATTGAACAACTCATTTAAACATTCTTTCCTATCACATAATTCCCTTAAATCCTTTAATCAATATCATTGTCATGAACTTAGGGCTCATTAGCAAGCCTCAAAACTGACCAATATAATGGACAACACACATATCAGACTCATCCCCTTGAAACTCTATGGAGCTAACAAGGGAGCAAAACATGAAACATACAAACATTTGTGGGGGGTTGGGGGCAGCCATCCAACCTCTTTTTAACCAAACCCAGTACAAAATCATAACAACAATAATGAAAAATTCTACATCATAAAGGTATTGAAAATCCTAACTTGAACCTAGGGTTTACATATTACTTAAGGAAAAGAAATTTCTATTTGTGGGACTTATGGTTGCCCACCACCTAAAGGATGAAGAACTCACCTTTTCTGCTAAAATGATGGAGCTTTGAGCTTATGGAAATTCCTATTCTTCAAGACCTTGAGCTAAAATGATGGAGCTTTGCCCTCCTTGCTCTTCTCCACATTTTCTGCCTTGTTCCCCAACTTAGGGCTTCTTCAAATATTCCCAATCTTGAGATACAATCTTCAATCTTCTTCTTCAAGTCCAAGAACTTGAGCCATCCTTGAAGAAGCTTGGTCTTCTTCGTCTTCTTCTCCTTCAATTCGGTTCTTCTTCTTCTTCCTCTTGATTAGGGTTCTTCCAAACCTCCATTAAAACTCAATATCAACTCTCTAAACTCTCATTCAAGCTAGGGATTGAAGAATCCTAGCAAGAATCTCTTCAATCTCTCTCACTCTCATGAAACCCTAGGGGCTTCCATTTTTTTCTTCTCTCCAAAATCGCCCTTTCTTTCCCCTTTTTCCTTTCTCTCGCGTTCTGTTCGCTGCTGCTGCATTTTTAAGCAATTTCAGGTCTGTGAATCGATTCACACAGTCAGAAATGTGACAGCTCGAATTTAAGTGAGTGAATCGATTCCTAGGCTCTCCAATTCGACTCCTAGAGGCTTGTTCATGCCTGAATCGATTCATAGAGTGTGTGAATCGATTCACACTGGATAAAAATCACAGGAACTCAATTTTAACACCCAATCTTGAGACTTTCTCCCCAAATCAACTTCAATTATCTCCTAATCAATACTTCCAATCATTTTAGGATCGAATCCAACTTATTTCTTGACTCAAAATCAATAACTTACACCTTAAAGCTTTATGTAATCATATTTACTCAATTTGAATCCAAATTAAGCTTAAACACAACTACACAACTTATCACAACTTATACTTAACTAAGCTTAGAGAATTTGGGGCGTTACACAAAACCCCTCTCTGTCTTCCATATGTTATTCTTCGCTACATGCTTCAAGTGGCTGCTTCATCAAGAGCCACAATTGCCTTACCTTATGGCATGATCCTATCCAAAATCTTCAAACATCATGGCATCGCTATTGATGAAAAGGAAGCATCATACGAAAGGCCAACCATCTATTCAAAGAACATTAGGCAAATGGATATCAACCGCCTACTGAGGAAACTGAAGCTGTTGAAAAACAAGAGGTAGTTGCTGCTGAAGAAAGAACCACTGATGTTCAAGTGCCCAAAAAGAAAAGAATGAAGTCTATTGTTAAGAGAGTTGCGAGAAAAATCTCTCTTGAAGAAGAAAAACCCTCTGAAGAACCTCAGATTCAAGAAACACCACACAAGTCTCCTCTAAGGATTGAAGGAAAATAGGGAGAAAAAGTTGAAGAAGTTGTTCCACAAGAGGAACAAGTTGAGGAAACTGTTTCACAAGAGGAATAAGTTGAGGAAGTTGTTCTAGAAGAAGAAATAGTTCCTGAAGCAGAGCAGGCCGCTAAAAAGGAAGTCTAGCCAAAAGAACTTCCCCCTGCTCTAAAAGAACCCACCAGTGCCAAGCGCAAACGCACTAAGAAGGAAAAGGAAGAAAGAAAAAGAAAGAAATTGTTGAGGATTGCAAGGAAAGAAAAGGCTGTTGTTCCTGAACAAGCCCCTACTCCTCCATCACTCACTGTTGTTCAACCCCTTCAGCCCGAAGTTCAACTAGAACCCACTGAAATGGTTCATGAGAGAGTTTCAGAACTCTCTAAAGAGGAAATTCATAATACAATTACTGCGGCGAAACTTAGGGGGAGCAATCTCCTTCTGAGAAGAACAACACTCTGTACATGGCCATACTTCAAATTGCTCGTGAGGTAAGTGGTCTTGCCATGAGCTCTCCATCTATCTTTCAACCTGGAGTATTTCAATCCCCTACCAAAACTGGTAACACATTCAATACTGAGAATGTGGCAAACTTCTTGTATTCATCTCCACCAATGTTTGATTCTTCCATCAAACCAACAAAACCAGTATCTATCATTCCTGATCCTATCCTGGAGATGCTTTGCTTTGATCAATCTCCGATCAAACCTACAACTGACATTCTATCATCCTCGGTTACACCACCACAAGAAACTCACACTTCTGCACAAGAGGAAAATGAACCTTCTTCTGATGATCGTATTGGCAAGCTAGAAAAACAAATGAAAAAGACAAGGAACCTTCTAAAGCAAGTCCTTGAGTCCCAACTCATCATCCAGCAGGAAGCTCGCTACAATGCTGCAAGATTTGTTGTTTATCAAACTTTACTAATGCAGCATGTGATTCCTCGCATCACTTCCTCTGTTCTACTCCCTACTCTTGCACCACCTCAAGTGTTCCCAGATGTTCCTGCACCTGCACCATCAACTTCCTCTGGTGACTCCTCTCCATCAAGTAGTTACTGTGCGCTCTGGTTTCCCCTTCCTTTGATAAAACCAAAAGGGGGAGTAGTAGTGTAGTAATATTTAGTATTAAGTTTGTGTTTCTGTACTAAGAAATGCGGAATTGACGTGAAATGCTTGGCCAAGAGATCCTATGATCCTTTTGTTGTTGGCCATCATACTTAGTTTGCTTTAGTACTTTTTTATCAGTTCCTGTCACAATGTAACGTTCATTTGAGCTTTTGCTATTTTTGTTGAATGAAATCATATCAGGTTCTGATAATTGCTTGTGTCATACTCTCTCATGCTGAAATATCTTAAAATGATTTGTATGCATAAATTCAGGGGGAGCATAAAAATTTCCCATTGATCTTTGAAAATCAGAAAACTTAACACTTTCTCAAAAGTTTGTCATCGTCAAAAAGGGGGAGATTGTTGAGGCAAAATCCCTTAAACTTAAGTTTTGATTGATGATCAAACCTTTGGATCACAGTGTATATTTTCTGATCATTGTTTACTAATGTCTCTGCTTGAGTTTGATATTATAAGACAAGTTTGTGAGACATCAAGCAAAAAGAAAGTTCAAGTTAATATGGCAAAAGCTAATTAGTAAAGAAAAACATCTAGCTGACTTGAGAAAGTTTATCAAGTACAAGAGAAAGTTGAAGATACTTGCCCTTATCTAATAAAGAATGTCATCTCAGGAAAAGTTAGTTGAAGGAACTCTCTTTCAAAGAGCAAAGTGCATCTACTCAGAAAGAAAAGTTAAAAGCAATGAATAAAGTTCCTTTTCTTTCAGCAATCACGTGAAAATACTATTGAAATTCAGTACGAGGAAGAATATTGTAACACGCGTATTTTTATGATGCGTTATTTAGCGTTAATTAGTACGTTTTGCTGTATTTATGCTATAATAAGCAATTGCTTGCTCTTTAAGTAAGTGATTTAATTAAATCAAGAGTTAATATAATTTAGAATTAATATTTTTATATTGATTCACAGTTCGAATATCGTCGAAAAATTCTAACGAAATTTCGTCGCATTTCGAATCGCCGGGCAGTTTCGCCGCAGATAAAATTCTGAATGAACTCCGATTCCGATGAAAATCGAATTATAACTTGTTGAGACTATTTTTGAGTGTTTGACATGATTTTTATTATTTATAATTAAATATTATCACGCTATGAATTAGTTTCTCGTTAATTTAATTTTTGTGAATTTATCGGTAACGCGGGTTTTTTTTTGACGCCGTGTTTTAACAACCCTTAGACTCTAGAATTAGTGGGTAATCATGAGAGATGTGAGATTAGATGGGTAGGACTTATTGATGTGATTAACATCTCACTTTTTAGAGTGTAGGTGTCACAATTTTAGTGACTAATTATTTTATGCTTATTCTAATTCATTCTTGACCAAGTATTATACTTCTTAATTAAATTTTTTTTTCTCACCCCCTGGATGCCTTATCAGGCCACGACATCCCCTCCCCTTTTACCACTTTATTTCATTTCATTTATTTTATTCTTGGGTGGAGTAACACTAAGTAAAATGGCTTGCTAAAAACTAAAATTTTATCCTTTTCTTTTTACCCCAGCAGGCCGAAGCCTCCTACCCCATTTTACTCACTCATTCTTTTTTTTATCTTGCTACTTGGTGTTGGTGAAGAGAGCTTTCAAAGCAAGTTTCAACCCTCCTCCTTCCTCTCTTCCAGCGTGCCCCATACCCACCTCCTCCAATCACATTTTTGCTTCCAATTTCTTCATCCAGCTGAAGCACCCCCATTTCTACCCTTCGATTTTCATTTCCCGCCACAATATTCAAGTGTTGATGAAGGAAGAAGAAAGGCCAAGTCATTTCTCTCCTTCTTTCTTTAATTCTGGCCGTGAAACCTTCCTCTCCAAAAACCATCCTTCACT
This sequence comes from Calophaca sinica, assembly GCA_037113605.1. Classification (NCBI taxonomy): domain Eukaryota; kingdom Viridiplantae; phylum Streptophyta; class Magnoliopsida; order Fabales; family Fabaceae; genus Calophaca; species Calophaca sinica. The sequence goes on from CM073730.1 coordinate 91,892,596, forward strand.
TTCATTTCCTTCTACCATTTGGTGTTAACTTCTTGATCAAAGATAGTAAGTGAGAATCAAGTTCTTTCCCTTGGATTTTCTGAGACCAAACCGTAGACACTAGAGCAGATTTGGGTGAGGGTTTCTTTTTACTTCCTTGTTTATTTTCTTTGATTAAGTCTTGTCTAATGCTTTGTAATGCTTGGTCATGATCAACGAGAGAAATGAGCACTTAAATCCCCAAATTCTTGAAAACCCTAACCTAAGGGAAAAAGGGGTTGTGTGATCTTGAGGTGAATCAATTTAATTAGTTGATGATTTTTGCTTATTAGATATTGTTGTTGCTATTTTAGTTACTAGTTTTGGATTAGAAGTTGGATTGATTAGTTTCATGAAAACCTTGTTTCTGGAAATTGGGATTGGCCATGAATTAGACTTGTGTTTTTTGAAACCATTTGTTGTTTTGTGGAAGGTTTTAAATATAGAATGATATTGTTTAACTAGTTGGAAGATTTACAAAAAAAAATTGGGAGAAAACGAGTGGTGGCTGTGAGCCCATTTTTGGTGTAGGAATTGTTTTGTTTTGCTTAATTCTTGTTTAAATGCTTTAATTATGTGTTGATAATGATCATGAGTTAGATGATCAAAGTTTCCCCAAATTTTGGGAACCCTAGATCAATGGTCTAAGGGAAAGGGGTTTTGTGATTTCTCAAGTGAATCACATAATTGATTGTGGCTTTTACTTCTTATAAATGGTTATTGTTGTTGTAGTTATTAATTTTGAATTGGATCAAAGGAATGGTTAGTTTTGCAAAAATCATTGTTCTTGAAGGTGTCTTAATTTGGTATTGGACTTGGATAATATTTTGTTTTGGAATAAATTGTTGTTTTATGAAGGAAAATCAAGGAGTGAATGATGTTGTTTAATTGGTTGGAATGTTTGCAAATATTTTTTTTAAGGAAAGAAGGGTGTTGGCCGTAAGCTCTCATGAGCTTGGAGGAGATAATTATTTTGTGTTCTAGCATTTAATTTAGTAGTTTGGAACTTGCAAAATTTTTGGGAAGAAAAGGGGCAAGGCCGCGAGCTCTTCAAGGCTTGGGAGGAAAATTATTTTGTACTTTAGTTCATATTAGTTGTATTTAGTAGGTTTAAGAATCTCATGGACTTTGGAAATTTTTTTTAGAAAAAGGGTTGGTTTTAACGTGTTTGTTATTGTTCCTTTTATCTTGAGAATTAGTTCCAAGTAAGAGTGTTGATCAATAATAAATATTTTGAAATTGATTATGAGGTTGTTTCATGTTCTAAGTTGGAAAAGAAATAAGTCAGTTTTAAAAACCTTATTCTTTAATTATTTGTTATTTCTTTAAGTATAAGATTTAATATTGAATTGTGTCTCAAGTTTTGGAGTAGGTGAACTTAGCATTTGGAAAACTTGTTTTTTTTTTTCAACTTTGTGTATTATTTCAAAATGAGTCTTATGTTTAAAACTTCGTTCTTTAATTGTTGCTAATTTTCTAGCATATCTAATTCTTCAAATATATATATGTATTTCAAATTGACACTCAAGTATAGGTGTTTTGGTTAGCTAAGAGGTTGAGTTTTGAGAGCCTAAGGAATTAGTATTAGTTTAGGCCTAGGTTTGCACTAAGTTGTGTTGTGGTTTTAGGACTTGAGGATCCGAGATCGTGCGGTGTAGGAATCAAGGAATACGTGGATACGCGCAGCTTGGAGTTCGGTAAGAGCACTTCTAGACATCGTAGGCTTTTATTGTATATGTCCTTGTGTAAGGGCAATTTTTAGATACGAATTTAAATTCAAGTGTTCATGCGAAGAAGTCTGAGAACCTAAGGGTTCGAAGTGAGGGTCTTGTACCCCTTCGCTTTATTTTTGTTATATATGATGATTATTTAGTGGGCTTGTCTGCAAGTGGTTGGCAGCTATCCCCAACCCCCCACACTTGTTTGTTCCTCTCTGTCAATTCCATCGAATTGCAGAGGGATGGATTCCATATTGATTGACGACTGTTGCTGCTAAGTGTGATTATTTGAGATGAGATGCTTATGTTGTTTATCATTGATGAATTGAGTTATATTGCTATGTTGCTTATCTTTGTTGGCCAATTATATTGTTATAATTATGCGAATTGTCCATCGGAGTGCGAGAGTTGGTCGAGTCGTTGAGACGTTTTTGAGCTTGAGCCGATTCACCTAGGGTGCGAGGATCCCCTAAAAGGCTACGGCTGGTGTTCGGTAGGGAATGGCTAGACGTTAGTTTCTTCGGACGTTTTGAGCTTGGCGTCGATTCACCTAAGTGCGAGAATCTCCTAAAGGCTACTACCGGTGTTCGACAGGGAATAGCTAGGCATCGTAATGCTAATGGAACCCTGGTGAATGTCCTAGGGTGAGGAGAGAGCCCAAGGCTACGGCTGGTATTCAGTGGATGGATCCGCGTTACTTCCGGTATGTGGCAAAAGTGTTGAGAGAATGAGTCTTGATTTGGGTCTTGAGTCGCGCTTGTGAATTGTATACACTGTTGTTTGCCTACTGCTTTATGCTTTGGTTTATTTTGATTGTTTGAGAAGTTGACCCTTTCCCGTGGTACCTTCGATTCATGGTGGTTACCCAGGCGATGGCGAGGGCGCAAGGAACCTGATAGCAGATGATGGTGAGGAGGACCTCTTCAAGGATCCAGGCGACGACTTTTATTTGTCGTAATTGACTATGTCTGTTATATGTTTTCTTGGGATGGCTGTAGTATGTCTTTTGTATGATTGTTGTGACCGGTTAGTCGGGTGATGTTTTGTTGTTACAGGGTAGACTGGTGGTTTCACTTTTGGAGCAGCCCCCTGCGTGGGTGTCTGTCGGGAGTACCCCCAGGGTATGATTGCTCTCTTGAGGGTCATCATACCATAGGTGTATTTCTTTGCACATTTTCTACTCTGTTATTTTGCACATACTGTGTATATGACTTATGTATTTATGCATGTATGTTTTATCAGTATTTGAGTCTTGTGTCCTAGTTGCACCATGTTTCGAAACGCTGTAAGTACTCTGTGTGTGCTTTACTGGCACTATTGTCTTTTAAAAAAAAAGTACCGCATTTTTCTAAAGGGCACAAGAGTACTGTTTTTAAAATGCGTCACATATAGGTTCTTTCAGTTTCGTAGCGGTCTGGAAACGGGTCGTTACAAATATGCTTGTGATTGCCTTTGAATCATGCTTGAGAAAGTTCGCAGAGAAGAAAGTTGGATCAACACATTGAAGACTGACACGTCAAGCCTCTAGAACTGCATATCAATTGACTTTACTGACACAAGAGCAGACCTACGCATCAGAAGCTAATAGTAGCCTTCTCCAACGGTCATAAATGAAGGGAAGCCTTTAAATAGTCTTTAGAAACTTCATTTGAGAGTAGAGAACCTACTGGAAACACTGAAAGCCGATCAAAGCTGGTCTCAAACTTTCTCTCATTCACACTCAGTTTCAGCGTTAACATTTTCTGGGATTCATCTTACTGAGTGTTGTAGCTTGCATTTTACATTGTTAACTTCTTGTATTTAAAGCTATTCTCAATCCCACAAACATTCTATTATAACCCGTAACCTTGTTTTTCGCTTCTAACAAACTACCAAGGAGGTGAGTGTTGCTGAGAAGGTTTAGCAAGAAATTTTCTAAACTTGTGTAAGTTTCTAAAGTGAGACAGTTGATAGTGTTGTAGAAGAAAACTATCTTGTAATCTTTTGGGTCTTGAAGGGACTTGAAAAGTTGTGTAACTATTTGGGAAAATAGTGGATACACTCACTGGACGTGAGGAGTGGAAGTAGCCTAAGTTGGGTGAACCACTGTAACTCTTGTGTGTCATTTCTAACTCTTATCTCTTATAGTTTCTGTTTTGCGCATTAAAGAAATTTTATTTTACTCTGATCAAGATAAAATTATTTTCTACATTCTCACAGAGAAACTTTACTAAAATCAAACACCTGAATCTTCATTCTTTTCAATCTTTACATTATTTATCAAAGTCTTTCTTGATCTCATTCAGTCATTTGTTCACTCAAGAGAAAATTTATACATTACTGGTTTATTAACCTTCTTTACTCCAAATGAACTCTTGAGAGCAAATCAGAAATCTTCCAGGAACAAATTTTTATAAAGTCATAGTTCAAACCCCTTCTCTATGACGCCAAATCACTTCTGAGCTAGAAAATGATGACGTAATTAAACATAAGGTCAACGATGCACCAGAAATCCATAAACATAACAAAATATGTAGACCAATAAAATAATATGAAAAAGAACTAGAATGAGGGTTACTAATCCTCATTCAACTCGTAATCGTGATCAACTGTTTCCTCATCATCGTCTGACTCACTAGAGATAACAGGAGGTCTCTATGGTGGCTGTAGGCAAATGGGACTGTCAACTATAATTTCTTTACCAGCCAAAACAGTTTCCAACTTTCCCATTCTGTCATTCAGTGCATTGATGCCAGTGGTGTTGCTCTGTACATCAAGCAGTAATTGTTGCAATAGGCTTGATATCTCATGTGTGGAATATTGGTCAATAGGAGGAGGTGCAGCCTGAGAGGATGAAGCACCAGCACTGAAAGATGGTCTAGGTGCTGGAGGAGGTGCATCGTGATCTCTTCTTGGCTTAGGCCACCATTGGCCAGTGTGGTTTTCCAGCCCAATTTTGTTCAAGAAATTCAGATTGAACAGGGAAAAAATTCATCATGATGCTGCATAATTTCCGCTTGAAGGCGTATTCCAAAGTGAGTCAAAATACGAGTGACCAAATGAGCATAAGGAAGAGACCCTGGAGCCCACTGCTCATACTTGTGTTGCATCATAAGAGCAGGTCAGTATACAATTTTCTTATTCTTTAGAACCCACATGACATGAACATCAGACCTAAGTAACTGGGAAGTATCGCTTCTTCTAGGAAATAACAGTCTAGCAACCACATATTGAAGCAGTCTATTTTCAATGTTTAAAAGTCCAGCAGCTATGTGAGAAATAGAGATATCACTTTGATCCTATAACATTGATTTTATGGCCTCTATCTTTTGTATTCATCAACTAGTGGTGGAGGAAGAGCATCACCAATAATTAAAGAACCACTAGCAGGCAGACCAACAGTGCAACCAAAAGTAGCATAGTCAAGACTAATGGGTTTATGGCATACCTCCGTCGTGAGAACTCTGTTAGAAAAATGAAGGTTGCAATAAAACACTTTCACTAGTTTCGAGTAGATGTTTTCTGTTGTGCTCAAGAAGTGCATGAGGCCAACATGCTCAATCCACTCCATAAATTCAAATTTCTCCTTTATGAAGAAGGAGGCATCCAAAATGTGAGGTTTTTGGATTTCCCGGTTTTAGAAGGACCTCCTAAACTCGTTGCATTGGTCCTCAGAGGAAAATATCGCTATTGGAGTTCCCTGCTCATGAAGGTCGGATTCACAGTTGCAGTTCATGGTCTCTTAGAAGGGCAATCCTGTCTCTTTTTTGGAGTCATTTATGCTGCCCGGAAATGGTGATATGATAGAAAAATATCTGAACAAGAGGAGGTTGTGAGCGATTCGTAAAATAAAATTCAAAAAATATGGGAAAGAGGGATGAAGAAACCGTTTAGGGAGGAGCAGAAGATGAAGAAGTGAAAACAAAGGACGAAGGATGGTTACGGCGCAAACAGAAGGTGAAGTGAGTGAACCTTTGAGAAAACGAGTAATGAATTAGCGTAAATGGTCAGTTACCTGGCCATAATCGTTTATAGGAGGTCTATAATCGATTGTGGTTATTCCTTGTCGTGATCTGATTGGTTATACAAGAGTCGTCGCACAAAGCTAGGGTAATCGATTATGGCGTGTCTTGTAATCGTTTATGGGATCCAGTTCGTACTTTAAAATAAACGATTACTATGATCATTTATGTCACTACTGTTTCTCTGCATCGCTGATACTAATATTGTAAACGATTACAGATGTGGTTGTAATCGTTTACGGCAATTCAGTTTCTCTTATTGGAAATTTGTGAATTGACCTGGAAATTTTTTTTTAGCACACTCCAACGCCCAAGTTCGAATTTATTTAAAATAAAATGCATTCACACGCAGTCTGTAACGCCCCGACTCTATTCAGGGAATTACTTACTAAACAAATCAATAAGTAAAGGTAAATGCAGAAAAATTTTCTTTGAATAATCAAAATTAAAAAGTACAGCTATTGTAATACAGGACTTTGGCTAAATATAAATTTTTGAATTCATAAAGAGACATGAACAATTTTGCTACTAAAAACCTCATCATAAAGAGCATCCTAATACACTAAAATTGGCAAGCATGAATCAGAGTTTTTAAAGAGCGGAATTTAATTTTGAATATGTATACAACACTTTTAGATAATAAGAATGAATAAAAACTAATCAAATTTATAAATTTATTTCCTAACATCACTTTAATATAAACGAACACATGATACAAGGACTCATGATCCGGTATAGACTATGAACTGACATTCCCAGTATTGGTGGATTGTTAAGCAATTTCTGAATTTACTTTTCAGTCTCCGATAGTACACCTGTCAATCTGAAATAAATAAAGGAAAGGGGTGATATATAAAAATCTCAGTGAGTTCCCTTGACCCCATCCCCTTACATACCATTCATGAATGATAGTTAATAATCATAACTAGTTATATCAAATGACTAGCATAAGATTGTGAAATCCATCATCTTTCTAGTTTTAATCATTAATTAAAATAAATTCATCTCAAACACAAGCTTATTAACACTAATCTTTAGAGAGAGTAACATGATTTAAGTAAGGAAAGATGGTTGAATCTTCACCAATCGAGATTCTCCCATATTCCCTTACCCTCACTTATGCATTATCATGCTTAAACATAGAAATTTGCTTATTAATTATTCATGGTAATCACTCAACATAATCCTTGCTATTAACATGAATTGAAGGTGATTTTCACGCCAATCCAACAAGGGCACTAACAACATACTTAAATCTATACATTCTTGAATATTCAAAACCACATCCAAAAGCCTTGAAATTGGCTAATGGTTCCTATTTTAAAATTTATAAGAAGACTCTTTGAGGACATATATCAAACATCTCCTATGCATCATAAAACATCAACATACCCTTTCATGGGGATACTCCTCAACAATTCCTCAAAATCACATATGCATTAATATCATGAACTAATAACCAAGACACACTTGCAATAAAGGTAATCAAGTTAATAATGAGTTTTTAAAGGTTCCCAATCTCTATATGAAATAACCCCGGAAGAAACTCACATCTTTGGCTTGGAGAATCAAACCCTAAACTTGGAGATTGAAGGAGATGGAGAAATTGGTTGAGGACCCTTGATTCTTCTCCTAGTTGGCATGATCTTCTCCTTTCTCCCTCTTCTTCTTCTTTCTCTTCCTCTCGGTTTCTCTCTCTCTCTCTCTCTCGATCCCTCTCCCTATCACGCTCTCTCTTTCTCTCTCTCTGTCATCCGGTCGTCTGATGGCTCATGATCGCTCATGGCCATCTTTGGCTCCATCGCGATTCAGGTCCCCTCCTTCCTCCCCAATCGCGTGCCCTCTCTCTCTTTCTTCTCTTTCTCTTCTTTTCTTTTCTTTCTTTCTCTTTTCTGTTTTTCCCTTTCTTCTGCTTCTCAGATCGAAATAAAGGGGGGAGAAGAGAGATTGGGAGGGTGCTATGGTGGGAGTAAGTGGAATGGGGTGTGTGGTGGGATAATGGTGTGGGTTTTACTACAATTGGACTTATAAGTCTCTTTTTAATTCCATAATTTATTCTTAGGTCCCTAATAAAACCTTGGGTAATTTAATCAATTAAAATTACGCCTGAATAATTAGTCCCACATTTCCTAAATCCTTTGGAAAAAATTACTATTTTACCCTTAGGTTCCAACTCTGCTTTAACTTACTAAATTAAAGGCTATAAAACTTATTAATCCGTAGGGATTAAATCCCTTTTTCACTTAAGATCTCTAACTATTGGGCTTAGGAAAGTTGGGATGTTACACATTCATTCAATGCATGATTGATCCAAAATTCCCAACTCTGTTCTTATAAAAAACAAAATTTTCTTTAGGCAAAGGTTTTGTAAACTTAATCACGCAGTCACCTTTTTTAACATGATCTCTAATAAAATGGTGCCTAATTTCTATGTGCTTAGTCCGAGAGTGATCGGCCGAAATTTTTGAGGTTTATGGCACTAGTGTTATCGCACTAAACTAGAACAGCTTTCATATTAATCCCATAATCATTCAACTTTTGTTTCATCTAAATGATTTGTGCACAACAACTACCTGCTACAACGTATTCCGCTTCAGCAGTGGACAATGTCACACTGACTTGTTTCTTACTATGCCATGAAACCAAGGCATTTCCAAGTAAGTGACATGTCCCACTAGTGCTTTTTGGGTCCATTTTGCAACTCGCAAAATCTGAATCCGAGTGCACAATAAGTGTGCAGTCAATACCTTTGGGGTACCATAAACCCAGGTTGTGTGTGCCAGTGAGATATCTCATGATGCGTTTTACCGCTAAGAGATGTGATTCCTTGGGATTAGCTAGAAAACGTGCACACATAAAAACACTAAACATAATATCCAGACGACTAATAGTGAGATGGAGAAGAGATCCTATCATACCTCTACACTTACTTACTTCAACGGACTTACCATCTTCATCTTTGTCAAGATAGCATGAAGTGCTCATTGGTGTTGAAATTTCTTTGGCATTGCTCATTCTAAATCTTTGAAGTAGCTCCCTGCAATATTTAGATTGATTTATGAATATCCCTTCTTTTGTTTGTTTGATTTAAAGGCCAAGGAAATAGTTGAGCTCTCCCATCATGGACATTTCGAATTCACTTTGCATGATGTTAGAAATTTTTTCACATAAAGACTCATTAGTAGCACCAAAGATTATGTCATCAACATAAATTTGAACAAGTAGAATGTCATGCTTTTTGCGTTTGATGAAAAGAGTGGTATCAACTTTTCTTCTTTCAAACCCTTTTCAAGTAAATATTTACTCAACCTCTCGTACCAAGCTCAAGGGACTTGTTTTAAACCATATAAGGACTTTTTCATTTTGAAAACATGATTTGAAAATTCAAAATTTTCAAAACCGGGAGGTTGATTAACATATACTTCTTCTTGAATAAAGCATTTAGAAATGCGCTCTTTACATCCATTTAGAAAAGTTTGAAATCCATGATGCATGCAAATGCAAGATGCATGCATATAGCTTCTAATCTAGCCATGGGTGCATAGGTTTCATCGAAGGCTATGCCTTCTTGCAGATTGTAGCCTTTTGCAACAAGTCTAGCTTTATTTCTAACAATGATACCATTTTCATCAAGCTTGTTGCAAAAGACTCATTTAGTTCCATTGATTAGGTGATCTTTAGGCCTAGGGACAAGTTCACAAACATAATTTCTCTTAAATTGATTCAATTCCTCTTGCATGGCAAGAGTCCAATATTCATCAATGATAGCTTCATTGACATCTTTTGGTTCAATTTGAAACACAAAGGCCATGTGATGACATGCATAATTAAGAGAGTTTCGAGTTGTTACCCCTTTTGAGATATCACCAATTATATTTTCAAGAGGATGTTGCTTTGAGATGCTCCATTCCTTTGGAAGATTTAAGTGAGAGGATTGCTGAGATGATTGAGGCAAATAATCTTGACCCTCCTTTTGTACCCTTGGTCTTTCTTGTTCCTTTAAGTAGCTATTACCAAGTATTTCTGCAAGATTAGCAACACATTCTTCTACCAAAGTTTTAGGGTTAGATTCATTAAAAGCAACAGGTACAAATTCTTCAACAGTTAAGGTTCTTTTATTATAAACTTGAAAAGCTTTACAAGAAGTGGAATATCCAAGAGTGGAATATCCAAGAAATATACCTTCATCAGCTTTGGCATCATATTTGCCAATGTTGTATTTGCCTTTATTTAGCACAAAGCACTTACATCCAAATACGTGAAGGTGGGAAATGTTGGGCTTCCTTCCTTGTAAATTCCATAGGGCATTTGTTTTAGAATAGGCCCTATCATGACTCTATTCATTACATAGCATGCGGTGCTTACCGCGCCTGCCCATAAATACTTTGGAAGGTTGATCTTATTGCGCATCGTCCTCGCTAGCTCTTCAAGAGACCGATTTTTCCTTTCCACCACTCCATTCTGTTGTGGTGTTCTAGGTGCGGAAAAATTATGCTCAATTCTATTTTTGATACAAAAGGCTTCAAATGCCTCATTTTGGAATCCCCCACCGTGATCACTTCGGATGGATACTATGTTCATTCTCTTTTCATTTTGGATAACCTTAGTAAGTTTTCGAAAGGCAACAAAAGCGTCATTTTTGTGAGAAATAAATAATGTTCATGTATAGCGTGAATAGTCATCCATAATAACAAGTGCATAGTAATTGCCACCAAAGCTTTAAGTTCTAGATGGTCCAAATAAGTCTATATGTAAAAGTTGTAAAGGTCGGTTAGTAGAAATAATATTTTTTGATTTGAAAGAGGTATTTCATTGTTTTCCTTTTTGACAAGCATCACATAATTTATCTTTTTCAAAACGAATCTTTGGTAAGCCAATTACTAAGTCTTTTTGAACCAACTTATTAAGATGGTCCATGTGAATGTGAGCCATTCTCCTATGCCATAGCCAAGATTCATCCTCTTTACTAATAAGACAACATGCATCATTTGAAGGTAATTCCTCTAAGTCAACCATATAGATATTTCCAATTCTAGATCCATTAAGAATATTATTTTCTTTAAGAGAATCCATGACCATGCATTTTGAAGAATCAAAAACCACTTTATTTCCTTTATCACAAAGTTGACTATTGCTTAGCAAGTTATGCTTCAAACCATCCACAAAAAAAACATTTTTTATGATGAGATTAGGACTCTTACCAATAGTATCAATCCCGAGAATTTTACCTTTGTTGTTGTCACCACACCGAACATAACCACTATTTTTAGGTTCTAAAAAGGAGAACTTGCTTTTGTCTCCTGTCATGTACTTTGAACAACTGCTATCAAGATGCCAATTTAAGTCATTAGCTTTCATGCACACCTACAACATAAAATCGAATTTTAACTTTTGGTACCTAAACCATGTTAGGTCCATATGAGTTAATCTTGGGCAAAGTGTTCTTTGGAATCCAGATCCTTTTGCTAGTCACATTCTTGTTCTTTCTAATGATACAAATAGAAGCAGTGTGACATTTTCTACCACAATGAAAACATTTAATGACAGGACTACTTGAAGTTTTGTTGTGATTGACAAGTTTGAAAGATATTTCATGAGTTTTTGGATTAAAATCCAAAGCGGCTTTTCCAAAAGTGACTTTTTGTTTTCCTAAAAGAATGTTTAAATTATCCCTTCCCATGGTAAATTTAGCAAGGGTGTTATGTAAATCATCAATTTTGTTTTTCAAAATGGAGCATTCATCGCACTTGAAATTTTGTTCTTTTGGTTTTCGCAAATAGTACAAGTGAAAACTTCAATCACAACAACTTATTTTCCTTTAAGAACTTTCATCTCTTTTTTTAAAGTAAGACTTTTTAATTCAAGAGAGGAGATGGTTTTCTTGGAAGAAGAAACAATTTTTCGAAGTCTAATTGTTTCATTATTGAATTCTTCACAAGCAATGAGTAACTCATCATAAGTTAAAGGAGATTTTGGTTCAAGAGCATTTACCTCATCGATCTCATGATTTGCCATGAGACATAAGTTAATCTCTTCAATTTCTGATTCATCAGATGAGTCCATATTATTGTCAACCTAGGTAATATAGGCTCTTCTTTCTTTTGGTTCTTTTTGTGGCCTTTTATCTAATTTTTCATTTTTCTTCTGACTTTGAGGACAATCGGGTTTTATGTGACCCTTTTTCCCACATTTGTAGCAAGTTGGATTGAAGGAAGTTCCTTCCTCATTTTTCTTTTGAGGGTTTTGTAGCTTGCTTGTTTTTCCCTTTTGTCTCATGAACCTTTTGAATCTTCGAACCATCAAGCTCATGTCTTCCTCATTCTCATCAACATTATCATAGTCATCAAAGTCTCAATTTTCATTGACACTTGCTTTGAGAACAATTCCCTTCCTTTTCTTTTCGCTTTCCTCACTTTCAATGAGTCGATTCAGTTCAAGTTCATGTTCCTCAAATTTACCAAACAAGGTTGCCAAAGACATAGCTGATAAACCTCTAGATTCAGATATAGCATCTTCGGTCCAAAGAGATCTTGGTTTGTCCATCACTTTATCGTTAATTGATTGAGTGGGGACAAAAGGCTGTTTTCCACAGCATCCCAAACATTGAGGTCAACACCCTCAAGAAAAATTTGCATTCTATCCTTCCAGTTACCATATGTAACACCCTAATCCACTAATGCTGTTCTTATTACAAAGTAGTATGATTTCGAATTGCTTTGTAAAAATAGCGGGGTCTCTTTTTTTTTCGAAAACTAATTATTTTTAGAAGTAAAAGGCTTTCTTCCGAAAGAATAACCAAGTTCATAAATCTTTTCATAAATAACATGACACGTGCGAGAATCATTTTTTTGCTATGAATTCAAGTAATAAATTCCATTTATTCATGCGAGTCAAAACCTTAAACGTTAAAACCATTATCAATTAGGGGATCGAATTCCATAAAACATTTTCTAAAATGTATATGTCGAAAATCATTTGCCGTTGATACAAAACCTTACACAATTATTATACAAATACCACAACTTAATCCAAAATACATTTACAAAACTTGACCTAATACATTTATACTTTATTTACAATTACACTTCCAAATCTCAATACAATTAATCATCTTCACACTCCCAGCCAGTTAACCGAAAAAAGATAAATGGAAAGGAATTGATGGAATTAATCATCTTCCGACTATGGTGTTAGTTTTTTGAACTGTTGCACGTGGAGGTCGGAAATCAAGCTCAAAGGTTCAGCCATGGAGGTTCATGGTGGCCTCAATGGCGGATTCTGTGGAGGAGAAGCTCAGAATTGATGGAAGGCCATCCAGGGAGAAGAATAGCGACCAAAGAACAGTTGGCTGCGACGATTTGGATGCCTGAAAGGCTGCCCTTCGCAGCCATGGTAGCCATGGTAGCCGCGTGGAGCTTTGCAACGAGTGAGAGGGGAAGGAAAATTGTGTGGCGGTTCGTGGAGATTCGAGGCGGTGGCGTGGTGGCCCAAAATGGTGTCTGAGAGGCAGTCGTGACTCATGGAGGAAGGATGGAGAAAAGAGGAGTTAGGGTTTCCAAAAGGGAGAAACGGCGCTACTGACAGGGGAAGGGAGAAGATGAAGTCATCTAGGGAGGGGGTGTATCAACAAAAAGGGGTGCACATAGTAATTCAACAAAATCATATTCATATATATTTTCAAACTCTTTTAACCCCACAAACTCATTTTAACACATCTTATACACAAAATAAAATCCCAAAAATACTCATATTTCAAATATTAATATTTTATAAAAATAAAATGAATGAATAATATATTACCAATATTTTCTAAAATTACAAACAAATACCAAATTAGCACTTTTCAATAATTCAAATGCAACTAAGGGTTCGAAACCACTAAATCTACAAATCATAATAATTAATGAAATGTACATATATTTAAAAATATATAATGTACGAAAAATACGGGTTGTTACACTCTACCCCCCTTAAAAGAAATTCTGCCCTCAAAATTTGCGTCAACATTAAGGACAAATAAAATAGGTATCATTTATCTAATGCTCATTCACCATTCTCTGAATAGCTCATAAACATATAAGGGTGACTAGACTCTCACAATTATATGAATAGAACTGACAATGACAATTGTAAGGGAAGGATGGAATACATTAACAAAGACAAGTCTTCTCAACGAATATCAAGTCACAATCTTAGAACAAGAATGAGTTTTCTTTTTCAAAAGGACGAGTTACAAGGCTTTACCTTCATGAAAATATACAATGAAAATTTCTAGGCAGAAGATAAAGAACACTCAACATCTAAAAATAGTCTTCAGTATATTCCTGAGTATAAAGATGTGTTGGCCTGACACATGCTTACAAACGGGACTCTATCGAAGTTTCTTCCTTCACGTGAATTTCCATAATCATTACAACTCAAGCAAAAGATTCATGACAAATTTTGATCTGAAGGACAATCAGAGTACCAATTATTAAAGGATTTGGTCAACTCAATTCCTCAAAGTCAATCATGAGTACCGAGGCACGAGAAAGAAACTCTCATGTGCAAGGAGTCAGAAAATCGAGTATGATTTGTGGCTTAGTGTGATGAAACTGGGACAATAACGATCTTTAAGTAAAAGAAGTACAAAATCTAGGAGACCTTAGACTGACTATCTTATTCTAACAAGTATGTCTCACAAGTTAAGCACACAATTTACTACAACACAAAAATGCACAACTACAAGTGCACAGACCAGTAGGGATCATACTATTACACATATCACACAAAATGAAATGCACAATTGGAAGATCACCAGAGTATGGAGATCGTGTAATTACAGGGATCACAAGACCACGCAGGGTTACACCAATACAGAGGTTACACCGACGCATATATTACATAAATACAAAGATTGCATGAGTGCAAAGATTATACAAGCATAGAGATCACACAAACTCGTTACCAAAGTGGCCTCAGATAGCATATGAACCTGGAGAGGGTGAATAGGTTCTTGATAATCTTCGCAAATGTTTGGCATTTTGAAAAACTTTCTAAAAATGTATTTGCCATTTACAAAAGCCATGTTACATATTTTTCATATTCTCCCCTTTACAAATTCATCTCTTTTGGCATCATTAAAAGCACAAATGAAATCACAGAGTAAGCACAACACATATTAATCAAGTACTCATGTAAAGAGTACACCATATAACATTGAGAGCATATATCACCATTCAGGTTTTCCAAAGCGTACAACACACATGGGCAAAAGAAACTTGCACCGAAAATTCCATTGCTCATAAACGGGACTTAGTACAAATTTACCAACTACCTTACATTCGGAACATGGTCACTTCAAAGTTATACACCTGGTCACACTCATCACGTAAGTTTAAATAGTATCAACATAATCATCTACATGTATCAGTTTGAAGCATCGATGTTTAGATAAGTTACAACAGATAAAATTACACAAAGCTCACTATCGAATCAGATACATATGTGAACATGGTCATTCCGGGCTTATTGTGAAAAATTAATATAAAATATATATGCAAACATAACAAAATTCACAAGACTCACGCCGCAGAATCTCATTGGATTTTGTATTACTACATGAGGGTGGTTCATATCAAATCACAATAACTGAGTTACCAATGGAATCTAAAATTCACCATCCTCAAGGGAAACATCTCTACTACAATACCAACAAACCCGAGTTTCTTTTTGTACATGAAATAGCCCACGCAAGTGCGGAAAATTCAAAAACAGTGAGGTGACAGCAAAAAATTCAGCATGAGCAATGTATATTTTTTGCTACTTTGGAGTACTCAAATGTTCACTACAAATCGTGAAATTTACCATGCTAGCTCGCAACACACATATGAATAGATCCCAAGTTGTTTTTTAACAAAAATCATAGCCTATTTTCCACCAAAAATTCGAACAGAACTGGTTTCGAAAAGTGGCGGAAGACATAATCTTTATTGGACTTCTTTTCATGGAGCATGCTAAAAAAAACAAATGATTCTAAATTTTAAAAACCACTTATTTAATCACACATGCAAGTTCATAAACTCGGTATGACATGTATCCAAGTCAAAATTCCAAGCATCACAGTGATACAAATTGGCTTTGTTTACAAGTGAAATCAAAATTCACAGTCATTAAAAATTTAAACACTACAGCTTCAACATTAATGCATGTATATCCATTCAAAACATCAAGGTATGATCATGCATAATGGAAATACCATACACGGGTCTAACAATTAAAGTCATAAGATAGGGAATGGACAAAGTGTTACAGTAAGAACGTTATAAGAATCTAAAGTCTTCAACACCTAATAGAATGCTTATGAAACATCTCAAATGAGTTAAACAAATCATAGCCTTTGTATCCTAAATGAAAGAAGTTGTTTCAATAAATGTTACTGTTGAATCAATTTTCTATGTCAGGAAAACAAACTACAAAGATTCAATCATTGCAAGCAAAGCAACCTTTCACATAAAGAAGGTACATCAAATCCTTTTAACCCTGATTCCTAAATTTTACAGGATATAATTTCCAATTCAGCCTTAAGCTTTTACAACAAATTAGTATTCAAAGGTGTCCATCTCAACAATAGGCGCTAAACAACATATAAACCGGAACTCATATAACCTTTTGACAATACTAATATCTTATAAGATTTCAGCCAAAACCAACTTGTACCAATTGACACTTTAATTCATTAGTTTATTACTCTAAACCGCCCCCCCCCCTTTTTTCTTTTTGTAGTCACAAAATCACATTATGTAGACTATAGAAAAATAGATCACAAAACTCAAATCATAGAGACCCAAAAATCACGCAACTCAAGGATCACACAGATGCAGAGTTCATACAGAAAACATGAAAGACCACATGGCACAATTCAAATTCGTCACGTCATATGCCATATACAAGAAAAATCATATTGTGCACAGGAAGGGTTCAGCAAAATTTATCACAACCATATATATTGTGTATGGTCAGCACAGGGTCATACATTCTTATGAAGTAGGTGATGTCTCTAGCATAAGACTTGTTAGGGGAAAAAAACAAGTCACACAAGCACAGAGTTCACACAGGGAAACATAACAGACACATACACAGTTCGGTAAGACCGCACTGCTCTGATTCCACTAAATGTAAAACCCTAATCCACTAATGCTATTCTTATTATAAAGTAGTATGATTTCAAATTGCTTTGAAAAAATAGCGAAGTCTCTTTTTATTCTCGAAAACTAATTATTTTTAGGATTAAAACTCTTTCTTCCGAAAGAATAACCAAGTTCATACATCTTTTCATAAATAACATGACACGTGCGAGAATCATTTTTTTGCTATGAATTCAAGTTACTAAATTTCATTTATTCATGCGAGTCAAAACCTTAAACGTTAAAACCATTATCAATTAGGGAATCGAATTCTACAAAACATTTTCTAAAATATGTATGTCGAAAATCATTTCTCGTCGATACAAAACCATACACAATTTTTACACAAATACCACAACTTAATCCAAAATACATTTACAAAACTTGACCTAATACATTTATACTTTATTTACAATTACACTTCCAAATCTCAATACAATTAATCATCTTCACACTCCCAGCCAGTTAACTGAAAAAAAATAAATGGAAAGGAATGAGATAAAAATCTCAGCGAGTGTTCCCGACACGCACGCACCTAGCAATTAACAGGCAAAGCATGCAAAGGAGGCAAGTGTTCATGCAGCACACATAACGAAGCTATAAAATAACTTGAGTCATTTAGCACATAAGACAAACCACATAAATTCAATAGCAACAAAGTTCTCATTCATACCAGCACAAGGTCAACTCATTTCAAGAGCACATAAATACAAATACATAGCAAACCAATCTCAACAACACCGAAGCTCATACTTGAAGTATGACTATTCATTTTTTTAACGTCCTGTATAGGAGTCAATTTCAAAGAAATTTGCCACTCGTCAGCAGACTTGTCATGGCCACACGCGAGTGGACTTGTCACAAAGTATTTGCCACTAATAGTGGACTTGACACAGAGTAGTTGCCATTTACGGTGGACTTGTCACAGAGTGGTTGCCACTTACGGTAGACTTGTTATAGAGTAGTTTGCCACCAATGGTGGACTTGTCATAGAGTAGTTGCCACTTACGGTGGACTTGTCACAAGGTAATCACAAGGTAACAAATAATTCATTATTACAACGCTAAGCTTTGGAAATCGTCATGGTTAAATTCTATCATGTATCACACTCAATTCATAGGTACCAAAAGTCAATAATTAATGAATACAACGATTTCAACGAATATATGGCATATTATCATTATCAAGGCATGCTTACACAACCATTCACCAAAGGATTCAACAAGAGTATCAACCGATAATTTATTTCATCAATTATACTCACACGTAAACTCAGTCAGGTACTATCAAGAATACACATATTCATACTATTCAGCATGTTTCATTGCTCCTTCAATGAACAAGCACCCAGACTCACATAGAAATATATAATCATAATTACACCATTGCTCATACAATAGTAACAACACAAAACACAGAAGGACACGTTCGGGGTCACGGGGTACCCCAAACAAAAGAAATACTCACCTTTGTTGACTCAATAATTATCCGCATTGTTCCACACCTTCAAGATAGTCCAGCAGCGGCGTCACAGTTCCCGTTCATGTTTTTGACTCTCCATTCTCGCAGGTGGTGACAGCAAAGATCTCACCGGCGCCGAATCATCACAGGCAATCACAAACAACCATAAAATAAATAAAATAAGTCAATTCAAATACAGTTCAAGGCCAAGTGAATAATTAGATATTCTCAAAGGCAGATTGCTCACCCAAAACGCACGGGAAGGACAGGGGTCAAATTTTGAAGTGTCTCTGTTCGTGATTCCAACTTGACGGAATGGAAGGAAACTTGGCGATGAGTCCAAAGCAAGTCTCGGTTCTTCAAAAGATCACCGGAGTGGCCAGAAACGTGACCAAAAGCGGCAACCACGGGCAAAACAGGTTCGTCATCAACTGTGACGGAACGACAAACTATTTACGAAATCAGAAAGCTCTCATGGCGAGGATTCCAAATACAGTCTCCGTTTTTGCCGATGACACTCGTGTTGGTCGGAATCGAGCTTCAAAGGTGGCGGTGTTCATGGTGGTTTTTCCTTTCGGGCACCATTTTTGTGAAACAAGAGGTGGTTCCTATAGCCCAAACGACGAGGACTCTAGCTATGGTGTTGGTTTTTCGAACCGTTGCACGTGGAGGTCAGAAATCAAGCTCAAAGGTTCAGCCATGGAGGTTCATGGTGGCTTCAATGGCGGATTTCGTGGAGGAAAAGCTCGAAATTGATGGAAGGCCATCCAGGGAGAAGAATAGCAACCAAAGAACAGTTGGTCACGACGATTTGGGAGCCTGTAAGGCTACCCGTCACAGCCATAGCAGCTGCGTGGAGTTTCACGACGAGTGAGAGGGGAAGGGAAGTTGCGTGGCAGTTCGTGGTGACTCAAGGAGGTGGTGTAGTGGTCTAAAACGGTGCCTGAGAGGTAGCCGTGACTCATGGAGGAAGGATGGTGAGAAGAGGAGTTAGGGTTTCTGTTCCAAAGTGGAAACGTAGAAGTGGCCGGAGTCACTGAAATCACCGCGTGCAGTGATGATGACGACGGAGAAATGGTGGTGGGGTACCTGCAAAAGGTACTCTGACGCTCAAGTCAGTATCTATCTGATGAGGTCAATATGATGTAATGAATGCGTACCTTACTTCATCGTGGGCCCTCCTTATATATGATTCCTTTTAGGGTTTAGAGTAAATGGACGATGATTGGGCGAGCATGTCAGGTACGATCTGCTGTGGTCCGTTGATCAGATCGACGGTCCCAGTTCGGTAGCGTAAAGGCAACGAGAAATAGGGACCGTTGATGGATTGAACATCTCAAATCGGTAGTCGCTGACTGGTTGCAATCAGCTAGTGGTGTTGGGCCGTGTAGGTGGTTTTTCGGAGGAATGGGCCTTGGCCCAGTCCGGAACAGTTGCCCCCTATGTCGATGTCTGAGAATTATAAGATGTCGACTTAAGTAAAGTTTTATTCAGATTATGACTTCGGTTTAAACGATAGTCCAACGGGATTTCGGAATATAGGTACGTCAAACTGAAGTGTGTCTTCCCATACGCCATCGAAGTATAATTTTGGACATGTCATTGAAGCGTATTCTGGATGTGTCGACGAAGTGGGACTTCAGATATACCGCAAAAGTATGACTTCAGAAAGATTATTACCGTACACGACACACATCGCTGCCTGGTGACGGTTTCTAGGGTCTTCTATGTCATAAACCCTAATCAACGCGTCACTTCAATCGTTTCAAAGCGAAAGAAAGGCCTCGTTTTGCGTGCGAGCGGCATGTCAGTCCTTCAATCGAGGCGACGCTTGGATTAATGTGCCATTTAATGCAGGTAATCATTATTCTGGTTCTATAAATAAGAGGAGGAGGCCTTCATTTGGTACTTTGTTATTCTCCTCCTCCTCTGCGCATTTTGGATCCTTGGAGAGCTTGGGATTTCTCCTTTTCCTCTTCATTTTTGCATTCATGGTTCTTCACCTTCAACGTTTTACCCTCAACACTCCAGGTATGTTCTTCCCTCTACCACCTTGTATATTTCCTGCTGGTTTCTGGGTATAGCCACCACGGAGGTTGGCCAAGATTCCTTTCTCCCACGGTGACCCACTGTTTATAGGGGGTTTGTTATGCCATTATTTTTTAATTTCACTATGAGAAACGAGAGTTTCTGGGGTGGTTATGGGTTTTCCGGCGAAGTTATGAGTTTTTCGGTGAGAGTTATGAGTTTTTCGGTGGAAGTTATGAGTTTTTCGGTGAGTGATGCTAGACTGTTGGTTTATAGAGAGTGTCTAAGAGGTCCTTTCTTTCGGCAGGTTGGAGCTGGGAAAACCAAAGGACCCCAAAGGTAAAAGAGGATATTCGCTCCCGACCAACGCTGATTGATATTCATGGGTGTTAGATGACGCTTTGTGCGCCCAATTGATGTTCAGTAACGAGAAAACATTGGCCAAATTCCTGCCATATTTGTACATCGGTCAAGGCAAAGGAGAGCTGAACAATTGGGAAGTGATATCTCCCGGCAGCAATTATTGGATATGTGTGGAACCTACCAATGATGAAGACTTGTTCTTGCCTAAGCATAAGATATATTTCACCGAACAGGGAGTTCGGTTACCGGTCACTAACTTCTAACTCGAGGTCCTAAATCATTTGCAGGTTGCCCCTTCTCAACTTCATCCTAACACGTGGGCATTCATTAGGAGCTTCAAATTGGTTTGTTCATACCTCGGCATCCCTGTCCTCGTGAGTGTGTTCTTCTATTTCTTTTCTCCCCTTGGTTCATCGGAAAAGAGCAACGTACCGCAGGGGTGGTTGTCATTGAAACTGAAGATAAGGCTCATCGAAGCGTATAGTGACTCTGTTCGAGGGTTTAAGCGCACGTTCTTCTTCTTGAAGCCCTTGAATTGGTCGTCTAAGAAGTATAATTGGTCATCTAAGAAGTGTCTTATCAGGAAAAAGAAAGAAGGAGGTATAGAGGAGTTAGTTCGACCTTACTGGAGTTAGGACCATTTCTTCGTTGAACGTAAAAAGTTCAGTACCTCCAAAAATGCTTTGGATGACCAGGATGTTGAATGTGTGAATCGACTAAAGGAGTTTACTCCCAAAGTCTGGGAAACTTCGTTAGGTCAAAAGATCACACACCGTTACGTGAGTAGCCAGGTGTTGATAAGCTGTACTTCAGAGGTCGAGGCTAAGGAGTGTTTAGGTAACTTAATACATTACGCACGCTATTGTTTCTCTATCAGATCGTGGTTTTTAACGTTTGTTTGCCTTTTTGTTTTCAGGTGCAATGGCCAATATCGCAGCCTTGAACGAGTTCCTTAAGAAGAAAAAGAATGAGATCTTGGGAGGTGCTCTTCGGTCGACCCCTTGGGGAGCTCTTCGGCGGGCTCGCCCTCGGCAGCTATGGCGGTTCCCTCGTCACTGGCTTCTAACCGTGTTGTTACTCCTACTTCGGAGAATGTGGAGACTCCCGAAGTCGAGGATATTTCGGCCCCATCCTCCCAAGGTGGGAGGGGAAAAGATACCATCCCTGAACAGGTCATCCCCCATCGAAACGGCAAAGGAGGGATGCCGAAAAGATACCACTTAGCCGTTTGGAGAAGGTCACTAGAAGTGGCGACTTCTCGGGAAGCGACGGTCCTGCTGTGTGGACGCATCCCCACGCCCTGTCTTTGGAGGAATTAAGGCACTATACTTCGACAGAGGCCAAAATTTACCTCTCGAACTTGTCGAGTTCAGCTTCAGGACTCATTCTTAGAATGTGCTAGCTGGATGGTTCGAAGTTTGAACCTCCTGGTGCACACTGTCGAGAGCAATGCAGCGCTTAAGAGAGAAAATTCGGACTTCAAGAGTTCGGCAGAGAAAATCAAAGCTCCTGCCGAAGATCTCCAAAAAAGAGAGGCTAAGATGACCGATCTGGAGAACAATTTCAAGATCGTACGGACAAGTTGGATAATGCTAGAAAAGAAGTCGTTGCATTAGGTCAAAGGGTCCTCGACCTCACCAAAGAGCGCGATCAAGCCCTTTCCGATAAGAAGACTCTTCAAGCTGAGAGAGACGAGTTTCTCAAAGAAAAATAGAAGTTTTAGAAGGACCTGGAAGAGGCTAGGACAGCTCTCACTTCGGCTAACACTGAGAAAGATAAGTTTGCAAAGATTGCTAGGGAGTTCGGGGATCAGCAATCCGAGACTGTTGTCGACCAAATTTGCCTTCTCTATCCGACCATCGACGTGGGCATTTCTCGGTTGTTCAGTAGGGGTGTTGTCGATGAGAATCTGATCATTGACCCCAAGACCATGGAACTCCTTTATGAGGCGGCGCCTACGTCGAAGGCCATGGAAAAAGATGTCGATGGAGTTGGAGTGAAGACCTGGGATGCCAGGGTTTTTGTAACTTGTCTAAATTTCTGAACCATTTATGATTTTTGACCTCTTTGGAGGGTTGTTTGTAAATAATGTGTAACACCCGTATTTTTATAATACGTTTTTTAGCGTTATTATAGTGTATTTTGGTCATATTTATGCTATAATAAGCAATTTTTTGTTCGCTAAGTAAGTGATTTAAATAAATCAAGATCAAATTGAATTTGAGAATTAATATTTTATATTAATTCATGGTTCGAATATCGTCGAAAAATTCTAACGAAGTTTCGTCGCGATTCGAATCGCCGGGCAGTTTTGCGTAGATAAAATTTTAAGTGAACCCCAATTCGATGAAAATCGAATCATAACTTGTCGTGATTATTTTTGAATGTTTGATAGTGTTTTTATTATTTACAATAAAATAATATCACGCGGTGAATTAATTTCTCGCTAAATTAATTTTCGCGATTTTATCGGCTAGTAATTAATCGGTAACGCGGTTATTTGACGCCGTGTTTTAGCAACCCTTAGACTCTAGAATTAAAGGGTAATCATGAGAGATGTGAGATTAGATGGGTAGGATTAGATGATGTGATTAGCATATTGCTTTATTGCTAGGTGTCATTATTTGTGTGATTAATATTAGTAATATTTTTTTTACTACATTATCTTATTTAAACTATGCTTAAATTATTTTTAAGCTAATAAAAAGAAAGGGAACCCCTCCCAGCAGCCCCATTTTCGTGACCCCCTTCTCTCTACCCTCACATCATCTTCATCTTCAACTTTTAGTGAGAGAAGCCCTCCACCTCCATGGCTTCCAAGCTTCTCAACTCTTGAACTACTTCACCTTTCCTCTTCATTTTTTTTTCTCGCTACCAACTTCTTCTTCCCTTCACCCTCATCTAGTTCATCATCAAGCTTTGGAGAAGCATTTCCTCCTCCAAAACAGGCACCATTGGCCGCGAGCATATAGGAGGGAGGAGGTGGTGCTCTTTTCTTTTCCTTCTTGATTTTTATGCTTGTTTTGGTGTTGTTGTGTTGTTTGATCATGATTAAATGATGGAGATGAGCACATAAGTCCCTAATCTTAGAACCCTAGGCGCAAGCAAAAAGGGGAAAAGAAGGGTAGTGTGATCTTGATGAACAATCATGAAATTAATTGTTGTTTCTATCTTGCTAGGTATTGTTCTTGTTGTTGTAGCACATAGTTTTGGAATTAGAAGTTGTTTGGGTAATTTTTATGATGAACACCCATTCTTGACAAAGAGGGATTTGGGGTAATTAAATTGTGAACTATGAAATTAGTTTATGATTCTTTCTTAATTAATGATGTTGTTGTTGTTTTAGCTACTAGTTTTGGATTAGGACTTGGATTGAGCAAACTGTTGTTGAAAACCTATTCTTTAAAGAGGGGAAATGTAGGTTTTGATTGTTGAAGCATGCATCTAGTTGTTGAATTATATACTTTGGGTGGTTTTAATTGCTATTGGAATGGTCATGTATGCTTAAGTAGAAGAGTTAGTATATTATTTGTGAAAAATTGGTTCTTGAGGGACTAAAATAGCATGTAGAACTTGATTGGTGGTCCTCTAATTATTAGCATTGTTATGCCCATGATTAAAATGTTTTGATACCTTGAAGTGTAATTGAATGACATGGAAATGGTTGTTAGTTTGTAAAAAGAAAGTTTTGCAAATTTTTTTATAGAAAAAGGGGTGATGGCTGAGAGCCCTATAAGGGTGGTTGGAAGGAAAATTATTTTGCAAACTTGTTTATAAGGATTGTATTGATGTGTTATCAAGCTTTAGAAAATTATAGAAAAGATTTGGTTCCATTTGGATTTGTTTTGAAGTTTTAAGGCTATGAAGCATATGAGGTGATTTGGGATCCTTGAGACCCAAGGTACCTAGTAGAACCTTAACTTAAAGTTTTAGATAAAATGAAGTTGATTTTAGTATTGAATTGTGTTTCAAAATTTTAAAGGACTTGAACTTAGTTAGTAGAACGTTATTTTTTCAACTTATGCATATTTCAAGAAAAATAATGTTGCATTATGTTTTAGTTCTCAAAAGATAATTCTTTGCTTAAATATTGCAAATATGAGACTTAATATTTTAAATTAAATTCTAAGTGGGAGTGTTTGGTTTAGGAAAGGGTTAGGTTTGAGAGTCTAAGGTTTTGAGTTAAGTTTTAGCTTGTGCTAAGTTTACTCGTGGTGATAGGAGTTGCGGATCCGGAGATCGTGCGACGTGGACCCGAGACTTGCGGTACCCCGTTAGCAAACAACTGTGGTAAGGGCAACTTTAGATATTGATAGGAATTTAATTTTCAACCTTATGTGAAGAAGTCTGAGAACCTCAGGGTTCGAAGTGAGGGTCTCGTACCCCTTCGACTTTTATTTCTTAAAATTGTAATTATGATTATTTAGTGGGCTTGTCTGCAAGTGGTTGGCAGCTGTCCCCAACCCCCCATACTTGTTTGATTTCCTCTCTGTCAACTCCACTGAGTTGTAGAGGGATGAACTGAATTGTCAATTTGCGTTGTTTGCTGAGTTGTGATTGGTTGAAATGAATTGCTTATACTGCTAAACTGTTTCGCACTATATTGAGCTTGACATGAATATTATTTGATATGCGGTTAAATAATTATTCAATTCGCTTCGTGAATTATTGTATGCGGTGACCTATTCATTGGAGTGCTAGAGTTTAGTCAAGTCGTTTAGTTGTCGTGATGTTTTTGAGCTTTGATCCGATTAACCTAGGGTGCTAGGATCCCCTAAACGGCTCCGGCTGGTTCTTCGGCAGCTTAGCTAGACGTCGTAGCATCAAGAAACCTAAGCTGAATGTCCTAGGGTGAGCGGAGAGTACGGCTGCTATCCAGTGGATGGATCGGCGTTACTTTCTAGAAATTATCGAGTGTCGTGAGAATATGAGTCGTGAGTTGAGTTTTGTGAGAGTCTTGAGTTGCGTCTTGAGTACTGTGCAAATAGTTGTTTTTGCCTATTGTTATGATTGTTATTCCCTGATCTATTGAGAAGTTGACCCTTTCCCATGGTGCCTTCAACCAATGATGGTGACCCAGGCGATGACGAAGGGCGTGCTGATACTGGCGATGAGGACATCGTCGGAGATCATCTTTGATTTTCCAGATATTGAGATGTCTGCGGTGATGGAGTTCGACCCCTTCTCTCGTCGCATTGTTTATACAGGGGATGTTGTACAGAGCTTTCGAGAGGGTGGTATGGTAGTGAGACAGGAGACTTCACAGCACACAATGAGCTTCCCGATTCGGATGATGCAGGTGGTGGATGCTTGGCGAGTTATTCAAGGAGAGAGGACTATGCCAGCATCATCTTCCTCACCAGAGGGACCCCTCGAGATCCCGAGGCGTACAGCTTCCCGACTTGCTTCCCGAGGACGAGGACCGAGGGTTCGATGGACCGCTAGTAAGAGTGTGATCAGGCGTGGGACTACAGGAGCTTCTACTTCCAGGGCAGCTGTTACTCCGAGTCCTTTGGCAGAGCCTGAGCCAGAGCCAGTAGCAGAGCTGGCCTCCCCCATGCTTGATAGGACCCCTACTTTGCCGGTGGACCCTCCACATGTGTGTAGTGTGTGCGGAGAGGTGGGTTGTAGCGGTGCAGGTGCTGTGGAGGATGTGCTAGCAGGAGAGGATGTGCCGGAGGACGTACTAGCGGCTGTACCTTTTATTGATTTGACTGGAGCGGACCCGATGGACGATGAGGAGGAGGAGGATCCATCTGAGGATCCGGATAGTTATCTATAGTCGTCTTGTTGTCTAATTGTTTGTTTATGTTATTTTGGATGACTGTAGTATTTGTTTTGGTGTACAGTTTGTCTGATGACCAGTCGGGCTTGATGGATGTTTTTTTTTTGTACTACAGGGTAGACTGGTGGTTTAATTTTGGAGCAGCCCCCTGCATGGGTGTCTGCTGGGAGTACCCCCGGGGTATGATTGCTCTCACGAGGATCTTCATACCATAGGTGTATTCTCTCGTACATTTTAATGCTCTGCTTATTTTGTACGTACTGTTTATGCAGACTTGGTTATGTATATATGTATGTATTCCAGTGCTTGAGTCTTGTGTCTTAGTTTGCACCATGTTTCCAAAGGACACAAGAGCACTATTTTAAAAATGCATCGCATACAGGTTTAGTTCTAGTTTAGTAGCGGTCCGGAAATGGGTCGTTACACAATGTCTTTATGTAACTTTAACATATCAATCTATTTCGCAATGCGCTTTCCAATCTCGTTCCGATTTAGTTTCTTCGGAGTTGGTTCCAATTTATTTCCTTCGGAGTTGGTTCCGATTTGTTTCTTTCGGAGTTCGTTTTCATTTATTTTCTTTGGAATTGGTTCCAATTTATTTCTTTGGAGTTGGTTCCAATTTATTTCCTTCGGAGTTGGTTCCGATTTATTTCTTCGGATCCGGTTTATTTCTTCAGAGTTGGTTCCGATTGGGTTTCTCGGAGGGTCCAACCCAGCCAAAGGGTGATCCTCCTCCGCCCCGATCTTAGGGAGTGTATTCCCTTCGACGGGTGAATGCTATTTCGGTGTGACTTGTCCTGGAAAGACTGGCTAGGTCGATCAGGCAGTCTACCCCGTGTTCCTCAGATGCCGCCTTTGAGGCTCGTCGGGAGTGTTATTTACGCCCTGAGCTCCTACGAAGCGTGTACTGGGAGTCAAAAACTTCGGTGTCGTTTACCAAAATGAAGGTGTTGATGTTCTAATCAGCCCTTGCTTCTTTTTCCCTAACACAAGAAATGGCATTAAAAGTGGAACTTGTACTGCATATTGATGTCATATTACGATTTTGATGAAAAACTGTAAACAACATAACAAAACTTGTCATAGGATTGCTCAAACATGAAGGATTGCACAAACTTGTCGTAGGTAAAAAAATAAATAAGGAGGAGTACTATCAGTAGTTGATCCTGGTCGTGGAAGTTGGATTCAACTGTATTACTTACGAAGCTTTGTTGCGTTCCAAGTATAGGCGATAGCCCTTCCTTGGAGATCTCCAGCTCAACTCACCGACCTCGACCGAAATTACCGCTTCCGACCCGTAAGTTAGTCGGAAAGGTGTTTCTCCTGTCGACAAATGTGGAGTTGTCTTGTAAGCCCACAGAACCTGAGGCAGTTTGTCGACCCATCTGCCCTTTGCTTCATCGAGGCGTCATCGAAGACCACGCAAGATTACACGATTTGCTGCTTCTGCCTGCCCATTTGTCTGAGGGTGTTTGACCGAAGTGAAATGGTGTTTCACATTTAGGACGGCTAGCATCTTCTGAAATTGTTGGTCGATGAACTATGTGCCGTTGTCGGTCACCATGACCTCGGGGCTCCCGAACCTGGCTAGGATTTGGGAGTTGAATAATTTGATCAAGTATTTTGCAGTTATTTTTGCAAGAGATTGGCCTTCTACCCACTTTGTAAAGTAATCTACTGCTACCGCTAAGAACTTGATCTGCCCAGGGGCCAAAGGAAATGGGCCCAGAATGTCTATTCCCTACCAGGCGAATGGCCATGGAGAAGATAGGATAGTCAGTTCGGCAGAGGGTGCGACGTGGACATCAGCATGCCTCTGGCACTGTCACATTTTTTTACATACTCCTTGGCATCGAGTTCCATAGTCGGCCAATAGTATCCCGCTCTCAATGTTTTCTTTGCCAAGGTTCTTCGGCCTAAGTGCTGCCCACATATACCTTCGTGGATTTCGACTAGCACATAATGTGCTTCTGAAGTATCGAGACACTTCAGCAGGGGTATGGATGTGACACCCTTAACCCCATTTTGAATAAAAATAAAATTTATTCAAATAAATAAAAGAAAATTTGATACGCATTGAATTTTCAAATAATCATCCATTAAAATATCTCTTGCGGAAATAGCATAAAAATTTAAACTAATAAAAATTAACATAACAAACTTTAATCCACGTAAAATTTCAATGGTACGAAAGTATTTCATCTCGATAAAACTTCAAGTCAAATCCCTTTTTTTTCAAGTAAGTAACACGAGCATTTATTTAGAATTAATTCCGATAGAGCTGAATAAACCAAATAAACACCCCCCAAAAATATTTCTATCACATTATCTCAGAGCTATTACATAACCTGAATAAAATCAAAGAAAATTACGTAGTTCAAACTAACAACAAAAGCAATGTCATAAAATAAAGTTCAGCAGGCAAACAGAGAGGGGTGAGTACGTTGTGATCGAGTTGTGGTGATATTTAGAGAGAGTAAGTGAACAAAATAGTATACTTATATATATAAAAATATATGCAATTATAGAAACTTAATTCACATAAAAATACACCACGTCACATACTCATAAAACAACTATCACATGTAAATTCACAAGTACTCATAGATAAAATTCACCATTTTTCAAAACCACATAGTTATCTCAAGAAAAATGCAGACACTAGCAACACTACTTCATATGCATGTGGTACCATCTACTACTCTGGGAAGTCGCCTACGAGTACATATTTAGTTTATTATAGAAATTCACCGCAATGGTGACTACTCTATTACCGCATACTCTCGACTAGGAACGATAATGTCCGGTGACTGTCAAGGTAACTGAGTCTGATAAGTGGTCCCCAGTCCAAGGCGCGACACTCAAACTATTAGGGACCACAAACTCTGGCTTCTCACCTCCTAGGCCGAGATATTACCATGCAGGCTCACTCCTGTTGGCCTCCACCTTTCATTTCCATGGTGCTTCCCCCCATCCTATCAGAAGGTTTGTATGACAATCAAACACACAAGGTCGGGTTTCCTGCAAACATCATAGTTCAATTTTTCATCGATAATCCATCATGGCCCATATGGCTAGGATCATCTAACAAGGAATGACTCAAGTCCCATTATGGCTACTAATAGCTAGGTGACTTGCACACAAGATCATTTATCCTTTCAAGGTCGTTGCCACAAACGTGGACTTTTCACATTTATTGTCACAAATTACTAAGCGGATTTAAAGAAATAAATTACAGGGAATCAATGATTTGCCTTAAAAATTATTATCTCTTAATCATATAAATAAAATCTATAGAAAACAGCAAAGCATAAAAACTGCACAACATGTAATTCACCATGTAATTAAAATTCGTGGAAAACAACAACAGCACAAAAAAGCAACAATATATAACTAATGTTGTAATTCGAATTTGTAGAAAATAGCGACATCATGAAAACAACAGCAGTATGTAATTAATCATATAATTAAAATTCGCAAAACAGCAACAACACATCACTAATTATGTAGTTAAAATTCGTAGCAACAGCAACAGCAAATAGCAGAAACAAAAACTACACAGCAAGCAGAAACAGCAACAAAAAAAACTGCACAGCAGCAAAATTCGCATAGCAGTAGAAAAACAGCATTTCTTTATATAGTTCATGAATTCCGACACTACTAATTATCACGAAAGTTAACGAACATGTCAAGCATTAAAACAGAATTTTTTTACTAACACTCACATCATCTGTAAACAGTCATGCCCACCATATAAATCATCCAAAACAGTGATTATATTGTATATAATCATTCAAAACAGAATTATTTTCAATCAATTATCACACAATGGGGTTCAAGGACAACCCCTTTACCTATTCCCTCAAATATCCCCAACCACAATAATCTCCCCCTTACCTTAAGGTTAGAATCGAGTTTGACACGTAGGGATAGAAGGAAACGGTATCTCACGACAGTCCTTTGGGAAAAGGATCGCTACGAAAACAAAGGAACACATAGAAATCGTTAGAATTCGGTTTTGAGGTTGAAATCCTAGCATCAACAAGAGGGTGAGAGCCTTACTAATAAGTTTGAATCGATGAAGCTCTGTGATGGGAAGACAACGTGACCTCGTTTTTCTCTACAGCGTCACAAAGAAATTGATCGGTCTAGTTTGCCCAATCTCCTCTATGGATGAGAGAAGATGAGGGAAGTGAGGCAAAGGGAAAAGAGAGGCACCTAGGGTTTGTGTTTCTGTTGTAAGGTGAAAATGAGGGTCTTACTAAGTCTACATAGGTCAAAATGGGCTTAGGGGTGGTTGTGGGTCAGAATTATACAGCCTTGGGTGGTAGAAGTGGGAAAAAATGAAATAAAAACGTTGTTGTCATGGTAAAAACATCTTGCACAGATAGCAGATACTATTCTGGTCATATATTGATCTAAGAGTGTCCGATTGAGGAGTTCTTTATTGTGTTAGAAAGCTAAAACAATTTCCTACAAATTCCTCTCTAATGGTCATGATCAGAATCAGACTCTAAGTTGGTCAAAAAGTCAGTGTAAGTTTACTCAAGCATTCCAAAAGCTACACTTGGACAGCATTGACTCCGAAAAACTTATCTTGAGTTCTAATCATCGGATTTGAGTCAAACTAAAGCCAAATAAAAGTTGATAGAAATATCTACAACTTTCATGAAGATGACTAAATCCAATTTAGTCGTTAAAGGGTTCTAAAATACAGAGTACGATGACTGAATTATTTCCCGAATCAAAGCAAGTCTTGAACTCCCTCAAATGTGTCCTAACTTGTGCACTTTGGTTCCAAATTAACCCTAATGGATTCCTAAACACTTTTATATACTCTTAAACCATTATTAAACATAATCTCACATTAAAATTTAATCCACACATAATAATCAAAAATTAGCATGAAATGGTCTATAAAAATGAAGGGTGTATCTGTAAAGAACAGGGGCGTACACAATAAATCAGTAGAATTCATTTTTATACATCTTTAAAACTTTTTAACCCATCAAACTCATTTTTAACACCTCTTTAACCCAAAATATTTTCCCAAAATAAATGACATTTCAAATACTAATATTTCATAAAAATAATATATTAAATAATATATTACCGCAATTTTCTAAAAATACAAATAAATACAAATTCACACAAAGCATCATATGATCACTTATCAAATCAAAACATAGCATACCAACATCTAATAAATAATTACAGAAATAAAAGAAGAAGCGAAAATATGGGGTGT
This sequence comes from Calophaca sinica, assembly GCA_037113605.1. Lineage (NCBI taxonomy): Eukaryota > Viridiplantae > Streptophyta > Magnoliopsida > Fabales > Fabaceae > Calophaca > Calophaca sinica. Next base: position 91,924,383 of record CM073730.1, read on the forward strand.
TACAATAGAGAAACCCCTCCGGTATAACTTCCCTTCTATAATGGAAAATGAGCATGCTCTTCTGCGGAGCTTGGATGCCTCTTTTGGTTCTACAGGTATTTCCCCCAAATAAAGGAGCTTCCAAATCGGCGTCATCAAAGAGTCTTTGAAGTCGATGTTTGAAATTGAGAGGCTACGCATATAAGTCGCGGTGCCGACTTTCGGTGCTTCAGTTGAGGGGGAGTTTTCGGTCATAGAGTCATGGACACTGGGAGTGGTCAACGTCTCCTGGATTACCGACTGGTGCAAGGTTGGCATCTTTGCACTTGCGGGCTTAGAGAGAATGTCGGCTCGTACGTTCTGCTCTCTCGGCACATGTATTATCTCAGCTTGCACAAACCGGCTCATTAACGTTTTCACCCGGGCGAGGTATTTCTGTAGCAACAGATCCTTAGCTTGGTAATTGCCATTGACCTATGAGACGACGAGTTACGAGTCGAAATGAACGACAACACGTGCCACACCAAGTTCGTTGGAAAAGGTGAGTCATAAATACACGACTCGTATTCGGCCTGGTTGTTTGAGGTGGGGAATGCGAATGCCAGGGAGTATTCAACGACTAAACCGTCCTCATTCTCAAGGATTAGACCAGCTCCGCTTCCCTTTGGGTTAGAAGACCCATCAACGAAAACTATCCATTTTCCTGCTGGCGACGATGATGACTTCAGAGTGAGCTCTACCACGAAGTCGAACTCGGAAAGTTCAACGGATCACTTGATCATGCGACCTACGAGATCAGGTCGGTATAGTATTTGTTTTGCCGACTGGTCGGTTCTGACCACGATGCGGTGAGAAAGGAAGTATTGACGAAGTCTTCGTGCCGACACGATGAGAGCTAGAGCCACCTTCTTGACTCGCTGGTACCGCAGTTCGGGTCCCTGGAGGGCTTTGCTGATAAAATATACTGGTTTTTGTCCGTCGGTGTCTTCCCTTACTAGGACGGCACTCAAGGCCTCTTCGGTCATGGACAAATAAAGATACAACGTCTCCCCTTCTAGGGGCCTATTCAAGACTGGTGGAATGGAGAGGATCTCCTTCAATCGGGTAAAGGCTTCTTAGTACTCCGGGGTCCAACGGAAAGGGACTTCCTTCGTAAGCAGTTTGAAGTAAGGGAGTGCATGTTGTGCCGAGGTTGATATGAATCTGGTTAGCACTGCCATCATCCCGGTCAATCGTTGCATGTCTTTTTTCGAGATCTGTTCTTTTATTTCGGTGATTGCTCGGCATTTGTCCGGATTGGCTTCAATTCCTCTTTCGGTCAAATAAAACCCAAGGAACTTCCTTGCCCTCACACCGAAGGTGCACTTGTCTGGGTTCAAGCGCATGTTGTGTTTGCGGAGCTCAGAGAAAAATTCAGCAAGGTAGGTGACGTGGTCTTCGTCCTGGACGGTTTTGATGATCATATCATCCATGTAGACTTCGAGTACTATCTCGATTTGTTTCTGGAAGACTTTGTTTATAACACCCCTTTTTCGGGGTGCTACGGTGTAACCTAATCTAATGCTGAAAACATTTGATACTAGTTTGTTTTCAGTAAAAAGTACTCTTCTGTTATTCACAATGGAAAATAGGAGTACTTTTTTTTCTTTTTCTTTCCTTTGTAAACCCTTTTCAAAAATGAGACATGAAGAGAACTACAATTTCAAATGATGAGAAATCAACCTTTTATCAAATATCAGAGTATAATACTTGATATTGAATGCATCACATACAATAAAACATACCATGATCATTTACTAAACAATACCCTAAGCTAAGCTGGCCAACAACTATTGAATCTTACTGAGAACCATTCAGCAAGATCCGAACATAGAGCACTCAGAGAAATCTTTCTTTACTGTCTCATTCTTCAATGCTCCTGGAAAGGACGGAACTGCAGCAGCAATGTGAAACTTCATCTGGTAACATCCATGAGAATTTCCAATCCAACAATAGTGCAAGGGTGGATTCTTTGTCCACGAGTTTATCATAAGCTATGTCGCGTGCAAACGATATATATATATATATAATACAAGAACATGCCTTTTGTAACACCCATATTTTCGCGATACGTTAATTAGCGTTATTTAGTGTAAAATTTACGCTGTAATAAAGCAATTTCTTGTTCTCTGAGTAAGTGAATTAATTAAATCAAGATCAAACTATATTTGAAAATTAATATTTTATATTAATTCACGGTTTGAAAATCGTCGAAAAATTCTAACGAAGTTTTGACGCTGCTTTCAATAGCCATGTTTCACCGCAGATAAAATTATAAATGAACTCCGATTTCGATGAAAATCAAATCGTAACTTATTGAGACTATTTTTGAATATTTGACATGATTTTTATTATTTATAATTAAATATTTTCACGGGATGAATTAATTTCTCGTTAAATTAATTTTCACGAGTTTATCGGTAACACGGTATTTCGTCGCCGTGTTTTAAACAACCCCTAGACTCTAGAATTAGAGGGTAGCATTGAGGGAAGTGAGATTAGGTGAGTTGAGGGAGTGATGGGATTGGTACCTAATAAAGTTTTTTTTTAGTCACATGTGTGCGGTTTTTAATTAAAAACTATTACTTAAAATGTTTTTGTTACCTACTAGTATTTTTAATAGATTACTTAAGTGAAAAAGAGGTTTCTGAACTCCCACATTCTGAACTCCCAGTGTGAACCCCCACCTCCTTTGCTCTCTTGATTTCCTTTCTTCTTCTCCAAGAGTTCATGACTTCCATGGCCAAAAACCTCCACTTCCATTGAGTTTTTCAACTAACTTCCTTCATCAAACTTGTTGCAAATCACCACCTCAACTTAGATCTTCATTATCACCATCATCCAAGTAAGAAAAATAATTTTCTTTCCTCTGTTTTTGAAGCTGAAATCGCAACAGTTCCCTCCCCATTTGAGCTTGATTTTTGTTCCCAAATCTTGTATAAATGCTAGGTTTTCTTCTCCATTCCATTACCTATGTTTCTAACCATCTAAATGAGCTTAAAATCAGAATTTTCTCACCCTTCTTGAACCCTAAAACCAGCGCTAAACAGCCCCATTATTATGTTGATCTAGTTGTTGTTTTTAATGAAAATTAATTGATGATTATGTGGTTGTTTGTTGGTGTTGATGATGAATATAAGGATATGAGCACTTCTAATGTCTCTTTGGTACATATGGGTGAAAACCCTAAGTATGAAGAAGAGGGTCATGGTGTGATCTTTGATGAGTCAACTAATTAAGTAGTTAATTGTGTTGTTAGGGATTGTTTGATGCTTGTCTAAGTTATAGTTTTTTTATTAAGCATGAATGAATTGTTGTTTTTGGAAATTTGCCTATTCTTGAATCTTAAGACATAAGTGGCTTTGATGTTAAATCTTGAGCTTAAGTATTTGATAACATGTTTAGGATGGTTTTGGGGCTATTGGAATTGTTTTGATGAAAGTTGAATGTGTAGTTTAAATTAAATAGTTGTAACATGGTAGTTTAGTTATATTTTTAATTCTTGAACCATGCTAATTTGTAGCTATGATGCTTGGTCATGTATTGAATGGTTTATTAAGGGTTTAGAAGTATTTTTAAGGTTGCTAGAATCATTTGCATGAATTAGTATAAAAACTAGCTTATGGTTTATGAAAAATTGGGTTATGGAAGACTAGACATGGTTATTGACTTTGATGAAATGACCTTTGAATTAATAAAAATGAGTTAGCCTTGAGTCTTTAAATTTTTGGAAAAAAAAATGTTGAGAAAGAATTTTTAGAAACCCTGGTTTTGATTTGCTTTTAGTTTATGCCTTAACTATGTATTGTAATGAGCATGCTTAGGTTATTAAATTTCGGTTTATGTTCATTATTGAACTAGAAAAAATGTGGGTTCTAGTTGTGGGTCTTTGCCTTGAATTATTTAATTAAATTGTTGGGGTGATTTAATTGATTTTTGAAGTGTGTGATGCATATTAGAGTTAAAGTTTTTAGTGAGCATGAATAAATTGTTATTTAAGGTTTGCCTATTCTTGAAACTATAGAAAAATTGAGTTGTGATGTATAACTTTGTGTTCAAGTGTTTAATTGATTTTGTGCTATGCTTAAGGTCTCAAGAATAGAGTTCTTGAAAAATTAGCATTTTCTTGAATTAAGTGTTATGTATTAACTTTGCAAGAAAATGATTTTTGAGTCAAAATCTTATTCTTTCCAAGCAAGTTAAGGTTTATAAATTGTTATGTGATAAATTATCTTTCAAAAAGTATTTTGATTTTTAAAACCTTATTTATTTTTAAGTAGCTAATAATTTAAACGCTTGAATGAGTTTGGTTGAAAAAAAAAAGGGGTTAAGTTGAGAGCTTAAGTTTAGTTAGAATTTTATATTGTGCTAAGCTATTCGTTGTGTTAGGCTCGAGTAATCCGAGATCGTGCGGTACGGAAACCGAGGTGTACGTGGACGCGGACTTGAGGATTTCGGAGCGACATTAGCGACTGTTGGTGGTAAGGGCGCTTCATGTTTATAATTAATTTTGTATGTCCTTGTGTAAGGATAAATTTTTGGATGAGAATTTAATTTCAAGCATTAATACGAAGAAGTCTGAGAACTCTCCGAGTTCAAAGTTAGGGTTTTCGAACCGCTTCGTTTATTTGTCGTATAGGTCGCCATATTCCGAGTCATTCGTGTGTGTGAAAACTTTATGGGTTGGTCCTCCGCCCCAACCCCACATTTGTTGTACCTCTCTGTTAACCCCCTCGAGTTGCAGAGGGATGGATTCCTTGATTTGCGTGTCATGTATGAGATAATTGCGGATGTTGTCGAGCTATGCAAATATTTAATATGTGATTGAATATATGCTGCTTATGCTATTGAACTGAATTATATTATTATGAGTTATGTGAATTGCTCCTTGAATTATCGTGTGCGGTGAATTGTTCGTTGAAGTGTGAGAGCTTAGTCGTGTCGTTTGGAGTTGTCGCGTTTTGTGGTAACTCTGATCTGGATAGTGCCGGAATGGGGATTCAGTATCATTGTTAGCCTGTAGTGGGACGATCCCGGACCTGAATAGTGCCGGAATGGAGATTCAGTGTCATCAGAGTTTTAGACCTGAATAGTGCCGGAATGGAGATTCAGTGTCGCCCGAAAGTGTTCTCGATCCGGAATAGCGCCTTAATGGAGATTCAGCGTCGCCGGACGATTCTCGATCCGAATAGTCTTTGGAATGGAGATTCAAAGATCGCTGATAAACCGAAGTCGTGGAGTTTCGTGGCGCCGTGAACCCGAGCTAAATGTCCTTGGGTGAGCGGAGAGCCCAAAGCTACTACCGGGCGCTCGGGATGGATCGGCGTTATTTCTAATTGTCGAGAGTGTCTTGCGTGTGTTTGAAAGGCGCTGAGAGATTGTGCATCTTGTGTCTTGCTTTATGAATTGCTATTTTTATGATTATTTGAGAAGTTGACCCTTTCCCGTGGTGCCTTCAACCAATGATGGTTACCCAGCGATGGAGTGGACGCGAGGACCCGATGGTGGACAATGACGGGAGGACTTCTTCGAGGATCCGGTGATGTCTTTTATTTGTCATGATGGACCGATGCGCGCTTTGTGATTATCTGATCGTATGTTACTTTTGGATGATCAGAGCTTATGTCTTTGTGTATAGTGGTAGGTGACCATTGGCCGGGTGATGTTTTTGTCCACAGGTAGACCGAGGTTTTACTTTTGAGCAAATGCGTGGGTAATCACGAGAGTACCTCATGTAGTAACATTGTAGGGTTTTCATACTTAGGGTATATTCATGCTTATGCATATTCATTTACTGCTTCCGGTGTGCAAAACTCTTTAACTGGTTATCTTTTGGTGGCATGTGTGTATGTCTTGTTTAGCTGTAGTAGTCAATTGCATTTATAAATCCATCATGTTTCAAAACGCTTCATTTCTAAATGTGTGTTACAAAAGACACTTGTTTATAAAAAGAAAAAAAATTTACCGCATTTTCCAAAGGACACAAAGAGTACTATTTCGAAAACCTACTGGCATTCAGAATTGTTCTAGCTTAGTAGCGGTCCGGAAACGGGTCGTTACAATGGTGGTATCGTAGCAGCTTCTGGCCTAACCTGACCGCATAGGAAAATTGAACCGTCACCGGTTTGTCAGGCTTGTTGATGTGATTAGTCGCTTTTGTATTGTAAATCAAGTAGTTAAGTATAGTAGTTGTTTGTCAATTGTTTGGATTGTTTCTTGATTGAAGCAATGTGTGGTAACACACCCCTTTGTTTGTGAGTTCTGGCAGGTTTTGGGATTTTTCGAAATCTAATGCCACCCCGTAGAGACCCTGTGACCGGATCCGATAACTCTAACATGGATCGAGCAATCCACGCGATGACTGAAATGGCGACTGCTGTTGCCCAACAGACTGCTGCCAAGACTCAACGGGATCTACAGGCAAGAGTCGAATCAAGCGGATTGGTTGATTTTCGCGACATGATCCTCCGAAGTTTCGTGGGAGAGGTTAACCCTAAAAGCGCACTTATGGCTGCAAGAAGTAGAGAAGATTTTCGAGGTACTATGTTGCCCAGCTGAGGTTAAGGTGAACTATGCAACTTACCTGCTCTTAGGAGATGCGGAGTACTGGTGGAGGAGTACTAGGCTGATGATGGAGGCAAACCATCAGGAGATCTAACTCAGAGGAACTACGAAATTGAGGGTAACTCTCTATCCATAATCTTCGATCCTAATGCCGCACATTATTTTCTTTTCTTGGATTGTGTGAGCTGGTTTAAAATTGCTTTTGACTATTTTATTTTTTGAATTAGTAGTGTTACTTCAACTGCTAAGACCCTAGTTTCTCACACTGCATGACTCCGTTGTGTAGTAATTGTTGAGTATAAAAAGTCCTTGTCAATTCGAGTCACGTATCTTTAAAAGTTTTACCATTATTCTAAGGTCGGATTGGTCTTTGAATTACCATATCCTTCGGGACTGTGCCCAAAAATCGTAGTTTTTCCTAATTTTGGAGTCCTCACATACCTTTCTGTTAATTCTATCGAATATATTTGTAAGAGAGAGAGCTCAGGATTTCATATTCCCTGTTAGTTTAGAAGTTTCCAAGCGACCGAAGTCAAGAATGTACCACTATTCAGCATTTACTTTGACGACATCTTGATTTATTCGAGGAGCAAGAGAAGAGCACAAAGAGCATCCACGCCAAGTACTGCAGATATCATGGAGAAACAGCTTTATTGCCAACCTTTCGAAATGTGAATTTTGGCTTGGAGAGGTAAACTTTCTCGAACATGTCAACATTCTGAGCTAATAGTGTGGATCCAGCCAAGATTGAACTGTGTAAGCGTGGGAACAGCCGAAGACTGTGGCAGATATCCGAAGTTGTCGGTTTAGTAGGCTACTACCGGAGATTTATTGAGGGTCTTCCAAAGATTGTAGCACCGCTTACACGATTCACGAGGAAGGATCGACCTTTTTCTTGGACTGAGGAGTGCGAATTCAGGTTTCAGAGATTGAAGAAGCTTCTGACAATAGCACCAACGTTGATTTTGCCTCAACCTGGGGAGCCCTACGAGGTTTATTACGATGAGTCACACCAAGGTTTGGGATGCATGCTGATGCAACTTGGAAGTTAGCAGAGAAGATGCGAGAGCAGTACTCAGTCTTGTTTTCTAAACTCGTACCTGACCTGTAGTTTCGAGGACGAAACTATTTTTAGGGGGGGAGTATTGTAACACCCATATTTTCGCGATACGTTAATTAGCGTTATTTACGTTGTAATAAAGCAATTTCTTGTTCTCTGAGTAAGTGAATTAATTAAATCAAGATCAAACTATATTTGAGAATTAATATTTTATATTAATTCACGTTTTGAAAATCGTCGAAAAATTCTAACGAAGTTTTGACGCGTTTTAAATCGCCGGGCGGTTTCACCGCAGATAAAATTATAAATGAACTCCGATTTCGATGAAAATCGAATCGTAACTTATTGAGACTATTTTTGAATATTTGAAATGATTTTTATTATTTATAATTAAATATTTTCACGCGATGAATTAATTTCTCGTTAAATTAATTTTCGCGAGTTTATCGGTAACACGGTATTTCGTCGCCGTGTTTTAAACAACCCCTAGACTTTAGAATTAGAGGGTAGCATTGAGGGAAGTGAGATTAGGTGAGTTGAGGGAGTGATAGGATTGGTACCTAATAAAGTTTTTTTTTAGTCACATGTGTGTGGTTTTTAATTAAAAACTATTACTTAAAATGTTTTTGTTACCTACTAGTATTTTTAATAGATTACTTAAGTGAAAAAGAGGTGAAGAACTCCCACATTCTGAACTCCCAGTGTGAACCCCCACCTCCTTTGCTCTCTTGATTTCCTTTCTTCTTCTCCAAGAGTTCATGACTTCCATGGCCAAAAACCTCCACTTCCATTGAGTTTTTCAACTAACTTCCTTCATCAAACTTGTTGCAAATCACCACCTCAACTTAGATCTTCATTCTCACCATCATCCAAGTAAGAAAAATAATTTTTTTTCCTCTGTTTTTGAAGCTGAAATCGTAACAGTTCCCTCCCCATTTGAGCTTGATTTTTGTTCCCAAATCTTGTATAAATGCTAGGTTTTCTTCTCCATTCCATTACCTATGTTTCTAACCATCTAAATGAGCTTAAAATCAGAATTTTCTCACCCTTCTTGAACCCTAAAACCAGCGCTAAACAGCCCCATTATTATGTTGATCTAGTTGTTGTTTTTAATGGAAATTAATTGATGATTATGTGGTTGTTTGTTGGTGTTGATGATGAATATAAGGATATGAGCACTTCTAATGTCTCTTTGGTACATATGGGTGAAAACCCTAAGTATGAAGAAGAGGGTCATGGTGTGATCTTTGATGAGTCAACTAATTAAGTAGTTAATTGTGTTGTTAGGGATTGTTTGATGCTTGTCTAAGTTATAGTTTTTTTTATTAAGCATGAATAAATTGTTGTTTTTGGAAATTTGCCTATTCTTGAATCTTAAGACATAAGTGGCTTTGATGTTAAATCTTGAGCTTAAGTATTTGATAACATGTTTAGGATGGTTTTGGGGCTATTGGAATTGTTTTGATGATAGTTGAATGTGTAGTTTAAATTAAATAGTTGTAACATGGTAGTTTAGTTATATTTTTAATTCTTGAACCATGTTAATTTGTAGCTATGATGCTTGGTCATGTATTGAATGGTTTATTAAGGGTTTAGAAGTATTTTAAGGTTGTTAGAATCATTTGCATGACGTAGTTTAAAAACTAGCTTATGGTTTATGAAAAATTGGGTTATGGAAGACTAGACATGGTTATTGACTTTGATGAAATGACCTTTGAATTAATAAAAATGAGTTAGCCTTGAGTCTTTAAATTTTTGGAAAAAAAAATGTTGAGAAAGAATTTTTAGAAACCCTTGTTTTGATTTGCTTTTAGTTTATGCCTTAACTATGTATTGTAATGAGCATGCTTAGGTTATTAAATTTGGGTTTATGTTCATTCTTGAACTAGAAAAAATGTGGGTTCTCGTTGTGGGTCTTTGCCTTGAATTATTTAATTAAATTGTTTGGGTGATTTAATTGATTTTGGAAGTGTGTGATGCATATTAGAGTTAAAGTTTTTAGTGAGCATGAATAAATTGTTATTTAAGGTTTGCCTATTCTTGAAACTATAGAAAAATTGAGTTGTGATGTATAACTTTGTGTTCAAGTGTTTAATTGATTTTGTGCTATGCTTAAGGTCTCAAGAATAGAGTTCTTGAAAAATTAGCATTTTCTTGAATTAAGTGTTATGTATTAACTTTGCAAGAAAATGATTTTTGAGTCAAAATCTTATTCTTTCCAAGCAAGTTATGGTTTATAAATTGTTATGTGATAAATTATCTTTCAAAAAGTATTTTGATTTTTAAAACCTTATTTATTTTTAAGTAGCTAATAATTTAAACGCTTGATTGAGTTTGGTTGGAAAAAAAAAAGGGTTAAGTTGAGAGCTTAAGTTTAGTTAGAATTTTAGATTGTGCTAAGCTATTCGTTGTGTTAGGCTCGAGTGATCCGAGATCGTGCGGTACGGAAACCGAGGTGTACGTGGACGCGGACTTGAGGATTTCGGAGCGACATTAGCGATCGGTGGTAAGGCAGCTTCATGTTTATAATTAATTTTGTATGTCCTTGTGTAAGGATAAATTTTTGGATGAGAATTTAATTTCAAGCATTAATATGAAGAAGTCTGAGAACTCTCCGAGTTCAAAGTTAGGGTTTTCGAACCGCTTCGTTTATTTGTCGTGCGGTCGCCATATTCCGAGTCATTCGTGGGTGAAAACTTTGCGGTTGGTCCTCTGGCCCCAACCCCCCACATTTGTTGTACCTCTCTGTTAACCCCCTCGAGTTGCAGAGGGATGGATTCCTTGATTTGCGTGTCATGTATGAGATAATTGCGGATGTTGTCGAGCTATGCAAATATTTAATATGTGATTGTATATATGCTGCTTATGCTATTGAACTGAATTATATTATTATGAGTTATGTGAATTGCTCATTGAATTATCGTGTGCAGTGAATTGTTCGTTGAAGTGTGAGATCTTAGTCGTGTCGTTTGGAGTTGTCGCGTTTTGTGGTAACTCTGATCTGGATAGTGCCGGAATGGGGATTCAGTATCATTGTTAGCCTGTAGTGGGACGATCCCGGACCTGAATAGTGCCAGAATGGAGATTCAGTGTCATCAGAGTTTTAGACCTGAATAGTGCCAGAATGGAGATTCAGTGTCGTCTGAGTGTTTCTCGATCTGAATAGCGCCGGAATGGAGATTCAGTGTCGTCGGGACGATTCTCGATCTGAATAGTGCCGGAATGGAGATTCAGCATCGTTGATAAACCGAAAGTTGTGGAGTTTCGTGGCGTCAGGGAACCTGAGCTGAATGTCCTAGGGTGAGCGGAGAGCCCAAAGCTACGGCTGGCGTTCAGTGGATGGATCGGCGTTATTTCCGGAATTATCGAGAGTGTCTTGCAGGTGTGTTTGAGTTGCGTTTTGAGAGATTGTGCATCTTGTGTCTTGCTTTATGAATTGCTATTTTTATGATTATTTGAGAAGTTGACCCTTTCCCGTGGTGCCTTCAACCAATGATGGTTACCCAGGCGATGGAGTGGACGCGAGGGACCCGATGGTGGACAATGACGGGGAGGACTTCTTCGAGGATCCGGGTGATGTCTTTTATTTGTCATGATGGACCGATGCGCGTTTGTGATTATCTGACTGTGTATGTTACTTTTGGATGACTGTAGCTTATGTCTTTTGTGTATAGTGGTAGGTGACCAGTTGGGCTGGGTGATGTTTTGCTGTCACAGGGTAGACTGGAGGTTTTACTTTTGGAGCAGCCCCCTGCGTGGGTAACTGCTGAGAGTACCTCATGTAGTAACATTGTAGGGTTTTCATACTTAGGGTATATTCATGCTTATGCATATTCATTTACTGCTTCCGGTGTGCAAAACTCTTTAACTGGTTATCTTTTGGTGGCATGTGTGTATGTCTTGTTTAGCTGTAGTAGTCAATTGCATTTATAATTCCATCATGTTTCGAAAACGTTGCTCGTACTCTAAATGTGTGTCCCAAAAGACACTTGTTTATAAAAAGAAAAAAAAATTTACCGCATTTTCCAAAAGACACAAAGAGTACTATTTCGAAAACCTACTGGCATTCAGAATTGTTCTAGCTTAGTAGCGGTCCGGAAACGGGTCGTTACAATGGTGGTATCAGAGCAGTTCGGTCTAACCGGACTGTGCATAGGAAAATTGGAACTGGTCACTGTGTCGGGTTGTGCTTGTTGATGTGATTAGCTGTTTTGTATTGTGACTGTTTGTTAAGTATAGTAGTTGTTTGTCAATTGTTTGGATTGTTTCTTGATTGAAGCAATGTGTGGTAACACACCCCTTTGTTTGTGAGTTCTGGCAGGTTTTGGGATTTTTCGAAATCTAATGCCACCCCGTAGAGACCCTACAACCGGATCCGATAACTCTAACATAGATCGAGCAATCCACGCGATGACTGAAATGGCGACTGCTGTTGCCCAACAGACTGCTGCCAAGACTCAACGGGATCTACAGAAGCAAGAGCTGCCGAATCAAGGGGATTGGTTGATTTTCGTCGACATGATCCTCCGAAGTTTCGTGGAGAGGTTAACCCGGAGAAGGCAGACTTATGGCTGCAAGAAGTAGAGAAGATTTTCGAGGTACTACGTTGCCCAGCTGAGGTTAAGGTGAACTATGCAACTTACCTGCTCTTAGGAGATGCAGAGTACTGGTGGAGGAGTACTAGGCTGATGATGGAGGCAAACCATCAGGAGATCTAACTCAGAGGAACTACGAAATTGAGGGTAACTCTCTATCCATAATCTTCGATCCTAATGCCGCACATTATTTTCTTTTCTTGGATTGTGTGAGCTGGTTTAAAATTGCTTTTGACTGTTTTATTTTTTGAATTAGTAGTGTTACTTCAACTGCTAAGACCCTAGTTTCTCACACTGCATGACTCCGTTGTGTAGTAATTGTTGAGTATAAAAAGTCCTTGTCAATTCGAGTCACGTATCTTTAAAAGTTTTACCATTATTCTAAGGTCGGATTGGTCTTTGAATTACCATATCCTTCGGGACTGTGCCCAAAAATCGTAGTTTTTCCTAATTTTGGAGTCCTCACATACCTTTCTGTTAATTCTATCGAAGATATTTGTAAGAGAGAGAGCTCAGGATTTCATATTCCCTGTTAGTTTAGAAGTTGCCAAGCGACCGAGTTGAAGAATGTACCAGTTGCGACGGTATTTACGGACGACATCTTGATTTATTCGAGGAGCAGAGAAGAGCACAAAGAGCATCCACGCCAAGTACTGCAGATACTGCGGGAGAAACAGTTTATTGCCAACCTTTCGAAATGTGAATTTTGGCTTGGAGAGGTAAACTTTCTCGAACATGTCAACATTCGGAGCGGAATAGCTGTGGATCCAGCCAAGATTGAACTGTGTAAGCGTGGGAACAGCCGAAGACTGTGGCAGATATCCGAAGTTGTCGGTTTAGTAGGCTACTACCGGAGATTTATTGAGGGTCTTCCAAAGATTGTAGCACCGCTTACACGATTCACGAGGAAGGATCGACCTTTTTCTTGGACTGAGGAGTGCGAATTCAGGTTTCAGAGATTGAAGAAGCTTCTGACAATAGCACCAACGTTGATTTTGCCTCAACCTGGGGAGCCCTACGAGGTTTATTACGATGAGTCACACCAAGGTTTGGGATGCATGCTGATGCAACTTGGAAGTTAGCAGAGAAGATGCGAGAGCGATCTTCGATCTTGTTTTCTAAACTCAGATTCGACTGTAGTTTCGAGGACGAAACTATTTTTAGGGGGGGAGTATTGTAACACCCATATTTTCGCGATACGTTAATTAGCGTTATTTACGTTGTAATAAAGCAATTTCTTGTTCTCTGAGTAAGTGAATTAATTAAATCAGGATCAAACTATATTTGAGAATTAATATTTTATATTAATTCACGGTTTGAAAATCGTCAAAAAATTCTAAAGAAGTTTTGACGCGTTTTAAATTGCCGGGCGGTTTCACCGCAGATAAAATTATAAATGAACTCCGATTTCGATGAAAATCGAATCGTAACTTATTGAGACTATTTTTGAATATTTGACATGATTTTTATTATTTATAATTAAATATTTTCACGCGATGAATTAATTTCTCGTTAAATTAATTTTCGCGAGTTTATCGGTAACACGGTATTTCGTCGCCGTGTTTTAAACAACCCCTAGACTCTAGAATTAGAGGGTAGCATTGAGGGAAGTGAGATTAGGTGAGTTGAGGGAGTGATGGGATTGGTACCTAATAAAGTTTTTTTTTAGTCACATGTGTGTGGTTTTTAATTAAAAACTATTACTTAAAATGTTTTTGTTACCTACTAGTATTTTTAATAGATTACTTAAGTGAAAAAGAGGTGAAGAACTCCCACATTCTGAACTCCCAGTGTGAACCCCCACCTCCTTTGCTCTCTTGATTTCCTTTCTTCTTCTCCAAGAGTTCATGACTTCCATGGCCATAAACCTCCACTTCCATTGAGTTTTTCAACTAACTTCCTTCATCAAACTTGTTGCAAATCACCACCTCAACTTAGATCTTCATTCTCACCATCATCCAAGTAAGAAAAATAATTTTTTTTCCTCTGTTTTTGAAGCTGAAATCGCAACAGTTCCCTCCCCATTGAGCTTGATTTTTGTTCCCAAATCTTGTATAAATGCTAGGTTTTCTTCTCCATTCCATTACCTATGTTTCTAACCATCTAAATGATCTTAAAATCAGAATTTTCTCACCCTTCTTGAACCCTAAAACCAGCGCTAAACAGCCCCATTATTATGTTGATCTAGTTGTTGTTTTTAATGAAAATTAATTGATGATTATGTGGTTGTTTGTTGGTGTTGATGATGAATATAAGGATATGAGCACTTCTAATGTCTCTTTGGTACATATGGGTGAAAACCCTAAGTATGAAGAAGAGGGTCATGGTGTGATCTTTGATGAGTCAACTAATTAAGTAGTTAATTGTGTTGTTAGGGATTGTTTGATGCTTGTCTAAGTTATAGTTTTTTTTATTAAGCATGAATGAATTGTTGTTTTTGGAAATTTGCCTATTCTTGAATCTTAAGACATAAGTGGCTTTGAGGTTAAATCTTGAGCTTAAGTATTTGATAACACGTTTAGGATGGTTTTGGGGCTATTGGAATTGTTTTGATGATAGTTGAATGTGTAGTTTAAATTAAATAGTTGTAACATGGTAGTTTAGTTATATTTTTAATTCTTGAACCATGTTAATTTGTAGCTATGATGCTTGGTCATGTATTGAATGGTTTATTAAGGGTTTAGAAGTATTTTTAAGGTTGTTAGAATCATTTGCATGAATTAGTATAAAAACTAGCTTATGGTTTATGAAAAATTGGGTTATGGAAGACTAGACATGGTTATTGACTTTGATGAAATGACCTTTGAATTAATAAAAATGAGTTAGCCTTGAGTCTTTAAATTTTTGGAAAAAAAATGTTGAGAAAGAATTTTTAGAAACCCTTGTTTTGATTTGCTTTTAGTTTATGCCTTAACTATGTATTGTAATGAGCATGCTTAGGTTATTAAATTTGGGTTTATGTTCATTCTTGAACTAGAAAAAATGTGGGTTCTAGTTGTGGGTCTTTGCCTTGAATTATTTAATTAAATTGTTGGGGTGATTTAATTGATTTTGGAAGTGTGTGATGCATATTAGAGTTAAAGTTTTTAGTGAGCATGAATAAATTGTTATTTAAGGTTTGCCTATTCTTGAAACTATAGAAAAATTGAGTTGTGATGTATAACTTTGTGTTCAAGTGTTTAATTGATTTTGTGCTATGCTTAAGGTCTCAAGAATAGAGTTCTTGAAAAATTAGCATTTTCTTGAATTAAGTGTTATGTATTAACTTTGCAAGAAAATGATTTTTGAGTCAAAATCTTATTCTTTCCAAGCAAGTTAAGGTTTATAAATTGTTATGTGATAAATTATCTTTCAAAAAGTATTTTGATTTTTAAAACCTTATTTATTTTTAAGTAGCTAATAATTTAAACGCTTGAATGAGTTTGGTTGGAAAAAAAAAGGGGTTAAGTTGAGAGCTTAAGTTTAGTTAGAATTTTAGATTGTGCTAAGCTATTCGTTGTGTTAGGCTCGAGTGATCCGAGATCGTGCGGTACGGAAACCGAGGTGTACGTGGACGCGGACTTGAGGATTTCGGAGCGACATTAGCGACTGTTGGTGGTAAGGGCGCTTCACGTTTATAATTAATTTTGTATGTCCTTGTGTAAGGATAAATTTTTGGATGAGAATTTAATTTCAAGCATTAATACGAAGAAGTCTGAGAACTCTCCGAGTTCAAAGTTAGGGTTTTCGAACCGCTTCGTTTATTTGTCGTGCGGTCGCCATATTCCGAGTCATTCGTGGGTGAAAACTTTGCGGTTGGTCCTCTGGCCCCAACCCCCCACATTTGTTGTACCTCTCTGTTAACCCCCTCGAGTTGCAGAGGGATGGATTCCTTGATTTGCATGTCATGTATGAGATAATTGCGGATGTTGTCGAGCTATGCAAATATTTAATATGTGATTGAATATATGCTGCTTATGCTATTGAACTGAATTATATTATTATGAGTTATGTGAATTGCTCATTGAATTATCGTGTGCGGTGAATTGTTCGTTGAAGTGTGAGAGCTTAGTCGTGTCGTTTGGAGTTGTCGCGTTTTGTGGTAACTCTGATCTGGATAGTTCCAGAATGGGGATTCAATATCATTGTTAGCTTTGTAGTGGGGCGATCCGGACCTGAATAGTCTTAATGGAGATTGAGTGTCATCGAGTTTTAGAACCGAATAGTGCCTAATGGAGATTCAGTGTCGTCTGAGTGTTTCTCGATCTGAATAGTGCCGGAATGGAGATTCAGTGTCGTCGGGACGATTCTCGATCTGTATAGTGCCGGAATGGAGATTCAGCATCGTTGATAAACCGAAAGTTGTGGAGTTTCGTGGCATCAGGGAACCTGAGCTGAATGTCCTAGGGTGAGCGGAGAGCCCAAAGCTACGGCTGGCGTTCAGTGGATGGATCGGCGTTATTTCCGGAATTGTCGAGAGTGTCTTACGGGTGTGTTTGAGTTGCGTTTTGAGAGATTGTGCATCTTGTGTCTTGCTTTATGAATTGCTATTTTTATGATTATTTGAGAAGTTGACCCTTTCCCGTGGTGCCTTCAACCAATGATGGTTACCCAGGCGATGGAGTGGACGAGAGGGACCCGATGGTGGACAATGACGGGGAGGACTTCTTTGAGGATCCGAGTGATGTCTTTTATTTTTCATGATGGATCGATGCGCGTTTGTGATTATCTGACTGTGTATGTTACTTTTGGATGACTGTAGCTTATGTCTTTTGTGTATAGTGGTAGGTGACGGTTAAATTTGGGTGATGTTTTCTTTGTCACAGGGTAGACTGGAGGTTTTACTTTTGGAGCAGCCCCATGCGTGGGTAACTGCCGAGAGTACCTCATGTAGTAACATTGTAGGGTTTTCATACTCAGGGTATATTCTTGCTTATGCATATTCATTTACTGCTTCTGGTGTGTAAAACTCTTTAACTGATTATCTTTTGGTGGCATGTGTGTATGTCTTGTTTAGCTGTAGTAGTCAATTGCATTTATAATTCCATCATGTTTCGAAAACGTTGCTCGTACTCTGAATGTGTGTCACAAAAGACACTTGTTTATAAAAAGAAAAAAAAATTACCGCATTTTCCAAAAGACACAAAGAGTACTATTTCGAAAACCTACTGGCATTCAGAATTGTTCTAGCTTAGTAGCGGACCGGAAATGGGTCGTTACACCTTTATATACATATACATACTTAATAAACCGCATGCATCATGATGGTATATTAAGCATTTGCATGTGAACAAACAATTCAATCAGTGAATCAACAATCCAGTCATCACATGTTACAATGTGGTTTGTTATGCATGCCAATGCATTATGAACAAGTTTGTGTATACACCTGCAGCCTTAAACAATGACAGCAATAGGAACAAGGAAAGCCTTTTCCAAGTCCAGACCAATTCCCCTACCAAGGGTAAAATGACACTGGGAACAGCCTCCAAGCAGGGCACTAGGAACAGCCTCTAGGCCCAAAAGTCCTAGGACACTGGGAACCGCCTCCAGGTCAGAAAGTCCAGGACACTGGGAACCACCTCCAGATTTGAATGCTTCATGATTAGTATGCATCAATCCAATTCTTTAATATGGCCCACCCACCATATGGAGTGTCCGAGATATCTTTTTAATTAACTAATGCGGGTCGACGAGTCATCAACTCTCTTAACTTAGTGAAATTCAAATCTCAGTTTTGGTATCACACCTAAGTGATATTGTACCAAAAATAGCTTTTATGCTTTACGTCGTTGGAACTAGGCATGGCAACGGGCTGGGTCGGGGGCAGGTTTTGCCTCCCCCGTCCCCGTCCCTATTTCCAACGGGTTCGGGTTTTGCCTTCCCCATTCCCGTCCCGATAGGGTCGGGTTTCCCCGCGGGTCCCCAACTCAGCTCTAAATATGTAGAAAAATTGAAAAATTATAGTTATGATAATTAATAAAATAAAATCATAATTATTATACAATGATAAAATAAAATAAAAAAATATTAAAATAAAATGTTCTATTGAAAAGAGATTAAATTAAAAATAAATAAAATATATGAAACAAAATGAATGAGTATAAATGCATAAAATAAAATAAAAATTAACAATTTATATTTAATTGGGCGGGTTCGGGTCGGGGGCGGGTTGGGTATCGACATCCCCAACCCCGTCCCACCCCCGGTCAAAGCGGGTTTTCCCCGTCAAAATCGGGTCGGGGTCGGGTGGGTACCCGCGAGTTCGGGTTCTGTTGCCATGCCTAGTTGGAACCCTAGTTGTGCTAAATAATACATTAGGGGAATTCCCATGAAAGAGAAGTGGTGCTAAAACTCTTAATTACCAAGTCTTTCCTAGCCAAAATTTTTCCCAGACGCATCATTTAACTCTACTGTTTTCGCAAATTTCATTGTTTATTCAAGTTCTTCTTCTAATGTGGTTCCATTAAGAAAATATCTTTGCAAGTTTTGGCTAGTTGTACTAAAACCCTGACGCTTACTTTTAAGTAAAAATGCCCTTAATATTTCATTTATGAAATCTTTTCTCGGCTTATGGAATCGCATCAGATTTACCGTTGTAAATCATCAAACTAATAACAGTCGATCGTCGTATTATTAATTAATCCATCATCATTAACAATATTTATGCATACTTCAATCAATTTCAAATTCAAATCAAAACATTCATACTCGATTTAAGACACACAATCCAAATCATTGTTGTCAAACACAGGGCCAAAAACATGCTACAACATCTCTATAATACATAGTAACACTACAAGTACTACCACACAATTAACAACCAATCAAACCACACAACAAACAAGGCGAAAAGCCCAAACTCATTATGTAAAAATTTTCCTTACCTAGAATGCGTTCCAAAGAGGTTAAATCCAAAGTGTCGTCGAGTCGTACGTCGCACGAACCTTAACGATCATAAGTTCAATCAATTAGAACTAGAAACGCATGTGGTATACCCCTAGGGCAGCCACGTTTTTGGGGTACTCAAAGGCCTAGGAATTACTTAACTTAATCCTATTTAGATCACGCCTAGTCATATATCATGAAACAAGTCTAAGTTATGCAAGTTTTGAAACTTTCACAAATACTACACACATAGAAAAATACCAAATCCAAAATTGACCACTTTGAATAGTATTTTACCACTTTGAATAGTATTTTCCCAACTTTGAACAACTCTTTAAAACACTAAAACATATCATAAAATTGTAGAAACAAAATCTTTATAAGTTTCAGACAATTTTTAATACATAAATTAAAACTTTTTCCTAAAACAAAATTCTTTTGAAAGATTTTGTTAGATCCAAGTACTAACCACTTTTTACAACATATTTAAGCATAAAACAAGTCAACAACAAGTCACAAATTTTCCTTGAAGGCCATGGCTTCCGTGGTTCAAAACAAATCCAAGTTTTCAAACTTTTAACTTCTAAATCATACAAACTTTGTTAAACATAAATTCTTATACCTTAAACCAACTTCTTAAACACTATGATAAACTTTAAAACAATTTAAAACATCATCAAAAACATGCTTATGAGCCACGGTTTCAAGACCTAAAAATCCCCAAATTAATTTTCACAAATCTTGCTTAACATGTATATATGACTAGACCCACGTGTACTAAGCGAAAACCTTCCAAGATCTAACTCCAAAACAACTAAATCAAACCAAAACAAGACACTTAGAACAGCCCCTAGTCGGCCTCATCCAGATCTAAGGGTTTCAAAATGTTTAATTCATCAGACATACTTAATCTTGGAGAAAAATGATAGATCTAAGAAGTAATCAAGCTAATACATCAAGATCTAACAATGTCTAAGCAAAACGACACGAAAACCTTGAAGAAATCTTCCATGGCAGCCAAAGGAAAATAAGATGGGTTAGGAGGCTTAACAAGAAGTTATATGGGTTATAAGCTTAATCTCTAAGTTTCTTCAAGAAAAACCAACTTTCTCTCACTAGAATTTTTCTCCACCAAAGCATAAATGAAAAAAGTGAAGAGGCTGATCTCCTATTTATAGAGGTCACAAGGGACAAGGAAGGAAATAAAAATTGTTCATTTAGTTGGATCTTAACCATTTAGTTACAAACTAACTAAACTAACTACCTACCATTTACTCATCATCCAATCATAAGCTAACACTTGTCATGGAAGGTTCCAAAGCACATCGTTCAGCCCCAATTGGTCCATATGTAGCCGTCATTCTTGCTCACTAAGCAAGGGTTTCGTTACGACGCGTTATCGATCAATCGTGTGCACGGCATTTCACGTACCTTAAGGTTTTTCACCTGTCGCTCCAAAAAAATTTCTATTTCACTAGCCCACACCTAAAATTTTTTGTTCAGTCAAAACATTCGCCTCGTCATGAGGATTGCTCCCCTGCAGCTTGTTTTCTCAAATTATGAGCCCAAACGCTGCTATAACGCTATTTCAGGTCATAGAAAATACCCTATATTTTTCTACTTGCCCAAAAATTCACAAAAAAAAATCCAATAAATCATAAATATTGAAAAATACTAAGATCTCAAATTTTATTAAATTTGGATCACGTTTGGGCAAGTTTCAGTCAAAAACTTACCTGATAGCCTTATAACGGCATAATTACTACAACATAGTAAAACTCATGGTAACAAAAACCGGACCGGACCGGCATCGGACCAGGAAACGAGCCAGTGTCCGATCCAGTATACCCCTATAAATATCTTGGCATCGAACCGGACAAAAGGACCGGGAACCAGGCTAAAAACTGGGAAAACCGGTGAAAACCGGGTTTGAGACGGAACCGGGTGGTTCGAAAAACCAAGCCCAGATTTTTTTTTTTTTTTAAAAGGGCAAGAGAAGAATCGGAGGAGAATTGAAGTAGAATGGAAGAAGAAGAAGAAGAAGAACACAAATCAACACCCAAATCATTCAATCAGAGGAAAAGAGAACACAAAACATTTAAACTCAACCCATGTGTACTCCAAAAATAACTCAGATCTGGACGCCTGGGTGGGATCACCGAGCAAACTCTCAAACTCGTGGAATCAAACAGTTTTTGCGAGCCATGCAATCTAGCTGTGAGTCGCTCTGTTCTAGAAGAAATGAAGTAGTATGGAAGAAGAAGAAGAAGAAGTAGAGAGCGCTCGATGGAGATGAAAGGAACCAGATATGAACATGGCAAAAACACAAGAAAGGGGGGTTTGAATTGGGTTTTAGAAACCTTTTCGTAAAGATTGTATATTTATGAAAACCTTTTCAAAAAAACTCGTTAATAAAATAAGGCAGTACATACGTAAAGAGAAGAGAGAAGAGAGTGACACAGTGATTTATACTAGTTCACTATCACCTGATAGCTACGTCTAGTCCCTTCACACACTTGAAGGATTTCTCCACTATAATCAACCTGATTACACTTGAGAGTATAATACTGCCAAACTGGATATACTCACAACTTCTTAGAACGACTTAGTACAGTCAAGCCTCTAAGGAATACAACCACTACTGGGCTAAATACAATGTTCAAAAATGTTTTGGAGCAATATCAAATAAATCTCACAGAGAGGATATATAATGAAAAACTTAAGCACAATGAATAACTTTCAAACTGAAAGAATAAAAATGATTAAGAGCTTTGTTCAATGTGATCTTAAATACTTGGAATGATTCTTGGTTGCTCACTTTGTATCACAGCATTAACCTACTTCAGTGGATGAAGTAAGGTATATATAGCTAGGGTTGTGAATAGTGCTATTGTGACTTAACAGCTCTTTTCACCTAGGTCAAAAGACTTCAGATCCCTTTTTTGTGGTTTTAGCAAGTCACGTCGTTTTCCACTCTGCTCAAAGCATACTGACACAGCAGACAAAATCAGAGTGTTTGTCTTTTGTGAGCTTTTTGAATATTAGACCCTTCGAGAGCAAGTTTCCTGATAATTATATTCGTTGACATTCTCTTTGGCCTTTGATACCTCGTACGTTAAAATGCTTCATCAATGAGGTCTCTTAAATACGTGAAGTAGCCTTAAATAAGCTTCAGTCTGTTTCTTATCAGAGTTACACTGTTCACCAGAGTGAGTACTGTTCACCAGAGTGAGCTTGAAACAGAGGCAAATTCTTCAGCGTAGAATTCATTTGCCTTTCATATAACAGAGAGTCTTGTAGAATTGCATAAAGGCTTCCACAGAGTGGTCTAACCATAGTTTGCTGTATGAGTTGACTGAAGACCAGAGCATTGACCAAACATAATGTGGTCTCAATAGAGTGTTGTTTACCAGAGCATTGACTGACCAAACAGAGTTGACCAAGTCAAGAGCTAGTCTTGCCAGAGCTTAGTTTACCAACAGAGTTGACTAAGTCATGTATGGTCTCACCAGAGCGTTGACCACCAACAGAGTTGACCAACTTCAGAGCAAGGCTTTCACATTATGTCAGCATCAAAACAGAGGATCAATGCCAGACTTAGATGTGTGAAATTCAAGATTTTACTAAGTCTTCTGAGATATCTTCTTCTGATGAATAGTGATTTCTACACACTAACAAATACATCAGAAAATAAATTGTTCTCTTAATCATTTGTTATCATCAAAACAATTAAGGGTCACTGTTTCTAAATCCACTTGATTCCAACAATCTCCCCCTTTTTGATGATGACAAATACATATATTGATGAACAATTTACCTTTAGAAAAATATTTATTTCAAATAATTTCAGAGGCTCCCCCTGAATTAAGCATATATAAATATTTTCTCAGTGTAAATATCAGATCACATTCAATACAGTATCAGAGCATTTGATGCAGTATCAGAACTTGCCAAACAAATATATACAACTTTCAGAGCACATAACTTCATTCCAAGTTGATGTATCAGAGTTAATAGTGCAAGAAATGCAATGCATGATGACAGTTGATTAATACATTAGGCTCATCAATTAGTCTATCTATATTTTCTTCTCCCCCTTTTGTCATCAGATAAAAAAGATAAGACAGAAATAAAGAGCATCACAATCATAACAGTTTAAGAAAGATAAAGTGAAAACTATAAGTGCTAAAAATTGATTTCATTATACAATAAAGTCAAAGTACAAAAGATGTAACAAAAAAAAAGAGGCTAAAACAAAAAAAAATGGGAAAGGCCTAAGGTTTTCTATGGCTTGTCCAATGAGGCTAGAATAGCCTGCAGTAACTCAGTCATCTTGTCCTGCCTACTGTCTGATTCTTCAAAATGCTTCTCAGTTGCTTCAATGAACTTGGTGAACTTCTTGTTTTCTTCAACAAGTTTATCGAAAACATCCTGAGGAACCACCACAGAATGGCTTTCAGTAGCAGAGGTAAAAGCTGTCCCTGAAGAGGATGGTTGAGCAACCATTGCAGTAAAGGCAGAAGGAGGTGTAACAGGTTCTTGTTGAGGTGGCGGTACACGAAGAGAAGGAGGAACAGAAGAATTGGAGCAGGTTGAGGTTCCCAAACAACAGGAGTTATGTCTTTTGGAGGAACTTTCCATTTAAGAGCAGTGTGTCATCTCCTATTTCTTTCAAGTTTATCTTATTTGTGCTTATCAAACCAGTTGCGCACAATTACCCAATTTTCATAGCGGTCCTCTTGAGCTAGTTCAGAAAGAACTTCATCAACTCTTTCTTCTCCAAGGAATTTCCAGAAGTGATACTCTCGGTATCTCGCAGCCTTAAGAGACTCAAAACTAGTAATCAAATGGGGATAGCATTCAGGCACAACTTTTGGTGAGAGTTCACACTCACTCTGAGTATCTGGACCAGGGATTGCAGGAAGAGCCAGAGTTGGGGGATCAATGATGGTAACATCATCATCATCAGATTCCAAAACAAGATCCTAAACTATCTCAGAGGCAATTGCAGCTGTAATGGGTATTTCATCTTCCTCCATAGGTTCTGCAATAGACGCAGGTTCTGCCAATATGAGTGAATGGGGTGGAGAAATGGATTGAGGCAGGAAAGGGACAAGAATAGAGAGTCTAAATGTGGGGTCAGGCACGAGTTGAAGTATGGTGAGGGGTAGTGCTTCCCAAATAGTATCAGAGCCAGGTAAGGGGACTAAAGTTTCTTGGACAAAGGGATCAAGTTCTGTTTCAGTAATAGGTTCGGATTGTGAAGGTATGTTGAGGTCAGGTTGAATTAATGAAGGTGATGTAGGTCTAGCAGGTGAATTAGGTTTAGGTGGTGATGATGTTTTGGTTGGTTGTAGGTTAGGTGATGGAATGTGAGTGGTTTGTGATGGTGGTGATATAGAAGTAGAGGTTGAAGGGTGAATAGTAGAGATGGATTCAATATAAGGAAATTGAACTTGGGATTAAGGTCTCTGTCTCTGTCTCAGAGGGACATAATTAGCTTCCTCTTTATTAGATAAAGATGAGTCAGAGGGTAAAGAAGGCAAAGGCTTTTTAGAAGGAGAGGGTTTCTTAGAAGGTTTGGGTTGAGAAGGTTTTGATGGGGGAATAGGTTTAGAGGGTTGTGGAGGAGGGATTGGTTTAAACACAACAGGTTGTGTAGAATGTTCAGACCCAACAGATGCAGAACCATAAACAGAATCATACAAACGTACTGCATCATCTAGTACCATGGTTTTCTTTGCTGCTGGGAGATCACCCAACTTGGTTATCGGCTTCAACTTTGAAGTACCAGGTGCAGCAATAGTAGCAGGAACAGCAGTGTTGATGGTTACAGGAGCAGAAGTGGTTGTTGCGATGCGATAGTCTTGAGGCAACAGAGGCGATGGAGGAAGGAGCGATGGTATGCAGAGGCTTGTCCCTTTAGCCTTTCTTCTTTGAGGTATAGGTAATATTGATAGCTGTCTTCCTTTCTTTTGGCTATCATCTCATCAACCTCACCTTTCTTCTCCTCAATTTCTTCTGGCATCACTGAGGGCATTAATGCAGGGCTCACTGGATGAAACAAGTGATTGGGCTCAACAATGTGGATGCCAGTGCTCCTAGTTACTCTACTGGTTGGCTCAGCAGTAACTTCACTTATCTTCCTCTTTCCCTTCCTTACAGGTTTTCTCCCACCTTCTTCTTCTTTTTGCATCCATTCTCCTCTAGATCTCACTGGAGAAGGTTGGTACACTCATGGTTTTGAGTGCAAATCCAGCTTCTTCAGTGTGAAGCTCTTGAAGATGCCGAATCAAGCCTTGATTTTCCATTATAGCAGAGAGCATCCTTCCATAAGGGATGTTCAAGTTTTTTCCTTTTCTGGAGAACATAATGTTTCTGCGCAGATGATCAAAAATAAAGCTTGGCATGTTGAGTTTAGCCTTGGTCTCATAGTTCCACATAATGAACTTGTGGTCACTGCTCACAGTGTCCACGGATCCAAACTTCGGAACAATGCAGTGCATTATGATCTTGAAGAGCACTCTGAACCTGTTCTTTATGTCCATAGCCTTAGAACTACTAGGTTTCTCATAGATGGAGTCATTGATTGTTTCCCAGCCACCAAAATCCTTTTCCCAACCTTCTTTGATAACAGCTCCAGAATTAGGGCATTTGATAATATCAGCAATGATGTCTCGAATGATCAGAATATTCTTCTTCTGAACGTAGCTGTGAATGGTGTTGTCCTTGCACCGAGCATGCTTCCAAAATTCCTTTACCAGTTCCTCATATACTGGGTAGTTTTCCATACAAAAGAAATCCATTATACCCATATCAATGAAATTAGTTCGAAAGAGGTACCCTTATCAGCTAAGTCTTGGAAGTTAACTTGGTGTTCCACCATCACCTTCAGACAGCATTCACCAAGGTAGGTTGAGGTTCTTCCTCAGGACCATTAGCAAATAGTTGTGGAGTGTCCATTGCAGGTACAGAGAATTGCAAAGAAAAGATAGAAGACGAAAGGGGTTTAGGGTTACAAACAGTGAGGCTTCTCAGAGAGATAGTGTGAGCAGTGGGTGTAGTGAGTGAGTGGGTAATAAAACGTGTTGAAGAAGACAAATCGCCTTTTTTAATTTTCAAAATAAATGAAATAAATAATGTGTCATTTCAAAACTGAAATGTGCCACACACTAAGTAAACGAGGCGCAGTAAAACTGTCCTCGGGTAGTAAAAGATAATAATGACTCAGTGAGAGTAACTCTCAGCCACTAACGCATTAACCAGTCTCATAGAGATACGTGTACACAAAGATTCCCAGAGGCACCTTTGTGATAAATGCAACAGGCTCATATGAACAGTCATCAAAACAAATGATACAAAAATAATAATAAGATAATAAATTATAAACAAATGATTAATAATTAAGCAATAATAAGAGCTAACTTATAAACAGAGGCATATATCAGACAGACTCACATATGCAAACAGAGGCACGTGTGCAACAACAGAGGCAGCAACAAAACAGAGGCAAATAAGCAATCAGACGCAGACATTTCAGAGGCACACAAAACAGAGGCAACCATATTCAAATTAAACACTTAATCCTTTATAAGATGAAAATTCAAATTCTTTCTTATAAAGTTGAATCTATCTTCAGCAAGGGGTTTTGTAAAGATATTTGCCCATTGATGGTCAGTATCAATAAATTTAATTTCAAGTATCCCTTTCTGAACATAGTCTCTAATGAAGTTATGTTTAATTTCAACATGTTTAGTACGTGAATGCAAAATAGGATTTTTAGTCAAACATATTGCAGAGGTATTATCACAGTATATAGGAATGTTACTCTCTTTAATCTGATAGTCCTCAAGCTGATACTTCATCCATAGTAGTTGTGAGCTACTGCTTGCAGCAGATATATACTCAGTTTCTGCAGTTGATAGTGCAATTGTGTTTTGCCTTTTGCTGGACCAAGAGATAAGGTTTGCTCCAAGAAATTGGCTGCCACCACTTGTGCTCTTTCTTTCAATTCTATCTCTAACAAAGTCAACATCACAGAAACCTACTAACTTGTTATTTTCTGAGTTCTTATAAAGCAAACTAAGGTTAGTAGTTCTTTTGAGATACTTAAAGATTCTCTTTACAGCAGTTAAGTGATATTCTCTAGGATTAGATTGGAATCTTGCATATAAGCAGACACTAAACATAATATCAAGCTTTGAGGCAGTAAGATAAAGGAGCGAACCGATCATACCTCTATATACCTTTTGGTTTACATTTTTACTAGATTCATCTTTGCCAAGAGCACATGTTGGATGCATTGGCGTTCTCATAGGTTTGGTTTCCTCAAGCTTGAACTTCTTTAGGAGTTCTCTCACATATTTAGTCTGATGGATATAGGTTCCATCTTGACATTGCTTGATTTAAATACCAAGGAAGAATTTTAATTCTCCCATCATACTCATTTCAAACTCATTCTGCATAAGCTTAGAGAATTCCTCACAAAGAGATTCATTATTAGTACCAAAGATAATATCATCAACATATATTTGAACTATTATAAAATGCTTTTTAGATGATTTTCTAAAGAGTGTAGTGTCCACCTGTCCTCTTTCAAAACCGTTTGATATTAAAAAGGAACTTAATCTGTCATGCCAAGCTCTTGGAGCTTGTTTAATACCATCAAGAGCCTTTTTAAGTTTGAAAACATGTTCTGGATAAGCAATATCTTCAAACCCAAGTGGTTGTTTTACAAACACTTCCTCACTTATAAAACCATTTAAAAATGCACTCTTAACATTCATTTGACATAAAGTATTGCCATGATGTGTAGCAAATGATAATAAGATTCTAATTGCTTCAAGTTTAGCTACAGGAGCGAAGGTTTCAGTATAATCAATACCTTCTTCTTGTGAGTACCCTTGAAGTCTTGCCTTGTTCTGAATACCCACTTGGTTCCAATGGCTTGCTTATCCTCTGGAGGAGGCACAAGCTTCCAAACATCATTCCTCTTAAATTGATTGAGCTCTTCTTGCATAGCAAGTATCCATCCATCGTCTGTTAGTGCTTCATCAATTGTTTTGGGTTCTATTTCTGACAACAATGCAAAGTCAGAGTGTTCCCTGAGAGATGATCTTGTTCTAACTGCATCACTTAGTTCACCAATAATCTGGTCCGTTAAGTGATGAGGTTTGAACTTCCAGTCTGTTATTGGTTCTTCTTGGGTCTTATCACCAGACGCAGAACCCGACACAGAATCAAAGTCAGCACCTGTGACACCTTCATCTGTTTCTTTGCTTATCTTTAAATCTGCAAAGACTTCATCTAGCTCTGATGTTTCATTGTCAGGCTTCTTGTCATCAAATCTCGCATAGATTCATCAACAATTAATGTTTCTTTGTTGTATATTTTGTAACCTTTAGAGCGTTTAGAATATCCTAAAAAGATAGCTTTGTGCGATTTTGAATCAAATTTTTCAAGACTGTCCTTTGTATTAAGAACAAAGCAGTCACATCCAAATTGGTGAAAGTATGAAATGTTGGGTTTTCTTCATTTCCACAATTCATAAGGAGTCTTATTCAAGATAGGTCTAATATAGATTCTATTTTGAATATAACATGCAGTGTTTACTACTTCTGCCTAAAAGTGCTTTGCAATATTAGTTTCGTCAATCATGGTTCTGACCATTTCTTGTAAAGATCTATTTTTCCTTTCTACAACACCATTTTGCTGTGGTGTTCTAGGGGATGAAAAATTGTAAGAGATACCATGCTCTTCACAAAAGTTTTGAAATGATTCATTTTCAAATTCTCTACCATGATCACTTCTAATAGTAGTAATACAGAAACTTTTTTCATTTTGCACCTGTTTGCAGAACACAGAAAATATTGTAAATGACTCATCCTTGTGAGCTAGGAATTTTTACCCATGTCCATCTAGTATAGTCATCAATGATAACAAGCCCATATTTCTTTCCAGACAAAGATGCGGTTCTAGTTGGACCAAATAAATCTAAATGCAAAAGCTCAAGTGGCCTTGAGGTGGAAACAATATTTTTGGATTCAAAAGAAGATTTTGTTTGTTTCCCTTTTTGGCATGCTTCACAAAGAGCATCAGATTGATACGTAAGATTTGGTAGGCCTCTAACAAGTTCTTTCTTGTTAAGCTTTGAGATTAACCTCAAGCTGGCATGACCCAATCTTTTGTGCTAAGTCCATTGCTCTTCATCACCTGACAAAAAGCATTTTACATTTTGATTTGCCAACTCAAAAAGTTTTATTTTATAAATATTGTTCTTTCCCTTTGCTTTAAAGAAAATGGATCCATCCTTTTTGCTTTTGACTATACAGGCATTATCACTAAGGCCAACATCATAACCACTATCACATAATTAACTCACACTTAGTAGGTTATGCTTCAGGCCATCAACCAATAAGACATAATCAATAGAAAGTAGGAATTTCTCACCAACTTTTCCACTTCCAATAATTTTACCTTTTTGGTTTCCTCCGAAACCTACTGTTCCACTTTCTTTAAGTTGAAGTTCTTGGAACATATGCCTTTCTCCCGTCATGTGACGTGAGCATCCACTGTCCAAGTACCAGGACTGGTGTTGTAACTCTATTGCTAAGCAGATCTGCAACATATACAATTTTGTCCTTAGGTACCCAAATGTTTTTGGGTCCTTTTTTGTTAGTTCTAGAAGGAAACTTGTCCTTCTTGTTTTTCAATTCTTAATAAATACTTCTAATGTGTCCTTTCTTATTGCAAAAGGTACAAAGCAGACAGTCACTATGATTGTTGGTATCCTTGGTTTTCAAATTTGTGTTTTGAAATGTGGGTTCCTCAGATTTGTAACCAAGACCATTTTTACCATTTTGGCTTACGCCCCAAATCACAGATGCTTGTTTGCTTTGTGTAACACATCCAGCAAGGAATCTTTGAAATCCCTCTTCATATTTTGAAGAGTTGCATTCAACCTTTTCCTCAGTCTTAGAGCTGTCATTCACCAAACGGTGATTTTCAGCTTTGAGCTTCTCATTCTCCTCATTGAGTATTTGAAATTCTTTTGAAAGTTTTGAGAATTTCTTTTTCAAAGCTTTATACTCAGTGTTAAGTTTATAAGACTCATCTAATAGTTCATCAAAAGCTATTTCATTATCAGAAGATGGATTAGATTCTACCTCTTCATCTTCTTCTTCACTGTCTGACCCTATGATAGCCTTTAGAGCCATTTTTGCTTTTTCCTCATCATCATCAGATGAAGATGAATTAGAATCATCCCATGTTGCCATAAGACCTTTCTTCTTCTTGCTTTTGAAACCACCTCTCCTTGGTTTCTCGAGTTGTAGACATTCAGACTTGAAATGTCCTGGCTTTTTGCACTTGTAGCGAGTAACTTGGCTTTTGTCCTTGTAGTCCTTCTTGTCCCTTGAGTCTTGCCTTTCCCTTGAGTCCTTCTTGTGGAACTGCTTTCTGAACCTTCCTTTGTTTTTCCACATACATTGAATTTTCCTTGATATTAAGGAAATTTCTTCGTCTGTGTCTCCATCGCTTTCATCAGATGATGCTTCGTCTATTTCAAGTTCAACTTGTTGAGCTTTGGAGGAAGATGCTTTATTTTTAGATTTCAAGGCAATAGACTTTGATTTCTTGGGAGGTTCTTCTTCATCTAGCTCAAGCTCATGAGCTCTCAAGGAACTCAGAAGATCTTCAAGTCACAAGGCATTTAGGTCCTTTGCTTCCTGAATAGCAGTGACTTTAGGTCTCCACTTCTTTGGCAGGCTTCTTAAGATTTTCTTAACGTGATCAGCAGTGGTATAGCTTATTTTAAGAACCTTTAGACCATGAACTAGTATTTGGAATCTTCCAAACAAATTTTCAATGCTTTCACCCTCTTCCATTTTGCAGAGTTCATATTGTCTAACCAAGATATTAGCTTTGGTTTCTTGCACTTGGGAAGTACCCTCATAAGCCAAGGACAATGAGTCCCAAATCTCCTTGGCACTATCATTCTTTCTGCATTTTTGGTATTCCTTCTCAGAGATAGCATGTAACAGCCCAGATTTTTCATCCTTCAAGATTAGGATATGTTTTAGGGTATTAGAACATGCTTATAGTTGCTTGGGATGGGTTTCATATGTTTTACCATTCCTTCAGCCGATTGAGTATCTAGATGTACCTTTATTCCTATCTTTAGTCATTTCAGTTACCGTATTCCCCATTTTCGAACCCCTTAACAACTCAATTGGATTTAAGTCCCTTCAATAAAGTTGTAGCGTTATCTTTTATCTTTTATTTGGCTTTAGTTCGACTCGATTTCGATACCTACAACTCTAGATATGCTTTCTGGAGTCAATACAACGCAAGCGTAACACCTAGGAATATTATAGTATATTTCAACTTAATGTTTGATCCTGTTAGTGTCCGAAATTGGGTAAACCTATTAGAGAGAAAATTGTAGGAAATTCTCATAGCTTTCCAAAGACACCAAGAACGCCTCAATCAGACATTTGTAGCTCTAGATACGGCCAAAACAGTGAAACAGTGGCGCAGAGCGCCCAGACTCAAGCGCAGGCGCCCGGGATCACCGAGAGCCTGCGCCAGGCGCCCATTCCAGGCGCCAGGCGCCTATTGGCACCATCTTTGTCACCACGATTTTTATGTTTTGGCGCTGCTGGGCACGTGGAATCTGACCCATTGGACCCAAACTCGACCCAATTCACTAAGATTACATGTTAGGGTTATGAACCACCAACTAAGCCTCAGTTTTTACTCTAACCACGTTCTCTAAACTGCCCACAAAGTGTCTCACCAGAAAAACCATTTTCTTCTTCTTCTCTTTGTTTTTTCTGCTCTAGGGTGTTCTTGGATAGAGCTTGTGCATAGAAACTCGAATTGAAGACTAGTATCACTGTCATTCTCTTATGTCCATTGAGGAGATTAGTTTAAGGTAAGCCTTCTTGACCGAGGATAAGTTATTAATCATCATTAGGGTTCCAAAATTCTGGTTTATCATTCTTATATCCTTTGCTCTTGTGTTTTTGATTAAGAAAGTCGCTAAGGAAGAATCTTGGAGTTCTCTCAACCTACTCTAGGAGCACGAAATTCTCTTAAGGTAAGGGGTAGTTGTTTCTCATCTAGTGAGTGTATGGAACTTGAGTGAGCAATAGGGGTGTCCGAAGACCCCTACGCCTCGCGCGGTAACAGTAAATGAGTACTATCACCACCGTGATAGAAAACTACTTGAACCCTTGGATAATAATCTTCGATTTGTGATACCTACCGTAATGTAATGTGATAAATTCATTTGATAGATGGTTTTGGTGTGGTGATTGAGCCTTGACTGTTTATATGATTGTTACTCTTGATGACCTCTTTGATGTTCATGGATTTATGAGTTTTTGGTTGTTGTTGCAAATTGCTATGGCATGAATCCTACAAACTTTGAAGATATACTATATGATTTGTGTTGTTGTGCCTTGGTATTGACACCGATATCATGTGCAAGTTAATGAATTGCCTAACTCAACTAGTTGTTGTTGTAGGGAATTAGAAGGTAATGTTATACTTTAAAATGTAATTCTTATAAGGCTAAAAATGGAGTTAAAATCGACTAAGTTAGGATTAATCATCTAGAATAATTGATACATGAGTTGGTTATGTTTTTATAATGAATTTTCGTGGTGTCAAGATGACGTTTGAGTACTAATAGTAATGGCTAAGTAGATTATGCAGAATTTTCTGTCGAAAATTATTAGGTGTTGAACTTAAATAGTTAAAGAACCACCTTTCGAATTTTATAAATTTGTAGGGACTAAGTATGGATCAAAGGACTCTCGATTATGCTTAATTATGTATTATGGGACATAATGGTGCGGCATTTGGTCCCCGAACGAGTGGGGACTACCATTTTACTATTTGTAAGACAGTGGCAGGGCGCCAGACGCCCACTCTGCCAGCGCCAGGCGCCCAGTGGCAACTGTGTGTGAGTTGTGTTGTCGCTTTTCCCTAGATTCCCGTTCTTTATACAGTGTTGTAAGACCTATGTAGAATGCCTAAGAATTCTCTAAGACGCCTAATTCCCGTTCTTGCCGAATTGACTAATCGTTTAAATTGATGATTTATTTAAGTGTTATGTGCTTAAACTAAATTGGCTAAGGGTGTTGATTTATTCTCTTGTTGATTGAAGGCACTCGTTGATGTATTGACCCGTGTCTTGAAGTTGTTGTTGTTGTTCTATCGAGGATATTGCGATAGAAGTTGTTGTTGTTAGACATCGCATTTGGTTATGTTCATGCATCATGGTGTCGGCATTGTTGTTGTTGTTAGTAGGGCGTATCGGGCAAGGTATTCCGTGACGGGCGAGGTTTCCCGGTCCTACGGTTAAAAAGGGCGAATCGGGCAAGGTATCCCGTGACGGGCAAGGTTCCCGGTCCTACTGTTAATGGGGCGAATCGGGCAAGGTATCCCGGTCCTGTCGTTATTGGGGCATTACGGACATGGTATTCCGAAACGGGCAAGGTATCCCGGCCTCGTTATAAATGGATCCACATGCATATAGTTATGGTCCTAGAAATATATCATTTTACATGATAACATGCCTGGTTGTTTAGTTTTTGGTGGTGTACTTTAATGTTGTGGTTGATGTTGTGGCATGTGATATTTAATAGTTGTGGTAACGTCTTTATGTCGTGGTTGATGTTGTAGTACTGGTGATTAGATGTGGTCATTGGAATTGTTGTTATATTGCACATTGTTCACTGATTTCCTTCACTGTATGTACTATTTGAGGTTATGATG
Organism: Calophaca sinica; assembly: GCA_037113605.1. Taxonomy (NCBI): domain Eukaryota; kingdom Viridiplantae; phylum Streptophyta; class Magnoliopsida; order Fabales; family Fabaceae; genus Calophaca; species Calophaca sinica. The sequence goes on from CM073730.1 coordinate 91,958,271, forward strand.
ACTAACCCCTTTTGTGGCTATGCATATCCCATTGGGTATGTATAGATGATGAGACTGCAGGTGTTGAGGGTGTTAATGCCGATGGGTTATCGTGATGGCTCGTTGGAATAGATAGAAGACTTATTTTTGTTTTGAACAAGTTATTGTATTTTTTGTTGTTGTATTAATTTGGGAGAAGCTCTGAATTAATGTGACATCGGGGAACCTTGGGTTTATCTCCTTTTGATGTTTTCCCTCTTGTACTATGTTTGATTTCCGCAAGTTGAGAGTGACATCCCTACCTTATTTGAAATGAAAAGCTTTTACTTGGATCAAAATTTTATTTCTTGTTCTTTCCTTCTTACATTGCTAAAATGCCATGACGGCAGTAGGTGTCACATTTAGTGGTATCAGAGCTCAGCTTGTTCTTCAGGCCGTGGTATGTGTCTATCATGTAATCTCTGTGTACTCTTGTATGATTATCTATGTTAGAATAGATGATGGTATGAGATTTTAGGACTTTACTTAGTGACTGATTCATTTCTTGACTGCCTAAGCGAGAAGGGATGAAGAACGAGAGTAACCATGTTGTCCTCGACGTTGTTGGAAGCTTGATTGATGTGAAGGGACGTTCGACCCAGGATGAGCACCACATTGGATTTGTGGGATAGAGTAAATTGTTCTGAGGGATGACTTTCACGGATGCTCCGAAGGTGGCATTCGCTACATTCAAATTGACCGACGAAGCTGAACATTGGTGGGATGACACTTGCTAACGCTTGGAAAAGCTAAAGTTGCTATCAGCTGGAAGTTGTTCAATGGGAGACTTTTTTTGGAGAAGTGTTTTATAGTCTGAAGGGTAGCAAGGGTCACTACATTAGTGAGTGCCAAGAAACTAAAGTCATAGGTTGCAAGTGCCATAAGCCGGGCCATATTTGCAGAGACTGTAAGGGAGTTAAGCCTGAACCAGCTAGTGGGAGTACTCCTCAGATGCCCTAAGCTAACAAGATAAAGTCCACTAGCCGAGTCTTCACCCTCGCAGGAGTAGAAACACCTGAGTTAGAGAGCCTCATTCAAGGTATATGTCGCATTGAGAGGATTTCCAGTTGCCCAATTATTTCTTGCCCCATTTGCTTTGAACGTTTGTTCTTGGGTTGTGATAGGTAGAAGTGTGGGGTAAACCATAGTTGACTATTAACACTGAGTATGAACTAGATTGTTATGTTAGATGCGTTAGATCCCCCATTTTAGATTAGGTGACAGGCCACGAGAGTTAGCTTCGGGGATGTACTATGATAGTAGATGTAGTACTGTTAGATACAAGGTAGATTATCAGAGTAGCGCAGCGGAATTATGGTAATAACAAATAGGGAGGAACTTTAATAGAGCTTGAGGGTAACTGTGAGGTACCAACATTTTTACGCTCAAGCCCCTACATAGATCCTTATAGAACTGCTAGTAAATGACATGCCTGATTGTTGTTGCTCTGGTTACTCGGCTAGACAAGTAGGAGGGATGGCCACCCAATAACTTATCGCCAGTGACCGAAGCAAAGGTGATCGACATGGATAAATAAGATTAGTGGTGTAGACTATCATAGTTAGATAGATATACTTACAAGTAGGGGTTAGTTACCATACCATGATAACCCTAGAGACGTTCGGAAGGACTAATAGGGAAGTTGCCTTAATAACTTTGAAGACGCTAGGATAGGAGATTAGGTCCTTAACATTTGTCGGAATTTCGAGGACGAAATTCTTTTAAGGGGGTAGAATTGTAACAGCCCAGATTTTTCATCCTTCAAGATTAGGATATGTTTTAGGGTATTAGAACATGCTTATAGTTGCTTGGGATGGGTTTCATATGTTTTACCATTCCTTCAGCCGATTGAGTATCTAGATGTACCTTTATTCCTATGTTTAGTTATTTCAGTTACCGTATTCCCCATTTTCGAACCCCTTAACAACTCAATTGGATTTAAGTCCCTTCAATAAAGTTGTAGAGTTATCTTTTATCTTTTAGTTGGCTTTAGTTCGACTCGATTTCGATACCTACAACTCTAGATATGCTCTCTGGAGTCAATACAACGCAAGCGTAACACCTAGGAATATTATAGTATATTTCAACTGCATGTTTGATCCTGTTAGAGTCCGAATTTGGGTAAGTCTATTAGATAGAAAATTGTAGGAAATTCTCTTAGCTTTCCAACGACACCAAGAACACCTCAATCAGACATCTGTAGCTCCAGATACGGCCAAAACAGTGAAACAGTGGCGCAGAGCGCCCAGACTCAAGCGCAGGCGCCCGGGATCACCGAGAGCCTGCGCCAGGCGCCCATTCCAGGCACCAGGCGCCTACTGGTACCATGCTGTCACACGATTTTTTTATGTTTTGACGCGTTTTGGCACGTGGAATCTGACCCATTGGACCCAAACTCGACCCAATTCACTAAGATTACATGTTAGGGTTATGAACCACACCAACTAAGCCTCAGTTTTTACTCTAACCACATTCTCTAAACTGCCCACAAAGTGTCTCACCAGAAAAACCATTTTCTTCTTCTTCTCTTTTCTTTTTCTGCTCTAGGGAGTTCTTGGATAGAGCTTGTGCATAGAAACTCGAATTGAAGACTAGTATCACTATCATTCTCTTATGTCCATTGAGGAGATTAGTTTAAGGTAAGCCTTCTTGACCGAGGATAAGTTCTTAATCATATTAGGGTTCCAAAATTCTGGTTTATCATTCTTATATCCTTTGCTCTTGTGTTTTTGATTAAGAAAGTCGCTAAGGAAGAATCTTGGAGTTCTCTCAACCTACTCTAGGAGCACGAAATTCTCTTAAGGTAAGGGGTAGTTGTTTCTCATCTAGTGAGGGTATGGAACTTGAGTGAGCAATAGGGGTGTCCCAAGAACCCTACGCCTCGCGCGGTAACAGTACATTAGTACTATCACCACCGTGATAGGAAAATACTTGAACCCTTGGATAATAATCTTCGATTTGTGATACCTACCGTAATGTAATGTGATAAATTCATTTGATAGATGGTTTTGGTGTGGTGATTGAGCCTTGACTGTTTATATGATTGTTACTCTTGATGACCTCTTTGATGTTCATGGATTTATGAGTTTTTGGTTGTTGTTGCAAATTGCTATGGCATGAATCCTACAAACTTTGAAGACATACTAAATGATTTGTGGTGTTGTGCGTTGGTATTGACAATCGATATCATGTGCAAGTTAATGAATTGCCTAACTCAACTAGTTGTTGTTGTAGGGAATTAGAAGGTAATGTTATACTTTAAAAACAGAATTCTTATGAGGCTAAAAATGGAGTTAAAATCGACTAAGTTAGGATTAATCATCTAGAATAATTGATACATGAGTTGGTTATGTTTTGATAATGAATTTTCGTGGTGTCAAGATGACGTTTGAGTACTAATAGTAATGGCTAAGTAGATTATGCAGAATTTTCGTTAAAATTATTAGGTGTTGAACTTAAATAGTTAAAGAACCACCTTTCGAATTTTATAAATTTGTAGGGACTAAGTATGGATCAAAGGACTCTAGATTATGCTTAATTATTTATTATGGGACATAATGGTGCGGCGTTTGGTCCCCGAACGAGTGGGGACTACTATTTTACTATTTGTAAGACAGTGGCAGGGCGCCAGGCGCCCACTCTGCCAGCGCCAGGCGCCCAGTGGCAGCCTGTGTGTGAGTTGTGTTGTCGCTTTTCCCTAGATTCCCGTTCTTTATACAGTGTTGTAAGACCTATGTAGAATGCCTAAGAATTGTCTAAGACGCCTAATTCCCGTTCTTGCCGAATTGACTAATCGTTTAAATTGATGATTTATTTAAGTGTTATGTGCTTAAACTAAATTGGCTAAGGGTGTTGATTTATTCTCTTGTTGATTGAAGGCACTCGTTGATGTATTGACCCGTGTCTTGAAGTTGTTGTTGTTGTTCTATCGAGGATATTGCGATAGAAGTTGTTGTTGTTAGACACCGCATTTGGTTATGTTCATGCATCATGGTGTCGGCATTGTTGTTGTTGTTAGTAGGGCGTATCGCAAGGTATTCCGTGATCGCGAGGTCTCGGCCCTACGGTTAAAAAGCGGCGAATCGGGCAAGGTATCCCGTGACGGCAAGGTTCCCGCCCCATCATTAATGGGGCGAATCGGGCAAGGTATCCCGGTCCTGTCGTTATCAGCATTACGGACATGGTATTCCGAAACGGGCAAGGTATCCCGGCCTCGTTATAAATGGATCCACATGCATATAGTTATGGTCCTAGAAATATATCATTTTACATGATAACATGCCTGGTTGTTTAGTTTTTGGTGGTGTACTTTAATGTTGTGGTTGATGTTGTGGCATGTGATATTTAATTGTTGTGGTAACGTCTTTATGTCGTGGTTGATGTTGTAGTACTGGTGATTAGATGTGGTCATTGGAATTGTTGTTATATTGCACATTGTTCACTGATTTCCTTCACTGTATGTACTATTTGAGGTTATGATGACTAACCCCTTTTGTGGCTATGCATATCCCATTGGGTATGTATAGATGATGAGACTGCAGGTGTTGAGGGTGTTAATGCCGATGGGTTATCATGATGGCTCGTTGGAATAGATAGAAGACTTATTTTTGTTTTGAACAAGTTATTGTATTTTTTGTTGTTGTATTAATTTGGGAGAAGCTCTGAATTAATGTGACATCGGGGAACCTTGGGTTTATCTCCTTTTGATGTTTTCCCTCTTGTACTATGTTTGATTTCCGCAAGTTGAGAGTGACAGCCCTACCTTATTTGAAATGAAAAGCTTTTACTTGGATCAAAATTTTATTTCTTGTTCTTTCCTTCTTACATTGCTAAAATGCCATGACGGGGTAGAGGGTGTCACATAGCACAGATAGGGAAATATCTTGCTTTCTAATGTAGTTGATAAGCTTTCTTATGGTCTTCTGTCCATTTATCCCTAGGAATGGGTTTTTCTTTGGAATCAACTGGTTCGGTGTATTGTTTTTGAACCATATCCCAGAATTCGAGTTGTTGAGACTCGAAGAAGGATTTAACTTTATCTTTCCAGTAGTCGAAGTTTGTTCCACTGAACAAAGGAGGACAGTTAACATGACCACCGGCTTCGTTACTTGCCATGAATAAAGAATAAGATCTTTTCCTCTTACACTGTTAAGTGCTCAACCAAGAGGTCGAGCTCTGGTACTAATTAAACGTGGCAAAAACACAAGAAAGGGGGATTTGAATTGGGTTTTAGAAAACTTTTCGCAAAGCTTGTGTGTTTATGAAAACCTTTTCAAAACAACTCGTCAATAAAATAAGGCAGTACGTAAGTAAAGAGAAAAGAGAAGAGAGTGGCACAGTGATTTATACGAGTTCACTATCACCTGATAGCTACGTCTAGTCCCTTCACACACTTGAAGGATTTCTCCACTATAATCAACCTGATTACACTTGAGAGTATAATACTGCCAAACTGGCCATACTCACAACTTCTTAGAACGACTTAGTACAGTCAAGCCTATAAGGAATACAGCCACTACTGGGCTAAATACAATGTTCAAAAATATTTTGAAGCAATATCAAATAACTCTCACGGAGAGGATATACAAAGGAAAACTTATGCACAATGAATAACTTTCAAACTGAAAGAATAAAAACGATTAAGTGCTTTGTTCAATGTGATCTCAGATACTTGGAATGATTCTTGGTTGCTCACTTTGTATCACAGCGTTAACCTACTTCAGTGGATGAAGTAAGGTATTGTAGCGACCGAAAAATCCGGTGGAATTTATTCGAGTTTAATGTAGCCGCCACCAAGAATTTATTTCGTAGGTAAAACATTGGAAAAACCCTTTTTGAAGAAGATGGTCCTTGAGACCAGATTTGGGTTCGGGAGTCGAATTATGCGTAGGGAAGATATTAGCACCCTACGACATCCTTTCGAAGAAGGTTACCTCTAACTAATTGTGCAAAATTATATTAACTTCTAAAAATATCTATTTCTCTTTTATTAAAAAAAGACAAGAATCAACAAAGATAAAAAAAAAAGGACTTAATTGAAGTTTTTTTTTTTTGCGCTTGACAGGAATGAGATCCTACTCCTACGTATCTTCGGGTGCAGTGGAGAAATCAAAGGCTACGTAGTTCTTGGGTAAAAAATGGTTGTGTGTTGATTGATTTTAATTGTATATTTTTTATGGAAAAAAGAATAGGTTTTTTGTGGAGACCAAACAGGAAGCAATCGAGAATGGTCCTCACTAACCCATTTTAGTTTAGAAAATTAAGGTGTTCGTAATGATCAAACGGGAAGCAATCTCGAGTGATCATTACTAGTAAAAATAATAACTTGATTTTATTTTTATAAAGAAGATAGGTTTTTATGGGGACCAAACAAGAAGCAATCAGGAGTGGTCCTCACTAATAACCCATTTTTGTTTAGAATATTAAGATGTTCGCAATGATTAAACGGGAAGCAATCTCGAGTAATCATTACTAGTAAATTGATTTTCATGATTTTATTATGTGATTTTCAAGAAAAATAGGGTCTCAAAATTTGTATGTGAAATTTAGTTGAGCAAAATTGTCCTAGTTTGACTAGTAAAAAAAAGTGTCCATGTTCATTAAATAAATAATAGAAAAAAAAAACAAATGGGCTAAAGCCCAATATTTAACAAAAGAAGACTAACTACAAAAAAAAGGGTTGGCAAATGAAAGGAAAAAAAGAGGGAGGGGGAGTTAAGTGGGCTGAAGCCCAAAGATGAAATAAAAAAAAAGGGAAAGGGGAGGCGTAAAAAAAAATCGGTTGAAGCCCAACCAAATGAAAAATAAATATAAAAAAAGATTAAAAAATAATAAAATAAAATAAAGGGGGAGAGTGCTGCATTTGGGTTTCATAGAAACCCTAAATTGAAACAAGCTGCAAAGAAGCAGCCGCGTGAGACAAAGAGAAAAAGAAAGGGGAACGCGCAACGGGGGAGAGGCGAGGCGACGAGAGAGGAGAAGGAGAGGGAAGGGTGGCGATCACCCTAGCTGCGTGCGGTTGCGAGCCAGGCCGAGCGGGGAGCAAGGCCATTGCGCGGAGAGAGAAAAGAAGGGAGGCATGAGAGAAAAGGTTGGGGGAGAGGTACGGCCTGCCGCGAACAAGGAAGGAGAGACCACAAAAAGGAAAGGCCGAGGTCACTAACGTGGTGGTTTGCGGTGGCTGGCAGTGACCCTGTGAAGAGGAACGAGACACGTGACGGTGCTTGTGACGGTGCGGTGGGAAAGGCCGAAGCACACGGCGGTGCTCACGACGGCGCCTGCTCGGAGGAGGAGACACGAACAGGTTCTAAAACGATTCCTCTCCATTTTATCATCTGATTTCTTACCATCCCTCCTTTAACTCTATTACCTTATTCTACTAGATTGTGAGAAGACTATGCTTATTGGTTTGATGGTATTGGGTTTAGGGATTACATTTTAGTGAATTCTATCTACTTCTCTGCACTCTTGTTGCCATTTTTCTCAGGTAATAAGAGGAAATCCTATTTTCGCATGCTTACACTAATCATGTATGTAACATTAAAAATTATTTAAAAGGAAATGAAACCAACTTGGATTCCAAATTCTGTAGAGTGAGAAAGAATGTGACGACACTAATCTTTTTCTCCACTACTGTGATTCTTTTTTATTTGTTGCTGTCTTGTTGCTCTTCTTCACGCTCAACCCTTTTCTCTTGTGTTTGAAACTGAGTTGAATTAGGACCCCAATGTGGAGCCTCTAATTCTTTACTAGGTAGTAAAACGATTTCAGAAATTTCTCAGAAATTCCTCTCCTTGTCTGTGAATTTCAATCTGGTATTTATAGAGTGAAAAGGGCTCTAATAGGACAATATTGGCCTGCTTGTTGCAGGGTTATGGGAGGTCTGAAGGATGCAGGAGGTTGCAGAGTAGTGCCTGCTGTCACGCCCACTTTAGGAAGCCACGTTTGAGTTTAAGAACGAAGGAGAAATTTCCAAAAATAATGAAATAATTTACACTTATTAACACTTATTCGTAAATGAGAAATAAGGATTGTCTATATTTTTTTTTTTGAAAGGGAAGTCTCGTTTAAGAATAAATCTTAAAAAAAGAAACTAAATATTTAATAACAAAAATAGGAGTAACTCTATATTTTTTTTATGCATCACATGTATATATACAGGCATACCAGGACCGCTCCTAGGCGTACCATCCGAGATATGTCATCAACTTTTGTACAAGTCAAAGTCAGCAAAAAGTGATACATACATACCAAAATAACAAAAGATTGACCCCAAAGCCAAGATAAACCATCAAAAAGAATCTGGTCATCAACACAACTCGGCCCAACAAAGACAGAGGTCTAAGAGAAAGCAACACTCAAAATACAAGGACCTCACCAAAAGAAAACACTCTAACCTAGATGTGTTAGTGTAAACCCTAGAGGCCAATGTAGTTCCTTTTGAACTTATAATTTGTATCATGTTATTTATCTATTATATGAGGCATTTCAGTTATTATGTTTGTTTCAACGTAATAAAGTCCTTGAGTAAAAGTTCAATTTTAATAGAACATCGAGTAGATGACTCGGTTGTGAGATACTATAGAACTTACTCTTAAATATCCGTAGACGAGTATTATTATCAATAAGGGCAATAATAATACATTAAGACTATTATGTGGGTGGACTGATAACCTTATCTCGCAGGTTATAGATATCAAGTCACCGTATAGGTACACATTAGGGTAATTGTGTACTGGATTGACCCGCCATGAGAATACTACATAGTGCGTTATGTAAGTGTCATAAGTTGTTCTCATAGTGATAGTGGTGTATTCCACCCTTTGCCCTGAAACCACTATGGTCCTTACATGAGGAGTAGAGTGTTTTGTTGCCGTCATACATTGTCTGTAACAAGACAATTATAAAGTTGGTTAACTGGGCACTCCACGAGTCATGCAGAGGGATATGAGTGACCTAGATGGGATTTGCCCCTCCTACATAGCAGGAGTAATATTTGTCGGCCCCTTGATAGAGTATGACTATAAAATGCATGGCCATGCTAAAATAAGTCAATATGAGATATTGATCTTATTTGTTGTTACTTAGTCTACATGGGTATCAAGGAATATAATGTTGAACTATACAAGGGTGACACACACTATGCCTTGTGTTCAATATAGATATAAGGGCAACAGGGTAATTATACACATGATCATTATCACGGAAAGGTTATGTCATAACACTAACATTCTCGTTACTTAGGTAGCAGTGATGTGTTGCTAGACACCGCTCTATGTTTATAATATTAAATAGTGATTTAATATTATTACCAACGTTACGGGAACCTACAGGGTCACACACATAAGAACAGATTAATGGGAGATTAAATATAAATTGAGTAAGACTCGTTTTATTCAGTGGTGCGCTCTTATGACGCACCATCGTAATCAAGTGCAACGCAGCACATGGTAAGCTACGATGCGCCGCTAGGTCAGTCTTAAGTGGTTCTATAAATAGAACACTTAAGCTGAAAGTTCAGACAAGGAATTAACCCTAGCCGTACTGAGAGACCTTGGGTGCGTTCGTGACTGCCGGCTCCGTTCGTCAGCTAGCACAGTAGACGGTGGCCGCTCCCATTCGAAGTCTGTTCGTGTGGACTGCGTAGAGGCGTTGTCATCAGTACGATGCTAGTGCTCCACTCCAGTTCTCGTCTGCAACGGTCTGCGCTACAAGAGGTAACCAACGTAATCCCTGAATCATGACCATTCGCAAGGATCCAGGAAGGGAAATTATTTTTTTTCGCTGCGTTTTATCTTTGATTGTTGTGCGATTTCCCTACAGTGGTATCAGAGCCACTTGCGAAACCATGATTCGGTTTTTGTGATTACCTGTATGTATGTGTGACATGCGTTCTTGTATGCGATAGTTAGATTATAAATCTATTCGTTTTAAAAATTATACCTTGTATGATTAATGCGAAAACCTGGTTAGGTATATATGTGATATATATGTTGCTTTGGATAATCTGTATATGATATATATATATATATGGTGATTCTGTATGCTTATTTGAATAAACGATTCGGTTTTGTGTCAACTGTTGATACATCGTATTGTACTGCGAGTCTGAAGGTTGGCGTCGTTGGGTCCAAGCATTGGTACCCAGAACCGTGTTGGTAACAACGTGAAACGGCGACGCTGTTCTTGTGGCGTGAAGCGTTCATGGTCACAATGAGGCGGCATTTTTTTTCTGCAACGTGAAATGTTCACTGAAAAGTCAGGAAAATTTTGCTGAACCCCCGTGCTGAATCTGGGAAGCGAGTTATTTTTAAAATTATTTAATTTTAATTAATTGGCTTTAATCACATTTAATGATAAGATTAATAGTAATAAGTGTGTATTATTTTTATTAATTGTCATTAATGTTTCGTGATGCATGGTGAGTGGTTATGGCCTTAGTCCCTTTTATTTTATTTTGGAATTTTAAAATACGGCCTGCGTGCCGTGCCTTTTGTTTTTCTTTTAAAATACGGCCTGCGTGTCGTGCCTTTCTTTTATTTTCATTAATGTAATGTAAGATAGGAGACGAGAAGGAAATTTCATAAGAGGGCTACATTGGAGGTCACACTTGGAGAAGCTTGATCGTTCCTAGGTTTAGCTTGGATTGTCTCATTGGCTTATGAGAATCAATGCGTTACGGGCCATAACCACGTCACATTTATTTTCTATATATGTATGAGATGAATGTATGAATATAGTTGGTTAAATAGTTTAACAAATATGTATGTGATGCATGTATAGATATAGTAAGTTAAATAGTTTAACAAATGGTGAGATCATTTTTAATAACATCCCTCAAAAGGAAATATTAAGTTAAATTTAAATACCTTCCAATAGTTAACACTCATCAAGACTAATATCGAAAATGTGGGTTCGCCAAAGCGGAGTACATTTTCCATACTAGTAAGATGCGATGGGATAAATGTAATATCCAAATGCTATCGTTGGGTCTAACTTAACTAAACCGAGTATAATAGGATTGAAAGGTTTAGAGGCAAGTAAGTTGGGAACTATCCATGTGATGGATCAGGATAATAGTTATTCACCCAACTAACCGAGAATTGTATGAGATAAAATTGGAAAGAGTTCCTACCTAAATAACTGAGTTTTAAGTGATAGCCAAAGCTGACTTAAAATAAAGTGAAATATGGATCTCGGCCCACTAGAAAATCTTCCAACGGGATTTTCCGAATCAATGTTGAGGGTCATTGGTTTGAGTAAAATAGTGGGAGGCGTATTTAATTAAAGACCTAATTAAATATGTTTATTGCATGATACTTATATTCTGCATATTTTCTTAATGTAGATTACCATGGCATCAAACACTCACAATAACCTACTGCGATCAATCCTTGAGAAGGATAAGTTGTCTGGAACAAACTTTCTGGACTGGCACCGAAACCTGAGGATTGTCCTCAAACAAGAGAAAAAGCTGTATGTTCTCGAAGGGGCCCTTCCCCAAGAGCCACCGGCTGCTACTGCCCCTAGGGCTGGAAAGGATGCTTATAAGAAGCATCAAGATGATGCCCTGGAAGTTGGCTGCCTCATGCTAGCTACCATGAACTTTAAGCTTCAGAAGCAACATGAGAACATGGAAGCATTCGATATGATCGAAAATCTCAAGATGCTCTATCAAGAGTAAGCTAGGCATGAGCGGTATGAAGTTTCCAAAGCCCTTTTTCCAAAGCAAACTGGCAAAAGGATGCCCTGTAGGTCCCTATGTACTCAAAATGATTGGGTATGTTGAGAACCTTGATCATTGGGATTTTCCTTAAGGAAAGAGCTTGCGATTGATTTGATCCTGCAATCGTTGCCGGAGAGTTTCAATCAGTTTGTCATGAATTTCACTATGAATGACATGGACAAAACTCTGCCAGAACTGTTAAGCATGTTAAGAACTGCAGAACATAACATCAACAAAGGGAAAGGGAAGGCCATTTTGATGGTCAATGGTGGAAAGGGCAAGAAGCAGTTCAAGAAGCCCATGAACAAGTATAAGGGCAAGGGCAAGGGAATTAACAAGCCCAAACCTGCGACTTATGCTTTGAAGCCTAAGGGCGGTGTGGCTAAAGAGGAAAATTGCTTCCACTGTGGTGTGACTGGACATTGGAAGAGGAACTGCCCAAAGTACCTGGAAGAAAAAAAGAAGGGAAGTGAGACTTCCACCTCAAGTATTTTTGTTATAGAAGTCAATTTATCTACTTCTGCATCATGGGTATTAGATACTGGATGTGGGTCTCACATTTGTACTAATGTGCAGGAGCTCAAAAGGAGTAGACCATTGGCAAAGGGCGAAGTTGATCTACGAGTTGGCAATGGAGCAAAAGTTGTTGCTTTAGCTGTGGGAACTTATGTATTGACTTTGCCCAGTGGGCTTATTATTCAGTTAGAGAACTATTATTTTGTGCCTGCAATTAGCAGGAATATTATTTTCGTTTCTTGTTTGGACAAGTTTGGTTTTTCATTTATAATAAAGGACAAATGTTTCTCTATTTATTTAAATGATATGTTCTATGATAGTGCACAAATGAGTAATGGACTTTATGTCCTTGATCTCGAAACGTCCATTTATAACATCAATACAAAAAGCATGAAACCAAATGAGTTGAATCCGACTTATCTTTGGTATTGTCGTTTAGGCCATATAAATGAGAAGCGTATTTCCAAACTCCATAAAGACGGATTCTTGGACTCTTTTGATTATGAATCATTTGAGACATGTGAATCTTGTTTATTAGGAAAGATGACAAAAACCTCATTCACAGGAAAAGGTGAAAGGGCTAGTGATCTTTTGGGCCTCATACATGCTGATGTATGTGGACCACTAAACACATCAGCTAAAGAAGGTTTTCAGTACTTCATCACATTTACTGATGATTATAGTAGATATGGATTCGTGTATCTCATGAAACACAAATCGGAATCTTTTGAAAAGTTCAAAGAATTCAAGAATGAAGTACAAAACCAACTAGGTAAGAATATTAAGACCCTTCGATCAGATCGAGGTGGTGAATATTTGAGTCTAGAATTTGATGATCATTTGAAAGAGTGTGCGATCCTATCCCAACTCACCCCTCCTGGAACACCGCAATGGAATGGTGTTTCTGAAAGGAGAAACCGAACCTTGTTGGACATGGTCCGGTCTATGATGAATCATGTGGATCTTCCAAATTCCTTCTGGGGACATGCTCTATTAACTGCAGCTTTCACACTTAACCATGTTCCATCCAAAACTGTGGAAAAGACACCATATGAGATATGGACTGGCAAGAAACCCAGTATGTCTTTCATGAAGATTTGGGGCTGTGAAGTATATGTGAAACGACAGATTTCCACTAAACTTGAGGCCAAATCTGATAAATGCTTCTTTGTGGGGTATCATAAAGAAACCAATGGATACTACTTTTACAATCCTTCTGAGGGCAAAGTGTTTGTCGTTCGAACTGGTGTATTCCTAGAAAGGGAATTCGTTTCTAAAGGAATCAGTGGGAGGAAATTAGAACTTGAAGAAATTCGAGTATCACAGAGTAGCGACACACCTATGGAGGAACAAGAGCAGCCTACACAAGATGTTGTGATAGAACAGCCTGCTCAAGTAACACAAGACCAGCGTAGGTCAAGCAGGATACGTCACCAACCCGAGAGATATGGATTTCTCATGACTCAACAGGGTGATGTATTTCTCATGGATCAAGATGAGCCTGTGACTTACCAGGAGGCCATTACTGGCCCTGAATCTGAGAAGTGGCTTGAGGCCATGAAATCTGAGATGGACTCCATGTACACTAACCAGGTATGGACCTTGGTAGAGCCACCTGAAGGAGTTACTCCCATAGGGTGCAAGTGGGTCTTCAAAAAGAAGACTGACATGGATGGTAAGGTTCATACCTATAAGGCACGACTGGTTGCTAAGGGTTTCAAGCAAATTCATGGTGTAGACTATGATGAAACTTTTTCACCAGTTGCAATGCTTAAATCTGTTCGGATTTTACTTGCCATCGCTGCATACCATGACTATGAAATATGGCAAATGGATGTCAAGACTGCTTTCCTTAATGGAAATCTCCTTGAGGACATGTACATGACACAACCTGAAGGTTTTGACACTCCAGATGATGCCAAGAAAGTATGCAAGTTGCAGCGATCAATCTATGGATTGAAGCAAGCTTCCAGAAGTTGGAATCTTCATTTTGATGAAACTGTGAGACAGTTTGGATTCATAAAAAATGAAGATGAACCTTGTGTTTACAAGAAGGTTAGTGGGAGCATAGTTGTATTCCTGGTGTTATATATGGATGACATATTACTCATCGGAAACGACGTCCCTACTTTGCAACAAGTTAAGACTTGGTTAGGGAATTGCTTTTCTATGAAAGATTTGGGTGAAGCTACCTACATATTAGGAATCAGGATCTATAGAGATAGATCGCAAGGATTGCTTGGCCTGAGTTAGAGTACATACATAGACAAAGTCCTGAGACGCTTTAATATGCATGATTTCAAGAAAGGATTCCTGCCTATGACACATGGCGTATGCCTATCAAAAGCAGAATCCCTTTCTACACAAGAAGAGAGGGATCGCATGAATAAGATTCCATATGCATCTGCAATTGGATCTATCATGTATGCCATGTCATATACCCGACCGAATGTCTTGGGGTCCGTTTGGTTTAGATTCTGGTGGAATAGATTGTGTAGAATCTTGTTTAGAAAACTGAGTTTTAAAAAATGGAGTTTAAAAAAATGATTTGTGTTTAGTAATGATATTTTAAAACTGAGTTTAGAAGAATTAATTTGTGTTTGGTTGACAAAGTAGAATCACTTTTGAAGTGTTAAAATACCCAAACGGAGTTTTGCAAACGGAAAAGCATACTCAGACTACCGGCAACAAAACGACGTTTCAACACCTTCAAACTAGATTTTGGCCACCACCAAAATTTACCAAACGGCCAAATATAAAAGCAAACGTCATTTGCTTTTTGCCACCAGAAATAATGTTGCAAATGGCCGTTTGGTTTGTAAACCAAACAGGCACTTGTATGCCTTGAGCACAACGAGCAGTTACCAGTCCAATCCCGGTGATGGTCATTGGGTTGCTGTCAAGAACATCCTTAAGTACTTGAGAAGAACTAAGGATTCATTCTTGGTATATGGAGGTCAGGAAGAGCTCACTGCAATAGGTTACATCGATGCTAGCTTCCAGACAGATAAAGATGATTCTAAATCGCAATCTGGTTATGTGTTTTTCCTAAATGGTGGCACTGTGAGCTGGAAGAGTTCAAAGCAGGAAACAGTCGCTGATTCTATTACAGAGGCCGACTATATTGTTGTTTCCATTGCAACAAAGGAGGTTATTTGGATCAAGAAGTTCATTACTGAACTTGGTATAGTTCCTAGCATTGTGGACCCTATTGATCTCTATTGTGATAACAATGGTGCCATTGCACAAGCTAAGGAACCTATATCTCACCAGCGATCCAAACACATACTTAGGCGCTTCCATCTCATTCGAGAGATTATCGATAGAGGAGATGTAAAGATATGCAGAGTACCAACACTTGACAATGTTGCTGACCCACTTAGAAAACCTCTTACCCAACAGAAGCATGATGGTCATACTAGATCTATGGGTATTAGGTACATGCCTAATTGGCTCTAGTGCTAGTGGGAGATTTTAGTGTAAGCCCTAGAGGCCAATGTAGATCCTTTCGAACTTATAATTTGTATCATGTTATTTATCTATTATATGAGGCATTTCAGTTATTATGTTTGTTTCAACGTAATAAAGTCATTGAGTAAAAGTTCAATTTTAATAGAACATCGAGTAGATGACTCGGTTGTGAGATACTATAGAACTTACTCTTAAATATCTGTAGTCGAGTATTATTATCAATAAGGGCAATAATAATATATTAAGACTATTATGTGGGTGGACTAATAACCTTATCTCACAGGTTATAGATATAAGATATCATGTCACCGCATAGGTACACATTAGGGTAATTGTGTACTAGATTGACCCGCCATGAGAATACTACATAGTGCGTTATGTAAGTGTTATAAGTTGTTCTCATAGTGTTAGTGGTGTATTCCACCCTTTGACCTGAAACCACTATGGTCCCTACATGAGGAGTTGAGTGTTTTATTGCCGTCAAACATTATCTATAACAAGACAATTATAAAGTCGGTTAACTGGGCACTCCACGAGTCATGCAGAGGGACATGAGTGACCTAGATGAGATTTGCCCCTCCTACATAGCAGGAGTAATATCTGTGGGCCCTATGATAGAGTATGACTGTAAAATGCATGGCCATACTGAAATAAGTCAATATGAGATATTGATCTTATTTGTTGTTACTTAGTCTACTTAGGTATCAAGGAATATAATGTTAAACTATACAAGGGTGACACACACTATGCCTTGTGTTCAATATAGATATAAGGGCAAAAGGGTAATTATACACATGATCATTATCACGAAAAGGTTACGTCATAACATTGACATTCTCATTACTTGGGTAGCAGTGATGTGTTGCTAGACACCGCTCTGTGTTTATAATATTAAATAGTGATTTAATATTATTGCCAATGTTACGGGAACTACAGGGTCACATACATAAGAATAGATTAATGGGAGATTAAATATAAACGAGTAAGACTCGTTTTATTCAGTGGTGCGCTCTTATGACGCACCATCGTAAGTCAAGTGCAACGCAGCACATGGTAAGCTACAGTGCGCCGCTAGGTCAGTCTTAAGTGGTTCTATAAATAGAACAATTAAGCAAAAAGTTCAGACAAGGAATTAACCCTAGCCTTACTGAGAGACCTTGGGTGCGTTCGTGATTTCCGGCTCCGTTTGTCAGCTAGCACAGTAGACGGTGGCCGTTCCCATTTGAAGTCTGTTCGTGTGGACTGTGTAGAGGCGTTGTCATTAATACGACGCTCGTGCTCGACTCCAGTTCTCGTCTGCAACGGCCTGCGCTACAAGAGGTAACCAACGTAATCCCTAAATCATGACCATTCGCAAGGATCCATGGAAGAGAAATTTTTTTTTCCACTGCGTTTTATCTTTGATTATTGCGCGATTTCCCTACAAGCTGGTCAAACACGCTGACACTTGCCGGAGGGCTCCCCGACTTCGTCTGGATCCACTAAATAGCCAATAGGATCTTCCTCCGGTTTCTCTTCCTCTTCACTATTAACTACCTCCACTAAATCCACTGGTGTCAAAACTCGACCCACCCGACACTTCACTTTCCCTTTTGAACCAGTCGGAGGAAAAGGAATGGAAGAAGGAGTATAGACAGGTGAAGGAGAACGCTCTAGCTCACGTATCGGTGTCTTCTCAGCAAGCGCCTCCAAAGTAGGTGTAGTGTCAAACACTGGAATAGGATCTGGAAAAAGAGTAGAAGTATCTACAAGAGAAGGGGAAGATAAAGTACGCATACACATCCTATTTGGTAACTCACTTTTACGCAAAAAGCGATAGGTACGAGCTCCACGCCTAGCTGCTGTATGACCTCCCCTGGATGTTCCAGCTCCATCTCCAAACGTATTCCACCATGGTTTCCAAAATCTCTCAAAAGGTAAATAAAACTGTAAGGTAGTGTTCCGAGTGTGTCTACTCACAGGCTCATGGTTTTCTCCATAGATCGTAGTTACAACCCCTTGATAAGTGACTTGTCGGGAGACGGGGTCAAACTCCCAACATTCATCCTTGTGTCCATCAGAAAACTCAAGTCCTTCGCTCCCCGAGCGACACAACGGATAATCCAGATACATCTAAATATCGCAACCAATACCTGAAAGAAAACAAGGAACACAAGGGTAAATCATTAGCTTCAAAGAGTTCATCACAAGCTAATCGTGAGTACAGACATTAACATGAAGACATCATCAAACACACATAGAGTTCACATACGCAGCATACATA
The DNA here is from genome assembly GCA_037113605.1 of Calophaca sinica. Classification (NCBI taxonomy): domain Eukaryota; kingdom Viridiplantae; phylum Streptophyta; class Magnoliopsida; order Fabales; family Fabaceae; genus Calophaca; species Calophaca sinica. Next base: position 91,976,264 of record CM073730.1, read on the forward strand.
ACTAAGTTTCACAGTTCTATATCAAAAAAATAACATATAAGTCTTATAGAAATTCACATATCAATGTATCAACTAGGACAAACAATAGTCAGTATGCATAGTATGTGTCAGTAAGCAAGACATGCATGCCATGGTTCTGTTTATGAGCGCTTCCAAAATTTTCATGCCAATGGAACAAGTCTCCTATACCAATAGGATAACGTCACATCCCAGATGCGAACGTCTATGGTCCCAGACCATCTATCATACTCGGTTGGTTCAACAATTAATCGCACGTCCCAGACGCAAACATTAACTGAGGCGGCAACACCACATACTTAGAGAGGTGTATGTCCCGAATCATCCAGCCGGTACATGCAAAGTGGGCATTCCACAGGTAATGCCACATACTTAGGTGTACGTTACATTTACCTGACACTAAGGCATTTCGCACATAGTTCAAGTAAATCCCATGCATCATGAATATGAATGCAACACATCAATAGTAATATCACACAAAATTCCGTTTGGAAATAATGTGTGTATATATATATATATCTCAAAATATTTTTGAAACCATATATTCGCTTTTATTAGGCATACTATGTCCAAAACTTATTTTCTCAGTTCATAAACCAAGTACAAATTATTTTAGACAAAACTCATTATTTAAGTCCATAAACCAAGTATGAAATCATTTTAAACAACTTAGGTTAAAAACCAAACTTAACACATTTTTCACCCAAAAACCCCTTTAAGTACCTCTTTGAAACCTTAAAATGCACTAAAAATCATTTGACAGTTTAGGACCCTTGTTTATTGAAATGACCTAACTTTTTTTCCACACTTAGAGATTTATATAAGATTACTTCCTATCTTAAAAACTTTTCAAAAATTAATTTAAAACTCAAGTTATTCAAAACACAATTTGGCAAATTACTACTCATTTGGTCATAGTTACTATTCATTTTGTAAAATTTTTCCATAAAGTAGTTAAGTTTATAAAAACACTTATATTAAATTCCAATCAATTCAATACATGATTCCAATCATGTTCCAATCACCTTCAAATATTATTTCAAGCATAACCATATGCAAAATAATTCTTACACCATTTTCTCAATTTCATACATAATCAAACACAATAATATTCATGTTTCGCATGAACTAATTTCCAACTTTCCAATTTCAAATCATCATCAAATTTGCACATTTATGCATTTAAACATATTACTTGCATATATTCCTACTTCACAAAATTCATCCAACAACAAAACATAATCACATAAAGCATATAATTACACTTTCCAATTACAACAACAACCAATTCATGCAACATTCAATACCCATGAAAGCTAAAACTCACTAATGATTTCCTTTACCTTGAGGATTAGTATTTTCAAGCTTTCCAAAGGTCCCTTGATGCTCACAACTTTCACCAACACTCAAACAACCTATTATATCATCATATAAACACAAATCAACAAAAGAAAAGTTTTAAAAACCTCACCTCCTACTCTCATAGGCCCACGGCCAGCCCAAGGGAAAAGGGGAAAAAATTTGTTTTCCATCCATTTAAATTTCAAAACAAAATTTAGATAAGGTTGTATAAATTATTTCCTAACTTATACTTGAAAATCAAGTAGAAAAGCATCATTTTCTACCTTCAAAACTTCCAAAATTCATCATAATAGTATTTCCTAAAAACTTCATGGAATCAAAATTTTACAAAGATAAAAATGAAGAGAATACCTCAAGGATGATGAAGATGTGCTTGGATTTGAATTTTGATGAATTTTTGAACCGAAATCTTCACTTTCTCTCTCTAGGTTTTCGTTTCTCTCTTTCTCCTTCTCTTTCTAAAACTTGAAGAAATGAAAATATGGTGCTAGAAAGAAGGGGGCTGATCGATTTTAGGGAGTATAAGGGAGGGATATGTTTAGCATTTTTAAATTTGTACTCCAAATGTTAATTAAATTACGTTTTGTAATCCAAATTTTTATAAAATATGATTATGTAATCCAAAAATTATGAAATTTAATTAGATAATTAGGAAATATCTGAATTTGATTAATAAAATTTTTACCCATCATAAAATAATATTTCTACCTAAATTTTTTTTTTTTACCAATTTAAAATGCAATCGCGCAATTAAAACGTTACGTGATTAAACTGACGTCTGCGAAATTAATAGGACAGTAATAAAAATAATACCTTCACATAAATCATCAACTTTTGACGAGCAGTAAAATTTTCAAATAACGAATATTTTTGGGTCAAAAACAGACTTTTCAGATGGTAAAAACGTTAACCGGGTTATTAGAACAACGTCAGTTTTCTATCAGAATTAAAATTTGAAAATATTGCCATTAGCTAAATAAAATATTTAGAAATTAACCGTGAAGTCCATTTCCAAAAATTACGAACTTTTATAAATTTACGAAAATACCCCTATACCATATCTTACTAACAGCACACAATTTACACACAAACGAGAAACGAAAATTAGGGTTGTTACCCCTGCAAAGCTGCTTGGTTGGAGAAAAAATGGAAAGAAACAAAGGAACAAGAAGAAAGACCTTTGGACTCAATCTTAAAATACACAGTGTTGCTGTTGGTATTGCTAGCAGGATGCCATGCGCATCCCTGCTTGCTTTGTTTTGCTTTTTTTTTTTTTTTTTGCTTTTGACTACTTAACAGATTTTGTAATTTTGTTTGGTATTCATTCTAATTTTGTAAATGGACTTGTAATGGACTTTGTTTGTATTTTGGACTTATGCTGGAATTTGTTTTCTATGGACTGTTGGTTTGTATCTCAGCTATTGGGCCTAAACTAGTCCCAAAGGACTAAGACTAAAACTTAGCAAAAGCAAAAAAAGGCCCAAGCAACAATTTATCTCATTATTTCAACCCAAAAGCAAAATAATAGATAAAACAAACAAAAATGAGTGGACAAAATTAGGGTATAACAGCTGCCCCTCTTTAGTTATATTTTATTAGAAAATGTGAACAACAATGGTTGTCATATTTTTGTCGTAAAATAGAAGTAAAGATAAAGACACTAATTTTGTCCCGAACCAGGATAGGCAAAGGATGGGGTGAGGAATGACAACGAGGGATTAACGCTCGGTGCGTTTAATCGGAAAGCAATAAAGAAGGATCACCGCCAGGTCGGGTACTGACGCGATAATCAAAAGGCAATAATGAGGGGTTAACGCTTGGCGCATTCATCGGAAAGCAATAAAGAAGGGTCACCACCAGGTCGGGTACTGACGCGGTGATCGGAAAGCAATAATGAGGGATCAACGTTTGGCGCGTTTATCAAAAAACTATAAAGAAGGATCTCCGCCAGGTCAGGTACTGACGCGGTGATCGGAAAGTAATAATAAGGGTTCGACGCCAAGTATGGTATTGACGCGTCGATGGGAAGCAATAAAGAAGGATCAACATCTGGTCTGAAACTGATATGTTGGTCAAAAAGCAATAATGAGGGACTACCGCCAGGTCGGGTACTGACACGATAATCTTAATGCAATAAAGAGGGAGCGATACTTGGCACGTCGCTCAGAAAGCAAAATAAAGGACTAATGTTCGGCGCATTATTTCAAAAACAATAGTGAAGGCTCGACACTTGGTGCATAGACCAAGTGTAACAAAACGGCTAAAAGGTGGTGACATGGAGATGATGCATGAATAGATGGTATGTGATGCATGTGTGCAATGCGACTACTACTTTTTTTGCACTGGTTCCTCAGCCCGTATGATCTCTAGTGCTTAGAGATGTGGGATGGACCGAGGTTCATTGGGTTCATTCATAGTATGCATTCGACTGGGAGGGAGTGCAAGTCACCGATGCAGCGCTAGTCATTTTTAAAGGTAATCCCTTTTGTTACTGCCCTTTGAAACTTATTTGTTGAGATTTCATGTTCATCATGATTCTTAGAATGTATGTAATAATCGTAATGTTTTTCAGTATCATCACATGTTTCACAATTCAGTGCCTAATATCATAAAACAACATTTTGAAACGCGAGATTATGGGTGAAAAAACGGAGGTGTTTGATATTCAAAGAAGAGTCATTGTACAAGAACTGAAGTCACATAGACTTCAAGATACATCAAGAAAAATACAAGAAGAAAGAAAAACAAAGGAAAGAGAATAACTAAGCAGATTTTTTATAGTTTGTGTATCTGTACAAATGCCAGTTTCCCATATCCATAACTTTGAATACTCACTACTCAACTTCTGGAAATATATAGAAAACTGCTCTGATTGGGTAACTTGAGTCTCTCGACGCATCAGTCGACTTTAATGTTCAATTTAAGACCCTAACTTTTGCTTGGATTGCTCTTTCAAGTTTTCAATCCAACGGGTCGCTCTAATTTTTGCCTAGGTCACCCTTTCAAGCTCATTTTTGCTTGGCTCTTTATATTTTTTTTTAGGTATAATATTTTTTGACTGCATCAGAGTTTACTGGGAGTGGGAGATTTTCACCGTCCATCCTTGTGAGGATTAAGCCCCCCCCCCAAAAAAAGATTTTTTCATAACATACGGGCCTTCGTAATTCAGGGTCCACTTTCCGCGAGAATCCTTTTGGATGGGCAAAATCTTTTTGAGCACTAAGTCTCCTTCTTGAAATTCCCGAGGGCGAACTTTCTTCTCGTAAGCCCTCTTCATCCTGTGTTGATACAACTGTCCATGACATAAGGCCACTACTCTCTTTTCTTCAATGAGGTTTAATTGATCCGGCCGAGCCTGAACCCACTCTGCCTCTTCTAGTTTTGTCTCCATCAATATCCTTAACGAGGGGATCTCGACTTCAATGGGAAGTACTGCTTCCATTCCATACACCAGTGAGAAAGGGGTTGCCCCCGTTGAGGTGCGAACCGAAGTTCGATAACCGTGCAAGGCAAAAGGGAGCATTTCGTGCCATTCTCTAAATGTTACAACCATCATCTGGATAATCTTCTTGATGTTCTTGTTTGCAGCTTCAACTGCCCCATTCATTTTTGGGCGGTATGGTGAGGAATTATGATGCTGGATCTTGAAATCATTACACAGTTCTTTCATCATCTTGTTATTCAAGTTAATCCCATTATTAGTGATGATCTTATTTGGCAGACCATAGCGGCATATCAAATCTCTCTTGATGAATTTGACAACCACATTTTTTGTCACACTCGTATATGAAGCTGCTTCAACCCATTTAGTGAAATAGTCGATTGCGACGAGAATGAAGTGATGTCCATTTGATGCCTTAGGTTTAATAGGTCCAATAATATCCAATCCCCACATTGAGAATGGCCATGGTGCTGTTAAGACGTTCAAAGAGATTGGTGGCACGTGGATGTTATTTGCATAAATCTGACATTTGTGGCATTTCTTCACATAACCAAAACAATCAGTCTCCATAGACAACCAATAATAGCCGGCCCCTAAGATCTTTCTTGCCATTGCATGTCCATTCGCGTGAGTCCCAAAGGAACCTTCATGAACATCTCGCATAATCTTTTCTGCCTCAGTTTTATCAACACATCTGAGAAGTACCATGTCATGGTTTCTCTTGTAAAGCACTTCACCATTCAAAAAGAAACCCATTGCCAACCGCCTTAATGCCCTCTTATCATTCTCTGAGACACTTGGAGGATATTCCCGACTTGTGATGTATCGTTTGATGTCGTAATACCAGGGTTTGCCATCAGGCTCCCCTTCTATTGCTAGGTAATGCGCTGGCCGATCACGACTTTGTATTTTTATGAGTGGCAGGTTCTCCCTGTTGCTAATTTTGAACCTTGACAACAGAGTAGCTAAGGCATCAGCTAGCTGATTGTCTTCACGGGGAATGTGATGGAAGGTAATTTCATCAAATTGCTCCGTCAATTCTTTGATGTGATCGTTATAAGGAACCAATTTGGAATCTCTGGTTTCCCATTCGCCTTTTAACTGATGGATGACCAGGGCCGAGTCTCCATATACTTCGAGAATTTTGACCTTTGATTCAATGGCTGCCCGAATGCCCATAGTACATGCCTCATACTCTACCATATTATTTGTACAATCAAAACACAATCTTGCAGTAAGTGGGATGAAATGACTTTATGGGGAAATCAGCACAGCTCAAATCTCATGTCCCAATGCATTAGAAGCACCGTCAAACAACAAGATCCATTTTTCACTATTAGGGGATTCTTTTTCTTCAAACAGAGTCATTATGTCCTCATCTGGGAAATCACACTGCATTGACTGATAATCTTCTACGGGTTGATGAGCCAAGTATTCGGCTAAGGTACTGCCTTAATCGCCTTTTGAGTAACATACACAATATCATACTCGAATAACAACATTTGCCAACAAGCAATTCTTCCTGTGAAAGCAGGCTTTTCAAAAATATACTTGATCGGGTCCATTTTGGACACCAGCCAAGTCGTATGGGATAGCATATATTGTCTCAAACGATGTGCGACCCAGGTTAAAGCACAACATGTTCGTTCTAACAACGAATACCTCGTCTCGCAACTAGTGAATTTCTTGCTCAGGTAGTAAATGGCATGCTCCTTCTTACCAGATTCATCGTGTTGTCCTAGCACACAACCCATTGATTCGTCCAATATTGTCAAGTACATGATGAGGGGTCTCCCTGGCACGGGAGGCACCAAAACCGGTGGATCCTGTAAGTACTGTTTGATTTTCTCAAAAGTTTTCTGGCAATTGTTGTTCCATTTGGTTTCCTGATTCTTACACAGCAGCTTGAAAATTGGCTCACAAGTAGCAGTTAGCTGGGATATAAACCTGGCAATGTAGTTTAATCTTCCTAGGAATCCACGAACTTCTTTTTCAGTGCGAGGAGCCGGGATTTCCAGGATTGCTTTTACTTTGGCCGGATCAACTTCTATTCTTTTCTTGCTGACTATAAACCCTAGCAGCTTGACTGACCTTACACCAAAGATACACTTAGCTGAGTTTAACCGGAGTTTATACTTCCTCAGTCGTTCAAAAAGCTTTTGTAGGTTAGTAACATGATCTTCCTCTATTTTGGACTTTACAATCATGTCATCCATATAGACCTCTATCTCTTTGTGCATCATGTCATGGAACAAAGCCACCATTGCTCTTTGATATGTTTCCCCAGCATTTCTTAATCCAAACGGCATTACTTTGTAACAGAAAGTTCCCTATAAAGTGATAAACGTGGTTTTCTCCATATCTTCGGGAGCCATCTTGATTTGATTATAGCCAGAATATCCATCCATGAAAGAGAAGACAGAGTGTTGAGCGGTGCTATCTACCAAGACATCGATATGTGGCAAAGGGAAGTCATCCTTAGGGCTGGCCCTGTTTAGATCTCGATAGTCAACACACATTCGACTGGGAAAATGTTAGCCACCCATTGAGGGTATTTTGCTACAGCCAGAAAGCCGGTGTCGAACTGTTTTTTTACCTCATCTCTAATCTTGAGTGACATCTCTGGTTTCATTCTTCTCAACTTCTGCTTGACTGGCGGGCACTCAGGTTTCAATGTCAATTTGTGCTCGACTATGCTATTTTCTAATCCAGGTATATCTCGGTATGTCCACGCAAAAACATCAACATATTCAAATAGGTGTTTAACCAATTTTTCTCGCTCACTGCTTTTCATTGTGGTGCCAATCTTAACTTCTTTCTTGTCGTTTTCAGTGCCCAGATTGATTGTTTCAGTTTCTTCCTCGTGGGGTTGAATCACTTTAGCTTCTTGTTCCATCAACCTCATTAATTCAGGAGGGGTTTCCCAATTGTCGTTATTATCTTCCTCAGTATGATTAATGGGGTATTCAAAACTATAGTATGAGTTACTGGCATCGTTATTTTCAAAGACAATATTTTTGGATCTGCATTAGTTAAAAATAACGAAATGAAAAGTGGAAAAAGATGAAGAGAGATGGAAAAGATGGAAAAGGAAAGAAAAGAGAAATGATTGGAAAATTCAAAGTGCATTTTATTGATAATGATACTGAAATGAAACATGTGCGCCCTTTTGACAATAAATTATTCTAAAGCCTTGGGCAGAGCAATAGAATTTACATTACATAATTACTTTAAATCAAAAATCACGGGAAACTCAACAATCTCCCAATTTCCAAGTTCTTCATTCGGCGGGCAAGGGTGGACAAGGTTGACATTGTCGTTTTCTGCACTGCGATCGTCTTTGATAGCTGCTATCTGATTTGGGTTGAACATTCTTGCACTCTGAAAGCTTTGCCTGATGTCGCAGATAAGGATACTCTCATCTTTTGGCTCCCTGCCTTCCAATCTAGCTATCCTCTTTTCTTTTCTTTCTTCGGCAATTCTCTTTTTGTCAAACCTGCTTGGTTCGTATCCCAACCCATATCTGTTTCCATTATCTGGAAGTTCTACCAGCATCACAATCCCTTGTTCATATCTTCCTAATCCACATCCGGCCTGATACCCTCATTTCATCATAACTTTAGCGATCATCATGGAAGTTTCAGACAGCTTTGGTTTCTTCATTAAGACTCCTTCCCTCACGAAGATGGCATTCGCAATCTCCAACGTTTGAAAAGACGTCTCAAGAGCTTCTTCTGCAGCCTCGATATAGCGCGTAGAGGATGGCTTGCTTACTAGCATCTCTCCTTCACCAGAGACAGCCACCAACTTATTATCCATTGAAAATTTTAGCTTTTGGTGTAGGGTCTGTAACATCCCAATTTTTAAGAAAAGTGATTTTAGCAATAAAATCCTGAATACTTAAAGATAAGTCATAGAGATTGATCACCTCAATGATTTACTGAGAGTACGTGAAATTATTTTGACTTATTTGAAATAATTTATTTATTATAAATAATTATTATTCATGATGTCAATTCAAATTAATAGACAGCGTAGACGTATGCTGCTTTAATGTGAATTCATCAATTTAAACATTATATAAGTTTTCTGTGTGACGCGGTAACGCGTATTTTTGTTGACTAAGAAATTGATTGAATTAAATCAAGATGAAACTAAATTTAAGAATTAATATTTAATATTAATTCATGGTTCAAAAATCGTCAGAAAATTCTAACGAAGTTTCGTCGCATTTTGAATCGCTGGGTAAATTTTACCCGCATAAAAATTTAAAATGACCTCCGAATTCGATGAAAATCGAATCGTAACTTGTTGTGATTATTTTTGAGTGTTTCCAATTGTTTTTATTATTTATGATAATATTTTATTTTGCGGTGAATTAATTTCTCGGAAAATTAATTTTCGCGAATTTATCGGCGAGAGAATAAATCGGTAACGCGATCATTCGAAGCCGCGTTTTCAGTACGCCCTAAACTCTAGGATTAGAGGGTAATCATGAGAGATGTGATTAGATGTGATAGATTAGTTGATGTGATTAGGATATTTACTTTTTAGAGAGGTGTCACACTTTGTGTGATTAGTTTTTTTTTTTAAAACACCTTAATAGATTAATTAGTAACCAAGTGTTTATTTTAAAAAAAAATGTTTTAATCCCTCTTTTTAAAGGGCTGGAGCCGTGACCCTCCCCTTCCTTTTACTCTTTTATTTTATTTATTTATTATTAATTCCCTTTTGTTATGTCTTAAATCGGATAAAAAGTGCACATGGGTTTTCCTCATTCTTCCACTTCCTGGACGTGGCCTTCCCTCAAGACCCAATTTATTTTTTTTCCTTCCTTCTTTTCTTGACAGCAGCGTGAGCCTTCCCCATTCTCAACACTACCATTTCATTTCTCTTTCAATTTGCTCATGTGAGATGAAGAAAGAACAATGCCAAATCTACTTCCTCTCCTCTTTTTAGGTTCCAGCCGAGGCACCCTTTTCACCTCCACTTACATTTTTTTTTATTCTCCCCTTCTTCCTCCTTGAACAGGCCGTGACCCTCCTTCCTTTCTACCACCATCATTTCTTTCAATTTCTTCTCCAAATTAGCAATAGAACCTTGACCAAGTGAGTGAGTATGTGATCAATCTCTTCCCTTCCAAATTTGGGGCCAAAACCGTGGACCCTAGGGTATTGGGGGTGAGGATTTCTTTTCACTTCTTGTCTAATTACTTGCTTATTTACTTGTTGATGCGTTGATTCTTGCTTATTTATGTTATATTTGGCTTGATAATGATCTTGGAGCATAGGGATCAATGTTCCCCAAATTTTGTGAACCCTAGGTTCTATGAAAAAAGGGAAAAAATGTGATTGCTCATGTGAATCACTTCAATTAACTTGTGATTATTACTTCTTAGGTACTATTGTTGATATTATAGTTGTTGGTTTTGAATTAAAACTTGGATTGAGAAGTTTTTCATGAAACCTTGAATTTTTGAAAGAGGCGTGAGTTAGGGTGGTCTTGATTAGGCTTGGGTTTGTGAAATTATCATTGTTTATTTGAGCTATTTGAAGTTGTTTGATGCTTGTTTAAGAAATAGTTTTTGATTTGGCATGTTAAACTTGTTGTTTAAGAGTTTAGCCCTATTTTTTAATTTGGGGAAAAGTGGGTTTATGATGTAGAACCATGTGTTTAATTGTTAAATAATATGTTTTGGGTGGTTTTATTGTTATTGGAAAAGCTATGCATGATTAAGTAGAAGAGTTAGTGTATGATTCATGAACAATTTACCCTTGAGGAACTAAAATGGCATGTGAACTTGATTAAGTGATTCTCTAATTTTTAGCATATTCTATGGCCATGATGAAAATGTTTTGGAAAGCAAAAGAATTTGGAAATGTTTTGGTAAGTGAATCATGAAACTTTATGAAATTGGATTTGATCATGACTTATCTTTAAAAGGAAAAATGCTATGGAAAATGGCACTAGCTTGTTGTTTGGAAAATACTTTGGAAATTTTACTTTGAAATTGTTTTTGGTGAAAGAGTATGAAACTTAGTAAATTTGGTTTTAAACATGACTTTCCATTTGAGAGGAAATTGTGCATTTTATTGTAAGCTTGAGTTGATAATTGATTTTTGTGGGAACCATTTGCTTAGAGGTATGATAATTAGGATTTTAGAAATGTAGAAAAATAATTCTTCAAAAGCTAGCCTTTAAATTGTGTGTTGTGTTTTAGTTCTCAAGAGATGATTCTTTACACAAATACTTCAAGTATGTGACTTAGTATTTCAAACTAGTTTTTAAGTAAAAAGTGTTTGGTTGATTGAAAGAACTCTTGAAACTCTTGGTTTTGGAAAAGGTTTTAGAAACATATCTTTGAATGTGCTTGAATCATGTCTTGTGTTAAGTTGATGTTTATTGCCTTGTAGTATAATTGCAAATGACTTGAAAGTGATTTGTGGTTTGTAAATCATGAAAGGAAGTTTTGCAAATTCTTTTTGAAAGCAAAGAAGGTTGTGGCCGAGAGGCCCTAGGAGGTATTGGAAGGGGAATTTTGTTTGTAAACTTGTCTAAATGCTTGCATGAGTATGTGTTTTAGGCCTTGAAATTTATGAAAGTGGCTAATTGCATGATTGTTTATTTTGAAGTTTCAAGAAAAGATTTTAGTTTCAAAACTTCACTCTTTTCAAATAAGTTAGCATTTTTTTAAAGTAAGTGTTATGTGTTATTTTTTTAGAAGTGTTTTAGTTCAAAAACCTTATTTCTTTTCTAGTAGCTAGTATTTAAATGTTTGAATGAATTTTTGGTTAGGAAAGGGATAGGTTGAGAGACTAAGGGTTATAGAATTAGGCCTTTAGAATTGTGCTAAGTTTGTTTGATGTGTTAGGCTTTGAGTAAATTCCAGGCCATGCGGTGTGAAATACGGGAATACGCGCAGCTTGGAGTTCGGTAAGGGCGCTTCACATTCTAAGCGTTATTGTTTATGTATCTATGCGTAAGGGTAACCTTAGATATTAATAGGAATTTAAATTCAAGTATTTATGCGAAGAAGTCTGAGAACCTCAGGGTTCGAAGTGAGGGTCTTGTACCCCTTCGTTTTACTGCCTTGTGATATTATAATTATTTAGTGGGCTTGTCTGCAAGTGGTTAGCAGCTGTCCCCAACCCCCCACACTTGTTTGATTGCCTCTCTTCCAACTCCATTGAGTTGCAGAGGGATGAACTGAGTTGTTTGACTGTCGTTGTTTGCTGAGTTATGATTATTGAGATGAATAGCTTATACTACTGAACTGTTTGCATTATTTTGAGCTTGGCATGAATATTATTTGATACGCGGTTAAATACTTATTCGAAATTGCTTCTTGAATTATCATATGCGTTGGTTGATTCATTGGGGTGGTTAAGGTGTTGTTGAAGTCGTTGGAGTCGTCGTGACGTTTTTGAACTTCAACCCGAATAACCAAGGGTGATAGGGTCCCCTGAAGTTATAACTTGGGTGATAGGGTCCCCAAAGCTATGGCCGGTGTTCGGAACCGAACCACTTAGGGTGATAGGGTCCCCTAAAGCTACGGCTTGGGTGATAGAGTCCCCAAAGCTACGGCGGGTGTTCGACTGCTTAGTTCACTGTCGTGTTGTTTTTATAACTCGACCTGAATAACCAAGGGTGATAGGGTCCCCTAAAGCTACGGTTTGGGTGATAGGGTCCCCAAAGCTACGGCTGGTATTCAACAGCTTGTTCGGCGTTATTTCCGGAATTGTAAAGTGTGATGGGAGAGTGTCGTGAGTTGCATTATGGGGCGTTTGTGTACCTTGTTATCTCTTGTTTTATAGTGGCGTGTAGTTGAAATTGCAGGCATTGATGTATTCTTACTAAATGGTGTGTTCTGTTATGCTGCGTTATATTATATCATGCTATTTTTGGATTATCTGGTGTATTTTAAGAAGTTGACCATTGCCAGTGGTTCTTTCAATTGATGAATGTAACCCAAATGGCAGAGCAAGCGGAGGATTTGGAACTGCAGAAGGGAACAGCTAAAGATAGTCATCCAGCATTCTACCTGTGTTATGTTGTAGAACTTACTTGTAGGCTAGCAAAGAGTATAGCTTGTCGACCAGCTATAGGATATTTATCATTTATTTCAGTGTTGTAATAAATCTCTGTTATGTTTCATGACACGTTTGTTATATATGATTTGACAGAATAAATGAATGTGGTCTATGTGATGTCTTAAATTATTTTCCGCCATGTTTCTAAAAGTCGCTGTGATGCTCTGACTGCTTCTTTAAAGAACCTTTTAAAACAAAAACAAAAAAATAGGACCACATTTCTCGAAAACCCTACGAGCAGAGTATTCCACCTTTCGGAAACATGTCAACTTTTGTCAGAATGTTCACTTAGTAGCACTCTGGAGACAGGGTGTTACAGGGTCGAAGGCACAACTCCAGCTGTATGGATCCACGGTCTCCCAAGGAGGCAGCTGTATGCAGGTATGATTTCCATCACCTGAAAGACTACCTCAAATGTGCGAGGGCCGACTTGTATAGGTAACTCGATTTCTGCAATAACCTCTCTTCTAGACCCATCGAAGGCTCTTACCACCATGGTACTGGGCTTCATATACGATCCATCAACAGACAACTTTGCCAGGGTAGATTTTGGCAAAACATTTAGAGATGACCCATTATCGACAAGTACCCTAGCAAGGATATAGTCTCCACACTTCACAGAGATGTGCAATGCTTTGTTATGCCCCATTCCTTTGACCGAAATTTCTTCATCAGTGAAGGTAAGGTAATTACTAGCAGCAATATTACCCACAATCCCATCAAATTGGTTCACTGTGATGTCGTGGGTGACATGGGCTTCATTTAGCACTTTCATCAATGATTCCCTATGACGCTCAGAATTCAGCAGCAGTGATAACACAAATATTTTTGCAGGAGTATGATTCAACTGATCCACCACCTTGTATTCACTCTGCTTCATAAATTTCAGGAATTCACAAGCCTCTTCTTCAGACACTACTTTCTTGTTTTCCTCTTCTTTTTTTGCCTTCTTACCCACATCTTTATCAATGGACTCTTCTTCTTTATCATTTCCCTTACGAGCTTTGTCTTCTTCCTGCGTCTTTCTTCCCATGGGTCCAACAGGGGTATAGATTCGTCCACTTTGGGTCATCCCACCGATTCCCAAGATGTTAGTGATAGCAAAATTGCTAGATCCAGACGCCGCTTTTAGCTGGTCATCCCCTGAATTGTCCACAAAGACCTTCATACTGTAATCCCATGGCACAACATTAAGGTTTTTGAAAGGGAAAGGAGTCGGTACATGAATAGTTATCGGTTTAGGTACGCCTAGGACTGGCTTTAGATTCCCCTTATTGTAGCAAATCTCCAACGGATTTGGGAAGGTCGTGTTTTTATCTTCACTTGACTGAAGGGTCAATATGTTTTCATCTTTCTTCACACGACCTACCTGTATCAAGTGTCTGTCTAACAGTTTTTGGAGAATTTGCCTGAAATCCTCGCATTCCTCTATGCAACGATTGCCATCAGGATGCAAGCTACACAAGTCCCTCTCATCATATTTCATCTCAATTATACCGAACTTGCAGAGTTCGGCATAAATGATCCTCAAGGGAGTACGAACATCTTCCACTTTTGTTATCAGGGGTTGATCCCTAAACTCTTCAATAATGGCGTTAACTGCTGAACCCCCATGACCTAGAAAGGGATTATTACCCACATTAGGACCATTCTCCTTAAAACTCAACCATTTGGCATTGATCAGATATTGAACCACGTACTTCAAAGCCTTGCAATTTTCATTTGTGTGACCTACTGCCCCTGCATGAAACTCACACTTGGCATTTGGGTCATACCCTCTTGGGAAGGGAGGTTGAAGTGGTTTCATTGAGAGTGGGGAGACCAAGGAGTTGCTGATGAGGTGCTGGAAAAAATCCGTATATGTCATGGGAATAGGGTCAAATTGGACTTCTTTCTTTTCTTGGTCATTTAGTTGTTTCTGGTTTTGGTTCGGTTGGGTGGGAGCAACTGGCTGTGCTTGTGATTGGACAGGGGAAGGAGGGCGAAAGGGCATTATTGGTTGGTTTAGCCGGGGGGTTGGGTTATGAGAGGCGGCGGCAATGTATGGAGGTGAAAAGTAGGGGTATGGAAAAGGATGTGGGAAATTGGTAAAGAATTGGGGTGGTTTTCCTTGGGTTTGTCCTCCCGGGCTTGTTATCACAGCATTGGTTTCCCCTTCCTTCTTCTTTACGAAGTTTGTCGGGGGTCTCTTGACATTATTGGTTCCAGTAAAATTTTGGGCAATCTTTCCATTTCTCATTCTTCCTTCAACTCTTTCCCCTACGATGACCATATCTGAAAAGTTTGATGATACACTTCCGATCATTTTGTCATAGAAGGGTGATTGAAGAGTATCCATGAACATAGCCACCATTTCTTTTTCAATCAGAAGCGGTTCCACTTGGGCTGCCAATCCTCTCCATCGTTGGGCATATTCTTTAAAAGTCTCATTGTCTCTTTTTGCCATATTTTGCAACTGCATTCTATCAGGAAGCCATATCAATGTTATACATATACTACTTTAAAAAAGCATCTGCCAAATCCTTCCAGCAGCAAATATGAGATCGCTCAAGGTGTGTATACCAACTCGATGATGCCCCTGTTAAACTATCCTGGAAAAAGTGAACCAGAAGTTTGTCATCATGTGCATAGGATGCCATCTTCCTACAGTACATGGTCAGGTGGCTTTTCGGGCAAGTTGTCCCTTTATACTTGTCAAAGTCTGGCACTTTGAACTTTGGTGGTATGACCACATCTGGCACGAGACAAAGATCTGAAGCAATACTTGAACCGAGATAACTCATTCCTTCTACAGCTCTTAGTCTATCTTCAAGGATTTGCAACTTTGTATCGGACCATTGATTCCCAACTGGGATGCTCAGATTGGATACCCCCAAGGCTGGAGACCAGGCAACGCGATTAGTCTAGGGATTTAATGGATTTCCTTGAACATAATAGGGGTAACCAAATGGTCGGGGATTCACTACGGGGGTCACTATAGGCGTAGTGATTCCTTGAGTATTCCCGACATGGGGTGGTGCATAACCAAGTGGAAAGGTGTATGTCATGAAGATAGGAGTTGAGCTTTGAACTGGTATAGTTTCAGTACCTGAACCGAATCCTTGAGGCTGAGCTACATCTTGGGAATCAGTTTCTGCAGAGTTATTGTTAGCACCTGGTAGTGTGTAACCGGGCGGGAGACCAAATAGCAGGAACTGTTGTGCTTGGGGGCCTTGAAGATTATGGTTCGTAGAATCATCATTGGCCATAGGTGGCATATAGCCAGGTGGGAGTCCGTAAAATGGGAATTGCGGTACTTGATTCTGAGGGTTGCTAACTGGTGAATGTGTAGGACCATGTGGGTAAACTGCAAAAGGTACCATCATCCCTTGAGTATTGAGACCATATTGTAACTGCATTGGACTGAAGCCAGGTGGATGGGAAGGTGTAGCTTGACTTTCATCATTCACTGCTGGAGATACCCCATTTGCAGCCTTGTCTTTGTTTAGAGACAGCAGAAGCTCTAAAACTTTGCTCATCTGTTCCTTCAGCTGGTTGACGTCATCTTTCATCTCTTGGTCATCCATGATCTTTGATTGAGAGCGAGTTCGATAAGGGTGTCGAGGAACCAGTTTGTTCAATTATTCTGGTGATTTTTAAAAAAAAAATTGATATGAGTATGTAAGAAAAGAGAAATGAATGAATGTGGATGCATTAATCTATTTATTTTGTGCTAGGGAACCGTAGGCCTCATTGCTTTGTTATGGTTATATGTTTATTTCTTTAAAAGTGTAACGACCCGTTTCCGGACCGCTACTAAACTAAAACTAAACCTGTATGCGATGGATTTTTAAAACGATACTCTTGTGTCCTTCAGAAAATGCAGTATATTTTTTTTTACAATAGTGCCCGCAAAGCACACACACAGAGTCGCCACAACGTTTAGAAACATGATGCAATCTTAAGACACAAGACTATGCACTGGAAACACATACACATAATATTACAGGCACGACATCCCTATCAGTACATACAAAACATAAGCAGTGCAATAAAAAATAAAAACGGTGCATAACTATGTACAAGAAATACACCTAAAGTATGAGAATCCTTATGAGGACGATCACACCCCGGGGGTACTCCCGGCAGACACCCACGCAGGGGGCTGCTCCAAAAATATGCCACCAGTCTACCCTGCAGTACACATAGAACAATACCAAAAGCTTGACTGGTCACCACAACAACTGTACACTATAATCAAAATCCTACAGCCATTCGAAATACAAGCGTGCAACAGCCAATCACGATAATTAAAAGTCATTGCCCGGATCCTTGAAGGGGTCCTCCTCCTCGTCGCCCGCCAACGGGTCCTCCGCGTCCTCGCCATCGCCTGGGTAACCATCATAGATTGAAGGCACCACGGGAAAGGGTCAACTTCTCAATTAATCATAGAAATAGCAAATCATACAACAAAGATAACAAGATGCACAATTTCTCAAAACGCTACTCAGACACTCCCTCGAGACACTCTCGACAATTCCGGAAAGCAACGTCGATCCCTCCACTGAATACCAGCCGTAACCTTGGGTTTCATCACCACCCGGGTTATTCAGGTTAAGTTCCTTGACAACACAGACGCCCACTGCGCAATTTGAACACCAGTCGTGGCTTCGGGCTTCTACACCACCAGATGCCAACTGAGCAATTGAACACCAGCCGTGGCTTCAGGCTTCTACACCACCTCAGTCGTTGCATCGGGCTTCCACACCACCCTTGGTTGTTCGGGCCAATGAACACCAGCTTTGGCTTCAGGCTTCTTCACCACCTAGCCGTAGCTTCGGACTTCTACACTGCCCTTGGTTATTCAGATCGAAACTCCAAAACGTCACGACTAAACTCTCACACTCCGATGAATAAATCGCCGCATACGAAATTCAAAGAGCGATTCGCAAGATTATTCAACCGCATATCAAATAATAAGAGCATGCTTAATATGAAGAAATGCAATTCAACAACTTAAGCAATAAAAGCAGTTTGCATGGAGAAACGCAATTCAACAAGCAATATGCAATGCGTAACATGCATTCAATCTCATATTAAATAATTTCACCGCCCAACAATCAACCATAGAATCCATCCCTCTGCAACTCGATGGAGTTTACAGAGAAGAACAAACAAGTGTGGGGGGTTGGGGACAGCTGCCAACCACTTGCAGACAAGCCCACTAAATAATCATCATAATGCTTAAACAATAAAATGAAGGGGTACAAGACCCTCACTTCGAACCCTGAGGTTCTCAGACTTCTTCGCGTAAATACTTGAAATTAAATTCCTATCGTATCTAAAAGTTGCCCTTACACAAGGACATACAACGATAAAAGCCTACAAATGTCTAGAAGTGCCCTTACCACGAACAGTCGCTAAAGTCGCTCTGAAATCCTCAAGTCCGCGTCGCTCGGTCTTCGGAAACACGATTCCTATCACAACGAACAACTTAGCACAATCTATAAGTTCTAACTAACTTAAGCACTCAGCTTAGCCCTTTTTCTAACCAAACTCACTTAAGCATTTTAAATAATTAGCTACTAGAAAATAAATAAGGTTTTAAAATCAAGTACTTTTTGAAAGGGTAGCATAACACATAACAATTTAGAAATCTTAACTTACTTGAAAAGATAAAGTTTTTGAAACTAAAAAGCTTTCTGGAAAGCTTTAAGCAAACACCATGCAATTAACAACTTTCATAAACTTTAAAGTCTAGAACACATTCTCATGAAATCATTTTGCATAAAGTTTCTAAGACCTAAACATAACACATACATAACACATTCAAGCATTACATACAAGTTCACAAATAAAATCATCCTTTCATACCCTTTAAAGGCCTCTCGGCCACAATTCCCTTTTTCTATAAAAATTTTGCAAAACTTCTTTAAAATAAGTGACCATTTCTGTAACACCGGTAGTTTTACTACGGCTTAATTATCGCTACTGTAACTTCTTTAATTATCGCTATGCATAATTAATATTTTGTGTGCTGTTAATCAAGTGGATGAATTTAACTAAAATGAAATTATATTTGGGACTTAATATATTATTTTAAGTCACAGTTAAATTTTCAGTTCAAAATTCTACCGATTTTTAAATTAGCGTTTTGAACTACCCGGGAAAGTTTTTGCCCGATTGAAAACTCTAATTCGACTCGAATATTTAAATATTTGGGAATTTGATGTTTTATAATATTTCTGATTTATTAGAATTTTTTTGACAATTTTACTTAATTTTTTTTTAATAATGTATTTTCTACGCGCCGGAGACGCGAGACACGTGAAACCGAACGTGCGACGAAACTGGGAGATGAGAGAACCTTGAGGGAAGGGCGAAAATCAGAAAATATATGATTAGATTATGTTAGATTTTAAGAGTGACATAAGGATAGGGTGATGTGATTAACTTACCTTAAATGTTAAAGTTTAGTTCCATTTTTGGTAAGAGTTAGTAAGGTTATGGAGTTAACTTGCTACCATAGATTTGATCAGATTTTTCCACTCTCTTTTGCAAGATTTCTGGTCGAAATTCTCATGCATTTGGGTGACCAATCCATCACTTTTCTTGTGTCATTTACTAGGCACAAAAGGTGGAAAACAATGGACATTATCCATGATGTCTCTTAGCTAGTCTTGAATTATTAAGCAAGCCAAAATCTGCTCCTTTCCAATCAGTTTGAGAGAGCTTCTTAGGGTCTAATAAAGTTCAAACCACTCCATTTAATTCACTTATAAGTTGAGAGAAAAATAGAGGAAGAGTGCTAGGTTTAACTTGCCAAAAATGATAAAGTTTGATGCCATTTTTAGTAGAAGTAAGGAAGGCATGGAGCAAGCTTGTTTTCTTGGATTTGCTCAGCTCATTACTCCTCATTTTCTGCTCCTCATGATCGAAATATCCAGCTGGTTTTGAATAGCAAACTCTTCCAAAATCATTCACCAAAGATCTTGTGGCATACTTGCTTGATTTCCTAGTTTTCACCACCTTTCCTATGATCACTTCAAGCATCAAATCCTCTTCTTTTGAACATCAAATCCTCCTATTTTATGGCTGGAAATCAGCCCTTTTGATGACCAAAATCCTTCCTAAAATTCAGTTACAAGTTACTAGTTGGAACCATAAGTCTTTACCTTGTGGTCTTGCATAGTTGTACTTGTAAAGGCAAAACAATTAAATTTTTTTAATCCCTTCCAACCAGCTGGTCATGGCCTATATAAAGGCATGAGGACCACCATTTTTCAGTTACATATGGTGTGTTTTGGTGCCAAGGAATAGAGGAGAGATAGTGAGAGAAAGTGAGGAAGTGTTGTTGTTACTTTGCTCAAGAAAAATTCTGCACTTGCATTCCTTTCTTCAAGTTTCGACCAGCAGCTTTTCTTGGTAAGAATCATCACTTTCCTTCCTTCTTAAGTTCCATTTATGTTACTAGTAGTTGGCCATGATCCCTACTTGAGTTTTTCCAAAACAAAAGAGAAGTTTTAGGCCATTTATGATGTTGTTTTCCTTCACTAGTTGATCTAGTTCTTTAAGCATGTGTTCTTTTCCATTTCAAGCATGATGAGAAGCCTAAGACATAGATGAATACATGTATATATGTGTCATGAATAGTTTAGGGTGAAGAACATTCCTTAGAAGTTGTAGGATGGGTGTTTGGGTTATAGTTTGGAATTGCATGCTTAAACTTGTTGTTTCATGTTTTTGCCTAGTCTTGAAGTAGGAAAAAATGGGTTTTGGTGTTGGATCATGTGTTTAGATGTTAGAATAAATGTTTTAGGTTTATTTAATTGCTATTGAAAGTGTTTTGGAAGTTTAGTAAGAAAACTAGTTAGGTTTTGTGAAAAATGAGTTCTTGAGGGACCAAAATAGCATGTTAAAAATTGATTAAGTTGTTCTTTAATTTCTAGCATTATTATGACCATGATTCGGTGTCTTGAAAATAGTTTGATTTGAAGGAACTCTTGAAACTCTTGCTTTTGGGAAAATGTTTTAGAACATGTCTTTAAAAATGCTTGAACTATGTTGTGGCTATGACTTGATGTTTGTTACCTTGAAAAATAATTGTAAATGACTTAGAAATGCTTATAATTTGTTAAAAGAAGTTTTTGCAAAACCCTTTTTGGAAGAGGCTTGATTGAATTTGGAATTTGGATTGAGTAAAGTTTTATGAAAAACCCTTGAAGATGTTGGAAAATAGGAATTTGGTTGTTTTGCTTAATTCTTGTATTAAATGATTTAAATTAGATGTTGGGTGTTGTAGTTCTTCTTATTTAGAAGTTTTAGAATCTTTTCCTAAACTTGTTGATGTGACCGTGGGACCTATGGGGATTGGAAGGGAAGTTTTGTGTTTTGAAACTTGAAACATGTTAATTGGTTGTTGTTATAGCTTTGAAAATTTCCGAAAGAGTTTAATTAGTGTTGCAATTTAGTTCGAAATGGAAAAGGGAATGAAGGAAAAACAAGACTCTCTTGCCTTTTTCCTTGTGAAAACCGTGGCCATAGGATAAAGTCTAGGGCACTAGTTTGGGTTCTAACTTAGTTAAATAAATTGATGGGTTGAAGGTGTGAGGAAGTAGACTCGTAGAGCGAAGATCTTACATCGGAAGGAAAGCATCTACTGAAGGGCAACTCGTAGATATTGTTAAGGATTATGCTTTATATGCTTGTATTTTACATGCTTATGTTCCATATGCTTATGTGTAAGAACATCTTTAAGTGTGTATATTAGTAATATGTGAATGCATAAATTAAGTATGTGACAATATGATGAACAATGTGATGGAATGATTTTCTTGAATGATGACTTGTGATTATGATTATTGTGTTGTGATCATTGACTATATTTGAGAATATATTGTTAAATGACTGTGATAATTTGGGGAAGTGCCGAGAGCACGTGAGTTGGGTTACCGTCACATCAACGTCAAATAAATCTTGGATTTTGAAATAAAAACTAAGACGCATTTTATTAAAATCAAAGAGACACTTAAAAATAGATCTTTCTAGACCCCTAATTAGTAATGGACTAACCACCTTTTCATTAAAAAGAATTAAGTGAGAGTTAGAATAATTAAATTAATTATTTTGAACTATTAGTGGATTTCCAACACAAATCATTTCATAACTAGTAGGAGATTTTCTAAAGAAAAGAGACTTAGGACTATAAAGGGAGATCTTGAGCCGAAAATATGGGGTTCTAATTAAGGGAGTTAGTACAAGAATAGATGATCTCGGACACTCCGTGTGAGTGATCCCGTTGAGGTAAACTAACTATGATGATGGAGTTGCTTGTTCATGCATACATCAATGCCAGAAGCGAGGTGTCGTAGAGTCGCCCAGACCTAGGTACGAGCACGTACCGACAGTCAAGAGGAAAAATGGGCGTTGTGTCATCAGGGGGATCGCTCTGGGCACAAATCCCTGTGGGGAATAGCGTTTGAGAAAGCCTGGTAGCGGACTCCAGAGCTCCTAAGGCCCTTGCGAGGGTGATATTCCGGAATCATGTGCATTGGCATATAGACTGACAAATAGGGATTTGTGGTGCATCTTATTTTGTGGACTATTCGTTATGATATTGTGTTATGCTTGCCTATTCGTATATGTTGTCATTATTTATTTCTTGTTAAGAAGTTGACCCTTGCCCGTAGTTCTTTCAATTAATGAACGTAACCCAGGCGATGACAACGATCGAGCTGACCCCGTTAGTCATGTCGTCCATGACGACATTTGAGTTCCCGGACTCGGGAGCCCCATTCGCCTGGGAGGTAGACCACGCCTCAGGCCAGGTGACGTACACAGGGAACGTGGTCGAGACGACGCATACCGACGGACAGGCTACACACATAGAGATCACCCGCCGAGTGATGCGGTTTCCGGTGCCCTTCGCACGCATTGTAGCTGCTTGGATAGATGCACACCCTGATGGAGACACCTCAGCTTCAGAGGGCATGTCCGAGATTCCACGCCAGACCACTTTTCGCAGCGAGCCTCGGGCTACGGATTCAGTGTTACGCGCTACTCCCCTTAGATTTGTACGACGCATGCGACCCAGGAGGATGGACGTCGGAGCACCCTCTTCTCATGCCGCAGTAGACCCGTCGGATTCTCCTGCTAGATCCGTATCACCCGTAGAGTATACTCCCTCGTCTCCGATTCCTATCCCTGAGACTACTCCCTCGGTGGATCCTTCTGTATACCCTCGCTGTGACCAGGTAGGGTGTGGATCCAGAGGTTGGATCATAGATTCATCTGACGAGGAGGATAGTACTAGGGATACACCTCTCGATATCCCTACTGTCGACGCCATTGGTGACGACGACGTCATTACGCCTGTGGTAGACGATATGGAGGAGGATTCGATGGTGGAGGATGAGGAGGAGGAGGAGGGCCTCTATGAGTGGCAGGCACCGCCCTTGGTAGTTCATTTTGAGGCGGACCGAGATCACACAGCCGCCCCTGCTGCTTGAGTTAGCGTGTCGATCAGCTTAGTGTTTCTTATGTCGGAGTCTGTTTGTTGTATTTTGGGATTATGTCTGTACTTGTAGTAGTTTAGTAGTCGAGTGAGGCTCTACTTTTGGAGCAGCCCTCTGCGTAGGTGTCTGCCGGGAGTACCTCAGATGTATGAGTATTTCTTATAGGAAATTCATATGTCAGATGTATTCCTATTTTGATGTTGTATTTTGTAAAACCTTGTAGGATGTATTGCCTCAGGATTTTATATATTTATTCCAGACGTATTTCCTTTTATTTCTCTTTGTATGCCATGTTCTGTCAACGCTGTATTTACTCTGTCATGTTATTTGCGAAAGGGTTTTATAAAAAAAAAAAAATTTAACCGTGATTTCTATCGAACAGTATCAAAACTATTTCATACTTGGTGGTTTTTGTCTCGTAAGTAGCGCCTGGATTTCGGGGTGTTACATTGTGGTATCAGAGCAGTTCGGCCTCACCGGACTGTGAATTGGGTAGCCTAAGCTGATCAAGGTCGTCGGGTTGTTGTCTGCTTTCGAGCTGTGTCTGAATTGTACTTGTTTGCTGAGTGAAGCATATATGCTTATAATTGTTTGAATTGTTTCTTAATTGAAGCAATGTGTGCCAACACACCTATTTGTTGTGGGGTTCTGACCGGTTTTAAACCTTATAGGAACCCGATGCCTCCAAGACGCGAAGTCCCTACTGAAGGAATGAACAACCGGAGATGGCACAGATGGCTCAGATGGCTCAAGCCATGGCCGAGATGGCGACTACTGTTGCTCAGCAAACTGCTGCCAAGAATCAACGGGATTTACACAAACAAGAGAGGGAAGCACGAGCTGCTGAATCAAGGGGATTTGTTGACTTCCACCGACATGACCCCCCGAAATTTCGTGGAGAAGTCGATCCGGAGAAGGCAGACCTATGGCTGCAGGAAGTAGAGAAGATCTTTGAGGTAATACGTAGCCCGGTGGAAGTAAAGGTGAACTATGCGACTTATCTGCTCCTGGGGGACGCAGAATACTGGTGGAGAAGCTTACTGAAATCTACATTGCAGAGATCGTGCGACTGCACGGGATTCCCTCAAGTATTGTATCCGATCGAGATCCAAAATTCACTTCTCACTTTTGGGGAGCATTACCAGAAGCCTTGGGGACGAAGCTGAGACTTAGTTCTGCCTACCACCCTCAAACTGACGGCCAGACCGAGAGAACAATCCAGTCACTTGAAGATCTACTGAGAGCTTGTGTATTGGATGATCGTGGGTTTTGGGATGACTTACTGCCGCTGATCGAGTTCACCTACAATAACAGCTATCACGCAAGCATAGGGATGGCACCGTACGAGGCCTTATATGGACGCAAGTGCCAGACGCCACTCTGCTGGTACCAAGATGGTGAGAGCGCAATCATAGGACCTGATATAGTACAGCAAACCACTGAAAAGGTGAAGAAAATCCGAGAGAACATGGGGACATCTCAGAGTCGACAAAAGAGCTACGCAGACAATCGTCGCCGACCACTGGAATTTGAAGAAGGCGACCATGTATTCCTCAGTGTCACACCCACATGGAGAGTTGGTCGGCGATCAAATCCGAAGCTTACTCCTAAATTTATCGGACCTACCAAATTCTTCGTCATGTGGGGCGGTTGCCTCTGAAAATAGCTTTACCGCCATTCCTATCAAACATTCATGACGTCTTTCATGTCTCGCGGTTGCGAAGGTACATATCTGATCCATCTCATGTCATTGAACCGGATGTGATCCAGTTGAAGGATGACCTCTCATTCGAACTACCCCCGATCAGAATCACGCAGACGAGAAAGATCAAGCGGCGAGAAACAAAGAGATTCCAGTTAAGGTAATCGGAACCAGGCAACGGAGATGCGACTTGGGAGCTTGAGGACAAGATTAGGAGCGATATCGAGCTATTCTCTAACCCTTAGTTTCGAGGATGAAACTATTTTAGTGGGGGAGTATTGTAACACCGTTAGTTTTACTACGGTTTATTTATCGCTACTGTATTGTAATTCCCTGTATTACGCATTAATATGCATAATTAATATTTTGTGTGCTGTTAATCAAGTGGATGAATTTAACTAAAATGAAATTATATTTGGGACTTAATATATTATATTAAGTCACAATTAAATTCGATTCAAAATTCCACCGCTTTCAGATCGCGTTTTGAACTACGGGTAAGTTTTGCCGATTGAAAACTCTAATTCGACCCGAATATTTAAATATTTTGGAATTTGATGGTTTATAATATTTCTGATTTATTAGAATTTTTTTGGCAATTTTATTTTATTTTTTTAATAATGTATTTTCTACGCGAGAGGCGAGACACGTGAAACCTAACGTATGCATTTAAACCGGGAGATGAGAGAACCTTGAGGGAAGGGCGAAAATCAGAAAATATATGATTAGATTATGTTAGATTTTAAGAGTGACATAAGGATAGGGTGATGTGATTAACTTACCTTAAATGTTAAAGTTTAGTTCCATTTTTTGTAAGAGTTAGTAAGGTTATGGAGTTAACTTGCTACCATAGATTTGATCAGATTTTTCCACTCTCTTTTGCAAGATTTCTGGTCGAAATTCTCATGCATTTGGGTGACCAATCCATCACTTTTCTTGTGTCATTTACTAGGCACAAAAGGTGGAAAACAATGGACATTATCCATGATGTCTCTTAGCTAGTCTTGAATTATTAAGCAAGCCAAAATCTGCTCCTTTCCAATCAGTTTGAGAGAGCTTCTTAGGGTCTAATAAAGGTCAAACCACTCCATTTAATTCACTTATAAGTTGAGAGAAAAATAGAGGAAGAGTGCTAGGTTTAACTTGCCAAAAATGATAAAGTTTGATGCCATTTTTAGTAGAAGTAAGGAAGGCATGGAGCAAGCTTGTTTTCTTGGATTTGCTCAGCTCATTACTCCTCATTTTCTGCTCCTCATGATCGAAATATCCAGCTGGTTTTGAATAGCAAACTCTTCCAAAATCATTCACCAAAGATCTTGTGGCATACTTGCTTGATTTCCTAGTTTTCACCACCTTTCCTATGATCACTTCAAGCATCAAATCCTCTTCTTTTGAACATCAAATCCTCCTATTTTATGGCTGGAAATCAGCCCTTTTGATGACCAAAATCCTTCCTAAAATTCAGTTACAAGTTACTAGTTGGAACCATAAGTCTTTACCTTGTGGTCTTGCATAGTTGTACTTGTAAAGGCAAAACAATTAAAATTTTTTAATCCCTTCCAACCAGCTGGTCATGGCCTATATAAAGGCATGAGGACCACCATTTTTCAGTTACATATGGTGTGTTTTGGTGCCAAGGAATAGAGGAGAGATAGTGAGAGAAAGTGAGGAAGTGTTGTTGTTACTTTGCTCAAGAAAAATTCTGCACTTGCATTCCTTTCTTCAAGTTTCGACCAGCAGCTTTTCTTGGTAAGAATCATCACTTTCCTTCCTTCTTAAGTTCCATTTATGTTACTAGTAGTTGGCCATGATCCCTACTTGAGTTTTTCCAAAACAAAAGAGAAGTTTTAGGCCATTTATGATGTTGTTTTCCTTCACTAGTTGATCTAGTTCTTTAAGCATGTGTTCTTTTCCATTTCAAGCATGATGAGAAGCCTAAGACATAGATGAATACATGTATATATGTGTCATGAATAGTTTAGGGTGAAGAACATTCCTTAGAAGTTGTAGGATGGGTGTTTGGGTTATAGTTTGGAATTGCATGCTTAAACTTGTTGTTTCATGTTTTTGCCTAGTCTTGAAGTAGGAAAAAATGGGTTTTGGTGCTGGATCATGTGTTTAGATGTTAGAATAAACGTTTTAGGTTTATTTAATTGCTATTGAAAGTGTTTTGGAAGTTTAGTAAGAAAACTAGTTAGGTTTTGTGAAAAATGAGTTCTTGAGGGACCAAAATAGCATGTTAAAAATTGATTAAGTTGTTCTTTAATTTCTAGCATTATTATGACCATGATTCGGTGTCTTGAAAATAGTTTGATTTGAAGGAACTCTTGAAACTCTTGCTTTTGGGAAAATGTTTTAGAACATGTCTTTAAAAATGCTTGAACTATGTTGTGGCTATGACTTGATGTTTGTTACCTTGAAAAATAATTGTAAATGACTTAGAAATGCTTATAATTTGTTAAAAGAAGTTTTGCAAAACCCTTTTGGAAGAGGCTTGATTGAATTTGGAATTTGGATTGAGTAAAGTTTTATGAAAAACCCTTGAAGATGTTGGAAAATAGGAATTTGGTTGTTTTGCTTAATTCTTGTATTAAATGATTTAAATTAGATGTTGGGTGTTGTAGTTCTTCTTATTTAGAAGTTTTAGAATCTTTTCCTAAACTTGTTGATGTAACCGTGGGACCTATGGGGATTGGAAGGGAAGTTTTGTGTTTTGAAACTTGAAACATGTTAATTGGTTGTTGTTATAGCTTTGAAAATTTCCGAAAGAGTTTAATTAGTGTTGCAATTTAGTTCGAAATGGAAAAGGGAATGAAGGAAAAACAAGACTCTCTTGCCTTTTTCCTTGTGAAAACCGTGGCCATAGGATAAAGTCTAGGGCACTAGTTTGGGTTCTAACTTAGTTAAATAAATTGATGGGTTGAAGGTGTGAGGAAGTAGACTCGTAGAGCGAAGATCTTACATCAGAAGGAAAGCGTCTACGGTAAGGGCAACTCTTAGATATTGTTAAGGATTATGCTTTATATGCTTGTATTTTACATGCTTATGTTCCATATGCTTATGTGTAAGAACATCTTTAAGTGTGTATATTAGTAATATGTGAATGCATAAATTAAGTATGTGACAATATGATGAACAATGTGATGGAATGATTTTCTTGAATGATGACTTGTGATTATGATTATTGTGTTGTGATCATTGACTATATTTGAGAATATATTGTTAAATGACTGTGATAATTTGGGGAAGTGCCGAGAGCACGTGAGTTGGGTTACCGTCGCATCAACGTCAAATAAATCTTGGATTTTGAAATAAAAACTAAGAGGCATTTTATTAAAATCAAAGAGACACTTAAAAATAGATCTTTCTAGAACCCTAATTAGTAATGGACTAACCACATTTTCATTAAAAAGAATTAAGTGAGAGTTAGAATAATTAAATTAATTATTTTGAACTATTAGTGGATTTCCAACACAAATCATTTCATAACTAGTAGGAGATTTTCTAAAGAAAAGAGACTTAGGACTATAAAGGGAGATCTTGAGCCGAAAATATGGGGTTCTAATTAAGGGAGTTAGTACAAGAATAGATGATCTCGGACACTCCGTGTGAGTGATCCCGTTGAGGTAAACTAACTATGATGATGGAGTTACTTGTTCATGCATACATCGATGCCAGAAGCGAGGTGTCGTAGAGTCGCCCAGACCTAGGTACGAGCACGTACCGACAGTCAAGAGGAAAAACGGGCATTGTGTCATCAGGGGGATCGCTCTGGGCACAAATCCCTGCGGGGAATAGCGTTTGAGAAAGCATGGTAGCGGACTCCAGAGCTCCTAAGGCCCTTGCGAGGGTGATATTCCAGAATCATGTGCATTGGCATATGGACTGACAAATAGGGATTTGTGGTGCATCTTATTTTGTGGACTATTCGTTATGATATTGTGTTATGCTTGCCTATTCGTATATGTTGTCATTATTTATGTCTTGTTAAGAAGTTGACCCTTGCCAGTGGTTCTTTCAATTAATGAACGTAACCCAGACGATGACAACGATCGAGCTGACCCCGTTAGTCATGTCGTCCATGACGACATTTGAGTTCCTGGACTCGGGACCCCCGTTCGCCTGGGAGGTAGACCACGCCTCAGGCCAGGTGACGTACACAGGGAACGTGGTCGAGACGACGCATACCGACGGACAAGCTACACATATAGGGATCACGCGCCGAGTGAAGCGGTTTTCGGTGCCCTTCGCGCGCATAGTAGCTGCTTGGATAGACGCACACCCTGATGGAGACCCCTCAGCTTCAGAGGGCATGTCCGAGATTCCACGCCGGACCACTTTTCGCAGCGAGCCTCAGACTACGGATCCAGCATTACGCGCTACTCCCCTTAGATTTGTACGACGCATGCGACCCAGGAGGATGGACGTCGGAGCACCCTCTTCTCACGCCGCAGTAGACCCGTCGGATTCCCCTGCTAGATCCGTATCACCCGTAGAGTATACTCCCTCGTCTCCGATTCCTATCCCTGAGACTACTCCCTCGGCGGATCCTTCTGTATGCCCTCGCTGTGGCCAGGTAGGGTGTGGATCCGGAGGTTGGATCATAGATTCATCTGACGAGGAGGATAGTACTAGGGATGCACCTCTCGATATCCCTACTGTCGACGCCATTGGTGACGACGACGTCATTACGCCCGTGGTAGACGATATGGAGGAGGATTCGATGGTGGAGGATGAGGAGGAGGAGGAGGGCCTCTATGAGTGGCAGGCACCGCCCTTGGTAGTTCATTTTGAGGCGGACCGAGATCACACAGCCGCCCCTGCTGCTTGAGTTAGCGTGTCGATCAGCTTAGTGTTTCTTATGTCGGAGTCTGTCTGTTGTATTTTGGGATTATGTCTGTACTTGTAGTAGTTTAGTAGTCGAGTGAGGCTCTACTTTTGGAGCAGCCCTCTGCGTAGGTGTCTGCCGGGAGTACCTCAGATATATGAGTATTTCTTATAGGAAATTCATATGTCAGATATATTCCTATTTTGATGTTGTATTTTGTAAAACCTTGTAGGATGTATTGCCTCAGGATTTTATATATGTATTCCAGACGTATTTCCTTTTATTTCTCTTTGTATGCCATGTTCTGTCAACGCTGTATTTACTCTGTCATGTTATTTACGAAAGGGTTTCCTAAAAAAAAAAAATTTAACCGTGATTTCTATCGAACGGTATCAAAACTATTTCATACTTGGTGGTTTTTGTCTCGTAAGTAGCGCCCGGATTTCGTGGTGTTACAATTTCCATACATGATTTGCTATGCTCAAACAACAACAAGTAACATCTAGTACACATAGGAAAACTCACATCAAACATCAAACTATTTTTACAATTTCTCATGACCAAAAGGTTTTCAACACATTCTTAATTAATACTTAAATTCAAATCTTTTTCAACAAATCAATTTCATTCCCAAAACTCAATTCTTATAACCATTAAATTCATCAAATATGTTATACATCGATCAACACATAAGCTAACCATTTAAACTAGATTTCTAAGTTCCCAAAAACTCATTTCCAACTTTTTCAAGAATAGGTTTTTCCCAAAATTTCTTTCAATCAACCCAATCCCAATTTCAAGAATCCTAAGGCATTTAAAACATTGCCATCATCATGCTAAAAATCATGTTCATGTCAAAGCTAAAAATTAAAGAACAACCTAATCATGTTTCACATGTCAATCTAGTCCTCCAAGCATCAATATTGCACAAAACATAAACTAACTCTTATGTTAACTCATGCATAGCTATTCCAAAAACCTTAAAATTACCTAAAATATTCAATTTAACCGTTAAGACAAAATTCATAATTTTAACCCATACTTCCACTAGTTCAAGAGTAGGCCAAAAAGTCATGAAATCACAAGTTAAACATGCTAATCGAAAACTATAACTCAAATAATCATCAAACAACTTCCAATAGTCTTAACATCACCCAAAACATATCATTTGACACTTGGATACATGATTCAACAACAAAGACCCACTTTTTTTTTAAAATGCAAGACTTCGATTTAAATTATCAAACCATTTCCCTAATTTTTTCCAAACATCAACACAACTATTAAAAACAATTTTGCAAACAAATTTTCCTTCCTTATGCTCCATAGGGCTCGCGGCCCTCACACCCAAAATTGGAGACAATTTCCAAACTTATCAAAACAATTAAACAACACCAATTCATTTGAAATTCCTTTCACAACATAGCAAACTATAGCTCAAGGCAAAGTTTAATCAAGTCCCAAAAATGTTTTCAAGTCTCTCAAGAACAAATGTTTTCAATCAAATTTTACTAACTCCCTTGATTTAACCATTTCAACAATCACAACACAATTATACTAACCAAGAAACAAGGATCATCAACTAATCAATTATCAAAACATAGGCACTCATCAAGCTCAAACTCAATTTTTTTTTTATGCTCTTCAAGAATAGGATTCCTCAACAACACAACAATCCTTTGATTCAAGTTAAATTCCAACAAGTACAATAGCATTATCAAGCACTAGGAAGCAAGAAACACAATCAAATTTAAAGGATTCACAAGGAGGTCACCCAAATCCCTTTCCCTTAGGTTTTTGCACCTAGGGTTCCATAAAAATTTGGGGGAATGAGTTCATGTCTCCATGATCATGATCAATCACACACAAAGCATAAAAATAAGAAAAGGAGGCAAGAAAAATTACTACTACAAAAATGGGGAGGGGAGGCGTGATTTTTATGCAGAAAAAGGGGGAGAAAATTCTGTTTTCTCCTTACTTACAAGGTTTGGAAGAAGTAATCAAGAGGAAGAAGAAGTTATAAGCAAGCAAGGTTGAAGGATGGAAGCAAAATCAAGCCAAGAAGATGAAGGATGGTGGAGCCATGGAAGGGCCTTAAACTTTCCTCTCCAAGCCAAGAAAGAAAATGAAAGTGAAGTGAGAATGGGGGTGGGGGGTTTTACGATCAGGTCTCCAAATAAAGGGGGAGGGAATTAAAATTTTAATAAAACAAATATTACTCACTTGGAAACCAATTAAATAAAGAATGTGAGTGATAAATGAGAGTGAGAGTAAAAAGAGGTGGGGTCACGCTGGTGAAAGGAAAAAAAAAGGATAAAAAAAATTTAAATAATCAATTGTTTATTTGGTTAAGAATGAATTAGGATAAGGATAAAATAATTAGTCACCAAAAGTGTGACACCTAAACACTAAAAAGCTAGATGCTAAACAAATCAACTAGTCTAAAACATCTAATCTCTCTTCTCTCATGATTACCCTCTAATATTAGAGTCTAAGGGTACTAAAAACACGGCGTAGAGTAACCGCATTACCGATCAATTCTCCGCCGATTAATTCACGAAAATTAATTTACCGAGAAATTAATTTACCGCGTGATATTATATTGTCATAAATAATAAAAACAATCTAAAACACTCAAAAATAATCTCAACAAGTTACGATTCGATTTTCATCGAAATCGGGGTTCATTTAAAATTTTATTCGCGGATAAAAACTGTCCGGTGATTCGAAACACGATGAAATTTCGTTAGAATTTTTCGACGATATTCGAACTATGAATTAATATAAAATATTAATTCTCGAATTTAATTTGATCTTGATTTAATTAATACATTTTCTTAGAGAACAAGAAATTGCTTTATTATAGTGTAAATACGACAAAAATACACTAAATAATGCTACTTAACGTATCGCGAAAACACACGTGTTACAATACTCCCCCTCTAAAAATAGTTTCGTCCTCGAAACTACAGGTGAGTTACGTACCGTGAAAAGTTCTGGATACCGAGCCTTCACCTTCTCTTCCAACTCCCATGTTGCATCTCTGGCCTTCTGAACCCATACAACTTTGACAAGCTGTATTTCCTTGTTCCTCAATTGCTTGATCTCTCTATCGACAACCTTCGCAGGAAATATTTCAATAACAAGTCATCCCTTCGCTGAATCACGTCTGATTCGCCACAGAGTCCTCATCGTCCCGATACCAACCTAAAGGTATCTGACGCTTACGTCTATACGGCGCTTCGTAAGGTGTCTTCCCAAATCTTCAGTGCAAAAACCACTGCAGCAAGCTCCAAATCATGCGCAGGATAATTTCTCTCGTGGATTCTTAAGCTGTCTCGAAGCATAAGCCACAACTTTCTGGTGTTGCATCAGCACGCATCCTAATCCTTGGTGTGACGCATCGCAGTAAACCTCATAAGGTTCTTCCGGTTGAGGCAAAATCAGCACAGGTGTCGTCGTTAAAAGCTCCTTCAGTCTCTGAAAATTGGATTCACACTTTTCAGTCTAAGCAAACGGTTTATCCTTCCTTGTAAGTCGTGTGAGTGGTGAGACAATCTTCGAAAAACCTTCGATAAATCTCCGGTAATCGCCTGCTAATCCAACAAACTTCTGATATCTGTCTCTGTCTTCGGTTGTCCTCATCTTAACACCGCTTCAATCTTGGCTGGATCCACAGCCATACAGTCTCTGGTGATCACATGTCCGAGAAAATTCACCTCTTCAAGCCAGAATTCACACTTAGACAGGTGAGCATAAGGCTTCTCCTCTCGTAGTATCTGCAATACTTGGCGTAAATGCTCTTCGTGCTCTCCTCTGCTCCTCGAATAGACCAAAATATCCTCCGTAGATACCATCACGAACTGGTATATTCTTCAACTCGGTCGCTTGGTAACTTCTATACTAGCGGGGGAATATGAAATCCTGAGCTCTCTCTTACAAGAATCTTCGATAGAATTAACATAAAGGTATGTGAAGACTCCAAAATTAGAAAAAAACTACGATTTTTGGGCACAGTCCCGAAGGATATGGTAATTCGAAAACCAATCCGACCCTAGAATAATGGTAAGACTTTTAAAGATACACGATTCGAATTGACAAGGATTTTCTATACTCAACAATTACTACACAACGAAGTCATGCAGTGTTAGAACTAGGGTCTTAGCAGTTGAAGTAACCACTACTAAGTCGAAAAAATAATACGGTCAAAAGAAATTTTTAAACCAGCTCACATAATCCAAGGAATTAATATAATGTGCGGCATTAGAATCGAAGATTATGGATAGAGAGTTACCCTCAATTTCGTAATCCTTCTGAGTTAGATCTCCTGATCGCTCTGCTTCTTTGCCGCCCCTGCAGAGGACTCTACCCTTGACCATCTGACGCTTTCCCCTTGCTCTTGCTGCGCTCATACCCGTTACTACCTTTGGGGCCTTGCAGTCCTTGGCAACGTGTCCCGGTTTCCTGCAGTTGAAGCACACGTTATTCTTCTCTTCAGAGCAGTTGGTTGCATAGTGCCCTGGCTTACCGCAACGGTAACAAGTCACATTGGCGCTAGTCTGACTCTCGCCTCCCACGTTCTGAGCCATCGGACGGTACTGTCCCCGGCTGTTGTTCCCTTGAGGTCGATTATATGGCTTCTCCTGCTGCTTTTCCTTCTGAGCAACCCTCTGTCCTTTGCTCTGGGGTCTCCCTGGTTCGCCTATACCACTCCTCTTCTTGGCGCTTCTCATAACTTCTACCTCAACATACCTGTCAATCAGCTCTTGAAGATTCCTAATTCTTAGAGATGTCACCGACTTCTGAATGTCGAACCTTAGGCTTCGCTGGAATCTCTCGCTCAACCATCCCTGGTCAGCTCGGTCACGGAATAGACTGAAATACCTAGCAAGTGATTCGAACTTGGCTGCATACTCTGACACCGTCATGCTATCTTGCTGTAGTCGAAGAAATTCCTGCTCTTTCTCAGCTTGTGCAGTATCAGGAAAATATTTATCCATAAATTTTCTGTGGAAAACTTCCCAAGTAATCTCACGATGCTCTGCCGTCAAAGTCTGCTTCACTCCCTTCCACCAGTACTCGGCATCTCCTAGCAACAAGTAGGTCACATAGTCCACCTTGACATTCTCCGGATAATGAAGTTCCTCGAAGATCTTCTCTATCTCCTGTATCTATAAATCCGCCTTATCCGGGTTTGGCTCGCCGTAGAACTTCGGTGGGTCGTGCTTGCGAAAATCTGCTACTCCTCTCGCCTCCGTATTCTGTTCCGCTCTCCGCTGTTGTTGCAGATTTTACTGGGTCAAAGCTGCAGTCTGCTGAGCCATAGCATTGGATTGTTGAGTTGCAGCAGCCAATTGCTGAGACATAGCCGCCGACATCTCTGTCATCGCTTGAATCGTTCTCTCCATCGTGGTGTTATCAGGTCCGGCTGTAGTATCTCTGCGAGGTGGCATTAGATTCCACAAGTCCAAAACCTGTCAGAACCTCACAATCAAGTGTCGTGTTAGCACACATTGCTTCGGTCAAGAAACAATTCAAACAATTGGCAAGCAAAGCTGCTTCACTCAACAAACAATGACAATACAACACAGCTAGTTACCCGACAAAACAAAACCCGACACAGTGACCAGCTTAATTACCCAATACATAGTCCGGATAGAACCGAACTGCTCTGATACCACCATTGTAACGACCCGTTTCCGGACTGCTACTAAACTAAAACTAAACCTGTATGCGATGGATTTTTAAAACGGTACTCTTGTGTCCTTCAGAAAATGCAGTATATTTTTTTTTTACAATAGTGCCCGCAAAGCACACACACAGAGTCGCCACAGCGTTTAGAAACATGATGCAATCTTAAGACACAAGACTATGCACTGGAAACACATACACATAATATTATAGGCACGACATCCCTATCAGTACATACAAAACATAAGCAGTGCAATACAAAATAAAAACGGTGCATAACTATGTACAAGAAATACACCTAAAGTATGAGAATCCTTATGAGGACGATCACACCCCGGGGGTACTCCCGGCAGACACCCACGCAGGGGGCTGCTCCAAAAATATGCCACCAGTCTACCCTGCAATACACATAGAACAATACCAAAAGCTTGACTGGTCACCACAACAACTGTACACTATAATCAAAATCCTACAGCCATCCGAAATACAAGCGTGCAACAGCCAATCACGATAATTAAAAGTCATTGCCCGGATCCTCGAAGGGGTCCTCCTCGTCGCCCGCCAACGGGTCCTCCGAGTCCTCGCCATCGCCTGGGTAACCATCATAGATTAAAGGCACCACGGGAAAGGGTCAACTTCTCAATTAATCATAGAAATAGAAAATCATACAACAAAGATAACAAGATGCACAATTTCTCAAAACGCCACTCAGACACTCCCTCGAGACACTCTCGACAATTCCGGAAAGCAACGTCGATCCCTCCACTGAATACCAGCCGTAGCCTTGGGTTACATCACCACCCGGGTTATTCAGGTTAAGTTCCTTGACAACACAGACGCCCACTGCGCAATTTGAACACCAGTCGTGGCTTCGGGCTTCTACACCACCAGATGCCAACTGAGCAATTGAACACCAGCCATGGCTTCAGGCTTCTACACCACCTCAGCCGTGGCATCGGGCTTCCACACCACCCTTGGTTGTTCGGGCCACTGAACACCAGCTTTGGCTTCAGGCTTCTTCACCACCCAGCCGTAGCTTCGGACTTCTACACCGCCCTTGGTTGTTCAGATCGAAACTCCAAAACGTCACGACTAAACTCTCACACTCCGATGAATAAATCGCCGCATACGAAATTCAAAGAGCGATTCGCAAGATTATTCGACCGCATATCAAATAATAAGAGCATGCTTAATATGAAGAAACGCAATTCAACAACTTAAGCAATAAAAGCAGTTTGCATGGAGAAACGCAATTCAACAAGCAATACGCAATGTGTAACATGCATTCAATCTCATATTAAATAATTTCACCGCCCAACAATCAACCATAGAATCCATCCCTCTGCAACTCGATGGAGTTTACAGAGAAGAACAAACAAGTGTGGGGGGTTGGGGACAGCTGCCAACCACTTGCAGACAAGCTCACTAAATAATCATCATAATGCTTAAACAATAAAACGAAAGGGTACGAGACCCTCACTTCGAACCCTGAGGTTCTCAGACTTCTTCGCGTAAATACTTGAAATTAAATTCCCATCGTATCTAAAAGTTACCCTTACACAAGGACATACAACGATAAAAGCCTACAAATGTCTAGAAGTGCCCTTACCACGAACAGTCGCTAACGTCGCTCCGAAATCCGCAAGTCCGCGTCGCTCGGTCTTTGGAAACACGATTCCTATCACAACGAACAACTTAGCACAATCTATAAGTTCTAACTAACTTAAGCACTCAGCTTAGCCCTTTTTCTAACCAAACTCACTTAAGCATTTTAAATAATTAGCTACTAGAAAATAAATAAGGTTTTAAAATCAAGTACTTTTTGAAAGGGTAGCATAACACATAACAATTTAGAAATCTTAACTTACTTGAAAAGATAAAGTTTTTGAAACTAAAAAGCTTTCTGGAAAGCTTTAAGCAAACACCATGCAATTAACAACTTTCATAAACTTTAAAGTCTAGAACACATTCTCATGAAATCATTTTGCATAAAGTTTCTAAGACCTAAACATAACACATTCAAGCATTACATACAAGTTCACAAATAAAATCATCCTTTCATACCCTTTAAAGGCCTCTCGGCCACAATTCCCTTTTTCTATAAAAATTTTGCAAAACTTCTTTAAAATAAGTGACCATTTCCATACATGTTTTGCAATGCTCAAACAACAACAAGTAACATCTAGTACACATAGGAAAACTCACATCAAACATCAAACTATTTTTACAATTTCTCATGACCAAAAGGTTTTCAACACATTCTTAATTAATACTTAAATTCAAATCTTTTTCACCAAATCAATTTCATTCTCAAAACTCAATTCTTATAACCATTAAATTCATCAAACATGCTATACATCAATCAACACATGAGCTAACCATTTAAACTAGATTTCTAAGTTCCCAAAAACTCATTTTCAACTTTTTCAAGAATAGGTTTTTCCCAAAATTTCTTTCAATCAACCAAATCCCAATTTCAAGAATCCTAAGGCATTTAAAACATTGCCATCATCATGCTAAAAATCATGTTCATGTCAAAGCTAAAAATTAAAGAACAACCTAATCATGCTTCACATGTCAATCTAGTCCTCCAAGCATCAATATTGCACAAAACATAAACTAACTCTTATGTTAACTCATGCATAGCTATTCCAAAAACCTTAAAATTACCTAAAATATTCAATTTAACCGTTAAGACAAAATTCACAATTTTAACCCATACTTCCACTAGCTCAAGAGTAGGCCAAAAATCCTGAAATCACAAGTTAAACATGCTAATCAAAAACTATAACTCAAATAATCATCAAACAACTTCCAATAGTCTTAACATCACCCAAAACATATCATTTGACACTTGGATACATGATTCAACAACAAAGACCCACTTTTTTTTTTGAAATGCAAGACTTCGATTTAAATTAGCAAACCATTTCCCTAATTTTTTCCAAACATCAACACAACTATTAAAAACAATTTTGCAAACAAATTTTCCTTCCTTATGCTCCATAGGGCTCGCGGCCCTCACACCCAAAATTGGAGACAATTTCCAAACTTATCAAAACAATTAAACAACACCAATTCATTTGAAATTCCTTTCACAACATAGCAAACTATAGCTCAAGGCAAAGTTTAATCAAGTCCCAAAAATGTTTTCAAGTCTCTCAAGAACAAATGTTTTCAATCAAATTTTACTAACTCCCTTGATTTAACCATTTCAACAATCACAACACAATTATACTAACCAAGAAACAAGGATCATCAACTAATCAATTATCAAAACATAGGCACTCATCAAGCTCAAACTCAATTTTTTTTTATGCTCTTCAAGAATAGGATTCCTCAACAACACAACAATCCTTTGATTCAAGTTAAATTCCAACAAGTACAATAGCATTATCAAGCACTAGGAAGCAAGAAACACAATCAAATTTAAAGGATTCACAAGGAGGCCACCCAAATCCCTTTCCCTTAGGTTTTTGCACGTAGGGTTCCATAAAAATTTGGGGGAATGAGTTCATGTCTCCATGATCATGATCAATCACACACAAAGCATAAAAATAAGAAAAGGAAGCAATAAAAATTACTACTACAAAAATGGGGAGGGGAGGCGTATTTTTATGCAGAAAAATGGGGAGAAAATTCTGTTTTCTCCTTACTTACAAGGTTTGGAAGAAGTAATCAAGGGGAAGACGAAGTTAGAAGCAAGCAAGATTGAAGGATGGAAGCAAAATCAAGCCAAGAAGATGAAGGATGGTGGAGCCATGGAAGGACCTTAAACTTTCCTCTCCAAGCCAAGAAAGAAAATGAAAGTGAAGTGAGAATGGGGGTGGGGGGTTTTACGATCAGGTCTCCAAATAAAGGGGGAGGGAATTAAAATTTTAATAAAACAAATATTACTCACTTGGAAACCAATTAAATAAAGAATGTGAGTGATAAATGAGAGTGAGAGTAAAAAGATGTGGGGGTCACGCTGGTGAAAGGAAAAAAAAAAGGATAAAAAAAAATTAAATAATCAATTGTTTACTTGGTTAAGAATGAATTAGGATAAGGATAAAATAATTAGTCACCAAAAGTGTGACACCTAAACACTAAAAAGCTAGATGCTAAACAAATCAACTAGTCTAAAATATCTAATCTCTCTTCTCTCATGATTACCCTCTAATATTAGAGTCTAAGGGTACTAAAAACACGGCGTAGAGTAACCGCATTACCGATCAATTCTCCGCCGATTTATTCACGAAAATTAATTTACCGAGAAATTAATTCACCGTGTGATATTATATTATCATAAATAATAAAAACAATCTAAAACACTCAAAAATAATCTAAACAAGTTACGATTCAATTTTCATCGAAATCGGGGTTCATTTAAAATTTTATTCGCGGATAAAAACTACCCGGTGATTCGAAACGCGACGAAATTTCGTTAGAATTTTTCGTCGATATTCGAACTATGAATTAATATAAAATATTAATTCTCGAATTTAATTTGATCTTGATGTAATTAAAACATTTTCTTAGAGAACAAGAAATTGTTTATTATAGCGTAAATACGACAAAAATACACTAAATAATGCTACTTAACGTATCGCGAAAACACGCGTGTTACAAAAAGCATTAAGTCTTTGGAGAATAAAATGGGATCAATAAGCATAGTAACAAATCCTTTATTGATGAGACGAAAAAAGAGTACAATTCATTCAAACTAAAACTTCATCAGTTAGCCATCCTTTTTTTCTTCTTAATAGGACAACCGGCTTTTTCTCTCAACTCTTCTATCAGATTCTTACAAAATTCAACAAATTCATAAACTTTGACCGGAGTGTTTAGTGGGTGCATTGTCGCATCAGCCTCCTCTAGACGGCTTGGGATATCTATAATCGCTTGATTGGCCAACCTGGCCAACCTTGAAAAGTAGTCCCTCCAATGTATTCCTTCATTTCTCAGTTCATTAATGATCTCATGATTCTCCAGCTGATTGACCAATTTTTTAAAACGATCCTCCCAGTACATGCTTTCAATCTTTAGGTCATCATAAATCTTCTCTTGGTAGCCAATATAATTTTTCAGCTCACTCATGACTTCTTGCTCTTTTTTCAATGCATCCTGATACTTCACAAGTATTTCCTCTATTTCTTCCTTGTCACACTTCTCATTCTTGACTCGGTTCTCATATTCAGCTACCACATCCCTAAGCTGTTGTTTTAAACCTTCAAGCTCTTTTTGCGCATTTTTTTAGCAATCATGGATTTTGTCCACAACTCCTTCCACATATAGGCATCATCAATAGCCTTATCTCTTTCTTGATTACGCAGCTCTAGCTCTTCATTTGCCCCTCTCAGATAAAGTTGCACATCATGCTTACTCTTTTCCTCTACTTTTGCCCTTTTGTTGCTTCTCTCGATGAACTTCCCTTTTAGAATATTTTCCAACTGTAAGTACTTGTTCTCTTGAAGTGCCTTTTCTAACCTTACTTGTAATTCTTCCTTTTCCTCATTAGATTTTGATAATGCCACTTTAAGCACTTCCATCTCTTCACTCGTAATATGGGTAGGTTCTAGTGCTTCTTACTCCGGTGGGGGTGTACCATGGAATGGTAATTTGATTTCTTGAACCCTACTTTCGATCCATTGGCGGTAACTATCTGTAGCACCAATGCTTTTTTTTCCGAGAACTTTTCCTTTCCAAGTGACTTGGTCCCAAGCATGTCAGACCTTTTTAAGCATTCCACCATTTCCTTGATCCAACTCGTATATCACGAAGGGGATTATCATCTGATCCGACGGTGGATTCATCATAGGGTAACCAAGTTATCTTAGCAGCAGAGAAGGATTATAGTTAATACATCCTCTTGTTCCTATAAGTGGAACATTAGGGAAATTCCAGCACTGATAGATCACTTCATGTATATCCAACCACTCTGGGTACCATCGGACCGTCTTTTCATCAAGATCTGCCAAAGTTACAGCCCACCGATCTCCATCTCTGATCTCTACATCACATGTATTAATGTCAGCGAAGGGACATGATATTTTCCTGTTTTTGAATACATGGGTGACAAGCCACACGTAGAGAGTGGATAAGCAGCATGACAACTTCTTCCCTTTCTTTTCATGACAATGAGTGAGGGCACAATAAGTATCCGCAAGAATAGCTTACACTGGGCTCTCTTTACCTTTTTTAAAGGCAAGGAACACATCAATCGAGGCCAAGTCTACATAACCATCAATGCGTGGAAATAACATAATTCCAAAAATTGTAAGAGCCAACACTTCCATGAAAGACACCCAATCTTGAACATTAGCCAAATGCCTCATCTTTTCTTCAAAATGCACTAGTGAAAACCCTTCGACACCATTTCGGTTTAACATTTTTTTCTTTAATTCGTCCTCCTTGTCTTTCAGAATTATAGCAACCTCTTGCAGGAGATCAAAATCTCGGGTGCGTTGGTAGGGTTTCATGTTTTCGGTCGTGTATCCTAAAATCCGGGCAAATTCTTCCAGTGTGGGAGCCATTTGGAATTTCCTAAAGGTGAAGCATCTCATGGGAGAATCATAGAACTGGATAAGTGCAGAAATGGCATCTACTTGCACGTCTACCTCTAGCAATTTGAGAATATTCCCATACTTTCCAATGAAGGTTATACGCTGAATGCTTGTCGTCATTAAATT
The DNA here is from genome assembly GCA_037113605.1 of Calophaca sinica. NCBI lineage: Eukaryota > Viridiplantae > Streptophyta > Magnoliopsida > Fabales > Fabaceae > Calophaca > Calophaca sinica. Next base: position 92,018,561 of record CM073730.1, read on the forward strand.
GGCACACTTCTTCAGGCTTTCTACTTCAGGCTTCTTTATTCTCGGATGTATGTGCTTCTTCAAAGAGACAGTTTTGCCGCTTGATCCCATATTACCTCACAAAATACTTGCAGCCAAACTTTTGAGTTCCTATGATTCCCTGGCAACCTAAAATGAAATGAGAATGAATGACATTTTTTTTAAAATTCAACATTTTTTCGGAAGTATGAATGCATGAAGATATAATGTTGAGTGATAATGATGATTATTTGTGTAGCATGCACGAAGATATGTGATTTAGTAGACCTTTTTTATGCATGGACATGATATAACAAATTTTTGGAGGAAGAACAAAAATGACATGATGCCCCTGGTGTCTTAAATGGGTTAAACATAAAGTCAGAGATTTTCTAACCAAAGGGGTCTATAGTCTTGTATTGAGTGGTAGGTCTCATGGGTGGCTCTAATCACATTCTCACCAAAGGCCTCTAGAGCTAAAGTCTCTTCCAGGATATTAACCACAATGATAGATAACTATCTGGTGTGGAATACCCCGAAAGAGCACACTCTAGATGAGATTCTCGCAATAGCCAGAAGGAAAGCAAATTCCGATTGACTATCGCTGAACCTCCACTCAACTTAAGCTTTGCTCTGACTCGGGTATAGGGCCTCACTCATATGTGTGTGCAAACATGTAGGTGCAGTGTGTGAGAGGGGCAACACCTTAACACTACCCCAGCTGCAAAACAAACAAAACATACAAATATAGTCTTCTATCCTAAAGTTTAACATATAAAGAATATTCACAATAAATTAAAAATAAACAAATACGTAATAAATAATAAATAATTATTTACAAAAGAAAAAATTAAAAAAATTAAAAAATAAAAAAAGGGGAATTAAAAATTAAAGTTAACTATTTAGCACAATTAATCATGTTAGCCATGCATGGTTGCTCCTGGAGTTGCCAAATAAGGTTTAGCCGATCTTATTATTACAGAATCCATTTGAACAGTTAGAACTTGACCCGATTTTAGTTTTAGGTGTGGTCCATTTTTTGTTTGAGCTATGCATATGTTTTCACAAATATTTGACTCTCTAAATGTCCCCAGTGGAGTCGCCAGCTGTAGCGACCGAAAAATCCGGTGGGATTTATTCAAGTTTAATGGAGCCGCCACCAATAATTTATTTCGTAAGGAAAACATTGGAAAAACCCTTTTTGAAGAAGATGGTCCTCGAGACCAGATTTGGGTTCGGGAGTCGAATTATGCGTAGGAAATGTATTAGCACCCTACGACATCCTTTCGAAGAAGGTTACCTCTAACTAATTGTGCAAAATTATATTAACTTTTAAAAATATCTATTTCCCTTTTATTAAAAAAAAGACAAGAATTAACAAAGATTAAAAAAAGGACTTAATGGAAGTTATTTATTTTTGCACTTGACAGGAATGAGATCCTGCTCCTACGTATCTCCGGGTGCAGTGGAGAAATCAAAGGCTACGTAGTTCTTGGGTAAAAAATGGTTGTGTGTTGATTGATTTTAATTGCATTTTTTTATGGAAAAAAGAATAGGTTTTTGTTGGAGACCAAACAGGAAGCAATCGAGAGTGGTCCTCACTAACCCATTTTACTTTAGAAAATTAAGGTGTTCGTAATGATCAAACGGGAAGCAATCTCGAGTGATTATTACTAGTAAAAATAATAACTTGATTTTATTTTTATAAAGAAGATAGGTTTTCATGGGGACCAAACAAGAAGCAATCAAGAGTGGTCCTCACTAATAACCCATTTTTGTTTAGAAAATTAAGATGTTCGCAATGATTAAACGGGAAGCAATCTCGAATAATCATTACTAGTAAATTGATTTTCATGATTTTATTATGTGATTTTCAAGAAAAATAGGGTATCAAAATTTGTATGTGAAATTTAGTTGAGTAAAATTGTCCTAGTTTGACTAGTAAAAAAAAATGTCCATGTTCATTAAATAAATAAAAGAAAAAAAACAAATGGGCTAAAGCCCAATATTTAACAAAAGAAGACTAACTACAAAAAAAAGGGTTGGCAAATGAAAGAAAAAAAAGAGGGAGGGGGAGTTAAGTGGGCTGAAGCCCAAAGATGAAATAAAAAAAGGGGAAAGGGGAGGCGTAAAACAAAAATGGGCAGAAGCCCAACCAAATGAAAAATAAATATAAAAAAAGATTAAAAAATAATAAAATAAAATAAAATAAAGGGGGAGGGGGCTGGATTTGGGTTTCATAGAAACCCTAAATTGGAATAAGTTGCAAAGAAGCAGCCGCGTGAGACAGAGAGAAAAAGAAAGGGGAACGCGCATCGGGGGAGAGGCGAGGCGACGAAAGAGGAGAAGGAGAGGGAAGGGGCGGTGATCACCCTGGCTGCGTACGGTTGCGAGCTAGGCCGAGCGGGGAGCAGGGCCATCGCGCAGAGAGAGAAAAGAAGGGAGGTGTGAGAGAAGAGGTTGGGGGAGAGGTACGGCCCGCCGCGATCAAGGAAGGGGAAACCACGAAAAGGAAAGGTCGAGGCCACGAACGTGGTGGTTTACGGTGGCTGGCAGTGACCTTGTGAAGAGGAAGGAGGCTCGTGACAGTGCTTGTGATGGTGTGGTGGGAGAGGCCGAAGCACACGGCGGTGCTCGCGACGGCGCCTGCTCGGAGGAGGAGACACGGACAGGTTCTAAAATGATTCCTCTCCATTTTATCCTATGATTTCTTACCATCCCTCCCTTTAACTCTATTACCTTATTCTACTAGATTGTGAGAAGACTATGCTTATAGTTTGATGGTATTGGGTTTAGGGATTACATTTTTGTGAATTCTATCTACTTCTCTGCACTCTTGTTGCCATTTTTCTCAGGTAATAAAAGGAAATCCTATTTTCACATGCTTACACTAATCATGTATGTAGCATTAAAAATTATTTAAAAGGAAATGAAACCAACCTGGATTCCAAATTATGTAGAGTGAGAAAGAATGTGACGACACTAATCTTTTTCTCCACTATTGTGATTCTTTTTTATTTGCTGCTGTCTTATTGCTCTTCTTCATGCTCAACCCTTTTCTCTTGTGTTTGAAACTGAGTTGAATTAGGACCCCAATGTGGAGCCTCTAATTCTTTGCTAGGTAGTAAAACGATTTCAGAAATTTCTCAGAAATTCCTCCCCTTGTCTGTAAATTTCAATTTGGTATTTATAGAGTGAAAAGGGCTCTAATAGGACAATATTGGTCTGCTTGTTGCAGGGTTGTGGGAGATCTGAAGGATGCAGGAGGTTGCAGAGTGATGCCTGCAAAGCTGCTTGGTTGGGGGGGAAATGGAAAGAAACAAAGGAACAAGAAGAAAGGCCTTTGGACTCAATCTCAAAATACACTGTGTTGCTGTTGGTATTGCTAGCAAGATGCCATGCGCATCCCTGCTTGCTTTGTTTTGCTTTTTTTTTTTTTTTTGCTTTTGATTACTTAACAGATTTTGTAATTTTGTTTGGTATTCATTCTAATTTTGTAAATGGACTTGTAATGGACTTTGTTCTATTTTAGACTTATGCTGGAATTTGTTTTGTTTGGACTGTTGGTTTGTATCTCAGCTATTGGGCCTAAACTAGACCCAAAGGACTAAGACTAAAACTTAGCAAAAGTAAAAAAAGGCCCAAGCAACAATTTATCTCATTATTTCAACCCAAAAGTAAAATAATAGATAACAGGTATATATAGCTAGGGTTGTGAATAGTACCGTTGTGACCTAACAGCTCTTTTCACCTAGGTCAAAAGACTTTAGATCCCCTTTTTGTGGCTTTAGCAAGTCACGTCGTTTTCCACTCTACTCAAAGCATACTGATACAGCAGACAAAATCAGAGTGTTTGTCTCTTGTGAGCTTTTTGAATATTAGACCCTTCGAGAGCAAGTTTCCTGATGATTATATTCATTGACATTCCCTTTGGCCTTTGATACCTCGTACATTAAAATGCTTCATCAATGAGGTCTCTTAAATACGTGAAGTAGCCTTAAATAAGCTCCAGTATGTTTCCTATCAGAGCTACACTGTTCACCAGAGTGAGCTTGAAACAGAGGCAACTTCTTCAGCATAGAATTCATTTGCCTTTCATATAACAGAGAGTCTTGTAGAATTGCATGAAGGCTTCCACAGAGTGGTCTAACCATAGTCTATTGTATGCGTTGATTGAAGACCAGAGCGTTGACCAAACAGAATGTGGTCTCAATAGAGTCTTGTCTACCAGAGCGTTGACAGACCAAACAGAGTTGACCAAGTCAAGAGCTAGTCTTGCCAGAGCTTGGTTTACCAACAGAGTTGACTGGTCAAATAGAGTTGACTAAGTCATGTATGGTCTCACTAGAGCGTTGACCACCAACAGAGTTGACTAACTTTAGAGCAAGGCTTTCACATCATGTCAGCATCAAAACAGAGGATCAATGCCAGACTTAGATGTGTAAAATTCAAGATTTCACTAAGTCTTTTGAGATATCTTCTTTTGATGAATAGTAATTTCTGCACACTAACAAACACATCAGAGAATAAATTGTTCTCTTAATCATTTGTTATCATCAAAACAATTAAGGGTCATTGTTTCTGAATCCACTTGATTCTAACAAGATGCAGCAGCTTCTCGTTTTGTGCGGCTGTGCCAATGACTATCAAAAGGAGGATTTACTGATTTAGGGTTGTTTATGCCTCCTGATGGGTTTGTGCTTGTTTGGGCCCTCTATTTGTTTTTGGGTAATAATGAGAGATCAGATAAAAATAGAAACAAGGCCAGCACGTCACTTGGATAAATTATCTCTTTTTATAATAAATAATATTTATTAATTATTAATTATAAAACATATATTAAAACATTAATAATAAAATAACTATAAATAATTATCTACATTACTGCTTTTTTTGACATAATCTACATTATTACTTGAAGTATATCTATATTTTTATACTATTAATTAATTATATTAGTATATTTTATATTAAAATATGTTTGAACTTGAAAATGAGCCTGTAAATTATATTACTAGAGCTTTTAGATTGATCAGTTTATTTTTGTTTATTATTTATCTATATATTGTATTAAATATTTGAAAAAAATAATATTTTATTCAACCCCGGTTCGACCCCAGTCCGACCCAAAAACCCTGAACTCTGGCCCTCTCCAGTTCAATGCCCGGTCCGGTTTTAATTACTTTGGTAAAACTGTAAATTAGTAATAATTACTAATGCTAATTTTTCCAATCATCAAGAATAATTTCAAACAATAAAATTATCCATAGAAAATTATTAACAGAGAAGTAGTATTAAATACGACAGAAAACAGTCAATTAGTAATTAACTAAACTTCGAAAATTTCAAACTGTGACTTAAAAATATTTATTAAGTCCTAAAAATTATTCCACATTCAATAAAATAATTTTCATAAAAATTGGGGTGTTACATTGTTTATCATTCTTTGATATGTGGCGCCCGCATTCTTCAGGCCGAAAGGCATGACTTTGTAACAGTAGTTTGCATCTTCGGTCATAAAGATCGTATTCCGCTGATCGGGTTCATACATTGGTATCTGGTTGTAGCCTGAATATGCATCCATGAAAGATAGGATCCGAAAACCAGATGAGTTGTCGATGAGCTTGTCGATGTTGGGTAGTGGGTAAGCGTCTTTCGGCCACGCTTTGTTAAGGTCGATATAGTCCACACACATCCTCCACTTCCCGTTCGACTTCTTCACGAGCACCACGTTCGATAACCAGGTTGTATACTTTGCTTCCTTTACAAAATTAGCCTTGATTAAGTTTGACACAGCATTCTCGGTAGCTTGAGCTTTCTCGGGGGACTGTCGGGCCGATGGGTTTAGTGCGAGCTTGTGGCATGCTACATCAGGTGATATCCCTGGAATCTCGTCGGCAGTCCAAGCGAAGAGATCGACATTGTCCTGGAGGAACTTGATCAAACTTGTTCTCATCATTTTGGGGAGGTCGTCCCCTACTTTGGTCGTTCGCGAAGGGTCCTTCCCAATCTGGACGTGGGAGGATTCGCCATCGGGAACTGGTCTTTCAAGCTTCTTTGCGAGCTCTTTAGCCAACGGGTCACCGATATCTTTGGTCTTGACCTTGATGCCCTCGGCCCCGAAACGGGGGTCGACGTCCGTTAGCATCACGCCATGTCCAGGTGACGACTATCTCTCGGTTGTCGAAATCTTGCCAATTCGATCAACCTGGGTCTCCTTGAGACTTATCTCGAAACATCTTCTCGCTCCATCCAGGTCCCCGTTCAGGGTGACGATCTCACCGCTGGCAATATGGAATCTCATCTTCAAATGGATTGTCGATGTTACTGCCCCGAGATCGGCCAGGGTAGGTCTGTCGAGGATACAGTTATAATCGTAGTCGCATGGGAGGACTAAAAACTATACCTTGACGGTTTTTGACTTTGGATAAGTGCCAAAGGTTGCCATTAACTCGACATAACCCATCAGTGTCGTTTTGGCTCCATTGAAACCTTGTAAGTCCATTCCTTCATAGAGTATAAGGAGGTCCTTCGAAAGTTTAAGCGTGTCAAATAGCCCTTTGTACATAATATCGACGGAGCTTCCCTGGTCGACGAGGATCTTCCTAACGTCGACGTTTGCCATCTTTGCCCAGATTAAGAGGGAACTGTCCTTGTTGGGCTCTCTTCCTATCAAGTCTTCGTCATAGAAGGCAAGTGGGGCTCTACTTGACTTTGGACGATTGATAGGACGGTAACTGGAATTAACCACGGCTACTGCGATGTCTTTGCATTTCCTTTTTTCGGTCCTGATGGATGTCCCTCCCGGCTTGTTAGACCCTCCGGTTATGATGGAGGTCCTTTGACAAAGTTAGGCAGAACAGCTTGCATTTGACCGGTCCTTTAGCGCTCCGATACCTCATGATGGTATCGAAACGGGCCAATGTGTTCGTTGGGATCCCCAGTTCCGTCGTATAGTTCAAACGTCGGAGGTTTCTCGAGGGAGTGGGGGATTGGGAACAGCGTGATTTCTTCGGTAAACGGTCTGACTTGGAGTACATTCTCGTCGTTATCGTATCTCCTTGTGTGACGAGGTGATGTGCTTCCGTTGGAAGCCGAGGACGCGGGCGGAGATCGACGCGAGGGTGGCCTCCTTTGGGAGTTCGGTGAGGTGTTGTGCTTTCTGGTTAGTGATCGCTCTGTGGTTTTGTCGGCGTGTGACGATTGGTGGTGCGTCTCCTGCCTACTAGGAGATCGTTCACCTGACCGTCGGCGAAGCGGCGACCCAACAGTACGGTGTTCACGAGTGGCGGATCGGTGGAACTCTCCATATCTGTGATTCTCGCGGTGTCTTTTTGTTTTGGACTTTCCAGATCTGGAGAGTGATCTAGATCTGCGGCGAGATCCGGGCTGCGTGACAGCGTGGAGTAGGTTTCCGGCCCGTTCATTCTCCACCCTCGCGATTCTGCAGTTCTGATCTTCAATCATCTGAGTCTGCCTCTGGATGATCGAGAACACGTTCTCTAATAATGACGGATGAGAGTCGACTGCGGCGGTCGACGGCGGGACCTCGCCATGGGGAAGCGGTGACATTGGAACTTCCTCGACAGTCATGGGAAGCATCATTGGTTCCAGCGTGACGGAAACCAGTTGCCCATACACCTGTGGTGACAGGGGGCGAGATCGAGGGTTGTTTCTCGTAGATCGGTGAATTGGTTGCGATGGTCCGGCCATAGTGTAATCGAAGAGACGTATTCAATGTGGAACAAATCTCCCACGGTGGTCGCCAATGTTCCGAAGTGGAAACGTAGAGGTGGCCGGAGTCACTGAAGTCGCTGCGTGCGGTGATGATGACGATGGAGAAATGGTGGTGGGGTACCTGCAAAAGGTACTCTGACCCTCAAGTCAGTATCTATATGATGAGGTCAATATGATGTAATAAATGCGTACCTTATTTCGTCGTGGCCCTCCTTATATTTGACTCCTTTTAGGGTTTGGAGCAAATGGACGGTGATTGGGCGAGCATGTCGCGTAGGATCTGTTGTGGTCCGTTGATCAAATCGACGGTCCCAGTGCGGTAGTGTAAAGACAACGCGAAACAGGGACCGTTGATGGATTGAACGTCTCAGATCGGTGGTCGCTGACCGGTTGTGATCAGCTAGTGGTGTTGGGCCGTGTAGGTGGTTTTTCGGAGGAATGGACCTTGGCCCAGTCCGGAACAATTTCCAAAAGGGAGAAACGGTGCTGCTGACAGGGGAAGGGAGAAGATGAAGTCATACAGGTAGGGGGTGTATCAACAAAAAGGGGTGCACATAGTAATTCAGCAAAATCATATTCATATATATTTTCAAACTCTTTTAACCCCACGAACTCATTTTAACACATCTTATACACAAATTAAAATCCCAAAAATACTCATATTTCAAATATTAATATTTTACGAAAATAAAATGAATAAATATTATATTACCAATATTTTCCAAAATTACAATCAGATACCAAATCAGCTTTCAATAATTCAAACGCAACTAATGGTTCCAAACCACTAAATCTACAAATCATAATAATTAATGAAATGTACATATATTTAAAAATATATAATGTACAAAAAATAGGGGTGGTCACACCATACCCCTCACCATTGAAAAATGGGGGTCTGTTCATGGAGCTTCCCTCGTTTCTGTTTGAAGTCATTCTCTTAAGACAGTTAGGTCTTTTAAAAAAGAGTCTAGCTCTGATATCACTTGTTGCCAAGTGACTCCAAACACAAGAGGGGGTGAATTGTGTGTTGATAGTGTTTTTCAAAAACTTTTGTAAATAAAGCACTAGAATATAATTTACAGGAATTTATTTATGAAAAGATAAATGACTTGAAATATAAATTGCAGAAGTTAACTTGTAATAAAATAAATGGCGAGAAATAAATTGCTGAAATGTAAATAACAAAAAGTAAAGAACAATAAAATAAGGTGCTAAATGGATGAAAAATAAAGAACAATAAAATAAAGAGCTGAAATTTAAACTGCTGAAAAATAAAGAGATGAAGAACAAAGGAGAGCACACAGCAGTTTATACCGGCTCGGCCACTAAACACCCCAGTGACCTACATCATGTCCCCAAAGCAAAGTACTAAGGGATTTTCACTAAAACACTAGCTTTTAAATCAAGTTAAGCTAGAAACTTTTACAACTCAAAATAAGAGCAACAATGTTCAAGAAAATTTTCCTCTCTCTATGAACAACTTGGAATCCTTACCCAAAAATAATTATTCAAATAAATAATAGAAAGAGTGATGTACTCAAAATTGCACATATAAACAAATTGAAGCTCAAAGTTACAACTCAAACCATGTAGAGTAAAAAGCTCTCAGAAATTTGTGATTAAATGAGTGTGAGTGATTTAGAAAAAAAATTTGACAGAGTTTCAGCACTTAGGAAAAATAATAGAAAGAGTGTAAAAGTAGTGTATTGTTTCACACAGGGTACTACAGCTTTTATAGGAAAAATTGATACGTTGCAGCATTTAAAGAAATTTGCCCGTTGCGCCTGTTACGGAAGTTTGACTCTTGTGTAGTCGTTTATAGAAAGGATATAACCGTTTATATGTTGAAAAAGTTGAAACACGAAGAGTATTTGAAAATTTATAAGCGAATATGGATTTTATGTAAACGATTATTGTAACATTCATAATCGATTATTCAAATCAAAACACAGAGAAGTTACGAGATAAAATAAACGATTATTAAAGATGTGATTATGCAAAGTTTGAGAAACACGAAGAGGGCAGGCAATGTCGTAAACGATTATGGTGAGTGCCTTAAACGATTGTGAGCATTATCTTTCTCATATCAAATAAGTGTCAAAACTAAAGAGTTCTTTCAAGTTAAAAGAGTAGTATATTGGACACTAATTAGAACATTTTTTAAAATACTAATGGACTGAAATAATTTAGGAAAAATGCCTAAAATTAATTTTAGATAAAAACCATTTTGAGTGTGTGACGTAATTTTAATTGAGAGCTTTTACTACTACTCACAAATAGTCCTAAGAAAAATAAATAAATACCCAAAACCCAAAGACACGAAATGCTCCGATTCTTGGTATGCGTCTTAGCATTCTTTTACGCTTTTTGCACAGTTGACTATTTACGAAACTCCCTTTTGTCAATCATTAAAACAACACATGTCAAGGCATGTATTCACACTTGGTCATTTGGCTTTGATAATGTTGACCATCACATTCTATGCATACTTGTTCCATTGGTTTTGAATAATTTTTTTTAAAGGGATCAATAGTGGTTCCCCACTTCCCCCTATATGACTCGAACCCACATCCCTTTGGGTGTAGGTGAAGCGTCTTACCAACTGAGTTATACTTCGTTGTTGAACAACAAATTTCTAAATAACTTTACTTTGTTTCTACTAAGGCATTAAATATACATTTCAATATGAAATTCTAATCTTATTTTATCTATCTTAATTTATTTAAGGTATCTTACATTGAATGCATAAATACGCATATCAATACCTTATGCAAACATATTTGAAGAACACAAAAGGTCTTATAACACCATAAAAAGTGGGTCAATCATGTAAATCATATACATGCATAATAAATTAAAACCTAACACTTTATAACTTATTTCAATTCTATTAGGAGAAGTGTTGTCTTCTTATTTAGCATACAAGTTTACATACATCATAAATTATATTTGTTAGGCATCAAATATGAACTTATCATTGCATTAAAATGTATCAAAAGAGTGAACTATCATAACATAGTATCTATGAAGAGTGACTATCATAAATAGGTCCAACACAATGTCACAAAATATTTTCCATGCCAAAATAAATAAATTAAAATCACTATTTTAAATTTTTAAATGATTTAAAAGGTATTAAACAAAATAAAATTATTAAAAACAAAATTTATATATGCATCAAATATGAAACCTAGTTATCCAATAACTAGAGGTTAATACAAACACAGTGCAAAAAGGGAACAGAAAAAGGAATTTCGTAGACTCCACACTCTCTAGAAACTGAGAGTGGACTTTACAACGTGCTAGAAGGGTCACCCCTAACCTCCAACCTGTTAGAAACGACCCAGTTGCAGAAAACCAGATATTCGCAACCCGCTCACTTTGGAGCATGTTTTCTCACTCATTTTGGGACCGTTTTAAGTGATTCTTGAACCCATTTTGTAATAACAAAAACAAGGATTACAAATAGAGCAACTTTTAGACCACTAAATGATCGAAACTTGTTCAAAATAGTTCTCAAAAAATTGAAACCGTATCAGTTTTCGAAAACGTGTCCAGGAGCGACATGTAATGAATACGACAATTTACACTAAAATAACGTTAAATAACGCATCGCAAAAATACGGATGTTACACAGGCAAGGCATGCAAAGGAGGCAAGTGTTCATGCAGCAGGCATAATGAAGCTATAAAACAACTTGGGTCATGTAGCACATAAGACAAACCACATTAAATTCATTAGCAACAAATTTCCATTCATACAGGCACAAGATCTAGTACAAGGTATACAAGCACAAGGTCAAGTGCAACGTCTATCCATTTCAAGAACACATAAATCAAACTTAAAGCAATCAGGCCTTCATCATCAGAAACTAAAATCTTATAATGACTATTCATTTTTTTAACGTCCTGCGCATGAGTCAATTTCAAGGCAATTTGTCACTCGTCAGTGCACTTGTCATGGCCACACACGAGTGGACTTGTCACAGAGTAGTTGCCACTTACAGTGGACTTGTCACAAAGTAGTTGCCACTTAAAGTGGACTTGTCACAGAGTACTTTGCCACCAATGGTGGACTTGTCATAAAGTAGTTGCTACTTACGGTAGACTTGTCATGGAGTAGTTGCCACTTACGGTGGACTTGTCACAGAGTCATTTGCCACTGAGAGTGGACTTGTCACAAAGTAATCACAAGGTAACAAATTATTACGATGCTAATCTTTGGAAATAATCATGGTTAAATTCTATCTTTTATCACACTTAATTCATAGGTACCTAAAGTCCACAATTCATGAACACAACGATTTCAACGAATATATGGCATATTATCATTATCAAGGCATGCTTACACAACCAATCACCAAAGGATTCAATAAGAGTATCAGCCAATAATTTATTTCGTCAATTTAGTCATGCAACAAGCATCTCATGGTCTCGCGGGACAGACAACACACATCACAGTCTCACATTTCAATCAAATAAGACACCACGACACACTTAGTCCCGCATATTCAATTAAGAATTCATGTAATGTATGTTATCCATCAAAAACAATCAATCCATCAAGGGTTTAAGCAAAGTATATCATCATATCATAGAGAATATACATTTGAACATCCCTTAATCACAAGGTCATCAATTATACTCACACAAAAACTTAGTCAGGTACCATCAAGAATACACATACTCATACTATTCAGCTTGTTTCATTGCTCCTACAATGAACAGGCACTCAAACTCACATAGCATTAAATAATCACAATTACACCATTGCTCATACAATGGTAACAGCACAAAACATGTAAGGAGACGTTCGGGGCCACAGGGTACCCCATAGAAAGGAAACACTCACCTTAACCAATTCAGCAATTGTTAACGTAGCTTCTTTCTCTGAGCATACCCATGACTCAATGCAGCAACAAGCCTCGATGCTCTCGTCCTGAAATACGCTTCTCTTTTTCTTGGTCAATGATTGCAGCCGATAACTCGGTAAGAGAGCCAACATCATAACACAACAAACAGTGCCAAACAAATTAATCGTCATTCAAAGCCACAATTTAAAATAGTTTAAAACCTCATTTCTTCTTTGACGAAATAAATCGAATTTCTGAAAGGCAGAATACTCACAAATACGTATGGGAAGAACGGTGGCGACGAAAGTGAACAAAAATTACGCTGACTCCGGTGACATTATCGATCCATGTTATGACACAACGGTGAATGACGAGCAGTGACGTCGGCATCGTGACGACAGTTCGGAATCACGACCCAAAAACTTAAACCGTGCAAATCTGAAGGCAAAACATAGGAAGAGGAAGAGACTTGGCCCGAGAAGGCCCAATCGTGGCAGCTAGAAACCATTTCCGGCGAGACAGAGCAAACTCGTGGTGGCTGGAAGCCATTTTCGGCGAGGTCAAGGCGAACCTGTTGCAAATCTACCGAAATATGTGGTGGTTCGGTATTGCTTGAACACTACAAGAATTCTCGCCGTTACCGGCCGTCGGTAATGCCAAAAAGCCGTCGGTAATTCGAGATTACCGACGACTTACTAACGGCCACGAGGTCGTCGATATTTCCCTCGTCGCTAAATTTACCGACGACTTCATTTTGGCCGTTTTTCTGTCGGAAAGTCGTCTCGTGACCGTCGGTAAAATCAACAAAAACAACTATTTTTTTGTCAGTAACTTTACCGATGGCTAAGCCGTCGGTGAACTACAAATTAAAACAAAAGTAGGTTTTGCCCTCCCCTTCCATACGCCCATTTCTTTGTGTGTATAAAGTTTTATACATATAATATAATATATACACATCAGTGCGGACACAATCTGAGTAAGGGGATTGCAGATATTGTGGCTAGTCAATGGGATTGCCACATGAATGAGAACATAAACTGAAAGTCATAGTCATATGTGAAGCAATGACAATCAAAGAAATATTAACACAGATCCTGACAAATATGGTATGTAATCTTCCTAGTGGAGCTGTACGTGGAGGACACAATCTGAGTCACGTGGTTAATGTTCCATGTGCGCTCCCCGAACTCCTAAGATGTTATTGCTAGACATTAGTGTCACCATTGCAATTATCATCTTTGAATATATGCAATCTCTTTTTTTATTTGAAAGAAGTCAACAAGGCCCAATATACAACAGTTACCCAGGGTGACCCATCCCTTAACAACAACATATAACAACCTTGGGGTGGATTCTCACAAAATTGAAACCCCAAAGGAAAAGAATGAGCAAACCCCAACGCTAGAAAGTTGGCAAACCGAACCAGATCCCTTGGCTCCACAGCTTTGCCATCAAAAACATCTTTACCGTGATTCATCCAAAGAACAGAGTATTGCCAAATAAGGAACTCCAATTGATACCATTTCTCTGATATTTGATACCAATATTACCCCAAATCCAATATGAGATGTTGCTATTCCACCAAGAGAGCAAAGGAAGATCACTCCACTACATTTTCCCCACCTCCTTAGCAACCGAGCAGCAGTCCCAAAGAATATCACATTCAGTTTCCTCCATTGCACAACATAGAGGGCAATTGCTCGAATCCCTCAAATTGCATCTAACACAAGCCTTGTTAGTTTTCAAGCCACCATGCAATATAGTCCACATCAAACATCGAACCCAAGGAGTACCTAGCCATTTCCAGAATCCCTTTGATCCTTAGATTGATCCCTATTATCCACAATGAGGTCATAAATTGACTAAATAGCAAAATTGCCACTTGAAGACAAAGCCCGGAAAGGTTTACCAACACCCCTTCCTGGGCTAGCTAGCAGCCTTACATTGCATAATTTCAGGAACAATAGCCGGATCAATCAATTCCTAAAACAAGTCCACTTTCCAATTGCCACAATCATTAGAATAGAATTACACCTTAGAGTGTAACACGTCTATAGAAAAGTTACAAAGAGCATGGTTCATAAGGATTTTACCTGAGGGCAGGCATGGATCAACCCAGAAGCCGATAGTTGAACCATCACCAACCCCCCAAGAAAATTCCTCGCCAGACCACAGAAGCAATCTTCTTCTCTCTAACTGCAGGGACATCATGATCACCACAACCATATTTATCCCTAAGGAGCCGAACCTATAACAGACTGGGTTTTGAATAAATACTCCAATCCATTTAATGAATAAGGCCTTATTCATGAGATGTAAATCTCTGAAACCAAGGCCACCTACATCCTTCTTCTTACAAGAAAAGCGACCAATCAATTATGAATTAATCGTTCTAGCTTCAAAACAAACTGATTTCAGCAACGAAATGGACTACATCACATAATTAGGAAGTGCACTCAGCACTGACTTAGCAAGAACTCATTCTATGGGCTCTGGGCTGCAAACTCATGTTTCTGACTCATTGGCCAATGCCAACCTCTGGCCTTCGTTCCCTGCGGCCTCAAAGGCTGAAAGAGAATGCCGGTTACTCCCTTAGCTCGCCCTGTGCGACAGTGGCCGCTCCTACCTCAATTCTCCCAGGTGAAAACAACAATATGGAGGTGATCCAAAAGAAGAAAAAGGGTAAGATGAAAAAGGGGAAAAAGGTGACAAAACCTTAGTACATGGGGTGCAAGAGTTATAGAAAGGGTGACGTTTTCTCAGTCTCGTCTAGATTTCTGAAACTTACTGGTGGGAAGGTGGGGAGAAAAAGTAAACAGAAGGAAGGTGCAATAACTTCTAGGAGTGGTTCACGGGCTACGATACCCAGTGGGGTGGATCATCCGCCGGTTAATTGTACAGTGGAACACCATGATGGCCTGGACTTGTTCGTTGACTTGGGCTAGGTGATGGTCTCCCCTATGGCTCCATCGCCTTTGGGCTCAGTTGGGATCTCCGGTGGCAGGCCTAATTCCCATACGGATATGGATGAAGGGAATGCTTCTAAAATTTTGGAGATGGGGTTGAAAATGGGTGTGTCAACAAGGGAGGAAAATTTGGTACCAAGGCTGGTAAGATTGGAGTTGTGTGATCGGTCGGCTACGGTAATAAGGGAGACTGAGAATGTGGATTAATGATACTGGGATTAGTGGATATTAGGGGGATGGGAACGAGGTTGAAGAAGAATAAGATTCGGGATCTCGTCCGAGAGCATAACCTGGGGTTCATAGCGATTCAGGAGACTAAGATGGAAACAATATCAGATAATACATGTTACCATCTATGGGGTAACCAATTGTGTAAGTGGCACTTCACTCCGATGGTGAGAAATAGTGGAGGTTTGCTTTCCATCTAGGACAGTGACCGAGGTAATCTTGTATTTCATTTTTCGGGGTTTGGTTTTGTGGGAGTTTGTTTGGAGTGGTGGTGGAACGGGTAAGATGCTTTGTTGTTAATGTGTATGTCAAATATAACCTTACTGATAAGAGGAGGTTATGGGTGGAGTTGTTGATGTCTAAGAGGCGCTTTCGTGATGGTCTATGGTGTGTCGTGGGGGACTTCAATGTTGTTCACTCATTGAGTGAGAGGCGAGGGAATGGGGTCACTCATGACTATGTAGATGTTACTGGGAGCTGGGAATTTAGTGGTTTTATTGACGACTTGAGTCTATGAGATCTCCCTCTACTGGGTAGGAAATTCACTTGGTTCCAACCCAACGAGGCTGCTATGAGTCGTCTTACCGTATCATGGTGTTTGAGGACTGGATTGACACTTGGGATAATATAGAGCTTTGGGCTTTGGAGAGGGATGTTTCAGACCATTGCCCTCTTATAATCAGATATTCCTCCGAATGATGGGGATTGAGACCATTTAGGTTCAACAACCATTGGCTACAGCATAAGGATTTCAAACAGGTGGTCAATGAGAGTTAGGCTTCTTCCTCTACTTCTAGGTAGATGGGGTTTGTACTAAAGGAGAACCTGAAAAGCTGAAAGTGGAATTAAAATGATGAATTAGTGAGGTTTTTGGGGAGGTGGATCTAAAGATACAGTTTTTGGTGGAAAAGATTAAGGCTCTGGACTTAAAATGTGAAGGGGGTTATCTCCAGTAGAGGTTGATGTAGGAAGCTATGTTTCTCCCAACTTTGGCTTTTGCTGAAGAGCAAGGATAGTCTGACCTTCCAGAGATCGAGGGCCAGGTGGCTGAAAGAGGGGGATGCTAGTTCCTGGTACTTTCACGTATGCCTCAAGTCTCCGGGGGGGGGAGAGAAACAAAATCTTCGCGTTACGGGTGAGTGATTGGTGGGTGGAGGATGTGGCGGGTATTCATGTTGAGGCTACACAGTTTTTTAGGGAACATTTCGATGAGCAGGACTGGGACCGTCCGAGGCTTAATGGGATTGAGTTCCCCATACTCGCAGGTGATGAATATGTTTCTCTGTCATTGTCGTTCTCTATGGAGGAGATTGGGGGAGTGGTTACCGAGGAGCTTCTCATCGCACTTCCTTACGCTTATCCCGAAGGTACAGTGCCCCTTCTCCTTAGGTGATTACAGGCTTATCTCTCTTCTTGGGTTCTTGTATAAGATTGTGGCCAAGGTGTTGGCACATAGGCTGAGTAGAGTTATGGATGACCTTATATCCCCTGCTCAGTCCACTTTTCTTAAGGGGAGAAACCTTGTTGATGATGTGGTGGTAGTGAATGAGGTGATCGACCTGGCTAAAAAAAGGGGGTAAACAGTGTTTGATCTTTGTAGCAACCTCAAAAATTTAATGGAGCCACCACCTATGTTTATTAAGGAAAACAATAGGAAAAATCTTTTTTTTTAAAAAAAAACAAGGAAAATGGTCTTCGAACCAAAGTTAGGTCCGAGAGTTGGTTACGCATAGGGAATATGTTTGCACCCCTGCGACGTCCGTTTATAAAAACGGTACCCTTTTAATTGGTTTAAGAAAATGTTTGCCTTAAAATTATTTTTTTTAAGAAAAGGGAAAAAGCCGCAAAATGACCGAATCGTACGAGTGGCATTTCGGGGCTTCTAACCATAGATTTTATTAGTGCGAAAAGGTGCAATATTTTTAGAAATAGAAAAAAAAAATACCTAATTCAGAAATACGACCTAATGAATTCCTTTTTTTTAGTAGGGACATATTAAGTTTACTACTTTCTCGCTGCATGCACCCTTTTTTGCTACGCGCACCCCTCTTTAATTTATTATTAACCAAAATAGTTACAACTAGTTAGTAGCACCTATTAGTATCCTCTTTTAAATCCTTTTTTTTTTCTACAAAAGAAAAGGTTACGCAATTTTATTAATACTCAGGACCGCAATACATTTAGTAACTTGGTCATAAATTTGAAAGCTAGCAATATATGTAGCCACCCTTACCAAAGAGTAAGCAACTACATGGGTCGCCTTCTATAAAACTCTACCAAAGAGTTGGCAATAGAAAAAGATAAAAGACTCCTACTATTTAAAATAAAAGCCCTATAGCTAGGTTTCTCCTGATTATTTTTTATACTATTAACGATATTCTTGGAATTCACCTTGAAGATCACCACTATTGAAATAAATTTAATCGCCCATTGAATAGCATACATGAGGCTTAGGACTTTTCCTTGACAAACTTGGAGTCCGGGAGAGTAAATGTAGGATTTGACCATGAAGAAATATTCTCCCTCATCACATAAAACGATGTCCATGACAAAGAACAGGACACAAAGACTTCGAGCTTCATCCTGTGGTTTTCATGGAGGGCGGATTGGCACCAGATCTAGTGGCGGGGGAGCAACAGTGGGTACCATCATAGATTTCCTGTTGTCTGTCGGTGGTGGCTCAGGTGGAGGACGTTTTCCATGACCGCAGAGATGCAGACAGCGGGTTGGTGAATTCTGGCTAAAATCCAAGACCGCTGCGGGAGCCTTGACTCGGATAAGAAAATCGTGATGGCTATTGGCGGAAGGAAGGAAATTCATGGTGGGTGTTGGTAGTGACAAGAAAGAGACAAGCAATGGAGAGGTGGAGAGAAAGGAAGGGAGAAAACCCCAAAGGATGGGGAAAAAGCCTCCACAAGGGAGTAAAAGAGCTCAGACGGCGCTGGTAGGTATAAACCCTAACAGAACAAAAAGCTTGCAGGGAGAAGCATTAGGGTTGAAAACGGTGCTCCATTGAAGACGGCGCTCCTCTTTTAAATCCTAGAACTCTAAACACTATTAATATCAATATTTCTGAAACCTTTGAAATAAAATTAACACTCATTTATTTATGCTTATTTATATTTATTATTAATTATTAACAGAGTCAAGTAAATCAATTTTATTTTATAAAATGAAAACTATGATAAAATTGGATCCGTACATTTCAAACTTAAATTTATCCCATTTTATTTTTCAATAAAAAATATTTTAGCCATGGGACACTTAATTTCTCAAATTTAATAAAAATAAAACAGCACTATATTCAAAAAATACGACAGGATAAAATAAAAAATAAACAAGTAATGGGCCTTTCTGGAAACCCAAATTCCAGAACTATAATGATCAAGCCTTGAACCAGAAACGGCTAAACAACCCAGAAAATAAGAAGAAAAATGAAAAGAATACAAAAGGGGAGAAGAAAAACAATATATTGTAGTCCAAATTCAATTTTTACATCTCATGAATCAAATAATAAAGGAACGAAAACAGAGATGCAAGGGAGAAGAAGGTTGGAACCTTGCTCTAGTTTAATCCTTAGAAAATACAAGCAAATAGAAGGGAAAAAAAAAACTAATTCTATTTTTTATTTCTGTGTCACTCTCTCACTGCCTCGGTCTTCTTGCATTCTCTCATCCTCCTTTTTCCAGATCCGAATTATCCCCCCTTTTTTCAGGTGGTCCTAAACTTTGCTTTTATAGCCCCAACAGCAACAAACATAATCCTCATTAAATCAGTAAATGAATCAAACAAAAAAAATGGAAAGAGAGGAAAAGGAATGAAACAAGAACCCCCTTTTTTGCGTGATCCGGTTGGAGATTTGCACGGTTCCTCCTTTTTCTTTGAGATCTTGACCGAATCTGGATAAAAAAGGATTTGGTTAGGTTTTGAGAGATTTGGGGAGATTCGGTTTGGAGAAGAGATTGAGAGCGAAAAATGAGGGAGAGGCTGAGAAAGAGGGAGATGGGTGCTATCGGTTTAGGGTTAGGGTTGATGGTGGAAGAAGGAAGAAGGAAAGAGAAGAGAGGGAAAAGGGGAGCTTGGCTGCAGTGGCCTAGGGAGATTAGGGGTTGCAGGGATTTAGGGTTAGGTTTTTGATGAAGGAATGAGAGAAGAGAGAAGGGACCGTAGAGAGAAGAAGGAAGAAAGATAAAGGAAGAAACAGGGGAGGGAATGAGTGTTGAGGCTGAGAGTAAGGGTGTGATTGGTTCACGAGAGAAATTGTGAAGAGAGAATATATGAAGAGAGAGTATGAAAAGAGAGAAAAAAGTGAGAAATGTGGTAGATTTTGGGTATTGATTGGAATAAGTGAAAGAGAAGAGAGAAGTGTTGATTATTTTTTAAAAGACATCAATATCCTTGACTAAAAATTTAAATAATTTGAGATACAAGGAGAGAATAGGGGTAGAATTTGAAAAAAGTAAAAAGAAAACGCGAATGTGCCATTTTCTTTGCACATATGCGAAGAAATTAAAAGCAAGTGGACCCCATGGTTTTTTTTTCTTTCTCTTCATTTTCAACGAGAACCAATCACGAGAAAAAGCCAGTCTCCCTTCGTTCTCTCTCTCGCTATTCTCTCTCTCACCATTTTCACGCTAAACAATCACAGCGTAAGTGAGAGGAGAGGGGATTTAGGGTTTTTAGTATTTAGGTTAGGTTAAAGGGTGTTGGGCTGTGGGTATTGGGCCACGAGGCTAAAGGCTTAGGGGGTTGTAAGGAAAAGGCACGGGGTGCGAAAAGAGGACGCGGGCAGAGGGGCGCAAGTAGAAAAAGGGTGTGCGTGAAGTAAAAACAAGAGAGGGAGTGAGCTGGGGGTTGTGCGCAGGAGATAGGGGTGCACGCAGGAATAGGCTGGGCTACCAAGCTTCCCACTGCTATTTGCACCCCTCTATTTTACTGAATGCACCCCGCCTTGCTTTATTTATTTTTCTTCTTTTCCTTTTTTTCTTCTTTTTTCTTTTTTTCTTTTCTTTTTTTCACTTTTATTCTTTTGCCTCCTTCTTATTATTTTGAGACCAAAAAATATTATTATTATTATTATTATTATTATTATTCACTTTTTATATTAAATATTATAACTAATTATTTAAGCAAAATAAATTTAGAAAAGAGGCCGGACAAAATTAGGGTTCGACAATCTTCAAGGTGGATTTCGAGAAGTCTTATGACTCGGTGAATTGGGGTTTCCTAGACTACATGATGTAGAGGTTTGGGTTTGATGATAGGTGGAGAGCATGGATCAGGGCTTGTGTCTTCTCTAGGAGTTTATCTGTACTAGTAAATGGGAGCCCAACGGAGGAGGTCAATATCAAAAGGGGACTGAAGCAAAAGGATCCTTTGGCCTCATTTCTGTTCCTTTTGGTGGTTGAGGGGCTCAGTGATCTAATGCGTCAGGCGGTGGCTCTCCGAGTACTTACAAGATTTAGTGTGGGTGAGTAGGGGTTAGTGATGTCCCACCTCTAGTATGCGGATGATACCCTGTTGATCGGGGAGGCTTGTGTGGATAATCTATGGGCAATGAAGGCGGTCCTTAGATGGTTTGAGCTTGCTTTTGGTCTTAAGGTTAATTTTACGAAGAGTAATCTGATAGGGGTAAATGTGGATGGTCCTTTCTTGGCAATGGTTGCAATATTCCTCAACTGTAAGATGGGGGTACTCCCATTTAAGTATCTCGGTCTTTTGGTTAGGGCGAATCCTAGACCGGCATTTACAGGCGGCATTGATGTATTAGCCTTAGGGGAAGGATAGTGCTACTTAACTCAGTGCTTAGCAGTATCCCTATCTACTACTTATCAGTTTTGAGGATGCCAGTGAAGGTGTGTAAGCAAGTAGTGAGGATACAAGGGGAGTTCTTATGGGAAGGGATGTCGAAGAGGAAAGAGATACCATGGGTGAAGTGGGTGGATGTATGTAGGCCTAAAAGGGGGGAGGGCTAGGGGTGAGAGGCCTAAGATGGGTAATTATTAGCTTGCTAGCGAAATGGAGGTGGAGGCTATTAGGGGAGGGTGAGGCCCTTTGGTGTAGGGTGTTGGCTTCTAAGTATGGCTTGGGTGTGACAACCTTGTCTTACTTTGGGATTCTGAGGGTACCGGTATGGGCTTCAGTGTGGTGGAAGGCGTGACATCTCGGTTTTCAAAATAATATTAGAAAAATAATTAGGACAGTAATTAAATAACAAACGGGAGTTAAAAACCTTAATTAGGGATAAAATGGGCTTAAATGAGACCCAGAAACCCTAGAAAGGAGATAGAAGTCCTTAGAATCGTCTAGAATGCCCTAAAAAGGCGTAGACCACTTGAGATATTTCTAGAACGTCAAAAATGAGATATTTCTGGTCAGCCTCGATCGCGACTCGATGAGACTAGTACAAATGTAAGTCGGTGAGTTAAATCGGTGGATCAGAGCGTGGGATTGATGACACGTGTACCACGTCGCGACGCGACGGGATTTATGCCTGAGGACAATCGCGACGCGATGGACCCAAAATGGATATAAATACCACCCTTCACCCTCCATTCTCCTCACTTCTTCCAAAGGATCCTTTGGGAGGGCGTGGAGGAGCTTGGGAGTCGCGACAAGGACGCGAGCGGCAGCAGTCTTCTAAGCCAGGTAAGGGGAAGATACCTTAATCACTAGGGAAAATAGGTAGTAGAGTAGTGTTGTTAGCATGTGTAGCGGTCCTTAACCCTACTAGGGGTTGATAACAGCAGCACCTCAGGAGAGGGGCGGTGACCTGTGATAGCTGAGGACAATTGTCAGAGGTCTGTCAACCATAGGAATGATCTATTAAAATCTATGGATGGATGTTGATTGATGTGATGCTGATTGATATGAATAATTTATGATTGTGTGACTGTTGAGGTATTGATTGATAACATGTCAGTAGTAGGTCACCTGAGCGACACTAGGGTTAATCCTTATGTTGATTAAGGATGGTTGATAATCTGATTTACATATGATATTTGTTACTGGTTGTATATGATATATGTGGGTCCGATGTATAAGTCAAGGGTGACGCCATCTAGTTAGAGGATTGCGTATCCCTAGATGGTAATAGTAAGTATTATCATCAATACTCTGTTTATGGTGATAGCTGGGTCGGTGTACCCGAGGTTGGTGTACTTGAGGTATCGACGGGATGGTAATGAGATCAGTCGGTGGCCTTGAGGGTATGTGTACTCGGCCAAGACATTGAGGGTATGTGTACTCAGTCTTTCCGATAAGGCTCTCCATGTTCGTGATATCGGAGGTATGGAGTAGTTGGGGATAGGCGGTGGCCTCAAGGGTATGTGTACTCGGTCATCCGGACAAGTCTCCAGGACTCCACGTCTGACGGGTGGACAATCTTGGTCACTCTCTGTAAAGGGAATGTCATCCTTTTGCACAGGGCGGTACCTTACTCCGGTAATTGGATATGGTAGTATGGGATGTTGTAACCGGTGATCAGAGATGGTAGCGTATCAGGATATGTTCCTAGGATAACCAACTTATCTCATCCTTCTATGCCCTGAGATTGGTGATTGGTCTAGGGAGTAAGGCGATAATGGTCGGCAATGTCCAGTGGTTTGGGTCTGTAGAGTCGGTGATCAGCTGAAAGACCCGTGACACATGTCAGTCTGTGATATCAGAGTATGATGTGGTCAGGATTGTCAGTATGACGTATCAGTATGGTTTGGTATGTGACCGTATACTCAAGATTTTGAGTGTGTATTTGCGGTTTCAGTCATGTTGATAAGTTGTGATGCCTATAATGACAATTGCTATGTCTATGGTTGTGCTGTGCATGATAACAGTATCTCTGCTATGCTGTTTTCCTGCTTAATGTTGATTGATGAGTGCCTTACCCCTTCGTTTTCTGTGTTTTCTATATTATATGATGATGTATAGCAGATGAATAAGAAGACTAAGTACTTAAAGCCTGGGAAGTAGTGTTGCATCACGGCTAGTGTGTCCTGTTGCATACTCTGATATTGGATTGAAAATGTGTTGTTGAGGTCAGGATTAAGTGACGCCCTGTCTCGGTGGGGTGTTACAGAAGGACATCTGTTTGATAGCGGTTTGGGGGATGAGGACTCAGATTGGTTCGATGCTAGGATTAGAAGGAGCATAGGTGATGGAAGGTCTACCTACTTTTAGAAGGACGCCTGGATTGGGGATTCACCATTGAGCAGTAGGTTCCCCAGGTTATTTTCTATTGCAACAGACTAGGATATTCGAATGAGGAGCAGTGATAGATGGCAAGAGGGGACATGGATCTGAGATATTCCTTGGAGGAGGCACGTCTTTATATGGGAGGAGGAACTTGTGATCGAGCTCTTGTCATCTTTGGTGGTACCGTCTTGGTCTGTAAAGCCTGATCGGTGGGTTTGGTCTGCGAATCCTAATGGTAAGTTCTCTATCTCGTCTGCATATGGGGTCATATCGGAGCCGGATTCTCATGTGGCAAGACTCTCAGACATGGATGTTGGAGTGTTGGGTAAGATTTGGAAGAGTTATGCTCCTTTGAAAGTGATTGCTTTCTCTTGACAATTGCTTCTAGATAGAGTACTGACTCAGACAAACTTGCTTAGCAGAGGGGTTATCTCTGATCCGTCCGCGTCTATGTGTATACTATGTGGCACCCACAGGGAGTCATCCCTCCATCTATTTACTAGATGTGACTTCTCGGCTATGGTATGGTATATGGTTGTTAGCTGGTTGGGCTATGATTTTGTGCTCCCGCTGGACCTATCTTCCTTGTTCTCCCAGTTTCGTCTCCTTGGGAGTAGGGCGCTTTATAGACACGGCTTGGCGCTGATCTAGTATACCATTTTGTGGGTCATCTGGGACTTACGGAATGGATGCATCTTCTCGGGGAGAATACCAGATCTGGGTCAAGCGATTGATCGTATTAGGTCCTTGTCTTGGAGATGGTTCCTATCTCAGGGGAAGTCCCCAATGTGCCTGTACTGCGAGTGGTTCGTAGACCCACTGGGATATATAGCTAGGAGATTGGTTGGTGTTGGCTTAGGGAGATAGATGGTTCCGTAGTTGGTATAGCTGTGTATGAGTCTTGTAGGCCCGGGAAGCCTGTATTGGGTTGAGTATCCATTGTACTCATTTGTTCATATCTATAAATATATAAATATAAGTTTGCCATTCAAAAAAAAATGACTTAGCAAGAACCAAGCGCCCAACAAAGGGGAGATATTTTTCACTTTTGCTCTCTCTCCACTAAGCCTTCTATGCACCTTATCAATAATGATCTCTAATCAACTACCTTTTTCCTCCCATAAAGCAAAGGAATCCCAAGGTACGAACCTAAATCATTAGTAAGAGAAAACCCCAAGGCATCCATTAAAGCAACAGACCTCTCTGATTATCAATATTGGGAGACACAAAAATCTTAGTCTTAGAAAGGATAACCGATTCACCAGAAGCAGCAAAGAACTGCTCCAGACAGCGTTTGACAATGTTAATCTGACCCACAAAAGAAGCTTCACCAAATAGCAATAAAACGTCTGCAAAGCAAAGAAAATATGAGATATAGGACTACCCTACCTGCACAGTCTAGCATGTTTCCAAATTCCCTTAACCACTTCATTCTTAGTTAGATACGATAATCTTTCAATAAATAATGCAAACAATAGTGGAGACATGGGATCTCCCTATCGAATCCTATAGGAAGGAGAGAAAGAATCAGGCTTACTACCAACAAAAATGCAGATATAAGAAGGTTTATGTCTCTGGTGCCATAACTGGGAGAACGTATATAAATACATTGAGATGAAGGATGAATCTAAGATAAGCATGTTGGAAGGACTGAAATCCATCTATGGACTTGAATATGAAATTTGAGAAGATTGAGAAAGTTCTTGAGAAAGTTGTGGAACTCTCTCAGGGGGCACATGGTAATGATCATCTGAGTGAGAAGGTTCAGAAAGATGATGTTAGGTTCTGAAACACAAAACCTATTATTTGAGGAAAATCGTCTAAAATGGAGATATCCTTCAAGAAGGCTCCTCAAGATGGATATGAAAAGAACTTTGAGCAAGCAAAAGTAACCATTGCCCTGACCAACTCAAGATCTGAGGTCAGCATGCATAAAAGAAAGTTCCAGAAATGGAACAAATGGTTGAAATGGAACTCATGCCTGTCAAGGAGGTTTCAGAAATAAAACATGCCACTGAAAAGGAGGTTGCTGAGACTGAAAAAGTGGCTGAAGTTGAAGCTCCTGCTAAAAGAAAAATGAGCTGAAATAACTGTCCTCGTCAATAAATCAACGTTCTCAAGCACTGTGAAATGGGCTAAATAGTGGACTATGAGTTGAAACTGCAAAATCCTTTCAGAATGGTCTTATCAAGTGAAATCTCAAATGAAGAAGGTTACTAAAAGGAGGTACATCTAAACTCAAAATTTTAACCTCGTTTTAGTATACCTGAATTTTGTGTTGCAACAACATTATGTGATTAATTAGCTTGCATTGAAATTAGAAATACATGATAGATGCTTGATTGCATGTAACTTTAATGCTTGATTGTGAACATCATTATGTTGGAGAAAGTTCTGAGAACGTTCTCAAAGAATGTTGTGACTAAATGTGCTTATGTCTAATCCATGCTTAAACGAAGTTTGTTCCACAACATTTGATTCTCAACATTATTATACTGTTTTAATTATTATATACATATTTGGAAGTATGATTTGATGTTTTAAATCATTGCTTAAAGTTTCTATGCTTGGACATTTCATAATAAATGAGAAATATTTTAAGTGCTCTCTAAAAGTTTTAGATGAAGTGTTGTTTCGTTATGTGTCATTTTATGTATGATTGTGTCTTCCATAAGTCTCATGCATATATATAGATCTCAATACAAAATTTTGGAAGGATCCAACTTGGTTTGCATGTATTGAGAAGCATATACTTGAATTGATGCCTAAATGTAGTTGAATATGGCTTTTCAATAAATTGAGATTCTGATATGTTTCATGCAAAAAAATCATTCTTCAACATGTTTTATATGGATATCCATGTAATGGATTTATATTTGGAAGGATTTCAACAAAAGTTGCATACTTTGATTGTCCATACCGAACAAATTGCTTTCTTGAGAAAGTTTGAGGTTAAATGAGTTATACATGTCAAATCTGTTCTAAATGAAATATATTCTGCATGAGTTTAGGGGGAGCTTAATTGATAATTAAACCCCATGCATGAGTTTAGGGGACCTTAATTGTAAATCAATGAACATTCTTACATTGATTATTATATTCATCTAAAATACTTAAGACTTATTCTTAAAGGTTTGTCATCATCAAAAAGGGGGAGATTGTTGGGCTCAAAATCCCTTTTGATATGTGGTCTTAATGACAACAAACCTTATGAACTAAATCTTAAGTATTATGAATGGTGATCTACTGATGTTTGCACTTGAGGATGTTTAAAAGGAGGAAGTTACTCAGACCATCAAGTCTGTATAATCTACTCAACAACTGAAGAATTAGAGTAGCATCAAAAGATTACAACATTAGTATTACAAGCTTCATTGAGACATCATAAGTTTACTACTAAGTCACAAGTGATCTGCACAAGAAGGTTCACAAGAGAGAAAACTTATAAATGAGAAGAGAAAGTTCTTAACAAGAGAAAATTCCTGTCGGATCTTTAGAGTAGTGCAACTACTAAGCATGAGATATTCTCACTGCCTAAGTATGCATCTGTGAGAAAGTATCATGTCAATAACTACCCCAAAAGCATTTAAGGTCTCAACTCTCTCAAAGACAAATCAAGTGTCATATAAGCGTAAGATGACTCGTGATAGAAAAGAGAAGGTTTGCACCAACAGCAGAATTCCAATCAGGAGAATGTTCATCAAAATATTCGAGAGAAGGTTCAAGAGAAAATTTGCAAAAAGGCTCAACTGAGAAGAGAAGATTTTGCCTTAAGTTTCCAAGCAGTTGAGAAAGTTAAAGATACTTTCTCAGCAGAAGAAGAATGACTACTCAGGAAGAGTAAGTTAAAATAACTAAAACAAGTCCATATTTGTTCAGAGATCACATGGAATAAAAGGTTGAAGACAGTACGATGAGGTACATACCAAGTGATCGCCTCTGTTTCAGTTTTGATTAAGTTCAGTAGAAGGAAGTTTATTCTGTCCGTCACAAAGTTTACAGTTGAGAAAGTTCAGCAGAAGGAAATTCATTCTGCTCGCCGCAAAGTTCACATTTGAGAAAGTTTAGCAGAAGAAAGTTCATTCTGCCGGTTGCAGATTGACACATTGGAATCTGTGCTACAGCATACTACCTGACACAAAAGTAGAACTGTCTGTAGAAGAGAAAGAAAGCTCCCCAACAGTCACCAAACTTTCTCAACGGACATAATGAAGGGAAAGTATAAAAGGGAACTTAGAAGGTCATTTGAATGTGTGAGAGTGGGTTTACACTGAGCTTCAACAGATTTGCATCATCCCCATCTTTCTCCACCCTGCCTCAAACTTTCTCTCACGAGAGGAAGGTTGGAGTAAGTTTACTACAGAAGAAAGTTTACTGTAAAAGAAAGTTCTCTGCGAGAGAAAGTTTACTGCAGAAACATCTTCAGCTTATTTCTTCAAAGTGTATCCACTCCATGAGTGTCATTTAGCTGAAATGCATTAGAACCAAAGAGGAAGAGAGACAAACCCAAGCCTTATGAAGATTAACCTTTCCACTCCTTTATTCCCTCTTCCACACTCTTATGTATATGTGCTTTACACCTTGGGATAATTTTGAGAGTGTGTTTGGCTTGTTCATTATTTAATATTCACGTAGCAAAGTGTAATCTAGCTATGAAAGATCCTACAAACCAAACCTTCTACTTATGAACCTTGTTCCATTCTCCCAAGCTACCTAGGAGGGTGAGTGTTGGTGAAAAGCTTCAGGGGAAATACTTGTTAAACTTAGGAAGAGTTTCTCAAGTGACTTCAGTAGGTAGAGCTGTAGAAAACTGCCATGTAGAGCCTGAAGAGGCTTGAAGAAAGAATACTAGCTTCTGTGATGGAAGGCAACTTGGAGAAGTTGTTGCAAAGAATACTGCACCTGTACTGTTTCGTGGAAATAATGGAAAATCTCGTCGTGGGTGAGGACTAGATGTAGCCCTATGGTATTGGGTGAACTAGTATAAACATGTTGTGTAATACTCTCCTCTCTTATCTCTGCATACTTTACTTTCTGCTCATACTGCATCTTTCTCTAATAAGTAATTAAGTAACAGATGCTTAAAACAAAACTTCCTCACGACTGCACAGTACTCTCTCTTACATGCCATTTTTTCAATAAGAGAAAGTTCAATGAAACTGTATTGTGTTCATATAACTTGTGTTATGTTTTAAAGCTCATGTATGTCTTTAAAAGCTTCTGATTACACTGTGTTTATCATTAGAAGCTTCTGTTATTGAACACTTTGTCATTAACTTGCAAACTTACTCATGAATGTGTTTTAAGCTAATTATCAATCTTTCTCTAAAATATCTTTAGAAAAACTGATTAGCTTTCAACTCTCTCTAAATGACCATGTTTAACTAAAAGCTAAATGTTGCAAATATTGCAAAACATTTTTATGGATAACACCACGTAAAACTCATTCTGCATAGAACTTATTCTCTGAGAGAAAGTTCACTACATGGCACCCACTCAACTAGAGGAAGTTCACTGTGTGGAACCTTCTCAAGTAGAAAATTTTTGTAAAACTGTTTTATGCCAACATGAGTATATTAACTAGAGAAGGTTCGCTCGACACATCACTGGAAAACTCATTTTACATTGAACCTAATCTTCTAAGAGGACATTCATTAAAGATATCTTATAAAACATGCGCAACTATGAGAACGTTCATTAAAATTGTTTTACGCTAACTATCTCAGCTCCAAGTATCAAGTTGCGAGGAAGTTCTCAAAGTTTCAGGGTAGAAATTTTAAAAGGGTTACAATTCAACCCCCCTTCTTGTAACTCTCTATGTCACCTTATTAGCAAACAAAGAAGTGTTCATTTCCAGAAATGTCACTTTCCATGAGCATATATCATATAACTCATCCCAACCACTACCATCTTGGCATTATCATTCTAATAAAATTGATAGTTGCACACCACTAACACAAACACAACCAGCCACCACCAATCCACAACCAGACCAAACTGCCCAAACTGATCCTGCAACTCTCGCTACAGATTCATCCTTACAGCCACAACCAGAATTGCCATCACATGTCCCTGCTGCCACCAGAAAATCAATCAGAGAAAAGCACCAGCCACATCATCTAGCAAACTACATATGTAGTCTTTTATCTGGCATTGCAGAATCAAGAACCTCGGGTACTCCCTATCCATTAACACATTATCATTCCTTTTCAAAATTATCTAGTGCACGGGAATAGTTTACCCTATCTATTACAGCTGCCATTAAGCCAAAAACATATGAGGAAGCCAGCAAATCTGATTGCTGGATTGAGGCAATGAGAGCAGAATTAGGAGCTCTTGAAAGAAATGGTACTTGGATTCTAGTAGACAAGCCTGCTCACATTTCACCAATCGGGAACAAATGAGTTTACCAAATTAAATACAAATCTAATGGTTCAATTGAAAGATTCAAGGCTAGGTTGGTTGGAAAAGGTTACAATCAAATTGAAGGGTTGGATTACTTTGACACATACTCACCAGTGGCAAAATTAACCACTGTTAGAGCATTGCTTGCTCTTGCATCCATATTTAATTGGTACTTGCATCAATTAGATGTGGATAATGCCTCCTTGCATGGTGATTTAGAGGAGGATGTTTACATGACCATCCCACAAGGAGTGAACAGCAGCAAGCCAAACCAAGTGTGTAAGTTACTCAAGTCCTTGTATGGTATGAAGCAAGCAAGTAG
The DNA here is from genome assembly GCA_037113605.1 of Calophaca sinica. Lineage (NCBI taxonomy): Eukaryota > Viridiplantae > Streptophyta > Magnoliopsida > Fabales > Fabaceae > Calophaca > Calophaca sinica. The sequence goes on from CM073730.1 coordinate 92,049,261, forward strand.
GAAATGGTATGAGAAGCTGTCAAATCTGTTATTGGAACTCGAATACAAACAGTCTTTATCAGATTATTCCCTCTTCACTCTTGCTGCAGAAAATGAATTCACTACTCTGCTCATATATGTTGATGATGTAATTTTGGCAGGAAATTCATTAAAAGAGTTTGATAGAATCAAAGGTATGCTCAATTCAGCCTTCAGAATCAAAGATTTGGGAACCCTCAAGTATTTCCTAGGACTGGAAGTTGCTTATTCACAACAAGGAATCTATTATGTCAAAGGAAATATTATCTGGATATATTGTCAAAATCGGGTTTACTTGGTTCAAAACCGGTCAGCACACCTCTTGACCCTTCAATAAAATTGTGTCAGGATGGTGGAAATCTGTATGCAGATACAAGTAGTTACAAAAAGCTCATAGGAAAGTTGTTGTACTTGACTACAACTAGGCCCGACATTGCTTTTGCCACACAGCAACTCAGCCAATTCCTAAATGCACAACCATGACTCATTACAACACAGCTTGCAGAATTATCAGATAATTAAAATCCAACCCAAGAAGAGGTCTTTTCTTCCCGGGAAATTCATCCTTGTAGCTACTTGGTTTCTCAGATGCAGACTGGGAAGGCTGCATTGATACAAGGAGGTCATCTTCTGGTTTCTGTTTTTTATTGGGAGATCACTGATTTCTTGGAAAGCAAAGAAACAGTAGACTGTCTCTAGATCATCCAATGAGGCAGAGTATAGGGCCCTATCTGAAGCAGCCAGAGAACTTCAATGGATCCTTTACTTATTTGTAGATTTGAAAATTAAATGTGAGAAAGCACTTGTTCTTTAATGTGATAATCAAAGTGCTATGCACATAGCACATAATACAGTATTTCATGAGAGAACAAAACACTTAGAGATAGATTGTCATCTAGTAAGGGAAAAGCTACTTGCTAGTGTATTTAGATTGCTCCCTATGCCATCCAAAGCATAACTTGCTAACTTCTTCACAAAAGCACTTCCTACTACAGTTTTCCTTTCGTTTATTACCAAGTTGAACATGATGGACATCTACCATAGTTCAGCTTATGGGAGGGTGTTAAAGGAATTAAATGACTCAGCAAATGATTGCACACTTGGCAATCTGTGTGATGTCACCAACAATCATGGCAGCAGTAATGTAGAGCGGTCAGATGAAACAAATCTAAATAGTAGTGGAGAAAGAAAGAATTCTGGAGAGAAAATGTTGTTAGGGAGTTGAGATCCCTTTTGGGAATAGTTAGAATAAGAGTGTGCTCAGTTTATGCTACTATGCAACACACCTTTAGTATATATACTGAATTACTGTTTTCCATTATTTTAAGCTAATGAATCAAGATGCTTGTAACACCCCGCTGTCCTATCTATGCTTTATAACCTAAATCGCTTAATTTATTGGATATACGCGTATAATAAAATATAAGAGCGAAGGAACAAAAACCGAAAGCATAAATAAGACAACGACGCGTCACGTGTAGAGTAAACTAGTGTCATAAAATATATACGTACGTGTTCTCAAAAGATGGCCTCATCAGTATGGCCTAGATCATCAAAGTGTAAAAGTAAGCGTAGTGTAATAGTGTCATACAGTAATCCAAAATATATATATATCCTTTGAGGCTAACATGCGCCTCATCTAAACACGCCAAAACAAGACAAAACATCAGCAAAAGACTCCTGGCTAAAAGAAACTAAAACCATCAACGAGGTGGATACTAAGAGCTCTCACTATGGGATCCATCTCGCCTTGGGAAGAGCCGACGATACTAACGGGCGGTCATAGGTTGATCTCCCAACCCATGCCATCATCGGCGTGATACTGTATCTCAAAATCCCCCCTGATAGGGGTCCTCAGCGGCTACATCATCACAGGATGCATCAAAAGGAACTGCTCCATCGGGTGTGGTTGTGGCTGCATGATCATCCTCAACAAAGTGTAAAACAGAAATAATATATACATACAAGCATGCAAACATAGGGAAGTAAGAACAACACATCCATTATAAAGCTAGAAATGTAAAAGTAGAACGAATGTATAATAGTCCAAAGCAATACAACAGAGAATCACATATTGCACTTAACTACCCTCTTCCACTTATCCCATGCCTCTCTATGAATTTATGCATCTTTTCTTTACTATTGTCACTGTACTCCCCATTTTCAATAGGAATATGTTGGCGAACCCCCTTTTCCGTTAGGGTTGCCATCCCCCTGTCCCGATAGAGACACCCGCCTCCCTTTCCCGATAGAGACGGGGCGACACTAGCCTAGTCCACAAGGTATCCCCCCTTTCCCGATAGGGACGTCCGTTCCCCCATTCCCGATACGGACGGAGTGGATCTAACCTGCTAAGCGAGGTATCCCCCTTTCCCGTTAGGGATCCTCTCCCCTCACATTCCCGTCAAGAATGGAGTGGTTACTAATGTATAATGCTCATGCAGCTAACACCTTTTTATCAAATGTCTCACATCATGTTATACTCACATACCCCCAACATATAATTTAATTACTTCCTGTCATGGATCATATCATTTATCACGTGCTATAGCACTTCATACAGCACTATTACACAATATCTAATACAAGGTAATGCTACAGCATTTAACACAGCATTTCCAAAGGCACCAAGTCATACATGTTATCACGAAGAGCATATCATCAAGCATCTCATAAACATGTTATAAAATCATCCTAAGCATGTTACTACTCACATATGACATATGCCACACAATCCATAAATGAGCATGTTTATCAGTCAATCATATTTAAAAATAAATAAAACCTATGTTGGCTGATGGACCTACGGCACCTATCCTTAGACACCGCAGACCGTAACTCCTATCCTTAGGCGTTATTGACATCAACCTCTAGTAGGACTTAGCTCACCCTACACATGTCAAACAATCATTTCTACTAAACAAAACCCAATGAAAGTGCATTCTTTCTCCCACCTGAAATACGAAGCATCGGGGTCACCAACAGACAATTAAATCCACATACGAGCTTACGAACACTCAAACGAATACTCTCCCCTTGATATTCAGGTTCAGCCAGCACCCAAAAATAGGCCAAAGATTATCCAAAAATTCCACCGAGCACACCGTTAAGACCGATATTTTACCGGAAACACAAAAACGCACTCAGATCAGAATTAGGGCAACTAATAAAGCATGAATAATCCAAGGAAAACACATTAAGGATTCTGTTTCTAATAGGGGTATACTGACCAGCAACAAAAATAAGAGTCTCAGGTGATTTCTCGCGCGAACGTTAACTCAACTTGCACCAAAACCCTAAAATGTGAAGAATAACAACTAAGGAATCAAAAGTACTAATTATCTTCAACATGCATCACGAAATAGAATCAAGAACAGAGGTGAAACTTACTGCCCACGGGAAGAACAGAGGGGTTACAAAAGTTTCAAGTCAAACCCTAGCTCGTTCGGTAACCGTTTCGTCGTATAGGAAACTAAAACGTCGACAGATTGAGGCAGGAATTAGAATGAAGGAAGAATGGAGCAAAACAATACCAAATGACAATTTAGGTTGTTATCGGCATGTCGACTTACCGTGAGGTAACAACGATCAGAAGATAATAGGTCGAAGAACGAAGAACCACAAACTCAACGGTATGATTGGTATTGGACGGTGCGACTTGGATTGCTTGGAATCCAAGCTCCAAAGCTTAGAAACTATGGAAATGGAGGTTCTGAGAGTTTACCTCTCTCTCTGTGGTCGTGTAGATGCAAAAGAAGCAGGTATAAAAATTAACATGAGCTATTTATAAAAAAAAATGGATTCAGGTCAGCACGCTTAAGCTTTGTACCCACCACACTCAAGCGTGGCCATGCTTAAGCGTTGGCCTGAGCGTGCGCTACTGGACAGGTTGCTTCACCACGAAGTTTTGTCAACCGTGCAGTCCAATCGTGAGTCGCCACATGTCAAATCCTCACTGGGCATCTCAAACGGCCACGCTAAACCCCCACACTCAAGCATGGTAGCGCTTAAGCGGCCAGCCTTGCGTTTAAGCGTGCTGCCCTGTACAAAAACACTTCATTTTATCGCACGACCCCAGAAACTGTAGCCCTAGGCCTATCCTAATGACTCAATAAAACATGAAATCAAGCACACAATCAAATACTAATCAAGACATAAAAAAATGGGATGTTACAATGCCTTGCTTTATTCTATTTTCTGGTATTAGTTTCATCTATTTTTATCTTTTCTAACAATAACCATTAATAGTTACTCCCTCTGTCCCTTAATATAAGACAATTTTGTAAAATTTTTTTGTCCCTTAATATAAGATCATTTTCAAAGACTAAGATGCATCAATTATTTTATTTTATTTTTTTACAAAATTACCTCTTATACTAAGGTGCATTAATTTTCTCTCTCTCTCTCTTAATAGTCTTAGAAGATGATAATGATAACTTGGGATTAACCCAAATTTTTTCTTGATAAAATATGTAGTAATACAAGAGATCAATATTGATATATGTATTATCAAGTTTAAAAGGCAATTAAGAGGGTAGTTTTTACACACACGCAGACTGCATGAGCAACTTAAGTTGTTGCATGTACAAACCCAGAAGACATTTAATTTCTGATAGTGCCCTCTCCAAAATGAAATATGCAGAGGGGTCCAGACAGTATGCATTGATTGGTTGGGGTTTTGTTTGTTCTAATTAAATTATCGATCAATTTATTAATTATATGGATAATTTCCCAAATTAAATTGTTAGTCAGCGTGTATGATTAATCAAGTGGGGATCTTTTATTAAGAGTAAATCCCATGAAATATGTCCGTTGGGATTATGAGTGGAAGGTGGAAAGCATTCAATTTACGGCATATCAAATGCGGTTGTCAAAATGAATTGAAATGAGATAAAATGTTTATTCTAAAGTACTTTTGGGCCAAAAGTTCAATTATATGATAAACCAGACAACTGGATGTTGCAGGTAAAAACACCATTTGACCATGATGGGGAAATTTTTCTATTTCCCCATGTTAAAAGTCACCATGTTTCCATTCTTCTTTGTATTTAACAGCATAGTTTAGTAATTGAAGTATATAATCGGTTATCAAAGTAAGGTAAAGTGGTAAAAGAAAAAAATGTTTCTTTTTTTTTTTCGGGGGGGAGGGGGGATAACACTTTACACGCGTGTTTCTTGCTCCGTGAGTTCTCACCACAAGGAAAAGAAGGAGTGTTTCTTGCAAACCAATAATCGGTGCTCGAGTAATCAGGGGTTAAGGAGCCTTTTGTAATTCCCACGAAATAGACACAAATTTAAACTTCTGATAGATTATTTGGACAATCACTGACTTATCTAGAGATTAAAGATGGATCTGGATAAAAATTTGAAGGATCAATTTGTCATTTTAGATAATATTTTAAATCTTTTTAGTTAATTTTAGTGTTTTAAGTAAGTATTAATTTAGGGTGTAAAATACTTAATTTTAAAAATTAGGTTGGAAAGTGTAACTACAGGCATAAATTAGGGGTTCGTCTAGCATGGACCAGTTAAAAAGTGGTGCATCAGTGCACAACTGTTCAACACCGTTGGATGCTCATTTTCTTAAATCTGACGGTCAACATTAATTGAGCTATCAAAGGGCAAAATCGTCCAATAAAAACAGAGAGAGCCTTCTCCCTCTCCCTTCTGTGTTCTGCGTTCTCCCTCAATCCCCAACCACCTCGCCCGGCACAACCCCTCCCCTTCCCTCTGCGACCCCCTTTTCGCCACCCCTCCCTCCCCAACTGCTCCTCGTCCCCTTCCTGTTCCCTCTGCGACCCTCGAAGTGGTTCTACATCTTGCGTTGGTCGATGGGTTGGCCATGGTGACGTCGACGTCGGTGTACGTGTTGTATAGACACCTAAATGGAGATTGGGGGATTCAGGGGGAGAGAGTTTTGGGGTTGCTGAGACGTTTATATTTTCCCTCTTTGGTTCCCGAGAAATAGAAAGATTGTGGAAAAATCGATTAATTCTTTCAGCTTTTCAATTTGAGGCCAAAAAGTGTGGCTTTTCTTTTGGATCAACGCGTGAGCTAAGTGGATCGAAAATATTTTGCTCACTTTTCGTTTTTTTCAGTTTGAGAGATTAATTAGTTACCAGAATTTTAAAGTTTTTTCTGTGTTTTTTGTTTTCAAATACAGGTTCAGTTTTGTTTTCCTTGTTCCCAATTACAAATTGGAGTGATAAGATTGGAAGAGGAAGTGGCAGAAGGGTGGAAGTCTTTTTGAGAGTATGTTTTCGCCAATGGTAAGCAAGAGCCTATTCTGCCATTAGTGCTTAATGGTCAGAACTCAATTTGTGCAAACGAAAGGCAAAGCATGGAAGTATAAGAGGAGAGCATTGATTTGACATCCAGATTTATCTCTTTACTTTTCTACGTTTTTGGCCATTTGAGCTCTTATGTAAAAGTTCGAATATTATCTCCAGGAATATTCTTTTGATAGTGTATCGGATTACATGGTGACACAAATATACACGGTTATTATAGTGAATGCTTGCAAAATATGAATATTGGTTAAGTGGGTATATGACACTACTCAGAGTTACCCATTTTTATACTACATTGATAATGCACGAAATGGCAGGGCTCTCCTTCTCCTCGGAGCAGCGTCCTCTCTCCTCTGGCACGGCTGAGGGTACCTGCAAAAGCCACTCCGATGCCTAAGTCAGATAGGGCTTTTGGAGAAGAGAAGGTGAGCTTAAGTATTTAGGGTTTCAGAGTGTGTAGAGAGTATGCAAACCTGGGGGTCAAGCCCCTTTTATATAGTGGAGTCTCGCGTGAGGATGATAACTAACAATCTGAATCCTGCGCGTGGTAACTCCTCCCCCAAGCTTCAGGGATCAGCCCATCCCTTCCTAGTATCTCGCACCTGCCAGGTTCATCACGTACTGGCTACGTGCTCCTCAATCTTTGGAGTGGCAACGGCCCCAAGTGTCGTCTCCGGGCACATCCTCCTCCAGAAGGTTCGAGAGCCACTAGTCGGCTCGGCCCTGATATACTCGATGCTCGCCCCTGGACAACTATACCTGGAGGACGGGTTTGGCCTGTTCCGAGTCGGACGTGCCTCGTCCAAGGTCGGAGCCGGTCGGATAGGGGCCGGCTTGGCTCGGCTCGGTGGATAGACGGGAGCTCGGCTCGGAGACCGGTCCGTAACACAAGCCCCCTAGACTCTTTGCACGAAAGGGCATAGGGTCTACCTATCGTTCTTGGGTCGGTATCCGAGTTGAGCGTTATTCTTGGGAGCGTATCTCAGAAGCTTCCTTGCCTAGGGCACTACGCTCTACGTGTCGTACTCTTACTCGGCGTTCTGCCACACGATGGGACTCGGATGGGACACCTACTCAGTCGTTCCTCTTCCCACCGTCGATCGCCAGATACGGCCTGGACCGTTAGATCTGCGTCTGGTTTTGGAGATGGAGGGCTCGGATTGGTTCGCCTTTCGGTCTCCCTTCAGCAGGGGTTATAATGCTACCTCTTTCTCCTCTCTTCTCCATTCTTCTTCGTTTCCTTGCTCCTACGACGCTCCTTCTGCCTCCTTTCTCTGCATTTGTGTCCCGAGCGGTCATCTTTACCCATTTCCTTCGCACTTCCTGGTAAGTTTCTCTTCTAATCTCGCTAATGGCTTCTTCATCTTCTTCTCGTCGTCCCCACTCCCCCATACCTCTGAGTTCTGGGGGTGGCTCATCGTCTGAAACGACGAGCACTTCCTTCGATCTCTCCACGCCACCACGCACCGGAGGCTCAGGCCAAAAGGAATTTCCGCCGCTAGTAGCCCACGGCGGCGCGACGGTGCCCTCGGTGGTTCCCGTTTCTGGGTTCCAGCTTCTCCTCCCATCACTTTTGTTACCTCGTATTCACTTCACAAGGGGGGCGAACGCCGAGTGGGAGATGATAGGTCTCCTTATGCTTGGGTGCACCCAGATGTGCTCAGGGTAGCCTCAAACATCTTTTCAGACATCGGCGTGGCCGCTCTTCGATCTAGCGTATCTTTTACGTGGGCAGGAGCGAGGCGAGGAGGTGGCGTGCCTTCCTTGCTCTCCCAGGGGCCAGAGTGTGTTTTGGTAAGGGTGAGTCGAGTTCTTCCGACTTACGCTTTTTCTACAAAACTTTCTTTACCCGAGTCGGCCTCAGGTTTCCCCTCGATGGGTTTGAGTGCGAGGTCCTCCAATGGTTGGATCTGACCCCTCGCAACTTCACCCCGATAGTGGGCTTTCATCAGAGCTTTCGAGGCTCGTGTGCGAGTACTTTGGGGTTACCCGCCTGCTGCCTCTTCTTGATTTCTTCCAACTCAGGCTTGGCAAACAGCTTAAGTGGTGTTCACTTAATAAAATACCCGGCTTCTACATTCTGGAGCTCTTCGACCAATCCTATAAGAGCTGGAAACCCCATTTCTTCAAAATCAGAGACACGAAGGAGGACCCTTTTTCTTCTGCAGTCAAGGCGAGCCCTTGTTTCCTTTCTCTTTGGAGTCCCAATCCTCGCCCCATAAAAAGGTGGACTTGACTCGTTGTCGATCAGCGACTGGACAATAGTGAACTTCCTCGCCCGTTTGCCTACATTGCACTGTGGTCCCCTACTTACCCGAGCTCTAAAGGACCCAACACAGTGGAGGGAATACTTAAGTAAGTTTTGTTATCATCCTCCAGTATGATTCTCGGCCTGAGTGTGGGTACTAACTTTACTTTCTTTTCAGGTACGATGGCCCCGAAGATGAGCAAGAAGGAGATGGCCGAGCTGCTTAAGAAAGCTCCAAAAGAGAAGGTCGCCCAGGCTCCTGGGCCGGTACCTTCCAAAGCTGCTGCCTGCCCTTCTCCTGCCAAGGTTGCTAAGAAGCGACCCCACGCTTCTCCGACCCCCGGCTCCGACCAGCCCCCTGCGAAGGCGTCGAGGGGGCCTCATGGAGGGATACATTTGAACATCCCTGATGGTTCCGAGTGGTTTCTCCACCTCGGAGAGTTTGCTGATCAAGGTGAGAACGCCGAGGACTCCCTTTGGAACGTTGGGATCGATCATTCCTACCAGATTGACCAGATCATGCGTCGAGCTGATGACAGGTGCATGACCGAGGCAGGCGAGCTGGGTTTGTGCAGGGCCTTGGGCATTTATGGGCTTCGTGCCTCTGCTATGGCCCAGTTCCTTTCTGATCGGATAAGGGCGCGGGCCACCGAGGCCGAGCTGGCAAGGAGGAAGTACCAAAACAAGACCACCGCTGTAACACCCGTATTTTTACGATACGTTATTTAGCGCTATTGTAGTGTATTTTTGCCGTATTTATGCTATAATAAGCAGTTCTTGTTTGATAAACAAGTGATTGAATTAAATCAAGATCAAATTAAATTCGAGAATTAATATTTTATATTAATTCATGGTTCGAATATCGTTGAAAAATTCTAACAAAGTTTCGTCGCGTTTCGAATCACCGGGTAGTTTTTATCCGCGAATAAAATTTTAAATGGACCCCGATTTCGATGAAAATCGAATCGTAACTTGTTGAGATTATTTTTGAGTGTTTTAGCTTGTTTTTATTATTTATGATAATATAATATCACGTGGTGAATTAATTTCTCAGTGAATTAATTTTCGCGAATTAATCGGCGGAGAATTAATCGTTAACGCGGTTACTCGACGCCGTGTTTTTAGTACTCTTAGACTCTAGGATTAGAGGGTAATCATGAGAGAAGAGAGATTAGATGTTTTAGACTAGTTGATTTGTTTAGCATCTAGCATTTTAGTGTTTAGGTGTCACACTTTTGGTGACTAATTATTTTATCCTTATCCTAATTCATTCTTAACCAAGTAAACAATTGATTATTTAATTTTTTTTTTATCCTCTTTTTTTCCTTTCACCAGCGTGACCCCCACCCCGTTTTACTTTCACTCTCATTTATCACTCACATTCTTTATTTAATTGGTTTGCAAGTGATTAGTATTTGTTTTATTAAAATTTTAAGTTCCTCCCTTTTTGTTTTAAAGCATCAGCCGAAGCCACCCCCCACCCTCACTCTCTACATTCCATTTTGCTTCTTTTTCCTCTTCTTAGTGAGAGAAAGCTCCAATGTCTTCCATGGCATCCATGCATCATTTCCAACTTTAAACCACTTCCATTATTCAACTTTCTTGCTTCCAAGCTTCATCCTCTTCTTCGATCCTCTTCCTAATCTTGCAAGTAAGAAGAAAAACATATTTCTTCCCCTTTTTCTGCATAAAAATCACGCCTCCCCTCCCCTTTTTCTTGCTTCTTGTGTTTTGTGATTTCTAGTCTTGATTTCTTGCTTGTTTTGTGTTGGTTGTTGATTGATGATGATCAAGAGGAGATGAAACACTCTCACCCCTTTCTTTGAGCTCTAGAGCAAAAAAAAAAAAACCCTAAGTGGTGGAAAGAGGGAAATTGTGTGATCCTCACTTGAATCAAGTAATTAGAGGTTTAATTGAATTATTGGAAGTTGTTTGATCATTGTTGAGTAGTAGTTTTGGAATTGGCATACTTTACTTGTTATTTAAGGGTTGGTACCTATTCTTTAAGTAGGGAAAATGTAGATTTTAATTGTTGAACCATGTGTTTAATTGATGAATAACATGTCTTGAGTGATTTAATGGTTATTGGATTGATTATGCATGAGTTAGTAGAGAGTTAGTTTAGGTTTTGTGAAAAAATGACTCTTGAAGGACTAATATGGCATGTAAAATTTTAATTGACTTGTTCTTGGTTAATTAGCTTCATCATGAGCATGATTTAAAAATGTTTTGGACAAAGGTTTGGAAACTTGCAAATTTTTTGGAGTAAAAGGCCGCGAGCCCTAGTTGGAAATTAGGAGAAGAAAACTATTTTGTAACTTTCTCCTAATTGGTTTTGGAAATTAATTTTGAAATGAAATTGATTTGGATCTTGTTCTTGAGTTATTAGCATTGTTAGTGGCATGATTGAAAAGGTTTGAATCAAAGGAAAAAAAATTTGTTTTGCATACTTATCATGACTTGTGTTAGAAAGTGGTCTTCCATTGAAGTTGTTTGGTAAAAAGGTTTTGGACTAAAATGTTAGTTAAGAAGTTGTGTGAAAATCCTTTGGTTATGAGTATTTGGAAAATAGTTTTGATACTTGATTTACATTTCTCTATACGTATTGATTGTTATATGCAAGTGAGCTAGTTGTTACATGAAATTGTTAGTCTCGTGAATCATATATAGAAATGATTGTATATTTAAAAGAGATTTTTGGTTATTTCTTTAAGAAAAGAAGGGTGTGGCCGAGAGGCCTAATAGGGTAAAACAAGGAAGATTTTAATTGTGAACTTGTCTAAATGATTTCATGAGTATGTGTTCTAGACTTTAAAGTTTATGAAAGTTGTTAATTGCATGGTGATTGCTTAAAGCTTTCAAGAAAATATTTTAGTTTCAAACTTTACTCTTTCAAGTAAGTTAGTATTTTTCTAACGTAAGTGTTATGGGTTACTTTCAAGAAGTGTTTTGGTTTTAAAACTTCATTTCTTTTTAGTAGGTAATGATTTAAATGCATGAGTGGATGCTTAAGGTTTTAAGTAAGTAAGTGTGTTATATTGATATGTGTTAAGATTTTGAAAAAACTTGAGAAAATGATTTATTATTTGGCATTGTTTGAATTGCAAGAAAGCTTTTTAGTTTCAAAAACTTTATCTTTTTCAAGTAAGTTAAGATTTCTAAATTATTATGTGTTATGCTACCCTTTCAAAAAGTACTTGATTTTAAAACCTTATTTATTTTCCAGTAGCTAATTATTTAAAATGCTTAAGTGAGTTTGGTTAGAAAAAGGGCTAAGCTGAGGGCTTAAGTTAGTTAGAACTTATAGATTGTGCTAAGTTGTTCGTTGTGATAGGAATCGTGTTTCTGAAGACCGAACGACGCGGACTTGAGGATTTTGGAGCGACGTTAGCGACTGTTCGTGGTAAGGGCACTTCTAGACATTTGTAGGCTTTTATTGTTGTATGTCCTTGTGTAGGGGCAACTTTTAGATATAATAGGAATTTAATTTCAAATATTTACGCGAAGAAGTCTGAGAACCTCAGGGTTCGAAGTGAGGGTCTCGTACCCCTTCGTTTTATTGTTTAAGCATTATGATGATTATTTAGTGGGCTTGTCTGCAAGTGGTTGCCAGCTGTCCTCAACCCCCCACACTTGTTTGTTCCTCTCTGTCAACTCCATCGAGTTGCAGCGGGATGGATTCTGTGATTGATGGTCGTGATATGATTGGTTGCGTTGATTGCTTATTACTGTTGGACTGAGTTGCACGGTATTAAGCTTGATGTGAATATTTATTTGATATGCGGTTAAATACTTATTTGCATTGTTTCTTGAATTATCATATGCGGCGATTTATTCATCGGAGTGTGAGAGTTTAGTCGTGACGTTTTGGAGTTTCGATCTGAACCGCTAAGGGCGGTGTAGAAGTCCGAAGCTACGGCTGGGTGGTGAAGAAGCCCGAAGCCAAAGCTGGTGTTCAGTGGCCCGAACAACCAAGGGTGGTGTGGAAGCCCGATGCTACGGCTGAGGTGGTGTAGAAGCCTAAAGCCACGGCTGGTGTTCAATTGCTCAGTTGGCATCTGGTGGTGTAGAAGCCCGAAGCCACGACTGGTGTTCAAATTGCGCAGTGGGCATCTGTGTTGTCAATGAACTTAACCTGAATAACCCAGGTGGTGATGAAACCCAAGGCTACGGCTGATATTCAGTGGAGGGATCGACGTTGCTTTCCGGAATTGTCGAGAGTTTCTCGAGGGAGTGTTTGAGTGGCGTTTTGAGAAATTGTGCATCTTGTTATCTTTGTTTTATGATTTGCTATTTCTATGATTATTTGAGAAGTTGACCCTTTTCCCGTGGTGCCTTCAATCTATGATAGTTACCCAGGCGATGGCGAGGACGCGGAGGACCCGTTGGCGGGAGATGAGGAGGAGGAACCCTTCGAGGATCCGGGCAATGACTTTTAATTATCGTGATTGGCTGTTGCACGCTTGTATTTCGGATGGCTGTAGGATTTTGATTATAGTGTACAGTTGTTGTGGTGACCAGTCAAGCTTTTGGTGTTGTTATATGTGTTCTGCAGGGTAGACTGGTGGCATACTTTTGGAGCAGCCCCCTGCGTGGGTGTCTGCCGGGAGTACCCCGGGGTATGATTGTCCTCACGGGGATTCTCATACTTTAGGTGTATTTTCTTGCACATAGTTATGCACCGCTTTTATTTCGTATGCACTGAGTATGTTTTGTATGTACTGTTAGGGCTGTCGTGCTTATATATATATATATATATATATATATATATATATATATATATATATATATATATATATATATATATATATATATATATATTTCCTTTGCAGACCTTTTTTCCCACTGGGTTTTTGGTTTGCGAAGGTTTTAACGAGGCACATCCTTATTTCCTTTTTCCACATTTAATAAAATTTATCTCCCATTGCACTCAGAACATCATTCGTGTACTCGACCTAAATGACCCCTTCACCGAGCTCACTCGCAGCTCGGAAGGTCTTACCCGACCTAAATGACCCATGTGGTCCCAAACCCAAGTTAGCATAAAAACTTGGCGAGCTCACTCGCAGCTCGGAAGGTCTTACCCGACCTAAATGACCCCTGTGGTCCCAAACCCAAGTTAGCATAAAAACTTGGCGAGCTCACTCGCAGCTCGGAAGGTCTTACTCGACCTAAATGACCCCTAAACCCGAGTTAGCATAAAAACTTGGCCAGCGCGCTCGCGGCGCGAAAAGTCGTACCCGACCCAAAGGTTTCGGAGGGAAACTCATACTCGGCTAGTACCGGTGCGCGGAGAAAATGTTCCAAACTCAACGGTTGAAACAAGTTTTTTCCGGGGAAGCTACCCGGGGACTACCCTAGCCGAGTAGGAGCCACCCGAAGACCACCCCATTCGAGTACGGTAACCGATGATTACTAAATGCAAAACAAAGCAAATTTACGCAAACACTATTTAAACTTAGTCAATTTCATTCATTTGAAACGAAAATACAAAAGGGGAGCTCCTAGAAGAGCAAGTACATCACCAAGACAGAATGAAAGCAAAAGCAAAACAAAAACAAGTTATACAAGGGCATTCCCTTGGTCTTCAGCTCAGGTTTCAAGAACCTCCTCGGCCACAACACTCTGACCGGCGACCTCCATATTGGACCCAATTCCGGTCCCTTTCTCGGGCTCGAGCCCAACCTCATTTTCCTTCTCCAACTCGCCCTCAGGCTCCTCCTCCTCCTGCTCGGCATGGTCTCCTTCCTCGCCCTCCTCTTCCTCCTCCATGATCTTCCCCTCCCTCACCACCTTGGTGAAATCGAGCTCGGAAATATCAAGGTCGGGGGCGATCACCTTTAGGCTTATATGATGTGCTCGAACCCTTCCTTATCTTTGAAGAAGCGTTATCTTGACGATACTCCTCGCCCCGGGCAGCCTCGGTCGAGGACTTCTTCTTCTCTTCCCGCAGCTGACCCAACAGAAGGTCATTCTTGGCTCGGAGTTCCTCCCGCTGTTCGAAAGCGGAGAAGTGTTGCTCTTATTCGGGCGTCCGCACCTCAGAGGCGAGCATCGTCCTCCTCCAGCCTCCCCATCTTCTCCTCAAGTTCACCAAGCGCGGTGGCCTTGTTTTGGTACTTCCTCTTCGTCAGCTCGATCTCGGTGGCCCGCGCCCTTATTCGATCAGAAAGGCGGGCCATAGCGAGGCACGAAGCCCATAAATACCAGGCCTGCCTGAGCCGGCTCGCTTTGCCTCGGTCATGCACCTGTCGTCGGCTCGGCGCATGATCTGGTCAATCTGATCGGAACGATCGATCCTAACGTTCCAAAGGGAGCCCTCGGCGTTCTCACCTTGATCAGCAAACTCTCCGAGGTGGAGAAACTACTCGGAGCCATCGGGGATGTTCAAAGGTATCCCTCCATGAGGCCCCCTCGGCGCCAGCGGTGGTCGAGCAGGTCGAAGAAGCATGGGGTCGCTTAGCAGCCTTGGCAAGAGAAGCGGCGGCTTGGGAAGTGCAAGCCCAGGAGCACAGGCGACCTTCTCTCTTTGAGCTTTCTTAAGCAGCTCGGCCATCTCTTTCTTGCTCATTTTCGGGGCCATCGTACCTGAAAAGAAAATAGTTAGTTCCCACGCTCAGGCCGAGAATCATACTGGAAGACGAGAACAAAACTTACTTAGGTATTATCCCCACTGTGGTGGGTCCTTTAGAGCTCGGGTAAGCAGGCGACCACAGTGCAATGTAGGCAAACGGGCGAGAAAGTTAACTATTGTCTGGTCAGTGACCGACAACGAGTTGAAGTCCATCTCTTTTATGGGGCGAGGATTGGGACTCCAGTAGAAAGGAAACAAGGGCTCGCCTTGACCAGAGAAGAAAAAGGGGTCCCCCCTTCGTACCCGGATTTTAAAGAAATCGGGTTTCCAGCTCTTATAAGATTGGTCGAGGAGCTCCAGAATGTAGAAGTCGGGTATTTTATTAAGTGAACACCACTTAAGCTGTTTGCCAAGCCTGAGTTGGAAGAAACTGAAGAAGAGGGCGGCAGAAGGGGTAACCCCAAAGTACTCGCATACGAGCCTGAAAGGTCGGATGAAAGCCCAGCTATTGGGGTGAAGTTGCGAGGGGGCTTCATCCAACAGTTGGAGAACCTCGCACTCAAACCCACTAAGGGGAAACCGGAGACCGACTCGGGTAAAGAAAGTTTTGTAGAAAAAGCAGAAGTCGGAAGAACTCGACTCACCCTTACTAAAACACACTCGGTCCTCGGGAGAGCAAGGAAGGCACGTCACCTCCTTGTCTCGCTCCCGGTTCCGCGTAAAAGATACGCTTGGCCGAAGGGCGGCCACGCCGGTGTCCGAAAAGATATTGGAGGCCACCCTGAGCACATCTGGGTGCACCCAGGCGTAAGGAGACCTATCGCCTCCCACTCGGCGTTCGCCCCCTTGTGAAGTGAATACGAGGGGGCGGAAATGACGGGAGGAGAAGCTGGAACCCAGGAAACAGAGGGAACCACCTGGAGGGGCACCAGGTCGCGGCCATCGTGGCCACGAGCAGAGGAAAATTCCCTTTGGCCCGAGCCTCCGGTTGTGGTGGTGTGGAGAGATCGAAGGAAGTGCTTGTCGTTTCAGACGACGAGCCACCCCCAGAACTCAAGAGGTATGGGGGAGGGGGACGACGAGAAGAAGATGAAGAAGCCATTAACGAGATTAGAAGAAAAACTTACCAGGAAGCGCAAGGAAATGGGTAGAGATGACCGCTCGGGACACGAATGCAGAGAAAAAAGGCAGAAGGAACGTCGCGGGAGCAAGGAAACGAAGAAGAAAGGAGAAGAGAGGAGGAAGAGGTACTTTATAACCCCTGCTGAAGGGAGATCGAGAGGCAAACCAATCTGAGCCCTCCGTCTTCAAAACCAGACGCGGATCTAACGGTCCAGGCCGTGTCAGGCGATCAACGGTGGAAAGAGGAACGGCTGAGTAGGCGTCCCGTCCGAGTCCCATCGTGTGGCAGAACGCCGAGTAAGGGTACAACACGTAGAGCGTAGCGTCCTAGGCAAAGAAGCTTCTGAGATACGCTCCCGAGAGTAACGCTCAGCTCGGATACCGACCCAAGAACGATAGGTAGACCCTATGCCCTTTCGTGCAAAGAGTCTAGGGGGCTTGTGTTACGGACCGATCTCCGAGCCGAGCTCCCGTCTATCCACCGAGCCGAGCCAATTCGACCCCTGTCCGACCATCTCCGACCTTGGACGAGGCACGTCCGACCTGGGCAAGCCAAACCCGTCCTCCAGGTATAGTCGCCCTGGGGCGAGCACCGAGTACATCAGGGGCGAGTCGACCGGTGGCTCTCGAACCTTCTGGAAGAGGATGTGCCTGGAGACGGCACTTGGGGCCGTTGCCACTCCGAAGATTGAGGAGCACGTAGCTAGTACGTGATAAACCTGGCAGGTGCGAGATATTAGGAATGGATGAGCTGATCCCTGAAGCTGGGAGGAGGAGTTACCACGCGCAGGATTCGGATCGTCAGTTATCATCCTCCTACGAGACTCCACTATATAAAGGGGGCTTGACCCCCCAAGTTTGCATACTCTCTTCACACTCTGAAACCCTAAACACTTGAGCTCACCTTCTCTTCTCCAAAAGCCCTATCTGACTTAGGCATTGGAGCGCCTTTTGCAGGTACCTCCAGTCGTGCCAAAGGAGACAGGACGTTGATCCGAGGGGAAGGAGAGCCCTGTTATTTCGTGTATTAACAGTACCCTTCGGTCCATCGATGCACCATTTGATAAGTAGTGCACCGTAGACGTCACCATAAATTAGTGGGCAAACTGCTTTTAACCCTAAAAAAAAAAAATGGTTGAAGAACCATTCTAAACGGACTGGTACTTATCTAACCTTTCCCGTTTGACAAGGTACAACTTAAAGAAACCCACTTGGCAAGAAAGTGAACATGATAGTTGTATATATACCTGAAACCAGGAATTCGTTTATTTATAAAAAGTGGAAAAAAAAACAAAAAAACCAGGAAAAAAAAAAAACACACTATCTAATCTCACTAGCCACATCGAACTAAGCTGCTAACCCAAACACCCAGGACCGAGACCTCACCATGCCAATTCACTCATCCAAACACTCCCTTACCACTTACCTCATCACCGCTTCAATCCTCCTCTTCCCAATTTCAACGCCGATCACAGTTCTATCCGGAAACCCCCACGTCATCAATTTCCAGTCACCGAACCTCTTCCCGGAAGGCATGGCGTGGGACCCAACAGGGCAGCACTTCCTGGTCGGATCCCTCCGCCACCGCACCATCTCATCCATCTCGGACGCCGGCGTCGTCGAAACCCTAATCTCCGACCCCTCCCTTCCCGAAAACGTCACCGTTTTGGGTCTAACCGTCGATTCCCGCAACAACCGCGTCCTCGCCGCGCTCCACTCCCTCAAAACCCTCACTCCGTTCAACGCCCTCGCCGCCTACGACCTCCGCTCCGGCCGCCGCCTCTTCCTCTCCCTCCTCCCCTCTTCCTCCGAACGCCCTATCGCAAACGACGTCGCAGTGGACTCCAACGGCAACGCTTACGTCACCAACTCCGTGGACAACTACATCTGGAAGGTCAACGAGAAAGGGGAAGCCTCGATCTTCTCCAACTCCCCGAGGTTCACCGAACATCCCGTGGACCGCGACGCATCGTACAGTTTCTGTGGCCTCAATGGTATTGCTTACGTCAGCAGTGGCGGTTACCTCTTAGTGGTGCAATCCAATACGGGCAAGATGTTCAAGGTCGATGTGGACGACGGTACCGCCAGGCACGTGCTTCTCAACGAGGATCTCACGTGCCCTGATGGTGTCGCTTTGAGGAGTGACGGCGTCGTTTTGGTGGTGTCACCCGAGGCCAACAAGTTGTGGTTTCTCAAGAGCAATGATGGATGGGGGGAGGGTGTGGTGTTTGACAAAATTGACCTCGATCCGGAGGGGTACCCTACTTCGGTTGTCGCGAGGGAGAGGGATAGGGCGTATGTGTTGTATGGTCATGTGAAGGAGGGTATTTTGGGAAATTCGGAGAGGGAAAGTTTTAGAATTGCGGAGGCGAGGTCACCAAAGGAGTACGAGGATGAGAATGTTTGGATGTACGTGATGATTGGAATCGCCTTGGCTTATTTCTTGTATTGGAGGTTTCAAATGAGTCGGCTTGTGAAGAATATGGATAAGAAGATCAATTGATCATTTTGATTGTTTTAATGTTGAAGTTTGTACTTTAATCCCAACAGGCTTTAGTTCAATTCTGTTTTTTTTTTTTTTTTTTAGGGGGCTAGGTTGATAGAAGTGTTATACCGCAATCTCAATAGGAGCTTAATGTGGTTCTAATGCTTTCTTGTATTTGAAAAAAAAAAATTGAGTTGTTTGTTGAAAATAAATGTTTAAATCTGATACTTTTTATTAATTTGTATTGTAGCTTTTGTATTTTTCTTTTACTTGACGCTTTCATATTATTACCAAGTTTGTCTATGTCGCTACATTCTTGTTTGACACTAGTTTAGAGTTGTTCCATTACTGTGCAGAGTTCCTGGAGGTTTGCATCACTGAAAACAATTCGCTTTGAACATTCTCATTTCATTATAATGCGTAGATGAAGTAGGGACAAAAATGAAGGATTGGAGGCATAGAATTGACAAGAAACTCACCAAAAATCTGCAGAGTACTGTAAAGAAACATGAGATACAAATATGTGTAAATTGGGTGTCTAGGGATCCAATTATATCTATTAAATCTCGGTGTGTTGTCACTGAAGCTTTTCAATGCATACCGTTTCTGGTGATCATGATGCTTTCAACAGGCTATTTAAGAATTCGAAATGTTTTGCCAACACCAGTGTGGATGTATCCAATGTCCTTTATAGCCTTCCATCCACAATCTATGCAGCAGTCAAGCAATACGAACCGTTGGATCGTGCAGCTAATGTTATGAGGTTGAGTTCTAAATCCAATTTACTAAAGTTGGAATATGATCCGTCCAATCTCAGCACCAAGGTCTAGGTTATTGGAGGATGAGTACCTAGTTCACCTCCTTTGCAGTTGGAGAAGCATGGCCGGTTCAAGGGGGAAACTGTAGACTTAGGCATCCAACAAGTATCTTAATTTTTTGTAGGATCCCTTGAGCAAACAAGATCTTCCCAACAAGCCCCTATTTTTTAGTATAGTCCTTTGAGCAAACAAGTCCCTTGTTGGAAACATCTCTGATTTTTTGCTAATTTTTGTGTATAATCCTTTGAGCAAACAAGCCCCTTGTTGGAAACATCTCTGATTTTTTGCTAAAGGCAGCATGTTCGGCCGGCCGATGGAGAGGTAAGAACAGCGGTGGAGCTTGACTAAATATTTTGAAGGAGCCAAAACTTAAGCTTGGGGGAGCCATGACTCCCACCTGTTATCAAGAAGATCCGCCCTTCGGTAAGGACCATACCTGGGTTTCAAGCTCTCCAAAGCGTGTACAATATCATAGAGCCACATTCATTTCACACCCCATATATAACTCTCCAACGTCAGCACACTGATTCACCCCATATATCTAAAAGCATTGCAAGAATCTGTGCTTATCTTCAGCCTTCAAATTTCCAGGTTTCATCCTATGGTTTGCTTCAGTTTTTGGCACACTACAAGTCCAAAGTTCGGATTTCAAAGCATTCCATGCAAAGAGTACTTCTTAAATAACAAAGCTAGAAAGTACAACGTTCAATATTAACTTGAAATCATCTTGGTTTGTATTTCTTTGCATGATATAAACATTGAGTTTCCCTTTTTGCCTACGCCAAATATTGTTGCTTAATCTTGTGTATTGAAATGTGTAATGACAGGAGAAAACTTATCCTGGTAACAACTCATACACAATCTTATTATTCCTATTCTTTTAATTTTTACGACTAGTTACCATTCAAATCAGTTCTTACTCTTTCTTTAGTTCAAGTGTTTACTCCTCTTAATGATAAGTTAAGCTTTCTCTTGCAACAGAATGTTCCCTTTACTTGAATTGATTTTACTTGATATGAATGTTGCAAACAGAACAAATCTGATCAGATTTATTCTAAATGATCAACTAGTAAAACATTCCAATGTTAGCAAATAATCATCACAGGCTTGCTGGAAAGCATTTTATTTGCTACTAGGCATGAAAAGAACTCACCCTTCTCACACTCAGTTGTTTCCTTTTAAATCTAACCACTCCCTATGACAGAAAATGTGTGAAACAAAAATAGCCAACATTTGTCAGCAGACTGTTGTTCACAATTTTGCATTTGATCCCTGTAAATTATCATAAATATTTCGTTAAAACATTTGGTATTAGATAAATGTAATGCATATGTAATTTCAAATTTCAAGTTCATGACTAAAACTAGTTCCAGATATTACTAGCTAGCTACTACTTACTAGCTGTCAAAACTCAGAACCCGCTCTAATTCAATTGCAGAGAATCAATTAATGTGTTAAACAATCTTCAACAAACCCAATCACGGATTTTTACGCTCAATTTCCAAACAGCACATTCTAGAATAGACCTGTGCAATAATCATCAAGACCTCCTAGAAACAAATTTCGAATCATTGAACTACTTGTATTGAAACAATTAATAAAGTGACGCTACTTGTATTAAGCAACAATTAAGCATACAGCCAAAAGCAAGAACTGATACATTGTTAAGATTCGACAAGCTAAGATTCGATATTAACAAAAATAACTGGAAGAAAAATGATGCTTAATTATTACTAGATCCCTAACCACCGAAACCATAAAGCGTCCTTCCCTGCCTCTTTAGGGCATAAACAACGTCCATAGCAGTGACGGTTTTGCGGCGAGCATGCTCGGTGTAGGTAACAGCATCGCGAATAACGTTCTCGAGGAAAATCTTGAGAACACCACGAGTCTCTTCATAGATGAGACCGCTGATACGCTTCACACCACCACGCCTTGCAAGACGACGAATAGCGGGTTTGGTTATTCCCTGAATGTTATCCCTCAGAACCTTACGGTGACGCTTGGCGCCTCCCTTTCCCAAACCCTTTCCTCCCTTCCCTCTTCCGGACATCGTTGAAACTTGCACTTGCTGATTGGTGCTTCTTTACTCTTTAGATTTCCGAGTTAGCAGCTTTGTCTTTGGTGGAATTTGCTTAGGTTGGGACATTTAGGGGGTTTATATAGGATGACACGATAAATTTTTTTGCCGTTGGTTTCGGTAGTGATCCGTGTTAATGAACTATGTGAAGATGTGGACCGTTGGATTAGAAATGATTGGCTGAAGATTGAAGAATGGGTGTTGCGCGGATCGCCCGGGTTTTAAATTTTCGAGTGGCGCTAGCCAATATTTTTTTTGGTGGGATTAATAACCGCTCTGGATTTTCTGGAAATTTGAATTGAATTTCCAATTTGATTTCCAACCGCAGGACATCAATTCTCTCCCTTCCTATAATAATCAAAATTCACATTTTAAAATATGACATTAATAATTACATAACTAATTGTAACAACAAAAATAACATTTCTAATACTAAATCCCGGTAAAAAAAAAAAAAAAAAACCTCAAGATTTGTCCAACATGTCGCGGGTTTAAATCTTTGGACTGGGGTGCAATCCCTTCACCTTAAAATTTTATTTATCAAAAATATAAAAAAATATCTAAACAGTTTATTTCAGTTGATTTAAGGGCTCATCTAGATAAATAGTTTATTTAAGCATTTATGCCGTAAACGCTTATCATATTAGAGTTTATGTCATGAGCGCTTACATTCAATAAGTTATTTGTGTTTAGATATATATAATGAAAAGCGCTATACAAAATTGAAGTGTTCACATGCATCATTACATAAGCATTTATAATGTATTTTAACGTCTAAAATTTTAAAAAATAATTAACATTCAACATTTAGTTGTTTTTATTTTGTGACAAGGTTAAATAATAGGTAAAATTACACCAGATGTCCTTATCTTAATTTAAAGTTTCACTTTAGTCATTTATCTTCCTTTTTTTTTGGTCAAGTTAGTTCTTTAAAGTTAATTTTAGTTTCAATTTAGTCCCACATATTCCAAAATATTGACAATGTTTGACAAACTTGTCTTTTTTGCCTTTTTGTAACATCTTTTTGGGCTCTGATTTATGACACAATTGATACCATAGATTGTGTTTATGGCAAAATGCATTTCTCGTTTTAGATTAGCAAACATTTTGCCTCGAAATTAACGTTTTAAAACATGTAGGACTAAATTAAAACAAAAAGAAAGATACAAGATTAACTTGAAACTTTAAATTAAGGCACCATTTGGGGTGATTTTTAGTTTTAAATTTTCAAATTTCAAAAAACAAAAACTGGTTTTCAGCTTTTAGTTTTTATAACACCCCATTTCTGAAGCGCTACTAAGCTATAACTTAACTCTAAATGCAACAATATTTTCAAAATAATACTCTTTTGTCCTTTGGAAAATACGGTAAAAAAAAATTTAAAACAAATATCTTTCACAAAACACAATCAGAGTATCTACAGCGTTTTAGAAACATGATGGAATTCTACCATGCAAAAGACAGATGCAACTGAAATACATATGTATACACATTACCAAAAGATCTACAACTGGTTTGTACAAAATTCAAAAGTAAATAAATATCCACAAGAGGAATACACCTAAAGTATGAAAACCCTAACGAGAGTAGTCATACTTTTGGGGTACTCCCGACAGTTACCAACGTAGGGGGCTGCTCCAACAGTAAAACCTCCAGACCTATCCAACCACTACCACAACAGACTAACAAGTCAACAAACTAGTCACCAACCAAAACTATGTACAATCAAGACAGATGTCATCAACTATACGCCACTACACCTCACTACCCAGGTCCTCTGACGGGTCCTCCTCCTCCTCATCCTCCATCGGATCATCCTCATCTTCTCTAGTCAAATCCACAAAAGGAACAGAAGCAGGTACTCCCTCTGGCCTAACCTCTTCCACTAGTACGTCGTCAATCCATCCTACGCCACTGCATCCAACCTCGCCACACACTCGACAAACGGAAGAAGGATCCACAAGCGGGTTGGGTGTCCTAACCCGTAAAGGAGAAGTCGGCATAGCCTCTGGCTCCGGCTCCGGATCTGCTACGGGACTAGGGGTGTCTGCCGCCGCAGCGAGGTAGAAGCTCCCAACGCCCAACGTCTTATGCCAACGCTCTTACGAGCGGTCCTCCTAACCTTAGCACCACCAGGAATGGGTGCGTAACGATAAGTCGTCCTCCTAGGAATCTCATAAGACTCGTCAGCTGAAGTAGAAGAAGTAGTCAATAACACTCGGTCCTGCTGAGTGCGACGCCATCCGTCCACAATCTGATCTACCATGACAGGAAAGCTCACAGTACGCTGAGAGGTCTTCTGCCGAACAGCCAGCCCATCTACACGAAAGGTCTCAACTACATCCCCTGTATATACAACTCGGCCGGAAGTGGGGTCGAACTCCATCGCCGGGGGAATCACCATGTCTGGGAAATCAAAGATCACCTCCGGTGACGTCATCATCGCCGGGATCTCCACCGCATTCGCCATCGTTTGGGTTACCATCATCAATTGAAGGAACCACGGGCAAGGGTCAACTTCTTAAATAAAACATATAACAGAGTACAACATAATCTACAGCTCAATAAAATGCATACATGTTCTGCAAATGCAACTACTTGTCACTGTTTATGATTCTGGAATAACCTACGTCATGGTCAATCGTTTTTGTACGTACCAAATTCGATACTTTTCCATGCGATCGGTCAACTAACTATGCCCCTGAAATTCCCTTACGATACAGTCACCTCTTCTCGGGATTCAGGATGAAGTTGTCACAATGCATGACAATGCATTTCACCTACTCAAGAACATATCAATGCATATGCATAACGACGATCCTGAAATTCCCTTACGATACAATCACCTCTTCTTGGGGTTCAGATCGAAGTTACCATTATACATGCAACATTTCTAATATATGGCCTAATTAAATAGACATTTAATTACCCAACACAAGTATCAACAATGTCCATCTCAATTCAATTACGCATACATGCAAACACGACATAAAATCCAACTCAGAATCATAGCAATTTCAGGCTCACAGCAGTTAGCAATCCACAGAATTCACATTCGCATATTGAAAGTTCTCAACATGAGCATACAGGAACAAGTATACATAGCTAATCATATCTAGAAGTAGCTCTTACCAAAGGTCAATCACTCACGTGTCAAAGCACGTCATAACCTACTCAGCACGAATAACTCTCAAGGATCTTAAACAACACATCAAAGCTTAGAACAATTCTAGTTCACCCAAAAATAATTCCCTAGGCATAGATTCAATTCTAACCCCTAGGTTTCTCAACCCCAAAAATCTTTTTAAATGAACACCTACACTTGAAATGATAAGCAAATTGAAATTAAATATTTTTAAAACTAACACTCACTTGAAATAATACATAAAGTTGAAAGATAAGGTTTTAAAGACTAAACTCACTTTCTTTTTAAACTTGAGACATGATACAACACTAAGATCAAATACTTTTTCACAAAACTTAATCAAGGCTCCACTTGGCTTTTAGGATTACAAGGAATCCAATTCACCTAAGTGTCTCATTGCCTTAACAATCAAAACAACTTCCAATCCAATCAATCTATTTCCAAAACTTTCCAATCTTAACCCATAATCTAATGAAATTGATTCTAGCTAGGAAAACACAAAAATTTCCTCCCCAAGCTCCTTGGAGCTCTCGGCCACATCCTTCTTTTTTTAAAAAAAAAAATTTGTAAACTTTCCAATTAACCAAAACCACATCATTCATTCACCTAATTCCTTTCCAAAGCATCAAATTTTTACAAAACAAAACCATTATTCAAGTCCATTACCCCATCTTGGCCAATCCAAGCATCAAGGGTTTCTCAAAATTTACAATTTCATTTGATCAAAACTAAAATTAACAACAACAACAACTACAACAATTATTAAGGAGTAAGAACCCCTAATCAATTGGATGATTCACATGGAAAATCACATAACCCCTTTCCTTAAGCCATTCGACCTAGGGTTTAAAAAAAATTGGGGAAAATTGTTCATTTCTTCCATGATCACAATCAAGACACCAACAAAACAATTAAACAAAGAAAGGAACAAAAATAGCAACTCCTACACCTATATAAGGCCCCACAGTTTTGAAGGCTAAGAAGAACAAGGATGAGTTGATTTTCTTTCTCACCTACAAGGCTAAGAAGACGATGGCAAGAAGAAGAAGAAGAAGCTAGGAGCAAATAAGGTTGAGGAATGGAGGTGAAATCATGCCAAGGTGAAGAAGGGAATGGAAGCCATGGATGAGAGCTTGAGTTCTTCTTCTCAAAAACAAGTTGGAAGAAATGAAATGCAGGGTAAAAGGGGAGGGGAGGTCGCGGCCTAGCTGAAATAAAAGGAGAATTTTTTTTTTTATTAAAGCAACTTAATACATGGTTAAAAAATGAGTTAGAAAAAGATACCACTAATTAACCTCCAAATGTGTGACACCTAGCACTTAAAGAAAGATGCTAATCTAATCACATGTCTAAATATCTAATCCCTCTCTTCTTATGATTACCTTCTAATCCTAGAGTCTTAAGTGTACTAAAAATTCCCGTTACCAATTAATTATTTCGCCGATTAAATCGCGAAAATTAATTTACTTAAAAATTAATTCACCATGTGATAATAATTTATCATAAATAATAAATATAATTAAAAACACTCAATCATAATCACAACAAGTTACGATTCAATTTTCATCGAAATCGGAGTTTGTTTAAAATTTTATTCGCGGATAAAAACTACCCGGGGATTCAAAACACGGCGAAACTTCGTTAGAATTTTTCGACCATTTTTGAACCATAAATTAATATAAAATATTAATTCTCAAATCTAATTTTATCTTGATTTAATTCAATCACTTACTTAGCCAACAAGAAGCTGCTTATTATAGCATAAATACGATAAAATTATACTATAATAACGGTAAATACGCACTGTAAAAATACGAATGTTACATTTTTGAGTTTCAATTTTTTGTGGTTTTCAGTTTTAAAAAGTTGTTATCGACATTATAATTTCTCCTTTAAAAGTTATTCACAATAACAATGCTTTTCGATAATAATAATAATAATAATAATAATAATAATAATAATAATAATAATAATAATAATAGACAACATGTGATACCGTATCCAGCGCCTCTGTCTGTCGAAAAGAATGATGATATAATCATTCAATCTCCCTGGTTGATGATGAAGACTTGAGAGGGAGAGAGTTGGGTTAGGGTGAGAAGTCACGATGGAGGAAAAAGAGACATGAGAACAAGTAGAGCTGTAAAATTGCGCCCGACCCATTTGACCCAATATAAAGCATGGGTTGGGCTAAGAAAATCTAGACCCAAATTTATTTTGGCCCAGCCCAACCCGGCCCAAAAATTCATTTGCCCGACATGGGCGAGCCTGTGATGTGCTGGAACAACCCTCTAGCCCGATAATAATTTAATTATTTAAATATATACTTTTTCAATTTAATTAAAACATGTCATTCAAAAACACATTTTTATACTCATATAATATCAAATATGAAGAAGATATAGTGTTTTAGTTTATTTCAATTTCGGTCAACCTATTCAAATTTTTTATTATAATTAGAATAACAACAAATATGAAAAATTATATGGATTTTTTCAAGAAGTTTTGACTTTGTGGTCATGCATAGAAGGGGGAAAAAACAGAGGGTTAAACTTATAATTTTCAATCTATGGAAACATTTGTGGTCTTGATTTGTGACGTTTGTGGTCCTGCATATCCATATGAAAAATGTTTTAACGCTGATTTGTATAGTTACAATGCTAATAAAAATTACTTTTATGAGTACAGTATTGATTAAAAATTATGGTAACTTGATAGTAAAAACTTTTTTAAGACGTTATATAATTATATCATATTATTTATGTTGTTTATAAATAAATATTTTTAGAAAGTGAGCCTATAGGCTGGCCCATTTGGCCCGTAGCCCGTCGTGGGCTGTGTTGGGCTAACAAATTAGTAGCCCGTAAATAATTTGACCCAATTCGATCGGCCCGAAAATGAGTTGGCCCGTTGTGGGCTGGCCCAAATGGGCTGGGTCAACCCAAATTATTCATATTTTTAAAACTAAAAACTAAAGTTCAAAAATCCTTTTTTTATGGTTTAAAAACTTATCTAAGAGTGTTTTGAAAATGCGTTAAAAATCACTTCGGCTTCTATTTTACCGAACACGTTTTGTTTTCAAATATACATTTGAAAACCAAAAACTAAAAACTGGCAATCATCCCAAATTGGATCTCTAGAATAATTTTACCTAAATAATTCCATTTCTTTTGATAAACGTGTTTGGAACACTGTCAGTGGTGACTTTTTGTTTTAACTGACACCAGTGACGCTTGAAACAATAAAACAAATTGAAAATTAAATGTTAGAAGAAACAAAATGACAGTGCATAAAAAAGACGAGCATTAAGAAACAAAAATGACCTCCACAGGTTTCGAACAATGGTCTCGTGTGTGCTCCGCATAAACTCTAATGAGACATTTTCATAAGCTAATCAACAAAGCTTATGAAAATAATTTGAAGTCAGCTTATGGATCAGGTATATGTTATTTTTATAAGTCTTCTTAAACAGTTTCACAAGTGTTTATGATAAACTCATAAGCCGATCCAAATGGGACCTCTAAACACTCTCGCCATTCCTGATAACGTACTATAGCTTATCAGGGTAGTCAAGCTAGGTCGAATGGATCGCTCACAGTAAAGAGTAACTAGCTCGTGTCAATAATGGTAACAGCCCATACCAGACTCACATCCTTCAAGGTCTCATGGTGACCTTCACCGTCGCGTCTCAACGTTTGCTTTCCCCCAACATGACAACCTCCAGTGATGCATGAATTGCACAAACAATACAACAACGTCCAACCATCCATTAATATCGTTTCAATGTTTCATCATCTGGTGCCACGTCGTCACCCACATTAGCGTCGTCATGTGAATCGTTGGTTCTATTCTAGCATACGAGCAGTAGATCACACTACAACAAATGTTGTTTCTGGCAACACTATTTTTGGCAACAGGTGTGAAATGTTGCCTAAAAGTGGATTAGCCAACATTTGACAACTGTTGCCATTAAATATGTGTTTTACACTACACCTTTTATGTAACACTTGAAAAAGCGCCCTCAAATTGAAATGGGAACATTTTTGAGCATTACTAGAACATTTTTCGCATCGGTTAAGAAATGTTCCTAAACTATATCTGGGACAGCTTTTAATCAAGCACTTTTGATACAAGGCAACGTTTTTTGGTTGTTGCTCTATTAGTGAAATTAGTGAAATTATGGGAGGCAATTTTTATCCTTCCCCGCCTCTTCAATTTTTTAACCTTCCCCACATTGCCAAACCTTCATATTCCTTCCTCTTTTCACTTTTGAACCCTAATCACATTTGACACCATCACGATTTACGACACCATGGCTCCCGGCGTCATGGCCGCCAATCACTCCAGCAAGAGAGCCACCCCTGGCCCTCCTCAACCCGCCAAGAAGCCCGTCTTCAAGATCCACAAAGGTCCCCTCTCGCCTTCTCTCTCCTCGTCCACCTTCCAATTTGTTGTTGAGGGGGCGGCAACGAGGGCATAGCGATGTCATCGAGGGACGGATCAGTTAGGTTGTGGTCTCAGGACAATCGTAAGTTCGTGTGTTCCAAGGTTCTGGTAGGGCACTCGAGCTTTGTGGGACCCTTGACATGGATTCCACCGAGCCCTGAATTGCCACAAGGTGGGGTTGTGTCTGGCGGCATGGACACTCTCGTGATGGTGTGGGACTTGAACACTGGTGAGAAGGTTCACACCCTCAAGGGTCATCAATTGCAGGTCACTGGCATTGCATTCGATGATGGAGATGTTGTATCCTCTTCTATTGATTGGTAGTTTTTTTTTTTCTATTTCAATTTCACTTTAACATCATCAATTTCTTTTGAAGTCTAATTGCCCTGCACTTCTCAGTTTACCTGATTGATGATTCCTTATTTTTGAGATTTGGATGAGATCAAATATAATGTATTGAACCAATTAACTTCATTTACTTCAAGAGTACCTCATAGATGCCTTGGCCTCAGATCAACCTCAAGTGAGCTAGTGTAGTGCCTTATTTTGTAAATTTTCTAGTATAGGCTTCTTAACATCTTAGGTTTTCCACTTATCCTAAGGAGCAATTAGAATCTCTTGATCTTGGTTTATGTTTGAGATCAAACAAATTATCATTGTTTTAATTTACCCCATATTTTGCAAACTTTACTGTTGTATTTGACAATGATACACTGTTGGACTTGTTGTGTATATATATTGAGGTTATATTATATATACTGTAAAATTTCTCATCTGGATTTTTTTTTTGTCATTATTTACTACCTGGGTTTCTTGTGCAGTACTTTGAGACGGTGGAGGAAGAGCGTGTATAGAGACTGGGAGGCTTATAAGGCACCGATCCAAGCGATTATAAAGCTACCTACCGGCAAGCTTGTTATAGGTATAGCTACTTGTTGATACATTTTTGTGAAACGACTTTTCGTTGTCGATTGTTTGGTTATAGTCATGTTAAGGAAGTATTTATACTTGGTGTTCTACAGAGCTTGCCTAAGATCTCTTCATGTTACCTATAAGCCTTTTATTCTTGTAAACGATATTGAAATGGTATTAGACTGAAGTGAGTTTGTTGACTTTTCTTCTGACATTTAGGTTCAAGTGACACTACTTTAAAGACCTGGAAAGGAAAAACTTGTTTACATACTTTTGAAGGACATGCAGGTTTGCTTTCCTGTCTTTAGACATACATTTTAATCTTTTATTTTGTCATCAGTTTATAATGAATTTGTTAACATCTGTTTTGTTTTTGTTCATATATTTCTTTGAGTGGTTAGGAATGGCATAATTTGGTGTTGAAGCTCTCTCTCTCTCTCTCTCTCTCTCTCTCTCTATATATATATATATATATATATATATATATATAACCTTGTGATTGTGTAAAGGTAGATCTATTATGATGATAATCTGATTCATGAAGTGTAAAGCTTCTATTGGTTCGTATTTCTAAATTAGTGATTGTAGGTTGGGCTACAATTGAGCTCTTATTCGATGTGATTTACTTTTTAGATATTTTCATTTTATCACTTTTATCTAGAATATCTCATGTGTCTTGTGATTATGTTCAGTGTGCCTATAAAACATGGAAGTAGAGTAGTGTGAGTTTATTTTCCTTATTTGGAAATGGAATGTATTTGTGTCATTGTGCTTGTTTTATTCTAATAATTAAAAAAATTATGATGAGAGTTTTAAATATGCCTAATCCACTTTACTACTTACAATGTGGTTTTTTCTACTAATTTGTGCGATTCATACCATCAAGAATTAGAAGCTGAGAATGCAGATTATCTCGACTTGCTTATTGCCACTACTCTGAGGTTAGCTAGTAAATTGTTTCACAGGTTTTAGCATTTTTTGCTCTATTTTTGTTTTATCTTCTTAGTCATGGAGCACAGTGATTGTTTTCAGTCTGGAAGAATTAACCAAAGAAAAATAAAAGGTAAGCGACAGATGTGATGTCTTTGATGGATTTCTGTACTGATTTAAGTGCTTTCTTGATTTGTATGTTTACTTTGTTTATGTTTTTAAGCTCCATAAGTGCTTTTTGTTTTGTATGGGCCATTTGTTCTATATACATGGGTTTTCTCTCTTTCACATGTTGTAGTAGCTTCTAATGAAATTGAAAATGTAAATGAAATAAAATAGATTTTATTTCATTTATCTGTTTTTGGCCTTTTATCTTTTTGTCATAAAATAGATTTAATAACTTTACATGAACATGAATCATCAAATATTTTTAAGCGACGCGATACTTTTTTCTTACACAGGAAAGCTATCAATGAAGGGGACATAGATGAAGAGTTGCAAGATGATGCATTTTGATCCTATTTTTTTGATTAGATATATATTTGTTTTGGATTTAACTTTTTTGTTAGACACATACATCAAAATGAGATTTGATCAAATCATGTCCTTTTGTTGACTATTATGGTACATCAAAATGAGATTTGATCAAATCATGTCCTTTTGTTGACTATTATGGTACTGATTCTGTATTAGCAACTATTGTGGAACATATTTATAGTATTATGCCGCAGTTGATTAATTTTCAGTAATTTATGAATTAGTTCTTGTTATGCAAATATTGGTGACCAAATTAAAATAAAAATGAAAATGTGAGTAATTATTGTATAGGTTCAAATTAAGGTTCCATTTTCAAAGATGATTAGGAAAAAGATAATATTACCTATGGGTACAATTAATGTAAAATATTGCCCATAAATTTTTAAGCTACAATTATCAATTGTGCCCAAAACAAAATTATTTTTAAGGTGAAAAATGTTGCCTATAATCTATAGGTACAGTTAAAAGGTGTTGCCTATATAAGTTAAAGCAACATTTAAAAAATGTTGCATTTGCACATCGTGCAACTTGATTCTAATCAGACCTAGTAATGGCAACACTTGAAAACTGCTCCCATTAGTTAGCGTCATAATCGTCCCTATTCCTATGGTATAGGGAACAGTTTTAAGAACGTTGCAGAAAGTCTGTAAAACTGTTGCCATAAGTAATAGGCAACGGTCGCATAGGCAGCCCTTGAAAACTATCCCCTATACTTTTAGGCAACAGTTTTCTTGGTTAAGACAACATTTTTTAACCGTTCCCATAAAGAAAAAATGTTGTAGTGTCAGTTACTATGAGTCTCACCAAGGACGGATCCATAAATCTAGCTAGGGGCAAAAAAATTAACAAAAATATTACATAAATATTAAATATGAATATATTTAATTCTTGACATAAATATTTGTCATCTAAAAAATATTACATTTATGTATAATTTAATAAAAGTATTACATAGATATGTTTATGTAATTATTTCTTGACTTAGATGACAAGAAAAATTTTACGAGTAAATAGTTAAATACATAAAATTAGTTCTTAAAGGATAAAACTTCAATCATATTAATTCTTAAATATATTCATATTCTAGACTAGATAACATCTCAGCGTTCCGATAATTTAAAATATATAGCCTATAACTTGCTATCCAATATAGGATCCTACTTTGTGCTATTTTGAATACTACGTATCACAATAATTTCATGATTCCAACGTTAATTAGCACATGTGAGGGGGAGGGAGGGTTGCCCACGTGTAGATCAGTCCATTGGCCTCACTATTCTCAAAGTACCTTAAATAATCATATCTTAGGCTTAACATTATCACATTAATGGTCTGTTTAGGAGAGAGGAAAGAAAATAGAGAAAAAAAAGTATTTGGTAAAGTGTGAAAAAACTGTATTAATAAATATGACAGACCAACAATAATATAACACATCATCAATTTTACACTTTAATCAATAAATTTTCTTTTCCCCAACTTTCTTACATACCAAACATACCATAAGGTTCCTAAGTGGTTACTAAACCATAGCTTAAAATTCTACGACTTATGCGAATTGGTAATCAGTTAACACTTTTGGGGTAATTGGTTAATGTTGGAATATTTTATTCTAATATCATAAATGTTGACATGTATCATTATTTAATTATATTAGTTATTTATCAATTAGGAGTCTTAATTGATACGTGATGAAAATAAGTATAAGACTAATTAGATTTCTAATTGGATAATTAATTAATTAATTGATATGGGCTCAATATGAGTGGATGTCAGTGATAGCCCATTAGAGGGATAATGAGGACCCTAATAGACTATCACACTATAAGTAGGCTATGGTCCTCAATATACCGGACTAATTGCAATACGCACACGTTTGCTCTCCTCTCCCTATCTGAAGAGAGCCTAAGGTATAAGGAGTCCTGGTTGAGAAAGAACCATAAAGCCGACGAGTAGCTGTTGTTCGTTATTTCACGAAGTCTCTTTTCAGGATCCGTTCTATGCTTCTTTGCTATGGATCCAGGTATTCCTCTAATCCTTAATAGATCAACATGTCGTAGATCCTAAAATTATCAAGATTATGACTTAGTTCTTGATTATATAAAAGCATGCTTGTATGTCTTTTGATTTCCGCAATAAAGTATTCATGATTAAAAGCTTGCCTTGTGGGTGTTTATAAGATTAATTCCAACAAGTGGTATCAGAGCACTCTTCATCGTTGGTTTATTAGGATAACGGTTTCTGATTTATGCCTTATTTTTTCTTGAATCTATCTTTTTCCCCAATTTTTTTTATGAACCCTTATTTTGTATTTGGGGACTTTTGGTTTTTCATTGCGACGGGATCGTGCTATCTTGTTGAAATTGATATGCGTGTACTGGGTCGAAAACTTATTGTTATGTTTGTGATAGATTTTTTTTCTTTCTTCACACATCAATATTTTTTCGATTTGAAACTTCGTTTTTTTTGTTCAACGAGATGTATGCCGAAAAGTTTTAGGGGCAAATAAAATACATATTTTATATGATATGAATTGGCAAATGCGGTTTGGAACATGATGCATTGTCGTTCATGTTTTATTTCAATATTATAATATTGGATCTTTTGATGGACTTGCTATTTATATTTTTGTTGTATGGTCTGCAACATAAAGCTTTGGTTTTGAAATTTGTGGCTAAATATTTAATAGTTTTGTCTTATTTGGTATTAACTCGTGAAGATATGTATGTGATATCCCATGAAGATTTCGGTGATATTTTTTTTTTTAAGATTTGGATTTGGTTTTTAATATTATGCGATATTTTTTATAATTTAAATTTGTGGTATATGGTTATGGCTCTAGTATTTCAGTTTTGTTTATTTATTTATTTTTAAATACTACCTGCGTGTCGTGATTTTAATTTATTTTAAATATGACCTGCGTGTCGTGACGTTCTCTTTATTTATTTTATTTTTAAATATTATAATTATCAAAATTTGACAAAGGGGGACAAACAACACCATATGAGGACACCACTCGGAGAGACTAGCTTTTGTGCTAAAGAATTGTAATAGTTTAGTTATTTGATTCTTTTGCATTTAGGAGACCATAACCGTACATACAGTTTTTTGGGTTTTCTTCGCTTATGTGTAAAAAATGTGTGAATTAAGACCCTCTCCCATTTTTTAAATAAAATTGTCTAGTATTTTTAATTGAGTTGATTGAAAAACATGTTGCCAAAGTAACCTCTGTTGCGTAGATTAATTCAATTAAATTTACAAAAGATGTATCGTGGAGTTATTCATGCGAGTTGTTGTCAGCCCAAAGGAAGTCGCAACTTGGCCGAATAATAACATGCTTGTGATGGTAAATGTGTGGTGATTATAAGGTTATTTATACATGTGAGCAATTGGGATGCCCAAAGGCAACAATTGTTTGACAGGACTTATCGCCAATGTTTAATCATTGCGTTGAGAGTACTGCTTGTAGTTAGTCTTTACAATCCAAAGATTGGGGACTAATGGTGCGCTTTGTATCTTGTTTGGGTCTTTTAATTTACAATTAAAGTTGTTTGTGCATGTCTAATAATTATTTATAATTTGACATGTCTACTAATGTTGATTGTATGTTTATTTGTTCTCTTATTTTAGTTGTTGTTGCTACCGCTCCCAATTTTTCTACTCAAATTAACCAAATCCCTATGCTGAATGGGATGAACTTCAAGTCCTGAAAGGAATCCATTGAGATCGTTCTCGAATGCATGGACTTGGACTAGGCACTGAGGGAGGAACAACCCATTCCCACACCGGAGAACTCCCATGAGCTCAAAATTGAGAAATGGGATCGGTCCAACCGAATGTGCCTCATGATCATCAAGAAATCAATTTCAAAAGTTTTTTGGGGCTCAATTGCTGAGAACGAGAATGCCAAGAAGTTACTGGGATCAATAGAGAAATCATTTGCTAAAAGTGATAAGGCTGAGATAAGTAGCCATTTGGCCAAACTCACCTCTATGAAGTATAATGGTAAAGGGAACATAAGGGAGTACATTATGGAGATGTCCAACCTTGCATCAAAACTCAAGGCACTAAAGATACAAATCCCTGATGATGTGCTTGTGCATTTGGTTTTGATCTCTCTCCCTGCACAATTTGGACAATTCATGGTGACATATAACACTCAGAAGGACAAATGGTCCGTCAACGAGCTTATGTCTCACTGTGTGCAAGAGGAAGAGAAACTGCAGAGAGGTAGGACTGAAAGTGCTCATTTGGCTTCGACTTCTCAGGACAAGAAGAGGAAGAAAAATAAGGATACTACAAAAGGTTCTTCTCACAAGAAGAAGCAGAAAAAGCAGGATAAGGGCTCAGCTTGTTTTTTCTGCAAGAAGGCAGGACACATGAAGAAGGATTGTCCTAAGTACACCGCATGGCATGCAAAGAAGGGTAAACTTCTCACTTTTGTTTGTTCTAAAGTTAATTTAGTTTTAGTACCTAAGGATACTTGGTGGGCAGATTCTGGTGCTACTACTCACATTAGTATGTTCATGCAGGGTTGCCTGTGGAGCCGACCGCCGAGTGATGCTGAAAGATTCATCTATGTAGGCAATGGCACTAAAGTTGTAGTAGAGGCTATAGGAACTTTTAGATTATTTTTAAAGACTGGTTTTCATTTGGATTTGATTGAGACATATGTTGCTCCGTCAATTAATCGAAATTTAATTTCAATTTCTATTTTGGACAAATCTGGTTATTCTTGTTCATTTAGAGATACTAAAGTTAGTCTCTCCTATTGTCCAAATATTATTGGTTACAGGACTTTAATTGATAATCTTTATATGCTTGATGTTGAGCGTTCCTATAACCAAATATTGCAAATAAGTTCACATGGTACGAAACGAAAATTAAATGAGAATTCCGCCACTTTATGGCATACGCGCTTAGGCCATATCTCTAAACAGAGAATTCAGAGGCTTGTGTCGGAGGATATTCTTGGACCCATAGATTTGTCTAACTTTCAAGTCTGCGTAGAGTGTATTAAGGATAAGCATACAAACAAAAGGAATTTAGGTGCCGAAAGAGCTAAGGACGTCTTAGAACTAATACATACAGATATTTGTGGTCCTTTCCCTACGGATTCTTAGATTGGGCAAATGTACTTTACTACGTTCATAGACGATTACTCAAGGTATGGTTCCCTATATTTACTCCATGAGAAGTCTCAGTCTCTAGATGTTTTCAAGTCTTTCAAAGCTGAAGTTGAACTTCAACTAGGAAAGAAAATTAAAGCTGTCAGATCAGACCGTGGTGGTGAATACTATGGTAGATATGAAGGATCAGGTGAGCAACATCCAGGGCCCTTCGCTCTTTTCCTCAATGAGTGTGGAACCGTTCCGCAATACACAATGCCAGGCAAACCCAGCATGAATGGAGTTACAGAGCGACGAAACCGGACTCTTAAAGATATGGTGAGGAGTATGATTAGTCATTCTTCATTACCAAAGTCAGTTTGGGGAGAAGCATTAAAAACTGCAGTTTATATCCTCAACAGAGTACTAAGCAAAGTAGTCGCTAAGACCCCTTATGAGCTATGGACTGGGAAAAAGCCCAGCATTAGGCACATGCACATTTGGGGGTGTCCAGTCGAAGCAAGGCCTTACAGGCCGCATAAAGGTAAGTTGGACTCTAAGACAATTAGTTGTTATTTTGTTGGGTACGTAGAACGCTCTCGCGGGTATAAGTTTTACAACCCTACTACAATAACATTTTTTGAAACGGGAAATGCAATATTTCTTGAGGAAGTTGAGTTTGGAGGGGAAGGAAACATAAGGAGTGTTGCTTTTGATGAAGAAACTGTTATTGACAATGGTCAAGTCTTAGTACCTATCATTGTTTAAGCAACAAATCCAGAAATAAATGAGGATGTTATTCCTAACATTGCTCAAGAAGAAGAAAGCACTGAGTTTCCTCCTCAAGCACCACCAGAAGTTCCAACTCAACAACCTCAAGAGGTGCCGTTAAGGAGATCCACTAGAGAGAGGAGAAGTGCAATTTCAAATGATTATGTTGTATTTCTTCAAGAATTTGAGGAAGGTATCGGTTTGACTGAGGAAGATCCAATTAACTTTAGTCAAGCTATGAAAAGTTCTAACTCTCTTAAGTGGATTGATGCCATGAAGGATGAGATGAAATCAATGGCTGACAATGACGTTTAGGATCTTTTCAAGTTGCCTGAAGGTATGAAACCCATTGGTTACAAATGGATATTTAAAACCAAGAGGGATTCGATGGGTAACATTGAAAGATATAAGACTCGTCTTATCGCCAAAGTCTTCACTCAAAAGGAAGGCATTGATTATAAAGAAACTTTCTCTCCAGTTTCTTCGAAAGACTCTCTCAGGATTATTATGGCACTGGTCGCTCATTTTGACTTAGAGCTGCATCAGATGGATGTAAAGACCGCGTTTCTAAATGGCAACATTGATGAAACAATTTATATGGTGCAACCAGAAAACTTTGTTTCAGGCGATCCAAAGTCTATGGTATACAAACTTAAGAAATCCATTTATGGCCTTAAACAAGCTTCCCGTCAGTGGTATTACAAATTTCATTAAGTTATTACCTCTTATGGTTTTGAGACTAATGCAGTTGATGATTGCGTATACCAAAAGTTCAGTGGGAGTAAATTTATCTTTCTGGTGTTATATGTCGATGATATCCTATTAGCAAGCAATGATATAGGCTTATTGCATGAAACCAAGAGATTTCTCGCGAAGAATTTCGAGATGAAAGATCTTGGGGACGCCTCCTTTGTCTTAGGAATCCAAATACTTAGAGATCGCTCTCGAGATATCTTGGGATTGTCACAAAGGAGCTATATCAATACAGTTTTGGATAGATTCTTCATGAAAGATAGTAAACCAGGAGATACACCCGTGACTAAAGGAGATAAGTTCAGTCTCAAACAGTGCCCCATTACAGATCTTGATAAGGTAGAGATGCAAAAAGTTCCTTATGCTTCGGCTGTGGGAAGCCTTATGTACGCTCAAGTTTGTACTCGTCCCGACATAGCAATTATAGTGGGGATCCTTGGTAGATATTTGAGTAATCCTGGTATGCAGCAACTGGACAATGGTAAAGCGCGTGATGAGCTACCTGAAGAGAACAAGAAACTACATGCTTACCTATCGGAAGTCAGATAACTTAGAGATCATTGGGTATTCTGACTCTGATTTTGCGGGATGCCCAAATAGCAGACGTTTGGTTACATCTTCCTTTTGGTTGGAGGAGCTATTTCCTGGAAGTCTGCCAAACAGACTTTAGTGGCTCCTTCAACCATGGCAACGAAGTTTGTGGCCTGCTTTGAGGCATCAAATCTTGCGTTGTGGCTGCGAAACTTTGTCACAGGCCTACGCATCATTGGGAGTATCCATAGGCCATTGAAGATTTATTGTGACAATAGTGCAACTGTCCTATACTCTAACAACAATATGAGTTCTACAAAGTCGAAGTTCATCGACATCAAGTATCTTGCTGTGAAAGAAAGAGTTTAGGAGAAACAGATTTCTATAGAATATATAGGGACGAACTTTATGCTAGCAGACCCACTAACTAAAGGATTGACACCTAAGATTTACCATGAGCACGTTGCTCGCATGGGTGTGGTTTTAAGATTGCCTTAGATTAATGGGAGTCTTTCCTTATTTCCCTTTATGTTCTATGCTTTTGGTATTGATACAGACTTTTTACAGAAATAAAGTTTTTAGTTTATTATTAAACCTGTTTGTATCATATTATGTGCAAAATTAATTTTGCACTTAAGGAACTTCAGTTTGATCTCACTAAGGACTTAAGTTGGACCAGTTGGAAATAGACATGACTTGAGATCACATGAAATTTCCATGTCACTCATCCATATTGATCTATGTCATCGAGTATATTGTTGTGATGGTCATCGGGGTATAGTCACAATTGACGTTAGTGACAACAACCGCGGTAGTCTCATTATTGATGTATGAGGTGGACCAGATTGTAAAGGGAAAGTCTAAAGATAAATAACATTCGGATGCTGGCCTAAAGAATTCTGATATAATTATCATGGTATATTGCCCAAGTGGGAGATTATTGGAATATTTTATTCCAATATCATAAATGTGGGCATATATCATTATTTAATTATATTAGCTATTTATCAATTAGGAGTCTTAATTGATACGTGATCAAAATAAGTATAAGGCTAATTAGATTTTTGATTAGATAATTAATTAATTAATTGATATGAGCTCAGTATGAGTGGATGTCAGTGATAGCCCATTAGAGGGATAATGGGAACCCTAATGGACTATCACACTATAAATAGGCTATGGTCCCCAATATACCGGACTAATTGCAATACGCACACGCTTGCTCTCCTCTCCCCATCTGAAGAGAGCCTAAGGCATAAGGAGTCCCGGTTGAGGAAGAACCATAAAGTCGACAAGTAACTGTTGCTCATTATTACTCACGAAGTCTCTTTTCAAGATTCGTTTTGTGCTTCTTTGCTATGGATCCAGGTATTCCTCTAATCCTTAATAGATCAACATGTCGTAGATCCTAAGGTTATCAAGATTATGGCTTAGTTCTTGATTATATAAAAGCATGCTTGCATGTCTTTTGATTTCTGCAATAAAGTATTCATGATTAAAAACATGTCTTGTGGGTGTTTATAAGATTAATTCCAACATTTAATACTAACGTAATTGGTTATAAGGTCAAACTTAGGCTAGTTTCAGGTTTTTTGACCATCCAACTGTTTAAGCTATCCATTCTGTAGGTTTAGATCATAACTTGGAGGTTCTAATTGTCCATAATATCACTTCAGTAGCCATCTTAATTATCTTAATCAGGTTGAACTTTAAAATCATCATTTCCAACTCTGGATAGGGTTCAATTGATTACCTATTACTAGTTAATTGGTTACCACAAACAGATTTTATATTCTGGCTTTTCTAAGACTTCTAATCGATTACCCTATAGGTTGTAATCGGTTTCCACGATCAAAACAACAAGAATGGCATAAATGAAATTGAATTCATCCAAATCAGTTCCTAATGGTTTCCTAACCTCCAATTACATTTTTCTAACCTAGAATACATCACATCATGATTTGTACAATTTTCAAAATGCAAAATCATTAATCAAACACATACAAATTAGGGAAACAAGCTCCTTCATCATAAATATTAACAATTCATGAATTTTGGTTGTGCTCTACACAACCAGCCATTTACATAAATCAAATCATTCAGTTAGCACTTTCAATAACAGAATTAATAATCTGTTATGCCTTGTTCCTACAAGGGCTCCATCCAATTAACAATAAACACAAATGGGACTATGGGAAATCCTCTCTGAATACCTACATGTTAGAGATCACTCTCCCCATACCTAGATTAAGGTTGCAAAAACAACAAGGGAAGAATAGGGGTTCACAGGTTCTATTGCTTCAAAGTTCTTTAATGGCAGAAAACGCAAAAACACAAAAGAAGGGATTTTTAGGGTATCAATGATCTAAGAACGAAAAAGGATTAAATCATGAGAATTGTTACCTTGATTTGTCTCTGAAAAGGATCAGGGATGTATTGGATATCTGAGGAGAAAAACCTTCCTTTGGAGGAACTCTTCTCTTTTGGAAAAGTGAGATAGGAGATTTTAATTTCGAATTTCAGTTGAGAGCAATCAGCTACAACGATTGATTAGTACCCTCAGTCACGTTTTTATAGGTTATGGAAGTAGATTAGGTCATGGAGTTTGAATTTAAGAAGGATTTGTAGATTTTGAGAAGATTTAAATCTGATAGATGATATTTGAATCAAAATTATGTTTTTTAGATTTTTCGATCAGTTAACCAATTACCACGAGGCATTAACCGATTAACACGATTTAAAAGGCCTTATTTGATTAAGCCAGTAGTTGTAATCGGTTAACTTATGTAGAGACGTATATAAACAAGTTTGTTAAGAATCTGACTACCCACCGCATTCTAATTCAACGACGATGATTCTAAAAATAACTCTAAGCACATAAGATTATAGATACAAAACACATGGTGTTACACTGGTCCCCATAACAAGCTCATTACACTGGTTCCCACAAACAGAGTCATTAGACTAGTTCCCACAATAGGTTAATTAGGAGTTGGCCCCAAAAACAGGTCGTTAAGGAGTTGGGTTTCTATTATTAACAATAGAGACACCCACAAATGACTCTATAGAGTCGGGCCTCTTAACATAGCTCTGTTTTCGCATTTCAAACACACAAATTATTTAACATAGTCATAAGCAATAAGCTACACATAACCGTACGAGTAACTTAATAAAATCAAGATCACATTCAACAAGGTGGCATGAAAACGTATTATCATTATCCATATAATCGAATCATCATTTACTAGTCATTTCCTAAGCTATAAGATCTACGTCTAAGTTAATTTACATTAGATCAATCACCTAAGTCCATCACTAACATTTAATTATCATAAAAGTCCATATATGGGGTTTAATAA
This sequence comes from Calophaca sinica, assembly GCA_037113605.1. Classification (NCBI taxonomy): domain Eukaryota; kingdom Viridiplantae; phylum Streptophyta; class Magnoliopsida; order Fabales; family Fabaceae; genus Calophaca; species Calophaca sinica. Next base: position 92,091,385 of record CM073730.1, read on the forward strand.
GTAAAACTAATCTATTAACCCATCATTTAAGTCAAAACTTAGCATCTAAAGTTTTCTAGTCGCGTGTAATCGGTTACACTCATCATTGTAATCGGTTAACATCATAACTTAAGCGAATTCTACATTCTGAACCATGTAATCATTACACTCCCTGGGGTAATTGATTACCTCACTTGTGTAATCACTTACCTTCAAACATGTAATCAATTACCTAAGCCTTGTAGTCGATTAACTACATTCTTGTATTCAATTAGCTATCGTCAAAAAGCAGAAAATAATGTAAAAGAGAGGTTTCTTCTAAGATTAGTCCCTACTTGGTTCTAATCCATCAAAATTTGTCCCAATGTATTTGCTAACCTAGAAACAAGCACAAGACGTGGTATTAAGAGAGAATCATGTGATCAACATAATTATTCGATCACAACAACAATTACAACAACATCCTTGCTCATCATCAATCAATGCATCTCAAAAGCTAAGGGTCATTACTCCTACAATATACCCATAATGTAAGTAAATCAAAATTTGAAGAACCCTAATGTAACACCCTGTTTCTGGAGCGCTACTAAACTAATATTCTTATCAAAAGCTGACATATTTTTGAAAGGTAAAATACTCTGCTAGCAGGGTTTTCAAAAATGTGGATATATTTTTTTTTCCTACAAAAACTTCTTGTAAAAGAACGGTCAGAGTATCACAACGATTCCAGAAACATGATGGTAAATAAACAAACAAATAAATAAAGACATCAAATAAAACCACAAGAAACCAACTCCTAATTTATTCAAGTATTACACATATAATACTCCAAGTTTTTCAACTAAATTGCATTCATTACAATATTGAAATGAACTACAACTATCCTATAGCTGGTCGACACGCTACAACCCTTACTAGTCCTTTAGTAAGTTGCGACAAAAACACAAGTAGGAAGCCGGACGACTATCCCCAGCTATTCTTCTCCGCAGTCCCAAATTCCTCCGCTTGCTTCGCCATCTGGGTTACATTCATTAATTGAAAGAACCATTGGCAAGGGTCAACTTTTTAAAAATAAAGAGATAGATACAAGTACGACAACATATTTGGCAACAAGGCATATAACAACGCAACCTAAAACAGGAAATAGCAATGATGCACCAATGCCCCGAAATGCGACCACTTGACACCAACTACGACTTTCTGGAAATAACGCCGAACAAGCTGCTGAATTCCAGCCATTAGCCTTGGGCTCCATGATCACCCTAGGATATTCAGGTCAAGTTCCTTGACGCTATGACATCTAGCTAAGCTGCCGAAGAACCAACCAGAGCTTTTTAGGGGATCCTAGTACCCTAGGTTAATCGGATCAAAGCTAAAAAACGTCACGACTATATCTCCACGACCTGACGTCTAGCGAATCCATCGAATTATCGGCTCAAAGCTCAAAAACGTCCCGACAATATCTCCACAACCTGATGCCTAGCGAATCCACCGAATTACTGGCTCAAAGCTCAAAAACGTCCCGATTCGACAACGACACGACACAACAATGCTTCCACAACCCTAAAGAATAAAACAACTCATATGATCATTCAAATAAGCATAATTAAATTGATATTCAACCGCATATCGAATAAGTATTCACGCAAGTTCAATAGTGCAATTCAGTTCAACAGTATAAGCAATCAACGCAATCAAATCACATCTCATCAAGCAACGACATCGACAACTTAGTTCATCCCTCTGCAACTCAGTGGAGTTAGCAAAAAGGTAATCATACAAGTGTGGGGGGTTGGGGACAGCTGCTAACCACTTGCAGATAAGCCCACTAAATAATCAGTATAGATGTCAGACAATAAAAACGAAGGGGTACGAGACCCTCACTTCGAACCGTGGGGTTCTCAGACTTCTTCGCTTTAAGAATTAAAATTAAATCCTATGCAATATCTAAAGTTTCTCTTACTCGCGCTACACTATATAAAATATATAATGTGAAGCACCCTTACCGAAGGTAACCAAGTCACGTGTCGCAGCACGTCCCGAACTCACGCCGCAAGAACTCGGATTCTCAAGTCCTAACACACAGAACAAACTTAGCACAACCTTAGGGACTTAGTTTTAACTCCTTAGGCTCTCACAACCTAAGACCCTCTTACTAACCAAATCACTTACACTAAGATACACAATTTGAAGTACATGTTTTTAAAAGAATTACAAACACTTGGAAAGCTAACAACAATTAAAAGAATAAAGTTTTAAAGACTAAGAATCCTTTTGAAAGAATACTCTAAGTTGGAAAAACAAAGTTTTTAAATACTAAGCTTGCCTTCTTCAAAACATGAGACATAATTCAATGCTAAATTTAATACTTTCCACCGCGACTTGAAATAAGACTCCACTTTGGCCATTGGATCACAAGGAATCCCTTGCCTTAGGTGTTTCAGCGTCTTTGAAAATCAAATACTTCTAATTCAATTAAACTACTATCCAAAACATACACAATGATTCTTAACCACATCAATTATAGCTAATATAAATCAAAGGTACCAAAATCATTTTCTAAGAGGCTTAAATCAAGGCTCCACTTGGTTTCTAGGACCTCAAAGAGTCTATTTCACCTTATGTGTTTCATAGTGTAAAAATCAAAACAACTCTCAAATTTTTAATCCAATCACTTTCTAAAATTTTTCCAAAGCTCACACAATCCTTAAACATACTAAATACAACTATTATAAATCAAAGCTTATCAAAACCATGCCTCCAAAGCTCTAAGGAGCTCGCGGCCATACCTCCCCTTTTTCAAAAAAAAAACTCTACTCAATTCAACAACACCATTCAATCAATTTATTTCCTTCACAAAACAACAATTTGCTTACCAAAACAAACATTAATCAAGTCTAAGAACAATCTACAACTTCACTAAAAATCAAGAGTTTCATCAAAATCTTTTAGAACTTTGTTTTTAATCAAAACTAACAACTACAATTACAACAACTATCACTAATAATCAATAACCCTTAACTAATTTAGTGATTCACAAGGAAAATCACACAACCCTCTAATCCTCTAGGTCTTGTACCCTAGGGTTCCATAATATTGGGGGTTTACATGTTCCTTTCTTCCTTGATCATGATCAAACATAACAATCACCAAATAATCAAAGAATGAAGCAAAAGAACTACCTCCTCCATCTATGTGAAGCTCACGGTCTTGAGGGCTAAAATGGAGGGGGGAAATTTGGCTCTCATACTTGCTTAAATGAGGGAATAGGTGATGGTAAGAAGAAGAAGGAACTAGGAGCAAAGAAGGTTAAGAAATGGAGGTGAAATCAAGCCAAAGGAGATGCTGGAGGTGATCACCATTGAAGCACCTTAGAGCTTCTCTCTCAAGACCAAGAAAGAAGGTGGAAATGTAGAGTAAAATGAGGGGAGGCTACGACTGGAAAATGAAGGAGGCGGGAGATTAAATCTTGGCTTATTCTTTCTTCATCATACATGAGTAATTTTGGAGAGAAGAAAAATAAATGGAGAAGTAGAAGGGGAAAGGCTCACAGCCTGACAAAGGGGAAATAAGGGGAGGAAAAATAAAATGGGTGAGAGAGGGAGGGAGTTACCCTGCAGGGAGGTAAAAAAAAAAAGGGTCTTGCTTCTCTTTATTCCCATCTCACCAATACTTAAGTACTTCAAAAAAATATTAGAGGAAACGAATGTGAAGGAGTGAAAAAGAAAGGACTCACGTTGGACCAATGTTTTAAAAACCGAACCGGACATCGAACCGGTGAGACTTCCGGGTCATGGTTTAACCGCTTTTAACCGCTCGAACTGGGACAAAACCGCGGTTGAACCGCCAAAAAACCGGACCGTAAATAAGGTCGGTTCAAGGTTCAACCGGTTGAACCGTCCGGTTCGGTTCGGTTTTTAAAACACTGCGCTGGACACAAGAAAAAGGAGAAGAAAAAAATAAATTTTATTAAGAGATAAAATGCTTGGTTAAAAATGCTTAAGAAAAAGGCTCTCCTAATTAACCATCACAACAAGGACACCTAGCACTAAAGCAAGATGTTAATCCCATCAACAAGTCTAACCCATCTAATCTCTCATCTCTCATGATTATCTTCTAATCTCTCACCGCGAAATAAAATATTATCATAAATAATAAAAACAATTAAATACACTCAAACACCATCAAAATAAGTTATATTTCGATTTTCATCGAAATCGAAATTTATTTTAAATTTTAATGCGGGTAAAATTTACCCGGCGATTCATTATGCGACGAAACTTTGTTAGAGTATTTCGACGATATTCGAACTATGAATTAATATAAAATATTAACTCCTAAATTTAGTTTCATCTTGATTTAATTCAATCAATTTCTTAGTCAACAAAAATATGCGTAAACGCGTCACACAGAAAACTTATATAATGTGTAAATTGATGAATTCACATTAAAGCAGCATACGTCTATTAATTTGATTTGACATCATGAATAATTATTTATAGTAAATAAATTACTCAAAATAAGTCAAAATAATTCCTCGTACTCTCGATAAATCATCGAGGTGATCAATCTCTTTGACTTATCTTCAAGTATTCAGGATTTTTTCGCTAAAATCACTTTTCTTAAAAATTGGGATGTTACACCTAACTACCTTAACCCTCTCTCACACCCCCATATAGAATGATCACTATTTCCCTCATACAGGGAATCACAGCGCAACACATCAAGAAAGAGAAGAAAAATGGTGATTTCACTACTGCTCCAATGCCTTCTAGGTTTGCTCCTAGAATCAGAATTAGAGCATAACATGAATTGAGATGATGACTTATGTTCTAAATAGGGTTTCTATTTGAAAGAGATAGTAAAGATTTGATTTTTAGGGTTATAATTTAAGGGTGAATGAATTAAATCCCTATGATCATATAAATAGACCCTCCAAGTGATAATGGTTAAGATTTTGTCATTAAAGAAGGATTCTATCTGACTGAGGGTGATTTGAATTCAAAAACAAAAGGATAAGATCAGATTTTGCATTTTTTACTGAAATCCCACGTGTAATTGGTTACCACTGGGCCCTGTAATCGATTACGATGCGATACTTCGATACTACTTCATTGTTTTGTCATAACTTGAGCTACATGTGTCTGATTGAGGCGTTCTTAGGAGCGTGGAAAAATGTGATTGAATGTTCCAACGTGGTGAAAGATGTGATTGAATGTTCCTCTGTTGTTCCACAGTTTACAGTTGGGTTGTGTTGCTTCCGGAAAAATGTCTCTAAAGCTATAGGCATCTGATCATGGTTAAACCAAAACAAAATGAAAGCTAATAGTCAAGGCTACAACTTTCACGCAGATACCTCAATCTGATTTAGTTTTTAAAGGGATCGAAATAGAAGAAGATGATGACGAAATGATATTAGACGCGGGAATTGGGTAGCTTCTAAACAAATATTTATGCAACAAATGCCCATAGAGTCTATTAACGTCTAAAGAACTCAGCCACAGACATATAACAACTACTAGATTTAACAAACCATAGAAGACACAATCACAAAATTTGGGGTGTTACACATTGCTCTCACTGATGCAATCAAGGAAGCTATTTGACTGAAAGGTTTTGTAAATGAGCTAGAAGGAAATGCTACTCATGTGACTGTATGGAGCGATAGTCAGCGTTGCCATTTATCTCTCTAAGAATCAAGTGTTCCTTAAGAGGAGAAAGCACATTGATAAAAGGCTGTGTTTTATTCGGGACATCATTGCTCAATGCATGATATCAGTGAAGTAGATTGCAAGTGAAAATAATTCAGCCGACATGTTAAATAAAGTGGTTCCAAGAGCCAAATTTGTTTATTGCTTAAATTTGGTAAACGTTGGAACCCGTGATAAGTGACTCTCTTCTTGAGACTAAAGGCGTTCCTAACTATGTTCCTTGATTTAAAGATCCAAGGTGGAGAATTGTGATGCTTAGTGGATCATCAATTGTTAGGTAGTTAGTTTATGCCTTATCTAAAGCTATGTGATATTTTGTTCGTATCCTTTCAGTTTAGTTAGTTACTCAAGTGTTTATTTATAACTGAGTTGGGAAGGGTTAGTGTGCAGTATATATAAGCCATGGCTTGGTGTTGTTATACAATCCAAAGTGACTAGTGATCAGTTTTGTGAGTGCAAGTGAGGGAGAAAAGAATTCTCAAACTGTAGATTCTTGTACTGTTTCATTGATCATAGTGGAAAATTAAAACTCAATGTGGTCGTAGGAGGATTTGCTCCGAACAACAATAATTCTTGTGTCAATTTTCTTTCTTTAATTGTTTTCCTATTTTGCCCGACTCATCCTGTTGTCATATGTAATGCCCATACTCCAATAATAATTGAAAGTAAGACAATAACATTAAAGTATATGAGTTACTACAAATTTAAAACTTGTTAATAAAATTACAAGTCCAAACTTTGACCACAGTAACAAATCTAGAAATTAGATTACAACTTTTCCAAATTGTTCATACTTGGAATTCAAAATACAACTCAGACCTTCCAAAATCAAAAGATAAAGGAGTGCCTATAATTCCAAAATAAACCCTAAGCTAGGAGTATCAGGCCATTAGCAACGCCTAATCATCCTTCGGATCATGCTTATTTGAAAAACAATAAGAAAGGGGTGAGATAAAATCTCAGTGAGTCCTTCATGGACCCCGCACCAACACTAATCCCAAATACAGTACAATACATTTATAACAATAATAACTAATAAAACATAAGATTATCTCTATCCTAAGGACTAATCCTATTCTAATCTTAATCACAAACAACACAAATGCAATCCTGGATGTAACCTCTTAGGGGCCAATACTAATTGAGCCGGATCCACACTGCCATGTCTTATCGATCACCAAACCGACGCACCTGCCGCTGGGTCTTATCGTTCACTGAACCGACAAACACCAAAATATTCTATTCTATATGATCTAGCTAAAAATGATGAATTCCATTGAAGTATAGAATTGACTTCCTAAGGAATCCATGCCGTTGGGTCTTATCGATCACCGGACCGACGAGTCTGTTGCCGGGTCTTATTGTTCACCGGACCGACAACCATCATACCATAAACATACTGACAATCATCCATGTCTTCAAAACATTGCACTAGGTTGAATATGAAAATGAGAGGATGTTTGAAATCATAAGTGTCGTTGATTGAGAATGCTCATTGTTGGGTTCAAAATTGTGTAAAAAGTGTTTATGGAAAACCCTAGGAGGTAGCCTTTATATGGGATCCAAACTGGTTTACAAAAATTAAGATTATGGAGAAAAAAAAGGGTGTGAATGGATTTACAGGTGTGGGAATCGATTCACAACTTCAAAATTCGATTCACAGAACCACTAGGATGGTCGGGCGCCTCTTGTGAATCGATTCATGGTTGTATGAATCGATTCATGTAGCGTAAATTGCAGAAAAACCAGATTTTTACAGCAAAAAATATGTTCCAACACCAACAACAAAATCAATTCACAACTAACATTTCCAATCATTCAAAAACCAAAACCAACATATTTAACAACCCAATAACAACAATGCAACATCATAAACAATATGAAATCATAACCAAAATGTTGAGAAATTCATAGTCAAACTTTGAATAAAACATATGTTCACACATACCCCAAACCCATCTCAGATATCCATAACCTCAAATTTGAAAGTCATGAAGAACACAAATATGAGGGGGAAGGGGAACCCTAAAGGCGGGTCTTATGGGTTCCCAACCACTAAGTAAGAAGAACTCACAAAATGCTCAAGAGAATGAGCTAGGCTGCTTAAGTAACTTGATCCTCTCCTCTTCCTCTTCCTCTTCTCCAATTCGTGTCGCCCCTTTTTCTACAATTTAGGGTTCTTCAAATCTTCACCACGATGACATAATCTCAGCCCCAAGGTCCTTCTCAAGGCAAGGATTGAGGAAAGCACTCACAAATTTCACTCTAATCTCTCATAAAATCACTAAACCCTAACCCCTTTTTTCCCCTTTTCTTCTTCCCTTTGTGGCTGCAGCAAATCGAGAGAGAGAATGAGAAAACGAGAGAGAGAGAGAGGGCGTGAGAGTGAGAGGAAAAGAGAGAAAGAAAATGAGTTTTACGAATTGGGACCATTTTGCCCTTATTCATCTTAGGCAAAATACCAAAAAGTCCTTCATTTTACTCAAATTTTCAAAAAGCCATTTCTATTCACACCCCTAATATTTATAAATACTCCCCTAATTTAATTACTCAACAATCAATTTAGAGTCTAACAAAGCCTAAATTAATTTAGCTAAATAATTAAATTAGGCGAGGTGTTACATCATACAACAAAATGCAACTATTGTTGTCTTCATAGCTAGATTTTGCATTCTCGTATCCAATCGAATTCAAAGTGTTGCCATTGTGTTCACCATGTTCACCTGATTCTTGCTAACTTGTAGCATAGCGAATTTCGAGTGCTTTAATAGTGTCATCATTGCCTAGCTCTAATTTTTGTATCCAAGCGATTCATTGCACACTACAAGAATAAAGGCAAACTGTAGCGGTTGTAATGGCAAACTACCGCTAAATGCTTCTCACGGCGGTTCCTAAACCGTCGTAGATAACACTGTCGGGAGGGGATTCTGCAGTAGTTTTGGCAACCGCTGGAATAACCACCGCAATTTTCTCGAGCAATTAGCGGTGGTTTTAAACTGCTTCAAAATGTTAATTTAAACGTTACCTTTAGTGGCGGTTTGAACCGCCGCAATTCACCACATTTTTAAAAATATATATATATATATTCATCTGACGTCATTTAAGCTTAATGAAATGCCAAATTATTAAATTTTTTGGGACATCTAAAAAATATGAAAAACAATAAAAAGAAAACTCTTATTCCTTTCAATATTTAACAGTACAAGAAAAATCCTTTCGAGTGTAAATTTATGATTAATACAAATATACAAAATATAACAAGTTTACTGTTACATTGTAAGTCCATAAATTTTAAATAAAGAGCTAAATAGAAGATGACAATCCATGATCTCAGGTCCTTGTAGGATGCTCCTAAAAGCTAAGAAGCTTGAGTTTCCATTAGACGACCCAGGTTGGTGCATCTGGCCTGCTCTCTAAAAGACAACCGACAATAAATACAAGAGCAATGAATGATAAATACACATAAAAGCACAAAATCACATTAGCACATAAAGCACATAATCAATAAATAATGATAGTAACTGCACTAAGATTCAAAGAAATAATATATGAGTACCTAAAGGATAAATAGCACATGTAAAAGAATATTGGTTGACATAAAATGCTAGGGAGCTCTAATCTACCACACATTCTAAATGAATTTTACACATGTAAATACTCTGTATGTGTGTAGTAAATAGTAATTGTATGCCAGCTAGCTGCATAAATTGAAATGGGAGATCCTTGAACTTACACTAAGATATGCGACAACAAAACAACAAGGCAAAAGAATCACCTAAAGTAAGGGCAGAACCTTAGACATGGAAATTAGATCCTTGAATTTCACATACACACATATGGACATATTATTTCATTAATTTATAACCTGAGAAAAGTGAAGGAAAAAAACAGACAGGTTCGTAGGACATAAAAGAACACAACTATTTTGTGCCACTGATTTGACAGATGGTCTTATAGATCAATTTCACATAACATATTTTTTTTTTGTGTGTGAAGATGAGACGCTGGCCTTTTAAAAAAATTGCATTTGAGCCAATAGTGGGATACAAATATCGAAAGCATTTTGTATATACAAAAATATATAAGCTATAAAGCACAATCAAATTTGTTGGACCCATAACTAAAATTGGATTTCTAAACAATTCTAATTTCATATATTAAAACATGGAAAGAAGAGGAAAAAAAAAGCTTCTCAGCAAGTATAAATAGAACACACACAGGTGCATAATTAGTTTGACATGCTATTCTTCCATGTTCTGTCACTTCAATTTACTACTTATTCTTTAATGTGAATTTATGGATGAAACTAAGCTCATGGGGTATCCATCCACTGAAATTATTGTTTGCAACATTTCTGGAAAATTATAAAGCAAGATAAGAGTCTGACATGCAGACAATTCAAGACCCAAAGGGAGAAGAACATACAAAGTATCCAAAGGCAAACCAACAAGAACAGCAAGGGGGCCAGTCAACTGGCTCTTCTACAAGAAGCTACAAAAGAAGTTTTGACAAGCATTAAATTGCCATTTACTGAAAATTGCTATCAGTTCAGCAAATAAAATGTCATTGAGCATACAGAGAAGAAATATTCGACAGTGAACCAAATGAAGGAGGAAGATCCCCAGAGAAGTTATTAAATGATAGATCCCTGCATCATTGAAAATGAAGGCAAACATTCATCAATTTGGAATGAACTCCTTTTCAAGAACTTAAAATAGAGTTTTTGAGATAGAACGCAACGTAAATTCAATTGTGTGGACACTTGAGAGAGCTACAAGATCTTTTCGGTCTAGCTTATGAAACTGGAATAAAATGAAGCTTCGCTACTCAACATAGCCACATAAGAACTTCAATAAAGTTGTTGCTGGCAGATGACCAAATAACTTCCCCATAAAATCTCTTGTTTGTAATCACAGAAGCAAACGATGAAATTTGAAAACTAGCTGCCATGACAAAAAATTAATAGCTTCTTTAGAATTATGAGGAAGGCTCATTCATAAAGACATAGTGCAAAACTAATTTGAGCTCAGAAACTGAAGATTTGAAACAGCAACAGAAACTAAAACTGATTCTCTGCTGAAGATTTGATGTTTCCATTAGCCATGCACACAATCACTCAAATACTAAACCAATATCTTTCCCTCTATGCTTTCCAATATGGCTATAAGAATCTACAATAGACTACAGATTTGCTCTAAATTTTCATATGAAAACATACTTAATGGGGATGTATTTATCAATTCAATCTGATATATGCTTTATATTTGAGGATGAAATGTAAACAATATAATTATATATACAGATGGATAAGGTATCTATAATTGGAGATGCAGTATCATATGTGCATGATCTGCAAGCAAAAGCATAGAAGTTGAAGGCTTTGGTGGCAGGACTTGAAGCATCCATATAAGTGTCCCAATATTATCAAGGATCAATTAACAACCCTATCAATGTTCTTAAGGACAAAATACCAGTTGGGAAATACTTAAGGGCAAAATGCTAAACGCTAAAAACTAATGAAACAGAGATAATCGAGATAAACTTAATGCTAATTACTTTGCATTTGTTATTTCAAAAATTACATGAAACAGGTTTCATCACAGCTAGGTAAGTATGAAACCAAATGATCAGCACCCATTGATGCAAGCCATAATAATGGGAGAAGTGATAAAGAAATCATAGAAAAAGGTATAAAAAAAGAAAGAAAAAGGGGAAAAAACAAATTAAAAATCAAGTAATATCAAATACCAAAAATCAGTTACAGAAAAAACTGACATTGAGAAAGCTTACCTTGAACTTCCATGGAAACACTGCAAGTAATCCGACGAGGCTGAGATGGAAATCTGGCTTCTTAAGGTTGCAAGGGTTTAGGGTTCGTTTATGAAATGCAAAACAAAACGAATCCTGAGAAACAAAATGAACAAAACAAAACCAACAAAATGATCAGAAGTTAGTAAGTGAGCAATAATCCCAACCACATATTTTAGATCCAATAATCCACGATAATCCACCATACATTGCCTCTGATTAGCCGAATTGAAGTGAGAAAATACCAGTTGTGGGTGAGACGGGGAAGCACGGAGGAGGCAGGCCGTTTAGAGTTGCAATGGACGACAGTTGCTTCGACTCCTCACGGTGGGTGATGGAGCAAGACGAACGATTGGGAGAGAGGCATGATTGTCAAACGAGGCGATTGATCAAAGCGGTGGTTCCCTTTCACGGCGCTATGATGGCGACGGATGATGGGGGGAAATCTGAGAACGATGGAGCTTGAGGGAAACTCATGGAAAGATGAACATGGATTCGATGGGGAAAGGTCTTAGGGTTCAATGGAAAGCATGGATTCGATGAGCGACGACGACGAGTGGTTTCTAAAGACGGAGGGGTTACGAATATGTGAACGAGGGTTTCTAAAGAGGGAGGGGGAGTAGCCATCTCTTTTTATAAGATAACCGACGCAGATAGCACTGTAACCGCCGCAGATAGCAATTAAACGATAGCGGTTAGTGTAACCACTGCCTCAACCGCCGCCAGTATTCATGTTGAGGGCGGTTTTAGTGTATCCGCCGCGGTTTAGCCGGTTGCTTTGTTCCTTGTAGTGGCATAACAACTGGTATCTAGAGCCTTCATGGGGAGCATTCTTCTGCGATGGATAATACCAAAATTCGATATTGACAAGTTTATGGGTGACAACGATTTCAGTCTTTGGAAGATCAAGATGAAAACACCTTTTGTTCATTAAGGACAATAGACTAGTAGGTGGACTTAAGGGATGTTTGTCTTCATGATGATCACTGCCAGCATAATGGTAAAAAGTAACATTACAGAGGCCCGATTATTCTCTTCTAATAAAGTCAGTTTATCTTTGAAGTACAAAAAAATGTATTTATTTATGAATTTCTCTGACGGGTTTATTTATGAAATTTTAGTTTTTCAACATCACTGTGTGTTTTAAAGTAAACTAAAAATGAATTATTCGCATTTATTGTGTAGTTCAAAGACATATTCATTTTCAGGTAGGGTTGCTTTGGTTGCTCCTAAAATAATTTCTGAGAATCCGAGGGGATTTATTAAAGGCCGGCTTATTTCTGATTGCATTTGTGTTTCCTCGAAGTATGTCAATTTGCTTGATAAAAAAGCTTTTGGAGGTCAATTAGCCATGAAAATTGACATCAAAAAAGCATTTGACACCATTGATTGAGATTTTTTGATTCAAGTTCTCACAACTTTTGGTTTCTCAACTCGATTTTGCAGTTGGATTAAACTGATCCTTCATTCGGCCAAGCTCTCTATTTCCATCAATGGTCCTGTAGCATGATCTTTACTTGTAAAAGAGGAGCCTGGCAAGGGGATCCTCTATCCCCTCTTCTCTTTTGTCTTGCTAAGTTCTCCATAGAGGGATTTCAAAGCTAGTTCATGATGGACACCTGCAGCTTATGAATGGCCCTAAAGGCTCCAGAATACCAAGCCACATACTCGACTCCACATATTTAAGAGTAAGTTCTACAGTATCTCACAACCGAGTCATCTACTCGATGTTCTATTAAAATTGAACTTTTACTCAAGGACTTTAGTGCGTTGAAACAAACATAATAACTGAAATGCCTCATATAATACATAAATAACATGATGCAAATTATAAGTTCAAAAGGAACTACATTGGCCTCTAGGGCTTACACTTACAATCCTAAATGGTGAGTTTTCAATTGATAGAAATATGTGTTAAGATGTTTGTATTCATATGAGCTTGTATTGTCTTGTTCATATGAACATGAAAGATGCATGTTTTGGAATAAAATGAGATCCAATACATGTTATGTTTGATTCTTTGATTTTCATGACTAAGTGAGTAGTTAGCTCAATGTTATTAAGTATGAATTCATATGAGACGATTTTAACTTCCTCTTCGATGATTATGAAAGATGTATGATTTGAATAAATGTTAAGTTGGATCCCTTGATTGTAATCATGCATAAAAGCATAAGTCAAGTTAAAGAGTCTTAAAAGACACTAAGATTCCTCAAAAGAGGAGAGTACGGTATGGTTTAGTCTCATGGGACGCCACTTAGAGGTTATAGACGTGTAACCATCATACTATTCTCGGTTGCATAGTAAGCCAACCATATGGGACTAGTTAAGACGTGCTATGCACGAATTATGAAGAACTATACGTTCTTAGTTAAAAGTTGCATTGCATCTCATTTCTGCATTGCTAAGTATAAGTTTAAAGAATGTTTATATGATGTTGTGTGTTTGCAATATATGTTTATGTCTAGTTTTATCACAAGTTGTCACTATGAATATTGGACTGGGATAATTAAGGTTTAAGTTTAAGTATAAGTTTAAGCTTAAGGTAGTGCATCCAATGGTTTCAGACTTAATGTGCCTGTTAAGTATTATGTTTTGAAGTTAATTTCCGAGAGAGAGAAGAAAAGTAAGGCTCGGCAGATAAAGTCTAAGTCTTTTTAGTCTAGTAAGAGTCCACAAGAGAATGGTGAGGAGTCCGTGAAAGGCTCACTGAGACTTTATATCTCACCCCGTTCCTTTTATGTTTTTCAGATTAGCAGGTACCGATGACTGACGAGGCGAAGCTCCAAGTTTGGGACTCATAGACTAGTTTTATATCGTTGGGAATTTTATATTCCAAGTATTGTATAAGTTGTAATCTATTTATTAGATTAATGATTTGAGTTTAATTTATGACTTGGATTACTGTAATCAAGTTTGTAAATTATTAGTAATTCCTGCGCTTTAATGTAATTTGTCGTACTTTCAATTACTTGAGGTGCGGGTGTTACATTATGGTATCAGAGCAGTTCGATCTTATCGGACTGTGAGTCACTAGTTTAGTTATGACTCAGTTTAGGAAGTGCCAGTTTAGTCCTTATTAGACTGTAGTCAGTTAGCCAAAATTTTTCTTTGTTCGAGAACTTCTCTCTATATTCTTATGCTTAGTATGGAACATTAAGCCTGATAAACTTAATACTCCATACCGTATACGAAGAATGTAGTAGATGGAGCTGGCGGACGAGGGAGAGGACCGAATAGGAGCACAACTCTGAGAAAGGTTAATGGATAAGGAAGATACTGATAAGGAAGGATCGACTGCAATAGCTCTCAATAAGTGAGAATCTTCGGAAAATACAGATAGAGGGAAACAAGTTTCCACCTTTTCGGAACCAAGAGTTAAGGAATGTTTCAAGAGTGATTGGAACCACAGATGCGAGTGTTCAGCAAGACAAGCATGTGTTTCATGTATCGTCAACTAGGATGCTCTGCAAGAGATTAGAAATGACGAGCAAGTAAGGGATTTTAATTGTAAGGTTTCAATCGACTTAGGATGAGCGTTTATGATAGGTTAGTGCTCAACAGCTGTTGATTTATCACGTTGTTTAGCCTAATCTATTATGAATGGATCCAAGATTGATTGAGATCCTATGATAATACCTAAGTGATCCATATGTTCCAAGTGATTAGTAGTCCGATTAGGAAGTAAGGTATGGATAGGCCACCCACTTCAATACCTAACGGTAGTAGGGAACCTCGAGGGAGAGTAAGCCCTAGAGGAGTAGATAGAAACCCTAGGCCTTTCAGGTATAGTGACCCTGGTCGAGTAGTTAGCCTAGAAGGAGAAGTGTACTATAGTCTTTGAACTATAGGAGTTATAAGGAAAGTTCAGTCGGCGAAAATTCGAAGTTGTTAAGGTTTGCATCCGATCTAATTGACCGGTAAATGAAGTGAATTCATCTGACCAATTATAGACTTTATCTTAGCCAAATAAGAGTATTATTTGGAATGAGACTTAGTCTATAATCGGGTAATGAAATCACCAAATCCTCAGGGCAATTAGTTTCATTGAAGAGATTAATTCCTTCCGGAGTTCCAATGATCTAGAAGTAGTAGTGAAGGTCGATTAGGATAAGTGAGATAGATTGTTCCCAAGAATCTCAAGGATTTACTTTCTTGACATTAGTTAGTTCATTGGTTAGTAGACGCGTCGATCCACATTGCTATCAGATAGGGCCGCGTGGGTTTTCGGTTTAATTCCAGTAGAACCAAGAAGGGGAGTTAATCCATCAAGTTAAGGAGAGTAGTAGTAAAGTTCAACTAAGAGTGAAACGTTATGGACACGAGTTAATCGGTGGACATCTGAGATTGTAAGTTACTGCGAGTAAATTCGTTAGGTAAGGTCTGATGTGATTCTAACTAGCCACTTGCAAGCTGAGTCTCCAACCAAGTGAGGCTTAGACCTCGTTGAGACAAAGTTTGTAATCAACTAGTGAAAATCAAGTCAGTCTAACCAACGGATACCTCCCAAGAGTTGAGCAACCGTAGAATTTCAGGTTTCCTAGGCCTAGTCGGTTGTAAGACCAAGTATAGTGAGCTAGAGATGAGTACCAACTCCTTAAATTGCGGAATAGGTCTCTGAGGAAAGGATTCCCATTGGCAACATAAGAGTGAATGTCGCAAATGGAAAGTTGTTGAAGGTGTGTATTGTTGCCTCAGGGTGGCAATATTTTTTTTTATAAGTTAGTTGGCCAACGAAGAAGTCACGAAACCACCAACGGTAGTATGAGATGTTGTTTTGGATGAATTTCCAAAGAGTATTCGAGGGAAAGTATTTTCCAAGGAGTCTAAGGAGATAGAAGAAGCAAAGCTCCACTCGTTTGATGCAAAGAGGCATGTCCGTAGGGGAGTATGTAGTCAAATTCGAAGAATTGTCCACATACTTAACCTACCTTCAACGTGTATAAGATGATGAGTAAGAGACTCTCCAGATGGAGCAAGAGCTCAAACTGAGTCAAGTAAGGTCGTGGGTCAAATTGAGGAAGATGACTATGCGAGACTGTAGGTTACTACAGGACTGCGGAGGAAGTACAGACTGCTTTAATAGCAGAATGTCTAGACAAGTAGCAGATGATGCAGAGCAAATGTAAGAATGTCCAACAGTTAAGAGCAATAGTTTGAGAGAGCAGCAACAGAGTTAAATTCTCCTACTGTAAGTAAGGTATTCCATTTGATGAAAATGAGACGAAAGGAGTTTACTTATCTGAAAAGACAAGGTATCACAGTTCGCAGCAGAAGCACCGAAAGCCAATCCTACAGGAGGATGAGATAAGAAGGTAAGGCGGAGGGAGTTTGGGGACGAAATTCCATAAAGGTGAATTTCCGTCTTCACCCCATGCTAATGTCATTACGAAGTTTCAATGTAAGATGTAGTAATTTTCGAGGACGAAAATTTTTAAAAGGTAGGTAGTACTGTAACACCCCAAATTCTCTAAGTTAAGTTGGGAACAAGTTATGAGGAGTTGTGTGATTACATTTAAGCTTAATTTGATTTCAAATTGAGTGAATAAGATTTTACAAAGTTTTTATGGCTAAGTTGTTGATTTGGAGTTAAGAAATAAGTTGGATTTAATCCTAAGATGATTGGAAGTGTTAATTAGGAGTTAATTGACGAATATTTGATGTTAAAAGATGATTTCTCACATTTTAGTACAGTGTGAATCGATTCACACAAGCCTGAATCGATTCACAACTATGTTCCAGACCACAAAATGATGCTGCGAATCAAATTGGGAGTCTGCGAATCGATTCACAGATTCGATTCACGAAGTGCAGGTGCAGTTTTAAGTAGATGAATCCATTTACAGTCTGCTGTGAATCGATTCACACCTTGTTAAAAGCATAAAATGCAGCAGAAAACCAGCAGAACACGATTTTTTGGGGAAATAGAGAGAAGGGGGCGATTGGGAGAAGAGAGAAGGGAGAGAAATGCTAGGGTTTCTCAAACCGTATGAGAGATTGAAGGATTCTTGCTAGATTTCCTCAAATCTTAGCTTGAATCAAAGTTGTGAGGTTGAGTTTTTGGGTATTTTGAAGATTTGGGAAACCCTAACTAAGAAGAAGAAGAAGAAGAAGAAGAAGAAGAAGAAGAAGAAGAAGAAGAAGCACGAATTGAAGAAGAAGAAAAAGAAGAAGAGGAAGAAGACCAAGCTCCTTCCAAGATGGCTCGAATCCTTGGACTAAAGAATAAAATTGAAGGTTGTAGATCAAGATTTGAAGAGTATTTGAAGAACCCTAAGTTAAGCAAAAAGGGAAAAGCTTGAAGGAGAGCAGGAGGCCTAAGTTCAACCCTTCTAGCTCAAGGTCTTGAAGAATCATGGTGAGTTATTCATCCCTTAGGTGATGGGCAACCAATAAGACCCACATATAGGAATGTCCTCAAAGAAGTCGTTGAACCCCAAAGGGTTCAAAGTTAGGGTTTGTTAACCCCTTTGATTTTAAGTCTAATTTTAAGGTCATTGTTATGCAACTATATGGGGTTTGACTGAAATAGAGTTGGATTCTGTCCCCAACCCCCCTAATTATTATTTTGATGTTCGCTCCCTTGGATGCTCCATGGAGCTTCAATGGGATTGTGTTGTTGTTTTGAAACGAGTTCTTAACTTGAGATTATGTGTGAAGTTTCATGTGAATATGTGATTTAACTTGTTTAAATGATTATGTGAAAGTAAGAATGTTTGAAAGAATAGTTCAATGAAAGTTTGAGATCTTGACATAAATCGGTATAGGTCATAAATGCTAAATGAACGGTTAGTCCGTGCATTGGGTTATTATCCTAAATGGTGAGTTTTCAATTGATTGAAATATGTGTTAAGATGTTTGTATTCATATGAGCTTGTATTGTCTTGTTCATATGAACATGAAAGATGCATGTTTTGGAATAAAATGAGATCCAATACATGTTATGTTTGATTCTTTGATTTTCATGACTAAGTAAGTAGTTAGCTCAATGTTATTAAGTATGAATTCATATGAGACGATTTTAACTTCCTCTTCAATGATTATGAAAGATGTATGATTTGAATAAATGTTAAGTTAGATCCCTTGATTGTTTGAACAATTCTTTGGATTAGCTAAATGATTATGAGGATTTAAAATCCTAGTTTATGTGTTTTACGCGATTGTAATCATGCATAAAAGCATAAGTCAAGTTAAAGAGTCTTAAAAGACACCAAGATTCCTCAAAAAAGGAGAGCACGGTATAGTTTAGTCTCGTGGGACGCCACTTGGAGGTTATAAACGTCTAACCACCATACCGTTCTCGGTTGCATAGTAAGCCAACCATATGGAACTAGTTAAGATGTGCTATGCACGAATTATGAAGAACTATACGTTCTTAGTTAAAAGTTGCATTGCATCTCATTTCTGCATTGCTAAGTATAAGTTTAAAGAATGTTTATATGATGTTGTGTGTTTGCGATATATGTTTATGTCTAGTTTTATCACAAGTTGTCACTATGAATATTAGACCGGGATAATTAAGGTTTAAGTTTAAGTATAATTTTAAGCTTAAGGTAGTGCATCCTATGGTTTCAAACTTAAGGTGCATGTTAAGTATTATGTTTTGAAGTTAATTTCCGAGAGAGAGAAGAAAAGTAAGGCTCGACAGATAAAGTCTAAGTCTTTTCAGTCTAGTAAGAGTCCACAAGAGAATGGTGAAGAGTCCGTGAAGAGCTCACTGAGACTTTATATCTCGCCCCGTTCCTTTTATGTTTTTCAGATTAGCAGGTACCGATGACTGACGAGGCAAAGCTCCAAGTTTGGGACTCATAGACTAGTTTTATATCGTTGGGAATTTTATATTCCAAGTATTGTATAAGTTGTAATCTATTTATTAGATTAATGATTTGAGTTTAATTTATGACTTGGATTACTGTAATCAAGTTTGTAAATTATTAGTAATTCATGTGCTTTAATGTAATTTGTCGTCCTTTCAATTACTTGAGGTGCGGGTGTTACAATAACTCTGCCTGAAAAGCATTTCTAACCCCAACATTAGTAAAAATGCAACCAAGGGTGGCAGCACTCCTATCTCTGAAGATTCCTCCACAAACAACGGGACCAGGGCAACCTTTGGCAGCTCCATCAGTGTTGCACTTAATCATATGACAAGCCAGAGGAGTCCATGTGACGTGTCTAATGAGAAGAGCACATGGAGGGTGACCAGAGATTGAAAAAGCCTTCAAAATCATAAATTCTTCTATCGATGAAGGCATAAGCCATTTACATGTATTCCCTGCTAAAGAAACATTACAAATGATGAGATTAATAGCAGAAGAAACAAGTATCTTTTTTATTGTCAAACCGAGCTTTGTTTCTACAAAGCCAAACGGTCCATAAAATATTGGTCAAACCAGCAGTAACTACATCTAGGATTTGAGAGGCCCAATTTCTTTTTCAGACAGATAGGACCAAAGCAAGACTGGAGCAGTCTATACGACAACTCAAAACATTTCCAAACCAAGCCCAAATGCTCTGAACAAAACCGTAATCAAGGAAAAGATGGTGAGAGATTTCTGCTGCATGACCGCACAGGCTACACATCGAGACAGCCACACAACCTTTGGCCCAAAGGTTCTCATCTGTTGGTAATTTGTTATGAACCAGGTGCCAAAGAATAAAAGTTTTAGAAGGTGGGATGCAATTCTTCCATAGAGATTTGAACAAATGATCAACTGGTCCTATAGGAGCAAAGAAAAGATAGGCATCTTTAAAGGTAATAGTCCTAAATTTGAGTTAGTCCACATTAAATGGTCTTTGCAAGGCTTTTGAGATATAGTAACTTGTTAAAGCTCGGCCTTAAGAGAAGGAAAACGAAGCAGAAGATTTGTTGGAACCTGCCACTTACTATTGGAAATAAAATCACAAACTTTGGATTGAAGGGGGCTATGTAGAGTAGGGGGATGTGTAGAAAATCGAATACTAGTCTAGAATGCCATTGATCACACCGAAAATTGATATTATTGCCATTGCCAACTTGCCAAGAAAAATTATCCAAGATGGAAGACAAGCAATCTTTAATACTTGGCCATATGGAAGAAGTGATATGATGGACAACAGGAACATTGTCCCTTAACGCTCTGGTCCTTAAAATAGCATCCCACTGACAAGTAGAAGAAATAAAATCCCATCCTAACTTTAACATACCAGCCTTGCTAATAGTCTTAATAGACTTAACATCTAAACCTCCTTCAGTGACAGTTTACAAACTTTGTGCCAAGCAACTGTAACAATTTTCTGGCAGTTAACATCACCAGACCACACAGAATTCCTGATCCATGAATCCATCGTATTCAAAAGGCTAGCAGGCCAGAAGAGATTTAAAGGCTATAAATTAACGTACCCTGAATGACGGATTTCACCAATTGGACCCTTCCCATAATAGAAAGAAGAGATCCTTTCCAGGTAGTTAATTTACTTTTGATTCTATTAGCGATCGGCAATAAATGAGTTCTTTTAGGCTTACCTCTAATAAAGGGAACTCCCAAATAAATGAAAGGGATCTTACCAGCATTGAAACCAAGCAAGCCAGCTATATGGTCAATTCTTGTCTGAGCAATAGCACCTGTAAAGAGCTTTGACTTATCATCACTGGTTACCTACCCAGATATTTGCTCATATTCTTTGAAAAGATGTTTTAAGCTCATGATACTATTTTTGGTAGCTCAACAAAAGATCATCACACCATCAGCATACATATTATTATTAATAAGGGCAATAATAATACATTAAGACTATTATGTGGGTGGACTGATAACCTTATCTCATAGGTTATAGATATGAGATATCAAGTCACCGCATAGGTACACATTAGGATAATTGTGTCCTGGATTGACCCGCCATAAGAATACTACATAGTGCGTTATGTAAGTGTCATAAGTTGTTCTCATAGTGATAGTGGTGTATTCCACCCTTTGACCTGAAACTACTATGGTCCCTACATGAGGAGTTGAGTGTTTTCTTGCCGTCAAACATTGTCTGTAACAAGACAATTATAAAGTCGGTTAACTGGGCACTCCACGAGTCCTGCAGAGGGACATGAGTGACCTAGATAGGATTTGCCCCTCCTACATAGCAGGAGTAATATATGTGGGCCCCTTGATAGAGTATGACTGTAAAATGCATGGCCATGCTGAAATAAGTCAATATGATATATTGATCTTATTTGTTGTTACTTAGTCTACTTGAGTATCAAGAAATATAATGTTGAACTATACAAGGGTGACAAACATTATGCCTTGTGTTCAATATAGATATAAGGGCAAAAGGATAATTATACACATGATCATTATCACGGAAAGGTTACGTCATAACACTGACATTCTCGTTACTTGGGTAGCAGTGATGTGTTGCTAGACACTGCTCTCTGTTTATAATATTAAATAGTGATTTAATATTATTGCCAACGTTACGGGAACCTACAGGGTCACACACATAAGAACAGATTAATGGGAGATTAAATATAAATGAGTAAGACTCGTTTTATTCAGTGGTGCGCTCTTATGATGCACCATCGTAAGTCAAGAGCAACGCAGCACATGGTAAGCTACGGTGCGCCGCTAGGTCAGTCTTAAATGGTTCTATAAATAGAACACTTAAGCTGAAAGTCCTATAAGGAATTAACCCTAGCCGTACTAAGAGACCTTGTGTGCGTTTGTGACTGCCGGCTCCGTTCGTCAGCTAGCACAGTAGACGGTGGCCTCTCCCATTCGAAGTCTATTCGTGTGGACTGGGTAGAGGCGTTGTCATCAGTACGACGCTCGTGCTCGACTCCAGTTCTCGTCTGCAACGGTCTGCGCTACAAGAGGTAACCAACGTAATCTCTGAATCATGACCATTTGCAAGGATCTATGGAAGGGAAATTTTTTTTTCGCTGCGTTTTATCTTTGATTATTGCGCGATTTCCCTACAAGGATAATAACCCAATGCATGGACTAACCGTTCATTTAGCATTTATGACCTATACCTATTTATGTTAAGATCTCAAACTTTCATTGAACTATTCTTTCAAACATTCTTACTTTCACATAATCATTTAAACAAGTTAAATCACATATTCACATGAAACTTCACACAAAATCTCAAGTTAAGAACTCGTTTCACAACAACAACACAATCCCATTGAAGCTCCATGGAGCATCCAAGGGAGCGAACATCAAAATAATAATTAGGGGGGTTGGGGACAGAATCCAACCTTATTTCAGTCAAACCCCATATAATTGCATAACAATGACCTTAAAATTAAACTTAAAATCAAAGGGGTTAACAAACCCTAACTTTGAACCCTTTGGGGTTCAAAGACTTCTTTGAAGACAATCCTATATGTGGGTCTTATTGGTTGCCCATTATTTAAGGGATGAAGAACTTACCATGATTCTTCAAGACCTTGAGCTAGAAGGGTTGAACTTCGGCCTCCTTGCTCTCCTTCAAGCTTTTCCCTTTTTGCTCAACTTAGGGTTCTTCAAATACTCTTCAAATCTTGATCTATAACCTTCAATTTTCTTCTTTAGTCCAAGGATTCGAGCCATCTTGGAAGGAGCTTGGTCTTTTTCCTCTTCTTCTTCTTCAATTCGTGCTTCTTCTTCTTCCTCTTGGTTAGGGTTTCCCAAATCTTCAAAATACCCAAAAACTCAACCTCACAACTTTGATTCAAGCTAAGATTTGAGGAAATCTAGCAAGAATCCTTCAATCTCTCATAGGGTTTGAGAAACCCTAGCATTTCTCTCCCTTCTCTCTTCTCCCAATCGCCCTTTCTCTTTATTTCCCCAAAAAATCACGTTCTGCAGGTTTTATGCTGCATTTTATGCTTTTAACAGGGTGTGAATCGATTCACAGCAGACTGTGAATCGATTCATCCACTTAAAACTGCACCTGCACTTCGTGAATCGAATCTGTGAATCAATTTGCAGACTCTCAATTCGATTCACAGCATCATTTTGTGGTCTGGAACACAGTTATGAATCGATTCAGGCTTGTGTGAATTGATTCACACTGTACTAAAATGTGAGAAATCATCTTTTAACATCAAATCTTCATCAATTAACTCCTAATTAACACTTCCAATCATCTTAGGATTAAATCCAATTTATTTTTTAACTCCAAATCAACAACTTAGCCATAAAAACTTTGTATAATCTTATTCACTCAATTTGAAACCAAATTAAGCTTGAATGTAATCACACAACTCCTCATAACTTGTTCCCAACTTAATTTATAGAATTTGGGGTGTTACTGTTATTGGGGACTATGCTTGCCATAGAAATAGCTCACAAAAAAGGTTGACATCATTTTTGGCTTGAGTGTGACTCTATGCTTGTGATTACAGCTCTTAAGAATAGTGAAATAGTTCCTTGGAAACTTAGGAACCGGTGGAATGACTATGTTAACCTCACTAAGCAAATGAGGTTTATTTTTTCTCATATTTATAGGGAAGGAAACTATTGTCACTACAAGAAAACTCGGGATTATCGACGGCCAAAAGTCGTCGGTAACTCCCAAAAGCCGTCGGTAAAACTAGCGTTGCAAATGCGTACCGACAGACTTTTTTTTGCCGTCGGTATTACCGATGGGCTAAACCGTCGGTCAAGATCCGACAGTACATTTCGACGGGTCTATTCCGACGGCTATGCCGTCGGTAAAGCCGAATTTATTTTTTTAAAAATAAGTTATATTAAATGATTAATTTTTATATTTAATTTAATTAATTGATTTATTTATTTAAATTTTAAATTAATTAATTTAATTATCTATTAATTTAATTTATTAAATTATTAAATATTAAATTAATTTAATTATTCATTTATTTAATTATTAAAATAATTTATTCCCATATTAAAAAATATTTATTTATTAATTTGATTAACTATTACTAGTAATTTAATTTATTCCCATATTTAATATCGATTAGTTTTAATTATTAATTTATTCCCATATTTAAAAATGTGATAACGTAAACTAAAAAATAAATTAAAAAAAAGAAACGTAATAAATAATATACAGTTATTAGGGCATATTTTCGTGTCGTGATTTCATACATTTTTGGCTTATTTCTTTGTCTTCATTATCCTTCCAGTAATATACAGTCATCAGGGCATATTTCTTTATTGAATCTCAAACGGGAAACTAAGTCTTAACACACAAATTAAATAGAGAAGCTCAAATATAAAAACATACATCATATACCATAATCACAATTATCCATCTAAATAGTCAAGATATTCATAAAAAGTAATGAAAGATACATCAATATATTTCCCTGATACATTTATCCAATTAAAATATCAAAACAATCAAATACATTAATAAATAACATGCATAATATAAAAGCAAGGCTAGTGGTGGCTCCTTGAGAGGTCCCCAGGACAAAATCGGGCTGTAGAATCCTCTGAAGGAGTCGATGGAGTGTAATCCTCTACGATTAGAGAATACTCTGGTGTGGATGGAATATACTCCAAGATCTCATCGTCATCGTTGGGGATCTGAATGATGTCCGTCCCTCGATGAACATCACTGGCAGCTACAGGCCTCCTGGGATCACCATACTGGTTCATCAAATCATGATCCTCATCGCGATAAGGATCACGATGACGAGCATCGCG
Source organism: Calophaca sinica (assembly GCA_037113605.1). Lineage (NCBI taxonomy): Eukaryota > Viridiplantae > Streptophyta > Magnoliopsida > Fabales > Fabaceae > Calophaca > Calophaca sinica. Next base: position 92,116,520 of record CM073730.1, read on the forward strand.
ATCCTCAATCCTCACAAACATATTTTGATACTCCCTTGCAGTCATCATCAGCCTCCTGGAAGGCATACGAGGATCACCATGCTGGTTCATCAAATTACGATCCTCATCGCGATAAGGATCACGATGACGAACATCGCAATCCTCAATCCTCACAAAGCTATTTCGATACTCCCTTGCAATCATCGTCGGCCTCCTGGAAGCCATGCGAGTACCTCGATCACGGTTTTCATCTAAAGACATTGTCTATTATCAACAACGGTCAGTCATGAGCAACAAAACTGAAATTTAATTGAATTACAACAAAAAACATAATATACCTCAAGAGTTTAATTATTATTCGTAAGTGCAGAGGCCTTTTAGTAAAGGATATAGACTTGACCGAAAATCAGAAACCCAGTATACCTTATAAATTTCAAACATAGGGTTATAAATTGAAAACAACAATCCATGTCTCCAGAAACCAAATAACAAATCAAAAATCATGCATGCCTCCAGAAAACTCAAAATACAGGATCTGAAATCAAAATAAAAAAATAAAACACAACATCTGAAATAGATGAAACCCTAAATTCCAAGGATACAGCATAAAGCATAATCTAAAGTAATAATGCTCAAATGTATTACAGATAATCTCTCTTTTCAGTGATGATACTCAAAAGGTAAACCAACTTTTTTAGTTCCTAGCACCCACCCATCTCTAGGAGCCCGTCAACATTTTTTATTCACCACACTTGATTTTATCCTTCCTGTTTGGAAAAACACCCATGCCCAAGACATCTCAGCGGTTTTAATCAAAAGCAATCTTATTCAATATAGATATAACAACAATGAATGTGAAGGATTTCACATTATAGCCTAGAAACTTTCATTTCTGATACAATGAATTTGTTATAAGAAATATCTTACGGAGTTAATTCTCCAAGCAACAAAGCATAGAAGATGTGAGTGGATATGTAAATGAATCAAGTTGTACAACTTGAGATGCCAGTCAGCATAGGGTTACACATGGACAAATATACAAAGCAGAGGCAACATACACAAATAAACACACATCACTACATGAGTCAATACACACAAAGTAGGAAAAACCGAAAAGGAACTCTCCTAATATTTGCTCGTGAAATCACGATATCGATCATAGAATATCAGTTTGTATATCATAGGTTATGTTATGTGCACCCTAACAATACACTACTTGATAAGGCATAACATGTGTAACAAGCTCACATAAGGGGGAAAATTAGTGATAGGAAGCATAATAATCTTCTTCAAAAAAAAATTCTGAAACAAAATGCATTAATCACTTTACTAAATGCATCACTTCAAAATTCCCTCTGTGGAGAGAACCATGAAGGAAATCAAATAAATATGTCGGTGTGGGGATCAACAGACAACCCTTTTCCACCCAGTGAGTCAACCGACATTTCATTAGAGTGCATATCTAATTCTCAGAACAAGAGAGTGTTCACGTCCTTCGATGCCAGTGGCGGTCTCGAAGCAATGTGGCGGCCTCGGACAAAAAATACTGAAAAAACATAGAAAATTTTAACCAATAAGCTACCATAGCAAGTACTATTATGACATTAAAAATTTGTTAAGGAACATTCTGATTTAAGTACCAGACACCAATCAACAAAAATGAGTATAAAAATTTAGACAATTTGCTGTCTTCAAACAGTTTGAAAACTGAAACAACCCAATTTAGCATAAAATAAATCCAAATAAACTCGAAGTAAACTTTTTGCCTTTCACTATTTTCATCAAATCATCAAGAATTCACAAAAACTATTTAACCTTCTCATCTAAAACACACAATAGAGCAGGATAGAAGTACACAAGGTCAAACACAATTTAGAAACAAACACAACACAATTTAGAAACAAACACAAAAGGGAAACATGAAAAAGAAGCAGAAAACAATACTGAGAACCAGCAATGGGCGAGCTTCTTCTTCTTGTTGTTGAACCAGTTGTTCCCAAATGCTCCCAATCGGTGGTACAACGAATCTGAAGGAGAAAAAAAAAGTTGTGGAAATGTGAAAATACTGAAAAATAAAAGCAATATTGAGAGAGAGAGAGACAGACGTGGTACCAGAAATATACCGACGTGCTGGTGGCAGAGGCAGCGCGGTGGTGCCAAAAACAGACGTGGTGGCTGTGGCGGCCGCTCTGGGAGAGAGAGGACGGAATAGAGAGAGAGGATAGAAGGGAAGAAAGTAAAACATAGAATAGGGAAGAAGGGTCGTTTTCTGGTTAGTATCGGACATTACCGACAGCCTCTAACCGTTAGTAAACTTTCGGCCATACCGACGGTTATATTCAAATACCGACGGACTATGACTGTCAGTATTAAGCGAATATAAAAACGTTGTAAATTTACTGATGGATGATGGCTGTCGGAAAATCAAATCAGGTTTACCGACAGATTTAGTCGTAGTTAAACTTCAGCGTACGACGACTGACATTTACCGACGGTGAAAGCCGTTGTAAATGTCAGTTTTTTTGCTATGGGCTTTGGCCGCCAGTAACCACGCTTTTTCTTGTAGTGTGTGCTGATAAACTTGTCAATCATGGTTTAAATGTTACTGGTCTAGTTTGGTGGAATCTTATTCCTATGTTTATTTCGGAGGATTTCTTTAGAAATAGGCATGGTCTGCCTTATTTTCGATTTAATTAGGTGTTTCATGGGTCAGGTCTGGCCCCTCATGACTTCTGTTATGTTTTTTTTTTTTTAATAAAATTTTGGTATGTTGCAGATGATAGGTTGTAGTGGTGGTGCCAATATAGTTGAGATAAGTTCTTACTATTGTGATGTTTTTGCATGCCAATTTGTTTAAAAAAAACATATTCATTTTAAGAGTTGGTGATAATATATATCTCAATTCATAACTTTATTTATTTATTTATTTTTTGCAACTACACCATTTTTGGATCACGATTGACAGTGGTACTCTCAGCTCACTACAGTCAATGCAACCTCAGAAATTGGATGCGTTTCTGAAACAATTTCATCCCTTGATTTTCTTTATCCAAAAAAACGATGAAACTGAAGTATTAATTAATTAATAGACCAAATAAAAAGAAAGAAAGAAAAAAAGCGTTGGCTTCGTTGAGCAAATTAAGATGAAGCTAAAAGTAAATCCACCGTTTGATCATCTATTCATGTATATAATCACTGAACAAAGAAAATAACTAATTGCAACTCAAATTAACATATGCTTAAGCCGATTCTGTCCTCTTACAATTGCGCGGGATCCTAGGACACAGAGAGAAAAAGAATGAAAATCAGATCATAGCTACATATTTCTCATCGATCCTTCACATGCTATGGACAAGGATTATAGTAATCATCTGGGAATGAAACTTTGTTATATTTGTAAGGACTAAGCTTATTGTGGCATTGAGAAGGTCCAGATGGTGGTACTGGCCCTTTTGGTAATTGACTTTCATATAAGCTTTTGAAGTTCCTCAATTCTCTGATGCACTCACCTGTTGAAACAATTCCCAAGAGAAATAGCACTGCTGCAAGTAAAAGAATCAAACCCGAGTTTAAACCAGATCTCCCATAATAAGACATAGCTAGTAGCTTTATTCCACTTCTCCTAAACGAGACAGCAACTAACTCTTTCTCTGCTTTCTGATGGAGAATATCTTATTATATACACGGTTAAGAAAGATGGAAGTGGGACGTTGAATTTTTGATCCATCATGGAAAATGAAATGTGTTCTTGTAGGTTTTCAACGCCGTTGATGAGAATTATAAAACATTCAAAAGATGCTTTTTCTGAAGTGAATGATTAGCTTTTTTGAATAACAGTTTGAAAACGTTGTTTTAAGTTGAAATATACGAACAGCACCAGCCATGACAAAATGAGACTTTTGAAACTGATGCCCACCATATTGGAACTTCGGACTATACACGCATAAATATATTATCAGATATCCGCTGACATTCACAACCTATTCTCCCTTAAAGTAACATTTCACACTTTCAATAATTTTAAAAAAAAAACGTGAATTTGACCGATTCATTTTTTGTTTACATCCAGAAGCTGAGGGAGGGAGGCTTGGGGATGGGGACTTTTTCAAGCACTTAAGTGGGCAGTTGAATCAAATCTCAATTTTCTGATTTTTGAAATACTTACAAGTAGTGATGATATTCTCAATGTAAAATCTGATACGTCCTAATACGGTTGCCTCCTAGGGGAGTGTACAACCGTATTGTCTTTACAAAACAACTACCATATTGTGTGATTACTAGGCGACAAATAAATGGTAGCACTCATGCATTAACAAATGGGTCTATCTCCTATGCTCCTTGCACTATTTTTCATGCAGTTTCTATTTTTATTTTGAACATATTATTTGCAATGAAATAAAGTAATTTGGATTGCGTAAAAAAAAATTTAAAATTTACAAAAAATTTCAAACAATTCAAAACTATTTAATATTTTTTTTTATGAGAAAAAATTTTGGGTGCGGGGATGATGCTCTAGTCCAAGACAGAAAAACCTCCAGGCTCAGTCAGCACTTTTAGGATGAGAATTACATTTACATCACCTCAAGGGACTAGTAGAGACTTGAACTCGCAACATATCGAATACAAGTCCTGTCATGTTCCATTAGGCCAACTCCTATTAAACTATATTTAATACTTTATTGCATCACTTTATGTGTATAATTTAAAACATAAGTATGAATAAAGTAATTACCTATTACTTATTATAGCTAAAATTGTCTGCATAATTATCAACAGAATTTATTATGATTATTTTCAACACTCTCTCAATAACTAGTTGAAATTCAAATGGGTCTTATTGAATCATGTGGGTCTCATATATAAAATGGTAGACCTACATGAAATTCTACCAAATCATAGATCCATTTACTTTAGGAGTTAGTCTTTTCAACACAGCCCCCATGGCTTGTTCTTACTCTTTTTTATCTTTAATTTTAACAAATATTTATGGTGCGCCACATATTATAGATGATTTTTGGGTGCCAATATAATTGAGATTCTATTTGCCACTTTTGCAAGTCATTTTTATTTAAAAAAAGTATTTTCTACACAATTTGATAACTTTTTGTTTAATTATAAATTTTTATTAATCAGATCAATTATGCAACTTTTTATATCATTTAAAATCTGATTAATAGTAAATATTGACTATAAAACTATGTATATTTATGAATTTTTGATTTATTTGAATTCGGCGTACATAAATCACGATGTCAATATTGCATGATTAAACAGTTGAAAACAAATTTATAGTGAATTAAAAGTTTCTTTTTGACAGGAATATATAAAAAGTTGAGCGATGCTATATATCATGAGAGTTTTTTCTTGCGAAACTCACGAAATCCAATGTGTCATTTTATTATAATAAAAAAAGGAAAAGATTTGAGTCAAAAACAGAAAAAATTGCCGAAAATCACGAGTCAATGCTGCCTGACAATGCACATCCAAGTACATCGTGATGGTTCGCGATTTCACATTCCGTGATGTTAATCATTTTCCTAAAAGTTATAAGCAAATTTGAGAAGACTTCTTTATGAAGTGTGTGTGGATACTAAAGCTAGAAGTTTATCCTATTGTTACTTATTTTCATTAACAGTTGTAGTAATAAATTCAAGAGTAAATTACACTACCCTCCCTTGAGAGATAGAGATATTACACTGCCCCCTCATGTTTTAAAACACACACTCCCATCCCTCAAAAGATATTGATATAATTAAGGTAAATTCTTCGGTACCCTGTAAATTAGTTGGGTATTAATACCCATGTTAAGCGTTTTAATATAAATTGTCCATGTGTTCTATATTTTTCATATAACGGTTAAGACACATATTTTTATTCTTTTAAAAAGTAATTAGTAAATTTATGAATAATTATTTTAGTGGTTCAAATATCTTTTGCAAATTTTATAATCTATTGCTCTTTCTCTTTCATCTTCAATATTTATCGTTAGATATAAAGTAAACAAAATATCACAACAATTATGTTCTAATGTTTAAGTATCACAACCAACCATCATAAAAAGAAGGTATCACGACCAACCAATAAAAGGGCTTATTTAAAGCCAAGAAAATAGTTAAACAACAACAAGCTTGAGTTTAAGGATTAATTTGTGAACATAGTTTAAATCTTTAATAGGTGATTATGTATACATTTTATATGCGTAATGTTTAGACATAAAAATATCATTAAGGACGTGGTAAATTAGAAAAAAAAATGAGTATTATTTTATTGATCTAACTCACTTAGGTACCGATACCCAACAAAATTAAAGGGTACCGGAGTCATCACCTATAATTAATTAAATCCATCTTTTAATTTTCTGTTAACTTACAAGTAACTTCTGTTAAAAGAGTATTTCTATTACTAAAATACCCTTTTAATTTCCCAAACAGTCACCATCTTCTTTGTCATCCATTGTGTGAACACCATTCAAAACCATTTTAGAATTAACCATGGTAAAAATGATTGCACGCTCACTGTAAGTCCTCTCCCGCCGACAATAGTTCTGGCTCTGCAACCTTTATCAGTTGAGAGAAAAGAGAGAGGGGGTGGTTGAATGGTCAAATGAACGTCGAGGTTCTGGGCAATATCGCCGCTATCGCAGAGTTAAACAACCTCGTCGCCGACAAGTCTATTGCCACATGCGCCATCTGCTCTGGGGACATGCTCCAGCACGCCGTATTCCGCCTCGAGGATGAGTTTCGGTCCGATGGCGAGTCGTTCAACCTCACTGGAACAACGAGTCAACTAAATCAAAAACGATGACGAAGAAGGCGACCACTAAGCGAGGGACGGAGGATCAAACGAGGAACATATTCCGGTAGCGATGTCGGTCATGACTACGGCATCATGATTGACGCGCTACCATCAGAGACGATCAACGACCTTTGCGAGGTAGCAAAGTCCATGGTCGCCGGGGGGTTCGGGAAGGAGTGCTCCCGTGTGTACAATAGTTGCCAGATGTAGTTCTTGGACAAAAGCCTCTCGAGATTAGGGTTGCAGAAGCTTAGCATCGAGGATGTTCATAAGAAGCCTTGGCAGGACCTCGAAGACGAAACCCAAAGATGGATGAAAGCTTCAACGTTGCTCTCAAGTTACTATTCCTCAGCGAGCCATGGCAGCAACTGGCGTGAAGAACGCAGTGGTGAACGACGGAACACAAATGGGGAGAGTGGTGTTTTGCGGTGACGAAGTTGGGGTGGAGGATTTGGAGAGGGTGTTTTGCGGCGACGAAGTTGGAGAGTGTTGAAATTGAAAACAGTAACTAAGAGCAAGTAATGAATGGATGGAGGATGATGTTTCGATTTTTACGAATTAATTTCTCTTATTGTTTTCATTAGTGTTTTTTATTAAGAATCGAAGATTAGTTTTCGTTTTGATTCTCGTACTGTATTTTTTTTAAAATAATGTTCGCAAAAACCAGATGTGGCAGTAATTTTTAAAAATGATGTTCACAAAAACTAGGTGACGCAGTCACGGCCCCCATAGGAGCAGGAAGGGAAGGGAGATGAGAAGAAAGAGAAATTGGTATTTTGGTAAAAATGGAGTTTTTGGATGAAAGTTTACTAAGATTTAACGAAAAATGAAAAAATTGAGTAAATTGTAGGTTAATTTTATGTGTAGAGGGAGGGGAGATTATGTTTTAAAACAAGAGGAGAGTGTAATATGGGTATCTTTTAGGGGAGAGGAGTGTATTTTACTCTAAATTCAAATATAGAAAATTAATTTTGGACTATCTGCACGTTGATCATCATAAATTACACAACTTTTTTTTGTTTTTTTGTTTTAGGCAAGATCCACTATATATTTTTATGAATTTTTTTAATGTCTGCAGTCTTGCACACGATAAGAAATATTAATTGCCAACTTTTTTTTCCTTATTAATCATCTAGTTTCCTATTTTATGGGTAGAGAAAGATTAAAGAAATATGAATCTATAAAATAAATAGGAAAATAGATAATTAATATGGAAAAAAGTAGATAATTAATAATCATTGTCATATGCAAAGTTGCACACGTTATAACCGTACTTTTAAATGATTTTGTAATAGATGGTAATTATATTGAGGATGCAAATATGGATAGGTGGTTGTGATGCCGAGACGAATCCATATTTTCAAACAATGGTTTTCAATAGGGCTGGACATCGGACAGGTTTGGGCTCAAAAATCCCATTCCGGCCAAAACCGCGGTTTCTTATATGAGGCCCAATTCCGTCCAAGTCTATCTATGGTTGGAGCGGTTTTCGGATTGGGCGGTTTTGGGTTGGGTCGGTTGGGTTAAGCGGTTTGTCCTATGTTGAGGCCGGCGGGTTTGTTTTTCAGCCCAATTTAGATTCTGAGCTTTTTTTTTCCAAGTTAAATTTTTATTTTGACAAAAAAAGTTATATGTTAATTTTAATGGGCTATGATTTTTCATTTTATTTTTAATTGGCCTCAGTTAAATAAAATGGCTTGAAAAGCCCAAGATTTTTCATTTTATTACCCAAAATCTATTTAACTACAACTGGGCTAGCGTTCAAACTTTCAAACCCAAATATGAAAAGTGAAATACTTTACTTTTCAAACACAAGCACACTTTTCAATCATAATCTGTTCAAACTCGAATCATTCAATAAACTGAAATCATTCAAATCATTAAATAATAATCATTCAGCAAACTCAAATCATTCAATAAACATTACTAAAATCACTCTGTCCAAACTAATTGTGCTCAAACTGAAACCATACAACTAACAAGTTAGGGCTGGTCAAATCATTTAATAAACTACCAACACAACAACTTAATAATGAATAAGTATACTTAACAGCTTAAACAATAAAATACCAACACAATAGCTTGTTGTTACACTTCTACTTGACACATGAATAATTATACAAATCACAAATTTAGAGATTAGGAACGGTCTTCCAATGTGATACACTTCTACTTGCACCTGGGAACATGTTAAGAGAATATATTAATTCACCAAGATTCCCAATAACATGATAATTCATGACTCAAAATTTATAGGCAGAATAAATAAATTACCATTCTTGAATAGTAACAGCACTTTGCAACAGCAGTAGCACCACCAACACAAGTAGTAGCAGCGCCATATCCATATTTAGAAGTCTAATAATGCCTATGTTGATGAGCGGTCGAGGCTGAATTAGGTAATAATTTTATATTTACTTATTTACTTTAAATCTCATGTTTTTGTAATTAATTTTGACTTATTTTTTATTATGCATATCAGGCAAAGTTTGAGACCCAGATGACTCAGTATCGGTCTCAGACTCAGTCTAGCCCAGAGGAGGAGAGTCGTGTTCAGCTAAGGAAATGGGTGGATACTGCAGGCGGAAAGTACAAGGGTCGTGTGTATGGTGCTGGGGTCCTTTTTGCATGCTACAAGGAAAGGGCCTCTCACCTCGATGCTAATACTTCTTCTAATGCCAGTACTAGACGCTCTAACATTGACGACATGGTGAGGAGGTTGGCTGTTGCGGAGTGTAAGGCACATGAGGCTAAAAGGGGGCAGTAGGAATTGCAGTCAAAGGTTGATCAGATGGCTGAGCAGCAGAGTCAGATGCAGGGACAATTGTTAGCATTACTACAGCAGTAGTCTAGGCCACCGCCACATCACCAGCAGTACTACTACGGGCCACCGCTACCACAATAGTACTATCAGTCTCAGACACCGCTACCAACATAGCAGTACTACCGGCCTCAGCTGCCTATGCCTCAACCACTTATGCCCCAGCCACAGCCGCAGCCGCAGCCAGGCCAGCAGGACACCGCAGCAAATGATATGGCTGATTTTTTAGGGATGATTTAACTTTAATGAACCCATATCATAATCACCCATATGATGGACAGCCACGAGATGGTATCCCTCAGGACGATGATTATTATGGTGGTCACCATGATGATTAGAAATGACACATTTATATGTATTGAATATAATTTGCAGATTTTATTATATTTTATCGGATTTATTTGCGGATTTATTATGTGTCTTGATTTAATAACAAATTAATAATTATAAATTTAAAATTATAATTAGCAATATAATTTGATCCGAAGTGGACCTCGAGGTTGGCCGGAGTCTGGTGGCAAACGGCAGAGCACGACGGTGTCGATTGTGGTAGGGGTGTACCTGCACACACTCTGATGCTTAAGTCAGTCTCAGAATAAGGTGAGGTAAGAATAGAATAATGCGTACCTTGCTTGCTGAGGTCATTAACTTCTTATAGGTGAGGTCATTGTGCTGACGAGTTGGTGCTTTTCTATAACCCTAGATTGATTATTGGGCGTCAGATTCATCTAACGGCCGAAGTCATTTCTAGGGTTTGTGCCGCCAGGAGATCGCTTCTAGGTTTAGCACCGCGATTCTTGTATTCTAGGGTTTAGCACTGCAGTGAGTGTATTCTAGGGTTTTACCATTTCGGGCGCGGTCTTCCTGAGTCGGGTCGGTCAGCTCGTTGTGGAGTGGGCATTGGGCCACTCCGGATCATAATTAATATTAATTAATTAATTATGAACAATTAACTAATATTAGATAAATAATATATAATAATATTTAGAAATTGCAAAAAAAAAATAGTCATTACCTATGGAATTTTTCGTCGGTAAGTTACCTACGGAATTTTGAAACAATAAGTCAGAAAATGTTATCGACTAGCGATTAACCGACGGAAAAGTGTCTGTCGAAAATACCATTACCTACGGATTTTTGTACGTTACCTACAGATTCGGGCCATAGATAAAACCTGAATTTCTTGTAGTGCAAGTTCCCAAATTGAACAACTTTGCAGCAGCTTTGCACCAACACAACTTTGCTGCAGCATTTTGCTAAATTGAACAACTAGTAACCTATTATAAAGAAAAAAAAAACATGTTACCAAATGAAGATAAAATGACTATGTGCTATAGAAGTAAAACAAAAAATTATGTTATCAGTTGTTGAACTGAAGCATAATTTCCCCCTATCCAAGTCCATCACAAAGATACAGCAGCAACAACACTTCATTAAATCAATCCCCTACATATAAACAATTAATAACCATGAGCAACAGATTTTGTGACATTAAGAGAAAAACTAGCAGCATGTTATAGAAGAGCAACATATTCAATAGTTTAAAGGACATAACCGTTTCAAGTGCAACAGATTCATTCAGTCCAGTAGGTGTATGAACAAGTTTCTTTAGCAGTCCAAAAAGGCAAAAAGCCACTAATATTTGAATACCAATTTCAGTCATGACACATGCATGACTCCAAAAAAGCAAAAAGTGGTATAACTGTAAAAAATTGAATAAACTAAATTAGAACACATCTGAAAACAGTTTTTATAATATAAACTATAGTAATTTAAGGGACATACACTTAAAATTTTATCAATCAGCGCCAATTGGCTGTGACTGAGATGATGACCCAGCTCCAGCTACTGTTCTAGTTTCAGCTCCTTGAAATTCTATTGTATATTCAAAAAAATAGACTCGAGTTAAAATGTATATAAGACACAAATTCTAACAAATTTCAAAGGCAAATAATGCATGAAAAAATTACCTGTCACAATACTCTCAGCTACGTCATACTCATCATTGAGTTGGAGATCTTTGAATTGGAAAAGGGAAGGCCTGAACCAATTTTGAGTAGAAATCAAAGCCTCTGCCATCTCTGGTTTAAGAGAGCTTCTAAATGTGTCTACAACCCTCCCGCTGCACTGAAAGCACTATCTGACACCACTGTAGATACTGGTGTGGCCATAGTATTTCTTACTATGGAAGATAATATAGGGTACCTTGATGAGTTATGTTTCCACTAAATAAGAATACCAAATTTGTTACTCTCATTTATGTTGGACTCACTCACTTAAGTATCTCTTAAGCTCATTTTGTTTGTCAATGGAATCATTTTCCTTCAAGTGCTGCATAAAAGCATCAGCCTTTGCTTGTGATGCTAAAATTTCAGCAATTAAAGGTGTTTCAACTTGGGAAATACCTACTGTTGAGCTAGAAGAGGACTGTCTAGCCACTTTGGAAGAAGGATCTCCCCTTTATCCATGTTCTTGGCCTCGACTAGCATTTGAAGCGTAAACTTCATTTTCTGAACAGATCTAGTCCTCTGGATCTTTCTCTTTTAAATTCTGGTCAGGATTATAGGCTTTAGTGTCTTTTCTTTGACATATTGACATATTTGTTGAGGAACCAATGCCCTTCTTTCACATTAGCTGCGAGCTTCACCATCCTTTGAGGCGTTATCTCCTCATCATTTCTCACTATGATTTTGAGGGAAGACATTCCCCCTTCCGTAGTAAACTTGGCCACCCTCCTCTAATCCTTGGGAATTGGTTCTTCATCCATTTTGGGCAAAGTCGGCTACTCATTATATCTAATGGCTATCCGATCTTGCCCCCAGCCTTCTTTGGAGATATCTTGCTTTCTTGACTGGGTGATGCAGAGGTAGAGCCATGACCAGATGACACATGTCGCCTGATTAACTCATTAATTAGCTGCCCTGGCCTTCGATTTGAACCCACTAGAGAATAGATAGGTACTTCAAAAGTTGGTTGGTGAAATGGTGGATTAGCTGAGGCAGGTGGAGAAACACCCCATTGCTGCTGTCCAACCAGGTGGCCTTCCTGAACCTCCTCCGAAGCCGAAGGCTTGCCCCCCATCATACTGAGGATTAGCTGCCACCATGTGTTTGACCATATGGTAAAACCCGCGACATTCCAATTTGTCTTACAACATCTGATAGCCTTCTAGCCATTTGTACCTGTCAAAATTGAAAATTAGTCTAGTTAAAGGTATCGTTCGCCATATACTGCCCCAAGGTTAATAGTGGCAATAGACCTAGGCTAGGAATTAACGTAATTTAAATGCATCTGTTGCAGTATCGTCGGCTGGATCTGAGTAGGTCCTACCAGAATCATATTTGGTTGAGTCTGTGAAGGAATTCCTGTTTGATTGAGGTGACCAGCTTGCAACGGAGCAGCCGAAGTCGCAGAACTATCTCCTGAATTGAGCCGTTTTGCCTCCAATTCCCTTGCTTGCTAGACTTCATTGTGCACTATTGGTTTCACAATGTCAGCCAATTATTGGGATACCTGATACATGAGGTCATTGATACTCATGTCAATCTGCTGCCGTATAAACGAGGTGGTCATGACAATCAGCTGCTCTGCATTGACTGGGTCTATAGTAGTTGTTGTGGCGTCACTGGGCTCAGCAATTGACGTAGGCATTCCTAAGGTGTAAGCCGATCACTTGTTTTTCGTGGGTCAGACTTCTTGGAGGTTGAAGCAGGATCCATGTTGTTAAGGCTCCTACCAGAACGCAAATGCATACACCAATGATAATCTTGACCAGGAGAACCAAAATTTTAAATTTGTTCACCTATTGGGTCATACGGGGCGTGCCAAATTTATTGACGTGATTGAAATTTAGTCGAAAGATCGACTAAAATTATCAACAACGATTCCCTTTTTATTCAGTCGATTACGTTGATGAGGGTACTCTGTCCCTCAACTGTGGGTTTCTTGACTACTTCAAAGAGCGTTAAGTCAGGTGAATGGTGAATTTGGCTAAACTAAACTAAAGAAAGTATAAGTAAAGAAAACAAATGCGATTGAAAGTAAATTGCAGAATAACAGGATTATATTGATTGATGTGTCTTTAACTGACTATGTACAATTGAAATTTATAGCCACAGCTGAACAAAACCCCTATTTGCCACATTTCTAAGCACTAACACTGGCTAACAACAATCGTGTATCAGCTAACAGTTATTCGGCTGATCGTACAGACCTCCACTAATCACGTTCCTAGTTCCTAGGGGGTACTTCCTTGCTTGTTTCTCGCAGAAGATAACCTTATCGCTATCCAATAAGTGGTTGAGATCCCACTGCAGAAAAATTTCACTGCAGGGGATCCTTTCTCCATATGGACCTATCGCATGTTGAAAAACCCGAACTGCTGGAGTAGCTGGGTCACGCAGTTAAGAGGTCTTTTTTGTTTTGTTTTGTTTTGTTCTAAATTAACGAGGTTTTTGATTTCAGAATCAGAATCGCAACTTGCTTGCATTGCTTATCCTCTCGCCGATAGTCCCATACAACTAGATAAGTTCCAAAAGAGAGTGAGAGAGCTCGAAACTGATGATGTGACAAATACCCAGATAAAAAAGCCTAAAATTGTCTTTGATTATGGCTTTGAGCTACAAACAAGGGTGCTTGCCACAGTCTTTTCACATCACAGAGCGAAGCACAAGGTTTCCACCTCCACTCAGGTTTTTTTACTCGCTCCTCACTGAACGTTTCTCTTTTGGCACACACCGCTTGTTTTTTTTTGGGTCCTTATTCTTCACTCTTATCCTTAGCAAATTTGTTTTTGAAAAAGAAGGGATTTTGTTTTCCACTGTAACATAACCATAATTTCTTAGGTTATGTTTTTGTAGCAAACACGCCTTTCTCGAAAACCTTCCTCACAATTCATTAATTTCTTTTACAGCCTCTCGCTTAAACTCCAAGGGCAACCAAAACTCAGGTAAATTCCTTCAACCGGTTCAAAATTCTCTAATTGCTAATCTATGTTTTAAAGTTGTTGTTATTATAAATGTTAACTTGTTTTTTGTCAATAGAATGATCTGCATCTAGGTAGCTAAATACGTACTCTTTTCAAATTAAAAATAAAAGCATTTTTCTTGCTGGTGCGATTTGGTGATTTTTTTTTTTTTTGGTATTCGATTTGGTGATGTTATATTATACAGAACATGCTTGACAATACTTATTTTTCTCGTTTGTAAATTACACTTGTACATGCAATGCTTTAAGTATAAGTTAATTGGTGGCACCTTGGTGTTTTGTTTTGTATTCTTCAGAAAAACTAACAAACACCTCAAGCTGTTCGTGTTTGAATTCTGGCAATCTGAAATTAAGTTATCAGTCTCATGTTTAATTGAATGAATGCATGGAAATTCACTTAAAAGTCTATTTTGTTGTTCGTAGATGGCAATATTCCCATGTGTCACTGAATAGATGTTGACTGTTTTCAATTAGTTTGTCCTAAATATTGTGTAACCGCAGGAGGGTTGTTAAAATGTCTGCAACTGAACTAACAAATCCGAGGATCTCGTTTGAGTCCTTTGCAATAAAGCCTCCTGTGCACCCTACTTATGATTTGAAGGGAATTATCAAGTTAGCCCTTGCAGAAGATGCTGGGGATCGAGGTTTATGCCTGAACTTTATTTTAGTTTCATGCACTAGCTTTCTTGTTTCTTCCCGAGTTTTATTTTTATTATTTCTAGCTTTTCTTTAGTTTAAAAAACTCCAATTTTTCATTGCTTTTGGGCTTCTGCTAAAAAGATAGTGATACATACCATGGCTGTTAAATGCTCGAGTCAACTCGTAAAATCGTTCTAGTTTATGAGTTTACATAGGTCAACCTGGTTCACTCGCTACTAGAATCGTTTTTTAATGGACTCGGTCAAACTCGCACAAACTTGAGATTTCATAGCCGAGTCAGCGAGTTTGTGAAAACTTCAGAAAAAACAGAGAAAAGGGGGAAGGAAGAAGAAAATCCGCGACTTCTACCCGCATAGATGTCTGTGACGCACTTCACTGGTGGAAGGAAGAGGATGAAGTAGGAGGAAAAACAACAAATATTGTAGGAGGAGGAAGGAGGAAACTAACAGAATAAAAGACAGAAGGAATATAAAAGAAAGAAGGAATATGCGGCAGACAGGTTGTGTTAGTACAAGTGTGTAAGAGGTTAAGAGATGTGTTTAGGGTTTTGTTTTAGGTTTGGGCTACTTGGTGCATGTTTGTTTTAGATTTTGGGCAGCCCAGAATCAATTCTGCGAGTAAAAACAAGGTCAGTATAATTGAAAATCACTATTCTTGTGTTTGGGTGATAAAATCTCGGCGGATAAAATTGATTCTAGGGTGGGTAGAATTGATTCTGATGGAAGCAAGAAGTTCCCAGCTTTTGCATTCAATAAAATCAATTCTGAGTGTGAGACCCACAAAATTCTTTATATTTACACATCAAAAGTGATTCTACTTTTATCATCCAAACGAAATCAATTCTTCTGAACCCACTTTTAAAATATCATTACCAAACACAAATCAATTTTTTTATACTCAAATTTTTTAATCAATTCTTCAAAATCAATTCTATGACAATCTAAAACAAACGGACCCTTACTATTTAGTATAACAGGCTTGTTCTTATTTTGGGCTTAGTGATAGATTAATTGATAAAAATGTAAAAAAAAAAAATTTCCTCCTTTGGACTTCAACCTGAGAAACCAATATGCTAGACACTATAATATTGCATTATTATGGATCAAAGTCCTCAAAATCCAAAATATTGCATTATTATGAAATTGAAATGCTGAATTATTGTTGTGTTAAGAGTATTATATTCATACATACATGCCATTTATAGGTTTTTAATATTCAGTAAACTCTTACGAGTTTAAGAGTTGAGTTTATGATTTGAGTCTACGGAAGCTCCATGAGTTTAGGTAGACTCTTGAGTTTGACAACCTTGATACATACTCTGTAATTTGGCAGTTATATTGTATGCATGGCATTGAATATAAAAAATGTTTCAATTGTAGGTGATGTAACATGCATGGCCACCATTCCATTTGACATGGAAGTGGAAGCTTATTTCTTAGCAAAAGAGGATGGCATTGTTGCTGGCATTGCACTTGCAGAGATGATATTTCATGAGGTTGATCCTTCTTTAAAGGTATGAAGCAATGAGATGATGCCCTATCATTATATGTGTGGTTAGTTCTTGGCTGAATAATTGTAGGATTACTTTCAAATATCAGGTGGAGTGGTCTAAAAATGATGGAGATTTTGTCCATAAAGGACTACAGTTTGGAAAAGTTCATGGTAAGATATTACTAGGAAACCTTAATTACAAAAGCAAATGGAATAAAGTACATTGTTAGTTTGTAATTGATTTCATGAAAGGCTTCTATCAATCCTCAGTAATTGATGTGTAGGACGGGCACATAACATTATTATAGCTGAAAGGGTAGTGCTAAACTTTATGCAGAGGATGAGTGGCATTGCAACTTTAACTAAGGTATTTTTGTTTTCCTGGATATTTTTCTTTTGTTAAATTTTCTCTAATATGCTTACAGCTACCTAACAGATTACCATGAAATCTTATTGAACTTAGCTATATAACATTATTTGTTGTTTTCAATGGTCCTTGTAAGGCTATTGAAAAAAAAAAATTTGAAGTTAATTATTGGCAATGTGGGGAGGGGAGTATTGGATCGAAATTGCAAAATAGCTGAAATGGTTAGAAAGAAGGGGAGAGTTCCCGTTGTAGAATTCTTGGCCTCTACTTTTTCTTGCTGATACTGGCTAAAGGCTACTCTTCAATAAAAATTCATCTTTTCATCCTATTTCTGGTCCAGTTCTGTGACATATATCATAAGCAAAGTTTTAGGAGAAATTTTGCATATTTCAACAACAACAATCGAGTGTTATACCGCCATGTGGGGTTGGCTACATGCATATATTGATGCCATTGCCGTATCAGAAACCAAATTTAGAACGGAACCGTTCCGAGCAAAGTCTTTTTAATTGTTATTCTTATTGTCTCACATGCCTGGATCAATTGGGCACTTTTCCGTAATCTTCTCAATGAGTGTTACTCCAACTTTCTCTTGTATTTGTTATTTACAACAGCAATAACAACCAAGGCTTTTCCCACTTGGTGGGGTCTATTACGTAGATCAACCGATGTCATAAAGTCCCGTCATGTATTAGGTCTAAAGATAGATCATTTACCTCTAAATCTCTCTTACGGTCTGATTGTTTAACATGAAAAAGGGACGAGAGAGAATTGAGCGAAAGAGAATGAAGCGAGAATGCGATTTTCTCGTGATTGGTCTGACGCGAAAAAGCGAAGAAAGAAAAAAAAAAGGCTGGGTCCCACGCGAAAATGTTTTCTTCGCTGAAGTGCGAAGAAAACGAGCTGCAACGCCTTTTTTTTTATTTTCCAATTTCTACCCTTATTCTCTCCTTATATCTAAATTTATAGTCAAGGACATTAATGTCTTTTAAAAAATAATCAACACTTCTCTGTTCTCTTTCACTTATTCCAATCAATACCCAAAATCTACCCAATTTCTCACATTTTTCTCTCTTTTCATACTCTCTCTTCACAATTTCTCTCGTGAACCAATCACACCCTTAATGATTTGGCCTATAGTTTTTCTTGAATTTGGGCTTTAACCCTAACTCAACCCCACAAAACCGGCTTGTAATGTGAGGATTGCCTAAGCCTTATAAAGGCCACTCAGGCCATATCTCTAGTCGATGTGGGACTTTCAACACACTCCCTTACGCTCAGGACTGGACATCTGAAGCGTGGACTGATTTCAACACACCCCTCACGCCCAGGACCGAACATCTGTAGCGTGGACAAATACGGGTGGAATAACAGAGATCATGACCCAATAACAGATCTAGGATAGGCTCTGATACTATCTTGAATTTGGGCTTTAAGCCTAACTCAACCCCACAAAACCGGCTTGTAAGGTGAGGATTGCCTAAGCCTTATAAAGGCCACTCAGGCCATATCTCTAGTCGATGTGGGACTTTCAACAGTCTTCCTTGTCTCCTTGTACTTCTAACTATTGGACTATCCTTCATCTGGTCTACTCTCCTTACCGATGCTTCTACATGTCTTCTCCATACATGCCCCGATCACCTAAGACAAAATTCTACAATCTTCTCTGCTATAGGGTCTACTCCAAATTTCTCTCAAATGATTGTATTTCTAATTCTACTTTTTCTTGTGTAATCACTCATTCAATTTGTCTTTCCTAAACTTATTTTTTATTGTCATCTACTTGGTTTGTGCTCTTGTTGGCTTCACTACCCAACATTTACTACCATGTGCATTGCTAGTCTTGTAGTCATCCGATAGAATTTTTCTTTGAGTTTGGTAGTCACTTTGCAGTTATAGCTTACACTTGAAGCAAATCTCTAATGAGATGTTGTCTCTGTTACTTTTTGATTGTTACTTTCTGATAGGAATTGATTTTACTAATAACAAAAGGCGGAGACTAGTGTTAGGTATGGGCCCTTAATTAGGATAGCAATAATAATGGGTCTTGTTAGTTAAGCATGCAGGTAATATTAGTAGACAGTTTTTATTAATAATAACTGTCATATGTAATTGCTATGTACAGTTAGAATAGGAGAATAAGACATGTTGCCTATAAATAGAAGGGATGATTGAGAGAGAGGGTAGGTTGGGATTTGACTGGAAATGGGCCATTTTCCGTGCAGGAACAGGATCCTTCAGCCAAAACTAAAGGTTAACACTTGAAAGACATTTGCAGCTTTGAGAAATTCTACAAGGTGAAATGGGATCCTAGATACCCTCAGTATTAGAGTATTGTATCGCTCAGCTGTGTCAACAGCTTTCTATTGTCAGAAATCAGTGTTAGTGCTAGTGTTAGTGCCAGCTCATCAATAGCTGTTTGAGTTAGTTAAGTGACAGCTCATCAAGCTGTTTAGTTAGTGCCAGCTAATCTGGGGTGTAGGATTAGCACAAGTGTGCACATGATAAGCATTGTATAAAAGGCTGCTTAAGCCTCTGTTTTGTGTAAGAAAACAGAATCAATCACTATTGAATAATAGAATTTCAGTTTCTCTCTTTTCTTTCGTTTTCCCTCTCTTTTCTATTACCCTAGATTTCTGTTATGGTATCAAAGAGCTAGACGATCCATGGCTGAATCGATTCCAAATCCTCCTCCTCCGCCACCTCCTCCACCGGAGCACTCTGCGATTCATGCTACTCCGCTCAATTCGTTCGATTCGCAGCGTTCTTCAACGCCTGTATCTTTCAATCTCAAGATTTCGGAGAAGCTTACTGAGATGAATTTCCTAATCTGGAGACAACAAGTTGAGCCATATGTTCATGCAAACGGCTTTCACGAATTTCTTGTTTGTCCTGCGATTCCACTGCAGTATCTCACTGAAGCAGATCGTCTCAGTGCGACGCTCAATCCTGCGTACCAAGCCTGGTTGCGAAAGGATCAAATGCTTCAATCCTGGTTGCAATCGACTCTATTGAGCGAAATTCTGTCGCGCGTTCTTGGCAGTGTTCACGCCTATGAAGTCTGGGAGAGACTACATGCTTAGTTTTAGAAACAAACGCGTGTGAAAGCGAGACAACTTCACTTTGAACTTCGAGCGACTCAGTTGAATGATCGCACAGTCTCGGAGTATCTTCTTCGTATCAAGGCTCTTGTAGACTCTCTCGCTTCGATTGGTGATCCGATTCCAATCAATCAGCATATTGATGTAATTCTTGAAGGATTACCTCAAGATTTTGCATCTATCGTTTCGGTAATCGAAAGCAAATTTGAGGTGATGGAAATTGAAGTAGTCGAAGTGCTTCTTCTCGCTCATGAGTTGCGTCTTGACAAATTCAAGAAGAAAGCTGTTACTGAATCAGTGAGTGTCAATCTCACTCAGGCTTTGAAGCCTTCTGCTGATGAACAAGCCTCTGCACAAGTCAATTTGACTCATGATTCTCATACTGAGCCACACTCTTCTGGTTCTGCTGGAAACATGTCAATCCGTGGCCGTGGTGGCCGTTTCTCTAATATTCAATGCCAAGTCTGCTTCAAGTTTGGACACCTAGCTTCTCGATGCTGGCACAGGTTCAACCAAGTTTTCAGCCTTCTGTGCCATCTAATTTTCAAGGTTTTCAGCCTGAAGGTTTAGGGTTTAATGGACCTCAAATGGTTAACTCTTATGGATTCTCTGGTTTCCCGATGCCTTCCACTATTTTTCCACAACAGTTTGCTTCTAACACCTGGATCAAGCCTCAAGCTCAACCAAAACCTGTTGGTTTTCAACCTGCTCAACCGAGTGCTATGGTGACTACTATGACTCCTAGCTCTGCAAGTTCCTGGTTCCCTGACTCAGGAGCATCATTTCATGTGACTGGAGATCAGAAAAACATGCAACAATTTGTTCCATTCCCTGGACCAGATCAGATTTTCATCGGGAATGGGCAAGGTTTGGCTATTCATTCCCCTAGTTCTATGGTGTTTAAGTCCCCTATCAATCCTAAAATGACCTTAGTTTTGCACAATCTTCTTTTAGTTCCATCTATTACTAAAAATCTTGTTAGTGTGAGCAAGTTTGCCAAGGATAATTTGGTTTTCTTTGATTTTCATGCTAACTACTGTCTTGTCAAATCTCAGGAAACCAATGAAGTGTTGCTTCAAGGTTCAGTAGGTCCTGATGGTTTGTATGAGTTTCCAAATATGCTTCCCTCTCACTCCAAGACATCCACTCCAACTACTGCATCCTCCATCAATCCACTTGTCAATGCTGTCACTGCAGCTTCTGCTTCTGTATCTGTTTCAAATTCCAGCAATGTTTCTAGTTCTGTTTTGGGTTCTTTAACCCTATCTTGTAATCAACTATGGCATCTAAGATTAGGCCATCCGAACACTCATTCAATGAAACTTGTAATGGATCATTGTAATATTCCATATTCTAATAAAGATGCCTCTTCCTTTTGCACTGCTTGTTGTATGGGTAAGGCACATAGGCTTCACTCCCCCTTTTCCCAAACCACTTACACAGTTCAACTAGGGCTTGTTTTTAGTGATTTATGGGGTCCCTCGCCTAATACTTCTTCCCTTGGTTTCAAATACTATATAACCTTTGTTGATGCTTATTCTAGATTCACTTGGATTTATCTTTGTTGAAAATAAAATAGGATCTTTGTATTTATTGTATAGGCAAATCATATCATGTAATTAGGAATAGAATATCCTGTAATTAATTATTTGATTTCTTTTTAATCCTATATAAAGAACCTCCGTTGTGTAGTTAAAACACACGGTATTCAACATATGTCTCTCTCTATTCTCTCATTTAACATGGTATGGGCCTAAAGAGACAACCTAAGCAGTCTTACCGGTGGACCCACGTCCTCATTGACAATTTTTGCACGTAGCGGGTGTCTGACTCGGTTTGCCCGCTACTCTATTCTTAGTGACCGGTCACGCCTGCACTTTCGGCCTAAAGCGACCCTATGCCGTCGTACCATCGTCTCGTGACGCTTTAGGCGGCCGAAACCCACCATCGTACTTGCCTCACAGGCCGACTGACCCCACGAAGATCACAGCGTGGTGGACCTCGTCGCGCTCTTTACGCTTTCTCTCGTGGCGTTTTCAAGTTTTGGTAGTCTCACTTGTGGCAGTAGCGCCGGCCGGATTTTTAACCATTGTTTGACTCGGCGTCGCCCTTCCACCACGGTTCTCGATCTGGTGTTAGTTTTTCGTTCCGTAGACGGGTGACTAGGTTCTAGTGCAAACAGTCCCGTTTTTCTCTCTCCTGGACGTGTTCTCTCTCTCTCTCTCTCTCTCTCTCTCTCTCTCTCTCTCTGTGTGACTGAAACATGGGTTCCTCCCCTACTGATGCTTCGAAGTTTGCGTTCACCAACTTTATCATTTCTCCCCTCTCTACGGAGAAGTTGGACGGTTCCAACTATGAAACTTGGGCTTCAGACATTGATTATAACTTCTTGGTCAAAGGTATAAGGACCATCTCACCAAAGAGTGAATCTGTGTACTTGGCGTGGTGAGCGTGCTGAAATGGAGAAGATTGATGCTCGGTTGTGCTGATCTCATCAAGTCGCGTAATCCCACCATCAGTCGATTTTCCATCCTCGTCTCACGTGTGAATCGGTTTGGAGTCGGAACTAGGAACTCTCACCAGCAATATTCAGCGCCTGCATGGTGTGGTTCATGATGTGGGCACCATTGGACGAAGAAGTTGGATGGCCTATGTTTACTATCTCGGTCGTGTTCATCTTGCACTCCATCAATTTAATGAGCTCTACCTCATTTGCATCTGATGCGGATGAAAGAAGAAGGAACTTGACGGTATGAAGCACATTCTTTATGCTCATGGCCTTTATGGCTTACCTCGGGAAGTACCGCCATCCAGTGATCGATTTTGGGGTCTCTTGTTATTCCCGCTATGTACGCTTCTTACGCCGCCCTTCCGGGTTTCTTTGAAGTCCACCCCTGAGTTTCCTGTTATGATGCGGTGACACTTGCTTTGCCCTTTGCGTCGCAGCATAACAATCAAGGGTGTGCTCGAGGTTCCAACACTAAGAATCGTCTGAGTTGATCATTGCAGGTATGGGACATCTTTATTGATCGATCTTTGGAAGCTACATGGGCGCCTCTCACGTCGTCATGCGGCTCGGACCACTCGTCGACACGCATCGAGGCTCGGCTCGGCTAAACCCGACTCCACGACTACGGAGAATTTCTCGATGGTTTGAAATCGCGAGAACTAGGATCCACTTTAGCCGGTTGCACCTGGTAATTCATTTGCTTGCATCTCTCGACCTTCCCTTGGCCCCTGGGTCTTTGACTGCGGTGCGATCGGAGCTATCATCAGTAATAAAGCTCTTTTATCCTCCACTTTCTACATGCGGTTACTTACCTGGTATGACTTGACCCGGTGATCGAAACCAAATCCCGAGGGTTGAGTGCGCGAAACTCCTCCGCTTCTGTCGATTAATTTTGTACTTTACGTTCCTGAGTGTCCATTTAATTTGCTTTGTCAGTCGTTTGACCGGTTCTCATAAGCGTGATGTTACCTTGCAGGCGAGATGCGGAGGCGGGACGATTGGAATCGGATGTGAGTCTAATGGCCTCTCTTATCTATCTAAATCCGAGGTGTGCTACTCGCCACGTATTCCGCCACTATCCATGCTCGATTGGGTCATCGAGTCTTCAGCTTTAGAAAATTTGGTGCCTAGTCTTTCAGGTTATCTAGTTTAAATTGTGAGTCGTGTCGAGTTAAGGAAACACATTAAGTAGTCAACTTTCACTGATAGAATCAATAAAGCTTCGTCCCTTTTGCTTTAGTTTACTCAGATGTTTGGGGTCCTTCTACGTACTACTTTTGGGTTCAAATATTTTGTTACTTTCATTGATGATTTTTTTGCGTTGTACTTGGTTATTTTTAATGAAAAAGCAGTCGAGTTGTTCTCTATTTTTGAGCAATTTTATCAAGAAATTATAACTTTCGATTTGGTGTTTACATTAGCTCTTTCACGTAGTAATGATGCGTGAATCTTTGTACAATTTCAAAATTTTATGGCATCTAACGACATTCTTCACCACGTCTGTGCTCATACACCTCGACAAAATGGGGTGGTGAGCGCCATAAAAATCGGCACCTCGTGAAACCACTCGAACTCTTAACTTCTTCATAGTAATGTCGAGCTTCGTTTTGGGGATCTTTGTTCTACGACTTGTTATCTCATAAACGCATGTCCTCATCTGTGCTTGATGATCGAGGTGCCCGCTCGTACTCTTTCCCGTATCCCTCTCCGTTCACTTTCGCCTCGTGTCTTTGGGTCCACGTGTTTTGTTCTACGATCTCACTCCTGGTCTTGACAAACTCTTACCTCGTTCACTCGAATGTGTCTTTCTTAGTTACCATCGGTCTCAAAAGGTTATCGTTGTTTATTCACCTACTCTTCCAGCGTTACCGCCTTATATGGCGATGTCAACTTTTTTAGTCTGTCCACTTTACTTTGAGTCGACTCACTTGTCTCCCAGAGCCTCTTTACCGTAGTCCTCCCGTTCCTCCTGCGATTGAGCCTTACGAGTTCGTCATTCCGGACACGATCTGTGGACCCCGGTTGTCGACCACTGAACTTATCATCGCCAACGACTACTGCGAGTGCATATCCTGTTCTGCTCTGCTCACGAGCCGTACCGTACTCACCATTAGCGCCATTTCCTTTATCGGGCAGAGCCACCTTACCTGAGCTGACGCTTCCCGTTGCCGCCGTAAGGTATAAGCTCTGCTCGTAACCCGTCCCTCATTACATTGCTTTGAGTTATCATCGTCTTTCTCGCTTCGCATTACACTTGTTTGTCTTCGCTTGTCTTGTCTCTATTCTAACGCTCCGGTGAAGCTTTATCCCTCGGAATGGCGTGACAATGATTGGCGGGATGTGTGCTCTTCAAAGTAATGGTACCTGAGGCTGATCTCTACCTCTGGAAAGTCGTGGTTGGTTATCGTTGGCTTTATCTGTCAGCGTTAGTGCGATGGTAAGATTGATCGATTTAAGGCAGGTTGGTGGCCGAGATACACTCGGATATTTGGCGGGGATTCACGGTGACACTTTTTCCCGTGGCCAAATATGGCGTCGATGAGCTCTGTCTCTCCATTCTGCCATCATCGTCGTTGTACTTCATTAACTTGGTATGATTCGTATGCTTATTGATCACTCTGTTTTTATAGCCATTAAGCTCGAGGATGTGTTTATCGGTTGTGTATGTGGATGATATTGTGATAGCGGTAGTGATCGGCCAGGTATAATCAATTGAGCGATATCTCTCTGAGTTTAGGACTAAAGACCTTGGTAAACTCAGATTTATTTTTGGGTATCGGTAGCCCGATCAAGGATGGTCTAGTGATTTCCGGAAGAAATATGCTATGGATATTCTTGAGGAAGCGAGGTTTATTGAATACGAGCCAGTTGATACTCCTATGGACCCAGATGTCAAACTTACGCCTAATCAGGGGAGCCGCTTCGGATCCGAGGGAGAATGCGAGGAGATTGGTTGGTAAATTAAACTATCTCACAATCGTCAGTCTAGATATTTCCTTCTGATTAGTGTAGTAAGCCAATTCTTAAATTCCCGCACCGGGATCATTGGGATCTTTGTGATACTGAATCCTGAAGTATATTAAAAGTGCTCCAGGAAAAAGGTCTTATTTATGAGAATAGAGGTCATACTCGGTAGTTGGTTACTCGGATCTGATTAGTGAGCTCACCAGTTGATAGGCGATTCACTCTTGGGTATTGTGTACTAGTTGGAGGAAACTTGATATCTGGAAAAGCAGAAGCGAGAATATAGTAGCAAGATCTAGTCTTTGAGGCTAAATACAGAGCCATGGCATTAGTGACTCAAGAGCTCATGTGGTTGCAATCACTTCTCAAAGAACTCAAGCTTGGAGAGACTATGCCAATGACAGTAATATGTGATAATAAAGCGGCATTGCATATTGCCTTCAATCCCGTGTTTCATGAGAGGACTAAGCATATTGAGGTGGACTGTCATTATACCAGAGAGAAGATCGAATCGGGGGACATCACCACTAGCTTCGTCAATTCCAATGACCAATTGGCAGATGTCTTCATTAAATCTCTAAGAGGTCCTCGAATCAGTTATATTTATAACAAGCTGGGTGCATATGATTTATATGCTCCAGCTTGAGGGGGAGTGTTGAAAATAAAATAGGATTTTTGTATGTATTGTATAGGAAAATTATATCATGTAATTAGGAATAGAATATCCTGTAATTAATTATTTGATTTCTTTTTAATCCTATATAAAGAACCTCCGTTGTGTAGTTGAAATACACGGTATTCAACATATGTCTCTCTCTATTCTCTCATTTAACAATCTTCTTAAATCAAAATCTGAAGCTTTTGATATCTTTAAAAACTTCAAGGCTATGGTTGAATTACAACAAGGTTATCAACTTAAATCCCTCCAAACTGATTGGGGAGATGAGTTTAGACCCTTCACCAAATATCTCACTGATCAAGGAATCACACATAGACTAATTTGTCCTTATACACATCACCAAAATGGTGTTGTGGAGAGGAAGCATAGACACATTATGGAACTTGGTCTCTCTCTTCTAAGTCATGCTTCCTTACCTCTTACTTTTTGGGACCATGCATTCTTGACTGTAGTTTACTTGATTAATAGGTTACCAACTGCTTCCCTTAATTTTCAAATCTTATACATCATCCTCTATAAGTCTAATCCTGATTACAAGTTTCTGAAAGTGTTCGGATGTGCTTGCTTTCCTCTTCTTAGACCTTACAACACTCATACATTGGACTTTAGGTCACATGAGTGTCTCTTTTTGGGTTACTCTTCTTCTCATAAAGGATATAAATGTCTCTCCATCTAGAAAGATGTTTATTTCCAAAGATGTTCTTTTTCATGAATCTAGGTTTCCTTATCATGATTTGTTTACTAAACCAAATGACAATCAAATTCTTAAATCTCGCACCACTTCCGTTTATTTTACCTGATGCTGCTCAGTCCAATTCAGTTACTCCAGCTTCTCCTTCAGCTTCTGTAACCAGTCCTCCTTCTAGTCCTTCTCCTAGCCCTCCAGGTTTTTCCATTTCTGCAGCATCTCCATCTACAAGTCCTTCTCCAGAATGTTCCACAGAGTCTCACACTTCCTCTGTTTTTGCTTCCATCATTCCAACAAATACTGACCCAATGCAAACCAGATCTAAATCTGGTATTGTTGTTCCCAGAATTCAACCTAGGCTGCTCCTGACACACTGAACCGAGGACTGTTAAGCAAGCCTTGAAAGATCCAGCTTGGCATGAGGCAATGCAAGTAGAATTTGATGCCTTACAAAGAAATAAAACCTGGAATCTTGTTCCTTTACCATCTAATAGAAAAGCTATTGGATGCAAATGGGTTTTTAGAGTCAAGGAGAATCCTGATGGATTGGTTAATAAATTAAAAGCAAGGTTGGTGGCAAAAGGATTTCATCGACTTCAAGGTTTTGATTTTCAAGAGACCTTTTCTCCTGTTATAAAGCCAATTACAGTGAGGCTTATACTCATTCTTGCTCTTACTCACCATTGGCCCTTAAAGCAACTTGATATCAGTAATGTCTTTTTACATGGCTTACTTGAGGAAGAGGTTTACATGCAGCAACCTCAAGGTTTTGAACATGGTGATTCCTCTCTTGTTTGCAAACTTAACAAGGCTTTATATGGGCTCAAGCAAGCTCCCATACAATGGTTTGAAAGAATTAAACTTACTCTTACCAACCTTGGTTTTCATGGCAGCAAATGTGATCCATCTCTCTTTGTCTACAATCATAAGGGCCACATTGTATATTTTTTGGTCTATGTAGATGATATAATCATCACAAGCAGCTCTCCCTCTCTGATTTCTTCCATAGTTCAACAACTAAATTCAACTTTTGCTCTCAAAGATTTGGGTGAATTGGACTATTTCTTGGGTATTGAAGTCAAGAGACAACCTAGTGGCTCTTTACTACTCACACAAAGCAAGTATATTAGAGACTTACTCACCAAGACTGATATGTTGGAAGCTAATCCTATCTCTTCTCCTATGGTAGCCAATTTAAAGCTGTCCAAAACAGGCTCCACTGCTGTGACAGATCCGTCTTTTTATCGATCTGTTGTTGGTTCTCTGCAGTGTGCCACTGTTACAAGGCCATAAATCAGTTTTGCTGTCAACAAAGTGTGCCAATTCATGGCAAATCCTCAAGATTCTCACTGATGTGCCGTGAAAAGAATTTTGAGATATCTAAAAGGTTCTATGCACTGTGGTCTCTGACTATTTCCGACCCACGCTAATAAGCCATTCACTCTCAAAGTTTTTGTGATCTTGATCGGGCATCGGATCCTGATGACAGGAGGTCTACCTCTGTCTTTGCCATCTATTTTGGTCCTAATTTAGTCTCTTGGTGGTCAAGAAAACAACATGTTGTGACCAGATCCAAAGATCGAGGTGAATATCACAATCTAGTGAAGTTGCTTCTAATTTAATATGGATACAAACTCACGACGTAATTACATCTACCACACATAGTTCCTGTTGTCTTTTGTGATAATCAATCAACTGTGTTACTTGCTCATAATCCAGTTTTACATGCTAGAACAAAGCATATGGAGATTGATCTATGCTTTGTTAGAGAAAAAGTAATTGCCAAGCAGCTGTCAGTTCTACATATTCCTAGCATAGATTAGTGGGCTGATCTGTTCACTAAGGCACTATCTCCTTCCAAGTTTCTTGCATCGAGGTCCAAGCTCAATGTGATTGATCCCTCTCCCAAGGTTCACCCCCATTGAGCTTGAGAGGGGGTATTAGAGTATTGTATCGCTCAGCTGTGTCAACAACTTTCTATTGTAAGAAATCAGTGTTAGTGCTAGTGTTAGTGCCAGCTCATCAATAGCTATTTGAGTTAGTTAAGTGACAGCTCATCAAGCTGTTAGTTACTGCCAGCTAATCTGGGGTGTAGGATTAGCACAAGTGTGCACATGATAAGCATTCTATAAAAGGCTGCTTAAGCCTTTGTTTTGTGTAAGAAAACAGAATCAATCACTATTGAATAACAAAATTTCAGTTTCTCTCTTTTCTCTCGTTTTCCCTCTCTTTTATGTTACCTTAGATTTCTGTTACTCAGTGTATTGTTCGACAGGTAAACGGGATGACTGCCAAATCAAAAGAGGCGCACGACAACAAATGGGGTCTAAAGGCTTTGAAACATTGGCATTCAACAGGGCAATCACTTGTGAAATCCCCTTGTCCTGATCCAGTGCCTCTGCTTAGTGCCAATTTTGGTTTGGCTGATCCGTTTCCTGGTAATCCAACGAGAGCTGGTAACTTCCTTGCGTTGGAAAGGTTCCATTCTTACTCCAATATTGATTCTTTTAATAGCAAAGAAGTTACTTTCACTGGTCGGTTTGCCTTACCTTTCGAACAGAATAGTGAAGCTATCAAACTCATTTCTCAATTTCCCAAAGGTAGTCTATTTACTTTGCTTTTCAAAAAGTTTTCTTTTTATCTCTTGCTTACACTTCATATTTTGCTTCAGCTTCACCTCTGAAAAAGCCACTGAAAAGCAAGCAAGTAAGGAGTCAAACTCCCGAGGCTGTAGAAGAAGAAGATGAGGATGATGAAGACGATGACCTAACCAACTGGTATAGAAGAAGGAAATAGGGAAAATCCTTTTGATTACAGAATGATATCATAGAACTTCGAGGGTCTGCACCTCCCCAATGCCAAAATGGCCCCTTTCCAGTCAAATCCCAACTTACCCTTTGTCTCAATCATCCCTTCTATTTATAGGCAACATGCCTTATTCTCCTATTCTAACTGCACATAGCAGTTACATATGACAGTTATTATTAATAACAACTGTCTACTAATATTACATGCATGCTTAACTAACAAGGCCCATTATTATTGCTATCCTAATTAAAGGCTCATACCTAACAATACTCCCCCCCCTTAAACTATCACCTTGTCCTCAAGGTGATAATAGTATGGACAAATTTAAAACAATGATAAAAGCTAATTATTACAACTGAAATCTTCTCACTATCTTGCAACACAATTCTTCTTTATCATTGCCACCCGGATCCCACTGTTGGAAGGAGAAGGACCCCAATTGTGAACCATTACCATAGCCTTTGCTACCACCCTGGTATGACTTGGTTAACTTGACAATGATTTTGGACAGCAATTGGGAATATCCCACATCGAACAGGAATAAAGACACAATCGTGTTGGACTTGATCAATGTCACTCCAATATGGGTCTGGCTCACTAAGCCCAAAATTTGGCCCAACACCTGAAACTTGGATGCTAACCCAATCTTCATCTTCTTCTCGCATGCGACCCACACAGAATGAGGCGGTGGTGCCGCAACTCTTCTCCTTTCACTCTTTGTCACAGACACTCCCACGCACACCACACCCCCTCCCCGGTCTGGTGGTTCTGGCCGCATGCACGTACGCCGGCGGCCCAGCGCTTCGCCCTGATTGATAACCCTTCCTCCCTTTTCGCCGCAACACGCGAGCTAGACGGCGGAAACATGACCATCTCGGCTGCCGTGGCTTGCGAAGTTTGGGTTTTCTTGTGGGTGGGCCATAAATTACCCATTATTGATTGCACCTTACCTTCTGCCGAGTCTGGTGGTTTTGGCGGTGACAAAATAAATGTCTTAGCTGAGAGCCCAATCTTGGTGACTGATATCAATTCCTTCCCCCTATGTCCTCCCACTGAGCTACCCAAAATCCAGGTTTTCTTCCTCTCCTCCTTTATTTTGATTCTCTTCTTCAATCTTTTTCTTCTTCGCTTTATCGTGATACCCCTCATCTTCAATGCTAGGTCAATATTATGTTTGGACCAAATTTGTGATTTGCCCTGCTTTGCCTTCACTGCCTTGTCATTACGACTCCTTTTCTTCCCCTCTGTTTCTTCTTCTTTGGCAATGGTTCTTGGTTCAGTTCTTGTCTCAGCCAATCTTGATTCCTGTTTCTCAATTGAATTAGTTTCTGGCTGAAACCGCTTGAGAATTGCTTCCGTAAAATCCCCCCAAGTGGCATTTGGATTCGCTGAAACCCATAGGTGGTAGTGGTACCATGCGAGGGCTCCACCACTCATCCACTGCACAACTTCTGGTATTTGATCTTCTTCTTCACATACGCCCTATGAAGCACGGACACCTCTTCATAATGCCGTGTCTACGTGTCCGTGTCGTGTCCGACACCGACACTCGTCAGACACCGACACGACACGTGTCCGTCATCCTTTTACGGTGTCACAATTAAAAAATATTTTTTTTTGACTTGGACACCTCTGGACACCACTTGGACACTTCTCAGACACTCTAATCATAATTTTTTTAAAAAAAAAAATAAACTTCTTGGACTCTTTTAAATTATTATAGAAGGATTCAAGCTTATCAACTTTGTTTTTAGAAGGTGAATAGATAAATGATTTATCTAGGTGGATGGATCTAAGCGAAAGACTATTACTATATCTTGTTTTAGAATCTTTTTTTGTAATGAAACAAAGTACTCAATTTAGATGATTTATAAATTTTGCTTCTCAATTTAGATCTTTTATATTTATTATAAATGACGCTTATATTTTATTTTATTTAATTAATTAATATATATATAGCGGTGTCCGTGTCCTGTGTTTTTTATATTAGCGGTGTCTGCGTGTCCGTGTCGTGTCGCGGTGTCCGTGTCCGTGCTTCATAGCATACGCCTCCAGCATCAAAATAATCCTCGACTTTGATCAGGCAACCAGCAACATCTTTTCCTTCAAAGATTGATATTGCTAGTCGTAACTCTTTTAAGTTCTCTTCTCCAATCTGCAAGCTCTTTCAACAATTCATCAAAAATATCAAGCGTTCCTTCCATTCTTGATGAGATCTGGGCAGGAAATTCATCCTTAGACTGTTGCGTTGTTCTCTGCACTGATTGATTCCGAAACTTGCGCCTCCATCTTTTTTTTTTCCTGTCCCGATACCAGTTGATAGAAACCAACTGATATAGAAGAAGGAAATAGGGAAAGTCCCTTTGATTATAGAATGATATCACTGAACTTCGAGGGTCTGCACCTCCCTAATGCCAAAATGGCCCATTTTCAGTCAAATCCCAACCTACCCTCTCTCTCAATCACCCCTTCTATTTATAGGCAACATGCCTTATTCTCCTATTCTAACTGCACATAGTAGTTACATATGCCAGTTATTATTAATAACAACTGTCTACTAATATTACATGCATGCTTAACTAACATGGCCCATTATTATTGCTATCCTAATTAAGGGCCCGTACCTAACAACTAGCTTCGTATAATAGAAGGGAATTTGGGATCTTGGAATACAAACAGACAAGAAAAGAAAAAAAATACAGAACAGAGAGACTCAGAGAGAATCCAGCCTTAGGAATGGTCAATGCCACCCAAAATCTCCCTCTACACAATTTTGCCAATCCACTCTCCGCTTGTTTCGCTTTTTTCCTGACGTCCCATCCTCTCTCCTTTTTTCCAATACTCCTTGCTATGTTCGTAAGGTTGTTACACCTCTTTGCTTCACAAATTCATCATCTTCCCCTTTGAGGCCTAACAATTTGACAGATTGTTGATGATAATATGGCTTGACACATATTTTTTATAAACATAATGAACAAACTATGGCTACAAATATGAAAAACGAGTTTATTTATGTTATGAATTCAGTTTGGATTGAATATGATTGTTTACGTCTCACCACACCAGGCCTAGTGGTTTGTGAAATCATCCTTTGTGAAATCATCATATATGTGTTATATTACGTTTTTCCACAGGCAATGGCAAATGCAGCATATCCTGCACATATGTTGGAAACTAGAAAAACTGCTCCGGGTTTACGTTTATTGGATAAATGGGCGGTATGGACTTTGAATGACTTTCATGCTTTCATTAATGACCATTTATATTTTTACATATAAATTTTACTCAATAAACTAGTGCACATTTCTTTCTATAGGTATTAATTGGTGGAGGTCGAAATCATAGGATGGGTTTGTTTGACATGGTTATGATAAAAGATAATCATATCTCAACAGCCGGAGGTGTTACAAATGCCCTCAAAGCTGTCGACCTGTATCTAGAGCAAAATAGTCTTCAAATGGAGGTTGAGGTGGTACTCTCTTTCCTTATTATACACATTTCTTTTCCTTTTCCATTTTTAGGTCTTGTTGGTCTTTTATCCATTTTAAACTTAATGAAAATTGTGATGCCTGTCGTGTTCCAACTGACTTACTTGCAGTTACTTTGATTTTTTAAACTTTAAAATGATTTCCTGTCAGTTTTTCAACATGATAACTATTTGTGTAACGAATAATTTGTTGATGCAGCATCAAGATGATTGGAATAGATTATACTGATAAGTAATAATTGAGTATAACTCCTTTCAATAGGGAATCTCTCTCGATTACGCTCAAACCGGAGAAACACCTGCATGTCTTTTAGTGTCTGCTTCCTTCCTACCCTGAGGCCCTAATCCTTACTGAATAATTGTCTCATTCCCTCTCTCCACCTGGTGACCTTTTTTTAATTTCCTTTGATAAATTTCACAATCACTTCCCTCCTCCTTCACTCCTACTTGACACATGCACAAGATAGTTAAAATATAAATTCCCTTCTTAACCTTAAGTTACCTCATCTTTGCTGCCCCAATCCCCCCAGTAATGGCTAACAAATATTTATAAAATCGCGATATTTATTTACATATCTGTACATCCATTGGTGTTAGCACAAAATGACACTGCTTTGGCTTTCCATCGTATAGTACTTGGTATAAAGGTCAAATGTATGTGTATATTTGGTGCTCATTATATGGCTATGCATGCATGTAAAGGACCAGTTCTTGCTGCAGTTGTAATATTTTAAGGTTGTGTTTTTCCCAGGTAGAGACCAGGACTCTTGAGGAAGTGGAGGAAGTATTGCATTATGCATCTCAAACAAAGACTTCTTTAACTCGAATAATGTTGGATAATATGGTTGTACCTTTACCAAACGGAGATGTGGACATATCTATGCTGAAAGAAGCTGTGCGGTTGGTCAATGGGAGATTTGAAACTGAGGTATTCATGCCTATATTTGCTTCATTTAAGTCATATCATATTATTCATGACTAAATTTGCTTCATTTAAGTCATATCATATTATTGGGATTATTTGTTGACTGAAAATGCTTCAGACTATTTTGGATCTGTTTTCATGTTTTTTATTTCTATCATTTTCATTTTGTTTCTGTCAATTTGTTGAGAAACTAGCACGTGTACTTTTTAAGTTTTTATATCCAATCTTCTAAAGAGGTTCATGGGAAACTGTTTACCAATATATAATGCAAATTCCAAAATTATAGGTACATACAATATTGGCCCTTATGTCTTGAGGTCATATTTTTATGCAATGAGCGATTTCTGTAATGAACATGAAGCATGCAGTGAAAGATGCAGCTGTAATGGTTTTGGTTGTCATCAGTTTGGTACAGGAAGCATGGCAGTTAGTATTGCACGGTTCAAATCGCGAAACGCAACGAAAATCCAGCTTGGCGATACAAATCGCAGGTGTGAATCGAAAATGCTCTGAATCGCACACTGTTTCGCTCGAATTGCTCTGGTATTGCAGGAATCGCGAATCAAAGATGAATCGTCCGATTCAATGTGCGCTCCCCGCGTCCATTATTTTCTGCAACTTCAAATCAGTACGTGAGTCTCGCGTGTCTTCTTCTCTACGACTTCAGATCCGTGCGCGGCCTGCGTGTCTTCATCTCTGTGACCCGCGTGTTAGGCTTTACTGGGTCGGGTCGACACGACCCATTCAGCTTTAAATCAGTTTTAGGTTTTTTCATCAGTTTTTTTAAATAACCGAGAGGGAATGGGCCGATAAGGCTTCCTCTAAATACCCAAATGTGATAGGCTTCTGTAACACGCTCTTGAGGGTACTCTCTTGTAAATTATAATAATATAATAATATGACCAAAAAAATAAATTGCAATAATAATAATAATAATAATAATAATAATATCTAACATTCTTATTATTTTTAAATTATAATACCTAACATTCTTATTACATATATCATATGTCAGCTCATTTTTTTTTATGTTACTTAATTTTACTTAAAAATAACGTATGTATTTTTGTCACGTATCTTACGATTCATAAAAAGATACAATACACAATTTGGAAAATAGGTCTTCTAATTCACGATACGTATCTCGATTTGATAACTATGACAGGAAGTGTTAGAATAGGAAGGAAGGGAAAATTGGTTTGGGATAGTTAGGACTGTTGGTTAGTAAGAGGGTTTAGGGGATGCCAAGGTTAGACGGATCATTTTGTGAATTGGATACCTTGTGTATGAAAAGAGAAACTTTTAGGATGGAGAAATCCGTAGGGAGAATGGAGAACAGTTTCTATAAAAACAGTTCCTTTTCTTTTATTCTTTCTAGCAATTTCTCTTTCTCTAAGCTCTTAAGAGGTGGTCTTCCTTGAGGACAAATGTCCTTTTTCCTTTGGACTTGTCAGCTTTTCTTACACTATTGTGATCAGTTTTAATTAGGGCCATTTGGTAAGTTCAGATATCATATGGAGATGTTGGATTTGGTTGAGGGTTACTTTTAGTAAATAATTTCTTCTTCATGTTCTTAACTAATTTCTAGTTTGTGGTTTTTGTGATGCCAGGCATCAGGCAATGTTACTATTGATACAGTACATCACATTGGGCAAAGTGGAGTAACATTCATTTCTAGGTAAACTTTTAGTTCCACACAGCACTTCATAACATCTAGTATCATAAAACGTAACATATTTTCCTTCCATTCTGCCATTATTGTTGAATTTATCGCATTGACATTATTTTTATCGTTGTGAAAGTAAAACTGAGTCTGATGCATCCAATAGAACTAACGGTTAAAACTTAAAACTATGGGTATATCAGTACACCACTTAAAAACTGGTGCATCATGTCACCCAGTTTTTGCACATGGAATAGGAGTATATAATTGTATTCTCTTTTTTTCATGTATTTATCATTCACGTTTTTATTTTTATTTTGTTGGAGTATGCTCAATCAAGCCCCATGTTACCTGCCGGTGGATGTAATAGACTGCTTCATTTCCATCTGGGAAAAATTAGTGTGTTGAAATGAATTGTTTAAGGATTTATACCTTGAATGGGTTATTTTGAGATGTCATGGTTTGCTATGAGTTTTTCAATATTTTCCTTTTGATTAGTTGAATCATATTTGGGTTTATGAATCATAAGAAAACATTTTTTGAAAGACTGTACGTTTTGTAAATATGAAAATACGCATTGTATGTTATGTGTTCCTTAATTTTTGTATTACGCTTTTCTTTTAGTGTAGTATTATTCTTTGTTGTATATTTGTGTACAGGATGTTTAGCCATAAATTAGAGGGCAACACACTCTTTTTGATACATTCTGGAACATTTTTTTTTATGCTTGGTTTATTTTTAAAAAAGTCAATTTAGTTTCATAGAGTGGTTGCATTTAAAAATTGTGTTGACATTTAGAGAATGAATCAATCACAAAAAAAGTGTATTAAAAAGATGTGTTGCTAATATTCCTTAAACAAACAATGCATTGTTGGGACATGGTTGCTGCTAGTCACAAACAAAATGTAGGATAATTGTAGGATCCTGTGCACACAAATCAATATTTGGTAGACAGAATATTACTCTTGAACAATGTTGGCAAACGCGTCAATAAATCTCATGTTCTCATAATGTTCTGCACCTCATGTCGGAATCCATTTTGTAGGTTTTTTTTTTTTTTTTTTGAATTATTGGTGCAATGGTTTAGGGTATGTTTGAATGAAGGGTTTTGGAGGACTAAGTCTATATGTTGATATATGTTTGAGGTTTTAAAAAAATTGAAAGAATAACATGATAGATGATCATATAATATTTCAACCACACTTCATTCGTTTTTAGAATCATTTAATAGCTTTCTTAATTTAGAAAAGAAAAATAAGCTCTCCTCTCTCCTCCAAAACCTTCAATTCAAACATACCCTAAGAAACTAGCATACGGTACTATTTCCTTTCCTGAAATTATCACTACACTGACTTGGCTTTTCTGCAGTGGCTCCTTGACTCATTCTGTGAAAGCACTTGATATCTCTCTCAAAATTGATACCGAATTGGCACTTCAAGTTGGAAGGCGCACTGGACGAGCTTGATTATGATATTTTCTGATATTCCTTATTGCCGGTATTCACTTTGCTGTATGCATGTCTTGAATCGGCTTATTTTTGCAATCTGGTATGATCTTCATGAAGTCACAAAATACAACCCAAATCGAAGATATAAAGAAGTTACTGAACTTCTCTATTAACAAGAAAGCTTGTAAATTTGAGATGAAATACTTCGCGTCCATCAATTGGCTACATGGTTGCTAGAAAGATTAAGAGATGTTCCACCAGTTAGCATGATAGAATAATAAGCAATGCTTCTAGAATTGGAACTGTTCAATGTAAAAAATGATTTTGGGTGTTTGGTGACTGGGTTAGGATAAAGGAAAATAAGAGAATTGAATAAGAGTATGATAGGACATAAGTCTAGTTAGATCTTATGCTATCTAATGTATGAGATATTTTATGCGCATCAAAATAATTCACCAGATAATGTTAGTATTTGTGGTGGAAAAGAAAATTGCAATGTATGATATAAATTATATGTAAATGACGAAATCATCCTTTCTACATGGAAGTGGTGATGGTAGCTTTCTCATTATGGGTGATAACGGGTGTTAGGAAATGGTGATAGCGGTGGGTGTTTGATTGTCGTGGAGTATGTTGGATGTTGGTGGTGGACTGGTGATGAATAACACTCTTGATCGGACCAGTTGTCTGGTTTGTTTATTTCCAAAAATTGGTAGATTTCAGAATCGGTAAGATTTGGTCAAATATGTCAAAAATCAGTGAAGAGAGGTTAAAAATCAGTGTCAGAACTGCTCATTGTTTTTTATTTCAGTTTTTTGAATTTTTAATAATTTTTTATATTTTAATGTAAAATGAATATTATTTTAATCAAATAAAGGACCAATATATGTTACACATACACGTTTTTATTATTTATCCTTTTATTATTAATTTTTGTTTATTTTACAAAATATTTAATATGATCATGTTATGTTAATTTAAAATTTAATTTATCTAAATTTATTAATAATTTATATTAAATTAGTACTTATATTTAATTATTACCGGTTCTGTAATACCATTATTTAACAACAATTGAACCAAAGAAACTGTAAACAGTGTCTTTCCTGATTCAATAATGGTTCGATTTTTAAAAACAATTAATAGTGTTGAGGAAACTATGGTAGAGTTTGAGGTGGATAAGATGATGACAAGATATGATATAAACTATATTCACATGATAAAATTATCTTCACAGTAGGAAAGAACATTTCTAGGATTAAGATGTCTTAACAAAATAAGCCACTACAAACGTGATTTCGAAAGCTGCTTAATTCTACACCAAGACCCAAAAGTGTCCACCACTTGCATGTACATCATAGAAGTTTAGGAAGGAGTGAAATTCATGAATAACAT
Organism: Calophaca sinica; assembly: GCA_037113605.1. Classification (NCBI taxonomy): domain Eukaryota; kingdom Viridiplantae; phylum Streptophyta; class Magnoliopsida; order Fabales; family Fabaceae; genus Calophaca; species Calophaca sinica. The sequence continues at coordinate 92,155,285 of CM073730.1, forward strand.
GTCTCTTGATTATCTGCAAAGCACAAATTTTGTAGTCACTAGTGCAGATTGAGGATTTCACATCAGTTAAAGTGGGGTTTTTACATCGGTTAGAGAGGCGATGTAAAAATCAGCCGTTATAGAGTGTAGGAACTTTTTACATCAGTTGATCAACCGATGTGAAAAGTCACATTTCACATCGTTGTAGCCATAACCGATGTGAAAATTCTGTTTTCAGCATTGTTGTAAAAAGACTTTTCACATCTTGTGACTTGGTATAGAAGGAAAATTTATTGATATCGTATCCACTCCAACATATGACATCAAGGTTAGACCCATGTGTTAGCCATTTTAACGTATCAGGAGCAGTATCATCATTCACAATTTGTTCTCTAAACCAGTTTAAGAAAGTCTTGTTATGCTCATTCAATAACCATTTTTCATTCATTCGAGGTTTTTTTTTTGGCTTGGCAATGCTTTTGTGAGCAGATAAATAAGGTTCAACCTCAGGAGTGTTATTCAATATATACAAATGTGCTTGAAGCACTTCCTGCCGACCCATGCTCTTGACGCTTAGACCTCGTGTACCCTTACCGCAAATTTTTCCCTCATGACGAGACTTAGGAAGCCCTACAGCTTCCGCTTCTGACATGTAGTCTGAACAAAACTTAATAGCTTCTTTTGTGATGTATCTTTCAACAATAGATGCTTCTGGACGTTGTGGATTCTTCACATATCCTTTCAAGATCTCCATGTATCGTTCAACTGGGTACATCCACCTTACATAAATAGGGCCACACCGTCTAATCTCCCTCATTAGATGAACAATTAAGTGAACCATGATGTCAAAAAATGGAGGAGGAAAATACATCTCCAATTGGCACAATATAATAGTAGCCTCATTTTCCAACTCATCCAACTTTCGAGGGTCAATGACTTTGCTACATATAACATTGAAGAGTAAGCACAACCTAGTTACGGCATGTCGAACTTTTTTTGGCAAGATGCAACGAATAGCCACTAGTAGTAGTTGATACATCAAGACGTGGCAATCATGAGACTTTAAGCCAACTAATTTGAGATCTTTCATTGAGACATGCCTTTTGACATTTGAAGAGTAACCCTGTGGCACTTTGACGCCATGTAGACACTCACAGAAACTTATTCTCTCTTGTTTTGACAAGGTATAACATGTTGGGGGCAAATATCTGCCCTTACCTCTTGTCTGTGGAGCTAACTGCTCTCTTATACGCATCACAACCAGATCTAGACAAGCATTCAGACCATCCTTTTACTCATCCTGAATGTTGAGAAGCGTTCCGGTTACACTATCACACACATTTTTCTCCACATGCATCACATCAATATAGTGTCTTACATCAAAAGTGTACCAGTATGGAAGATCAAAGAACACTGACCTCTTCTTCCATATGTTTTTGTGAGTAGACTTATTTTTTGTCTTTCCAAATATAATATTGATGTCCTTCAGCCGTTGATAAATTTCTTCTCTAGTTAAGGCTTTCGGAACAATATCATTCTCCCGAGGTAAACAGTCTTCCTTCCATGTTGCAATTGATGGTAGCATGTGCCTTCTGTTGGCTTTATTGGTCAGCGTCACCCTTAGGATTCGATGGGCTTAACATCCCAACCCATGGTGCCTATAATGGGCGCAACCCCTTAAGCTTGATGCAGTTCTGAGTATCCTTAAGGAAATAAAGTTGCTCCATTGCTAACAGCTATAGCTTTTGGCCCAGTGGTAAGCGCTTGATCCAACAAGTGGTATAAGAGCAAGGTCATGGGTTTGAATCCCCCGGGTGACACTGGGGGGCATATTGTTGGCTTTATTGGTCAGCGTCACCCTTAGGATTCGATGGGCTTAACATTCCAACCCATGGCGCCTATAATGGGCGCAACGCCTTAAGCTTGATGCAGTTCTGAGTATCCTTAAGGAAATAAATTTGCGCCATTGCTAACAGCTATAGCTTTTGGCCTAGTGGTAAGCGCTTGATCCAACACCTTCTTCATATATAAGGCACGCTTTATGCCCCTTAACACTATATTCGCATAAGTTCCCATATGCCGAAAAGTCATTGATGGTACAAAATAACATGGCACGCAACTTGAAATATTCACGAGAACACCCGTCGAACACATCAACACCTTCCTCACATAGCATTCTCAAGTCTTCAATAAAGGGACTTAGATAAATATCTATGTTATTTCTTGGTTATCTTGGGCCCAAAATCATCATGGATAACATAATCTATTTGCGCTTCATGCACAACTAAGGAGATAGGTTGTAAATTACCAGGAGAACAAGCCACAAACTATGGATACTACTTAAGTTACCGTATGGATTCATTCCATCCATAGCAAGTCCAAGCCTAAGGTTTATTGGCTCATTTCGAAATCTGGAAACAAACAATAAACTCTTTTCAATTGCAAAGAATCAGTAAGATGGCGAAGCTTTCCATCACATTTTCTCTCATCTGCATGCCATCTAATGTTCTTTGTGTCATTTACATTCGTGAACAATTGCTTAAACCTTGGATTTATTGGAAGATACCATAACATCTTCGCAGGAGGACCCTTTATGCTCATATCACAATTAGAATCACCATCCTTCACTTTGTAGTGTGATACCCCACACGTGGGGCACTTATGCAACTCTTCAAACTCTTTCTGGTACAATACACAATCATTAGGGCATGCATGTATTTTCTTATACTCCATACCCATCGGACACAATATATCATTCGCCTCATATGTACGGTTAGGTAATGTGTTACCATCTAGAAGCATGTCTTTCAACAACTCAATCCATTTGGTGAAGCTTTTATCAGTCCACCTATTTATTGCCTTTAGATTGAATAATCCTAACACTGATGACAATCATGTGAAACTTGTGCACCCCAGATGCAAATTGTAACATCCTGCCTAAATTAATTATTTAGCCTAATTAAATTAGGATTGTATGCTTTAAATTGATTGAAGATTTAAATATTTTGGGGTGTAATTAATTAAGTTAGGGGTGTGAATAGTAATGGCATAGTAAGAGTTTCTTGAAGAAAGAAGGGCATGTTAATAAAATCATTTTTAGAAAATAAGGGCAAAATTGTCCTAAAAGCTTGAGAAACTCACACTTTCTCCTCAATCCCTCTCACTCTCTCAATCAGCCTCTCTCTCTTCCCCTCATTCTTCATTTTTCTGCTTGCTCAAGAGAGAAGAAGAGAAAGGAGAGAAAAACCTAGGGTTTCACCAAATCTAGAAGAAAAGGAGAGGAAGAAGAAGACATTATTCCATCTTTTGGTTAGAGTTGAAGAGAGCTAAGCTAGGGCTTTCTCCAATGAAGAAAAATCTGAAGTTGATTCAAGAGGGGAAAAAAGGGGAAAAACATGAAAGGGAAGAGAAGAGGAAAAAACTAAAGCTTCATCTTACTTACTCTCAAGTTCTTGGAATTGTTGTGCGTTTCTTCTTCTTTTAGGTGGTGGGCAATCATAAGACCCCCATTAGGGTTTCCATTTCCTTTGTTTTGTATGATTGCTTGATACCTATTTGGGGAGTTTTGAGAATAATGTGATGGGAAAAGGGTTTGGAAAATGTTGTTCATTGTGATGTTTAAAGCATGTTGTATTCATGATGTTATGTTGAATGTGTTCTTCTCATAATTTTCATGTGTTGATCCTTGTTTTTTAGTCCCTAATTGCTTGAGATTTGGCTTGGATTGAGTAGAATTGAAGGTTAGAATTGGGTTATGCAGAAAAAACCAGTTTTTTGCAAAATTCTGCAGGGGAGGAGCGTGAAGCACGTCCTAAGATTGTCCTGCGCGCACAGAAACAGAAGCAAAGAACAGAATCACAATGTTCTGGCGCGCGCGAAGCGTGTACGGAGTGCGTGCCAAGCGCGCCAGTTTGTGCAGTTTTGTAATTTTTCACATTTTTAGGGCTTCTAAGGCCATGAATGCTTTGTTTTAGTACTCTAAATCCTAAAGGATTAAAGGCTAAACTTAGGATGTTGGTCCGTGATTAGTAGGGTCTCAACCCTAGTTATGTTGCTATAAAAAATGAAGGGATTTGCTTTATATTTTATGCAATTGAAAGAATGTTTGTGTAGTGCATTGATTACTTGAAATTTGTTTGTTGTGCGATGTTTGTCGGCCTCGGTGTTTCACGGCCGGCAATAAACCAGTCGTACAATGTCCGGATTGCAATTCAGCGATGGGACCTTCTTGGTAGTACGCATTACTCTCAATGGATCTCAATTACAATTGAACCAAGTTGGCACATCTATGATTCCTTTGCAAATTATAATGTTTTAGGAGCAATGTTTTAAAAATTGTTTATGAAGCTATGTTATGTTAAGCAAACTGATGGCGAGGGGTCCATGAAGGACTCACTGGGATTTTCAAATCTCATTCCTTTCCATTTAATGTTTCCAGACAAACAGGTTCATGGTGACTGACTTAAGCATGGAGCCATTTTATTAGGAGCAAGTCTCTTATTTATTTTGTAATGTAATTTCATTTTGAGATTTATGAACCTTATGTAAATTAGTTGCTCAAGACTTATGTAATTTGTATCTTGAAACCCGCTTTTATGGGTTGTACTCTCATGAATATGCAACTCTTTATGAATTACGACTTGTAGGTAATCAAGTTTTAATTTATTCGCGTTTTTCTGTATCATAATTTGTTTAATGACTATGATTCAATGTAAATTGAATTATGAGCGTTACATTATGGTATCAGAGCAGTTCGATCTTATCGAACTGTGGATAGCTAGAATTAATTAGCGTGTCGTTAGGGTCTGTTGTTATCTCTCTTCTTATTATGCTATGAAATATTGAGCTTGATCAACTCAATACTTTGTGCATTTTATGAAGAATTATGGCTTCGGGTTCAGAACGACGTGGAAGGCCGAGAAGAAATACTACCAATCCCGTTGACCCACCGGGATAGGATAATGCGTCTTTATAGGGAATAATGCAGGCCATTCAGAATTAGGCTACAGCTACTAACACTCTGGTGAACCACTTCACTCAAGCTCAAGCGGTTCCACAACCACTTCCTCCACAACCTCAGGATGATAATGACCGAAATTTTTTTCGGTTGCTCATGTTAAGTCCCTCAACTTTTATGGATGGACCCGATCCTACGAAGGCTCAATACTGGTTGGAGGAGATGGAAAAGGCTTTTTTAACAGTCCAATGCTCCGAGGAATAGAAAGTGGTGAATGCTACGCATATGCTAAAGGAAGAGTCTGAAAACTGGTGAAGAGGAGAGATAGCTCATCTCCTAGCCACTGGAGTGCCACTTAATTGGGAGAATTTCCAAAGGGTCTTCCTTGACAAGTACGTCCCGAAAACGGTAAGGAAACAAAAGCACAGAGAGTTCCAGAAGCACAGAGAGTTCCAGGAGTGCAGGCAAGGGAAAATGACTGTGGAACAGTATGTCGCCAAGTTTGAGGGGCTCAGACGATATGCTCCATGGGGCTGTTATGCCCCAAATGAAGAATGGAAGATTGACCAATTTAAATGGGGTCTAAGGGCTGATATTCGGAATAATTTAGCTCAAGTCAGGTTCACTGATTATGCCACCGTAGTGCATCAAAGCTACGTGGCTGAGGCAAGTTAAAAAGAGATGATGGATGAAAAGCATCAGAAATGGCAAAAGAAGAAGGAAGATTCCAAGAACAACCAACCATCCATGCAGAAAGGGAATTCAAGTAAGGGAAAGCAAGTACAACACTCTGAAACTGAAAAGTCAAAAGTGTGCTCGACGTGTGGCAAGCCTCACAAAGGAGAGTGCATGTCCGGCAAGACCTATTGCTTTTACTGTCATGAAATGGGTCATTATGTGAAGGATTGCCCAAAGATCAAGAAGAGGGATGCATCCAAAACCAATGACCCTACCTAGGGACGTGTTTATACCTTAGACGCCAAAAGGGCTAAAGGTGCGGATGGTTTGATTAAAGGTACTTGTCTCTTGTATAACCAACCTTTAGTTATTCTTTATGACTCTGGCATCACTCATTCCTTCATCTCTTGTAAGTGTGCATTAAAGCTAGAGTTATCTCTTACCTCCTTACCTGTTCCATTAAATGTCCACACGCCTACTGATGGCAGTATTTCCACTTCCTTATTATGAGAGAATTGTCCTCTCGAAATACAAGGAAGAGTGTTTATGGTTGACTTGGTTTGTCTACCCTTGGAGGGGATGGACATTATTCTTGGGATGGATTGGCTTTCAGCTAATCAAGTTGTCCTCAATTGTTACTGTAAAACCGTAGAGTTCCCAATAATTCAATCTCTTCAAATGAATTTCCCTCCTGATGTCTTGGCTAGTGTTTCACAACTAAACCAATGCCTTGTAAAAGGACATGTAAGTTACATTCTATTACTATCTTCATCTGCAGAGGTCGGATTAGACCTAACTGCTATCCCTGTTGTGAACGAATTCTTAGATGTGCTTCCTGAAGAAGTAACTTCTTTACCTCCAGAGAGGGAAATAGAGTTCTCTATAGAGTTAGTCCCTGGGACGGGACCAATATCTATAGCCCCATATAGGATGTCACCCTTGGAATTTAGGGAGCTTAGACTGCAACACGAAGACCTAATAGCCAAACAGTTTATTAGGCCTAGTGCTTCCCCTTGGGGAGCCCTTGTCTTGTTAGTGAAAAAGAAGGACGGCAGTATGAGATTGTGTGTTAATTATAGGCAGATCAATAAGGTGACCATAAAAAATAAGTATCCATTTCCCCGAATAGATAATCTCTTAGATCAACTTAGAGGAGCTTCAGTTTTCTCTAAGATTGATCTAAGATCTGGTTACCACCAAATCAGGATTAAAGCCGAGGATATTCCTAAGACAACTTTTAGGACTAGGTATGGTCATTACGAGTATTTAGTTATGCCTTTTGGTCAGACTAATTGCCCAGCCGTGTTCATAGATTACATGAATCGGATCTTTAGACCCTTCCTAGACAAGTTTGTGGTAGTTTTCATAGACGACATTCTAATTTATTGCAAGAGCCCATAGGAGCATGAGGAACATCTTAGTGTTATCTTAACCATTCTTAGGGGAGAAAAGGCTGTTTGCAAAACCTAAAAAATGTGAATTCTGGTAAGATGAGGTGAAATTCCTAGGACATGTCATAACCCAAGCGAGAGTGTCAGTCGACCCCAGTAAAGTGGAAGCAATAATGAACTTGGAAAGGCCGACCATAATTACTGAGGTCAAAAGCTTTTTAGGACTAGTTGGGTACTATTGTAAATTTATTCAGGGATTTTCCCAGTTGGTACTCTCTTTGACCTGGCTAACCCGCAAGGGGCAGCCGTTTGTCTGGAGCAAAAGTTGTGAAAATAGTTTCTTAGAACTCAAGCTTAGGTTAACCACCACACCAGTTCTGGTTATTCCAGATCCAGCATTAGGATTTGAAGTTTTCACTGATGCATCGAATAAGGGTTTAGGTTGTGTGTTAATGCAAAACAAACAAGTGGTAGCCTACACCTCTAGGCAACTGAAACCACATGAAAAGAACTACCCAACTCATGTTTTAGAACTTGCGGCGATAGTTTTTGCCTTAAAGATTTGGAGGCACTATTTGTATGGTGCTCGGTTTGAAGTTTTTAGCGATTGTAAGAGTTTGAAATACCTCTTTGATCAAAAGGAACTAAACATGAGGCAAAGGAGGTGGGTAGAACTTTTCAAGGATTATGACTTTGAGTTAAGGTATCATCCAGGGAAGGTGAATGTAGTCGCCGATGCTTTGAGTAGGAAATTCCTCCATGTATCTTCCATGATGCTCAAGGAATTGGAGTTGCTAGAGGATCTAAACTTAGACTCTTTCTCTACTGAGGATAGCCAAATAGTACATCATTTAGAGATAGTTTACGATATGAGAGCACATATTAGGAAAGCTCAGTGTATGGATGAAGAATTACAAGCTAGGGAACACCAACCTGGTTTTTCAGTGGATAGTGGTGGGACCATTCTCTTTCAACAAAGGATTTGTGTTCCTAGGAATGAAGAACTCAAAAAACAAATTTTGGAAGAAGCTCATAAGAGTGGATTCACTGTTCATCCTGGTACAACCAAAACATACCATGATCTTTGTTGTGTGAATTGAAATATGGTTGTGCAAGTGTACACAATCGTAACCAAGTAATATAATAAAGGCAAAATTGTTCTGTAGGTCCCTTAACTTATTTTCTGGTAACGAATCAGTCCTTTATCTTTTTTATTCCCGAATAGGTCCTTTATGTTTTTTTCTTCCGAAAAATAGATCCTTCAAGTTTTTAGTATGTTTCAAAAAGGTCCTTCAAGTTTTTAGTATGCTTCAAAAAGGTCCTTCAATGAATGGACACGTAGGCCTATTTTTTGCCTGTTTTTCAAACCTAAAGGACCTATTCGGGAAAAAAGAAAGATAAAGGACTGATTTGAAAATATTTTGAAAAATAAAGGACCTATTTGGGAAAAAAAAAGAAAAAGGACTGATTTGTTACCAGAAAATAAGTTAAGGGACCTACAGAGAAATTTTGCCTATAATGAAAGTGAGATCGTTCCCGCGAGGATTGATTAAGTTCTTTCACAAGTTTTTCCAATAGCAAGTAAGTTAGTGAGTAAATAATAAAAATAGAAAATAAATATCAAGTTTTTGTGATGGTAATGTTTAAACAGAATAGTAATAAGCAAATGATTAAGTAAAACTTTGAGTTAAAATAGCTAGGATTCAGTTCAATTATATCTTCACCAAGTAGATTCAGTGCTGTCAGTCAATGCCATGGCACTTGAGTGTAGGGCACTAATGTGTGTGCCTTTCAGTCACTTTCACCAGGGTTAAGTAAAGGGTACCTTATGTCTAAGCCCCCATTATGTTCCCTCTTATCTAATCAGTGTGGCCCAGAACACTCTGTGAGACAGATTTCCTATCTCTAGTTTAATCAAAATTAATTCAAGTGTGCTTTAATTAATACCCGTCACATTAACTCATGAATTCGGCATCTTAACACCTTTCCGCACTTAACATACATGTACCCAACAAAAGGTGATCAAACTTAAGTTAAGCATTTAGTAAATAAATTCACATGAGTCAAAAGTGCTTAGATAAAAACTGATAGACATAAACCAACAAGGTTCCAATACAATATCACATCATCCTAGCTTAAGAAAATTAACTCATAATGAGCCTAAAAACAAAACAACAAAAATTGGTGCTGTAAATTGAATCCATGGTACTAGTGCTAAGAGTTAGAACTTTTACAGAAACTGATAAAACAGTAAATAGAAGTAGCTCCCAGCTTCATCAAGCCGAGAAGTCCTCCTATTTCAACAATGCCTTACTGAAACTGCTAAAATCAGGTGCTGTACAAGAACCTTCCCTCCATGAAAATGGCTTTGAGCTTTGTTAATGGTGCTTTGGAGAAGAAGAGGAAGAATGCGGCTGTTCCTGAGAAGGGGACAGAAGTTGCCCTAAGGAATCTCACAGTACCAGCCTCCTTCCCTTGATTAGGTCATTTAGTATTTATAGCATCTCCTCAATTGGGCTGACAATTTCCTATCCCAATGAAAGACCTTTTGACCCAAAAATAAAGGCTTTTGTCCTGTAGCTGAGAGAGAGAAAACGCAGTATTTGCAGTGGGGACCAGCTGAGGGTGCTAGAGCCTTGCACTAAAGGACACAGTCCTTTTTTCCAGCTCATAAAGACTTTAAAACACGCTGCTGCCCTTTATCCAGGGGCTGCCAATATTAGGGTTCGGTGCCATAGCACTAGACTTGGCACTGGGTATTTTTTTCATTAAAATCCTGCACATCATCAAAACACATTAAAATGCTCACGAAGGCATCTAAGTGCCTCCAAACAGCTTTAAGCAAGGAAAAACACCTTATTGCATAATTCTATCAATTAAGGACTCTAATTACTCCTGAATATACATGATTTAATGGTATAAATGCATAAATAATTCTTATTTCTAAGAGTTATCAATCTTAGACACCGATATTGGTGCCTGGGATGAGGACTGACGTAGCTGGGTTTGTAGCCCAGTGTTTGGTATGCCAAAAGACCAAGATAGAACATCAAAAGCCTTCTGGTATGCTGCAACCCTTAGAAATTCTTGAGTGGAAGTGGGAAGGAATATCCATGGACTTTATCGCGGGATTACCTCGTACTCAGTCCGGATATGTCTCAATTTGGGTTATTGTGGGTAGATTGACTAAATCGGAACTCTTTATTCCAGTCAAGACCACTTACACCACCTCTAAGTTAGCTAAGATTTACATCCAGGAGATAATTAGGCTTCACGGGGTCCCTACGAGCATTGTCTCGGATAGAGATCCCAAATTCACCTCTAGGTTTTGGAAGGTCCTTCAACAAGCTTTAGGTACTAAGTTGAGCCTTAGCACCGCCTACCATCTCCAAACTGATGGGCAGACCGAGAAAACCATTCAAACCTTAGAGGAAATGCTTAGAGCGTGTGTCTTAGAGGATGGTGGAAGTTGGAATGAGTACTTGTCATTAGTTGAATTTGGGTTATTGTGGACAGATTGACCAAATCGTCCCACTTTATTCCAGTCAAGACCACTTACACCACCTCTAAGCTAGCTACGATTTACATCCAGGAGACAATTAGGCTTCACGGGGTCCATATGAGCATTGTCTCGGATAGAGATCCCAAATTCACCTCTAGGTTTTGGAAGGTCCGTTAATAAGCTTTAGGTACTAAGTTGAGCCTTAGCACCGCCTACCATCCCCAAACTGATGGGCAGACCAAGAGAACCATTCAAACCTCAGAAAACATGCTTAGAGCGTGTGTCTTAGAGAATGGTGGAAGTTGGAATGAGTACTTGTCACTAGTTGAATTTTCTTATAACAACAATTACCATTCAAGTATCGGAATGACACCTTATGAAACCCTTTACGGGCGAAAGTGTAGGACACCCTTGTGTTGGTATGAGGTAGGAGAAAGAAAGTTACTAGGTCCCGACCTGATTCAGGAAACCATAGACAAGATTCGAATGATTCGGGACAAACTTAAGACCGCTCAAAGTCGACAAAAGACCTATGCCGACCTAAAGTCTAGACCTCTTGTGTTTGAAGAGGGCGAACATGTTTTCCTCAAAGTGTCTCCTACAATAGGCATCGGAGGAGCACTAAAAGCCAAAAAGTTGCATCCTAGGTACATTGGTCCTTTTTAAATTCTTAGTCGAGTCGGTTCAGTTGCATATCAACTTGCACTTCCTCCCTCCTTGTCAAATTTACATAATGTGTTTCATGTGTCTCAACTTCAAAAATACGTTCCTGGTCCTTTCCAACCCTTAGCCCATGAGTCCGTACAATTGAGATCGAATTTGACGTACCAGCCTATGCCGGTCCAAATTGTGGACCCCAACTTTAAGACGCTAAGGAACAAGAACATCCCTATGGTTAAGGTCGTCTGGGAAGGATCCACCCCTGGAAAAGCTACTTGGGAAGTGGAGGAAGAGATGCGGAACGAGTATCCAATAGGTATGTATACCTAATTTTTAAGGACAAAAAATGCTAAAAGATGGGGAGTAATGTAACATCCTGCATTAATTATTTAGCCTAATTAAATTAGGACTTGTATGCTTTAAATTGATTGAAGATTTAAATATCTTGGGGTGTAAATAATTAAGTTAGGGTATGAATAGTAATGGCATAGTAAGAGTTGCTTGAAGAAAGAAGGGCATGTTAGTAAACTCATTTTTTGAAAATAAGGGCATAACTGTCCTAAAAGCTTGAGAAACTCACACTTTCTCCTCATTCCCTCTCACTCTCTCGATCAGCCTCTCACTCTCCCCCTCACTCTTCATTTTTCTACTTGCTCAAGAGAGAAGAAGAGAAAGAAGGAAAGAAAAACCTAGGGTTTCACCAAATCTTGAAGAAAAGGAGGGGAAGAAGAAGACATTATTCCATCTTTTGGTTAGAGTTGAAGAGAGCTAAGCTAGGGCTCTCTCCATTGAAGAAAAATCTGAAGTTGATTCAAGAGAAAAAAAGGGGGAAATGTTGAAGGAGAAGAGAAAAAACTAAAGCTTCATCTTACTTACTCTCAAGTTCTTGGAATTGTTGTGAGTTTCTTCTTCTTTCAGGTGGTGGGCAACCATAAGACCCCCATTAGGGTTTCCATTTCCTTTGTTTTGTATGATTGCTTGATACCTATTTGGGGAGTTTAGAGAATCATGTGATGCGAAATGAGTTTGGAAAATGTTGTTCATTATGATGAATGTTCAGATGTTTAAAGCATGTTGTATTCATGATGTTATGTTGAGTGTGTTCTTCTCATACTTTTCATGTGTTGATCTTTGTTTTTGAGTCCTTAATTGCTTGGGATTTGGCTTGGATTGAGTATAATTGAAGGTCAGAATTGGGTTATGCAGAAAAAACTAGTTTTCTACAGAATTTCGCAGGGGACACGTGTGAAGCGCGCCACAAGCGCAAACAGAAGCAAAGAACAGAAATGCACGTGGCGCATGTGAAGTGCATAGAGACAGAACACAGATTTGAAGCGCGCATGACCCAAGCACATAAATAGAAGCACAGGGTTCTGGCGTGCGCGAAACGCGCCAGTTTGTGTAGTTTTGTAATTTTTCACATTTTTAGGGCTTCTAAGGCCATGAATGCTTGTTTTTAGTACTCTAAATCCTAAAGGATTAAAGGCTAAACTTAGGATGTTGTCCTGTGATTAGTAGGGTGTCAACCCTAGTTATGTTGCTATAACAAATGAAGGGATTTGCTTTATATTTTATGCAATTGAAAGAATGTTTGTGTAGTGCATTGATTACTTGAAACTTGTTTGTTGTGCGATGTTTATCAGCCCGGTGTTTTACGGCCGGTGACAAACCCATTGTACAATGTCCGGATTGCAATTCGGCGGCGGGGCCTTCTTAGTAGTACGCATTATTCTCAATGGGTCTCAATTACAATTGAACCAAGTTGGCACATCTATGATTCCTTTGCAAATTATAATGTTTTAGGAGCAATGTTTTAAAAATTGTTTATGTAGTTATGTTATATTAAGCAAAGTGATGGCGAGGGATCCTTGAAGAACTCACTGGATTTTCAAATCTCAATCCTTTCCATTTAATGTTTCCAGACAAACAGGTTCATGGTGACTGACTTAAGCATGGAGCCATTTTAATAGGAGCAAGTCTCTTATTTATTTTGTTATGTAATTTCATTTTGAGATTTATGGACCTTATGTAAATTAGTTTTTCAAGACTTATGTAATTTGTATTTTGAAATACAGTTTTATGGGTTGTATTCTCATGAATATGCAACTCTTTATGAATTACGACTTGTTGGTAATCAAGTTTTAATTTATTCGCATTTTTCTATATCATAATTTGTTTAATGACTATGATTCAATGTAAATTGAATTACGAGCGTTACACAAAGCTCTTCCTTGTTATTGCACAAAGTATCATACACATGTGCTACCTGAAAAGACTCTTGTCCAACATCACAGATCATGTCCTCTAATCGATCGTCCATATATACATAAACTTCATCTCTTTGGGACACACTTGGCATGTCTAACATTTCACCTTGCCATGTCCATGTTGTATAACTATTACAATTCCCATCAACAAGAAGATGATTCCATATTTTCTTAACTTTTACTGGTTTTTGATTCACACATTTAACACAAGGACAAGAAAATGTTTCATTACTAGCAGAAAGATTTATTTGCACAAATTTTAGAAACTCTTCCACTCTATTCTCATACCCATCACTCATGCTACTTTTTTTGCATCCAACTACAATCCATAACTGCGTTCTAAAATAATATACGCACACTTTGTTAGTATAGTTGAAGAATTTAACTAGTTTTATTTTTATTTTTAAAAATGATGTAACCTATGACATACGATGACACACGATCTCCATATATTTGGTATGACCCTATCCCATTTGAGAAGGAACTTTTTCTTTACTTCGTTAATAGTTAGTCCTTAAATCTTACATTTTATACCGGACGAAAGTTCGGCAGCATTTCCCATTAGTCTCCAAGTACACAACTAGAACGTGGTGACATCCACCACGATCAAACATGCACCCAGAGACAATAGGAAATGTATCGGACCAAAATTTCCTCAAGTATTAGATATAAGACTCAAAGACTAAATATTAACTAAATTAAAGGAAAAGTTTCTTCCCAAACTGTCACACTTGGATAATTCAAGATTCAATATAATGAGCGATATGTACCCCGATACACACACTTCATTATATTGAATCTCAAACGGGAAACTAAGGCTTCACTCGAATTTAGCTTCAATTATAAAAAAAATAAGAGCAAATATAAAGAAGCATAACCATATGCATAGATAAACAATAATTTTCCAAGTACAATAATTAGCCAAGTGCAACCACAATTATCCAAATGTCAAATACAAAAAGATGTAATAGTCGTAAAACATCTCTAGGGGTGTCTTCTAGAGGGCTTTCCCAGACAAAAGCAGACTGTAGAATCCTTGGAAGGAGTTGCAGGAGAGCTCTCTGAACTAGCTCTCGGTCAAGCAACTATATTGTCTAGTACGCACTAACTCCTCCCACTCTTCATCAGTCATGGGATTGTACTCCGGTGTCGTGGGAGTGTACTCTGGTATCTCCTCATCATCGCTCGAAATATGAACGATGTCCGGCACCGGACAAACCTTTCTGTTAGCAAGGGGTCTCCTGAACGACGGCGAAGAAGGTCCTCTCCTCGAAGCCATGCACATACTACGGCCTGATGCCCACAACTGTGATTAACAGGGCGAGGAGTTGGTGTCTCAATGATGGCACGATCCTCCCTGGGAGACAATATGCTCCTGAACAATGGTGAAGAGGGTCCTCTCCTCGAAGCCATGCTCGCACGATGACCGTTGTGCCCACGAAACTCGTGTGACGACATCGTCTATTGTGAACAGATGTCAGTCATGAGAAATCAAATTGAAGTTTGAATGAATGCCTAATTTTATGTCTTTTTTTTTACATTCAACACAAAAGCAAGTCCAAAAAGAATTGTAAAACTTCACATACTTTACCCATGCCTCCTGAAAAATTATTTACAACATTTTCAACACAACTTATTCGTCATTGGTTCGGCAGTATAGTCCAAACAAAGAATCAGTCAACCAAAACGTGCTATTCAATCATCGATAAATTCAAAACAACCAAAGTCCTCAAGATTTATTTTCAAAATATCCACACTTAACAACTACCCAAAAATTTTAACTTGCATAACATAATCAATCAAACAAAAGTCTTTCCTGTGCAGCTATTCCACACAAATAAATGAATTCTACAATATCATTTTCACATATTTCTCAACATCAAATGAACCTCTCACACTTAAAAAATAGTTCATTAACAATCATTCATCAAGGCATATAAAATTCAGTAAGTTCAAAAATCTATTGACTCGTTTCAATAATTGAAATCAAGATTAACACTCAAAATAGCAACATAAATTTCCTTTTTCACTTAGTACCTACATATTCACAAATCAACATACAATTCCCCAATTCAATCCCAGAGAACTTGAATGATGACTCAAATGGAAACACCCACTCAGAGACAAACTCGCATGCACATCAACCCAGAGAAACCACAAACAAAGCAACATAAAATGCATGAAAGACCCATTCATATCTACTATATTATATGAAGTGGAGTTTTACCACGTGGGATTATGCCACGTGTCACCCCCATATTCATCTATTTTCCCGCACAAAACAAAAATTAATTTTTAATTATTATTATTTTAAGATAGTCATTATTACTTTATCCCAATTAATTGTCATTAACAATTAAAAATATATTTTTTTAAATGACTTACTTATTTTAAATTATATATCATTCATCTTTATCAATCATCATTTATTATATTTAGAACTAATGATAAAATAATTACTAACTTGCCTTACAAAGTTAATAATTATTATATATTGTATGACAACGATTTTTTTTTGTGTATTATTACTTAATTTAATTAATTAGTACCCGTGCAAGGCATGGATAATTTCACTAGTACTAATAAAACAATAGTTAATGGTTAACCTTGTGGGTTTGTGCGGAGGAGATGAAGGAAAACGGTGTTGGTCTTCGTGTGAAGGACTGAAACCTAGAGAGAGAGAATAGGCAGAGCAGGAACAAGAGAGAGAATGAGCACTACAACATAAAGTTTGAAAAATGGCGCCACTTTAAACAGCGCTTGCCACTAAAGCGCTGGCTAAAAGAAAAGCTGATTGACTTTAAACAGCACTTCTTTGAAGAAGCGCTGCTAAATATCCGGTTCGCGAATAGACAGCGCTTGCTTCAATAAGCGATGTCTTTTATTCAACCTTCGCCAGCGCTTTCTTAAGTAAGCACTATCTTTTATCCTAATCACCAGCACTTTCCTAAAAAAGTAGGAAAGCGCTGTTTATTTCAAAACGTAAATGACAAAACGTGCGCCCTAAGCAGTATACCTCTGTTTCATCACTCTCGTTTGCTCTTTCTTTCTCACGCTGTTTGCGCCCTTTTTGCTCACCGTTCGTGCTCGCAGTTTCTCACGCTACCGTTTCTGCTCGCCGTTCCGCTGCACAGCTCCTCTTTTTACAGAAAGGTTCTTGCATGTCGTTTCTGCTCTCTCTTTCTCACGTTGATGTTCTGCTTGCCGTTCTCATTTCTGTTCTTGTTTCTCGCATCCTCTACCCACAACAGCAAGGTATAGATCTCAGTTTGGTTTCACAGCCCATTCTTTCTTTCTCACGTTGCTCGCGACCACCACCACCTTTGGTCATATATATTTGTTTTGTTTCACCGCCCACTATCTCAGTTTTTTTTTTCATTTTCTCATATATATTTGTTTCATTCAGAGATTGAGCAAGTTTGATTCAGTGACAGACTCCCTCAAACAACATTCACCAGACCAGCAGCTGAATCATTCACGTTAGTTCACAGAAGAAAAGAAAACCTTGCTTCAGGGTAACAAGGTTACAAATAATACTCTTCCAAGCTTTTTTTTTACAAAGAAGATGGATAATTTATTTGAAACGAAACATGGGTTTTCATTATCTTTTCCATGGTGAGAAATTGGTAATCTGAAGAATTTTGTAACTAGAGGGTTTCCACAATTCCTTTCTGGTTGTGTTGCATTAGTTTATTTTATTTGTATGATGAAGGGTGGTGTACAGTAGGGATAATGTATAGGTGATGCAAATTGCAAATTGCATATGTAATTGAATATGAACTGTGAATTGTGGTTTGATGGCATAGCAGTAGCCATAGCCCGATGCGTTAGATAATCAAATTTTGACTATATATGTTTAGATCACAATTGGAAGTGGGAAATTATTGAGAATACAAATAAGTCATATCACAATTTTGACAAAATATGTACAAAGTTTTGAAAAGAAGTTTTGAATATGTTTTATTGTGATGTTGTATTACTTAACAAGACTGACTAATATGATGTTATATTACTCAAGGATTAAGTTAGTTTTTTTAAAGGTTGAAGTTAGAATGGATCGAAAGTGGATGTCTGCCAATCGTTTGTCAAAAGAATATAAGGTTGAAGTGCAAGAGTTTATTAAGTTTGTAGTTGGGCATACAACAGACTATAGTAGAATCATATGTCCTTGTTTAAGTTGTTGTTATGCAGACGAAGTTAGTGTTGAGGAATTGGAATGACATTTAGTGATCAATTGGATTGATCAAAGTTATACCTGTTGGACAAAGCACGATGAGACAAGAAATGAATCTTCTAATACCATGGGGAATAGTGGGAGATATGCGTCAGATGACACTGCTACAAATACATATGACGACGACCGCTTTGAAGAGATGGCAAATGTGGTTGAAGAAGATCCTCGTGATTGTTCTCAAATATTTGAGAAGTTGATAAGTGATGTGGAGAAGCCGTTGTATGAGGGTTGTACAAAATTCACGAGATTATTGGCGATGTTAAAGTTGTATAACTTGAAATCGGACAATGGATGAACTGATAAGAGCTTTACGGAATTACTCACCTTATTGAAGGATATGTTGCCGGCTGATAATGTGCTTCCTAGTAGGACATACGAGGCTAAACAAATGTTATGCTCTATTAGCATGGGTTATGAGAGGATACACGCTTGTCATAACGATTGCATTTTATTTCGAAATGAATATGCATCGTTAAAGTCGTGTCCTAAATGCAATGCATCACGGTATAAGAAGAAAAAATCGGATCCAGAGAAGGTTATGTGGTATTTTCCCATAATTCCCAAATTCAGGCGCATGTACCGTAGTTCAGAAGATGCAAAACACTTGACATGGCATAAGGATGAAAGGATTAAGGATGGCATACTGCGACACCCAGCAGACTCTCCTCAATGGAGGAAAATTGATATTGAGTATCCTGATTTTGGGAAAGAACCTAGAAACCTAAGACTTGCATTGTCTACTGATCGATTTAACCCGCATGGTGTTCAGAGTAGCTCTCATAGTATATGGCCTGTGATTTTGGTGATTTATAACCTACCTCCATGGCTATGCATGAAGCGCAAATATATGATGTTGTCTATGATAATTTCTGGCCCCAAACAACCAGGAAATGATATAGACATATCCTTGGCTCCTTTAATTGAAGACTTGAAGCAAATGTGGGAGATAGGTGTAGAGGTGTACGATGGGTATAGAGAAGAAAGTTTCACCTTGAGGACTATGATTTTCGGCACAATTAATGATTTTTCGGCATACGGTAATTTGTCTGGATATAGTACCAAAGGCCAGTGTGTATGCCCTATATGTGAAGATGGTACAGATTGGATGCAATTGGAACATGGTAAGAAGAATGTCTTCCTTGGGCATCATAGGTTTTTGCCTCAAAAGCATCATTATCAGTCGTGGAGGAAAGAATTTAATGGGAATACTGAAGAACGTAGAGCTCCTTTGCCTTTGACGGGTGCACAACTGTTTGAAAAGGTAAAAGATTTAAGTATTAAATTCGGGAAGCCTTTTGGGGAGAGCTTGTCACACGAGGGTGGAAGAAAAGGTCGATTTTATTTGAGCTGCCATATTGAAGTTCATTTTACGTGAGACATTTTATTGATGTGATGCATGTTGAAAAAATGTATTTGATAGTGTCATTGGTACCTTCCTCAATGTGCCCGGGAAGACTAAAGATGGCATCGATACAAGGCGGGACTTGGTTAGTATGGGATTGAGACGGGAATTGAGACTGATAAAGAAGGGGAAACAACTTACATATCTACCTCCAGCCGCTCATACTTTGTCTAGAAAAGAGAAAACCATTTTTTGTAAGTTTATTCACAGAGTTAAGGTTCCAAAGGGGTACTCTTCAAACATTATGAACCTCATATCAATGAGAGATCTCTATTTAAAGGGTCTAAAGTCCCATGATTGCCATGTTCTCATGGAGAATTTGCTACCCATTGGTATACGATCCATTTTGCCCATCAAAGTACATAATACCTTAACTAAACTTTGTTTATTCTTCAAGGCAATCTGCAGCAGAGTGATTGACCCTGGAAAGTTGCCAGCATTACAAACAAAAATTGTTTTTATTTTATGTGAGCTTGAGATGTATTTCCCACCTTCATTCTTTGACATAATGATTCATCTGACAGTTCATCTGGTCAGGGAGACACAATTGTGTGGACCATCTTTCATGAGATGGTTGTACACGTTTGAGCGTTACATGAAGATATTAAAAGGGTATGTGAAAAACTGATCACTACTAGAGGGTTGTATTGTTGAGCGGTACACAGTCAAAGAAGCTGTTGAATTCTGTTCCGATTACCTATCTAATTGTGGATATTCCATAGGGTTGCCAAAGTCTCGTCACACAGGAGGAAGTGAAGGAAAAGGGATTACTGGATGTAAAGTATTGACTATATCAAGGCAGCAGATGGAGCAAACATACTTATATGTTTTACACAACGCCGATGAGGTTGAGTCATATGTTGTAAAACACAACAAAATGCTCAAGAGTATGCACCCAAATAAGAATCAAAATTAGCTAACAAGAGAACACAATTGTGTTTTATAATGTGGCTAAGAAATCACATTTCTACAGATCCTACATCGGTTTCAGAAAGACTCAGATGGTTAACGAGGGGTCCACGTATACATGTTATCTCTTACACAGGTTATTTGATGAATGGGTACACATTCAATACAATAGAACATGATGATCAGAGTAAAATGTAAAATAGTGGGGTCTCTCTTGTTGCTCAAGCTATTCATATCTCAAGTGCCAAAGGCAGAAATCCCATATATGCGAATATGTCATACTTCGGGGTCATTGAACACATATTAGAGTTGGATTATGCTATGTTTCGGGTGTCTGTGTTCCAGTGTAAGTGGGTTGACAATAATTACGGGGTAGAAACGGATGATTTGGGGTTCATGAAGGTAAATTTCAGTAAGTTGGGATATAAAGATGATCATTTTATTTTAGCATCACAAGCTGGACAAGTGTTTTATGTCACCGATCCTACCGATATGAACTGGTCCATTGTTTTGTTGACTAACAAAAAAATTGGTTATGAGATTGATGATCAAGCAAATGAAGTTGCTGATATTTAGGATTACCCTTTCTTTGTTATACAATCAATGTTTGCTGAGGAAAGTACATCAAGAAAGGATGATACATATATTAGACATGATCATAAAGAGGGGCTTTGGATTAGTCGGAGGAAAAGAAGTTACATGTATGTAGATTGTGTTTTTTTAGTTACTTGTTAAATGACTATGAATTTTTCTTATGTGTCTAATTACTTGTGTGTCTATTTTTTTTTGCAGATAGCTAGATGGCTTCTTCCGGACCGACTGTGAAGAAGAATATCTTTCGAGCCAGAGATAGCGCCAGAGATAGTTGCATTCTTAAGTGACAAAGGTAATAAATCAAATTATTTCAAAGTTGCTATTTGACATGAATTTCTAAGTTAGCACATTTTTTATACTATAGATTGGGATTTTTCTTTGTAAAAACATCTCAGGTTCTTCATTAAAGGGTTTCTTGCACCAGAGTTAGGGCTTCAAACTCTTTATTAGCTTTCTCTCATTATTAGCTTTATAAAGGTTAGGTCTCTTTTCCTTTAAAAAAAATAAAATAAAAATGGTTAGGTCTCTTTATTTGGTTTAGTTCTTTATGTGTTTCCTTGTTTGTATAGGTTTAAGCCTGCTACTCTGGTTGTCTTTTCTGAACTTCCTCTGGGATTGTGTTGAAACTCCGATCCCATCCCAATGCTTGCACTTGGATATCTGGTTTCCCGTATTTTTTATTTAAGCAAGTTATCAAAGATGATGATAAAAAGCTGAATGGGTTGATAAGAAGGTTTAGTAAATCAGCTTATAATGCCATGGTGGCAGCCTTAAAAGAGAGAAATGAATACAATCCGAGTGGGGGATATGTAACTTCACCCACTCGGATTGTATTCATTACTTAAGGCTTCCAACATGGCATTATAAGCCTGTTTACCAAACCTTCTTATCAGCCTATTCAGCTTTTTATCATTATCTTTGATAACTTGCTGAAATGAAAAATGCGAAAAACCAGATATCCAAGTGCAAGCATTAGGATAGGATCGAAAATTCAACACAATCCAAGATAAGCTGGGATATAAAGATGACGCTCATATTTTAGCATCGCAAGCTCGACAAGGTAATAAATCAAATTACTTCAAAGGTAGAATTTGGTAGATTAATTAGTATTTGTGAATTGGTAACTAAGTATACTTGTCTAGTGGCTATGTTGCATACTAGGTAGACTTTATAGTGACTTGTGCTGGTTGGTGTATGGTATTTTTTGTTGTTACATGTATTAGATAAATTTTGGGATGTCCATATTTTAGGGGAGATTCTGCCAAAATTTAGAAATTCAAATTGAAGTATAAAAATATACAAGTCAATGATTAATTGGTTGATATTTTCTGTATGTGTGTGTGATGGTATTTTTTGTATGTGTGTGTGTGATGTTTGTTGGTATTTTCTGTATGTGTGTGTGTGATGGTATTTTCTGTATGTGTGATTGTTTCCTTTGTTGTGAATGTTTGATGAAGGAATTAGATCACATAATGCGGCAACAGGATACTGAATCTAAAAAAAAAAGCCAAATAGTCGGCGCTTCTTTGAAAAAGTGCTGTCTATCTTTGATAATAGACAACGTTTTTTCAAAGAAGCGCTGTCTATATCAGGAAATAGACATTGCTTCTTTGGAAAAGTGTTGTCTATTATCAAAAATACACAACGCTTTTTCAAAGAAGCGCTGTCTATTTCTAAAATCCCCAGCGCTTGCCAAATGCTGTCTTTTCGAATCACAATCACCAGTGGGTGATTAGGCAGCGGTTTTAAGCACTGGCGAAGGCAAAAAATAAGCGCTGTTTGTTGCGTTTTCTGTTATAGTAGAGAGAAATAACGAGAAAGAAAGAGAGAGAAAGGTGTACCTTCAACCGTGGTGGTGGTGGTTTTGTTGCTTACGACGGCCAGAGAAAATGACGTTGCCCGTGACGACTAGAGGAAATGAGGTACGAGAGTGGTACGACGGTGGCGGCTCGAGTGTTCAATGACAGAGGTGTACGTTATGAAAAAGAAGAATAAACAAGAGAAAGAATGGAGGGCAAGTGCGGGAACGTGAACAAAAACCAAAATCAACCTTTTTACATCGGTTCCTACAATAACCGCTGTAAAAGGTTTTCACATAAATTCTAAAAATGTCACTGTGTCCATTTTTTACATTGGTCACTTGATGTAACCGATGTAAAAAGTACTTTCTACATGTAATCGGTTTTTCATTCAACGGATATAAAATGTTTCCACATATTTGCAAAACTGCCACTGCGTCCAATTTTTATTAGGAAATGTATCATGTATATAAGGAAGGAATATGACTCTCTTTCAACTCGACTCAAATGAATAGCAACTAAATTTTTTACTCTACTTCAATCTGATATGCCAAGTTTGCACTCCTAAAGTGATACACTCATCTTAACCTATTGGCTTTGTCTTTGACTTCGACTTCTACCGATAATGTACTAGTGGAAATGGGAAATGCTTGATCTTGCGAATGTTTCCTTTCACAAACATCGCGAATGCAACACGTCTTATTTTCCTTTCATTGGTTTTTCTCTCCCCTCCGTGTTGTATGGTAATGCAGGGTCACTGTTGGAGAAAACTAAATTCGTGAAGCCATCGCGATATTTTTTCCGCTTTAAATAGCATAGCTGAGTGGAAATTAAACATAGAGCATTTTGGGCACTGAAGAAGTGTCATGTGGGCCTTGATCAAGTGGGGTGGAGAAGAATTTGGAATTGCGAACATGAGAAAATTTGCTTTGAAGCCTATGAAAATACCAAATCTACAAGAAAAAAATAAGCATTTCATGAAAAAAAAGATAATAGCTACAAATTAAATGTGCCAAATTCAACCAAAAAAAAAAAAAGTGCCAAAATACATGGATCACTGTGAACCAGATGTGGTGATGGCCCATGAGATAAATTATGGTCTAGATAGGAAGATGGAAGGATCTTTTGTTATTACTAGTGCATTCTTGTTTTAGTATTTTGCTTGATATCACTTACATATATTAAAAACTGTTATCACAATCATGCAAGTCATCGGGAAAAAAGAAAAAAATATGTAAAAATAGTTATTTTAGTACCTTTTTAACAAAAAAAAATTAATGATTTTGGACGAAAACTTTAAAAATAATTATATCATAAAATTATTTATTTTTTCCTTTTTTAGTTTAAACAAACAGAAACTGACTAGGAAGAAGCACATAAGATAGTATCTCATTTTTATTCTAATTCATCAAAGTCAATGTTTTCTCCAAAATTTAAATATTATTTAATGAGTAATGTTATTGAAACCAGATAAATTCAACATTATTCATGTGTACATTTTGCTGAATTCTTTTCGATGAGACTTTCAAACACCCATATTTCATTTATTGTAACCATGGGATTCATATAGTACATAAAAGTACATCACTCTTACATTAAACTAAGCATTAAAAAAACATTAGAAATTTCATTCGTTTTGTGAGATAGCTAGCACCAGCAGCAACAGTGAGGGTTCACAGTTTAGCTTCAGGGTTAATGAGGAATATCTGGTTACGAAGCCACAGCTATTGTATTCCCTCCTTCACTGATTGGCATAAAACTTACCCTTTTCTTTAGGTGTTGCTAATCCAAAACAAACAATTAGTTAGGTGCAAACTATTTTAATCATGCTGAATTAAATAATGGCTACACATTGTATAGATAATACATGCATAATTGTGCAACGAATAATATTATATATTTCCGCACCAACTTTTTCATAAATAATAGTAACCAAGTATAATAATTTTTCTAATAAACTTTAGATTATACAATATCCATGGAAGAAACATTATCCTGTGCAGAACCAACAAATTGAAAAGGACAAGCGTTTAAGATTTTGGAGATCAATATATTGCTGTTGCGATTGATGTTTAATCTGCAGGCCATTATTCTTTGACCAAGAATAAAACTACTGGGCCATTAAAGACCCTCATGCACTCTTATCCACTATTATGCTTGTCATAATATGAAATATAAATGGATATATGAATGATTTTATAATGTTGCAGATTATATGTTATATCACAAGTCAATTGGCACAATTTCCATTGTCAAACAAGACAGATATCAAATAAAATATTATTTTTTTATGATTAAATAATGTCAAATTTGTATTTTGTATATTAATTTTTGGCATCATAGACTCATCCCCATCTCTGTATTTTTTTTTTGTTGACGAAATCCCCCCTCTCTGTATGAGAGTCAAATATGTCTCAAGAATCACGATCAGAAAAAAAATACTGAAATAGTAATTGGTATTGCTAAAATTTTATAAGGAAAAAAAAACTACTATTACTGTTTAAATAATAAAATAAAATGTATTCCATAGATAATTGTTACCTTAATAAATACCATGAAAGCTGTACCGCATTCATTGACAACAAGCATATTTTTTCATTATAAAAAAAAAAGAAGACAAGAAGCATATTTTTTATTAATTAAAAAATAATAGTGTTTGAAATGAATATATACTATTTGAAAATAACAAATTTATATAAGAAGTAGTAAATATTTATAATTCTTCCTTCTTATGCGTGTGGGATTAAATAAATGTATTTATGGTTTAATTCATTTTATAATTAATTTTCTATAATTAAATAAGTAATCAATAATATCATAGTTTTAAAAACTAAACTAGACACTAAAGTTGAAAATATCGGCCTTTAAACTTGTATATAGATGACAATTGCATCTGGTACATCACCTTAATTATATAATGCATTTGGAGAATCATTTCTCCTATTGATTCCAATACAGAACTCAAATATTATAAAAAATAACTTCCTTACGCACTGTCTTTTTTGTAAGCTAAAAGACAATATGCATAAAGCTGATATTTGGCCTTTGAATCGCTCAAAGACTCGCATATTGGTTTACAAAGCTACCGTCTAACTAAATAGTAAGGCACACCACTGTGAATTCTTGCCATTTGTGAAAAAAAAAAAGTTTAGTTTTGAGATGTCAAAATCATTATCATTATATATTGTATAACATGACAACATAGCTATTTTTTTTAAGTACAACAAAATTATGTTTATAAAATGTTAATTTTTTTTTCAATGTAAGAGGGACTTACTTATGTGAGAGTGAAAGAAGTAATTCCATCTAATCATAGATGATTAAGATTAAAACATAATTTAATGTGACTTTATAAGTGGGTTTATGTGACTATTAAATAACTTTCAATCTTTACATATGTGGGTTGTAAGGTAAGGATTTACTCATCTCACTCTCATGTAAAAAAAAAAAAAACTTTTCAATAGACACACACACACGCACAAACAGATGATCAAATGGTACATATTTTAAACTTTAACTCTTCTGTCACTTAATAATATTTTGTAGAATATAAAGTTAACCAATTTAACCATTGAGTTGAAAATTCATAAAAAGTGCATCAAACTTATACAATTTCTTGCAAATAAAAAATTAATTGATATTCATAACACTATTTTATTTAAATAAATAATATGTTATTTAAAATACAATGAAATGTTCATTGTTAGAGAACAAACCAACAAATATCCAAATTATTTGAAATTTGATATATATATATATATATATATATATATATATATATATATATAATCAGGAAAATAATATCACATTGGATTGGTTAGTTATATATTCTAGAAAAAGTTATTAAGTTATGTAAG
Source organism: Calophaca sinica (assembly GCA_037113605.1). Lineage (NCBI taxonomy): Eukaryota > Viridiplantae > Streptophyta > Magnoliopsida > Fabales > Fabaceae > Calophaca > Calophaca sinica. The sequence continues at coordinate 92,181,514 of CM073730.1, forward strand.
TGTTAAAGTTTGACACCTAGTATAATTTAATCATGCCATATATATATATACACACACATACTTATATATGTGTGTGTGTGTGGAGGGATATATCTAGTGAGAGGTCTTTTTTTCATATGAACAAGGATTAAATCTTAGTCACTCAAGAAGGATCAAGATTATTTCTAGGATGTAGGGTCTAGGTGCTTGGTGGCTTGGGAGATTGGTGCCTTGTGGGGTTGATTTGTGGCCCCCTCTTGGTTAGATTGAGCTCTCTTGAGCCGTTCGAGTTGCATTGTAGCTCTTGTTGTAGGGTTGAGTAGTACCTTAGTATCCAATATTAATATACTCTTTTTGTTCCTTTTTACTTGTCGGTTTTTAAGAAAAAATTTGTTCTTTTTTATATGTCATTTTGATAGTTTAAGATTACATTAATTACTTGTTTTCCAATTATACCCTTAATTATTTATTGTAGAGAGATAAATAAGTGTGATGGATAATAAACATTTTAAGGGTATCATAGAAAAAAGACTAATAACTTTATAAAAAACAACAAAATTTATTGATTTATTTGGTTGTGTGAAACAACTTTAAAAGACAAGTAAAAAATAACAGAAATAGTAATGATTTCCCTATTTAAAGAAAAAAAGAAGTAACTGATTCATGGACAGCTGAAAAACTCATGTTTTGAACTTCAATAAAAAGCACAAATAAAATTAGTGCTTGAAGATTTAGCATAAGTCAATATTAGTCTCTTGGTTAATTAAAATTACGTCGAAAGTCTTGAATGTGTATTTTATTAGTTAAATTAATCTTCATATATATACCAAGTATAAAAACTGATTTGATTAATATAATACACATCAAACAATTAATTTCACATAACACGTCATGTAGAGTCTTTTAACATCATTTCTATAATCCAAGAACTAGCTAGTATGGTGAGGTTATATCACTTGTCCTTTAACGCGGTTGTGGGTGGAAGGACTAATGTTTGATTCCTACAAAACACTTCTACTTTTAAGAATGGGGTGAAGAGTTTTAAGTGTGCTAGTAGGAACCAAATTAAGACTTTGATTAAGGTGGTTTGCCAAAAAAAAATCACTAATTATCCTTTAAGGATTGAAAGTTTTGTCAAAATGAACAAACATGTAATATTACATGAAGCATACCTCATGTGCTTTTTTAATTTCACCAACTCTTCCTCCTCTGCTACTCTTCCAATGCATTTCCTGTTTCATCATCATCATCTCTCCAATCTTCTCATTGTTGCCATTGGCCATGCAAAGCCCCATAATCCTCTCTGCAGCCTCACCCTCATCTTTACTACTTTGCATCAGCTTCTCCACCTCAGCCTTTGGAAGCCTCATTTTCAACCTCACCCCACCATTCTGTAACCCTTCCTTAGCCTCCACAACCACACTACCACTCTTTGGTTTCATAATTGTAAGGTCAGAAGCAGACCTTCTAGACAAAACTAAACTCTCGAGCCTATCTTTTGCACTCATATTAATCCCAGAACGAACTCTTCTTGGAACAACTGTGCTTTCCCTTGGAAGCTCCACAAGAAAATAGAGTCTCTTTGGTTGCAGCTCTTTGTGTGCTTCTAATGGCTTTGCTCTTACCCCATAATGCTTCACTGCCTCAGATTCTAACAGAACAAGACCAGGGTGGTCCTTAAGCACATCACCAGCTTTCACTGGTGTCTTCAACTTGAATGTTTCACCATCAATTTTCATCACCTTTGTAGTCTTCTTTTTTCCTCCTAAACTGTTTCCCATTATTAGTTTACTAAAGTACTAAACTAGCTAACAGAATTTGGGTGTGGTTGGTTTGGTTTCTCACTTCTTTGGGGTACTAAACAAGAGGAAGCTAACTAAGTTGTTATTAACAACTAATTTCTTGTTCCGGGTAATGCTCACAAACAACCAAATTAAGGTTTAGCATTCACATGGGAAATGGTGGTTGTGAGACAATGACATTGTTGTGTGTATATGTGGGTGGTTGTGGATTTTTGGCTCCATGGTCAATAAAGAAGGCAGGGTTTGAAATCCAGACAAATTTTTGATTTTTGACAAAGTACCTAAACCCAAAAACAGTATACTAAGTAGCATTTCGCTTTCCTAAAGGACAACAAAAAAAAACACATGCACACTTGCTACAAGTGCTACTTAAGTAGTTTTAGGATTTGTCTTTGTTTAAGTTTGTTTTTCAACGACCGTGCTTTAAACTTCAAATTGAGGTCCCAATTCGAAGAATTTTAATTGCTTGGTGTGTTGGGTTTGGTTTTCTTATTTCTTTAGCGATGGGACAAACGGTAATCACGGGGGTAGTTAAACGATTTGGAGAAATTTCAAAGGTATTGGGCAATTTTGCATGTGAAGGTACATATCGAATTTGACTTTTGCTTGTAGGTGTATATATGTGAACCGCAATAAAAGCAGGGGTTCCATGTTGAGGGTAGTTGAAAAGTGATTCAGTTCAAATTCCACTATTCAGTAATCTATATCCAGGTACAAATAAAGTAAATATGGAATTTTTTGGGTAATGAGTAACATTTGTGAGACTAATTAATAACGAAGAAATATATAATAAAAAAGTGACTTAAAGTTTGGTTGAAAAATGAACTCGGAAAGTGTAGTCCAAATTGATAGTCAGCTCATCAAATTGGAAGTAGTAACCTTTTGAAAATGATGTTGAAGCAAAAGGTGAATTTTACACTTCACTTTGAAAAGCTACTATCTTCTTCCATGTTTGGTTGATGTTGTTCATTGAATGACATGGATGGCAAACCGGGTTAACCCGCTCGCCTAGGCATGGCAACGGGCCGGGTCGGGGGCTGGTTTTGCCTCCCTCGTCCCTGTTCCTATTTCCAACGGGTTCGATTTTGCTTTCCTCATCTCCTCTCCGACAGGGTCGGGTGTCTCGCGGGCCCCCGACTCTGCTCCATATATGTGAAAAAATTGAAAAATATGATAATTAATAAAATAAAATCATAATTATTATACAATGATAAAATAAAATAAAATAAAATAAAATAATCAAAATAAAATTTTCTATTAAAAAGAGATTAAATTAAAAATAAACAAAATATATGAAACAAAATGAATGAGATACATGCATAAAGCAAAATAAAAACTAACAATTTATATTTAGTCGAAGGTGTTTGGGTCGGGGGCGGGTCGAATATCGACATCGCCAACCCCGCGCCACCACTGGTCAAAGTGGGTTTTTCCCGTCAAAATCGGGTCAGTGAGTACCCATGGGTTCGGGTTCTGTTGCCATGAGCCCGCAATCTAGAGATGTCAACGGGCTACGGAATACTCTCCCGCTCCCCGTCTCCGCTCCCCAAATTTTCCTTGTCCCCGTCCTTGCAGATCCCTATGGATCCCCACGAGACCTCAAAAATACATAGATGGTTTTCAGAGATATAAACTAAAATCCAATAAAATTGAAAAAAATATATAAAAGTAAGAGTCTTAAATTTAAATTTATAGCAAGGTCAAACTAAAATAGTACAAACATAGTATTCAATAAACATTACAAAAGTTCTTGCACTGATTTTAGTATAGACCAATAGTAGATCTAGGGTTGTTTCTCTTCTTTTATTCATAGTCACTGAGTTACACACAGACACAAAAGAAAATGTCGTTAGTTATTTTATTTGTTTTAGTTTTTCTTAACAAAAGGAAAAGACCAAAATATTATTAGTGTTTATGATATATACACATCTATTAGGGGTATATAAGTAATATTGTCGGGGATGGGGACCCTGCGAGGCGGGGGGTATGATCCCCGTCCCCAATTGCCCGCGGAGGATTTCGTCCCCCATCACCGTCTTCACGGGTAAAAATCCCTCGCCTGCAGGGCCCCAAATGGGTAGTCCCCATAGGGATCCCCGTGCATGAGTGAAAATTGACATCCCTACCGCCATCATCCATCCTAAAACGGGGCCAACAGGGTGGGTTGACTTAGGTATATGGGTAGAATATCGTGGCCCGTCCTGCCATATGTTGGCGGGTTGGCTCGTCAACAATAAAAACAACAAAGAAAATAAAGATATTGTTGATGAATGGGCAGGTTGGCGGGTTAACCCGCAAAAAAGGTTTAAAATACAACTTAAAATAATTATTAAAGTGGATTGGTAGGGTCAAACCACCCTGCCGCCCTTGCCCCTTTTTTTGGCGGGTTGTGCGGGGTGGGTCAAAGTGGATTGGTAGGGCATAAATCTTGTCTGCCCCGCCAAAAAAGTGGGTTAAATGCGTGGGTTGACACGACGATTACCTATCCCACTTTGCCACCCTTAAATGATATCTATAGTTTGAGGTTTCCAAAAGGACCCAAACACCCCTCTCCCTACAATATCTTGAAAGAACAACGAGTAAAGAATAAAAAGTGCTATATTACCAAATTTATCTCCTCTAAAATTAAGGGTTTATTTTAAATGAGAAAAGTAAAAACAACTATTTATTATTAAAATTCAACTAGTGTCAAAATTTTTTTTATTAAAATTCAACTCCTCTAAAATAATTAATTAAAATTCAACTATTGAAATTGCAATAACAAGAGACATCCAATTAGTAATTAGTCCCTTCAGTCTATATTATAAGAGACAAAATCATAATTCACACAGACCAAGAAAATATTTTAAAATTAGCTAATTCTAATTAATACTTCTAAAAGTTTAACTTTTTTTCCAAATATACCCTTTTATGAGTTGTGGCTGATAATTAATGACACTTAATTCACACAAATTTCATTAATGGTATGTTTAGTTGTGAGAAAAAATAGAGAAAAGAGAAAGAGATGAGAAAGAGTATAAAAGAGACAAATAGGTGAGAAATAGAGTAGATTTGATGTATTATTTAGTATAAGAGTAAAAGAGAAGAAATAGAATAGAAATAAATGTGTTTTGTCTCTCTTCCTTTGTTTGGCTGGATAGAAAGAAAAAAGAGAGAAATGTAGTTACTTTTTGAAAAGACAAAAATACCTAAACTAAAAACTAATATACATTTATTTTAAATTAATTAATTAAATTAATTAAAATGAATTTATTTGATTTAAGTTAATTTAATTAATTTAATCGATTATTTTAATATAATTAAATTATTAATTTTAATTGAATTGAATTATTATTCTAATTTAACTAAATAAATTATTAATTTAATTTAATTCAATTTATTTATTTTATTTTTTCATTTTAAACTAATCAATTCATTATAATTAAACACAAGCTATGTAATTTACTTTTTAATTTTAGTTTAGTTTAGCGACATAAAACATAGCCTAATTTATTTTAATTTTAATTTTAAATATATTATATCCTTTAAATTATAATGGAACACCATGTTTTAAAAAATAACACTTGTATAAAAAAATTGAACACGTTGAATGTTTTTATTGAACAGTGAGAAAAATGAACCCGTTGAATTTTTTTTTTATGTCGTTTCAAAAAGAAAAAAATGAACACTGACTTTCATTGTCATTCACTGGGTAGAGAGATATGGATGGAAACAAAAAAGGGAGCCCTCTCTTTCTCTTTTCATCGAGAAGAAATCAAAAAGGTCGTGGGTCCCACAAAATATGATCTCTCAGTTAAAATTTTATATTTCAATAATTAATATGGGCCGATATCATTAATAATTATGTTACCTATTTATCATAAAGGAGCTATATTTTATGTGATCATATAAAGTTAAAATAAGGTAAGCTCATTGGACTCCTAATTTAATTTATATGGACCTTATATGAGTAGATATAAGTGTGGCTCGATAAGGGGATAATGGGTACCCTGTTAGGTTTAACACACTATAAAGAAGGCTATGGCCCCCAATACACCGAATCGCCGTCATCCATTCTCTTCTCCCCATCTGAATAGAATCTAGTCTCGTGAGAGAGCTCAAGAAGATTCGGTTGAGGAAGAACCATAAAGTCACCGCTAATATGTTTGTTGTTTGTTGCCATGGATCCAGTTGCTCGTAGTTTGTTCGTGATCATTCCTTTGGTATTCCGCTTTAGATGATTAATTGCTATGGATCCAGGTATTCTTCTAATCCTTGATAATCCAACATGTCGTAGATCCTACGGGTAGAGAACATGTTCTTGTTGAGCATGCTTGTATGTCTTTATAGTTTCCGCCTAAAGTATTTCTTCTATGAGATTTGAGCATGCTTATTCTTGTTGTTGTTATTAATAAGGTTTTAATTCCAACAAGTGGTATCAGAGCGGTCTTCAATGTTGGATTATTAGAATTAAGGTTTTTTGTTGATGCATTGGGTTTTGTTCTTGGGTTTTGAGTTTTCTCCAATTTTTTTTTTACATGAACCCAAAATTATTCACGGGATATTATGCTAATAATGATGGCTTACGTGATACTTTTGACAAAATAATAAAGATTTGGTTTTTTTTTTGTATATTGCATAAAAAAGAAACCTATAAAGTTTTGTCATTTTGTGATTTGTTTTGGTAATTATTAAGGTTATGATTCTATACGTTTGATTTGGATAAAATATTTGAGCAAGATATTATATGTGATTTGTGCCATAAAAATTTCACGTTTTTTGGCCTTTGCATTAAGTTCATTTGCGGTGAATCTTCAATAATATTTGGTATATATATTGTTGATTTTAGCCATCGTGAAAGAAGACATACAAATCTTTGGTTGAATATCTCTTTATTGTGATAATAAGATTTGATTGTCTTTGATTATTACATATTTCATGTTTTTGTCTATATTGAGAATGAACCAAATAAAATTATTACCGTGATATTATTTTAAGATTTGGATTTTGAATTTAATAATAATTCATGAAATATTATTGTAATTCAAATTTGAGGTGTATGGTTATGGCCTTAGAATTTTTGGGTGTTGTTTATTTATTTTAAATACGACTTGCGTGTCGTGATTTAATTCAAATACGACCTGTGTGTCGTGACTTTCTCTTTATTTTAGTTTATTTTATTTTTTAAAATATTATAAATGATCAAAAAAGACGAAAGAGGGGACAACGCCATATGGACGCCGGTTTGGAGCGACTGGCTTTTGTGTTAAAGAATTGTAATAAATAATTATTTAATTCTTTTCCGTTTAGGAGGTCATAGCCATACCACTATAACTCTTATGAATTATGCATGTGATGTATGAAGTGTATGCATGTATGCTTGTATGCTATGTATGTTTTGCATGCTAAATGTCGCACGTAGTTAGAACTTCGCCTCCCAACCGCTGGGCAATGAAGGGCACCACTTTCAGCAGGCCACTGGGCGGTGGTCTCGGTTCATCATCTTGTCGTATTTGAACCATCGAGCGGCCAACAACACCACTAGGCGGTGATGTGTGAGATACTTCTCTCGCTTTAGGACTGCTAAAGTGGTCTTTTGACTGATGTGTGGTGTTGTAAACATACAGTTATGGATATTCCTACACCTAGGTGTGGAATTTATGTAAACTAAGACCCTTCCATTTTTTAATTAATAATTGTCTAGTATCTTTAATTGGGTTGATTGAAACAACATGTTGCCAAAGTAACCTCTGTTGCGTAGATTAGTTCAATTAAATTTACAAAAGATGTAGCGTGGAGTTATTCATGCGAGTTGTTGTCGGCCCAAAGGAAGGCGCAACTTGGCCGCATAATTTCATGCCTGCGATGATAAATGTGTGGTGATTATAAAAACAATTTATCCATGTGAGCAATTGGGATGCCCAAAGGCAACAATTGCTTGACAGGACTTATTGCTAATGTTTGATCGTTGCGTTGAGAGTACCGCTTGCAGTTAGTCCTTACAATCCAAAGATTGGGGATTAATGGTGCGCTTGGTATCTTGTTTGGGTCTTTAATTTACAGATAAAGAATAATTGAGCATGTCTTATTAATTATTTTAATTTGACGTGTCAATTGATGTTGTGTGGGTGCGTGCCCATGCGAATATTAATCGGCCCAAAGGAAGGTTAATATTTGGCCTGGTTGCATTCACACCTGTAATGGTAAACCTGTGGCGATTATAAGGATAATTTCTCTATGTGAGCAATGGGATGTCCAAAGACAACCATTGTTTGACAGAACTTATCGACAGTGTTTGATCATTACAACAAAATACCAATAGCAATTAATATCATTGTCCAAAGACTCGGTATTAATGTTGCATCGGATATTTTGATAAGTATATTTTAGTACTTTTGTTCTCTTTGAACTATAATAGTTTGTGTATCTGTTGTTTTGAGTTCAATTTAATCCTTAAAAGTTTAGAGTTTTAGGATTAAAGGCAGAACATTAAAGAAAGTTTTGGATTTAGACTTAGCATAAGAATGGAGAAAACCACTTTCTCTCACTCAATTCGGTATCTACAAAGTGAGAATCAAGTATGAGAAGTAGGATTGCTCCAGCCGCATAAATCTGATGATCATAAAGTACAATATTTCAGAGACCTTTAGGGGTGTTATTTCCGATGACATAATTTATGTCGTAAATTTCCTTGCTAAAATTAAAAGTGCTTGCAAAAGGCAATGAGGCGAAAATGAGCATTCGTTGGAGAGCTTAATTTTCATTAAGTATGAAAGTAAAGGGAATATGAGGAGCACATTATGAAAATATTCAAATCTTGTCTTTAAACTTAAGGCGCTAAAACTTGAGCAGTCTAACGACTTGCTCAAACATTTAGCATTTGTATTCTTTCTTGCACAATTAGATCAGATTAAATCAGTTTACAACTGTCAAAGGAGGAAATAATAAGATTATTTCATAATGTGTGCAAGAAAATAAATGGTGAAGCAAGAGAAAAAATAAAATAGTGCTCATTTGACAAATACCCTAAAGGATAAGGGCAAATAAAGAAAACTAAGGATGAAACTGTTAAGGGTCTCTCTCAAAAGAAACAACTAAGGTTGTCTTAACTGACAAAGGCCAAGTGACGCTGAAAGATGCATCCATATAGGAGTTGGCAAAGTTGGTGAAGATTGAGACTCCAGGCATTTTAGATTATTGTTACTGGATTATATTTGAAATTAAAAGACAATTTGGTTGAATCAAAATTTTGGGATAAAGTTTGGTTTTTGGTTTCTCTTTGAACAAATTAAGATGATTTTGGGTTTATTTTTTAAACAATGGATTCAATTTGTCTTTTAAATTCAAATATTGTTAGAATCAATTGAGCTATGACTTGTGATAATCTATAATTTCTAAAAGGTCTGAGAGGTATAACTTTGGTTCCAAGTTAAAAAAAAAATTTGAGACGGGAACTGCATAGTCCTTTGAGGATATTGAGTTTGGGGGAGAGATAAGGTTAGAGAACAAAATTGAGTGAGGAAGAAGCGGTTTTAATTATTGAACCAATTCATACAGTTGCTATTGGTGTAGCAAATTTGGATCCTCGTGAGGACATTTTTGTTCTTCCTCCCAATTAAGTTAAGGAAATTATTCAAGAAGATCAAACTCAACACCCTCAAGAACTAGAGCATTGGGAGTCATAAAGAAAGGATTGACTATAAATAGTTATTCTATTTGGTTTTATTGAAAGACTCTTTTTCGGACAATCACAACGCTCATTGCTCATTATAACTTCGGAGCTACATAAGATGGATGTCAAGACGGTGTTTCTTAATAGATAAGGTTAGAGAACAAAATTGAGTGAGGAAGAAGCGGTTTTAATTATTGAACCAATTCATACAGTTGCTATTGGTGTAGCAAATTTGGATCCTCGTGAGGACATTATTGTTCTTCCTCCCAATCAAGTTAAGGAAATTATTCAAGAAGATCAAACTCAACACCCTCAAGAACTAGAGCATTGGGAGTCATAAAGAAAGGATTGACCGTAAAGAGTCATTCTATTTGGTTTTATTGAAAGACTTTTTTTCGGACAATCACAACGCTCATTGCTCATTATAACTTTGGAGCTACATAAGATGGATGTCAAGACGGTGTTTCTTAATGGCAACATTAATGAAACAAATGCATATGGTGAAACCGATATACTTTGTGTCGATAGACCCAAAGATGGTTTGCGAACTGACATAATCCACCAATTAGCTAAAGAAGTTGTCTCATTAGTGATACCGCAAAGTCTCATCAGGTAATTGTCTCATTTGGTCTAGAGATGAGGATTGTGGACGACTGTGGGTATTACAAGGTCAGTGGGAGTAAGTTTATATTACTACTACTATATGTCGATGATATTTTATCTAGTCAATAGCGATATAGTCTGGTTGAGCGAAACCGAGAAATCTCTAACGAAAATTTAAAGATGAAGGATCTTGGGGACGTCTCTTTTGTATTTGGAATCCAAAATTCTGAGAGATCTTTCTTGGGGTATTCTGGGATTATCACAAAAGGGCTATATCGATAAAGTTAAAATAAATTTGACATGAAATATAGTAAACCAAGGATACCTCAGTTACTAAGGGAGACAATTTTAGTCTCAATTTTTGCCCAAAAGAAAATCTGGAAACTCAGGAAATACTGAGAGTTCTCTATGCTCTAGATATGAGAAGTCTGATACATGATCTCATCTGTATGCATCAGGAAGCGGCGTACATCGTGGGATCATGTGGCAGATACTTGAGCAATTCTAGTTTGAATTATTACAAAAGGCAACCATAAGGATCATCAAGGAGAGCAAAAGTCTATATGCCCACATATCAGAGATCTGAAAGATTAGAGATCATCAAGAACTCTGACTCTGATATTCAGGATGTTAATAATATAGACATCAAATTATGGGATATGACTGAAATATCTATGTCACTAGGTTGCATATAGTAAAAGGTATTAAAATACCACTTAAGTTACAGTGTGACAGATAAGTCAGTCGTATCATACTTCAACAACAATAAAGAATGATATAATGTCTATTGACATAAAGGTGTTCGTTGTTGAAATAATGAATTCAAGATAAAAGAATTTCTATAGAGCACATAGAGGCTGATTCCATGCTAGCTATCCACTGACTAAGGGCTTGACACCTAAGGCTTTTCATGAGCACGTTGCTTATATGGGTGTGTTGTCACTAAGGTTGTCTTAGCTTAGTGGGAGTCTTTATTTGTGTTCTGTGGTCGAGATACAAACCTTATGTTATTTCGGATTTTCTGCAGAAATAAAGATTATGTTTGTGAATACATTATATCTTTTGTCTTTATTTGTATCTTTTGTGCAAAATTAATTTCACATTAAGGATTTTGTTTTACAGAATTAAATTTTGCAAAATTGATCTCACCAAAAATTTAAGTAGGACTAGTTGGAAATAGGCATGATTGAGATCACATTCCATGTAATTTACATGCTACTCATCCATATTGATCTATGTCATCAAATGTGTTGATGTGGTGATCGTCGGGGTTTAGTCGCAATTTACAGAAGTGACAAAAGCCGCAGTGGTTTCATTTTTGATACATGTGGTGGACCAGATTGTAAGGAGGAAGTCTAAAGATAAATAACATTCAGATATGCGCACTAAGGAATTCTGATATAATTATTACGATATATAGCCCAAGTGGGAGATTGTTGGAATTTTATATTTCAATAATTAATATGGGTTGATATCATTAATAATTATGTTAGCTATTTATCATAAATGAGCTATATTTTATGTGATCATATAAATTTAAAATAAGGTAAGCTTATTGGACTCCTAATTTAATTGATATGAACCTTATATGAGTAGATGTAAGTGTGGCCCGATAAGGGGATAATGGGTCCAGCTACAGGAGAACCGGGAACGAAGAGCTTCCCCCCTTTTTTCCCGCACCGAATCGCCGTCATCCATTATCTTCTCCCCATCTGAATAGAATCTAAAGTCTCGTGAGAGAGCTCAAGAAGATTCGGTTGAGGAAGAACCATAAAGTCACCGCTAACATGTTCGTTGTTTGTTGCCATGGATCCAGTTGCTCGTAGTTTGTTCGTGATCATTTATTTGGTATTTCGCTTCAGGTGATTAATTGCTATGGATCCAGGTATTCTTCTAATCCTTGATAATTCAACATGTCGTAGATCCTAAGGGTAGAGAACATGTTGTTCTTGTTGAGCATGCTTGTATGTCTTTATAGCTTCCGCCTAAAGTATTTCTTCTATAAGATTTGAACATGCTTATTCTTGTTGTTGTTATTAATAAGGTTTTAATTCCAACACTCTCTTCTCTATTTCTATGCTAAACCAATTAGCAGAAATGCTCCATTTCTCTCCTAATTCTCACGCGGCTCTTTCTCTGTTTGAAATTATGCATATCAATCAAAGCATAACTTAAATAGTCGCATAATTCTATAGATAAATCAATTCTGAGAAATACCCAACTCACTTTCAAATTGTTGCAGGTTACCTTGGCTATTTCACAATGGTTTAGAAAGAAATTTACGTAATTCTCCATCAGTATACAGTTGACTGTATCCACAACAACCAAATTTCAACTTACCTGCTCCATTTGTTGGGTTGCTGGTTTTCAATTGTGTCAACACATCATAGGTAATAATGACACTATTTTAATGTGGATGAAGAATCGATCGGGTTTAATTATTGCATACGTACGAATTACTAAATTATAACATCTTGACCACGTCTATGTCATGTAACAGATTTTCTGTTTTCCATTGAATAATGGGGTCGACTTTGGTGCTTCCTGGTTCTGAACGAAGGACAATGTTTTTTTTATGCCACCATTAAGATGCCCTCAAATATGCATGGGTCAATACGTTTTATACATTTTCGAAATACACTTGTTTATAAAATAATTAATTATTTTATTTATTTAAAAATTTAGAAAAAATAAAAATATTTAAGTAGAGAAAATAATTCAACTAAAATCTAACTTGTTAGGCTATTTAAATCATTGCTTCATAAAAAATGGTTGAAAATGGAGACCAAATTTAAAGTGAATTTTTTATCAATAAAAGAATTTATAAATAGAAATTAAATATGGTTAATATTTGTGACAATAAATAACTCGTCAGCATCAATTGTTAGAAGATTTAAAAAAGGCATGTCTACTCATGAGATAGATATTCAACCAACCTCCACGTTAAAGTTGACTATAATGCACATATATAATGATTTGTATGATGACTAAAAAGCAAAAATTGATAATCACATTGATGTTAATCAAAAGAAACGAAAATGCAAAAATTGAAGAACAAGAGAGGAAAAACAAATCAACCCTTCTTAGAAAGTGGGTAGTTTTGTTCACTTTAATGTTGTAGCTAGACGGTTTTCAATAATATATTCCTACTTCACTACAACATATTTGGGATTTGCTAGCGCTTACTTTTTGCCTTACCTAGCGCTTAAAAGTACTACCTATTCACACGCTAGTGATTGTGTTTCGAAAAGACAGTGTTTGAGAAGCGCTAACGAAATTGGAAATAGCTAGTGCTTCTTTGAATAAGCGCTATCTATTGTTGCAAATAGCTAGCGCTTTTTTAAAGAAGCGCTATCTATTCTCAGCTTTCGACAATGCTTATACATGAAAAGTGCTACTGAAATCTGAGAATAGATAGCGCTTCTTTGAAGAAGCACTAGCTATTTTCAACAATCACTACAACAAATTCTAAAAAAGATGGCGCTACTTCAAATAAGCGCTAGCTATTCGGCTTTTTTATCTTATTTTATATTTTTTTACTGTTTTAGTATTATGCTGCGCATGAGCTGTACATCCAAAGAAGCTGAGAATATATTCAAGCTGAGAACATTTTAAGGTTTAATAAGTATATGAACAATGAAGCTCAGAACATGAATAAAAAAATAACTATGCTATCAATTTATATTTAAAATGTTCAATATTTGAAAGTAATTTCTAACAAAATTTTGGCATAATCTCACATAAAATATTGACATCGCAAAATAACATACATGTATATATAGTCACAACAAAACAGTACTAGCCAAAACAAAGCCTCACATGGGCTAGCATCATCACATACTACTACATGCAACAACACAAATATCATACATGTAAAACAAACTTTTTTGCCACATAGGAGTACCACTTTTCCTTTAATTCAAGAATTTGAGAATCAGAGTATGACTGGTATTTACATTCGGGAAAGTACTGCGAAATGAAAAATAAATCAAATTAAAATTAAAGTGGAATAATGGTCAAATATAAGAGTAATTATATTGTGTAAAGTAGAACAGAAATTGCATACCTCCTCTGGAATTTTCATTTGGTTGTGAACCTACTTCATAAAATAATACGCACAATCATTGGTGTTTGGTTGTTTGCGATACTATAAAATTAAAAATATTAAATCAATAGTTTTATGTTTTTTAAATTAAAAAACTGCATAAGTATTTTGATAAATACCTTTACAGTTATCCACTTAGTTGTGGTGGATGATTTAGAAAATTGGGACTTGGGTTTTCCATAAAGTCCTCGATGAATAATCAAAGCCCTGAGTGCAAAAACAAACATCATTAATTTTAAAGCATCAAAACTCAAAACTCACAGCAAACACAACCCAAATAAGCATAATCGGATAAGCACAATTTAACACTCTTAGATTATTACTTATCGTACGTATCCTCATTTTTTAGCAGCAACTCAAATCATTTTACATGAGATTTAAATAGTACACCGTGTTTTTATTGAGATTGATCGTTAACAAAACTCAACGACCCTTACAAAAAAGTTGATTAATGAAATATTAATTAGCAAGTAATCACATTTCACAAAAATTAGTATCGCGTTAAGAAAGTCATACATACATATAATTTAATTTAATCACACACACACACACACACATATATATATATATATGTGATTAAATTAAATGACTCACCCTGTGTTACACGGTGACAAAAATAAGGTCTTATACCCAGAGTTTTATAATGCCAAACGTTTAGTTATATATGATTTAATCTCGATAGGATCAAATTGCACATCTGTGCTCTGTGGGCACAAGAACACAAACATCTAAGTCCGTCCTTATAGGATTAGTATCTCATAATACAAGCACCTTAAATTGAAATATATACAAATTAATGGATTAACAATAACTTCAATATTTAGGTGAAAGAATATGGGGAAAAAAACGTATAGTTTAAAATTGAATGTAGTACCAGATATGTACAATAATATTAGTCTGATTGATCCACGCGCCATAAGTAAAAGTTTCATTCAGTTCAACCTTGGCACTGAGTTCCATTTTGAATTCTTCTTCGTTCCCCAAAAGTTCTGAAGAAATTGTTATAGGCAGTGTTGCTCCATCCCCATATTTTTATCAGCATGGACTTGAAGAAATGTAAAAAATGTTGTATCAGGAGATGTGGAAGGGGAAGGTTGAGATTTGCCCTGATTCTTTGCTGGGGATGTAACTGGCACAACTGTTTGCTGCTCCCGCTTGCCCTTAACCTTGTCCTTATCATTGACTTTGGATTGTATGGGTACCTATATATTTTGCATTAATATCAGTAAGATACATAGTTAGTGACCACGTAATTTAATATCTATATATATATATATGATAATGAATAGTGTTTATTAAAAAATAACACGTCACTTATTCTTATGAATTGTTGCGGCCATGCCACAAAGGTACCTAGTGCCTCTCCCACATAGTTGATATCTACATCCTCATGTGGAGTAGGCAAAAGTGCTTCTGCCTCATATAGAATGTCAACTCCGACTTTCACATGATTGGGAGGTAATGGACAATTGTGCAACGTAACACTTAAATTGGTGTAACAAATGCCCTTACCAACCGGTCGAGACGAGAAGGGCAAAAACAAGGAGCACTCTACGATGCCCTAAACCATTAATAAACGAAATATTAGACTGATAAATCATTGATACAATACGTACAAGTAACGACAATAATTTCTAATGATTCATTACCTCTGATGACTTAAGAGTACATCTATCCATGAGTAAACCAGGCTCGTGCACCTCCACCGGTTCCTTAAGTAATCAAGATCCACAATAATATTAAATTAGAATATTTTTATACTTCAATTTGAATTTCTAACAAAATTTTGGCAGAGTCTCCCCTAAAGTTTGTGTTGAAACCTAAACGATTGAGAAGTTTAGACCCTCATTAATTTTGATGATAACAAAGTAATTCTCAAGAGAACAATTTATCTTCTAACATATCTTTGAGTGTACAGGTATCAAAAGCTTCATATATATGTACAAAACACTTAAGGAAGAAGAAGAAGAAATTAACAAAAAGAGTTGAATACAATCCACTCGTGTCAACATCCGAACTCACTTCAGCGTCTTGTTAATAGCAAGCATCCAAGCAGTGTTACTCCTTGACACGTGGAATACTCAATTGCCGCGAAGGCAGTCCCTCTGCTACGAGCGAGCATCTGATCTCTTTAATGAAGCACGTGATGATCACGTTTTTGCTCCTAGCCTCAGACTGTTCTAGAACGGAATTCGAATTTGATTTTATGCGCTCATTTTGATGTACGAGGAAGCAAAGGTGACACCTTTAGCATAAGGCAAAAATCGTACAAGGCAATTGCAAATAGCAGATAGTACGAAAACAGTAATGTATACTATTCTGATATTCTCTGGAACGGAAGAAAAGGACTACAATTCAAATTACCTCACTCAATGGAAAAAAGACATTTTTACTGCAACGGTAATACCCTTAAAGACTCCTATAAATACCCCAAGGTATTCATTGAAGAAATGTTGGGAAAAACTGTGAAGAAACTTTATTCTGAAAGCAAATATTATTCAAGTGAGCAATCAAGTTTCGTGCCAAGTTTCTGGTCTACATAGAACTGAACTCAGCGTCTTATACTTTCTTTTAGAAAGCTATTCTGTTTTGAGCTTAATCTTTTCATCCTCTCTGTGAGAGTTATTTTGATTGTAATCAAAAGTATAATCTCTTTTGTAAACTGTATTTTAGCCTTGTGAAGACTTTGTTCCTCAAAGGCTCGACTGCACTGAGTCGTTTTGAGAAGTTGAGTGTATTGTCAAGTTTGTGATAGAAGAATACTCTTGAGAAAAATTGTAATAAGTTGATTATAGTGAAAAATCCTTTAGGAACGAAGGGACTAGACGTAGCTACCAGTTGGTGGTGAACTAGTATAAATCTCTGCGTCTCATCCTTTACTGCTTTACATTTATCTTTACCTTGCTCAGTAAAACAAGTTTTCATAAGCTGTTTAATTTCTGCATCCGGTTTAATTCTCTGCATCTGATATACAAACAGTTTTGAAAAACCTGTGTTGAAGTTTTTACGTATAGTTTGGAAAAAGTTTTTGAACACAATTCAACCCCCCTTCTTTTGTTCACGTTCAGTTGGTATCAGAGCTCGGCCTCTTGGTTGAGCACTTAACAGTGTTAAGAGAAAAGATCCTATACTGTGAACATGTCTACTTAAGGTGGTCATATGAACCGTCCTCCTCTATTCGATGGAGAAAAATTTGATTACTGGAAAGATAAGATAAAAGCTTTCTTTAAGACACAACAACTTGAGTTGTGGGATATAGTTCAAAGTGGTTACATTCCTCCCACTAATCCTCGTGGTGTTGCTATAGCCAGAGAAGATTGGAATGATGAGCAGAAAAAGAGATATCAAATCAATCAAAAGGCTAGATTCATTCTTATCGTGCTATGACAGAAAAGAATATGATAAATGTGGCAAATTTGATATCGCCAAAGAAATGGGACTCACTTGTTTTATCTTACGAAGGCTCGCCAAGTAAGAGAAATCAAAGCTAGCATGTTAGTTCATCAATACGAGTTATTCAAAATGGAAGATGGTGAAAGCATTGAAACCATGTTTGGAAGATTTCAAACACTTGTTCATGGGTTACAGGCCCTTGGAAAAAGTTACACTACACCTGACCATGTTAGAAAGATCTTAAGAAGCTTGACTAAGCGGTGGAGACCCAAGGTCACCGCTATTCAGAAGCAAAGATCTAAATGTCCTACGACTTGAAGATCTTATGAGTTCGTTAAAAGCTCATGAACTTGAGCTAAATGAAGAAGAACTCACAAAAGGGCAAGTCTATTGCTTTGAAAGTCGCTCAACATAAAGTCGCTTCTTCTAAAGCCCTTCAGTCAAGAAGAATCAGAAGATGAAGCTTCAGAAGGAGATGTTGACACATCAGAAGATGAGCTCGCGTTTATATCCAGGAAGATACAAAGAATGTGGAAGAAGAGAAACTTCAGGAGGAAGTTTCAGAAGAAAGATACTAAGGACAAGAAGGAAAACAAGGACAAGGCTCAAGTCATTTGCTATGAATGTAAAAAGCCTGAACATTTCAAGTCCAAATGTCCTAATTTTAAGGAGAAGCCCACAAGAAGTTCTCTCAAGAAAAAGAAGAAGAGCCTTATGGCTACATGGGAAGATCTAGATTTATCCTCATCTGAGGAAGATAATGAAGTAGAAGCAAATCTCGCTCTCATGGCGCATACAGGCCTTGATTCGTAAGAAGAAGTTGAAGAGGTAATAGTATATGATTCCTACTCAACTTCAACTTGCATTTGATGATCTTCTTAAGGACTCGCCACTCTCTCTGTTGAGTATAAGAATTTGAAAAAGAAATTTTCAAAATTATCACAAGACTTTCAAGCTTTAAACAAAGAAAAATCAGACTAATAAAGAGAATCGTGTTGAAAACTAAAATCAAGATCGATGGATAACCAAATGACCGCTAACAAGCAACCGTAAGAGCTCTCAAGCTGAAAGCTCTAAAGTTCTGAGCAATCCTAAATGCAAATCAAATGATTATGAATATGCTTTTCAAAAGTTTCTTGCAGAGAGTGTAACTCGTAGCAAACAAGCTTCAATGATTTGGGGTGTCAGTAAAACGACAACTCATGGTCTTGGTTATATATCAGATGAACCCCTTTTAGAAAATGATTCAGCATCTGATAAATCCAATAATCATAGTAAATGCTTGCATTGTACTTACTACAATAAACCTGGTCATTTGAAAAGTGCATGTACTGTTTTTAAAACTGTGAAGGATAAGCTTCCTTTAAGAACTAACAAGAAAGGACCCAAAAAGATATGGGTACCTAAAGATAAAATAGTCTATGTTGCAGACATGCTTAGTAACAAAGTCAACACACCTATATTGGTACTTAGACAGTGGATGCTCGCATCACATAACGGGAGAAAATCATATGTTCCAAGACCTAAGGCCTAAAGAAGCTGGATTCGTTGGTTTCGGAGGAAACCAGAAAGGTAAAATAGTTGGAATTGGTCGCATTGGTAAAGGCTCTCTTCCCTCTATTGATAATGTACTATATGTTGAAGGATTTAAACATAACTTATTGAGCATAAGTCAATTATGTGACAATGGTTATAAAGTCATCTTTACAGAAACTGGATGTCTAGTAAAAAGCAAGAAAGACGGCTCTACTTTCTTTACTGCTAAGAGGAAACAAAATATTTACAAAATTGATCTCTCTGAACTTGCAAAACAAGATGTCAAGTGTCTCATGTATGTTGACGAAGAACAATGGATTTGGCACAAGAGATTGGGTCATGCCAATTTGAGATTAATCTCGAAATTAAACAAGCACAGTCTTGTCAGAGGCTTACCAAATCTTAAGTATCAATCCAATGCTCTCTGTGAGGCATGTCAAAGAGGAAAACAAGTTAAAACTTCTTTTCATTCAAAAAATGTTGTTTCAACCTCTAGACCACTTGAGCTTCTGCATCTTAATCTTTTTGGTCCAACAAGGACATCCTCTTTAACTGGAAAGAAATATGGGTTAGTCATTGTTGATGATTTTACTAGATGGACATGGGTTAGATTCCTTGCTCACAAAGATGAGTCATACAGGGTATTTACTGTATTCTGCAAAATAACTCAAAATGAAAAAGGAATTTACATTTCTTCTATTAGAAGTGATCATGGGGGAGAATTTGAAAATGAAAGCTTTCAAAAATTTTGCGATGATAACGACATCTCCCACAATTTCTCCTCTCCTAGAACACCTCAACAAAATGATGTTGTAGAAAGGAAGAATAGGTCCCTCCAAGAAATGGCCAGGACCATGATCAATGAGGCTAACATTGCAAAACATTTTTGGGCAGAAGCAGTAAACACAGCTTATTACATTCAAAATAGAATTTCTATTAGACGTATTTTGAAGAAGACTCCATATGAACTGTGGAAAGGAAGGAAACCAAACATATCATATTTTTATTCATTTGGTTGTACGTGTTACATTTTAAATACTAAGGATCAGCTTGGTAAGTTTGATTCAAAAGCTGACAAAGGAATCTTTTTGGGATATTCTGAAAGATCTAAAGCTTTTAGAATATACAATAAAGAAACTATGACAGTGGAAGAATCCGTTCATGTCAAATTTGATGACAAGAAGCCTGACACAGCCATGTCAGAGCTAGATGAATTATTTTCAGAATTAAATATAGGAAATACTACAAATAGTGAACCTACATCTTCATCGTCTGGTGGTGACCAGACACAAGAATCTTCAGAAGCTGAATTCAGAAAGAGCTGGAAGTACAAAGCCAATCATCCTAAAGATCAAATCATAGGAAAACCTGGATATAGAGTAAGAACCAGATCCTCTTTTAAAGAGCATGCAGATATGGCACTACTCTCAGAAATGGAACCTAAAACGATTGATCAAGCATTGAAAGATGAAGGTTGGATTCTGGCCATGCAAGAAGAGTTGAATCGGCCCAAAGAAACGATGTATGGAAGTTGGTTACTTTACCAGAAGATAAGCAAGCTATTGGTACTAAATGGGTATTTAGAAACAAGCTTGATGAAGATGGAAAGGTTGTGAGAAACAAGGCAAGATTGGTTGCTCAAGGTTACTCACAGGAAGAAGGTATTGATTTTACTGAAACATTTGCACCTGTTGCAAGGTTAGAAGCTATCGCATTTACTTTCTTTTCTTTGCACATCATGATATAATTCTTTATCAAATGGATGTGAAAAGCGCTTTCTTGAATGGTTTTATAACTGAGGAAGTCTTTGTAAAACAACCTCCTGGATTCGAAGACATTGAATTTCCAGAACATGTCTTCAAGCTCAAAAAGGCCCTGTATGGTCTTAAGCATGCTCCCAGAGCTTGGTATGAAAGACTGAGTACATTTTTGATGAAAAATGGCTTTACCAGAGGTCTAGTAGACACTACTCTTTTTAGAAAAACATCAAACAAGCACTTTATAATTGTTCAAATATATGTTGATGACATTATTTTTGGAGCTACTAATGAAAGCCTTTGCAAAGAATTTTCTAAGCTAATGCAGGCTGAATTCGAGATGAGCATGATGGGTGAACTGAAGTTTTTCCTTGGAATTCAAATCAAACAATGCAATGATGGTATATATATACATCAAAGCAAATATATCAAGTAATTGCTAAAGAAATTCAAAATGGTGGATTGCAAACCTATGTGTACTCCTATGCATCCCACATGCATTCTTAGTAAAGATGAAACTGGTAAAGGTAGATCGTAAGATGTACAGAGGTATGATTGGATCTCTACTTTATCTTACAGCTTCAAGACACGATATTATGTTCAATGTCCGCATGCATGTGCTAGATTTCAATCGGATCCTAGAGAATCACACTTGAGTCTTTGTTAAAAGAATCTTTAGATATTTGCAAGGATCTACTAATCTTGGTTTGCTTTATAAGAAATCAAAAGATTACAAGTTAGTAGGTTTACGTGATGCCGACTTTCTTTGGAGACCGAATTGAAAGAAAAAGCACAAGTGGAAGCGCCAATTCCTTGGAGCAAATCTTGTATCTTGGTTAAGCAAAGGCAAAGCACGATTGCACTCTCAACAAGTGAATATATTTCAAGCAAGTTGCGACTCTCAACTTCGTGGATGAAATATCAACTTAAAGACTATCCGATAAAAGAGAGTAACATTCCTATCTTTTGTGATAATACTTACGCAATCTGTCTCACTAAAAATCCCATATTGCATTCACGAGCCAAGCACATTGAGATTAAACATCATTTTATAAGAGACTATGTTGTAAGGGTATTCTCGAAATAAAATTTGTAGACACCGATCATCGATGGTGACATATTTACAAAACCCCTTGAAGATAGATTCAATTTTATAAGAAGAAATTTAAATTTTCATCTTATAGAAGAATGATTAATCTCAGCATCAGATAATATGCACAATCTCAGCATCTGGTATGACATAAGCATGTATATGAATAAGCATCTTATTTGTCATGTGCGTCATAACTCATCGTTTGGTGAATCGGTTGCGTGCGTCCGAGCGCACCTAGACGTGTCGCACGTGTTAAGGACTTAAGCGTCTCATCACATCTACTAAGTCATAATTATTTATGTCTTTCGATAAAATCTTTTTACTTGATCTTACTTTTCTTTTGGCGTCTGCATTTAATGAAAATGTGAATCTTCATTTTCTTTTCTTTTTGATTTAATTTTTGTGTGGAAATACGAAGCGATTTTTTGAAAAAGGACTGTACCATTTTCTATCAACTTTCCCACTACTCCACATTTTTTGCTCCATCATTTCACTCTGCGTTTTCTTGCAAAAATTGTTCTCTCTCTCGCTCTCTGTGTGTGTGTTTTCGAACCCTAAAACCTCCATCACCCTCTCTGTAACTGCTACCATGGCCGACAGAAATGTTGGACAATACACTGCTGCCTTCGATGTCTTCTTTGAGGCAAAACTCCTGAATGAGAATAGGATTGATTTTGAGAACTTCAAGCTATACAGTTTTGATTTTGAAGAAGGTCTGGAGAAACTAGTATGGAAAAATTACTTCATCTGGGAACCAGTCGACGTACTGAGCTATGCTATTAAGGAGTTCTGGGGGAACACTTACTTACTTCCGGGAGAAATCATAGAAGGACACATCAGAGGCTTCAAGCTACGCTTCACCATTAACTCTATTGCTCAGACGATCAAGTACCCTTGTGAAGGAATCAGTTATCATGCTAACTGGGTTGACGCGTACAGAGGATTGGAAAACGTCAACGAAGCCCTGTTTGAAAACTACCGTGAATTGAAGAAGAAGAACATTACTCTTTTTTTTTTTAAATGAAGGAAAGGAGCCTCGTTAAAACCTTCTGATGCAAAACCCTCCTTAGGGAAAAAACATCTAGAAGGAAAAAGAGTGCTCCTCCCTGTTATTATAGAAAAAAAGGCAAACAGAATACAAAGAGAACATGGGGGGGACTACACCAAAACCCCATGCAAAGAAAAAGATAGCAACAGAAGCAACCCCAAATACAAGGGAAAAAGAACCAAATGAAAACGAAAGCAACAGAAGCAACCCCAAATACAAGGGAAAAATAACCAAACAAAAACTAAGCAAATCTATAGGCAGAGAAGCCAAACCTATTATTAAAAAACTCAACAGCAATAAAAGAAGGGATGTTATTCCACCAAATAAAGTCCGTCTGAGAGGCCCCGAATTTGGCCAGCTTATCCGCACAAGCATTCCCCTCCCTGTAGATATGCGAGAAAACGAACTGCATGGAAGAGGTAAGGGCCATACAATTATGCCACCTGTTACGAAGGAACCAGGGGATGACAGTAGAATTGTTGAAGGCTTTAAGGACAATTAAGGAGTCACATTCAAGCCAGAACCTATGCCAACCTTTGGAATAAGCAATCTCAATAGCTACCATAGCACCAATGAATTCCGCCTGAAGTGCATCGAGGGATCCAAGAGGCTTAGCGAAGCAACCCAACACAGCTGCGCTACTATCACGGAAAATGCCCCCACAGCGGATAAGCCGTAAGAGCCAAAAGCGAGCCATCGATTACACTTTACCCAACCACCAAGAGGAGGAGACCACGAAACAGTCATGATGACTGGAGCACAAGGCAGGCGACGCTGCACACCAAAGTAGCTAAGGATATTCAATTCAAAATCAAAAGCAGTGCCCTTACTATTGTGACCCACCAAAGCAACGTGGTTGATAACGGTGCGGATGGCAACCCGAGCGGGAGCGAATGAATTCTCAACCGCCATGTTGCGGCTCTGCCAAATACCCCAGATGATAGTGGTGATACAAGCAACAACTAAATCCAAAACTTGAGAACTCCAGCTGCGATTGCAATAGTCGAGAATGGAGGGGACCGAGATGGTGTTGATGTTATGGCCAAAAACATCAGACATCCAAGACCAGAGGCACTGGGCATAAGAGCAACTCAGAAACAGATGGGAAGAAGTTTCTGCCGCCTGGTTACAGAGAGAGCACATAGAAGGGTGAACGGAGCCAACCCCGATTAGGTGCTCGTCAGTGGGAAGCCTGTTATGTAGCAACCTCCAAGTACAAAAAGACTTAGAGGGAGGAATGCAACGCCTCCAAATAAGCTTGTACCAAGAGTTGGGCAAAGCATCCGGTTTGTAGAACTTATAAGCATCCTTGAAGGTAAGCAAACCGGAGTTAGAAGCACACCAGACCAGCCTGTCGGGAAGACCCCCAGAAGGAATGATAATCTGCTCAATAGCCGAATGAAGGCCCGGAACATTAGCCAAAATAGAGTGAGGTATGCACCAATCTCCATCTTGGATAAAATCGCACACATGAGAAGTGAGCTTGCAATGAAGCGTAGGAGGAATGCCAAGCCTTTTAACAATAGAAAAGGGGAGCCAATTGTCTAACCAGAATCTCACCGCCGAGCCATTGCCAATCTGCCAAGAAGAATTATCGAGGATAACAGGGACAACATTTTTAATACCAGACCAAATAGAGGAGCTGATATGGTAAGAAATGACCTGGTTTTTGTGGTAGGCTCTAGCCTTCAGGAGCTGACACCACTCAAGGGAAGAGGAGATGAAATCCCAGCCAAGCTTAAGGATACCAGCTTTATTTATAGAAATAATAAGCGGATGCCTAAACCACCCTCCTTGAGAGGCCTGCAAACCTTGGACCAGGCAACCGTGACAGGTTTGCTAGAGTGGATATCACCAGACCACAGGAAATTGCGGAGCCAACTGTCCACCTTTTTGAGAAGAGAGGCAGGCCAAGTGTAAAAGTGGAAGCTATACATAAGGCTGCTTTGAAAGACCGATTTGATGAGCTGGGCCCGCCCCATGAAAGTAAGCATAGAACCTTTCCAAAGGCCGAACTTGCACTTGAGACGATCGGCGATAAGTTTGTAAATGGGTCTTCTTGGGATGACCTTTGAAGATCGGCAAACCAAGGTACCTGAAAGGAATGGTGCCGAAGCGGAAACCAAGAATGTCAGTAATAACCTGCTGACGACAAACAGGAATAGATCCAGCATAGTACTTGGACTTGTCTAGGCTAATAGATTGGCCAGAACAAGAAGCATAAGTGTTGAAAAATTCCATCAAGTTCTTCAAGCCCCTACATGAAGCCCTGCAAAAAACAAAGACGTCATCGGCATAAAGAATGTGGCTTGGCATGGTGTAACCTCTGGGGCCAGTCATTAATTGAAGCTGCCCATCATGAACCAGCCTAGTAATCCCCCTACTAAGAACTTCTTCAGCAATGCAAAAAAGTAAAGGAGAAAGAGGATCCCCTTGGCGAACACCTCTATTACATGAAAAATAGCCTACCGAATGCCCATTGATAGAGATGGAGAGTCTGGCAGAGCGAAGGATGCAATTGATCCACCTGCAAAATTGAGATAAGATCAAATTGATTACAAAAAAGTTGATTAATGAAATATTAATTAGGAAGTAATCACATTTCACAAAAATTAGTATCGCGTTAAGAAAGTCATACATACATATAATTTAATTTAATCACACACACACACACACACACACACACACACACACACATATATATATGATTAAATTAAATGACTCACCCTGTGTTACACGGTGACAAAAATAAGGTCTCATACCCAGAGATTTATAATGCCAGGCGTTTAGTTATATATGATTTAATCTCGATAGGATCAAATTGCACATCTGTGCTTTGTGGGCACAAGAACACAAACATCTAAGTCCGTCCTTATGGGATTAGTATCTCATAATACAAGTACCTTAAATTGAAACATATACAAATAAATGGATTAACAATAACTTCAATATTTAGGTGAAAGAATAAGGAAAAAAAACATATAGTTTAAAATTGAATGTAGTACCAGATATGTACAATAATATTAGTCTGATTGATCAACGCACTATAAGTAAAAGTTTCATTCAGTTCAACCTTGGCACTGAGTTCCATTTTGAATTCTTCTTCGTGCCCCAAAAGTTCTGAAGAAATTGTTATAGGCAGTGTTGCGCCATCCCCATATTTTTATCAGCATGGACTTGAAGAAATGTAAAAAATGTTGTATCAGGAGATGTGGAAGGGGAATGTTGAGATTTGCCCTGATTCTTTGCTGGGGATGTAACTGGCACAACTGTTTGCTGCTCCCGCTTGCCCTTAACCTTGTCCTTATCATTGACTTTGGATTGTATGGGTACCTATATATTTTGCATTAATATCAGTAAGATACATAGTTAGTGACCACGTAATTTAATATCTATATATATATATATATATGATAATGAATAGTGTTTATTAAAAAATAACACGTCACTTATTCTTATGAATTGTTGCGGCCATGCCACAAAGGTACCTAGTGCCTCTCCCACATAGTTGATATCTACATCCTCAAGTGGAGTAGGCAAAAGTGCTTCCGCCTCATATAGAATGTCAACTCTGACTTTCACATAATCGGGAGGTAATGGACAATTGTGCAACGTAACACTTAAATCGGTGTAACAAATGCCCTTACCAACCGGTCGAGACGAGAAGGGCAAAAACAAGGAGCACTCTACGATGCCCTAAACCATTAATAAACGAAATATTAGACCGATAAATCATTGATACAATACGTACAAGTAACGACAATAATTTCTAATGATTCATTACCTCTGATGACTTAAGAGTGCATCTATCCATGGGTAAACCAGGCTCGTGCACCTCCACCGGTTCCTTAAGTAATCAAGATCCACAATAATATTAAATTAGAATATTTTTATACTTCAATTTGAATTTCTAACAAAATTTTGTGAGTCTCCCTAAAGTTTGTGTTGAAACCTAAACGATTGAGAAGTTTAGACCTCATTAATTTTGATGATAACAAAGTAATTCTCAAGAGAACAATTTATCTTCTAAGATATCTTTGAGTGTCTGGTATCAAAAGCTTCATATATATGTACAAAACACTTAAGGAAGAAGAAGAAGAAATTTACAAAGAGTTGAATACAATCCACTCGTGTCAACATCCGAACTCACTTCAGGCCTTGTTAATAGCAAGCATCCAAGCGGTGTTACTCCTTGACACGTGGAATACTCAATTGTCTGCGAGCGTCAGTCCCTCGCTACGGCGAGCATCGATCTCTTTAATGAAGCACGTGATGATCACGTTTTGCTCCTAGCCTCGCATCGTTTCTAGAACGGAATTCGAATTTGATTTTATGCGCTCATTTTGATGTACGAGGAAGCAAAGGTGACACCTTTAGCATAAGACAAAAATCGTCTGAAGGCAATTGCAAATAGCGGATAGTACGAAACAAAGAATGTATACTATTCGATATTCTCCGAACTAAGAAAAGGACTACAATTCAAATTACCTCACTCAATGGAAAAGAGACATTTTTATCGCAAACGGTAATACCCTTGAAGACTCCTATAAATACCCCAAGGTATTCATTGAAGAAATGTTGGGAAAAACTGTGAAGAAACTTTATTCTGAAAGCAAATATTATTCAAGTGAGCAAACAAGTTTCGTGCCAAGTTTCATCTACATAGAATCGAACTCGGCCTTATACTTTCTTTTAGAAAGCTATTCTGCTTTTGAGCTTAATCTTTTCATCCTCTGTGAGAGTTATTTTGATTGTAATCAAAAGTATAATCTCTTTTTGTAAATCAGATTTTAGCCTTGTGAAGACTTTGTTCCTCAAAGGCTCGATCAAGACCGAGTCGTTTGAGAAGTTGAGTGTATTGTCAAGTTTGTGATAGAAGAATACTCTTGAGAAAAATTGTAATAAGTTGATTATAGTGAAAAATCCTTTAGGAGCGAAGGGACTAGACGTAGCTACAGGTTGGTGGTGAACTAGTATAAATCTCTGCGTCTCATCCTTTCTTGCTTTACATTTATCTTTACCTTGCTCGATAAAACAAGTTTTCATAAGTCGTTTAATTTACGCATCCGGTTTAATTCTCTGCATCGATATACAAAGCAGTTTTGAAAAACTGTGTTGAAGTTTTTACGTATAGTTTGGAAAAAGTTTTTGAACACAATTCAACCCCCTTCTTGTTCACGTTCAGTTGGTATCAGAGCTCGGCCTCTTGGTTGAGCACTTAACAGTGTTAAGAGAAAAGATCCTATACTGTGAACATGTCTACTTAAGGTGGTCATATGAACCGTCCTCCTCTATTCGATGGAGAAAAATTTGATTACTGGAAAGATAAGATAAAAGCTTTCTTTAAGACACAACAACTTGAGTTGTGGGATATAGTTCAAAGTGGTTACATTCCTCCCACTAATCCTCGTGGTGTTGCTATAGCCAGAGAAGATTGGAATGATGAGCAGAAAAAGAGATATCAAATCAATCAAAAGGCTAGATTCATTCTTATCTGTGCTATGACAGAAAAAGAATATGATAAATGTGGCAAATTTGATACTGCCAAAGAAATCTGGGACTCACTTGTTTTATCTTACGAAGGCTCTGCCCAAGTAAGAGAAATCAAAGCTAGCATGTTAGTTCATCAATACGAGTTATTCAAAATGGAAGATGGTGAAAGCATTGAAACCATGTTTGGAAGATTTCAAACACTTGTTCATGGGTTACAGGCCCTTGGAAAAAGTTACACTACACCTGACCATGTTAGAAAGATCTTAAGAAGCTTGACTAAGCAGTGGAGACCCAAGGTCACTGCTATTCAGGAAGCAAAAGATCTAAATGTCCTACGACTTGAAGATCTTATGAGTTCGTTAAAAGCTCATGAACTTGAGCTAAATGAAGAAGAACCTGTCAAAAAGGGCAAGTCTATTGCTTTGAAAGTCGCTCAACATAAAGTCAGTTCTTCTAAAGCCCTTCAGGCTGAAGAAGAAGAATCAGAAGATGAAGCTTCAGAAGGAGATGTTGACACATCAGAAGATGAGCTCGTGTTTATATCCAGGAAGATACAAAGAATGTGGAAGAAGAGAAACTTCAGGAGGAAGTTTCAGAAGAAAGATACTAAGGACAAGAAGGAAAACAAGGACAAGGCTCAAGTCATTTGCTATGAATGTAAAAAGCCTGGACATTTCAAGTCCAAATGTCCTAATCTTAAGGAGAAGCCCACAAGAAGTTCTCTTAAGAAAAAGAAGAAGAGCCTTATGGCTACATGGGAAGATCTAGATTTATCCTCATCTGAGGAAGATAATGAAGTAGAAGCAAATCTCGCTCTCATGGCAGACACTGACCTTGATTCAGAAGAAGAAGTTGAAGAGGTAATAGTATATGATTCCTACTCTAAACTTCAACTTGCATTTGATGATCTTCTTAAGGACTCTGCCACTCTCTCTGTTGAGTATAAGAATTTGAAAAAGAAATTTTCAAAATTATCACAAGACTTTCAAGCTTTAAACAAAGAAAATCAGAAGCTGAAAACTGAAAATCAGCATCTGATGGATAACCAGCGTCTGACCGCTAATAAGCAACCAGAAGCTGAGAGCTCTCAAGCTGAAAGCTCTAAAGTTACAGGCAATCCTAAATGCAAATCAAATGATTATGAATATGCTTTTCAAAAGTTTCTTGCAGAGAGTGTAACTCGTAGCAAACAAGCTTCAATGATTTGGGGTGTCAGTAAAACGACAACTCATGGTCTTGGTTATATATCAGATGAACCCCTTTTAGAAAATGATTCAGCATCTGATAAATCCAATAATCATAGTAAATGCTTGCTGTAACGACCCGTTTTCCAGGACGCTACTAAGCCAGTATCTTAACAAAAGTTTACATATTTCCGAAAGGCGAAATACTCTGCCTTGCACGTTTTCTAAAAATGTGGTTCTATTTTTTTTTTTTCAAAACTTCTTTCTCAAAATGGCTATCAGAGTATTACAGCGACTTCAGAAACATAGCGGAATTATTTAGAGACACCACATAACCACATTCAATTATTACATCAACTCACACATAACAGCATGTGCCTTAAAACATAATCGACATTTATTACAAAACAGAAATAAATTCAAACGTCCTATAGCCGAGTCAACACGAGCTCCTCGCAAGACTACTAGCGAGTTCGCAACCACAACACAAGTGGAAAGTTAAACAACCATCCCCACCGCTCCTCCTTGTAGTTCCAATCCTCCGCTTGTTCCGCCATCCGGGTTACAATCATTAATTGACAGTAACCAGCGGCGGTCAACTTCTCAACAGATCATGATAAACCAAGGCATAAAGCAATAAGCAACCACAGTTTATACAATTCACAGGCATTAAGCAAACAACAATGTATATCATTCACAGAACGTGACTCAACTCTCTCACTCTAGACTCGACTCGACTCACTACTCATTTTCTCTCGACTCGACAATTATTCCGGAAAGCAGACGCAGATCCATCAACTGACATACCAGCCGTAGCCTTGGGATCTTTTGCTTCTCCCTAGATATGCAGTCCCGGTCCCTACGCTGCGACGCCTAGTCAATCTCCCGTAAACAAAAGGGGACCTAGCACCCTTAGTTATCCGGGTCACGGCTCAAAAACGTTATACGACTCGCCTAGCTCTCTCACTCGATGAACAGCTCGTCGCTTACGATAGTCAAAGAGTGACGCATAAAATTACTTGACCGCATATCAAATAAAGAGAGCATGCTTAACATGAAGAAAACGCACTGACATTTTAAGCAATAAAAACACCTGCATGAAGAAACGCAATTCAACAAAGAACACGCACTGCGTGGCATATATTCAATCTCATATTAAATAATGCATAACTCAATCATATCACAACATTACATGCTTGACACGCAAATCAAGGAACCCATCCTCTCGCAACTCAATGGAATTAACGAGAGGTACAAACAAGTGGGGGTTGGTTTCACAGACCAACCACAAAGTTTTCACCCACGAATGACTCGGAATATGTTCGACCAAGACGACAACAAAAACGAAGGGGTTCGAAGACCTAACTTGAACTCGTAGAGTTCTCGAGACTTCTTCGTATTTAAGTAAAGCAATTTAAATAACAAAACAATAGCTTAAGCATATCCAAAGTTGTCCTTACACAGGGACATAAAAATGAATCCTAAATGTCTAGAAGTGCCCTTACCGAACCCCAAGCTGCACGTCCACGTGTTCCTCGATCCTACGCCGCACGGTCTCGGATTTACTCAAAGCCTAACAAAATAAATACTTAGCACAATTCTTAGCTAACTTAAGCTCTCAAGCCTAACCCTTTTTCTAACCAAAAGCAAGCATTTAAACTACTAGCTAATTGAAAAGAATAAGACCTTTGAAAATAAAAAGTTTTCTTGCATTTTAAGTAACACCAAACCATTTCCATAAGTTTTCAAAACCTTAACACATATTCATTTAGAGCACTATCTTACTTCTTGAAACTTTAAGCGTAAGCATGGAAATTAATCATTTCCAGAACACTAGAATTATAATCATAATCATTGCCAAAAATTAAAGAATCATCCCACCAATTTTTATATAATATTCTAGTCCTCCAAAAACTACATTTGCATAAAACATAAACCACAATCATCCTAACTCATGCATATCTATCTTACTATCCTTAATCTTATTCTAAGCACATAATTTAACATCAAGACCTCATGCTTCTCATGTTTCAAGAATAGGAAAAATTCCAAAACATGTTACACATACTTACACAAAACTATAATCTAAATCATGTCAAAATCATGTTAGAAATTTAAAGAACCTCTTGATCAATTCCTACATGTCATTCTAGTCCTTCAAGAACCAAATCTTGCATAAACATCAACTAACACCTATGCTACTACATGCATATTCATTCCAACAACCTTAAGATTAACCAAAAACATATAACTTAACACCTAGATACATGCTTCAACATCATTTAATCAATTCCTTTCCTTCATCAACCAACAATTAAAACATAATTCATGGCTAATCCTAAATTCAAGTCTCTTTCAAGAACAAGGGTTTTTCATAAAATTCTTTCAATCCATCCTCAAATTCAAACTAATATTTAAAGTAGCAACTAGAACATCTAATAAACAAGAAACATCAATTAATTACATGAATCATAATCATAAACACCACTAATCCCCTTTTCTCAAGAATAGTTTTTTATCAAAAACAATACCCAATCAAAGATTTAATCCTAAACTATTAGTTTAAAACCACAACAACAACATCAATTTAGCTAGAAACACCAATTAATTTACAAGATTCACAAGAGATCACACAAATCCCTCTTTCCCTTAGGTTAGGGTTTTCCAAGAATTTGGGGCTAATGTGTTTCCTTTCTCTTATTGATCATAATCAAGCATATAATTGAATAAATAAGCTAGCAAATAGACAACAAAATAAAAGAAAACCCTTACCCAAGGATCCTATGATGGCCACGGCTGGAGCACCAAAAGAGGAAAAGGAAAACTTGGCTTAAACCCTCATTCACTTGATCAACATCTAACATAAATGATTGGTGAGGGAAAAATTAGAATTTTAAAGCCTAAAAGGATAGGTACCTACGGCTGGAAATAAATGGGAGAAAGGGGAGAAATCTTGCTCTCCAAAATTACTCACACTTGGTGCTTGAAATGAAATGAAAATGAAGAGTAAAAAATGGGATAGATGGAAGGAAGGGTCACGGCTGAAACTTGGAGAAAGGAAATGAGAGGAATGATGGTGTTTATGGAGCCACGACTTGAAGAACAAGGAGAAGAAAATCAAGAAATATGATGGGATTTCTTTGGGTATAACTCTCAGCTAAATCACTAGAAAATGGAAGAGAAAAGAATTTTGCTTTCATGTTAACAATACTTAGCTTCTCTAGCACAAGAGATGAGCAAGGAAAGTAAGAAATTTGGAGCCTAAATTAGAGGGATGCTGCGGCTGAAAATGAAGAAGAGGAAGGGAGGATGTTGTTGTGTTCTCCTAAACACCCACACCTAGACCAACAAGAAGGGATTTACTTGATCTTTCTTTCACCCACACTTGGAAATAGATGAAGAGTGAAAGTAGAAGAAATAGAATGGGGAAGCAGGGAGAAAGGGGTTCGCTGCTGCTTAAAAGAAGAAGGGAGAAAAAAAAGAAATGGGTTTTGGGGAGAGGGCCACGGTCAGGGAAGCAAAGAAAATGGGGTAGGAATTAATTGCTTTTCTTTTATCTATCCTTAGACAAACTAGGAGGAATTAATAAATAAAAAGAATGAGTGAAAGAAGTGGAGGGTTCACGCTGATCCTTAGGAAAAGAAAAAGACAAATGAATAAATGTGGGTATTTTACTTGGCTAGAATTGATTTAGGAAAGATATTTCCTAAGTAACCACCACATCAAAGACACCTAGCACTTAAAGCAAGGTGCTAATCTAATTTCTAAGTCTAGACACCTAATCTCTCTCCTGATAATTACCCCCTAATCTTAGAGTTTAAGGGTACTAAAAACGCGGCGTCGAATAACCGCGTTACCGATTAATTCTTTGCCGATTAATTCGCGAAAATTAATTTGCCAAGAAATTAATTTACCGCGTGATAAAATATTATCATAAATATTAAAAACAATCAAAGACACTCAAAAATATTCACAGCAAGTTACGATTCGATTTTCACCGAAATCGGAGTTCGTTTTAAATTTTAATGTGGATAAAATTTACCCATGATTCAAACGCGATTTAAACTTCGTCGAGAATTTTCCGATGATTTTCGAACCATGAATTAATATAAAATATTAACTCTTAAATTTAATTTCATCTTGATTTAATTCAATCGTTTCTTAATCAACAAAAATACGTGTATTCTGGCGTCACGCAGAAAACTTAGAATAAGTATAATTGATGAATTCTCTTTAAAAGCAGCATACGTCTACACTGTCAATTAATTCGAATTGATATCATGAATAATAATTATTTATAATAAATAAATTATTCAAAATAAGTCAAAATAATTCCACGTACTCTCAGTAAATCATTGAGGTGATCAATCTCTATGACTTATCTTAAGTATTCAGGATTTTATTGCTAAAATCACTTTCCTAAAAAATTGGGATGTTATAATACCACCCCCTTAAAATAGTTTCGTCCTCGAAACTACAAGAATAGTAAAATACGAAAAATTACTTTACTCAAATCCATAAAATATTTTGCACACAATGCACTCATAGTACATATTAATATACATAGCACTATAATATTTTTAGCTACATAGTATAGCAGACAATAGTAGCAATCAACCACATATACATTTAGCACAACGCAAAGTAAGCGTAGTTAGTAGACAAAGAATCTCTTGTTGTTGACTGATGCTTCTTTCCCGCTCACGGCATCTGCTTTTCCACGATCACACTCACGAACATGGATGTGAATACAATCTCGTCTGCAGTTACACGCCATTGCTACGAAAATGATACTAACCTATTCACAAGCAATCGTGAGTACAGCCATCTAGAACACAAAAACCTTTTACAACCTTCTAACTTAATCAAACTTTTTCTACCAATTTATGATTTAATAAAATTCTCTAAAATTTGGAACTATTTTCAATAAAACCATTGTTAGCAAATATGCCAAAATCACTTATAATTTCTCCAAGACAACAAACAAGGCCTAATGAAATTAAGGTTTTCTAGTACTCTTCTCTAAAAATCTTTTCAAAACTATACTTACCCATATATGGACTTATAGTAAAAGAGTTTAGCACCAAAACTACTATCTTTTACACAAGGAAAGGCAAAATCATTTCCATGTTTTCATTACGAAATCAGGACTTAACAGAGATCATAAAGAAAACTTAAGACTATTGTCAACGAGATCATCAACAAAGGTACGGGCATTGAAACAAAGGACTAAGACACTCACCTAGAACCTTCCAGGAACCCGCGGTTTGGGGAGGGACAGGAGGATTGCTATGATCACCACCCATAAAATTGCCCACAACATCACCCAAGGGTACAGAGGATATAAGGAACAGTCCTCACTTGACATCTCTTAGAGCTTTGGTTTAGCTAAAGGAATGGAAGGAAATGGTTCCCAGGTTTCTCACACGCTTCAAATGCCACAAGGTCTGGCACTACTTAAGGGAAGGATCGAATAGCACAGGGGTCCCTTAATAGAATTTGTCCAAAACGCATAAGAGGAAAAGAAGGAAGGAATCGAGGGTTGTCACCTTCTAAATTTTTTTTTTCACGGTTCCTCCCACTTCTCACCATTACACGGCTTATTTAGGAAAAGGATTGGACAAGAATGAGGATCCCTTGTGTAAGAAGGGCGCACTGTGCATAAGGGAAGGAAAAAGAAAGAGAACTAGGTTCCCTCTATCTTTCTATGCCCACAATAGAACTCGTAATACAACTAATTATTCTCTCCCACTTTTCTAAACTTAGTGTCACCTAAGGAAGGAATTGAAGAATAGTGGGGGTCCTCTAAGTAGGATTTGTTCGCGGCATACCCTAGAAGGAAAAGAAAGGAATCCAAATCCAACACTAAGACCAATAATGCAATATGAATTATTCTTCCCATTTTTTTTTAAACCGTCGACGCAAATTTAAAGAAGGGGAAAAGATTCACAAACTTTTGGTCCAAGGTCTTCATCACCTACTAGCACTATAACTAAAACAGAATATTTCCTTTTGCACCCTTTGTAAGAGTGTGGTCGGCTAAGTAAATACAAGGAAAGATGAAAATAAATTATTCCACTTTGCTTGGCTCTCCTCTTAAAAGGAAAATTTTGTGATCAAAAATTCGGGAGAAGGTTTAGTAAAAGAATTTTGGCTACTACCCACTACTAGCTAGGCAACCTGTCACGTACTAAAACTATTACCCGCAACTCTCACTAATTTTCTAGCTCCCATTCAACTGAGTCAAATGGTTCCCACATAAATTAAGTTGCCACAAGACAATTAATCTGTGCTTGCTAGAAGGTAGTCACGTTTAATATTTTCGTTGAAGAATATTAATACGCTCACACAAATAACAAACACACAGTTAGTCGCACATATTCACAGCAGTACAAGAATAGACTACTGCGAAAACACAAATGTTAATGGCAAACATGTTGCATTCAGAAAATCATGAAATTTTTTTGATTTTCAACCATAATATATATCAATTTACTTCAAACATCGATCATTTACGTGATCTATATCTAGGATCACTAACGCGTCAAAGATCATATTCATCAATAATAGTAATAATAGCATCTCCGACAAACAACCCTTTGGTTTCTGCAGCTTGCTCTTCTCATTGATATCCTAGCAGTTCACATTGATTCTTCGTGTCAGTCTGTTGGGCAATAGCAACCACTATCCCTGCTACATCTTCGGTTATCTGAATTTTTCGATCCATCTCTGACTTATCTACTAAAACAGGAACAATCATTCGTTTCGGAGGTATTAGATTTCCACGAGGTTTCTCAACCTAATAAAAATCCCACAATAGGTTTGGTGTGTCTCAGCACACGTTGTTTCAATTAAGGAACAATTTCAAACAATTACAAGTAGAGTTAATCCACTTGAGGAACAATCACACAAGCATAGTTTGACTCCCAACAAAACACAGTTTGACTCCCTACAATCTAATCTCTGGTCCACCCGACACTTGACCAGCTATAAATTCCCAACTCACAGTCCGGTAGAACCAAACTGCTCTGATACCACTATTGTAACGACCCGTTTTCCAGACGCTACTAAGCCAGTATCTTGACAAAAGTTTACATATTTCCGAAAGGCGAAATACTCTGCCTTGCACGTTTTCTAAAAATGTGGTTCTATTTTTTTTTTTTCAAAACTTCTTTCTCAAAATGGCTATCAGAGTATTACAGCGACTTCAGAAACATAGCGGAATTATTTAGAGACACCACATAACCACATTCAATTATTACATCAACTCACACATAACAGCATGTGCCTTAAAACATAATCGACATTTATTACAAAACAGAAATAAATTCAAAGCGTCCTATAGTTTGAGTCAACACAACAGGCTCCTCGCAAGACTACTAGCAGGTTCCGCAACCACAACACAAGTGGAAAGTTAAACAACCATCCCCAGCTGCTCCTCCTTGTAGTTCCAATCCTCTGCTTGTTCCGCCATCTGGGTTACAATCATTAATTGACAGAACCACTGGCAAGGGTCAACTTCTCAACAGATCATGATAAACCAAGGCATAAAGCAATAAGCAACCACAGTTTATACAATTCACAGGCATTAAGCAAACAACAATGTATATCATTCACAGAACGTGACTCAACTCTCTCACTCTAGACTCGACTCGACTCACTACTCATTTTCTCTCGACTCGACAATTATTCCTGAAGCGACGCAGATCCATCAATCGACATACCACCGTAGCCTTGGGATCTTTCGCTTCTCCCTAGATATGCGATCCGGTCCCTACGCCGCGACGCTAGTCAATCTCCCGTAAACAAAGGGGACCTAGCACCGCTTAGTTATCCGTCACGGCTCAAAAACGTCATACGACTCGCCAGCTCTCTCACTCGATGAACACGGCCGCTACGATAGTCAAAGAGTGACGCATAAAATTACTTGACCGCATATCAAATAAAGAGAGCATGCTTAACATGAAGAAAACGCAATTCGACATTTTAAGCAATAAAAACACCTGCATGAAGAAACGCAATTCAACAAAGAACACGCACTGTGGCATATATTCAATCTCATATCAAATAATGCATAACTCAATCATATCACAACATTACATGCTTGACACTCAAAACAAGAAATCCATCCCTCTGCAACCCAATGGAACTAACAGAGAGGTACAACAAGTGGGGGTTGGGTTCAGCAGACCAACCACAAAGTTTTCACCCACGAATGACTCGGAATATGTTCGACCGCACGACAACAAAAGCGAAGGGTTCAAGACCCTAACTTCGAACTCGTAGAGTTCTCAGACTTCTTCGTATTTAAGTAAAGCAATTTAAATAACAAAACAATAGCTTAAGCATATCCAAAGTTGTCCTTACACAGGGACATAAAAATGAATCCTAAATGTCTAGAAGTGCCCTTACCGAACCCCAAGCTGCACGTCCACGTGTTCCTCGATCCTACGCCGCACGATCTCGGATTTACTCAAAGCCTAACAAAATAAATACTTAGCACAATTCTTAGCTAACTTAAGCTCTCAAGCCTAACCCTTTTTCTAACCAAAAGCAAGCATTTAAACTACTAGCTAATTGAAAAGAATAAGACCTTTGAAAATAAAAAGTTTTCTTGCATTTTAAGTAACACCAAACCATTTCCATAAGTTTTCAAAACCTTAACACATATTCATTTAGAGCACTATCTTACTTCTTGAAACTTTAAGCGTAAGCATGGAAATTAATCATTTCCAGAACACTAGAATTATAATCATAATCATTGCCAAAAATTAAAGAATCATCCCACCAATTTTTATATAATATTCTAGTCCTCCAAAAACTACATTTGCATAAAACATAAACCACAATCATCCTAACTCATGCATATCTATCTTACTATCCTTAATCTTATTCTAAGCACATAATTTAACATCAAGATCTCATGCTTCTCATGTTTCAAGAATAGGAAAAATTCCAAAACAACATGTTACACATACTTACACAAAACTATAATCTAAATCATGTCAAAATCATGTTAGAAATTTAAAGAACCTCTTGATCAATTCCTACATGTCATTCTAGTCCTTCAAGAACCAAATCTTGCATAAACATCAACTAACACCTATGCTACTACATGCATATTCATTCCAACAACCTTAAGATTAACCAAAAACATATAACTTAACACCTAGATACATGCTTCAACATCATTTAATCAATTCCTTTCCTTCATCAACCAACAATTAAAACATAATTCATGGCTAATCCTAAATTCAAGTCTCTTTCAAGAACAAGGGTTTTTCATAAAATTCTTTCAATCCATCCTCAAATTCAAACTAATATTTAAAGTTGCAACTAGAACATCTAATAAACAAGAAACATCAATTAATTACATGAATCATAATCATAAACACCACTAATCCTCTTTTCTCAAGAATAGTTTTTTATCAAAAACAATACCCAATCAAATATTTAATCCTAAACTATTAGTTTAAAACCATAACAACAACATCAATTTAGCTAAAAACACCAATTAATTTACAAGATTCACAAGAGATCACACAAATCCCTCTTTCCCTTAGGTTAGGGTTTTCCAAGAATTTGGGGCTAATGTGTTTCCTTTCTCTTATTGATCATAATCAAGCATATAATTGAATAAATAAGCTAGCAAATAGACAACAAAATAAAAGAAAACCCTTACCCAAGGATCCTATGATGGCCACGGCTGGAGCACCAAAAGAGGAAAAGGAAAACTTGGCTTAAACCCTCATTCACTTGATCAACATCTAACATAAATGATTGGTGAGGGAAAAATTAGAATTTTAAAGCCTAAAAGGATAGGTACCTACGGCTGGAAATAAATGGGAGAAAGGGAGAAATCTTGCTCTCCAAAATTACTCACACTTGGTGCTTGAAATGAAATGAAAATGAAGAGTAAAAAATGGGATAGATGGAAGGAAGGGTCACGGCTGAAACTTGGAGAAAGGAAATGAGAGGAATGATGGTGTTTATGGAGCCACGACTTGAAGAACAAGGAGAAGAAAATCAAGAAATATGATGGGATTTCTTTGGGTATAACTCTCAGCTAAATCACTAGAAAATGGAAGAGAAAAGAATTTTGCTTTCATGTTAACAATACTTAGCTTCTCTAGCACAAGAGATGAGCAAGGAAAGTAAGAAATTTGGAGCCTAAATTAGAGGGATGCTGCGGCTGAAAATGAAGAAGAGGAAGGGAGGATGTTGTTGTGTTCTCCTAAACACCCACACCTAGACCAACAAGAAGGGATTTACTTGATCTTTCTTTCACCCACACTTGGAAATAGATGAAGAGTGAAAGTAGAAGAAATAGAATGGGGAAGCAGGGAGAAAGGGGTTCGCTGCTGCTTAAAAGAAGAAGGGAGAAAAAAAAGAAATGGGTTTTGGGGAGAGGGCCACGGTCAGGGAAGCAAAGAAAATGGGGTAGGAATTAATTGCTTTTCTTTTATCTATCCTTAGACAAACTAGGAGGAATTAATAAATAAAAAGAATGAGTGAAAGAAGTGGAGGGTTCACGCTGATCCTTAGGAAAAGAAAAAGACAAATGAATAAATGTGGGTATTTTACTTGGCTAGAATTGATTTAGGAAAGATATTTCCTAATTAACCACCACATCAAAGACACCTAGCACTTAAAGCAAGATGTTAATCTAATTGCTAAGTCTAGACACCTAATCTCTCTCCTGATAATTACCCCTGTCTTAGAGTCTAAGGAGTCTTAAAAGCAGCGTCGAATAATCGCGTTCTGGAATTAATTCTTTCTTGGAATTAATTCGCGAAAATTAATTTGCCAAGAAATTAATTTACCGCGTGATAAAATATTATCATAAATATTAAAAACAATCAAAGACACTCAAAAATATTCACAGCAAGTTACGATTCGATTTTCACCGAAATCGGAGTTCGTTTTAAATTTTAATGTGGATAAAATTTACCCGGCGATTCGAAACGCGACAAAACTTCGTCAGAATTTTCCGATGATTTTCGAACCATGAATTAATATAAAATATTAACTCTTAAATTTAATTTCATCTTGATTTAATTCAATCGTTTTCTTAATCAACAAAAATACGTGTTCTGGCACACGCAGAAACTTAGAATAAGTATAATTGATGAATTCTCTTTAAAAGCGATATCGCCTACACCATCAATTAATTCGAATTGACATCATGAATAATAATTATTTATAATAAATAAATTATTCAAAATAAGTCAAAATAATTCCACGTACTCTCAGTAAATCATTGAGGTGATCAAT
The DNA here is from genome assembly GCA_037113605.1 of Calophaca sinica. Taxonomy (NCBI): domain Eukaryota; kingdom Viridiplantae; phylum Streptophyta; class Magnoliopsida; order Fabales; family Fabaceae; genus Calophaca; species Calophaca sinica. The sequence goes on from CM073730.1 coordinate 92,222,432, forward strand.
CTCTATGACTTATCTTAAGTATTCAGGATTTTATTGCTAAAATCACTTTCCTAAAAAATTGGGATGTTATACTTGCATTGTACTTACTACAATAAACCTGGTCATTTGAAAAGTGCATGTACTGTTTTTAAAACTGTGAAGGATAAGCTTCCTTTAAGAACTAACAAGAAAGGACCCAAAAAGATATGGGTACCTAAAGATAAAATAGTCTGTGTTGCAGACATGCTTAGTAACAAAGTCAACACACATATCTTGGTATTTAGACAGTGGATGCTCGCGTCACATAACGGGAGAAAATCATATGTTCCAAGACCTAAGGCCTAAAGAAGCTGGATTCGTTGGTTTCGGAGGAAACCAGAAAGGTAAAATAGTTGGAATTGGTCGCATTGGTAAATGCTCTCTTCCCTCTATTGATAATGTACTATATGTTGAAGGATTTAAACATAACTTATTGAGCATAAGTCAATTATGTGACAATGGTTATAAAGTCATCTTTACAGAAACTAGATGTCTAGTAAAAAGCAAGAAAGACGGCTCTACTTTCTTTACTGCTAAGAGGAAACAAAATATTTACAAAATTGATCTCTCTGAACTTGCAAAACAAGATGTCAAGTGTCTCATGTATGTTGACGAAGAACAATGGATTTGGCACAAGAGATTGGGTCATGCCAATTTGAGATTAATCTCGAAATTAAACAAGCACAGTCTTGTCAGAGGCTTACCAAATCTTAAGTATCAATCCGATGCTCTCTGTGAGGCATGTCAAAGAGGAAAACAAGTTAAAACTTCTTTTCATTCAAAAAATGTTGTTTCAACCTCTAGACCACTTGAGCTTCTGCATCTTGATCTTTTTGGTCCAACAAGGACAGCCTCTTTAACTGGAAAGAAATATGGGTTAGTCATTGTTGATGATTTTACTAGATGGACATGGGTTAGATTCCTTGCTCACAAAGATGAGTCATACAAGGTATTTACTGTATTCTGCAAAACAGTTCAAAATGAAAAAGGAATTTGCATTTCTTCTATTAGAAGTGATCATGGGGGAGAATTTGAAAATGAAAGCTTTCAAAAATTTTGCGATGATAACGGCATCTCCCACAATTTCTCCTCTCCTAGAACACCTCAACAAAATGGTGTTGTAGAAAGGAAGAATAGGTCCCTCCAAGAAATGGCCAGGACCATGATCAATGAGGCTAACATTGCAAAACATTTTTGGCGAAGCGATAAACCACGACTTATTACATTCAAAATAGAATTTCTATTAGGCGTATTTTGAAGAAGACTCCATATGAATCATGGAAAGGAAGGAAACCAAACATATCATATTTTTATTCATTTGGTTGTACGTGTTACATTTTAAATACTAAGGATCGACTTGGTAAGTTTGATTCAAAAGTCGACAAAGGAATCTTTTGGGATATTACGAAAGATCTAAAGCTTTTAGAATATACAATAAAGAAACTATGACGATGGAAGAATCCGTTCATGTCAAATTTGATGACAAGAAGCACGACACACCCATGTCGAGCTAGATGAATTATTTTCGTAATTAAATATAGGAAATACTACAAATAGTGAACCTACATCTTCATCGCCTGGTGGTGACCAGACACAAGAATCTTCGAGCTGAATTCGAAAGAATTTGGAAGTACAAAGCCAATCATCCTAAAGATCAAATCATAGGAAAACCTGGATATAGAGTAAGAACCAGATCCTCTTTTAAAGAGCATGCAGATATGGCACTACTCTCGTAAATGGAACCTAAAGCGATTGATCAAGCATTGAAAGATGAAGGTTGGATTACGCCATGCAAGAAGAGTTGAATCAGTTCAAAGAAGCGATGTATGGAAGTTGGTTACTTTACTGGAAGATAAGCAAGCTATTGGTACTAAATGGGTATTTAGAAACAAGCTTGATGAAGATGGAAAGGTTGTGAGAAACAAGGCAAGATTGGTTGCTCAAGGTTACTCACAGAAGAAGGTATTGATTTTCTTGAAACATTTGCACTCATTTGCAAGGTTAGAAGCTATACGTTTTACTTTCTTTTCTGCACATCATGATATAATTCTTTATCAAATGGATGTGAAAAGCGCTTTCTTGAATGGTTTTATAAGCGAGGAAGTCTTTGTAAAACAACCTCCTGGATTCAAGACATTGAATTTCGAACATGTCTTCAAGCTCAAAAGGCCACTGTATGGTCTTAAGCATGCTCCCAGAGCTTGGTATGAAAGACTGAGTACATTTTTAATGAAAAATGGCTTTACCAGAGGTCTAGTAGACACTACTCTTTTAGAAAAACATCAAACAAGCACTTTATAATTGTTCAAATATATGTTGATGACATTATTTTTGGAGCTACTAATGAAAGCCTTTGCAAAGAATTTTCTAAGCTAATGCAGGCTGAATTCGAGATGAGCATGATGGGTGAACTGAAGTTTTTCCTTGGAATTCAAATCAAACAATGCAATGATGGTATATATATACATCAAAGCAAATATATCAAGTAATTGCTAAAGAAATTCAAAATGGTGGATTGCAAATCTATGTGAACTCCTATGCATCCCACATGCATTCTTAGTAAAGATGAAACTGGTAAAAAGGTAGATCAGAAGATGTACAGAGGTATGATTGGATCTCTACTTTATCTTACAGCTTCAAGACCTGATATTATGTTCAATGTCTGTCTGTGTGCTAGATTTCAATCGGATCCTAGAGAATCACACTTGAGTGCTGTTAAAAGAATCTTTAGATATTTGCAAGGATCTACTAATCTTGGTTTGCTTTATAAGAAATCAAAAGATTACAAGTTAGTAGGTTTACGTGATCTTGACTTTCTTTGGAGACCGAATTGAAAGAAAAAGCACAAGTGGAAGCTGCCAATTCCTTGGAGCAAATCTTGTATCTTGGTTAAGCAAAAGGCAAAGCACGATTGCACTCTCAACAATGTTGAATATATTTCAGCGTTACAAATTCTGACTCTCAACTTCTGTGGATGAAATATCAACTTAAAGACTATCTGATAAAAGAGAGTAACATTCCTATCTTTTGTGATAATACTTCTGCAATCTGTCTCACTAAAAATCCCATATTGCATTCACGAGCCAAGCACATTGAGATTAAACATCATTTTATAAGAGACTATGTTCAGAAGGGTATTCTCGAAATAAAATTTGTAGACACTGATCATCAGTGGGCTGACATATTTACAAAACCCCTTGCCGAAGATAGATTCAATTTTATAAGAAGAAATTTAAATTTTCATCTTATAGAAGAATGATTAATCTCAGCATCAGATAATATGCACAATCTCAGCATCTGGTATGACATAAGCATGTATATGAATAAGCATCTTATTTGTCATGTGCGTCATAACTCATCGTTTGGTGAATCGGTTGCGTGCGTCCGAGCGCACCTAGACGTGTCGCACGTGTTAAGGACTTAAGCGTCTCATCACATCTACTGAGTCATAATTATTTATGTCTTTCGATAAAATCTTTTTACTTGATCTTACTTTTCTTTTGGCGTCTGCATTTAATGAAAATGCGAATCTTCATTTTCTTTTCTTTTTGATTTAATTTTTGTGTGGAAATACGAAGCGATTTTTTGAAAAAGGACTGTACCATTTTCTATCAACTTTCCCACTACTCCACATTTTTTGCTCCATCATTTCACTCTGCGTTTTCTTGCAAAAACTGTTCTCTCTCTCTCTCTCTGTGTGTGTGTGTTTTCGAACCCTAAAACCTCCATCACCCTCTCTGTAACTGCTACCATGGCCGACAGAAAGGTTGGACAATACACTGCTGCCTTCGATGTCTTCTCTGAGGCAAAACTCCTGAATGAGAATAGGATTGATTTTGAGAACTTCAAGCTATACAGTTTTGATTTTGAAGAAGGTCTGGAGAAACTAGTATGGAAAAATTACTTCATCTGGGAACCAGTCGACGTACTGAGCTATGCTATTAAGGAGTTCTGGGGGAACACTTACTTACTTCCGGGAGAAATCATAGAAGGACACATCAGAGGCTTCAAGCTACGCTTCACCATCAACTCTATTGCTCAGACGATCAAGTGCCCTTGTGAAGGAATCAGTTATCATGCTAACTGGGTTGACGCGTACAGAGGATTGGAAAACGTCAACGAAGCCCTGTTTGAAAAATACCGTGAATTGAAGAAGAAGAACATTACTCTTTTTTTTTTAAATGAAGGAAAGGAGCCTCGTTAAAACCTTCTGATGCAAAACCCTCCTTAGGGAAAAAACATCTAGAAGGAAAAAGAGTGCTCCTCCCTGTTATTATAGAAAAAAAGACAAACAGAATACAAAGCGAACATGGGGGGGACTACACCAAAACCCCATGCAAAGAAAAAGATAGCAATGTATAACCCCAAATACAAGGGAAAAAGAACCAAATGAAAAGAAAGCAATGCAACCCCAAATACAAGGGAAAAATAACCAAACAAAAACTAAGCAAATCTATAGGCAGAAGCCAAACCTATTATTAAAAACTCAACAAAGAATAAAAGAAGGGATGTTATTCCACCAAATAAAGTCCGTCTGAGAGGCCCCGAATTTGGCCAGCTTATCCGCACAAGCATTCCCCTCCCTGTAGATATGCGAGAAAACGAACTGCATGGAAGAGGTAAGGGCCATACAATTATGCCACCTGTTACGAAGGAACCAGGGGATGACAGTAGAATTGTTGAAGGCTTTAAGGACAATTAAGGAGTCACATTCAAGCCAGAACCTATGCCAACCTTTGGAATAAGCAATCTCAATAGCTACCATAGCACCAATGAATTCCGCCTGAAGTGCATCGAGGGATCCAAGAGGCTTAGCGAAGCAACCCAACACAGCTGCGCTACTATCACGAAAAATGCCCCCACAGGCAGATAAGCCAGAAGAGCCAAAAGCAGAGCCATCAGTATTACACTTTACCCAACCACCAAGAGGAGGAGACCAAGAAACAGTCGTGATGACTGGAGCACAAGGCAGGCGACGCTGCACACCAAAGTAGCTAAGGATATTCAATTCAGAATCAAAAGCAGTGCCCTTACTATTGTGACCCACCAAAGCAACGTGGTTGATAACGGTGCGGATGGCAACCCGAGCGGGAGCGAATGAATTCTCAAATCTGGCCATGTTGCGGCTCTGCCAAATACCCCAGATGATAGTGGTGATACAAGCAACAACTAAATCCAAAACTTGAGAACTCCAGCTGCGATTGCAATAGTCGAGAATGGAGGGGACCGAGATGGTGTTGATGTTGTGGCCAAAAACATCAGACATCCAAGACCAGAGGCACTGGGCATAAGAGCAACTCAGAAACAGATGGGAAGAAGTTTTACGCACCGTTACGAGAGAGAGCACATAGAAGGGTGAACGGAGCCAACCCCGATTAGGTGCTCGTCAGTGGGAAGCCTGTTATGTAGCAACCTCCAAGTACAAAAAGACTTAGAGGGAGGAATGCAACGCCTCCAAATAAGCTTGTACCAAGAGTTGGGCAAAGCATCCGGTTTGTAGAACTTATAAGCATCCTTGAAGGTAAGCAAACCGGAGTTAGAAGCACACCAGACCAGCCTGTCGGGAAGACCCCCAGAAGGAATGATAATCTGCTCAATAGCCGAATGAAGGCCCGGAACATTAGCCAAAATAGAGTGAGGTATGCACCAATCTCCATCTTGGATAAAATCGCACACATGAGCAGTGAGCTTGCAATGAAGCGTAGGAGGAATGCCAAGCCTTTTAACAATAGAAAAGGGGAGCCAATTGTCTAACCAGAATCTCACCGCCGAGCCATTGCCAATCACAAGAAGAATTATCGAGGATAACAGGGACAACATTTTTAATACCAGACCAAATAGAGGAGCTGATATGGTAAGAAATGACCTGGTTTTTGCGGTAGGCTCTAGCCTTCATGAGCTGACACCACTCAAGGGAAGAGGAGATGAAATCCCAGCCAAGCTTAAGGATACCAGCTTTATTTATAGAAATAAGAGAGCGGATGCCTAAACCACCCTCCTTGAGAGGCCTGCAAACCTTGGACCAGGCAACCGTGACAGGTTTGCTAGAGTGGATATCACCAGACCACAGGAAATTGCGGAGCCAACTGTCCACCTTTTTGAGAAGAGAGGCAGGCCAAGTGTAAAAGTGGAATCTATACATAAGGCTGCTTTGAAAGACCGATTTGATGAGCTGGGCCCGCCCCATGAAAGTAAGCATAGAACCTTTCCAAAGGCTGAACTTGCACTTGAGACGATCGGCGATAGGCTGTAAATGGGTCTTCTTGGGATGACCTTTGAAGATCGGCACACCAAGGTACCTGAAAGGAATGGTGCCAGAACGGAAACCAAGAATGTCGACAATAACTGCCGACGACAAAGCGAGAATAGATCCAAAGATAGTACTTGGACTTGTCTAGGCTAATAGATTGGCGGAACAAGAAGCATAAGTGTTGAAAAATTCCATCAAGTTCTTCAAGCCCCTACATGAAGCCCTGCAAAAAACAAAGACGTCATCGGCATAAAGAATGTGGCTTGGCATGGTGTAACCTCTGGGGCCAGTCATTAATTGAAGCTGCCCATCATGAACCAAATTTTAGTAATCCCCTACTAAGAACCTCTTCAGCAATGCAAAAAAGTAAAGGAGAAAGAGGATCACCTTGACGAACACCTCTATTACATGAAAAATAGCCTACCGAATGCCCATTGATAGAGATGGAGAGTCTGGCAGAGCGAAGGATGCAATTGATCCACCGCAAAATTGAGAGTCAAACCAAAAGCATTGAGAATAAAGATAAAGGAATTCCCAATCCAGGGTGTCAAAGGCTTTCTTAATATCAATCTTCATGGCCAGATGACCCCCAAAAGATCTCTTATCAAGCAAATTAACCACTTCAGAAGCTAAACAGACACAGTCAGAGATGTTTCTATCCTTGACAAAACCACGTTGATTGTGAGAGACAATTTTGGGGACCACCCTGGCAAGCCTATCAGCCAGCACTTTGGAGATGATTTTGAATTGGAAGTTGGCAAGAGCAATGGGCTGAAACTGATCAATGTTGTCTGCACTGTTGACTTTAGGCAGTAAAACCACCATATTAGAATTGAGATTAGGCAACAACCACCCCTGCTTGAAAAACTGTAAAACCAAATTGTAGACCTCTTCGTGGATAATATCCCAATAGCGATGGAAGAAAAAACCCCCAAAACCATCAGGGCCTGGGGCACTGTCGCCATTTAGTGAGAAAACCGCAAGTTTAACCTCCTCCCTAGATGGCAAAGAGGCGAGCATGCTGTTGTCCTCCTCAGACACCAAATGAGGGATAATATGGGAAATAAACTCAGAGTTCTGAGTGCAAGGAGTGGAGTTAAACAAACCTGTGTAGTATTGTAAAATATGATCTTCAATAGCATCAGAATCATATAACATATCATCACCATGCCTCATGACGGAGATTTTTTTAGAGACGGCTCTGATTTTGGCAACTTTGTGGAAGTAGGCAGTGTTACGGTCTCCCTGAGTAAACCATTTAATTCTGGCCTTATCCTGCCAAAAAGTTTCTTCAGTGGACAAGGCTTTCTGCAGCTGGAACTGCGCAATTTTTTCTTGTGCAAATAAATCGTCACTACCTCCCAAACTATCAATTTGCTGCTGGACAGAGTGAACCGCAGAGAAGGCTTCTTGAACCTGGACTTGAACATTGCCAAAGACTGAGTGATTCCAGTCCTTGAGCTTCATTTTCAAATTCTTAAGCTTTTGAGAGAGAATATACATAGGGCAGCCAACAATAGGCTCTTGCCAAACCTCCTGAATGAGCCTAATACAATCCTCATGTTCAGACCACATACTGAGGAATTTAAAAGAAGAACCCGATCTGCTTATCATTCTTGGAAACAAGCAAAATAGGAAATGGTCGACCGCTCCTAGTTAGAGTACAAAGAACACTAGACCAAGCATTAAGCCATTCATCATTACAAATCACCCGATCCAATCTCTTCTCCGTTAAAAATCGCACTTTCCTACCATTCGACCAAGTGAATTGGGCCCCACGAGTGTCCAAATGATTGAGAGTGCATTGATTGGTCAATCTAGAAAGTCCCTGCGGGAGAGATTGTTAGGGAACCCATTCCTCTTTGCTCATGGCTGCCAAGCACAAGATTGTAGTCACCTAAAAACACCAAGGGCACTGGGTTGCCTTCTTTGCAATCGAGACAATTTGCCAAAGGTTTCTCTGTGAATATAACTAGAGGAAGCATAAATAGCGAGAAAGAAAAAATCCCGATTGTTAACATTAACTTAAAAGCAACGTGTTGGTCGAGATGGATAAAGTATTAGGAAAAAGATTGACTTAACAACAACACCAGAGATTAGGAAGGAGATCACCTCGGTTATTAACTTAACTACTTCATGTTCAAGGATTCCCAAACCCATTTGGAAATTGAGTTTGAGGAATCCAAGGCTCGAGATAAACAAAAATCGTGCTTATTAAATGAGCAAAGCTTATGCAAAAGCAGGACTGGTATCCTCGATTGCCCACACGGGCATTCCAAAAGAAGCTTCATTTGGAAGAATATCGATTACCCGGCCGTGAGCGGGTTAGATAGCCGTATTGTAGTCGCAATTTGTCTTTGTCTCTTAAGCTTTTTCTTACGAGACTTGGTTAGAGCCTTAGTGAAGGACTCATCCTCTTCCTCAGGGGAGGAATTAGTCTCATTAACCTCATTAACATTCTCAGTATCATCAGCTTGCGCCCAGAACTTAGAAGCGATAACCATGTCTTTCTTAACATGTTCGGGTAAATCATTAAAAACAGGCTTACAAATAGCCTTACCTGAAACGACATCCGCCAAGTAGGTGTCCTTGGGTTGAATGGTCTCAGAAACATGGTCTGTGGAGTGTGAGGAACTGAAGGAATCGTCAACCACTTGAGGCATAGCAGGTTCAGCTGGCGAAACGTAGGTTGGCGAAGGCGAACCACCGTGTGATGCAGTGGGAGATTTAGCAGCCACCATCTCGTCATAAACAACCTCCACCGAGTCATCATCCTCATGAAGATCATCAACCTGCTGCTGTCTATTATCAACACAGTGGTTATTATCAACCAATTGAGGATTGCCATCCGCAACATTTAGCATGGCATGCAAATCAGTATCACCATTAGTCGGCCCCAGTGGTACTGGATTGACGACCTCAGTAGCATCACCAATTATAGGGGGGACCAAAGTACCTGCATTTGCAGGGTCTACGATCACAGCTGGCAACGCAACAGAAGGGTTGCTAGCCTGATGGTTGTTGTGTTTGGTAATACCACCGTGTCGGCCATGACCAGCACCTGGGACATGCTTGCGAGCAACGGGCACCGAGAGGAGCGGCCGATGTCTCTTGCAGTTGGCGGCTGTGTGTCCAATGATGTTGCAAACATTGCAGAAGATAGGAAGCCTCTCATAAACTATTTGGACATTGAAAGCGTGGTCTAGCCTTTCAACAAGCAAGCGATCTCGCAACTTATCCTTAAGATCCAAATCCACTAAAACCCGAGCAAAATGGCCATAAGTTTTGTTCAGAGTAGCCTCATCCAAAGTGATGGGGATTTCGACTCCGCGGGCTATGGAGAACAGTATTCTTGGCCGCCAATATTCTTGTGGTAAGCCAATTATACGAATCCAGCATTGCGAACGAGACTGCCCTTGCAGGGAAGGATGGAAGTCCGGTTGCCATCTCGATAGGTGAAGGATGCCAGGCTTCAACGACTAAGAGCCAGAAGACCAGACGCATCGTAAGTCTTCAGCGGAGGAGAAAGAGAACTCGTAGAAACCCTTGCCAAGCGAGACCATGTGCCAGGGTCCAAGAGGTTTCCACAGCGAGGCAAGCTTAATGCGCAAATCTGCGTTTTTGATAGGAACGTCGCCCTTTGCCAGGATTAACCGACCGTGAAGGTTATTTTTACACGCCTCGAGGCCAGCCTTATACTCCTCCTCTGGTATTTGGACAGTGAGTGCATCACCTTTGAGCACGGGTGTAGGTAGGAGGTCGAGAGGAATGGCGCAGGATTTGGAGAGAGCAGCAGCAAAGCTCTTTTTTTGAGCAGCGGCGATGGGGGTCAACGTGGGCGAAGAGGAAGCATCGCGGCGTGGGGAGGAAGGGTTCTGAGGGGGAGGAACCGAAGGAGGAGGAGAAGAGGCGCCGAGGCATGGCCACAAGCAGATCGTCGCTGGTGGAGCCATGGCCGAAGCCATGAAAACCGACGGCAGAATTGGAAACCCTAGCAGAGAAAGGCTAGGTCACGCAACATTGAAGAAGAACATTACTCCCACTGCCAAAGACTTGAAAAGCCACTACAGAGTACTGCACAAAATCATCGCTAAGAGCGTGATTCTGAAGGCTGGCTCAAGCGACATAGTGAACTACAAGCAAAAGTTCATTATGAGGAACTACATGGATGGGAAGAAAATCAATCTGCCTAGGTTGATTATCAACAATCTGATAAATGCTCTTGTCTTCTCAATGAAGAGTGTCGATAAGAAAAATATCATCAAAGTTATCCCTTATGGAGTTCTTCTCTCCATAATGATGATTAAAGACAGTGTTGTGAGGAAGCTGACTGACTCTATCAACACAGAAGAAAAAGAAAAATACTTTGGTGTTGGCACTGTTGTTCGTCCAGAAGTTTTTGGAGTAAACAGTTTAGTCAGAATGCAGCTAATAACTGGCTCTATGATCAAGAAAGTGAAATTAGAGCAACAGGAAGGAGAAGCTGAAAAGAAAACCACCAGAAGCTCAATGGCTGGTGTGAAGAGACCTGCTGAATCTCCTTCAAGGGAGACAAGAAGAACAAAACAGAAGGTGGCTCACACTCTTGTTGAGGAACCGTAAGATGAGGATAGAATTCCCATCGTAAAGGTCTTGGAGAAAAGTTTAAGCCAAGGTGAAAAAGATGCTTCAAATGGTCCGGTCAAGGGAAGCAAGTCCCTCCTCCTCCTCCTGCTTTGTTGTTGCCCGAGAGAACAAAGAAGGTTGGTTAAGTCTTGAGCTTAACCTAAAGGTACTCGACTTTACTGGCCGATGAGTCAAGATCTGCCTTTGATGCTCATGATATTATTCCCTGCACCCCCATTGTATGCATTTCACAACCACAAACACAACCACAAACCAAGAAAACCAGAATGAGCCTCCGACAAACCTCTACCCTCTCTAAACCTACCCAACCATCATCCTATTCACTCAACCTTGACCTACCACAAAATTCTTCAAATACTTCACTTACCGCAGACATTTCTAAACTTCACTCTCATCCCTTTAACCTATTATTCAAAGTACCTCCCATTAATCCCTTCAAACCCTACACACCTAAAACCTATTCAATCACCAAAACCACTCCCACTTTACTCACCATTACCCAGAAACCTACAGACTTTTGTGAAAGGAAGAATGTCTCATGTATTAACAAATCACGGTTTGTTAAGTATGAGTCATATCACAGCATCTACAATCGTCCCTCTACATGGCATTTGAAAACCTTCACCTCTGGGGCTGCCAGACTGGAGATTGCCTCTCCGATGAATTCTACCTTCAAGGATGGAGAAGACCACTTTCAGATGTCATTCAAAGGAAGATCGAGACCAAAGACTGCTAGCAACAATTCCGCTTCTCTGTTGACCTTCCTAAATCCCTACCTCAAATCAACCTCTCACCTTTGGAGGAGTGCGGAAGGTGGATCACAGATGAAGAAGGCTGCCTTCATGGAACACCGTCTTGAGATGAAGAAAATTGAAATGTCAGACAATTCAGGATCCTTCGTGCAGACGTTGAAGATTGTACTGCAGACAGACAAAGGTGGCTACCTTGGTCTATCCTGGAAAAGGAAAGAACCTGCTCTCGCAAACAGCCATTCAAAGAAGATCGGGCTCCGAGCATAAGAGAAGGCTCCCAAGAAGTATAATCTTAAGGAATTCTTTAAGCTTCTGATTGCCAAGATCACTGAGGATCACGCCAGAAGGTTTTACCTGAGTTCTCTGAAGGAAGATGAATGGAGAACTGGCTCCTCAAACTGCTGCAATGTAGAGAAAGCCACAATTCCAACAGTTGGCACTATCGCTGGTAATTATCGACACCAACTGGGAACAGTCTACTTTGACGATATGTTCAGTGCTCGATGTCGCACCACTTATTTGCATGAAGACATATGTCCAATGGGCTACTGTGACCAAGCACTTTGACATTGGATTCACTTGGAGTCAATGGTCGAAGTCGTGGAAAGACAAAGCTATGTTACCATGCCTCATCCCCCTAGTGCTTACAGAAGATGACAGGGAAAATCTGAGAAGAATATACCTGGCAGAAAATGAATGACTCTCTTTTGCTTCTGAAGCATTGAGTGACTTCATCAGAAGAATATGGGGAGAAGAAGTTGGGAATAAGTTTGATGCTTTCACTACTGACGTGCTTCTGCATAAGGAAACTATCTTCATGGATTTGTTGTATCCAGAAGAGGTGGAGAAAAGGAGAAGAATTCAGTCAGAATCTGAGCAGAGGAAACTTGGAATCTCATCAAATGGTTTATACCAAATGATGCGTTCTTTCAAAAAGCTCAACAAAAGAAGGAACTGAGACTGAAGCTTTCCAACTGGGTGCTAGCAGAGCATCAGAAGATGAAACCTGCACCAGAAGCTGGACCTTCTACTTCTACTCATGCAGTTGAAATGGTCACCATTCCTAAAGCCGAGTTTGAAGAAATGAAGGCCACTAATCTGAAAGTCACTCAGCTGGAGAATGCACTAAAGCTTTTATATGAACGTCTCAACATCCCTCCACCACCACCAAACCCTTAATTTTTTTTTGTGTGTGATATAATTTTTTTTGGTACTCTCATATTTTTATATATATATTCAGTGTTTTTCTGATTATTTGACTATACATACCTATATCTGATTATCTGTTTATATGTATTCAAATTTTTCTAAGCCATTTTTTTGACTACGATGTGCTTTACACTCTTTTTGTCTGATGACAAAAGGGGGAGTAAAAGAAAGGTCTGATGAACACGTGAAAGTCTGATTAACAAATTCACCGTCCGATGAATATACTAAAACTGAAAGTATCTTGCATATCATTTCATACATAGCATTTGTATGATTATTCATTGCTATAATATCTATTAATGCATTGATATTCATTGACCCAATAATCTAACAATGATCAATAAAATTGGTACAATGAAATTTTTTTTTGATAAAATGAAAATCAGCATCCGATCTCACTTTGTCAAAAATATGCTCTGATACATCTACGTATTTTTTGCGATCACTTAAATGAATTTGTTTATCATCAATCGTCTTAATACCAGAATTGTCTTATATATCTTAATTGTTAAATTCAGGGGGAGACCCTTGATGTTATTTTGAAATTAAATTGTTCATCAACCTTGGATATTTGTCATCATCAAAAAGGGGGAGATTGTTGGAACCTAAACGATTGAGAAGTTTAGACCCTCATTAATTTTGATGATAACAAAGTAATTCTCAAGAGAACAATTTATCTTCTAACATATCTTTGAGTGTACAGGTATCAAAAGCTTCATATATATGTACAAAACACTCAAGGAAGAAGAAGAAGAAATTTACAAAAAGAGTTGAATACAATCCACTCGTGTCAACATCCGAACACACTTCAGCGTCTTGTTAATAGCAAGCATCCAAGCAGTGTTACTCCTTGACACGTGGAATACTCCATTGCTGCGAGCGTCCGTCCTCTGTTCTGAGCGAGCGTCTGATCTCTTTAATGAAACACGTGATGATCACGTTTTTGCTCCTAGCCTCAGACTGTTCTGGAACGGAATTCGAATTTGATTTTATGCGCTCATTTTGATGTACGAGGAAGCAAAGGTGACACCTTTAGCATAAGACAAAAATCGTACAAGGCAATTGCAAATAGCAGATAGTACGAAAACGGTAATGTATACTATTCTGATATTCTCTGGAAAGGAAGAAAATGACTACAATTCAAATTACCTCACTCAATGGAAAGGAGACATTTTTACTGCAACGGTAATACCCTTGAAGACTCCTATAAATACCCCAAGGTATTCATTGAAGAAATGTTGGGAAAAACTGTGAAGAAACTTTATTCTGAAAGCAAATATTACTCAAGTGAGCCATCAAGTTTCGTGCCAAGTTTCTGGTCTACATAGAACTGAACTCAGCGTCTTATACTTTCTTTTAGAAAGCTATTCTGTTTTGAGCTTAATCTTTTCATCCTCTCTGTGAGAGTTATTTTGATTGTAATCAAAAGTATAATCTCTTTTGTAAACTGTATTTTAGCCTTGTGAAGGCTTTGTTCCTCAAAGGCTCGACTGCACTGAGTCGTTTTGAGAAGTTGAGAGTATTGTCAAGTTTGTGACAGAAGAATACTCTTGAGAAAAATTGTAATCAGTTGATTATAGTGAAAAATCCTTCAGGAACGAAGGGACTAGACGTAGCTACCAGTTGGTGGTGAACTAGTATAAATCTCTGCGTCTCATCCTTTACTGCTTTACATTTATCTTTACCTTGCTCAGTAAAACAAGTTTTCATAAGCTGTTTAATTTCTGCATCCGGTTTAATTCTCTGCATCTGATATACAAATAGTTTTGAAAAACCTGTGTTGAAGTTTTTACGTATAGTTTGGAAAAAGTTTTTGAACACAATTCAACCCCCCCTTCTTATGTTCACGTTCAGTTTGGACATTCCAAAATATATCAGATACCTATAACAGCATAAAATACCATATACCAACTAGCACAAGTCACTATACAAGTCTACCTAGTATGCAACATAGCCCCTACACAAGTATACTTACTAACCAATTCACAAATACTTAATCTATTAAACAAGTTTTTTTGAAGTAATTTGATTTATTACCTTGGGTGACTTAAAGGTGCATCTATCCATGGGTGAACCATGCTCTTGCACTTCCACTGATTCCATTACCTCCACTAGTTCCTTAAGTAATTAAGATCCACAATAATAATAAATTAGAATATTTTTATAATTCAATTTGAATTTGTAACAAAATTTTGGCAGAATTTCCCCTAAAATATAGACATTCCAAAATATATCAATTACCTATAACAACATAAAATGCTATATACCAACCAGCACAAGTCACTATACAAGTTTACCTAGTATGCAACATAGCCACTAAACAAATATACTTAGTAGTCAATTCACAAATACTTAATCTACTAAACAAGCCTTTGAAGTAATTTGATTTATTACCTTGAGTGACTTAAGAGTGCAATAATGCAAGTCTTTGTTTCTTGGTTATTTCCCAAAATCAGGATATCCAATATCAATTTTTTTCCATTGAGGAGAATCTGCTGGGTGCCGCAGCATTCCATCTTTAATCCTTTCATCCTCATGCCATGTCAAGTGTTTTACTTCTTCTGAACTACGGTACATGCACCTGAATCTGAGAATTATGGGGAAATACCACATAACCTTCTCTGGAGCCGATTCTTTCTTCTTATACCGTGAGGCTTTACATTTAGGACACGACTTTAATGATAAATATTCATTCCGAAATAAAATGCAATCATTAGGACGAGCGTGTTTTCTCTTATAGCCTATGCCAATAGAGCGTAACATTTGTTTAGCTTCATATGTACGACTAGGAATCACATTATCATCCGGCAACATATCCTTCAATAAGATGAGTAATTATGTAAAGCTCTTATCAGTCAATCCATGCCCGATTTCAAGTTATACAACTTTAACATCTCCGATGATCTTGGGAATTTAGTACAACCCTCATACAACGGCTTCTCCGCATCACTTATCAATTTCTCAAACATTTGAGGACAATAACTGCATTTGCCATTTCTTCAAAACAGTCGCCATCATATATATTTGTACCGGTGTCATCTGACGCATATCTCCCATTATTCCCCATATTAGAAGATTCACATCTTGTCTCACCGTGCTTTGTCCAATAGGTATAACTCTGATCAATTCCATTGCTCACGAATGTCCTTCCAATTCCTCAACATTAACTCGGTCTGCATAACAACTCAAACAAGGACATACGGTTCTACTAAGATTTTTTTGTGCCGAACTACAAATCTAATAAAATATTGCACTCCATATTTATATTCCTTCGACAAACGATTGGCTAACATCCACTTCCAATCCATTCTAATATCCATTCACAGAGCTTGGAGACAAGCATGGTTCTCAAAAAGATAGAAAATATCTCAAAAACAAAGAACCTAAAATATTATGCAAAACAAAACAATACTAACTTGCCAAGTTTTCACAGCATGCTCAGTTATGTGTCTTCCTCACCATAGGAAAACTCCAATCAACTTGCTCCTCACGCTGTTTTTTATTTCAAAAAATTAAAATATTAAAACAAAACAAAACATAAGCATGAACAGAGAGAGAGAGAGAGAAATACGGTTTTCTTTCTTGGACTCCGGCTGCCGGTGCAAACTGAGAGAGGATGAGAGGGGCGGTGCAAACAGAGAGAGAAAAAAGGCGTTGCTGGTCGCCGATCGGAGCTTTAGCGCGAAACCAAACCGGATGAGGAACAACGGCGGTGGAGAGAAGGAGGAATAAGGAAGACGAAGCTCAAGGAAGAGGGGGACGAACGATGAAGATGAAGCTCAAGGAAGAGGAGGAGGAACGTTCAACGGATCTGCGCGCAGTAGTGGGACGAGGAAGATGGAAACAAAGTGAGAGTGAGGGGAAAAAGTAAGTGTTAACGGTCAAATTAGTATTTAGGTTTCAGAATACATAGTGCTTCCTTAAGGAAGCGCTAGCGTAGCTAAGGAATAGATAACACTTTTTTAACAAAGCGCTCTTTATGCCTCCATTTATGCGCTATCTATTCTTTACAGTCAACGTTTACTAGCGTTTCCTTAAGGAAGCTTTATTAGTGTCTTTCCACCTATTTTTCAATAGCGTTTTAGTGGAAAACGCTATTAAAAGGGGCACTTTTTTTTTAAATCTGTGCTTATCGGAAAAAAAAGAGAGGAAAAACAACTAATAACAACAATAACGAATAGTAATTCACACTACAAGAATAATGAGTCCTAACTACGACATTTTTTCGTGGGTCAAGTTTGCAGCAAATTATCGTGGGCCTAAGCCCCAGGAAATGAAAAATTTAAATTTCGTGACTTAATTTCATAGTCCCTAACCCACGATACTATACAGAGATGTTTTCGGCAGATTTTCCCATGCTAATGTGAACCTGACCCACGGTACCTGTACCGACCCGTTTCCGGACCGCTACGAAACCGAAAGAACCTATATGTGACGCGTTTTAAAAACGGTACTCTTGTGCCCTTTAGAAAAATACGGTACTTTTTTTTTTAAAAACATCAATAATTCCATGAGCACACTCGCAGTAAATACAAATAAGCTTTCAAACATGGTGCAACTAGGACACAAGACTCAAATACTGATAAAACATACATGCATAAATACATAAGTCATATACACAGTATGTGCAAAATAACAGAGTAGAAAATGTGCAAAGAAAATGTTCAAGAGAGCAATCATACCCTGAGGATACTCCCGGCAGACACCCACGCAGGGGGCTGCTCCAAAAGTGAAACCACCAGTCTACCCTGTAATAACAAAACATCACCCGACCCAACTGGTCACAACCACTGTACACAAAAGACATACTACAGCCATCCCAAGAAAACATATAACAGACATAGTCAATCACGACAAATAAAGGTCGTCGCCCGGATCCTCGAAGAGGTCCTCCTCACCATCATCTGCTATCGGGTTCCCTGCGCCCTCGCCATCACCTGGGTTGCCACCATTGGTTGAAGGCACCACGGGAAAGGGTCAACTTCTCAAATAATCAAAATAAACCAAAGCATAAAGTAGTAGGCAAACAACAATGTATACAATTCACAAGCGCGACTCCAGACCCAAATCAGGACTTATTCTCTCAACACTTTCGCCACATACCGGAAGTAACGCGGATCCATCCACTGAATACTAGCCGTAGCCTTGGGCTCTCTCCTCACCCTAGGACATTCAGCTCAGGTTCCATTAGCATTACGACGCCTAGATATTCCCTATCGAACACCAGCCGTAGCCTTTTAGGGGATTCTAGCACCCTAGGTGAATCGACGCAAGCTCAAAAACGTCCCGGCAAAACTAACGTCTAGCCATTCACTACCGAACACCAGCCGTAGCCTTTTAGGGGATTCTTGCACCCTAGGTGAATCGGCTCAAGCTCAAAAACATCTCAACGACTCAACGACTCGACCAACTCTCGCACTTCGATGAGCAATTCGCATAATTATAACAATATAATTCATTTCAACAGCATAAGCAACATAGCAATATAACTCGATCCATCAGAGATAAATAACATAAGCATCTCATCTCAAATAATCACACTTAGCAGCAACAGTCGACAATCAATATGGAATCCATCCCTCTGCAATTCGATGGAATTGACAGAGAGGCACACACAAGTGGGGGGTTGGGGCCAGAAGACCAACCGCACAATTTTTCACCCACGAATGACTCGGAATATGGCGACCGCTCGATAATAAAATAACGAAGGGGTTCGAAAACCCAAACTTCGAACTCGTAGAGTTCTCAGACTTCTTCGTATTTAATAAAACAATTAAATAACGAAAGCCTAAAAATATCTAAAGTTGCCCTTACACAAGGACATACAATAGTAAAAGCCTACAAATGTCTAGAAGTGCCCATACCACAAGCTGTCACTTGCGTAGCTCCAACGTCCTTGGGTCCGCGTTGCTCGGTCTCCGGTATTTCGATTCCTATTACCAAATACAACTTAGCATACTTCTAGGAAAAATTAGAACTTAGCTCTCAACTAACCCCTTTCCTAACCAAAACTCAAACAAACATTTCAAATTATTAACATACTTGAAATTAAGTGGAGCTTTAGAATAATAACACTCCTAGGAGAAGTGACATAGCACATAACAACAATTTTTTTTTTTTGAAAGTCAAAGCCATTTGAAAAGAATAAAGTTTTGAAATTAAACCTTCTCTTGAACTTCAAATAAGCATCAAGCAATAACTCTTTTTCCATAATTAACATATATGCATACAAGGATTTAAGCAAGTTAGCAATCAAAAATCCTTTTCAAAAATTCCCTAGGCCTCACGGCCTCTATGCCCTTTTTCTCCAAAATTTTTTTTTTGCAAAATCTTCTTTCCATGGTTACAGCAATTCCTAATCACTTCCAAACATACTTCAAGGCATTAAAGCATCAAACCTTTACTAAACATACTCAAGCATATCCAAAGATATGTTTCTAAAATAATTGCCATAACAATTTCATACCATTTCCATAGCCTTCTTTTTCAAAACAAGTCATTTTCGAAACTAGTTCACAAGCCTCATAGTCTAATTACTCCAAATTAGTCCCAAAACTAGAGTTCTATCATTTAGTTAAATTCCAAAAATCCTTAAACACTTAAATCATGCCATCACCATGTCAAGAATTTAAAGAACAATGGATCATTTCCTTACATGTTACTCTAGTCCCTCAAGAACCAATTTTACACAAAACACAACTAATACTCAAGCTAATACATGCATATAAATTCTAACAACTTTAAAACTTATTCTAATCATTTTATTAAACATCTAACACATAATCAAACATCATAGCTTCATATTCTCATAGTTCAAGAATTGAAAAATTGCTAAAACTATCATGTTACACATAATCAATTTAAACTACAACCTAAATCAACATCAAGCAAGTTCCACTAACTCATATAAACCATCAATTACATGATTGGAGAGGATCACAACATTTCTCCCCTCTTTTATCACTTAGGGTTTTGCCCTAAATCATCAAGAAAGGGGTTCATGATGTTTCATCTCTTTCTAGTCATCAACAACCAACAAAACAACACATAAACATCAATTAATTCAAACTAGAAACAAACAAATCAAGTAATCAAAAGGGGAGGGTTTTGGGCGCTGATTTGAACGGTGGTTTAGGGGAGGAAAACTTGATTTTTCTTCTCATTCAAATGGTTAGAAACATAGGTAATATAGTAGAGAGAATAACCTAGCATTTTGACAAAGTTTGGAAGCAAAAATCAAGACTAAAAGTGGGGGAGAAAGTCACGATTTTCAGCAGCAAAATAAGGGAAAAAAATTCTGTTTTTCTTACTTGGATGATGATGAGAATGAAGAACTAAGTTGAGGGGATGATTTGGAACAAGTTTGATGAAGAAAGCTAGTTGAAAAACTCAATGGATTTGAAGGTTTTTGGCTATGGAAGTCATGAAGCTCTTGGCTTCTTCAAGATGAAGGTAAAAGAAGAAGATAGGAGAGTGTGGGGGTGAGGGTGGCGTGAAATGAAGCTGAAAATGGGGGTCTCCCTTCTTTTATAAACTTAAAAAATAATAAGGCATAATTAGTAGTAATAAAAATAAATTAAGTAGTAGTTTTTAAAATAAAAACCACACACATGTGACACTTAAATCACTTTAAGAGATGCTAATCACATCACTCACTCTAACCCATCTAATCTCACTTCTCTCAAGGTTACCCTCTAATCTAGAGTCTTAAGATTTAAAAATACGGCGACGAGAAACCGCAAAACCGATTAATTTCTCGCCGATAAAATCTCGAAAAATTAATTCGCGAGGAATTAATTCTCCGCGTGATAATATTATTTCATAATTAATAATAACAACAATAATCACTCAAAAACACTTAGAACAAGATAGGATTCGATTTTCATCGAAATCGGGCTCATTTAAATTTTATCTGCGTGAATCGCTCGATTTGAAATGCGACGAAACTTCGTTAGAATTTTTCGACGATATTCAAACCATGAATCAATATAAAAATATTAATTCTCAATTATCTTAATTATTGATTTAATTAAATCACTTACTTAAAGAACAAGCAATTGCTTATTATAGCATAAATACGGTAAAACGTCCTAATTAACGCTAAATAACGCATTATAAAATACGCGTGTTACAGTACCGTTAGCCTCTGACACCTTTGACCACATTGCGTGGGTCGTCTCCAATGGTAGGTACTGGTTTTGACCACATTGCACGTCCATCTCCTGCATTCCCTGTCCCTCTCTTCCCCATTTCACTCTTAACAGTAAGTTTATTTATCTCTTTTACTATTTATCTCTATTTTAGAAAAAAATTATCTGCATTCATCTATATTTCATTTTTTGTTAGTAAATCCGGAACCATCTCACCAGACTCACCACCACCGGAATAACTTACTCAGAGGTTAGTATTATTTGTTTTTTTTAACAGAATATTTATTATATATTTATTTAGTAATTTATTAATTATATAAATATATTTATTGACTGTTAATATATTTTTTAAAATATAAGAGAAAAATATATAATTTTTGTTAATATATTATCTGATTATTTGTTTTTTTTTTGATGAAATCTGAATATTTGTTTTGCTATTAATATGTATGATATTCTGAAATTGTGTGAATAAAAAATTGTTCCTACTAGAAATTAGTTTATTGACCGTTAGTATTTTTTTTTGATGAAATCTGAATATTTGTTTTGTTATTAATATGTATAATATTCTGAAATTATGTGAATAAAAAATTGTTCATACTAGAAATTAGTTTATTAACTGTTAGTATTTTTTGTCAACAAATATGTATATTATATTTTTGTTAATATATAATATTCTGAAAATTTGTTTTGTTATTAATATGTGTAATATCTATGTTGATTGTCAAATTATATTGGGATAATATACTTTTTAGCTCTAGTTTTTTTTCGTGAAACCTATATTAGGATAATTTTATACATTTTTTATTTGTTTATTAAATTAGTTATCCCTATGTTAATTGTTAATAGTTATTAGTTATATAGTAAATTATATGTTAGGAAAAATGTAACACCCGTGTTTTAGCTGTTGTTTTTTTTTCGTGCTGCTGTGATTATTTGTGTGATTATTTTTAATTTATTTTGAGTGTATTTATTATATGCAAATCTTTTTTATATGTAATATGTAGCAAATGGATCGAAGTTGGATGTATGATAGGACTTATTCTGGAAGAAGAGGTTTGAAAAAAGCTTTTACAAAAGGGGTTGATCGGTTTATCCGTCACGCAAAGCGCTGTAATAGTTACCGTATTGAAGGGGGGATTAGATGTCCGTGCGTGACATGCAAGTGCCAAGGTGTGTTGACTGATGAAGAGGTCACAATGCACTTGTATCATGTGGGGTTCAAGCCTAATTATTGGATTTGGACTAGTCACGACGAAGTTGTTCCCACTATTGATCTGCATGTTGAAGACAATTTCGCGGGTGCCTCAAGTAGTGGACCATCGAATATGCAATGTGAGCAGTTTGATGTGATGCAGGGGATGATTATTGATGCTCTAGGGGTGAATGTGTCCTTCGATGAGGAGCAATATGGTGACATGGAAGAACTTCCGAAAGAGGAAGCACAAAGATTCTATAATCTTTTGACAGAGTCGAACACTCCGTTGTTTGAAGGGTCTGATCAATCTAAGTTATCAATTTCTGTGGGACTTTTAGGTCTCAGATCAACCTTCAATTGTGCTGAGACGTGCTTGGATTATATGTCCCAAATCATGTTAGACGCAACACCTGTTAAAAATGGTTTACCACAGAGTTATTATGATCCTAAAAGGCTGGTGCCCAAGCTGGGTTTAGGCGTTAAAAGGATCGATTGTTGTGTGAATGGTTGTATGTTGTATTAAATGAATTTGGCACAAATGACAGTGCGTTGGTGGAATGTAAATTTTTCCAACAGCCTAAGTATCGTGTTCGCAAAAGGGGGGACGAGTAGGAGTAAACCAGTTCCAACGAAGGCCATGTTTTATCAGCCTATTGTATCAAGGCTACAAAGATTGTTCGCATCGATGCAGACTGCAGGTAAAATGATGTGGCACTATGACAACAGGAGAACTTTAGGTGAGTTGCGACATCTGTCTGATGGTGAGGCATAGAAGCACTTTGATCGGGTGCATCCTGATTTTGCAGTAGATCCATGCAATGTCCAACTTGGGTTATGCTCTGATGAGTTTACACCTATGTCCAGTCGATGACTAAAGCATATTCGTGCTGGCCAGTTATTGTCACCCCCGTACAATCTCCCTTCTGATATGTGCATGACTAAACCCTACATGTTCTTAGCTTGTGTAATTCCGGGCCCAGATTCACCAACAGTTGGTATTGACATATATTTACAACTTTTGATTGATGATTTGAAGAGGCTGTGGACTGGTGTTGTTATATATAATATTTCTTGAAAGAAAAACTTTATGATGAGAGCAACCCTGATGTGGACCATTAATGACTTTCCTGCTTACGACATGTTATCTGGGTGGGGGACTCATGGTAAATTGGCATGCCCGATATGCATGGAGGACATGAAGGCATTCACCTTGCACTACGGGGGGAAGGCTTCTTGGTTTGACGCGCACCGTAGGTTCTTACCAAGCGATCATCCATTTAGGACGAATAAGAATGCCTTCTGTAACACGCATATTTTTACGATGCGTTAATTAAGCGTTATTTAGTGTATTTTGTCGTATTTATGCTATAATAAAGCAATTTCTTGTTCCCTAATTAAGTGAATTAATTAAATCAAGATCAAACTATATTTGAGAGTTAATATTTTATATTAATTCACGGTTCGAATATCGTCGAAAAATTCTAACGAAGTTTCGTCGCGTTTCGAATCGCCGGGCAGTTTCACCGCAGATAAAATTCTAAATGAACTCCGATTTCGATGAAAATCGAATCGTAACTTGTTGAGACTATTTTTGAATATTTGACATGATTTTTACTATTTATAATTAAATATTATCACGCGATGAATTAATTTCTCGTTAAATTAATTTTCGCGAATTTATCGGTAATGCGGTTTCTCGTCGCCGTGTTTTAACAACCCTAGACTCTAGAATTAGTGGGTAATCATGAGAGATGTGAGATTAGATGAGTAGGACTTATTGATGTGATTAGCATCTCATAAAGTTGCTAGGTGTCACATTGTGTGTGATTAATTTGAAAATTCTTTTTACTAAACTATTTTTTTAAACTATGTCTTAAAATTGTTTTCTTTTATATAAAAAAAAAAACAAAAATACCCCACCCCCAAATCAGCCCTGCGTGACCCTTTTCCCCACTAATCTCTCATTTTTATTTCCACTCAATTATTATTTTTCCTAAGCCTATTAAGCCTTTTTCCTATTTTGTGTTATATTGTAAATACTTGTTTTATAAAAAAAAAAAGGAGACCCCTCCAATCAGCCCCATACCTCACGATCTCTCTCTCCCTCTACCTCATAACTTCTTCTTCTCCATTTCTTAGAGAGATAAGCTCTCCATGACCTCCATGGAAGCCACCTCAATTTTCTTGCATTTTTAACCTCTAATCTCCACCATTCTTGCACCCAAGCTTACTTCCTACTTGATCCATCTTCTTCCAACCATCAAAGCAAGGAGAAAAACTGATTTTTCCTCCCCTTTCCACTGTTCAAAACAGCACCCCCACCCTCTTGCTCTAGGTTGTATTTTCTTGCTTTGTTGTCTTGATTCATGCTTACTTGAGTATTGTTTTGTATTTGGTTATGTTGTATGAAAGAGATGAACACATAAAACCCCAATCTTGAAACCCTAAGTGAAAACTAAAAGGGGGAAAAGAGGGGTAGTGGGATCTTGTGGTTCTATCATGCTATTGGTTAGTAAATAGAACTATTGGGTGTTGTCATTGTTGAATTAGAGGTGTAGTTTTGGAATTGAAGCATGATTAGGTAATTTTTATGAAGAACACCTATTCTTGAAGTGATAAAAATGTGAGTTTTAATTATTGGATCATGTTCCTAGTTGTTGAATAACATGTTTGGGTTAATTTAATTGCTATTGAAAGTTGTATGATGCCTACTAGATTTATAGTTTTAAATGAGCATGTGTAACTTGTGATTTTTGGGATTTTTCCTATTCTTGAACTATAAGAAACATGAGGTTTTGATGTTATATTATGTGTTTAAGTATTAGATAATATGTTTAGATTAATTTTAAAGTTGTTAAATAGATATGCGTGAAGTAGCATAGGCATAGTTTATGTTTATGCAAAAATTTGATTCTTGGAGGATAGAATGGTGTGTAGGAATGGATCAATTGGTTCTTTAAATTCTTGGCATGATGATGGCAATGTTGTAAGTGTCTTAGGATTCTTGAAATTGGGATTGGTTGGATTGAAATAAATTTTGGGGAAAAACTTACTCTTGAAAGGTTTAGAATTTTGGGTGATTAGATAGATATCTTCCATGAAAACAACCTGTTACTCTTTGAATTACTGGGAATTAATGAATTATGATTTTGACATGGGACCACTTGGAGATGATTCATATGTGTGTTGGGATCTCCCATATTAAATTTTGTAATTTTTGGATAAGTTTTGAGACCTCTAGGACATTATGAACCCAAAACAGTTTTATTGAAGAATGTGTCCTAAATCCAAAAATCAAATGATTTTTCTGCAGTTATTGGTAATGATTTTTACCCAAATAAAAATATGTTGATGAGTATATGTATGTCAAGGACTTGCATAAAAAATTTCATAAGAAACGGAGTTCGTTTGATGTAGTAGGAAAATTGCTATTTTCAATAGCGTAAAAATTGTCAAATTCTGCATCTTTTGAGTAAGTTGAATAGGAAATAGTTTAATGCTTGATTTAAGTATATGCATGGCAATTGGAGTTTGGGATTTGTTTTAGAATGTGTCTTGAAATGTGTTTGATAATTTGATGTCTTGGAGTAAGTAAATGACTAGAAATGGTTATTGACTTTGGTGAAATGATTTTTAATTTGATGAAATTAATTAGTGGTGATTCTTTTAAATTTTGGAAAAGAATGTTGGCAAAGATTTTTAGAAACCTTTGTTTTGATTGGCTTTTATTTTATGACTTAATTATGTAAGATTTTGGGTGATTGCCTAGTTGTCTTGAAGATGCTTTGAAAACTAATTATGAAAACTTAGTTAATTTGGAGTTGTGAGTTGTGATTGGTGGGTTGTAGTAGAAATGCTAGGTGTATGAATGTTTGTAACATGATTAAAATGGTTTTGGATTTGTTTAGTTGTAGAAAGAAGATTTTACCAAACATTTTGGAAAAATAGAGCAGATGGCCGCAAGGCCTAGAGGATTTTGGGTAGGAAGATGCTTTTGTTAACATGTATAAATGCTTGTGTGATTATGTATTAGGTTTTGAAAATTTATGCAAGTGGTTTATTGATACGTGTTAAACTTAAGGTTTCAAGAAAAAAAAAAGATTTCTTTAAAAGTTAGCATCTTCTTAAGTTAAGTGTTAGGTGTTAGTTAATTTTCAAGAAAGGCTTTTAGTTCAAAAACTTTATTTCTTTCAAGTAAATTAAGGTTTATAAGTTGTTATGTGATAAGTTATCTTTCAAGAAGTATTTTGATTTTAAAAACCATATTTATTTTCAAGTAGCTAATTATTTAAAATCCTTGAATGAATTTGGCTAGAATAAGGGCTAAGTTGAGAGCTTAAGTTTAGTTAGAATTATAGATTTTGCTAAGTTCGTTGTGATGTTAGGCTCGAGTGACCCGAGATCGTGCGGTAAAAACCGAGGAGTATGAGCGACGCAGTCTTAAGGACGTTGGAGCGCCGTTAGTGACGACAAGTGGTAAGGGCAACTTTAGATATTTTTAGGCTTCCGTTATTTAATTGCTTTATTAAATGCGAAGAAGTCTGAGAACTCTCCGAGTTCAAGGTTAGGGTCTTCGAACCCCTTCGTTTATTTGAATTGTTGTGCGGTCGAACATTTTCCGAGTCATCGTGGGTGAACCCTTTGCGGTTGGTCTCCTGAACCCAACCCCCCACACTTGTTTGTACCTCTCTGTTAATTCCATCGAGTTGCAGAGGGATGGATTCCTTGATTTGCGTGTCGAGCTTGAGATATCTGTTGTTATGTTTGAGTTATGCAATTATTTAATATGCGGTTGAGTAATGCTGTTAATTGCTTATGCTGCTTGTATTGTTGAATTACGTTACGATATACGAATTGCTGATGTTGCTTATAATGTTGAATTGTGTTTCACTATTTTAAACTTACTCTAAATTATTTGATATGCGGTCGAATAATGTTGCGTACCGCTCTTTGAATATCCTATGCGGCGAATTGTTCATCGAGTGTGAGAGCTAGTCGTGACGTTTTTGAACTTCGACTTGAATATCCTAGAGTAGTGGAAGAGCTCAAGGCTTCGGCTGGATGTTCAAGGGCGTCGTTCCTTGTCGAGTAGTGGGTGACTTCGACCCGAATATCCTAGAGTAGTGGAAGAGCTCAAAGCTTCGGCTGGATGTTCAGGGGCGTGGTCCATTGTCGTGGCGTTGGGTAACTTCGACTTGAATCTCCTAGAGTAGTGGAAGAGCTCAAGGCTAAGGCCGGAATTCAAGGGCATTGTTCGTTGTTCCGGAAGTTGTCGAAGTGTTGGGAGAGAATAAGTCGTGAGATGAGTCGTGAGATGAGTCGTGAGGTGAGTCATGAGAGAGTCTGGAGTTGTGCCTTGATAAATGTGTATACTGTTGTTTGTTTATTCGCTTTGTGATTTGCTATACCTTGTTGCGATGAGAAGTTGACCCTTGCCAGTGGTTCCTTCAATTAATGATGGTAACCCAGGCGATGACGGACGTGGTGTAGATTCGGGCGACGACGACATCGTCGAAGGTGGCTTCTGACTTCTCGAGCACAGAGATTCCCTCGGCTTGGAGTTAAACCCCACTCTCGGCCGAGATGTTTGTATAAAAGGCATGTTAGAGACCTTCGCGTGGAGGAACTGACGAGGACGCAGACGACTTGGTGCAGAAGACTTGAGTAGTTGGGTAGCAGATGGTGTTTAACTATTTTGTATATACTTCGTGTTGGTGACCAGACTGTCATTTTGTTGACTTTGTGACAGTTGTTGTTTAGGTGTCAAGGTTTTACTTTTGGAGCAGCCCCCTGCGTGGGTAACTGCCGAGAGTACCTCAGATAGTAATATTGTAGGGTTTTCATACTTCGGGTATATTTTGCTTATGCATATTCATTTACTACTTCCGGCGTGTAAAACTCTTCAACTGATTATCTTTCGGATGCATGTGCGTATGTCTGTCTTTAGTTGTAATAGTCTATTGCATTTAGAATTCCATCATGTTTCGAAAATGTTGCTCGTACTCTGATTGTGTGTTACAAAAGACGCTCGTCTATAAAAAGAAAAAAAATTTACCGCATTTTCCAAAAGACACGAAGAGTACTATTTCGAAAACCTACTTGCATTAGAGTTGTTCTAGCTTAATAGCGGTCCGGAAACGGGTCGTTACACTTTCAAAAGGGGGTAGTTGAAAATGAAGGCCCACCATGTAGGTTGACGTCGGAAGAGGTATGGAGAAGAGTTAAGGATCATTCTAAAGTAAAAGTTATAAATGGTGTTGTTGAACGACCAGCAGAGGGTTATGGACAATGGCATAATTGGACAAAAAGAAGTATTTTTTGGGATCTCAAGTATTGGAAAGACAATTTACTGAGGCACAATCTCGATGTTATGGACATTGAAAAGAATTTTTTTGACAACATATTTAACACTGTCATGAATGTGAAGGGCAAAACCAAAGACAATGAGAAAGCTAGGAGGGGCTTAGCTATTTACTGCAGACGAAAGGACTTGTTGTTGATGGATGACCAAGCTACTGCAAAGACCTTAAAACCGGAAGCCAATTACACTTTGTCCTCCGAAAAAGTTAAAGCAGTTTATCGGTTGATAAGAGAACTCAAGTGGTTATTCTTCAAATATATCAAGATGTGTAAATGTGGACGGTGGGAATATGCAAGGAATGAAGAGTCATGATTGTCATGTATTCATGGAATGTTTACTTCTGATCGCCTTTAGTATGTTGCCGGCACATGTTTTGAACCCACTGATTGAAATTAGTCAATTTTTTAAGAACTTGTGTTCCGCAACATTGAGGAGTGGTGATCTTATCAAGATGCTGCAAGACATTCCACTGATTATATGTAAGTTGGAGAGGATATTTCCCCCTAGTTTCTTTGATTCTATAGAGCATCTCCCAGTGCATCTTGCATACAAGGCTCTTCTTGGTGGACTTGTTCAGTACAGATGGATGTATCCATTTGAAAAGTGTATATATATATATATATATATATATATATTTCCTTAATTAAATTTCAAATTTATGTATCCATTTTAGTCGAAGTTACTAATTCAATTAACCTTTTGTATAGATTCATGGGTGATTCAAAATGATCGGTTAAAAATAAGGCTAGGGTTGAAGGATCAATCTGTGTATCTTACTTACACCGCGAGACAACCCATTTTTGTTCATATTATTTCAACAACACAATGTTGACTCCGCGAATTAGAAGGAATAAGGTGCCTATATCTGAAAGACATCCATTAGCCTTATCAGTTTTTTGTCTGCCCGGTTGCCATGCTAGGGGAGAATCGTTATACTGGTTGACAGATGCAGAGTACAATTCAGAGTATGTTCATATACTGATCAACTGTGCCGAAGTCAAACCCTACCTAGAGTAAGTATATAGTTTAATTTTCTTGTGTTAGCCAGACACTATACCAGACACTATACATTGTTTATTCGTTGTTCATGATTGTCATCAGGGTATTCTTGTCATCCGAACCTGCTGCTCACATTCATTCAACATTTCCAATTTGGTTTAGGCAACAGGTGCATATGTCTTCAAAATATTTGATATACTATTTGTAAATTATTTGGAAATTATGTATATAAGATATTCGTATGCATGTGTACAGGTTTATAGCCAAGAACCTACTCCTCTAATTGAACACCTGAGGAACTTATATGATGATCCTCATAAATGTGTTAAACAATGGCACACATTTTTTGTCAATGGGTACAAATTTCACATCCAGGAATGGACGGAAGGCAAAGAAACTATAAATAGTGGTGTTAATGTCAAATGTGACACTGGGGGAGGTGAAAATGACTTCTATGGCATGATTCAACGCATATATGAAGTATCTTACACCACTTTAGACTACCGTAAAAAAGTGGTTTTATTCTATTGTAACTGGTTTGATCCATCACATAAAGGCACTAAATTGAATCCAATGACTAATACGGTGGATATTAGACTGAACAGACAATATCCGATGTTTGATCGTTCATCATGGCACAAAATGTCAGACAAGTATATTATGTCCCTTATCCATCAACAAGAATAGACAAATGCGATTGGTGTGTTGTAATTAAGACGAAGCCAAGAAGTCGCATAGTAGCAAATGATCCAGTGGAACAAGAGCCCTATCAGGTCAATGAAATGTCCAACGTAAATGCAGTGATTGAAGTTGAACACATTAGTCATCTAAGTGATGGCTTGCCAAACACTGGTGAAGAAGTGGATGGAGAAGAAATACTGGATACGAAAAATTAAGAACGAGTCAGGGAGGATGAGATTGAATCCGAAGGAGATTTCGACGAAGAATGGGACGAATAGCTAATGGAATATATATTATATATTAGTATTGAGAATGTATTTTTCCATGGGTTTTGGCCTAATCCTCTCATTTGTATTTTAATTTTTTTTATTAATAAAACGTAGGTGAGTATTCTTTTCCCTTCATTTGCTTTGAAAAAATGCTAGTATCATGTAGTATCAAATATGTCTGATGGTTATTCTTTCCTTATTTTGCTTGTGTAGATATGGCATCAGGAGGTCGAGGTGACGACACACATCGAGGTGATAGAAAACAGAAGGGGAAGGCTGTTGAGAAGGCTGTTGCTCCTCATCGTCGCAGGACGACAACTCGCATTATTGCAGATGTGAGTAGATTTTTTTTTTCATTTGGCAGTACGAGCAATGCATCTAATATTCCATCCACAGAGACTACTACTGCACCGATTGCACCTGAGGTACCTACGCAGCACGTAACAGAGGTACCGACGCATCAGGCCTCTACTTCTGAGATCCCTACAGGTTCCTACCACACTAGTGGTACCCCTACAACGTCTGATGATGATGAGGATGACGTCAACAGTGAAAGGTTGCATGATGTAAGAGATGAGGAGGTGGAGATGTCAGCGGACAGAAGAGTTGTTATTACACCTGCTGGTAACGCGTAAGTATTGACACAATTTTGTTAATTATTTCAATATTCTTAATTAATAATATAATTTATTGTTTAACATCTTTTTTTTATAGGTTTCTTCCATCTAAATCGTCTTCTACGGCAATCACAGCTGTAATTAAAGAGAAGTATAACAAACCTTGGACCACTTGGGGGCAGATTAAAAAAATTAAAGCTGATAGGGACATGATGTTCAAAGCTTTTAATATAAGTGGTGATTAATATCATGCATATTTTAGTTTGGTTGATTATTTAATTTGTATTAACCTATAATGTTAATATAGGATAAATGTATTGGGACTCCTAATCACACTGCGGAGGTCGAAAGAATCTTTCACCATAGGGCTGCACGTCGCTTCTCTGATATGCTTAGGGAGGCGCGCTTGAACGCTGAACGTAGGGGTAAACCCTACTGGATAAGAGAACATGTTTGGACTGTGTTGCAACAACATTGGGCAAGTGAGGACTTCAAGAAAGTTTCTGAGAGGCATAAGATAAATAGGGCATCCCAGAAGGGTGGTTCCCTGCACACAGGAGGTTCCGTCAACACCGCACAGATCTGGCAACGCTCGGTACACACATATATATTAAATGTTGTTTTAAATTTATGAAGTTAATTAACATTAGTTGTTTCTTATTCCATATATTAAACTGTATTTCTCGGTGTATAAGAGAAGAAGCTAGGGCGACCAGTGTCTGTGCCTGAGCTGCATCGCCGTACCCATACTCGGAAGGAAAGTGGCGATTATATTGATGAGCAGTCGTGGAGAACTCAGGTAATTATATTCATTATACATAATTTTGATTATTTATTGTCAAGTCTTTATATATGGTTGTTTATTTTGACTTACATGTTTTTAAAATTATGCGTTTCAGGAGGAATTTGAGGCCAATATAACTTAGTATTGGGCTGATTTTGGTGCTGGCAATGATGAGTCTAACCCAGATGAACTCAATCGTATTGAGCTAGAAAATTGGGTGAATGTTGCTGGCGGGAAGAAGAAGGGACGGGTGTACGGCGCTGGATCCCTATCCTCATGCTACTGTCCTGGGGTTTCTTGCCTAGATATTAATGTATCTTCCTCCTTTGAGGGCAGTACTGGACGCTCGTACACAAATAAGGATTTTTTGGAGGTCCAGAGGCAATTACAAATTGCGTTGCGTGAGGCGCAGGAGGCCAAAAAGGGGTAGGAAGATTTGAGGAATAAGGTTAGGGAGTTTCATAAAATTTATCTTGAAATACTGCAGCAGGGCGCCAGACCACCTCCATATCCACAGCTATATCCACAGGCACAACCACCTCCATAGGCACAATCACAGGCACAACCACCTCCACAGTTCTGCTTTGTGCCACCTCTGCCACAACCTCAGCATTCACAGAACCAGCAACCACCACATTACCAGTACGAATTTTGGCCACTATCGTCTCTAAAGTCACAGCCTTTTCATCCAGCACCAGCAACACCAGCAGCACCAGCAGTAGATGCACAGCAAGGTTACGTGTCGGATGCACCTATACAGCAGGCGCCAGCACAGGCAGGCCAGGGCACCACCGCTTCAGACAAAGCGGCCAGTGATTTCACTGTAGGCATACTGGAGGGTTTTAATTACCCATTGCCTCCTGGTGGCAACGATGGCAATGATTACGATAATTATTAATTACGGTAGTGCTTCACCTGGTGTTTAGGCTTTGTTTTTAGCACGTTTTTTACATGTCTCCAACGTATATTTGTGGATTTATTATATTTTTATGGTACTTATTTTTATGTCTCCAACGTTAGTGTTTTATTAATTTTTTTAATTGTCACGTAATTTATGCATCACTGTTAATAAGTTTTTGAGTGTTTAAAAGTTCTCGGGACAATCAAAGGTGAAAAAAATTAAATTAAATGAATAATATTTTTGTATAAATAAAAAATAATAAAAATACATTCTTAAAAAAATTAAAACAAACCTTTTTTTTCTTAAAAAAAAGGAAGGCAAAAAATAACAAAATATAGTGAAAGAGAATTGAGCACTGAGAAAAAATTAAGAAAAATAAAAAAATAATTAATAAAGGATAAGGAGGTGCATTTTTCTTTATTCAAAAATACTACCAAACTACTAGCTAACTATATTAATAATATTAAATATAAAAAGTAAAAAAAATATAATAATAATAATAGTTTTGGTCTTAAAATAAAAAAAGAAGGCCACAAAAAGAAGCAAAAAAAAAAAGTAAAAAAATAAGAGAAAAGAAAAAAATAATAATAATAAAGGACAAGAGGGATACAAATAGCAAAACTGGGGGGGGGTGCTAATAGCAGCCCAGCCCAAGTACAGTCCACCCCAGCCCACAAAAACCTAACCCTAAAGATTAAAAGAGAGCTCAGCTCTCTTCTCCCTCACTCTCGCGGCCCTGTCTCACTCTCTCAGTCCCTTCTACTCTCCTTCTCAGCTCTCGCTCGCTCGCGACTGCCTCTCCTCCGTCTCAGCTACCTCTTGCGGCAGCCTCTCTCTCCCTCTCTTCGTCTTCTTCTTCTTCATCCTTCTGTTTGTTCAAACCCTAACCCCACGGTCTCTCTTTCTCTCCATGACTCTCTTTTCCTCTTTGTCCTTTCTCTCCTGATCTCGAAACCACCCCTCTTCTCTGTTCTCTCTTCGCCGCTCGGCCTCTCCTTCACCTTCCTCCTCAACCCTAAATCGCTTCAAACCCTAACCTAAATCACTAAGAAACATGTCGAAGGAGGATGTTTTCGTTGGTGCAATTGACCAAGGAACCAACAGCAGCAGGTTCATAATCTACGACAAATCGGCTCGTCTTATTGGATCTCACCAGGTCGAGTTCACTCAGTTCTATCCATAAGCAGGGTAATCAACCATACCCCATCTTTGATTTTTTTTTATAAAGTTTCGTTCTTTTTTTGAAAATTTTGATGGGTTTGTTTGTTTTTGTTTTGGTGATTATAGGTGGGTAGAGCATGATCCGATGGAGATTTTGGAGAGTGTGAAGGTGTGTATTACAAAGGCTATAAGGCTACTGCTGATGGTTTCAATGTTGATAAGGGTTTGAAGGCTAATGGTCTCACCAATCAGAGAGAGACAACTCTTGTTTGGAGCAAATCCACTGGTGCTCCTCTTCACAATGCTATTGTTTGGATGGATGCTCATACCGCTTCTCTGTTAGTTTGAATATCATTTTGATGTTCATTTTATTGTTTTTGCAGGCAACGTTGGAGATTTGGACAATAATGGAGACTAAGAAAGAAGTTTTTTTTTAATCTCTGTTCATTTGTTTCCTCTTTTTCATCTCTGTATTTTTTCTTTCTGGTTAATTTTTTTTTGGATTAGTATTTGTGTATTTGCATTTCTGTGTATTTGTATTTTTGGGTATTTCTGTGGATTTGTATATCTGGATAATTTTTTGTCATCTCTATAGTTGTGGACCTGTTTGCAAAATTCCAATAAATATTGTCTGCAAATTATAATAAATTTTGTACCAGTTTTCAAAAAAAGTGCCACTTAGCAAAATTTTAAAACTACGCAAAAAAAAGTTGTACCAGTTTGCAAATTAACAAGCTATGTTCAGGGCCACTTTGCAAATATGAAAACTATATAATTGAATTTGATCAGTAAAAAGCTAATTAAATTCCATTTTTTTATAATATCTGCACGCATTTTCGTGGGTCTTTTCCCATGGTATTTATTGGCGGCCTTCATAGCCACGGTACGTAATTTGCGTTTTGGCCTACGAAAATTCCCAGTTCAGTACCGGCGGTCTTGTTATAGAAACCCACGTTAATCATTTCCTATCATCGAGTATCCTACGGCCTCATAGCTCTCGGTTGGCCCACGGTAACGTCAGTATTAGCGACGATTTTTGGTCGTGAGAGCCTGTGGCCCACGGTAATCATTGCATTTCTTGTAGTGTCAAGAACAAAAGAAAAGCTTTTAAGATAACAGATTTATTACACAATCATAATGTTCTTTTAAGCTTTTAAAATGCAAAAACATATGTTTACCAAGTACAGTGATGTAGTACAGTCACACAGTTATAAGGATAACTGCTATAAGGATAATTATTAAGATGCCAAGTACTCTCTTCGCTTTCGAATATAACCAATAAAAAATTTACGCTAATTAAGAGTAGTAGTTAATTTGTTTCATAGGAGTACACGAGGTTATTGGAAATTCACCACGATGATCCGATCGTATGACCTCAATACTTTTACCAAGTTTTTTCTCTACTTCACTTTTAAACTCTTTGAACTTTTCAAAGATTTTGGATTTGTGTTTGATGATATATATATATATATATATATATATATATATATCTACTGAAATCATCACTAAATGTAATGAAGTAAGAAAACCCACCCCTAGCAACTTTGTATAGAGTCCCACATACACCACTATATATTAAGCCTAAAAGATCACTAGCCCTTTCACCTTTACCAGTGAATGAAGCCTTGGTCATCTTTCTCGATAGGCAAGATTTACGTACCTCAGATGATTCATAATCAAATGAGTCTAAGTATCCTTATGAATGGAGCTTGGATACACGCTTCCCACGTATATGGCCTAAACGACATTGCCAAAGGTACGAAGGGTCCAAACCATTTGGTTTGGCCCTTTTAGCATTTATGTTATATTGGGAACACTTAGATCTAGAGCATACAATCCATTGATCAAAGGTGCAAAAACATGTAGAATATTATCCATGTAAATAGAACAACACTTGTTCTTTATGGTAATATTAAAACCTTTATTGTCCAAACACGAGACAGGAATAATGTTTCTACAAATACTTGGAGCATAAAAGAAATCATTAAGTTCCAATACAAGCCCACTAGGCAAGGTCAATACAAAAGTGCCTACGACTAATGTAGCAACTCTTGCTCCATTTCCCAAACATCCGGTTATCACTTAGTCCCTTTCACATTATTACAAATGTGAGAACCACATCCGATATCCAATACCCAAGATGAAGATGCAGACAAATTGACTTCAATATCATGAATACTTGAAGTGGAAGCCCCACTTCCCTTTTTGGTCTTGCTATCATCTAAGAATTTTAGGAAACTCCTCTTCCGATAACCTGTAACACTGCAATGGAAGAAATTCCCATCCTTAGCCACACCTCATTGGGCTTCAGTTCAGAAGAACCTGGCTTGGTTTAGCCTTGCCATTGTCTTTCTTCCCTGACTTGGGCTTCTTGCTCTTGCCCTTCTCGGGTTGGACCATCAATATGACCTTCTATTTCTCTTTGCTGAGATCATGCTCAGTAGTATTTAACATGCTAGCTAGCTTCAAAAAAAAGCCTAACCATCCCATTCATGTTGTAATGTATGATGAATTGGCTAAATCTCTTAGGGAACAAGTGTAGGATCAAACTCGCAGCAAGCTCTAAGCCTAAAGGGAAGCCCAACCTATCTAGGTACTCAACGCTCCCAATCATATTGTGAACATGAGGACTAACTGGCTCACCCTCAAAAAGCCTAGCCTATAAAATAACCTAGGAGGCCTCGAACCTCTCATGCCTAGCTTGCTCCCGAAAGTGAGGGGTATGACCATTTCGTACGCCTCTATGTTCTCATGCTGCTTTTGTAGCTCGGGAACCACAATAGCTAGCATAAGATATTTGACATTAATTGCGTCATTGAGGTACTTCTGGTAAGCACCCCTCCCAGCCTTTCATGCACGCTCCTTAGGAGTGTAACACCCCGATTTTTACAGCGCTACTAATCTAAACTCAACCCCTAAATGTGGAATAATTTTACAAATATAGTACTCGCCTTGTCTTATAAAAACACGGTAATTTTTTTTTCTTTTAAACTCTTTTACAAAACCACAAGTCAAAGTACTACAACGTTTCGAAAACATGGTGTACAACTATAATGCAAAAGAGAATACAACTGAATATGCATATATATATAAAAGCCCAGAAGCAGTACAACTTTTCAAAGTTTCAGTACAAGGTAATTCAAAATACAAAGTCAAAAAAGGAATACACCTGGAATATGAATACTCTAAGCTAAGAACACTCATACTCCTGATGTACTCCCAGCAGACACCTGCGCAAAGGGCTGCTCCAAAAGTCAAGCCTTAGTCAGACTCCAACATTAAGACACCACAAGTTACTAAGCTGGTCACCAAAACACCTAAACCACAACAATCGGAGTGGTCAATCATGCTCTATGCCCGGCCTCAGAATATAAAAGTGCGACGGAGCAAGACATTAACGCGTGCCACGTACCACACACTCCACACCAATAATTTCCTCAAAAGGGTCTTCCTCCTCCATCATCACCACCTCCACATCATCCTCGTCATCCCCAGTAAGATCAATGACTGGGATGGCTAGTGGTAGCATCTCGACCGTAACCTCCTCAATAGGTGTATCCTTAATCCATCCACCAGAGTTACAGCCTATAACGCCAGATAGTACAGGTTGGAGGATCCATCGGAGGGGTAGGCTCGCGAAAAGGAATCGAAGAAGATGGGGAATACTTCGGTATAGTCTCTAGCTCCATTGGAAGAATCAGTGAGTTTACCACCGTACGAGAGGTAGATGCTCCTACATCCAAACTGTGACGTCCTAGTAAATTTTTCCAATATACTAGTTTATACGATAATAGTGGAGACAATTCTATTTAATTTAACAGACGGAAGTGTACAAATATACCTAAAGGTACCCATCCTCAGGGCCCCAGTTATACAGAATATACTGTACGTTGAACTTCTCATCTACTAACTCTGACTTCACTGGCTGTGAATCAACTGAACCTTTTCCTTTCTGGAATTGTCTGATGCCTGCTAAGACTCGTAGACAAAAATATATACAAGAAACAAAAAACAAATGGGATATAAGAACACACTATACGCACCATTCAATGGGAAGGTAGGAATTAGAGTTCAAGTATAAAAAGGCAATCACATACATAGACAGATCAGCAGATCACATATATGTTAATTAATAAACACACATACATATGGATCAACCACTCTCGTACTTATGCACTTGAAGTTCTACACGCCTACATGGCCACACAACTTCTAAGAATGGCAGAAGGGCCCCACCTTAGCCACTTCGCCTTTTATAGTCAACAACTCCTCAACAACCTTCCACCGACATGTGGATAGGTCAAGTCAGTTGTCCATCCCCCTATCCCGCTCATCGTACTCCTAAGAGTGCATCCCAGTTCCCCAATTTCGACGTTAAGAACAGGTGTTGGGGCGGCACTCGGGATCGACACTATGGACAGTGATACGACAGTACCCCATCAGGATAACTGAGCTACCCGATTGTCCCAACACAGTAGCAGCCAAACCACTGGTCACCTAGGAGCCTTGTCGGACTAAGACTATCCCTAAGGACCGACATGTCATGTACTCTACGTATCATGCCCGCACTCTGGCACTTGGCCTCGTGCACAGCTTATGTACACGATGGTGGATTACAGCACAACAATGCATATGAAACCTTCCCTTGTAACATTTAATTATTCACCATTTCACTTTAATATTACAGGCTCAACTATTACTAACAACACAACTCAGCCTACACTCATCAGCTTTATCAGCTCAACCAACGTTAACCTCTTACCTCATCTTTTATCATGCTCTATCAGTCTCAGCTTATCAAATCACTGTTATTTTAGTTGTTATTAACAATGTATCATAGATAAACAACTCATCATATGCCCACACACATAACATTATTTGGTAACTTAACATAAGAAGAACTACCATCATGTATACAACTGTCAGTACAACATAACATTAATTACCAACCAGTATCACCTAGGTCATCCAACACATCACTTATATCAACCATCCTTGATCAACAATATGGATCAACCCTAGTGTCGCTCAGGCGACCCACTATAGTCATATTATTAACCAGCATACCATCAATCAATCGCATAACCATAAGCAATTATACAGAATCATCATCATATCAATCCACATCCATTCATAAATATCAACAGATCATTCCTAAGGTTGACAGACCTCTGACAACTGTCCTCAGCTATCACATGTCATAGCCCCTCTCCATAGGTGCCGCTGTTATCAACCTTTAGTAGGACTTAGGTCACCCTATGCCTAGTTATACACTTATTCTAATCCTATAATCCCTGGTGGATAGGGTTTAGATCTCCCATACCTGGCTTAGCAGACCGCTACAGTTCCTGACACTCTCTACTCCTGCTATTTGCACTCCTACCTCTAGATACTCCTACCTAACCTATTAGGCCATTCTCATCCTCCCCTCTCAGAGGATTACCTACTAAGGGCTTTCTGATGCACAAGATCCTCACTTGTGGCAAGTGCAGAGCATACTTGCTCCTTAGTGGCCCTTTAAGTCTCAATCCCCTTCTCAATCTCAAGGATTACTTACTAAGGGTTTTTCGATGTGCCAAATCCTCATTAGAGGCAAGCACAGAGCATACTCACTCCTTAGAAGTCCTTAAAGAGTGAAGAGGATTTGGGGCGAGTTGGGAATGGAGGGGTGAAGGGGTATTTATAGTGGATTTTAGTCCATCGTGTCACAATGGGTATTAGGCATAACCTGCA
Source organism: Calophaca sinica (assembly GCA_037113605.1). NCBI lineage: Eukaryota > Viridiplantae > Streptophyta > Magnoliopsida > Fabales > Fabaceae > Calophaca > Calophaca sinica. The sequence goes on from CM073730.1 coordinate 92,262,141, forward strand.
TCGCGTCGCGATGGTGGCACGTGTCATGCATTCATTGGCTACGTTCATCGACTTTGAAGACTCCACAAGGTTCTAGAATTTTCTGCTATCGCGTCGCGATGGTCTCTAGTGTAATATTGTCTATGGAGACATTCATAATTTCTTTCGTTCTAGACATTTCTAGGGTTTTCTAGACCCTTCTTAGGGGTATTTTGTCCCTTTTAAGTATTTCTATAACATATCTAAGTCTATTTCTTTTCGATTTAGGACTTCTAATGCTTATTCATCGTCTAACTGTACTTTAAATATTATTTTCTGAAAAATAAGATGTTACATTACTACCCCCTTAAATAATTTTCGTCCTCTAAAATTCTGCGGTAATTACACTTCTAAGACTATTATCCTGAAACTCTTAGTGTAACACACGTATTTTTATGATGCGTTATTTAGCGTTAATTAGTACGTTTTACCGTATTTATGCTATAATAAGCAATTGCTTATTCTTTAAGTAAGTGATTTAATTAAATCAAGAGTTAATATAATTGAGAATTAATATTTTTATATTGATTCATGGTTTGAATATCGTCAAAAAATTCTAACGAAGTTTCGTCGCGTTTCAAATCGCCGCGCTTCTACAGATAAAATTTAAATGAGCCCGATTTCGATGAAAATCGAATCGTATCTTGTTCTAAGTGTTTTTGAGTGATTATTGTTGTTATTATTAATTATGAAATAATATTATCACGCGGAGAATTAATTCCTCGCGAATTAATTTTTCGGGATTTTATCGGCGAGAAATTAATCGGTTTTGCGGTTTCTCGTCGCCGTATTTTTAAATCTTAAGACTCTAGATTAGAGGGTAACCTTGAGAGAAGTGAGATTAGATGGGTTAGAGTGAGTGATGTGATTAGCATCTTTTAAATTGATTTAAGTGTCACATGTGTGTGGTTTTTATTTTAAAATCTATTACTTAATTTATTTTTATTACTACTAATTATGCCTTATTATTTTTTTAAGTTTATAAAAGAAGGGAACCCCCCCCAATTCAGCTGCTCTAGCTCATGACCCCCACCCCCACTCTCTCATTTCCTCTCTTTTACTTTCTTCTTGAAGAAGCCAAGAGCTTCATGACTTCCATAGCCAAAAACCTTCAAATCCATTGAGTTTTTCAACTAGCTTTCTTCATCAAACTTGTTCCAAATCATCACCTCAACTTAGTTCTTCATTCTCATCATCATCCAAGTAAGAAAAACAGAATTTTTCTCCTTATTTTGCTGCTGGAAATCGTGATTTTCTCCCCCATTTTTAGTCTTGATTTTTGCTTCCAAACTTTATCAAAATACTAGGTTATTCTCTCTACTATATTACCTATGTTTCTAACCATTTGAATGAGAAGAAAAATCAAGTTTTCCTCCCCCAAACCACTGTTCAAATCAGCGCCCAAAACCCTCCCGTTTTGATTACTTGATTTGTTTGTTTCTAGTTTGAATTAATTGATGTTTATGTGTTGTTTTGTTGGTTGTTGATGATTAGAAAGAGATGAAACATCATGAACCCCTTTCTTGATGATTTAGGGCGAAACCCTAAGTGATAAAAGAGGGGAGAAATATTGTGATCCTCTCCAATCATGTAATTGATGGTTTATATGAGTTAGTGGAACTTGTTTGATGTTGATTTAGGTTGTAGTTTAAATTGATTATGTGTAACATGATAGTTTTAGCAATTTTTCAATTCTTGAACTATGAGAATATGAAGCTATGATGTTTGATTATGTGTTAGATGTTTAATAAAATGATTAGAATAAGTTTTAAGGTTGTTAGAATTTATATGCATGTATTAGCTTAAGTATTAGTTGTGTTTTGAGTAAAATTGGTTCTTGAGGGACTAGAGTAACATGTAAGGAAATGATCCATTGTTCTTTAAATTCTTGACATGGTGATGGCATGATTTAAGTGTTTAAGGATTTTTGGAATTTAACTAAATGATAGAACTCTTGTTTTGGGACTAATTTGGAGTAACTGGACTATGAGGCTTGTGAACTAGTTTCGAAAATGACTTGTTTTGGAAAAGAAGGCTATGGAAATGGTATGAAATTGTTATGGCAATTATTTTAGAAACATAACTTTGGATATGCTTGAGTATGTTTAGTAAAGGTTTGATGCTTTAATGCCTTGAAGTATGTTTGGAAGTGATTAGGAATTGTTGTAACCATGGAAAGAAGATTTTGCAAAAAAAATTTGGAGAAAAAGGGCATAGAGGCCGTGAGGCCTAGGGAATTTTTGAAAAGGATTTTTGATTGCTAACTTGCTTAAATCCTTGTATGCATATATGTTAATTATGGAAAAAGAGTTATTGCTTGGTGCTTATTTGAAGTTCAAGAGAAGGTTTAATTTCAAAACTTTATTCTTTTCAAATGGCTTTGATTTTCAAAAAAAAAAAATTGTTATGTGCTATGTCACTTCTCCTAGGAGTGTTTTTATTCTAAAGCTCCACTTAATTTCAAGTATGTTAATAATTTGAAATGTTTGTTTGAGTTTTGGTTAGGAAAGGGGTTAGTTGAGAGCTAAGTTCTAATTTTTCCTAGAACTATGCTAAGTTGTATTTGGTAATAGGAATCGTAATACCGGAGACCGAGCGACGCGGACCCGAGGATGTTGGAGCTACGCAAGTGACAGCTTGTGGTAAGGGCAACTTTAGATATTTTTAGGCTTTTGTTATTTAATTGTTTTATTAAATACTTAGAAGTCTGAGAACTCTACGAGTTCAAAGTTAGGGTTTTCGAACCCCTTCGTTATTTTATTATCGTGCGGTCGCTATATTCCGAGTCATTTGTGGGTGAAAAATTGTGCGGTTGGTCTTCTGGCCCCAACCCCCCACTTGTTTGTGCCTCTCTGTCAATTCCATCGAATTGCAGAGGGATGGATTCCATATTGACTGTCGACTGTTGCTGCTAAGTGTGATTATTTGAGATGAGATGCTTATGTTATTTATCTCTGATGGATTGAGTTATATTGCTATGTTGCTTATGCTGTTGAACTGAATTATATTGTTATAATTATGCGAATTGGTCATCGGAGTGCGAGAGTTGGTCGAGTCGTTGAGTCGTTGAGACGTTTTTGAGCTTGAGCCGATTCACCTAGGGAGCGAGAATCCCCTAAAAGGCTACGACTGGTGTTCGGTAATGAATGGCTAGACGTTAGTTTTGTCGGGACTTTTTTGAGCTTGTGTCGATTCACCTAGGGTGCGAGAATCCCCTAAAAGGGTACGGCTGGTGTTTGATAGGGAATAGCTAGGCGTCGTAATGCTAATGGAACCTGAGCTGAATGTCCTAGGGTGAGGAGAGAGCCCAAGGCTACGGCTGGTATTCAGTGGATGGATCCGCGTTACTTCCGGTATGTGGCGAAAGTGTTGAGAGAATGAGTCTTGATTTGGGTCTTGAGTCGCGCTTGTGAATTGTATACACTGTTGTTTGCCTACTGCTTTATGCTTTGGTTGATTTTGATTATTTGAGAAGTTGACCCTTTCCCGTGGTGCCTTCAATCCATGATGGCTACCCAGGTGATGGAGAAGAGTATACCGATCCCGGCGATGCGGACTTCATCGGAGATTATCTTTGACTTTCCCGATATGGAGCCGCCCACGGCGATGGAGTTTGATCCCATCTCCCGCCGTGTTGTATACACGGGGGGTGTTGTACAAACCTTCAGGGAGGGCGGTATGGTTATGAGGCAGGAGGTGACGAGACGTACAGTGAGCTTCCCGATTCGGACTACGCAGGTGATTGAGGCATGGAGGGCTACACAGAGGGAGGAGGCTATGCCAGACTCTTCCTCGTCTCCAGAGAGACCGACTGAGGTTCCTAGAGTGACGGTTACCAGGATTTTGTCACGCGGGCGTGGTCGAGGACCCCGGGTGAGATGGACCGCTCGTAAGAGCGTGATTAGGCGAGGATCTACAGGACCGTCGACCTCGAGGGAAGCTGCTACTCCGATTTTTCCAGTGGGACCGAGTTCCCCTCCTGTGGATAGGGTTCCCACCCCACCAGTGGATCGACCCCCTGTTTGTACGGTGTGTGGAGAGAGAGATTGTTTAGGTGCACGGTCTGATGACGATGTGACTGTAGGAGAGTACGTGCCGAGTGATGTGCCAGAGGATGTACCAGCTGCATCACCCTTCATCGACTTGACAGGCGAGGACCCAATGGAGGACGTGGAGGAGGTGGATCCATCGGAGGATCGGGGCAGTGATTTGTAGATGCGGTGTTCTCTGGCTGTGTTGTGTTTCTTTTTTTTTTTTGATGACTGTAGTGTATATGCATCTTTTGTGTACAGTGGGTTGGTGACCGGTCGGGCTAGTGATGTTTTGCTAACAGGGTAGACTGGTAGTTCTACTTTTGGAGCAGCCCCCTGCGTGGGTGTGTGCCGGGAGTACCCCCAGGGTATGATTACTCTCGCGAGGGTTTTCATATCATAGGTGTATTTTCTCATACATTTCTACTCTGATTTATTTTGTACGCACTGTGTATATTGACTATGTATGTTTATGCGTGTATGCATTTCCAGTACGTAACTTGTGTCCTAGATGCACCATGTTTCGAAACGCTGTAAGTACTCTGTGTGTGCTTTACTGGCACTATTGTCTTTTAAAAAAAAAATATACCGTATTTTCTGAAGGACACAAGAGTACCATTTCTAAAAATCCATCACATACAGGTTTAGTTTTAGTTCAGTAGCGGTCCGGAAACGGGTCGTTACACTTAGCCAGTTTTTCATCTGACCTTCTTCGAACATCGATTCATCCTAATCACTTTGGTCTTCCTAATAGCTTACTAACCTACACTTTGGTCTTGTCTAAATTCCTCTTTCCAGTTTTTATTAGAGTTGCACCAAGGCTGCTAAATACATCATTCTAGTTCTATTACTTTCCCAGGTCCTTTCAACATCTAAGTCCTTCCAATATCAATACCTTGCGACTTCTAATTCTAAACTTTATTTGACCTCTAGAACCGTTATCATAAATACCTATAGGTTGACTATATTCAAAGGTCAATTCTTCATCTCCCTCACTATAGATCTAAATCCCCATGTTCATTAATTCTACCTATTCTTTCCTCTGACTATATTCATCCTTAATATCTTTGATCATTGTCCTATAAACTAGTCTTTCTTCAACCCTTTTCCACAATAAATTTCTTGATCCTCCTCCTTGCTTCTTATTGGCCACATAATTTCTATTTCAACTACTTGAAAGAATCCTTTTTGCTTATTCTATAGAAACTATTAAAAATGCTAGTTCCATTGTAATACCTAGATCTATTAAATCACTCTATATTATAATACTTAATTAAGCCTCCCAATCCTTTCAATTAATCCTTCCAAGTTCCTCTATTACTCATCCCAGACTTTACCTATGGTTATACTTAATTTCTGGAATCTTAACCTAACACCCAACTTAACACTTAACCACTTCCTAACTGGATTTTATGCATTTCCTTACTCAATCCTTAGTCAAGCCCAAATCATGCTTCATATATTCCTCCATGTTCACTCAATACATGGTTTAAACACTCGTACTATCTTAACTTTTAATCAAAAACTTAACCCCATATGCTTAGTGTCTTAATTGTTTTTAGAATTAAGAGGTTTATCCTCTCAAGTCTATTATTATTCATGCTAAGAGAAAAAACTTCAAAGAGAATGTTGGAGTTTGTCTACAAGGGTACGAAACGACAGAGATGAGAAATTTTATGCTTGTTACCTTTACGGGTTTTAGAAAAGTGGGATCAACCATTGATTTGATGGTTTCAATTCCTATCTACTAATGATCCCAAAATCGTTATGGTTAGACTTTATCTAATTCTACTACCACACTAAGTTACCCCTAAACACATTCGTCCAGGGAAAATTGTCTCTTCCTAACTTCTAATAATTATCCTATAGATGATCGTTTTCCAAATTAACTTCTGAAAATGATGACTAGGTCAATTAATACCCCTTATTATTCTTAGTCTTTCCTATTTTTCCCTAAATATGATATTTCCAGATAATAAACCTTCTTCGTATTTATTTATTACTTCTAATCCTAAAGGTTATTATGGTTCTTCTTTTAGTCCGACACTCCTCATACCTTCATCATACATTGTCGCCATCTAGACCAAATTCTTCCACCTTTTCACATATAACTCCTTGTCTCATACTGATAGATCGAAATCTTCGCTTTTCCATAATTGTCATCCTGATTACTATCAACCTCATCTTACCTGAAAGTCCATTCTCTTACTATACTTCCCTCTAATGATAGCGTTATCCACCTTTTCTGTTCACCCTAATCATACTCCTTACCTATTCTATTGGCCACATAGTAGGAACTTACTCCTTCGTTCCTAGAAAAATTCTTAAGGATTCCAAACTAGTTTGCTACTTGTAGATCTTATTCTAGGGAATTTCTTTTTACCTTTATGTTTAACTTCTAGATCTACGTTAATTCCTCCTCTTCCACTATTATTTGTCATTTGTAATACTCTTCCTTCATCCACAACTTTGTCTAAGACTTTTCGCTTCCGATTACTTTTCTTTTCATATGTCACACCTTGTCTTTACCAATGCTTTTACTATATTTACCCAAATCCTTCCTTTTCTTACTTCTGATAATGGTTGCCCTGATTGCTAATCTTATCATCTGGGATTCTACTCTCTTGATACTTTGCACCTTTCCTTCTAATTTCCTTTGGTTTCAATCTGTTCACCCTTACTACATGGTTTTATCCTAACCACACTTTTTACTAGATCCACTTGTCACATAGTGGTAACTTATACTCTCAAGAAAACTTTCTATTCTTATCGGTCGGTGACACTATCTTACTTTAACGATCTCTATTCCGCCTCTATACTTAATCTTCTAAATCAAAACCTATACTAATTTCTTTTCTATAACTCTTCTACTTAATCGTCGATTTGTAAAGCTCCTTTAATGATCTAGTCTAACAACTCTCAAATCACTAACTAATAAGTTTCCTCATTTCTACATTTAAACCATCTCACTCTTTATCTTTGAGTCTACCATTATCGGGTTGGTTATCTTTTGGTTCTAAGTCCTCTACCATTATACATCCACTCTTAAGGTTTTACTAATAATAATCAAAGATCTACTTCAGTTCTTCATTAATCGTACTACCTTGAGTTAAGTCACCTATCTCACCCTTGCTAACACTTTACCAATTTAGAAGAAATTCTTTCCAATATATTTTCTTAATCAAACCTCAGGAGTCACTATATCTAAGCCTGGTTTTATCTACTTCCTTATCACACCCTTTATCCTTCTCTTCATATCCTTTTTCTGAATTACTCTATTCCTAGACTGTTGGTTCTAACAACGTTTCCATCTCTTCTACCTTCCCTAGTCGACTATTTCAATTTTTCCCTAATCAAGGTTTAACCTCTTTGCCAAAACCTAAGGGTGTTCATCTGATATTCCTATCAATAACTCAACTCAACCTCCTAACTTCTCCATTTACTTATCCATCAAATCTCAGTAATGTCAGTCTCCATTTCATCCCCTCAATATTGTATCATCACAAGATATTTTCTAGTACCTTTTCTTCTCATTAAATGTATGTATAGACTTTGCATTCTACTGTCCTTATGGTAGAATGGTCCTTACTGATTTCTCCCTGAATCTTAGTAGACCCTTCTCTATTGTTTTCTACATGTATAACCTTCCTAGTCCTAATATGGTCATCGTCAGACTCAACTATCTTCCCTATAGTAACCTTATCTCCCTTAAAGAGGAACAATCTTATCACATTTATGAGCCATGGATTCTTGTAATATTTTCTCACCCCATAATCCATGATTACCTTATGAATGAACTAGAGTACTTATTTATCTTCACACTTTATGACTTAGATAGTTGCTAATAGAATACTCTATCCATATCTAGATACAGTCAGAATCCAGTGCGAATCCAACCAGACACAGCCAGTGACAACATCCTAATGACTCCACAGCCCGGTTAGGACCGAACTGCTCTGATACCAAAATATGACGTCCAAGTAAATTTTTCCAATATATTAGTTTATACGATAATAGTGGAGACAATTCTATTTAATTTAGCAGACGGAAGTGTACAAATGTACCTAAAGGTACCCATCCTCAGGGCCTCAGTTATACAGATTATATTGTACATTAAACTTTTCATCTACTGACTCTGACTTCACTGGCTATGAATCGACTGAACCTTTTCCTTTCTGGAATTGTCTAATGTCTGTTTAGACCCGTAGACAAAAATATATACAAGAAACAGAAAACAAATATGAGATAAGAATACATTATACGCACTATTCAATGGGAAGAGAGGAATTAGAGTTCAAGTATAAAAAGACAATCACATTCATAGACAGATCAGCAGACCACATATAGGTAAATTAATAAACACACATATATATATGGATCACTCTTGCACTTATGCACCTAAAGTTCTACATGCCTACGTGGCCACATAACTTCCAAGAATGGCAGAAGGGCCCTACCTTAGTCACTTCGCCTTTTATAGTCAATAACTCCTCAACAACCTTCCACCGACATGTGGATAGGTCAAGCTAGTTGTCCATCCCCCTATCCCGCTCTTTCGTGGCCCTCTAAGTCTCACTCCCCTTCTCAATCTCAAGGATTACTTACTAAGGGTTTTCTGATGTGCCAGATCCTCATTAGAGGCAAGCACAGAGCATACTCACTCCTTAGAAGTCCCTAGAGAGAGAAAGCTAGAGAGTAGAGGATTTAGGGCGAGTTAGGAATAGAGGGGTGAAGGGGTATTGGTAGTGGGTTTTGAGTCCATCGCGTCGCGATGGGTATTAGGCATAACCTCCATCGTGTCGCGATGGTGCCATGTTTCACGCATTCATTGGCTGCATTCATCGACTTTGAAGACTCCACAAGGTTCCAGAATTTTCTGCCATCACGTCGCGATAGTCTCTAGTGTAATCTTGGTCGCGTCGCGACCGTGTCTAAAGAGACATTCGTAATTTCTTTTGTTCTAGACATTTCTAGGGGTTTCTAGATCCTTCTTAGGGGTATTTTGTCCCTTTTAAGTATTTCTATAACATATCTAAGTCTATTTGTTTTCAATTTATGACTTCTAATGCTTATTCATCGTCTAACTGTACTTTAAATATTATTTTCTGAAAATAGGATGTTACATAAACCTTTGGATCCCACGCTCTTGCGAGAGGTCCTGCACAACAAGAACCACCCACCCTAGGTGTAACATCCGTATTTTTTTTTTACGATGCGTATTTACCGTTATTTTAGTGTAATTTGTCGTCTTTATGTTATAATAAGCAGTTTCTTATTGGCTAAGTAAGTAATTCAATTAAATCAAGATAAAATTAAATTTGAGAATAAATATTTTATATTAATTCATGGTTCAAGAATCGTCGATAAATTCTAACGAAGTTTCGTCGTGTTTTGGATCACCGGATGGTTTTTATCCGCAATAAAATTTTAAACGAACCCCGATTTTAATAAAAATCGAATCATAACTTATTGTGATTATGATTGAGTGTTTTCAATTATTTTTATTATTTATTATAAATTATTATCACGCGGTGAATTAATTTCTAAGTAAATTAATTTTCGCAATTTAATCGGCGAAAGAATTAATCGGTAACGCGATTACTCGACGCTGTATTTTTAGTATACTAAAGACTCTAGGATTAGGGGGTAATCATGAGAAGAGAGGGATTAGATGTTTGGACTTGTGATTAGATTAGAATCTTGTTTTATTGAGTTTAGGTGTCACACTTTTAGTGATTAAGTATATTATACTTATCCTAATTAATCCTAGCCAAGTATTATACTTGTTTATTTAATTTTTTTTCTCCTCCTTTTTCCCTTGATCAGGACGCGACCCCTCCCCTCATTTTTATCCTTCATTTTATTTTTCTTTCTCTTGTTCTTGAGCGAGAAGCTCCAAGGTACTTCCATGGCTTCCAACTTCATCTTCTTGGCATGATTTCACCTCCATTTCTCAACCTTATTTGCTCCTAGCTTCTTCTTCTTCTTGTTACCATCTTCTCCACCTTGTAAGTAAGTATGGAGACAAACTCTTCGTCACCTTTTTTAAGCTCCAAAATCGTGGCCTCCATATTAAGTGTAGGAGATGTTTTCTTTGCTTAATTTCTTGTCTAATGTTTTATTTATGGCTTGAATGTGATCATGGGAGAGATGAACAATTTTTCCCCCAAATTTCTCAAACCCTAGAACAATGGTCTAAGGAAAAGGGGTTAAGTGATCTCTCTTGTAAATCATTCAATTAACTTGGGGTTCTTACTCCTTGATAATTGATATAGCTGTTGTTGTTGTTGTTAATTTTAGCTTTGATCAAATGAAATTGTAAATTTTGAGATACCATTGATGCTTGGATTGGCCATGATAGGATAATGGACTTGAATAATGGTTTTGTTTTGTAAAAATTTGATATTTTGGAAAGGAATTAGGTGAGTGAATGATGTGGTTTTGGTTAATTGGAAAGTTTGCAATTTTTTTTTTAAAAAAAGAAGGGTGTGGCCGAGAACTCCAAGGAGCTTGGGGAGGAAAAAATTTTGTGTCCTTAGCTAGAAGTAATTTCATTGGATTGTGGTTTAAATTTGGAAAGTTTTGGAAATAGTTTGATTGAATTGGAAGTTGTTTTGATTTTTAAGGCAATGAGACACTTAGGTGAATTGGATTCGTAATCCTAAGAGCCAAGTGGAGCCTTGATTAAGCATTGTGATGAAAATGAATTTGATCTTAGTGTTTTTTCATGTTTTTAAGCTTAAAAGAAAATGAGTTTAGTCTTTAAAACTTTATCTTTCAACTCTATGTATTATTCAAGTGAGTTTTAGTCTTTAAAAACATTTAATTTCAATTTACTTATCATCTCAAGTGTGGGTGTTCATTTAAAAAGATTTTTGGGATTGAGAAACCTAGGGGTTAGAATTGAATCTATACCTAGGGAATTATTTTTGGGTGAACTAGGGCTGTATTAAGGTTTGGTGTGTTGTTAGGAATCCTTGAGGATTGAGTTCGTGCTGAGTAGGATGGTAGCGTGCTTTGACACATGAGCTGATAAACTTTTGGTAAGGGCTGCTTTTAGATATTGCTTAGAGATGTATTTTGCTTTTGTATGCTTGTGTAAGGGCTCTTCAAATTATATGTGCTTAAGTTTGTATGCCTATGTCTGATGACTGTCAATATGCAAATGTGAATGGTTGTGACTTGTTGAACTAATATGAATTGATTATCTGTCGTGTTTGCATGTATACTTAATTGAATTGAGATGGATGTTATTGATACTTGTGTTGGGTAATTAAATGTCTATTTAATTATGCCATGCATTTGAAATATTATTGTACGATGGTAACTTCGTCCTGAATCTCGAAAAGAGGTGATTGTATCTTTAGGGAATTTTAAGGTCGTCGTTATTCATATGCATTGATATGTTCTTGAGTAGGTGAAATGCATTGTCATGCATTGTGACAACTTCGTCCTGAATCCCGAGAAGTGGTGATTATATCGTAAGGGAATTTTAGGGGCATAGTTAGTTGACCGATCGCATGGAAAAGTATCAGATTTGTTACGTACAAAAACGATTGACCATGGCGTAGGTTATTTCGGAATCATAAACAGTGGCATGTAGTTGCATTTGCAGAGCATGTATGCATTTTATTGAGCTGTAGATTATGTTGTACTCTGTTATATGTTTTACTTATGAAGTTGACCCTTACCAGTAGTTCCTTCAATTGATGATGGTAACCCAGAGGATGGAGAATGCGGTGGAGATCCCGGCGATGACGATGTCGCCGGAGGTGATCTTTGACTTCCTAGACATGGAGATTCCCTCAACTACAGAGTTCGATCGCACTTCAGGCCGGGTTGTATATACAGGGGATGTAGTTTAGACCTTTCGCGTAGATGGACTGGCAGTTCGACAGAAAATCTCTCGGCGTACCATGAGCTTTCCTGTCATGGTAGATCAGATTGTGGATGGATGGCATCGCACTCAACAGGATCGAATGTTACCGACTACTTCTTCTACTTCAGCTGATGAGTCTTTTGAGATTCCTAGGAGGACGACTTATCGTTACGCACCCATTCTTGGGGGTGCTAAGGTTAGAAGGACCGCTCGTAAGAGCGTTGATATAAGACATTGGGCGTTGGGAGCTTCTACCTCACGTGCGGCAACAGACACTCCTAGTCCCGTGCCGGATCTGGAGCCAGAGCCGGAGGCTGTGCCGATGTTATGGCTCAGGCAAGTGCACCTGATCGTAACTCGTAATAAAAGTGGAGTATAATTAGGACTCTGAATGTCGAACCCGCAGAGAATGAGCGAGTACCAGTGAATTAGTATGATTCTATTCTATTAGGCGAGCAAATATTGTAATTAAGCAAGTAGAATAAGTAATCAAAATTAAAGCAATAACAGATTGAATGCAAGAACGGTTTAACAATGTTATGGGAAACCTAGGGGAAACCAGGTTCACCAATTCTCTATCCTCGAGTTCATTAATCAATTGATATGAGTTATCTATCATGAAAGAGCACTAACCACCCACTCTAAATTACTAGAGGCTGTCCTCATGTACAATAGCCTTCCTCCCAGCTAATTACTCCGTTTAGTCCAGGAAGATAACTAAGGGAAAGAGCATTAAGTTCGGGTGGATTTGTTAATCTTATAACTGATTAGAAACAAGGTCTAACCTATCCAGCATATAAAGCGAGTTCTTTTATCCTATAGTTCTGTTAACTAATCATGATCTTGTTACCACAATTAAGCCAACTAGATAAAGGTTGATCAGACCTTATTGGATTAAGCACAATAGGAATAAAATACTCAAACAATCAATAGAAACTCATATAATTAAATAAAAAAAAATCAAGAGTATTGTAAAGGATCCCCCATCACCCCTAGTGATGGGTTTAGTTACTCATTACTAATGATAATAACATAAACTTAGATATGAAATCAGAATAATCCATAACAAGAGAATAAATTGTAAACCGGGACACCCTTTTGGTATAACGACGGTCCTTAAGCACGTTCTTCGCGTCCTTACAAGCTCCGGTAGCGATTCGAGATGGTACCAAGCTTCAAGGAGACAAGAATTCGATGGAATGGACAAGGGTTTGCTATTAGATCTCAATTGGGGGCTCTTGACTTAGAAATTCGTCAAAAGGTCTTTGTAACATGTTAAGAGCCCCTATTTATAGACTAGGCTACGAATTAGGTTATCTGGCTTCAAATCTGCACAGATCAGGGACGGAGTACGGCTGTACCGCATATATACATGACCGTACCGAGCTTCGTTGATGACGCTGGACTGTACTCATGCGTGCTGTTGCCCTGACCTCACTTGTGTACGGTCGTACTGTCTTTGGCACGACCGTACTGGACTATTTTATCGGCGTCAGGTGGTATAAACTGAGGGGGTACGCCCCTACTGAGGCTCTGCTCTAGGTACGGTCGTACAGTTGGTAGGTCAGGCCGTATCGCTTATCCAATAGTGCTAAAACTATCCAAAACTAGCCAGTTTTTGGTCCTTTTTCGCATCTTTTGCTCCAAGTGATGTCTTCATGATAATTCTGCATAATAAGACATAAATGAGTATTTTTGTTCATTAATTAGTGAAAAATGGTATAATTAGATACTAAAAATGCCCTATAAATATAGATAAAATATTGTGTTAACACATCTCCACACTTGAGCTTTGCTTGCCCTCAAGCAAACTACTTGGTTAACTGTAGTAAGAAAAACTATTTCTACTGAATAGGGGTAGAAAAATAAGTGAGACAACAATATGATATCACAAACATGTCAGTAAATAGAATGCCCAATTAGAGGTGTAAGTTCAAGTAAGCTAACAATCTGCGATTTTCAAGTCACACTCTCACCAATCTCAAAGTGTTTGTAGGTATATTAACACACAGATTTTTCAAATGAAATGACATTACCGTAGGCTTGTACATTGACCAAAAACTCTACTATTAGAATCTATAAGACATGCAGAAGAGGAATGAGGGTCTTTCATTGGTTGTAATGGGGCCAAGGTAATAATAATGTTTGGTATGATAAAAGAAAGAAAAGGTCATGCAAAGGGTCCGAAACAAATCAACCAAAACAAGCAACCTAATTCTTTTTCACTTTCAAGAGGAGGCAAGAATCCCAATTTTTCAATCAATATTTTTTTTTTTGTAAATTATGAAGGCATGAGCATGATCACAAATTTTGTTTCTTTTTCTTTTCTTTTTCAATGCTCTTTCTTTTTTTTTTCTTTTTCCTTTCCTCTTTTCATGCATTTATGCAGCAGTTAATCATTTGTAAGAACTAGGAGGGGAATAAATTTTTAAGCCTTCTCTTTTGTAAACATATAAAAGGGATTTTGCAACATTATTCTTTTGATTTTACCACTAATTGCTCTCAAATAAACTTTTTCGAGGTTGCCTTCACAGAAAATAATCAAAAGTAATAAGAAGGGTACCAAAGAAATTAAACATAATACTTTTTGGGCACAAAAGTGGGCAACTAGTGGGATAATGCATTCAAAATGGTAGTGGTCTGAATAATTCCGAAAAATTGCTCTTTCCAAATTCACATGCAAATAAATTGATATTTGCTTCGAAATGGTCTCAGCACAAGTTCTAGAATGTACATTCTAAGAAAAATATCACTCAACAAAGAAAAGAGATAAAAGCATGATGTGACATCTTATTTCAGGCTCAAAACTCACATTTAATAGCTTACACAAAAAGTCAAACTCACAGAACTTCAATGCCAATTTTCAGTAAATTCCAATACTAGCAACAAATTGATTCAATCAAAAGTTATCATAAAGAAATTTTTTTTGTATAGCTCCTAAATCAGCAAAAATTTAAAGTTCTTCTATAATTATAAGCAGTTATAAGCACAGCTAAGTAATAAGCATAATGTAAAACTCCCTCCCCACAGTTATTTCTAGCAGAGTCCTTACTACATCTAAGTTAAAGCAAGCACAAAAATATACAATAAAAATAAATGTTATAAAAGAATGTGGAAAGAGACTCCCCTCTGAAAAATATCACGAGCAAATTGGATGGGGGGTATTGGCAAAATATTCTGTTTTCTTGTCGCAATACCGATGGAGCTGGTAAGTGGCAGAAGAACTGTGCAACACAAAACTAAAAAGTTTAGAAACATAATAAAAAGAAATATAGTAAAAGAAAATAACAAAAAATAAAAATAAAAGGAAAAGCAATAAAATAAATTGTATCCTGCGAGTGTGCCCCAAAAAATGTGCATCTCTTTTTAATACAAAAGCAAAGCCAAAATACTAAAAGAGAAAAATAAATGAAGATCCCGCATCACTCGGCAGGAGGGAAAGGCTGGATGCGCTGTAGGTGCTCTAAAATAAGTGCCAGCTGTTGGTCCACATGGGTCCTATGTTCTATAGAGCTATACTGCATCAGGTCAAGACACATTATGCCGTCCTCATAGGAGTGGCCCTGTGCTGCTGGCTGAGGCTGTGGCGGTTGTAACGACCTGTTTTCGGACCGCTACTAAAACTAAAACCAACCATATATGCGACGCACTTTTTTTTTAGAAATAGTACTCTTGTGTCCTTTGGAAAATGCGGTCTATTTTTTTTAAAAGCGATTACATCTGCAACCATACACAGAGTTGTCACAGCTTTTAGAAACATGGTGCAATCTAAGACACAAGACGCATGCTCTGGAAATACATACATATATATAAGCAAGTAGCCATAGGCAGTGCGTACAAAATAAAAAGTGCTTAAACATGTACAAGAGAATACACCTATGGTATGAAGATCATCGTGAGAGCAATTATATCCCGGGGGTACTCCCGACAGACACCCACGCAGGGGGCTGCTCTAAAGTATGCCACTAGCCTTCCTTGCAGTGCGAAAAGACATCCACCAAACGGACTGGTCACCAAAACAAACTGTACACTATAAACAAGATACTACAGTCATCCAAAATACAAACAAGCAGTCAGACAATCACAGTAACTACAGATAGCTATCTGAATCCTCAGACGGATCCTCCTCGTCATCATCCTCCATCCGGTCCGCCGCATCCTATCCAGTCAAGTCTATGAATGGAACCGTAGCAGCTATACCCTCTGACACGTCCTCCTCTACCAGCACCTCTTCAATGAATCCTGCGTCGCTACATCCTGCCTCACCGCACTCTCGACATACCGGTGAAAGATGTCCCGGTGGAGTAGGTGTCCTGATAATCATGGGGGAAGCCGACTCTGTCTTAGGCTCAGGCTCTGCCAAAGAACTCGGGGTAGCTGTCGCTCGAGATGTAGAAGCTCCAGTAGTCCCACGCTTGATCACGCTCTTACGAGCGGTCATCCAAAATCTCGCTCCCCTGTGCAGAGGTGCATAACGAGTAGTAATACGCCTGGAAATCTCCAAAGATCCCTCTGGCGAAGAAGATAATACTGACATCGCCTGCTCTCTCTAAATGTTGCGCCAAGCATCCACCACCTGCATGGTCCTGATCAGAAAGTTAACTGTACGCCTAGATGTCTCTTGTCTCATCACTAGTCCATCAACTCAGAAAGTCTGCACAACATCCCCTGTATATAATACACGACGGGTGATGGGGTCGAACTCCCTCGTCACGGGCATCTTGATATCTGGAAAATCAAACACGATCTCTGGCGACGTCGTCATCGCCGGTATCACCAGGGTCTTCATCATCGCCTGGGTTACCATCATTGGTTGAAGGAACCACGGGAAATGGTCAACTTCTCGAATAAACATAGAAACAACAAACATAAAGCAAAAGACAACAAGATGCACATATGCCAAAAATGCAACTCTGTACACACTCTCTCAAGACACTTTCGACAAATTTCCAGAAGTAACGCCGAACAAGCTGCTGAAATCCAACCATAGGCTTTGGGCTCCACGACCACCCTAGGATATTCAGGATGAGTTCCTTGACGTTAAGACGTCTAACTAAGCTGCCGAAAAATAAGGGGGTCCTAGCACCCTAAGTTTATTCAGGATATAGTTCAAAAATGCCACGACGATACTTTCTCCACCCCAATGAATAAATCGACGCGTACGATGATTCAAGGAAACATGATGAATAAATCAACTCATATGATAATTCAACAAAGCAAACTCGAATAATTTTTCAATCGCATATTAAATAAATATTCACGCAAAGCTCAATACAAGACAACCCAATTCAACAGTATCAAGCAATCAAGTCATATCACAATAGTCGGAATACAATTCATCCCTCTGCAGCTCAGTGGAGTTGACAGAGAGGAAATCAAACAAGTGTGGGGAGTTGGGGAGAACCTGCCAACCACTTACAGATAAGCCCACTAAATAACCATAATTAAAGTCTTAAGAACTAAAAATCGAAGGGGTACGAGACCCTCACTTCGAACCCTGAGGTTCTCAGACTTCTTCGCTTTATAAAAGAAATTTAAAATCTATCCATATCTACAAGTTGCCCTTACCACAGTCGTCCGCTAGCGTGGTACCGCTCGCCTTGATCCCACGTCGTACGAATTCGGAGTCTACAAGTCCTATCATCACAAGGTAAGCTTAGCACAATTCTAAGACTCAACTAAAAAAGAAAAAACTTAGGCTCTCTGCACCTAAACCCTTTTCCTAACCAAACACTTCCAGTTGTTGCAGCAAGCTATTTATTGTGGACAAGTGAGATTCCACTTTCGTCATTCTCTCTTCATTCTTTTCTATATATTTCCCCAAGACTTCACTAAGGCTCGACTTCCTGTCTTCCCGGCTTGTGCTCTTCATTCTTTTCTTCTGTTGTCTTCCCCATGAGAAATTAGGATGATTTTTCCAATCGGGATTATATGTTGAACTAACTCTTGTTACCAACAAAATTTGCCTCTTCAGTCTGACTGTTCCATGGGTTCCCTGGGCAGCTCTCGGTTTCATGACCTGTTATTTAACATTTTCTATGGGGGTGTCAGCTGCTAACGGGGCTGGTTGTGTTAGAAACTTAATTTAAATACTAAGTCACATACTTGAAATATTTGTGCAAAGAATTATCTCTTGAGAACTAAAACATAATACAACATTTTTTTTCTTGAAATGCACATAAGTTGAAAAAATAAGATTCTACTAACTAATTTCAAGACCTTCAAAATTTTGAAACACAAATCAATACCAAAATCAACTTCATTTTATCTAAAGCCGTAAATTAAGGCTCTACTAGGTACCTTGGGTCTCATGGAACCCAAATCACCTCATGTGCTTCATAGCCTTAAAATTTCAAAACAAATCTAATTTCAATCAAACCTCTTCCAAAATTTTCCAAAACTTAATCGTACATCAACACAACAATTATAAACTAGAATGCAAAACAATTTCTCTCCCAAAACTCCTAAGGAGCTCGCAGCCAACACCAGGAAAATAGGAAACAATTTTCAAAACTTCTATCTACATAAATAACATCCTTTCATAGTCCAATTCTTTCACAGAACAACAATCCAATTCACAATTTAAAGCTCAATCAAAACGAATCCCTTTCCAAACCTATTTCAAGAGCAAGGTTTTCCAATAAAACTTACTAACTTTCTTACTTTAACAATTTCAACAAACTCAATAATAATGATACTAACTAAAACATGCTATTCATCAACCAATTTCAAAACATATCCAACATCCACACCAAGTCCAAATTCACACTTTTTCAAGAATAGGTTTTTGATCAAGAATTCATTAAGTCAAGGTTCCAAGTCCAACTTCCAAATAAAACAACAACAACATCATCATATAAGCTAGAATCATTCATTAATTCGATGGATTCAGTAAGGATCACACCATTCCCTCTTTTTCCCTTAGGGTTTTGCCCTAGGGTTCCAAGATTAGGGGATTTGGATGCTCACTTCCCTCATTGATCATAATCAAACATAAATCAAGCATAAATCAAGACACAAAGCAAGAAAAACATATCCAAAAACTAGGGGGAGGGGCCACGGTTTTGGGGCTATTTCAAGGGAGGAAGAAATTGATTTCCCAGCTTACTTAGATTGTTGGATGGAGATGATGAAGTAGAAGAACAACTAGGACCAAGAAGGGTTGCAATTTGAAGGTGAAATGGAGCTAGAACCCTTGATGAAGCTTGGAACCATGGAGGTTTTGGAGAGCTTCTCTCACTAGATGTTGAAGAAGTGAAATGTGAGGGTAGAGAGAGATAGGCCGTGGGTAGGGGGCTGTTTAGGGGGGTGGGTTTTATTTTTTTCCACTTAAAAATAACACTTGGTTAATAAACCATCTAATAAAGTGTTAAAAGGATTAATCACACAAAGGTTGACACCTAATCATAAAGTAAGATGCTAATCACATCAACTAATCTATCCCGTCTAATCTCACATCTCTCATGATTACCCTCTAATTCTAGAGTCTAAAGGTTGCTAAAACACGGCGTCGAGTAATCGCGTTACCGATTAATCTCCCGCCGATAAATTCGCAAAAATTAATTCACAGAGAAATTAATTCACCACGTGAAAATAAATTATCATAAATAATAAAAACAACCTAAAACACTCGCAAATAATCAAAACAAGTCACGATTCGATATTCATCAAAATCGGAGTTCGTTTAAAACTTTTATCTACGGCAAAACTGCTCGGCGATTCGAAACGCGACGAAACTTCGTTAGAATTTTTTGACGATATTCGAACAATGAATTAATATGAAATATTAATTCTCAAATTCAATTTGATCTTGAATTATTTAAATCACTTACTTAGAGAACATGAAATTGCTTATTATAGCATAAATACGGCAATATATACTCTAATAACGCTAAATAACGTATCGTAAAAATACGAGTGTTAAAATACTCCCCCTCTAAAAATAGTTTGTCCTCGAAACTA
The DNA here is from genome assembly GCA_037113605.1 of Calophaca sinica. NCBI lineage: Eukaryota > Viridiplantae > Streptophyta > Magnoliopsida > Fabales > Fabaceae > Calophaca > Calophaca sinica. Next base: position 92,282,031 of record CM073730.1, read on the forward strand.
CGGGTAAGATACGTACCGAGGAAAAGTTCTGGATACTGATCCTTTATCTTCTCTTCCAGCTCCCATGTTGCATCACTGGTCTTCTGATTCCACACAACCTTGACAAGTTGAATCTCTTTATTCCTTAATTGCTTAGTCTTCCGATCGACAATCTTTGCAGGTGATACTTCAAATGATAAGTCATCGTTCAGTTGAATTGCATCAGGTTCGATAATGTGAGAAGGGTCGGAAACATATTTCCGCAACTGAGAGACACGGAAGACGTCATGAATATTTGACAGAAATGGTGGCAAGGCAATGACGAAGAATCTGGTAGGGTTCTATGAACTTAGGAGTAAGCTTTTTGGATTTGATTGCTCGACTAACTCCAGTAGTAGGTGTAACTCAGAGGAATACATGCTCTCCCTCTTCAAACTCTAATGGTCGGTGACCCTGGTCCGCATAACTCTTCTGTCGACTCTGCGATGTTCTCATCCTATCTCTGATCAATCGGATCTTCTCGGTAGTCTGTTGAATCATGTCTGGTCCCACAAAAGAGCTCTCACTATCCTGGTACCAACAAAGATGCGTCTAACACTTACGTCCATACAATGCTTTGTAAGGTGCCATACCAATGCTCTTGTGATAACTGTTGTTGTAGGTGAACTCTACTAGCGGTAAGACATCGTCCCAACTTCCTCTGTGATCCAACGTGCATGCTCGCAGCAAATCTTCTAGTGATTGAATCGTCCTCTCGGTCTGACCATCGGTCTGAGGGTGATATGTTGAGCTAAGCTAGAGCTTAGTTCCTATCGCTTCTTGTAATGCCCTCCAGAGATGAGATGTAAACTTCGGATCTCGATCAAAAACAATGAAAGAAGGCACGCCATGCAGTCGTACAATCTCCGCGACATAGATCTCCGCTAGTTTCTCTACGTTGTACGTCGATCTCACCGGCAAGAAATGGGCAAATTTGGTCAATCGGTCGACGATTACCCAAATCAAATCATGCTTCTTCGGCGTTCTTGGCAAACCCATAACGAAATCCAAAGAAATGCTATCCCACTTCCACATAGGTACATCAAGTGATTGTAACATCCCTGCTGGTCGATGATGTTCTACCTTCGCTTTCTGGTAAGTCAGACAGGAAGCTACATAGTCTGCCACTTGTTTATTCATTCCGGGCCACCAAAAGTGCTTCTTCAGGTCCTGGTACGTCTTCGTAACTCCCGGATGAATAGTCAGTCCACTCTTGTGCGCCTTATCGAGAATCAACTTCCTTAGCTCAGCCACGTTGGGTACACAAACACATCCATTGCATCTCAAAATGTTGCCAGTTCTAACCTTGAATTATGTCGCTTTCCCTCGTGCTACTAGCTCAACCTAATCTCGTAGTAGCTTGTCATGAGCCTGTTGTTCCCTAATCTCATCCAACAGTCCGTTAGAAGTGGTGAGCATGCCAAACTTTAGCTTTCCTGTTGACACTTCCACATTCAACTTCAAGTCTTGAAACTTCTCTAGCATTTCCAACTCCTTGATCATCATTGCTGAAGTTAAAACGCTCTTCCTACTCAGTGCATCAGCTACCATGTTTGCCTTCCCTGGATGATATTCCAAAGTGAAATCGTAGTCTTTCAGAAATTTCGTCCATCTCCGTTGTCGCATGTTGAGCTCCTTTTGATCGAACAAGTATTTCAGGCTCTTGTGGTCGCTGTAAACAGTGAACGTGCTCCCATACAGGTAGTGCCTCCAAATCTTCAATGCAAAGACCACCGCAGCAAGCTCCAAATCATGTGTAGGATAATTTCTTTCATGAATCTTAAGCTATCTCGAAGCATAAGCAACAATTTTCTTATGTTGCATCAGCACGCATCCCAAATCCTGGTGTGAAGCATCGCAGTAAACCTCGTAAGGTTCTTCCAGTTGAGGCAAATTCAACACAGGCACGGTCGTCAAAAGTTCTTTCAACCTCTAAAAATTGGATTCGCACTCTTCGGTCCAAGCAAAAGGTTGATCCTTCCTCGTGAGTCGTGTAAGCGGTGCTACAATCTTCGAGAAACCTTCGATAAATCTCCTATAATAGCCTACTAAACCAACGAAGCTTCTGATATTTGTGTTACAGTCTTCGGTTGCTCCCATGCTAATAGAGCTTCAATCTTGGCTGGATCCACAGTTATCCTGTCCTTGATTAGCACATGTCCGAGAAAATTCACCTCTTCAAGCCAAAAATCACACTTGGAAAGCTTAGCGTAGAGTTGCTTTTCCCTCAGAATCTGCAATATTTGGCGTAAGTGCTCTTCGTGCTCTTCTTTGCTCCTCGAATAAATCAGAATGTTGTCTATAAACACCACAACGAGCAGGTCCAAGAATGGGTGAAAGATCCTGTTCATGTAATCCATAAATACTGCCGGCGCATTCGTCACTCCGAATGGCATCACTAGGTACTTATAATGACCATATCTAGTCTTGAAGGCTGTGTTGGGAATATCCCCTTCCTTCACTCGAATCTGATGGTAGCCTGACTTCAAGTCAATCTTAGAAAATATCGCAGCTCCTCATAGTTGATCCATCAAATCATCGATACGCGATAACAGATACCGATTCTTGATCGTAACCTTGTTGAGCTGACGATAATTCACACACAATCTTGATCGTCCATCCTTCTTCTTCACCAGTAACACTAGAGCTCCCCAAGGTGACACACTCGGTCGTATGAACTGCTTCAACTCCAAGTGCTCAATCTGAGACTTCAACTCTTTCATCTCGACCGGTGACATCCGATAGGGCACTATCGAAATCGGTTCTGTTCCCGAAAGCAAGTCAATAGAGAACTCAATCTCTCTCACCGGTGGTAACCCTGGTACGTCTTTGGGAAAAACATCCGAGAAGTTACACACCACTGAGACATCCTTCAACTCGATCTTCTGAGAAACTCCTGAACTAGCCAGATACATGTATTCCCTAGTTCCCTCTTTCAAGGAAACTCTGATATGTTCGGCAGAAAGATTATTGGAGACTCTAAGATCTGGAAAAATCACTGCTTTTCGGGCACAATCCAAAAGGACATGGTGGTGAGATAACCAATCCATCTAGAGAATAATGTCTAGACCCTTTAATGGAAAATAGACCAAATTAGCAACAAATTTTCTACCCTGGACAACCACTACACAATTAAGGCATGCAGTGTTAGTAACCAAGGTTTTTAGCAGCCGGGGTAGTAACTACTAGTTTGAAAGGTAAAGTAGTCACAGACAATTTCAAACGGTCTACGCAATCCAAAGAAATAAAAGAATGAGTTGCACCAGAATCAAAAAGAACGGTTAGGGATTTTCCCTCAATCTCATAGTCTCCCTGAATCAAATCATCAGCCTGCTCCCCCTCTTCACCGCTCATGCAGAAGACTCTGCCTTTGGCCATCTGACGTTTCCTTTTAGCTTTTGCCGCATTTATCACTGTTCAACCTTACGTTCTGGGCAGTCCCTTGCAATATGCCCCGATTTCTTACAGTTAAAGCACACGTTATCCTTCTCGGTGCAATTGCTCGCATGGTGCCTCGGCTTGCCACAACGGTAACAAATGCCTCCGTCGCTGGTCTGACTCCGGCCTCTCGCGTTCTGAGCCATCGAACGGTACTGTCCCTTATTATTGTTCCCTTGAGGTCAACTATACAGCTTCTTTTGCTGCTTTCCCTTCTGAGCAAACCTTTGTCCTGCGCTCTGGGGTCTCACTGGTCCCCTGTACTACTCCTCTTCTTAGCGTTTCTCATAACTTCCACCTCAACACACCTGTCATTAGTTCTTGATGATTCCTGATTCTTAGAGACGTCATAGATTTCTGGATGTTGAACCTCAATCCTCGCTGAAATCTCTCGCTCAACCATCCCTTGTCAGCTCGGTCACGAAACGGACTAAAGTACATTGCAAGTGATTCGAACTTAGCAGCATATTCTGACATCGCCATGCTACCTTGTTGTAGTCAGAGTAACTCTTGCTCTTTCTCAACTCGTGCAGTATCAAGAAAATACTTGTCCATAAATTTCCTGTGGAAAACTTCCCAAGTAATCTCACGACGCTCTGCCGTCAAAGTCTGCTTCACTCCTTTCCACCAGTACTTGGCATCTCCCAGCAACAAGTAGGTTGCATAGTCCACCTTAACATTCCCTGGGCAGGGGAGTGTATAATACTCGTAATTTCTTACGATGCATTATTTAGTGTATTATGTCGTATTTATGCTATAATAAGCAATTTCTTGTTCTCTAAGTAAGTGAATTAATTAAATCAAGATCAAAGTATATTTGAGAGTTAATATTTTATATTAATTCACGGTTCGAATATCGTCAAAAAATTCTAACGAAGTTTCGTCGCGTTTCGAATCACCGGGCAGTTTAGCCGTAGGTAAAATTCTAAACGAACTCCGATTTCGATGAAAATCGAAACGTAACTTGTTGAGACTATTTCTAAGTGGTTGACATGATTTTTATTATTTATAATTAAATATTATCACGCGATGAATTAATTTCTCGTTAAATTAATTTTCGCGAATTTATCGGTAACGCGGTTTTTCGATGCCTTGTTTTAACAACCCTTAGACTCTAGAATTAGAGGGTAATCATGAGAGGTGTGAGATTAAATGGGTAGGACTTATTGATGTGATTAGCACCTTTACTTTATTGCTAGGTGTCACTTAATGTGTGAAGGATTTGAAAATTACCTTTTACTAACTTATCCTATTTTTAATTTTGCTTAAACTATTTTTAAGTAAAATAAAAGAAGGGGAGCCCTATATGCAGCCCCAATTTCGTGACCCCCCTTATCTCTACCTTCATATCATCGTCTTCCTCATTTTCTAGAAAGAGAAGCTCTCCACCTCCATAGCTTCCAAGCTTCTCCATACTTGAACTCCTTCACCTTTCTTCTTCATCTTTCTTGCTACCAACTTCATCTTCCATTCATTCTCATCTATTTCATCACTAAGCAAGGTTGAGGGAAGCATTTTCTCTCCCCCAAAACAGCCCTTGGCCACGAGCATCAAGGGGAGGCGAGGTGGTGATTCCTTTCTTTTTCTTCTCCATTTTTATGCTTTGTTTTGTGTTGTTTTGTGTTGGATTATGATCAATGAGGGAAGTGAACATCCAAACCCCCTAATCTTGGAACCCTAGGGCACAATCCAATGGGGAAAAAGAGGGAAGGATGTAATCCTTAGTGAATCCATGAAATTAATGGGTTGATTGAGTTTAATTTGTGTTGTTGTTGTTGATTGGAGTGGTAATTTTAGAATGAACATGTTGTTGGGTTGTTTTTGAGATGAACACCTATTCTTGGCAAAGAGGATTTGTGGGATTTAATTGTTGAAGCATGTAATAAATTGGTTGAATGAGTCTCTTTGATGTAGTTGTTGTTGTCTTAGTTAAAGCTTTGGAACTAAAATTTTGTTTGGGTAAATTTTGATGAAAAACCTATTCTTGGATTGAATTTGATCTTTATGTGAGACTCTTGAATGTTGAGTAACATGTTTATGTTGGATGATGATTTGTTTGAGTGTTTTAAATGTGGTTTGATGAAGTAAAAGAATAGATAAAATTGGTGTTATTGATTTTGGGGGATGAGTTGCAAAATTTTGGAAAAAGGGAGGTTGGGGCCGTGAGCCCTAGGAGTGGATTTGGAAGAGAAAAATTATTTTGTGTCTTTCTTTTAATTGATGTTAGTAATTGTTATTGTGTTGAAGTTGATTTGGTGAAGAAATTAGGATTTAAGTGTTAGTTTAGAAGTTGTTGAAAATCTTTTGGTTATAAGTATTGAGAAAATAGTTTTGATGTTTGATTTAAATTTCCTTAAGTGTGCTAGTGGTTATATGATGTTGGTTAAGTTTGAAAATCATTTTGGGAAGTTGATTGGGTTACTCTTGAGTTATTGACATTGTTAGTATTATGTTTGAAAGGTGCTTTGAGTTATGCCTTGTGTATGCCTTGATGCTTTGATGTCTTGGAGTATAGGTGAATGATTTGGAAATGAGTTGTTAGATTGTAAACAAAGAAGTTTTGCAAATTTTTTTGCATGAAAAAGGGGGTTGTGGCAGAGAGGCCATAGGAAGTATTGGAAGGAAATTATTTAGCATGAACTTGTTTAAATGCTTGCATAAAATGTGTTTTAGGCTTTTGGAAATGTATGAAAAAAAATGGTTAATTGAGGTATGCTTACTTTAAGGTTTTCAAGGAATTAAAGATATGTGATATGTTAACCTTTCAAGAAATGATTTTAATTTTTAAAAACCTATTTCTTTCAAGTTGTTAGTAATTAAATGCTTGAGTGAATACTTGGTTAGAAAAGGGTTAGGTTTTGAGAGCCTAAGTTTCTAGTTAGTTCTTAGAATTGTGCTAAGTTTACTTGTGATGATAGGAGTTACGAATTCGGAGAACGTGCGACATGGGCTCGAGGCGTGCGGTACCACGCTAGCAACTAACTGTGGTAAGGGCAACTTAGATATTGATAGGAATTTAATTTTCAGCCTTATGCGAAGAAGTCTGAGAACCTCAGGGTTCGAAGTGAGGGTCTCGTACCCCTTCGACTTTTATTTCTTAAAATTGTAATAATGATTATTTAGTGGGCTTGTCTGCAAGTGGTTGGCAACTGTCCGCAACCCCCCACACTTGTTTGATTTCCTCTCTGTCAACTCCACTGAGTTGCAGAGGGATGAACTGAATTGTCAATTTGCGTTGTTTGCTGAGTTGTGATTAGTTGAAATGAATTGCTTATACTGCTAAACGGTTTCGCACTATATTGAGCTTGGCATGAATATTATTTGATATGCGGTTAAATAATCATTCAATTTGCTTCGTGAATTATCGTATGCGGCGACCTATTCATTGGAGTGCGAGAGTTTAGTCAAGTCGTTGAGTTGTCGTGATGTTTTTGAGCTTCGATCCGATTAACCTAGGGTGCTAGATCACCTAAACGGCTCCGGCTGGTTCTTCGGCAGCTTAGCTAGAAGGAACTTGAGTTGAATGTCCTAGGGTGAGCGGAGAGCCCAAGGCTACAGCTGATATTTAGTGGATGGATCGGCGTTACTTTTCGGAAATTATCAAGTGTCGTGAGAATATAAGTCTTGAGTTGAGTCTTGTGAGAGTCTTGAGTTGCGTCTTGAGTACTATGCATACAGTTGTTTTTGCCTATTGTTATGATTGTTATTCCCTGATTTATTGAGAAGTTGACCCTTTCCCGTGGTGCCTTCAACCAATGATGGTGACCCAGGCGATGACGAAGAGCGTGCTGATACCGGCGATGAGGACATCGTCGGAGATCATCTTTGATTTTCCAGACTTTGAGATGCCCGCGGCGATGGAGTTCGACCCCATCTCCCGTCGCGTTGTTTATACTGGGGATGTTGTACAGAGCTTCCGAGAGGGTGGTATGGTAGTGAGACAGGAGACTTCACGGCGCACAGTGAGCTTCCCGATTCGGATGACGCAGGTGGTGGACGCTTGGCGAGCTATTCAGGGAGAGAGGACTATGCCAGCATCATCTTCCTCACCAGAGGGACCCCTCGAGATCCCGAGCCATACTGCTTCCCGACTTGCTTCCCGAGGATGAGGACCGAGGGTTCGACGGACCGCTCGTAAGAGCGTAATCAGACGAGGGACTGCAGGAGCTTCTACTTCCAGGGCGGCTGTTACTCCGAGTACTTTGGCAGAGCTGAGCCAAGACATGAGCCGGCCTCCCCATGCTGATAGGACCCTCGCTCATTGGTGGACCCTCCTCATCTGTGTAGCGTGTGCGGAGAGGTGGGATGTAGCGGTGCAGGTGCTATGGAGGATGTGCTAGTAGGAGAAGATGTACCTGAGGACGTACCAGCGGCTGTACCTTTCATTGACTTGACTGGCGAGGACCCGATGGATGACGAGGAGGAGGAGGATCCGTCTGAGGATCCAGATAGTTATCTATAGTTGCCGTGATTGTCTGGCTGTTGTTATATTATTTTGGATGACTGTAGTATATGCTATTAGTGTGCAGTTTGTTTTGGTGACCAGTCGGGCTTGGAGTATTTTTTTTCTTTTTGTATATTGCAGGGTAGACTGGTGGCATATTTTTGGAGCAACCCCCTGTGTGGGTGTCTGCCGGGAGTACCCCCGGGGTATGATTGCTCTCACGAGAGTCTTCATACTATAGGTGTATTCTCACGTATATTTTTATGCACTGCTTTATTTTGTACATACTGTTTATGCAGACTTAGTTATGTATATATACATATGTATGTATTTCCAGCGCTTGAGTCTTGTGTCTTAGTTTGCACCATGTTTCGAAACGCTGTGGTAACACTATGTGTATTTTGCGGATGTGACTGTTTTTAAAAAAAAAAAATAGACCATATTTTTCAAAGGACACAATAACACCATTTTAAAAATGCATCGCATACAGGTTTAGTTCTAGTTTAGTAGCTGTCCGAAAACGGGTCGTTACAGAGTGCCTCGAAGATCTTCTCTATCTCCTGCTTCCATAGATCCGCCTTGCCTGGATTCGGCTCGCCGTAGAACTTCGGTGGGTCGTGCTTACGAAAATCAGCTAATCCTCTAGCCTCTGCATTCCGTTCCGCTCTCTGCTGTTGATGCAAATTTTGCTAGGTCAAAGCTGCAGTCTGCTGAGCCATAGTATTAGACTGTTGAGTCGCAGCAGCCGATTGTTGAGCCATAGCTGCCGCCATCCGTCATCGCTTGAATTGTTTCATCCATATTGGAGTTATCAGATCCGGTCGTAGGGTCTCTGCGAGGTGGCATGAGATTCCTCCAAGGTCCAAAAACCTGTCAGAACCTCAAAATTAAAGAATGTGTTAACACACACTGCTTCAGTCAAGAAACAATTCAAATAATTGGCAAGCAAAACTGCTTCACTCAGAAAACAATTGCAATACAACGCAACTAGGTACCCGATAAACATAACCCGACACGGTGACTAGCTCCAAATTCCCTATGCACAGTCCGGTTAGAACCGAACTGCTCTGATACCACTATTGTAACGACCTGTTTTCGGACCGCTACTAAAACTAACCCTATATGCGATGCACTGTTTTTTTAGAAATAGTACTCTTGTGTCCTTAGGAAAATGCGGTCTATTTTTCTTTTTTTTTTAAACGATTATATTCGCAAGCATACACAAAGTTGTCACAACTTTTAGAAACATGGTGCAATCTAAGACACAAGACACATGCTCTGGAAATACATACATATATATAAGCAGCAGCCATAGGCAGTGCGTACAAAATAAAAAGTGCATAAACATGTATAAAAGAATACACCCATGGTATGAAGATCCTCGTGAGAGCAATCATACCCCGGGGGTACTCCCGGCAGACACCCATGCAGGGGGCTACTCCAAAAGTATGCCACCAGTCTACCCTGCAGTGCAAAAAGACATCCATCAACCCGACTGGTCACTAAAACAAACTGTACACTATAAACAAGATACTACAGTCATCCAAAATACAAACAAGCAGTCAGATAATCACAGCAACTACAGATAGCTATCTGAATCCTCAGACGGATCCTCCTCGTCATCATCCTCCATCGGGTCCGCCGCATCCTCTCCAGTCAAGTCTATGAAAGGAACCGTAGCAGGTATACCCTCTGACACGTCCTCCTCTACCAGCACCTCCTCAATGAATCCTATACCGCTACATCCTGCCTCACCGTACTCTCGACACACAGGTGAAAGATGTCCCGGTGGAGTAGGTGTTGTGATAATCATGGGGGAAGCCGGCTCTGTCTCAGGCTCAGGCTCTGCTAAAGAACTCGGGGTAGCTGCCGCTCGAGATGTAGAAGCTCCAGTAGCCCCACACTTGATCACGCTCTTACGAGCGGTCATCCATAATCTCGCTTCCCTATGCAGAGGTGCGTAATCAGTAGTAATATGCCTCGAAATCTCCAGAGATCCCTCCGACGAAAAAAATGATACTGGCATCGCCTGCTCTCTCTGAATGCTGCGCCAAGCATCCACCACCTGCATGGTCATGATCGGAAAGCTAACTATACGCCTAGATGTCTCCTGTCTCATCACTAGTCCATCAACTCGAAAAGTCTGTACAACGTCCCCTGTATATACAACACGACGGGAGATGGGGTCGAACTCCATCGCCACAGGCATCTCGATATCTGGAAAATCAAACACGATCTCCAGTGATGTCGTCATTGCCGGTATCACCAGGGTCTTCGTCATCGCCTAGGTTACCATCATTGGTTGAAGGAACCACGGGAAAGGGTCAACTTCTCGAATAAACATAGAAACAACAAACATAAAGTAAGAGACAACAAGATGCACAGATGCCCGTAATGCAACTCTCGACATACTCTCTCAAGACACTTTCGACAAATTTCCGGAAGTAACGCCGAACAAGCTGCTGAAATCCAGCCATAGGCTTTGGGCTCCACGACCACCCTAGGATATTCAGGACGAGTTCCTTAACATTAAGACGTCTAACTAAGCTACCCAAAAATAAGGGGGTCCTAGCACCCTAAGTTTATTCGGGATATAGTTCAAAAATGCCACGACGACACTTTCTCTGCCCCAATGAATAAATCGACGCATACGATGATTCAAGGAAACATGATGAATAAATCAACTCATATGATAATTCAACAAAGCAAACTCGGATAATTATTCAATCGCATATTAAATAAATATTCATGCAAAGCTCAATACAAGACACCTAATTCAACAGTATCAAGCAATCAAGTCATATCACAACAGTCGGAATATAATTCATCCCTCTGCAGCTCAGTGGAGTTGACAGAGAGGAAATCAAACAAGTGTGGGGGGTTGGGGACAGCTGCCAATCACTTACAGACAAGCCCAATAAATAATCATAATTAAAGTTTTAAGAACTAAAAATCAAAGGGGTATGAGACCCTCACTTCGAACACCGAGTTTCTCAGACATCTTCGCTTTATAAAAAAAATTTAAAATATATCCATATCTACAAGTTGCCCTTACCACAGTCGTCCGCTAGTGTGGTACCGCTCGCCTCGATCCCACATCGCACGAATTCGGAGTCTACAAGTCCTATCATCACAAGGTAAGCTTACTCAATTCTAAGACTGAACTAAAAAAAGAAACTTAGGCTCTCAGCACCTAAACCCTTTTCCTAACCAAACATTTCCACTTAGAAACTTAATTTAAATACTAAGTCACATACTTGAAATGCACATAAGTTGGAAAAATAAGATTCTGCTAACTAATTTCAAGTCCTTCAAAATTTTGAAACACAAATCTATACCAAAATCAACTTCATTTCATCTAAAACCTTGAATTAAGGTCTACTAGGTACCTTGGGTCTCATGGAACCCAAATCACCTCATGTATTTCATAGCCTTAAAATTTCAAAACAATTCCAATTTCAATCAAACCTCTTCCAAAATTTTCCAAAACTTAATCATACATCAACACAACAATTATAAACTAGAATGTAAAACAATTTCTCTCCCAAAACTTCTAAGGAGCTCGCGACCAACACCAAGAAAATAGGAAACAATTTTCAAAACTTCTAACTACTTAAATAACATCCTTTCATAGTCCAATTCTTTCACAAAACAACAATCCAATTCACAATTTAAAGCTCAGTCAAAACCAATCCCTTTCCAAACCTATTTTAAGAGCAAGGTTTTCCAATAAAACTTACCAACTTTCTTACTTTAACAATTTCAACAAACTCAATAACAATGATACTAACTAAAGCATGTTATTCGTTAACCAATTTCAAAACATATCCAAAATCTACAGCAAATCCAAATTCACACTTTTTCAAGAATAGGTTTTTCATCAAGAAGTCATTAAGTCAAGGTTCCAAGTCCAACTTCTAATTAAAACAACAACAACATCATCATATAAGCTAGAATCATTCATTAATTCCATGGATTTACTAAGGATCACACCATTCCCTTATTTACCCTTAGGGTTTCACCCTAGGGTTCCAAGATTAGGGGATTGGATGCTCACTTCCCTCATTGATCATAATCAAACATAAATCAAGCATAAATCAAGACATAAAGCAAGAAAAACATCTCCAAAAACTAGGGGGAGGGGCCACGGTTTTGGGGCTGTTTCAAGGGTGGAAGAAATTGATTTCCCAACTTACTTAGATGGTTGGATGGGGATGATGAAGTAGAAGAAGAACTAGGAGCAAGAAGGGTTGCAATTTGAAGGTGAAATGGAGCTAGAACCCTTGAGGAAGCTTGGAACCATGGAGGTTTTGGAGAGCTTTTCTCACTAGATGTTGAAGAAGTGAAATGTGAGGGTACAGAGAGACAGGTCGCGGGTTGACACCTAATCATAAAGTAAGATGCTAATCACATCAACTAATCTATCCCATCTAATCTCACATCTCTATTGATTACCCTCTAATTCTAGAGTCTAAAGGTTGCTAAAACACGGGACGAGTAATCGTGTTACCGATTAATCTCCCGCCGATAAATTCGCGAAAATTAATTTAACGAGAAATTAATTCACCGAGTGAAAATAAATTATCATAAATAATAAAAACAACCTAAAATACTCACAACAAGTCACGATTCGATTTTCAACGAAATCGTAGTTCGTTTAAAATTTTTATCTACGGCAAAACTGCCCGGCGTTTCGAAACGCGACGAAACTTCGTTAGAATTTTTCGACGATATTCGAACCACTAATTAATATGAAATATTAATTCAATTCAATATGATCTTGATTTATTTAAATCACTTACTTAGAGAATAAGAAATTGCTTATTATAGCATAAATACGGCAAAATATACTATAATAACGCTAAATAACGTATCGTAAAAATACGAGTGTTACAGCGGTGGTGGTGGTGGTGGATGCTCCTATGCTAGTGGGACCAAATCTGCAGCATCGTCCAGCTGCTGCTGCTGGTGCTGCTGCTCCTCTGGCCTGACGACCTCCAAGTCCTCATGCCCCAATCTCCGCAGAACAGCAATGTTAAGAAGGGTCTGAATGCCAATGGGCTCCATCTCAATCATCGTGGCTCCAGCTTCGGCTCGAACTCCAAAGTGATGGGCTAGACGGGAGATGAAAGAACCCAAGATGATGTGCCTGGTGTTCTGAATCTGAAGATGAACGCCCAACTAGATGTACGTCCGTAAGAAAAACATCCCGGCGTTGTAGCGACGTCCCTCTGTCATGGCCCACAGCAAAAATAAGTCTGGCCTCATGACCATGCCGACGCTCAAGGCTTTTCCGTTTATGGAACGGGCAATCCATCTGTGCACTGTCTGCACAGCTGGGTCTCTAATCCTGTTGGCCTTGGCCCGTGTAACACCCCGTTTTCGGAGCGCTACTAAGCTAATATTCTGACAACGTTGACACATTTCTGACAACGTTGACACATTTCTGAAGGGCAGAATACTCTGCTTTGCACGTTTCCCAAAAATATGTTTCTATATTCTTATTATTTTTTTGATTTTTTTTTTTAAAAAAAAAACTCCTTAAGAGAGAATGGTCAGAGTATCACAGCGACTTCCGAAACATGATGGCAAAGTAAATAAATCAAGACATTAAAATAAAACTACTGGAATCACACTCATAGTTCATTCAAGTGTTTCACATATGACACTCTAAATTCTGCAACTGAAATTACAATTATTACCGTGCCGACATAAATGATAAATATCCTATAGCTGGTCGACACACTACGCCCCTTACTAGACTACTAGTAAGTTACCACAACGTAACACAGGCAGAAGGCTGGACGGCCATCTTCAGTTGCTCCCTCCTGCAGTTTCGAATCCTCTGTGCGCTCCACCATCTGGGTTACATTCATTGATTGAAAGAACCACGGGCAAGGGTCAACTTCTTACAAAAAGATAGGTACAAATACAACAGCATATGTGATAACAAAGCATATTACATAGACCTTATGGAACTCACATGCTTCGACACAAATAAATCGACAACCATAACACACGAGATAACAAAATGCATAAATTCCCAAAATGCAACTCCAGACACTCCCTCAAGACACTCTCACAAGACTCAAATCAAGACTCATATTCTCACGACACTTGACAATTTTTCCGGAAAGCAGACGCCACACTATCCACTGAATAACAGTCGTAGCTTTGGGATCTTCGCTCTCCGTAGGACTTTCAGCTCCAGTTCCATAACGCTGCGACGCCTAGCTAATCCACCTTAAACGAAGGGGACCTAGCACCCTCAGTTGTCTGGCTCACAGCTCAAAAACGTCTCGACGACTCAACGACTCGACTAAGCTTTCACACTCGATGAACAATTCGCCGCATACGAAATTCAAAGAGCAATTCGTATAATTATTCGACCGCATATCAAATAATTTATAGCAAGCTTATTACAGTGAAACGCAATTCAACAATATAAGCAGCATAAGAAATTCTCAGGATTATTCAATAGCATATTAAATAATTTCACAACAAGTTTAATACAGTGTAACGCAATACAGCAGTATAAACAGCATAAGTAATTCACATCTCAAACAATCACAGCATATCAAACATTGACTCCGAAACTCAGTTCATCCTTCTGCAACTCAGGGGAGTTAACAAAGAGGTAAGCATACAAGTGTGGGGGGTTGGGGTCAGGCGACCAACCTCTTACTCAAATACCCACAATAGACTCGGAAAAACACAACATAATAATCGAAGGGGTTACAGAACCCTCACTTTGAACCCTGAGGTTCTCAGACTTTTTCTTTTTAAAATTGCCTTTACACAAGGAAATATAAAATAAAAGCCTTAGATAATGTCTAAGAGTTGCCCTTACGCTAACATACTATGAAAAGTATTAAATGTGAAGCGCCCTTACCGAACTCCAAGCTGTGCGTATCCACATATTCCTTGATTCCTACACCGCACGATCTCGGATCCTCAAGTCCTAAAACCACAACATAACTTAGTGCAAACCTAGGCCTAAACTAATACTAATTCCTTAGGCTCTCAAAACTCAACCTCTTAGCTAATCAAAACACCTATACTTAAGTGTCAATTTGAAATACACATATATATTTGAAGAATCACATATGCTAGAAAATTAGCAACAATTAAAGAACGAAGTTTTAAACATAAGACTCATTTTGAAATAATACGCAAAGTTGGAAAAAAACAAGTTTTCCAAATGCTAAGTTCACCTACTCTAAAACTTGAGACACAATTCAATATTAAATCTTATACTTAAAGAAATAACAAATAATTAAAGAATAAGGTTTTTAAAACTAAGACTTATTTCTTTTCCAACTTAGAACATGAAACAACCTCATAATCAATTTTAAAATATTTATTATTGATCAACACTCTTTCTTGGAACTAATTCTCAAGATAAAAGGAACAATAACAAACACGTTAAAACCAACCCTTTTTCTAAAAAAATTTCCAAAGTCCATGAGATTCTTAAACCTACTAAATACAACTAATATGAACTAAAGTACAAAATAATTTTTCTCCCAAGCCTTGAAGAGCTCGCGGCCTTGCCTTTTTTCTTCCCAAAAACTTTGCAAGTTCCAAAGTACTAAATTAAATGCTAGAACACAAAATAATTATCTCCTCCAAGATCATGAGAGCTTACGGCCAACACCCTTCTTTCCTTAAAAAATATTTGCAAACATTCCAACCAATTAAACAACATCATTCACTCCTTGATTTTCCTTCATAAAACAACAATTTATTACAAAACAAAATATTATCCAAGTCCAATACCAAATTAAGACACCTTCAAGAACAAGGATTTTTGCAAAACTAACCATTCCTTTGATCCAATTCAAAATTAATAACTACAACAACAATAACAATTTATAAGAAGTAAAAGCCACAATCAATTAAGTGATTCACTTGAGAAATCACAAAGCTCCTTTCCCTTAGACCATTGATCTAGGGTTCCCAAAATTTGGGGAAACTTTGATCATCTAACTCATGATCATTATCAACACATAATTAAAGCATTTAAACAAGAATTAAGCAAAACAAAACAATTCCTACACCTAAAATGGGCTCACGGCCACCACCCCTTTTCTCCCAATTTTTTTTTGTAAATCTTCCAACTAGTTAAACAATATCATTCTATATTTAAAACCTTTCACAAAACAACAAATGGTTTCCAAAAACACAAGTCTAATTCATGGCCAATCCCAATTTCCAGAAACAAAGGTTTTCATGAAACTAATCAATCCAACTTCTAATCCAAAACTAGTAACTAAAATAGCAACAACAATATCTAATAAGAAAAAATCATCAACTAATTAAATTGATTCACCTCAAGATCACACAACCCCTTTTTTCCTTAGGTTAGGGTTTTCAAGAATTTGGGGATTTAAGTGTTCATTTCTCTCGTTGATCATGACCAAGCATTACAAAGCATCAGACAAGACTTAATCAAAGAAAATAAATAAGGAAGTAAAAAGAAACCCTCACCCAAATCTGCTCTAGTGTCTACGGTTTGGTCTCAGAAAATCCAAGGGAAAGAACTTGATTCTCACTAACTATCTTTGATCAAGAAGTTAACACCAAATGGTAGAAGGAAATGAAAGTGAAGGATGGTTTTTGGAGAGGAAGGGGTCACGGCCAGAATTAAAGAAAGAAGGAGAGAAATGACTTGGCCTTTCTTCTTCCTTCATCAACACTTGAATATTGTGGTGGGAAATGAAAATCGAACGGTAGGAATGGGGGTGCTTCGTCTGGATGAAGAAATTGGAAGCGAAAATGTGATTGGAGGAGGTGGGTATGGGTCATGCTGGAAGAGAGGAAGGAGGAAGGTTGAAACTTGCTTTGAAAGCTCTCTTCACCAACACCAAGTAGCAAGATAAAAAAAAAGAATGAGTGAGTGAGTAAAATTAGGGGTGGAAAAGTGGGCCTGGCCCGTTGGGCCGGCCCGCCAACCCGCCAAAATGGGGCGGGTTGGGTTGGGGTATTGAACCCGCCAACCCACATAACCCGCCCCGCTTGGACCATCAACCCACCGGGCCAGAGGCGGGGCGGGGCGGGCCAGCCCGCCAGCCCGTTTTTTTTTATTTATCTATTACAATTTACAAGAAGTTCCACACGCGGCCCATATAACTCCACAGTCTGGAAAAAAAAGGCCCATAATCTCATCAAACAAACAAAAACCGTCCCACTCCCACTAACTAAGCCCAGAACCCTCTTCTTCTGCTCCAGTCGAGTCCCACTCCCACTAACCCTAATTGATTCTCGTCTCTTCTTCTCAATTCTCTCTCTCGGTCTCATCTCACACTCCTCTCGGCGGCCGAAGGCAAGTCTGCAGCAACATTCTTCCTGCACTGTGAGTCTGCGCCGCCGTGGTGTCCTTCCACCTCTTCCTCCATCGCGAGTCCACGCCCTTTTTCCCTCTTCTGTTTTCTTCTCTTTCTTTTTCTCTTTTCTAATTCTGTTCCTTTCTTTTTTTTTACACCACAAGTCTCGTGCTCCCAAAGAATGTTCCTTTCTTCCTCATATCCTTGGGGGTGTGAATATGAGAATTGTGATGGAGAATGAAGGGTGGTGGGTTAATATGAGTTTGCCGAGTTCAACCATGGTCCATGGACATGAGGTGTCCACTCCCTAGAGAAGGGTGGTGGGTTAATATGAGTCTTCTGATATTTACTGAATTGATGTTAATGTAGATTGAAGTAGTGATTGAGATTGTTATGTTTAACTGACTTACTAAATGAAATAGTTTTTCTAATTACATTTGGTTGTTGTGTTTTATGATTTAGATTTGGAATGGATACAATTGATGAGAATTTGGTATTTGATGAGGATCTAGTGTTTGATTCAGCAATTGAACAAGAGTGTCAATCCATTGAACCTAGTGAGAAAAGGTTAAAAGAGCAACATCTGAAGTATGGAAATTTTTCACTAAGTTAGAGGGAAAAAAGGATAGAGTAAAGTGCAATGCCTGTAATGTTGAGTTTGCGGGTGGTGGTAAAAAACATGGGACCTCGACTTTAAAACGTCACGTTAAGAAGTGTACGGAAATTAAATTTGAAGATGTGGGTCAAATGATGTTAGATATGAAAGGAAAATTGAAGTCTTTGAAGATAGAGCAAATGGTATCTCGTGAAAAGTGTGCTAAATTGATCATTAGGCGTGATTTACCCTTCAAATTTTGTGAGTTTGAGGAGCTTACGGATTGGCTACAGTACTTGAATCCTGAATACATTCCTATCACTAGAAACACTGCTAAGGCTGATGTCTTGAAAGTATTCATGAGGGAAAAGACAAAGCTTAAAGAAGAAATGGCTAACATTCCTAGTAGGATATCTTTAACTTCCGATTTATGGACATCTTGTAATACTGAGGGTTACATAAGCTTGACTGCTCATTTTGTGGATAAGAATTGGAAGTTAAATAGCAAAATCCTTAACTTTTGTCACATGCATCCCCCTCACAGTGGTTTTGAGTTGTCTAACAAAGCAATTGAATTTTTACATGATTGGGGAATAGAGAAGAAAATTTTTAGTATCACTTTGGATAATGCTTCTGCCAATGATGTCATGCAACAAACTATGAGGAGTCGATTTAAATTGCAAAATTGGTTGTTGTGTGATGGAGAATTCTTTCATGTGCGTTGTTGTGCACATATTTTGAATCTAATTGTGCAAGAAGGATTGAAAATAGCTACTGATGCTTTGCATAAAATTAGAGATAGCATCAAATATGTGAGGGGTTCAGAGAGTAGAATGA
Source organism: Calophaca sinica (assembly GCA_037113605.1). NCBI lineage: Eukaryota > Viridiplantae > Streptophyta > Magnoliopsida > Fabales > Fabaceae > Calophaca > Calophaca sinica. The sequence continues at coordinate 92,300,689 of CM073730.1, forward strand.
TAAAATTTAAGCAATGCATTGAAAAAGTTGGCAACATTGATGCATCAAGTGGGTTAGTTGTAGATGTTCCCACAAGATGGAATTCAACTTATTTGATGCTTAAAAGTGCTCTTAAATATCAGCGTGTATTTGAAAACCTACATTGCTATAATGCAAATTATATATGTAATCCTTCAAAGGAAGAGTGGAGTAGAGCACAAAAAATGAGTAGGTTCTTGTTGCCATTTTATGAAATTACCACCTTGATGTCTGGCACAAGCTATCCTACTTCCAACCTCTACTTTTTGCAAGTTTGGAAAATTCAGTGTCTTTTAATTGATAGCAAAAAAGATGAAGATGAAGTTATAAAAAGCATGGCTTAAAATATGTTGTTGAAGTTTGAGAAGTATTGGGATGAGTATAGTGTTGTTCTTGCCTTTGGTACAGTGTTAGACCCACGAATGAAGTTGGATTCATTGGGTTTTTGTTATGAAAAAATTGATCCATACACTTGGGAGTTGAAGGTGGAACAAATAAAAGAAAAGTTGTACAAGCTTTTCTCACAATATTCTACCAAAAGTGCTACTTCCAATGCTTCAAATACTATCCATGCTTCAATATTATGTGTATTTATAAGTTGCTTTCTTTATCATGCTCATCTAATCTTTTGTTATCATCATTTTAGGAATTAAAAGTGCGTAGGCATCTAGTTGCTAGTAAAACTGGAAAGAGTCAACTTGATATTTATTTGGACGAGTCGGTTTTGGATCTCGATTTTACGGATCAAATGGATGTATTACAATGGTGGAAGAATAATAGACATCGATTTCCAGAGCTTTCAATAATGGCTAGAGACTTGTTAAGCATTCCTATTACCACAGTTGCGTCTGAATCTTCATTTAGTATTGGTTCTCGAGTGCTTAACAAGTATAGAAATCGTCTTTTGTCTGAAAATGTGGAAGCATTGCTTTGTTCTCGCAATTGGATGCATGCCTTTAATGATGGTAATTTATTTAATGCGAACGTGATATTTACTATTTATTTACATTATTTTGATAACCATTGAATTGATCACATTATTTTATAATGTAGATGGAAATGATGATGACAATGATGATACAAATGGGGATCCGACTTTTTCCAAGAGTGCATCTAATGTTCTTGATGTGGAAGATGATGCTTGATGATCTTTCTTAGTAATTTAATAGTTTAATGAATTGTTGACGAATTTCATGATGTTATTTTGGAAGTTGGGACTTGTAATATTGGATGTGTATGTATTGTGTACTGAATGTGTGTTTTGTGTATTTGAGACTTTTGGTTGGACTTGGTGATATCTACATTATAATCAGGTGTTTGATATTTTGAGATGTCGAAAATACACGAGACTGTCAACGTGTCAGTAAAAATATGAAACATAGTTATTTGGAAAACTATTCTGATGAGTATTTTTTTTAGATAGCTATGGTGTACGGATTTGATTTAAAAAAAATATTTAGAAAATAGAGTACATATGCTATTCAAATAAAAAATAGCTCAACAAATTAAATCACTCTAAAAAAAAATGGTACAAAAAAATTATTAGACTGGAGGATTATATGTTGAGTATTGGGCTTGCAATCAAAAGGGCAAAAAAAAACGATTTTTTTACATATTGAATTTTTTTTATACCCAGCAACAAAAAGGCCAAAATGTAATTTTTTTTTATGTTGGGTGGGCGGTCTGGCCCGCTGGCCCGCCAGCCCGCCATTAGGCGGGGTGGGCCAAAAAGTTGAACCCGCCACCCATGGCGGGCCAGCCCGCCCCGCCCCGCTTTTTGGCGGGCTAAAGTGGGTTGGGGCGGGTTGGCCCGCTTTGCCTTCCCTAAGTAAAATGGGGTACGAGGCTTCGGCCTGCTGGGGTAAAAAGAAAAGGATAAAATTTTAGTTTTTAGCAAGCCATTTTACTTAGCGTTACTCCACCCAAGAATAAAATAAATGAAATGAAATAAAGTGATAAAAGGGGAGGGGATGTCGTGGTCCGATAAGGCATCCAAGGGGTGAGAATTTTTTTTTTAATTAAGAAGTATAATACTTGGTCAAGAATGAATTAGAATAAGCATAAAATAATTAGTCACTAAAATTGTGACACCTACACTCTAAAAAGTGAGATGCTAATCAAATCACAAGTCTAACTCATTTAATCTCTCATCTCTCATGATTACCCTCTAATCCTAGAGTCTCAAGCGTACTAAAAATACGGTGTCAAGTAATCGCGTTACCGATTAGGTCTCTCGCCGATTAACTCGCGAAAATTAATTTACTTAGAAATTAATTCACCGCGTGATAATAAATTATATATAAATATAAAAACAATTAAATACACTCAAACATCATCAAAATAAGTTACATTTCGATTTTCATCGAAATCAAAATTTATTATAAATTTTAACGCGGATAAAAATTACCCGGTGGTTCAAAACGCGACGAAACTTCGTTAGAATTTTCCGACGATTTTTGAACCACGAATTAATGTTAAATATTAATTTTTATCTTAAATTTAATTTTATCTTGATTTAATTCACACACTTTCTTAGTCAACAAAAATACGCGTTACCGCGTCACTCAGAAAACTTATATAATACGTATAGTTGATGAATTCACCTTAAAGGTTGCATACGTCTACGCTGTCTATTAATTTGAATTGACATCATGAATAATAATTATTTATAATAAATAACTTATTCAAAATAACTCAAAATAATTTTCCGTACTCTCAGTAATTCATTGAGGTGATCAATCTCTATGACTTATTTTTTGAGCATTCGGGATTTTATCGCTAAAATCAATTTTCTTAAAAATTGGGATGTTACAGCCCGCTGGGAATGTAGTGGCCATCCCCAGTGAGAGCTCTCCAACTCTCTAAATCCTGCCATCCCTCTTGGATCTCCAGAAGGGTCTCTAAATACTCTAGCATCTGAACTGACTGCGCCGTCTCAAATCCAAGTCCAATGTTGAACTCAGCCAAAGTGATCTCGTGGTGGTTCCCATAGATCCAAAATTGTAACTGCAATCTCCTGCGTCGGCTCATCCTCCCCATCAGCACGCGAGGGCTCTCTGTCTCTCATATGATAGCCACAGGTGGCTAAGAAATCTATAACTGCCTCCACAAAGAAGGGTTGTCTGACAGAGGCTGCCTGGAGCCATCATATCCTTTGCAGCAAGGTCTCCACCTTTCCCCACTGGTCAACCTGCTAAAAGGCATCAAAGTCTAAGTATATCTAGGTATAGGTGTGAAAATCACGCAGTTGCCTGTAACGATCTCTGAACTGCTCTGGTATATAGTGAGGCACAGCTCTAGAGCCACGTGCTGTTGCAACAGAAGAAGAATCGTCGGTCTTTTGGTGCTTAGGCATTTTCCTAAAATCAAATAGAAAAAATTAAATTTCAAGTAAAACCTGTGTTAGGTACGGTCGTGCTTCGTGTGGTACGACCGTACTGATGCTCTAAGTACGCCCTGATTCAATAGGTCAATATGGTCTGACTTAAGGTCTACGTATGGCCATACTCTGCCACGGGTACGCTCGTACCTATGGTCAATCTTCAACCCTAAGGCTGCCAGTACGGCCTTCAGTACGACCTGTTCTTGATAGGTACAGCCGTACTGCGCTATGGTTTTGTGAAAAATCTACCCTATGATCAGATTTTCTCAATTTTAAGCCTAGATTTCAAGTCTCTAATCATTCCTAGGGTCTCTAAGCATGCAAAACCAAACAAAAACTACTCCTAATGACCTAAAGTTAGAATTAAACAAAACCAAAAACGTAAATTAACTACAAACTTAAAATAACCAGTAAAACAGCCAATCAATTCACAAATTGAGTTTAAAATCAGTACCTAGATGATCTTGTGAGTGGAAATACGAAGAGAATGAGAGAAGAGGGTGCTCGAATGGAGAGGTTTTGGGCGTACGAGGATGAGGTACGCCCTTACCTCTCACTGTTTACCTAATATTCAGCCTCTAGACACGGGGTACGGCCGAACCTGGTTTATGTCCGGCTGTACCTATCTGTTTCTCCACGTTTTGAAAGTGAAGCCGCGTGATACGACCGTACATGGTGCAAGGTGCGCCCGTACCTATTGGTTTTCTGGAAAAAAAAATTCATTTTTCAATTTTGCAATTTTTTTTATTTTTGAATATTCCTAAAATGAATAAAAATAGAATAAAATAAAATAAGAATAGAAATAAAACAAACAGATAAGAGATAAAAATGTTAGTAACCGAGGTTGCCACCTGGTAAGCGCTTGTTTAACGTCCCGAGCCTGACGGGTCGGAGGACTTAAGAATTAGTCCTCAACGGGAAATGACCCATCCTTAACATTACCTTTTGTCTTCTCACCATTGGGAAACACAGCAAAGTAATCACTGTTTTCTGAGTGGTCCATCCATGCAGGACCTGAGCATTTTTTTGGTGGGTTCATTGTGTACCCACAGTCTTCACAGATGTAAATTGGCTTCTCAAAGTTAGGTGCAAAAGTCCTAATGAATTTCTTCAGCATGTTATTCCATGTTTTTACTTCCTCAACTGGTATGAGATAAAGCCAAATCTTGACTTCCTCATCTAATGAGAATGGGAAAATCATTAGCTTTGCTTCATCTGGAGACAAGCCTTCAAACTTTGCATTCCTCATCTTCTAACAGAAATTATTTCTTTCAAAAATTTAACATATTTAGGGACTTCAGAGACAATTTTAGTCAAAGGGATATTGATAGGCAGCTTTCTATGTTTTTCTAATAACCTCTTATCTTGCATATCCATACAAGAATTTTTAGAACTTTGGGAAGTGTTACTTACCTGCTGAGACTTAGTTTGAGTCTTCTCATCTTTTGGTTCCTCTTTTTCCAAGAAGATTGCATTGCATTTTTCATTGGGATTTGGCTCCACTTGACTTGGGAGTGTTTCTTTTTCTCTTTGAGTCACTGCTTTCAACACAATTGCCATTTGCTCCCTCAATGTTTTCTGGCCTGCTGCGTTCTAGTGACAATTTTTTCCATGTTGCTACACCTTTCATTCATGTGTCTCATAAAGTTGTTAATGTCATTTTCTCCGGGATTTCTATCGTTCTGTGCACAATTTTGCAAATGTGGAGGCTTATAAGTATTCTGATTTTGGCCCTGGGATCTCTGTTGATCTCTCCATGAGAAATATGGGTGATTCCTCCATCCGGGGTTGTAGGTGCTTGAGTATGGGTCATTCTGTTGCTTATGCCCAACAAAATTCACCTCCTCAGTGCAGTCCTTTGAATCATGTGTTGTTACTCCGCAGAAGTCGCAAGGTGCCTTAACTGTCTTGTTTTCTATAGCCTTTAATATTTCTTCAGTTTTCTCCATAAAACCGGCTAGAACTCCCATACACGAATGTCTGTATCTTTGCATATACTTCAACATAGCCTCTTGCGTCCCCAATTTTGAGTCAAAATCTTTCTGGCCTATAGCACTGACTTCCTCTAATTGACCTTCAATTGCCATACAACCCCAATCGTTATTAGAATTGGACTAGGTTTGTACTACCATCAAAGTCTCTAATTTCTTAGCCATTGCCTCCAATTTTGCTTCTAAAGCTGTGTTAGCTTCTACTTTGTAAATACATGCCTGCTGGTTCTTTCTTCCGGGCTGTCTATCATTAGCTGACCACTGAGCATTGTTCTGAGCCATTTCAGTTTGCATATTGAAACCATTGTATAAAATCTGAAGCTGCTGCCACTTAGTGAAACCATGATGAGGACAGCTTCTCAATAAATCTTGAAATCTTTCCCAAGCCTCATGCATTGATTCTCCTTCATTCTGGGTAAATCCAGACATGTCAGCTCACAGCTTTGTAGATTTTGTGGGAAGAAAGTACTTATTCAAGACTTAGTTTTCAGGTCCTCCCAAGTAGTAACAGAGTTAGGTGGGAATGAATCCAACCATAGTTGTGCTTTTCCTTGCAGTGAGAAAGAGAACAATCTTAATTTGATGGCCTCCGGTGAGAAAGAGAACAGTACTTATTCTAAAATCTCTTAAGATGAGCATTTGGGTCTTCAGAAGATAAGCCAGTGGATTGCACTGTAGATACCATAGAAATCAGTGCTGGCTTCAGTTCGAAATTATTGGCCTCAATTACCGGATAGTTGACACTGTTTGCCACATCCGTAATTGGTGTGAAGTACTCTTTCAACATTAATTCTTCAGCCATTGCTTAATGTTGTCTTCTCAATAATCTGAATGTTCTTTTAATTTCAGGATCAAAAATCAATTCAGGATGTTGAGATCTTGTCTGCATACACGAAAGAAAACCAAATTAGAGTGTCTTAGAACCAAATAAAAATAACAGAAAATTAAATAACTAAATAAAATTATGCCTAATGAGAATAAAATCTATAATTCGATTAATATCGTAATCATTCCCCGGCAACGGCGCCAAAAACTTGTTGCAGCTTAGGCAGGTGCACCTGATTGTAACTCGTAATAAAAGTGGAGTATAATTAGGATTCCGAATGTCGAACCCACAGAGAATGAGTGAGTACCAGTGAATTAGTATGATTCTATTCTATTAGGCGAGCAAAGATTGTAATTAAGCGAGTAGAATAAGTAATCGAAATTAAAGCAATAACAGATTGAATGCAAGAACGGTTTAATAATGTTATGGGAAACCTAGGGGAACTTGGGTTCACCAATACTCTATCATCGAGTTCATTAATCAATTGATGTGAGTTATCTATCATGAAAGAGCACTAACCACCCACTCTAAACTACTAGAGGTTGCCCTCGCGTACAACAGCCTTTCTCCCAACTAATTACTCTGTTTGGTCCAGAAAGATAACTAAGGGAAAGAGCATTAAGTTCAGGTGGATTTGTTAATCTAATAACTGATTAGAAGCAAGCTTTAACCTATCTGGCGTATAAAGCGAGTTCTTTTATCCTATAGTTTGGTTAACTAATCATGATCCTGTTACCACAATTAAGCCAACTAGATAAAGATTGATCAGGCCTTACTGGATTAAGCACAATAGGAATAAATACTCAAACAATTAGTAAAAACTCATAATTAAATAACAAAACATCAAGAGTATTGTAAAGGATCCCCCATCGCCCCTAGTGATGGGTTTAGCTACTCATTACTAATGATAATAACATAAACTTAGATATGAAATCAGAATAATCCATAACAAGAGAATAAATTGTAAACCGGGACACCCTTTCGGTATGACGACGGTCCTTAAGCACGTTCTTCGCGTCCTCACAAGCTCTGGTAGCGATTCGAGATGGTACCAAGCTTCAAGGAGACAAGAATTCGATGGAATGGGCAAGGGTTTGTTATTATATCTCAATTGGGGCCTCTTGAATCAGAAATTCATCAAAAGGTCTTTGTACGATGTTAAGAGCCCCTATTTATAGACTAGGTTGCAAATTAGGTTATCTGGCTTCAAATCTGCACGGATCAGGGATGGGGTACAGCCGTACCGCATATATACACGGTCGTACCGAGCTTTGTTGATAACGCTGGACCGTACCCATGCGTGCTATTGCCTTAACATCACTTGTGTACAGCTGTACTGCCTTTGGCACCGCTGTACTGGACTATTTTATTAGCGTCAGGTGGTACAGACTGAGGGGGTATGCTTCTATTGAGGTTCTGCTCTAGGTACGGCCGTACTGTTGGTAGGTCAGGCCGTACCGCTTGTCCAGTAGTGCTAAAACTCTCCAAAACTAGCCAGTTTTTAGTCTTTTTTCGCATCTTTTGCTCCGAGTGGTGTCTTCATGATAATTCTGCATAATAAGACATAAATGAGTACCTTTATGCATTAATTAGTGCAAAATGGTATAATTAGATACTAAAAATGCCCTATAAATATAGGCAAATTGGTGTATTAACAGCCGACTTCTCCTTTACGTGTCAGGACACCCATCCCGCCTATGGATCCTTCTTCTGTTTGTCGAGTGTGTGGTGAGGCTGGATGCAGTGGCGTGGGTTGGATCAATGATGTACGGGTGGAGGAGGTTAGGCTCGAGGGGATACCTGCTTCTGTACCTTTTGTGGACTTGACCGAAGACGATGAGGATGACCTGATGGAGGAGGAGGAGGAAAAGGAGGAAGATACTTCAGAGGATCTGGGTAGTGCGGTGTAGTTTGGTTGGTTGTTGACGTCTGTCTGTTCTTGTATATAGTTTTGGATGGTGACCAATCTATCTGATAGTTCTTTTGTGGTAGTTGTGGATAGGTCTGGAGGTTTAGCTTTTGGAGTAGCCCCCTGCATGGGTAATAGATAAGGGAGGATATTATTTTGGATCTAGGCTAACTTAACTGGAGTTAAGAAATGCCTCTAGTGGTACTTATCCACACCTTGTATCAATTCACAAACTTTCCCCAATTACCTTCAACTTTGTATACCAACAAGCCAAATGAGAACTTTTTCTTTGCTTTTCGCATTGATTTTTTTTTTGTTGTTCTCCTCTGGCCTTTTCATGTTTTTTTTTGAAATGAGCTACATGCACATACTTTGTATTGCCACCCTAAACTTAAGATTGTTATTTGCCATCAAGCATCCCTAAACTTAATTTACAACCAAATAACCAATTTTTAGATAGCAATCTCTCAATTCCAATTTAAAGCGGCAATTGATTTTTCTAGTTATTGGCTTGTATTGTGCTTAATAATCAAGAAAAAGGCTTAAGGCTCAAAAGGGCTAGCAAAGGATAATATTACAAGGGTAGGCAATCAAAGGCTCTTGCTATTCAAACAAAACAAAGGTCTCAATCATCTGTGTGTGTGTTCACATGCAATGCAAAAGCAATCAAGAACTGAGTCAAGTTCTGAAGAATTCATACAAATGGTGGAGCACTCAAGGAAAAAAAATTCTGTTTAGGCTCAAACATTCACAGATTTTGCTTTTGTAATGAGAAAAGATTCATGACCACTAAAGTTCTCAACAGTTACGGTTACAAGAAGCTGCTTAAAAAGGTTCATGTCAACAAAAGTTTCAGCTCCTTGATCATACATATCATGCACACAATAAGAGTATAGTTCACAGATAAATTCTCAAATGAAAAGGAATGCCATAGAGTAACAAAGAGCTCAGTCAGCCATAGGGTGCATGGTATCAGCTTCACACATAAAAGAAAACAAATTCAACATAAAAATAAACAGCAAAAGAAAAGAAAGAAAGATATAACCTCTGCAGTGAGCCGTCTGACTCAACCGCTAACTTGAAATGAGAAAGGTGGGCTGCCAGACGCCACCACCAATGGGTTGCCTCCCATGAAGCGCTTCTTTAACATCACTAGCTTGATGCTTGAAGGAGTCGATCAAGGCTCCTTAAAGGAAGAAAAGAAGATTGAAGCACATCCTTCCTTGAGAAGAGGCACACCCATAGTCTTGAGTGCTTGCATGGAAATCACTTCCCTTTTTCTCATTGGTCTCCTTTTTCTCCTCTTGAATTTATGTGGATGGACGTTGTCAACTCTCACCTGTTGGGTGCACTTTTCATAGGAATGAGTAAGTTTTGCATGTGCCTTCTTTGGACTTATGCAAATTGGGACTTGTTTCCCATGGCCCCCATGCATATTACTCTTTCCTTTTCTTCCTTTTTCCTGCACTGACAATTTTTTCGTCCCATCATCAACTCTTCATCCATATCCTCCATGGAATTCCCGATCACCTTCTCAAAGGTGGAAGGTCGGTCTCGATTAAGCAATTCTCCAACCGACTCCCCAATCATATCAATTCTAGAGCACTTTTCAGTGTCATCGGGATGCCTCATAGCCTCACACACATTGAAAGTCACCTTCTCATCTTGGAACCTCAAAATTAATTTACCTTGTTGGACATCAATCAAGGCTCTTCCTATAGCTAGGAAAGGTCTTCCAAGAAGAAGAGGGACTTCCTTGTCTTCTACCATGCCAAGGATCACAAAATCTACGGGAAAAAGGAATTTGCCAACCCTTACTAAAACATCATCCATAATTCCATAAGGGTATTTGATTGACCTATCTGCCAGTTGTAGTGTCATCCTTGTAGGCTTGACTTCACCTCCTCCTAACCTCTTCAACATAGATAACGGCATCAAATTGATGCTAGCCCCAAATCACAAAGGGCTTTGTCAATATTTAAATTCCCGATGGTGCAAGGAATTGTGAAGCTTCCAGTGTCATACCCTAATTTTGTCCGGTAAAAAATAACATTAAAAAAGAACAAAAATAGTAGTAGAGAAGAAAGAAGGAGAAAGAAATGTTGAAGAGAAAAGAGGTTGGAAAAATTTGTACTTTGGTATAGCTTATGTATTCTGGGTGTAATTAATGTTGTGGAAATGGTATCAAAGTGAATTTTACCTTGTTAGAAAGCTAAAACAAAACTCTACAACTTTGATGAGGAACCCAAGAGTCAAATCTAAAGTTTACTAAGTCCAAATTGACTTGGAAGTAAGAACAAGTATGCTGAAAAATAGTTTTGAACAGTATGTAAAGATTAGGTCATATCTTGAGTTGTAGAAGTCTTTTTTTAATGAAACCAACGCCATTTGAAAGCTAACATCCTTGGCTACAAATGTTATGAAGGACTCGAGACTTGATTCTAACGATTTATTGCCCTAAAATAGCATGAAAGTTATAAAACTGCATAAAAACGGACAACACATCATGTTGAATAACGTTCAAAGAAAATGTCATATCTTGAGCTATACTTGTCCAAATGAGGTGTTCTTTATACTTTTGGAAATATAAGAAAAAGATCTACAACTATTATTTTGGATTACAAACCCAGATCGACCTCTATCATGGACCAAATCGAGCATGAAGTTCGAGACGTGATGTTACATGTATTGTTCGGGACAGCCACTTGTGTTGACAATATCTTGAGTTGTAGATATCCTTTTGAGATGAAACTTGTGCCATTTGAAAGCTGGAAACAATGTCTATAATTCTTATGAAGGTCATGAAGCACAATAAAGTTGTTTTAAGTGTTGTATTAGTGCTCAAAGTTGGCTATTTAGTTTTGTTGAACATTTAAAATATCAAACTTAAGAAGCCAACTCCCAACTTTACTATTGAAGTCCCACTTTGAAAAAATCCACACTCTTTCAACCTCTCATTCTCCTATATAAGGAGTGCATCACCAAGCACTAAGGATCGAAGAAAAATGGATTAATGGGCCTAGTGCAAAGCATAGGGCCTTTGCTTTAGTCAAAAATTTTAATGGGAGGTTATTATCCCTTCAACCTTCAAGATTGGGCCAGTGCGTAGGGTTTGACGATTGTGCCCAACAAAAATTTTTCTCTTGAGGTAAATACATCAATTCCTTCTCTCTTTTTCTTTCTTCGTATTTTTTAAGTATGTTTATGTTTGTCTTTTATTTATAATGTCGATGTCGCTTTATGTTTGTCTTTTATTTATAATGTTAGATGTCGTTTAGCTTTTTTAATTCATCTGTTTTTATTATTATATATTTCTTATTTATTTTTTTTTCTTAATCATTAATTAGTATTAGTCAAATTAGGACAATTTTTACTCAACTAAATTTCAATTTATCATACAAATTTTGAGACCATGTTTGTTGAAAAACACATAATAAAATCATGAAAATTAATTTATTAGTAATGATTACTCGAGATTGCTTCCCGTTTAATCATTGCGAACATCTTAATTTTCTAAACAAAAATGAGTTATTAGTGAGGACCACTCTTGATTGCTTCTTGTTTGGTCCCCATGAAAATCTATCTTCTTTATAAATATAAAGTCAAGTTATTTTCACTAGTAATGATCACTCGAGATTGCTTCCCGTTTGATCATTACGAACACCGTTAATTTTCTAAACAAAATAGGTTGTTAGTGAGGACCACTCTTGATTGCTTCTTGTTTGGTCCCTACAAAACCTACCTTTTTTCCATCAAAAAATATACAATTAAAATCAACCAACACACAACCATTTTCTACCCAAGAACTATGTAGCCTTTGATTTCTCCACTGCACCCGGAGATACGTAGGAGCAGGAGCTCACTCCTGTCAAGCGCAAAAATAAACGACTTTTATTAAGTCCTCTTTTTTTTTTATCTTGGTTAAGTTTTTTTTTTAAAATAAAAGGGAAATAAATATTTTTTTTAGAAGTTAATAAAATTTGCACAATTAATTAGAGGTAACCTTTTTCGAAAGGATGTTGTAGGGTGCTAATACCTTCCCTACACATAATCGACTCCCGAACCCAAATCTAGTCTCAAGGACCATTTTTCTTCAAAAAAAAAGGTTTTTTCCAATATTTTCCATATGAAATAAATTATTGGTGGCGGCTCCATTAAACTCGAATAAATCCCTCCAGATTTTTCGGTCGCTACATCCAGGATCCTTCATTTTGGGAGGAAGCTTTCTTTGAATGATAGCACTGCACTTTTCTGTCAAAGCTACAGTCTCATCTTCTTTAAATTTCCTCTTCGTGGTCAATAATTCCTTCATGAATTTTGCATATGTGGGCATTTGCTCAAGGGCTTCTGCGAAAGGAATGTTGATCTGTAGGCGCTTGAAGATGTCCATGAACTTAAAGAACTGTTCATCCTTCTCCTTTTTCTTGTTCACAGGAGGATATGGCAGCTTCATATATGGAGGAACCACTTTGGGCTTATTTCCCACCTGCAGCTGTTCATTTATAACAATACCTTCCTCTTCTGAGTTGGATTTCTTCTCAACCACTTTTTTCTCTTCTTTTTCATTATTTTTACTTCTCTCATTTTCAACTCCATCCACCACAATTTTTTAGCTCTTTTTCTTCCCCTTAACTTCAGACATCATCCTGCCACTTCTCAAAGTAATAACACTACAATTCTCACGCTTAGGATTATTTACTGTGCTAGCAGAACATTACCTTTGGATTGCTCCGCGAGTTGCTTTGAGAGTTGCCCAATTTGATTCTCCAGATTTTTGATAGAGGCCTCTTGGTTCTTGAAATGAGACTCACGAATCTGAAAGTTGGAGTGGGTGTTCTGGAAATTGGATTGAGTCATCTTCATGAATTGAGTGAGATCTTCCTCTAATGCATTTGGCTTCTCTTGCTTTTGAGGTTGTGGAGGGTTGCTTGACGATGGGTTATCTTGCTATTTCCAAGAGAAGTTGGGATGATTCTTCCACTCAGGATTATAGGTGTCAGAATAAGGATTCCCTCCTTGCTTTTGAAAATTACCCATGTAGTTGGCTTGCTCATTCGAAATTCGCTTAGCATCACAACCTCCATTCTCATGAGGCCCTTGACAAAAATCACATCTCAAGTTCCTATTCAACTGGTTCACCTGAGTGGGAATAGAGGCTCCCATTTTCAGCGCTTTAAGCTCCTTTGTGATAGCTTCCAATTATTGAGAGACTAATTTATTTTGAGCCAAGAGTGTATCTTGTGTTTCTAGCCCAATGACTCATCTTCTACCCTGTGTTCCTCTATCTTTCTGACACAACTGCTCATTGGAAGCCATTTGCTCCACTAAAGTTCTTGCTTCTGCGGCTGTCTTACTATTAATTGAACCTCTAGCCGAGGCATCCAGCATCATTCTTGTATTTGGCCTCAACCTATTGCAAAACATCTGCATCTGATTAAACTCGTCATACCCATGGCCAGGACACCTCTTCAGAAGAAGCTTGAATCTTTCCTAAGCCTCATACAGATTTTTGCTCTGGTTCTGCTGGAACCCATGAATTTCACCTCTTCTCTTGATGAACTTGGAGGGTGGAAAAAATTTATTCATGAATTTATCCTCCAAATCATCCCAAGTAGTGATGCTTCCTTGAGGCAAAGTGAGCAGCCAATCTTTTGCTCTATCTCGCAGGGTAAAAGGAAAAAGTCTCAGTTTTTTGGCTCCCTCTGTTACTCCTTCTAGCTTCAAGGTGCCACAGATTTCATAAAAATTCACTAAGTACTGATTTGGGTCTTCAACTTCATCCCCAACGAATTGATTTTGCTTGCGAGTGTTCAGCAGAGATGTTCTGATCTCAAAAGCATTTGCCTCCACTTGTTGGTAGGCTATGACAGTCCTCTGATGATTGTTCCTTCTCCCAAAATCACCCAAGATGCGTGGTATATCCCCCATCACTACTTGAATTATAACAAGAGAAGTAGAAGCAGAGGTTTGATTTTGTTGTTGTCTTGCTTTCTTTGTCTTCTTCCTATTAGCTTTTGCTGTCTTTTCTATTTCTGGATCAAACAACAGCTTACCTGTTTGTTTACCTCGCATGCATAAAAACTAAAGGAAAAGGTAAGTAGCAAAGCAACAATTATAATTTTTTTTTAAACAGAAAATAAAATTGTTCAAAATAATACTCGTTTGCCTTGTTAAAAATCAATTCAACAATCTCCGGCAACGGCGCCAAAAACTTGGTAGGATTTCGACAACGTACAAGTAATAAAGTGATAAGAAAAGTATCATCTCCACGAGGATTGAGATTAATTATTTAACTTAACAAACTTGGTATCTATTTTGAACGAGAGCAAATTCTGGGTATTTGAAATTGAGAATAATTATAACGATAACAAGAACAAACTATTTGAATTCGAATAATTAAAAGCGATTAGGGGTTGAATCCTTTTGTTTTCACCTTTATGCAATTGAATTCAAAACCAATGCAAGCGATACTCATGAATAATTGAAGTTTAAATCCTCTAAATTAGATTAACAAAAATTCCTTTCCTCTTAATCCCTTTGATTCAACTAATAAGCCCTAATCCCTTAGGTTCAAATGAGTTAAATCAAGCATAAACAATAGGTATTCATACAACTTATACCAATAGAATTATATTCCTATAACCCTATTGATATGTCCAACAATCTCACTACTAGTTAAAAACCCCAATTTTCCAATCGTGAGCATAACCCAAATTCAGTTTAATAGTGATCAATTATCAAACGGCGTTAAGAACAGAGACGAAAGATCAATTAACATGAATAAACTTGCATTGAAATAATAGAATCCAACTACATAAAGGTTTTCACAAAATTCATCTAACCCTAGCCTGAAAGAGTTTAGCTACTCATAGAGAATAAGGAACCAAACAAGAAATTCATGAAGAGGAGAAGAAGAGATTGAATCATATCCTTCACCGTGCCTTCAAAATAGCAAAGTTCCCACCCTAGACAAGTCCCTAAATTGTCTATTTATAGTCTAGGGTGAAAAGGAGTGAAAAACAGACCCAAAACAAGTAAAAACGCAAAATTCCGTGTTAGGAGGGAGCCACAGCACGACCGTGGTGTAAGGCACGGCCAGGCCGTGCTGCGCTGAGCATGTGCACACAAAAGCACGAGACAAGGCACGACCGTGCTAGGTGGCACAGCCTGCCTGTGGAACGTTCTGTGAGATGAGCCAATGCACTGGGAAGATTCGCCTCGAAGCACGACCGTGCTCCTGGGCATGGGCAGGTCGTGCTTCCACTCTTATTTGCCAAATTTGATATTTTTGCTCCCGAAATGGTTTCTGCTTCCGTCCAAGTGATTTTTCTCTGTTTTCCTAGGTAATTAGAGATAAAAATTCATAGAAAACACTAATGCACAAATGTTAGAATGAATCCAAGTGAATACACTAAATCAAATAATTTAAGCAAACAATGACTTTGAATTCTCTTCATTCACAAAGCAATTCTCCAATTTAGCTCTATAAATCTACATGTGATGAAGATTTATCAGGTAACTGCCGGGAGTACCTCAGAAGTATGACTACTCTTGTTAGGGTCTTTATACTTTAGGTGTATTCCTCCGTGTGTATATTTATTTACTACTGCTTTCCTGAACAACTTGTCAGTTGTATATCATTTTGAAAAGTGTATATCCATTATGTTTCTAAATGCTAATAATACTCTGATTGTGTTTTGCAAAAGACATTTGAAAAAAAAAATTCGCATTTTCCAAAAGACAAAGAGTATTATTTTGAAAAGATCATTTAAAGTTAAGTTCTAGTTTAGTAGCGCTTTTGAAATGGGGTGTTACACTAGGCTCCTCCCGAAAAGTCATCTGTCACGGGACATCAAATAAATCCTCCGAACCAACAGCAGTGTCTCCGTTTGTCTGGGCTCCCAGTCAAGCATCTACAATACGTCCGAAAGGTACAGGGAAGTCCATCACCCTGCACGTCACCTCAACCCGAGTAACATCTCCATCTATCCTAGTTGTCTCGATCACATCTCTTCTATATACAACCCTACCGGTGATGTAATCAACCACCCAAGCATGGGGTATGTCTGAGTCTGGGAAGTCTAAAGTCGTCTCCGACAATAACCTAATCGTCGACAGCTCCATCATCGTCATCAACTGGGGTGACATCCATGAGAATGCCCGAATAGAAAGGGTCATCTTCCCAAACAAAGATATAACAACAATAACTTATATGCAAAACATATCATACTAGCACAGTATAATTTAACACAAGCAACATCATGGCATACCCACTCAAATAATCAGCATAATAAGGATGCACCACAAATCCTTATTGGTTAGTCTATATGCCAGTGCACATAATTCCGGAATATCGCCATGCCACCCTCGCAGGGGTATTTCCCTGTCGGGATACATGTACAGTACCACGCAAGGATTTAACTAGGACATGAAAACTCTTTAATCTCCCCGCAGGGATAGCTGTTCAGTACAACGCAAGGATTTACCAGATGCATGCTACCCGTTTTTCTCTTGAACAAGTTATAATTGATTTACTAACAATAATATAATTAAAAGTTTACTAATTTTAAGCCATATGTACCATTTTCCTAAACAACATTAGAAAATTTTCATGTATATGAGCAGAAGATGATGGTTGTTGATCTATTTGCTCAGATGACAAAAATACGCTAATGAAATTGGATAACAAATCAACAAGGTACAGTGTCTGGATCAAGAAAATAATATTATTATATGATAATTTACTCTAGATAGGGTTTGACTTCGGTGCAATTAATCAATACATGAATATGTGCTGATGTTAACTCTTCATCCGTTAACCAATGAATTGATTCTCCCCTAGCATGACGACCGGGCAGATAAAAGACTGATAGGGCTAATGGATGTCTTTTATAGTCAACAACCACTTCGTTTCTTTTACTTCGTGGGGACAACATTGACTTGTTGAAATAGTATGAACAAAAATAAGTTGTTTCGCGATGCAAATAAGACGAACAGATTGATCCTTTAACCTTAGCCTTATTTTTCACCGGTTGTTTTGAATCACCCATGAATCTATAGAGAAAGATTAACAAAATTGGTGTCTTTGACAAAAAAGGATAGTTATATTTGAAATTTAGGAAACATGTTATATATAAATTAATATATCTTTCAAATGGATACTGTAACATGCGTATTTTTTTTATGCGTTAATTAGCGTTATTTAGTATATTTTGTCGTATTTACGCTATAATAAAGCAATTTCTTGTTCTCTGAGTAAGTGGATTAATTAAATCAAGATCAAATTAAATTTGAGAATTAATATTTCATATTAATTCACGGTTTGAAAATCGTCGAAAAATTCTAATGAAGTTTCGCCGCGTTTCGAATCGCCGGGCGGTTTCACCGTAGATAAAATTCTAAATGAACTCCGATTTCGATGAAAATCAAATCGTAACCTCTTGAGACCATTTTTGAGTGATTATTGTTATTTTTATTATTTATGATATAATATTTTCACGCGATGAATTAATTTCTCGTTAAATTAATTTTCGCGAGTTTATCGGTAACGCGGTCTTTCGTCGCCGTGTTTTAGATCTTAGAACTCTAGATTAGAGGGTAATTTTGAGAGATGTGAGGTTAGATGGGTAAGATTAGGTGATATGTTTAGCATCTAATATAATTGCTAGGTGTCATTAGTTGTGTGATTTGTTTTAAAAAAAAAAAAGAGAAAACCTTTTATTTAACTACTCCTACTAACTACACCTATTTTTATTATTATAAAAGGAGAAGACCAAGGCTGGATGCAGCCTCATTTTCACGCCTCCATCTTCTTCTCAAACCCTCATCTTCTTTCTCTTTTTCCTTTCTTGAAGACCAAGATTTCCATGGATGCTTTCTTCCATTTTTCTTAAGCTTTTCAACTTGCAATCTTCACCAAAGTTACTCCAAACTTTCATCTCTACCTACTTCTTCTTCATCCTCATCATCTAAGTAAGAAAAAAATTTATTTTTCCCTCCCCATTTACTGTTGAAAACCGCGCCCCCTCCCCTTTGTTGCTTCTTATTTTTTTTGCTTTTCAATCTTGTTATCTTGCTTGTTTAATGTTGTTTGATGGGTTGATGATGATCAAGAGGAAATGAAACATTCTTTTCCCTTTTCTTGAGTTCTAGGGTGAAAACCCTAAGAGGAGAAAAGGGGAAAATGGTGTTATCCTCATTGAATCACCTAATTAGTGGTTTAATTGAGTTTATGGAAGTTGTATGATGATTGTTTAAATTTTAGTTTTGATTTTGCATGTCTAACTTGTTAGTTTATGATTGAGACCTATTCTTTAACTATGGAAAATATGGGTTTAGGTGATTGAATCATGTATCTAAGAGTTGAATGTTATGTTTTATGTAGTTTTAAGGCTATTGGAATTGATATGCATTAGTTAGTATATGAGTTAGTTCATGTTTTGTGAAAAAGTGATTTTTGAGGGACTAAAATGGCATGAAAAAAAATTGATTAGGTTGTTCTTTATTTTGGCATGAACATATTTTTTTTTAGCATGATATTGGCCATGTATTTAATGCCTTAGGAATTCTTGACATTGGGATTTTGTTGTTTGAAAGTATTTTTGGGAAAACACTTATTCTTGAAAAAAATTTGGAAATTGAGTTTTGAGAACTTTGTAAGATAGTTAAATGGTTAGCCATACATTGTTGATGTATAGTATGTTGGTGAATTTAATGTTTGGAAGGATTGAAGTGAAGTATTGATTTGAAAAATGTTTTACAACTTGTTTCAATTATGGGTGTGTATGATGCTTAGATGAGAATTGATGTGAGTTACCTTAAATTTGGTTGTTTGGCTTGAAAAATGTTAGTAGTAATGAAAAAGAGTTTTGCAAAATTTTCTTTTAAGAAAAAGATGATTATGGCCGAGAGGCCTAAAAGATTTTTGGAAGAAAGTTTTTAATTGTGAAGTTGTTGTGAAGTTTGAATGTGTTATGCTTAAGACTTTAAGAAAAAGGATTCTTTAAAGAGTTAGCATTTTTTTTAGTAAAAGTGTTATGTAGTAGTTAATTTCCAAGAAAAGTGGTTTTTGATTCAAAATTCTTAATTGTTTACTAGTAGTTAGAAGTAAATTTTTGTGGATTCTTGGTTAGAAAAAGGGTTAAGTTTGAGTGCCTTAGATTGTAGAACCAAGTTTTTAGAATTTCGCTAAGTCGTTTTATGTATTAGGCTCGAGTAACCCGAGAGACAGTACGGTGCAGAAATCGAGGAGCACGTGGACGCGTAGCTTGGAGTTTGGTAAGGGCGCTTCACATTAATACTTTCATAGTATGCTAGCGTAAGGGCACTTCTAGACATTTGTAGGTTTTATTGTTGTATGTCCTTGCATAGGGGCAACTTTTAGATACGATAGGAATTTAATTTCAAGCGTTTACGCGAAGAAGTCTGAGAACCTAAGGGTTCGAAGTGAGGGTCTTGTACCCCTTCGCTTTATTTTTATATATGTTGATTATTTAGTGGGTCTGTCTGCAAGTGGTTGGTAGCTGTCCCCAACCCCCCACACTTGTTTGTTCCTCTCTGTGAACTCCATTGAGTTACAGAGGGATGTATTCTATGATTTGATTGTCGTTTGTTGTTGTTGAGCTGTGCAATTATTTAATATGCGGTTAAATAATGCTGTGAATTGTTTATGTTGTTTGTATCGTTGAATTGCGTTTCTTCATGCAACTGCTTTTAAATGCTTAAATTGTTGAATTGTGTTTCTTCATATTAAGCATGCTCTTATTATTTGATATGCGGTCGAATAATCTTGCGTATAACTCTGTGAATATCGTATGCGGCGAATTGTTCATCGAGTCTGAGAGCATTGTTGAGTCGTCGAGACGTTTTCGAGCTGTGAGCCAGATAACTAAGGGTGCTAGGTCCCCTTCGTTTATGGTGGATTAGCTAGGCGTCGCAGTTATGAACCGGATCGCTACTAGGGAGAGCGAGGATCCCAAGGCTACGGCTGGTATGTCAGTTGAAGGATCGGCGTCTGCTTTCCGGAAAAATTGACGAGTCGAGAGAAAATGAGTCGTGAGATGAGTCATGAGTCGAGTCTTGAGTGAGCATTTTGAATTAAATTTTGTGAACTATATACGTTGCTGTTGATTATTGATTCGTGAATTTGTTATATTTGATTTGTTGAGAAGTTGACCCTTTCCCGTGGTGCCTTCAATCCATGATGGTTACCCAGGAGATGTCGAGGACGTGGAAGATCAGTTGGTGGACGAGAGCGAGGAAGGCCCCTTTGAGGATTCGGGCAATGACCATTATTTGTCTTGAATTGCATGTTGATCATTGTGTGCTGTTATGTTTTGTGGAGGACTGTAGTATATATATATACTTTTGTGTACAGTTGGTTGGTGACCGGTTGGGTCTGTGATGTTTTGCTATGGCAGGGTAGACTGGTGGTTCTGCTTTTGGAGCAGCCCCCTGCGCGGGTGTCTGCCGGAAGTACCCCCAGGGTATGATCGCTCTTTTGAGGGTCATCATACCGTAGGTGTATTTCTTTGCACATCTTCTACTATGTTATTTTGCACATACTGTGTGTATGACTTATGTATTTATGCATGTATACTTTATCAGCATTTGAATCTTGTGTCTTAGTTGCACCATGTTTCGAAACGCTGTAAGTACTCTGTGTGTGCTTTACAGGCACTATTGTTTTAAAAAAAAATATAACCGCATTTTTCTAAAAGGCACAAGAGTACCATTTTTAAAACACGTCACATATAGGCTTCTTTTGGTTTCGTAGCGATCTGGAAACGGGTCGTTACAGATACATCCACCTATATTGAACAGCTCCACTAAGTATAGCTTCTTTTGCAAGATGCACTGGGAGATGCTCCATAGAGTCAAAGAAACCAGGGGAAAATATCTTCCCCAACTTACATAGAATCAATGGAATGTTTTGCTCCATTTTAATAAGATCATCCTTTCTCAATTTTGCAGAACACTAATTCTTAAAAAATTGACTCAATTCAATTAGTGGGATTAAAACATGTGCTGGCAACTTACTAAAGGAAATAGGAAGTAAATATTCCATGAATACATGACAGTCATGACTCTTCATTCCTTGCATATTCCCATTGTTCCCATTAGCACAACTTGCTAAATTAGAAGAATAACCATCAGGCATCTTGAGCTCTGGTATCCACTGATAAACTGATTTTGCTTCCTCTGGGGATAAAGTGTAATTGGTTACTGGTTTTAAGGTCTTCCTAATAGCCCGGTCATCCACCAACAACAAGTCCTTTTGCCTGCAATAGATAGCTAAGTCCCTCATAGCTTTGTCATTGTCTTTGGTTTTGCCCTTCACATTCATCACTGTGTTAAATGTATTGTCAAAGAAATTCTTCTAAATGTGCATAACATCCAGATTATGTCTCAATAAATTGTCTTTCTAATACAGGAGATCCCAAAAAATACTTTTTTTGTCCAATTATGCCACACTCAGTAACCTTTCGGTCATTCAATAACACCCTTTATAACTTGTACTTTTGGCAGACCCTTAACTCTTGTCCATACCTATTCCGATGTCAGCTTAGGAGTTGGGTCTTCATTTTCAACTATCCCCTTGACGAAGGCATTCTTATTCTTTCTAAATGGATGATCGCTTGGTAAGAACCTACAGTGCGAGTCAAACCAAGAAGCCTTCCCGCTGTAGTGCAAGCTAAATGCCTTCATGTCTTCCATGCAAATTGGACACGCCAATTTACCATGAGTCCCCCATCAAGATAACATGCCATAAGCCGGGAAGTCATTAATGGTCCACATTAAGGCTGCTCTCATCATAAAATTTTGCTTACGCGCAATATCATACGACAAAACACCATTCCACAACCTCTTCAAATCATCGATCAAAGGCTGCAAATATATATCAATACTAGCCATAGGTGAATTTAGGCCCGGATT
Source organism: Calophaca sinica (assembly GCA_037113605.1). Taxonomy (NCBI): domain Eukaryota; kingdom Viridiplantae; phylum Streptophyta; class Magnoliopsida; order Fabales; family Fabaceae; genus Calophaca; species Calophaca sinica. The sequence continues at coordinate 92,322,750 of CM073730.1, forward strand.
ACACATGATAAGAACATATAAGGTTTAGACATACATATATCGGGAGGAAGATTGTACGGGGTGACAATAATTGGCCAACAAGAATAAGTTTTAGTCGACGACTGGACATAAGGTGCAAACCCAGCAGAGCATAATCCAAGTCGGACATTGCGCGGATCCATGGCAAAGTCAGGATGTACCCGATCAAAGTGCTTCCATGCCTTACCGTCAGATGGGTGGCACAACTCACCTGAATTTTTTCTATTGTCATAGTGCCACGTCATTTTACCTGCAGTTTGCATTGATGCAAACATCCTTTGCAGCCTTGATACGATAGGCAAATAAAACATTGCCTTCCTTGAACTGGTTTACTCCTAATTGTCCCCGTTTTGCGAACACAATATATTGGCTCTTGACAAAATTTACATTCAGTCAACGCACCATCATTTATGCCAAATTCATTGTCATAGTAAAACATGCAACACACAACAATCGATACTCTTAACACCTAATCTCAGCTTTGACACCAACCTTTTAGCATCATAATAACTTTGTGGCAAACTAGCTTTAATAGGTGTTACGTCCAACATCATTTTGGTCACATAATCCATACAAAGCTTGACAACATTAAAGGTTGACTTGAGACCCAAAAGCCTCACACTCATTGATAATGTAGATTGTTCAGACCTTTCATACAATGGTTAATTTGTCTCTATCAATAGATTGTAACATCTTTGTGCTGCCTCATTCGGAAGTTCTTCCATGTCATCATATTGCTGCTCTATGAACGAACATTCACCTCAGAGCATCAGAAATCATCACTTGCATCACGTCAAACTGCTCATAATTTTGAAATCCTATATCTGTTGGGCCACTGCCTGAGGTACCTGTGCCACAGTCTTCAACATGTATGTTGATAGCAGGAAGAACTTTGCCATCATTAGTCCAAATCCAGTAATTAGGCTGGAACCCATACATATACATATACAAGACATGTGTGACTTCATCTGCAATTTTAACACTTTGACACTTGCAATTCTCGCATGGGCATCTAATCCCCCCTTCAATACGGAAACTATCCTAGCGCATTGTAGCCTTAACAAACTTAGCAACCCCTTTTACAAAAGGTTGTTTCAAACCCCTTCTTCCAGGAAAAGTCCTATCAAACATCCAACTACGGTTTATTTTCTGCATATTAGAAACACGCAGATCGAGGTGTATATATATTTATATGTGTGTATGTGTGTGTGTGTGTGTGTGTGTCTATATATATAATATGTATAATTGGTAACGAGAAACAACCGAAAAAACAAATACACAAGTAAAGAAACAGTATGACATGATCATACCGACATTTCATCAATATACAAGTAAAGAAAAAAACTAATTACCAAACAACTAAAAACAATTAAAAAATTTACAACTAACTAACCTGCATTTTTTCCTAATATATATTAATTACAACGTAACCAACATTTTTCCTATTAGGTATTTTTCAAAACATAATATGATCCTAGCTTAACAATAACATTTAAATATTCTAAACATATAATATAATAAAACCTAATAGTATCATATATTCGTTCAAAAAACAAATATTTAAACAATTATAAACATATATAACGTTCTCCTATGGTATATTTCTCTATTTATAAAAAAAATTATATAACTTGATAAAAAATATTCTAAATATATTTATATATTACTAAAAATATATATATTAATTACAACGTAACCCACATTTTTCTTAACGGGTATTTTTCAAAAAATAATATCATCCTAGCATAACAATAACATTTAATTCTAAACATATAATATAATAAAACTTAATACTATCATTTATTCATTCAAAAAACAAATATTTAAACAATTAAAAACATAAAGTATATTTCTATATGTATAAAAAAATAACTTTATATATAATTTGATAATTTCATATTCTATATATATTTATATATTATAAAAAAATTTACAGCATGTCAATATATATATCTATACATGTGTGTGTATGTAATTAATATATAATATTCTGAATATATTAATAACTATTATGTCAAAAAAATTAATAAATTACAAAATAATTATATAATAAGTATTCGGTAAAAAAAAATACTAACCTGTGAGTGAGTGGTTTCCGATGGTAGTGATTCCGCGGGTGAGGTAACTTCAGATCTATTAACAAAAAACCGATAAGAAATGAATGTACGTACTTTTTTCATGACATAGAGATATATAGATAGATATAGGGAGAAACTTACTTTGAGAGAGGAGATAGGATTCGACAACAAAATAAATGGAGATTATATGTGTGTGTGTGTGTGTGCGTGTGTGTGTGTATATATATGAAGAGGAAATGGAGAAATAAAGTAACAATGGAGAGGAATTGAGGGATCGAAGGAAGAAGACGGAAAGAAGAATGCAAGTACAGGTTACGGTTCAACCTTCGTCCGTTTATATAACATCATCAGATACCGAGGGCCATGGACCCTCACTAACTTGGGCGGAGAAAACAATGAAGACTGTACCGTGGGCCACGGGCACTCGCTACGGAGAAACCGAAGTTGTTACTGTGGGCCAAAAGCCTTCGCTACATAAAGTGTTCGATTCCGTGGGCTAAAAGCTCTCGCTAAGTATCCACATAATTTTTCCTACGAGATAGACCCTCAGTAATAAAAATAATACGTACCACCTTAAAACCTCACTAATAGTCTCAAGGTAACTCATCATATTCTTGTAGTGTAGATTTGGTCATGTTTGTGTCGTGTCTGTACTCAATTCATATGGCTTTTTGACTGATGTGAAACGCAATGAGGAATAAATGCATGATGTGTTGGGAACCCTTGAACCTTAGGATGGATGTGATATCCATTTCTTTTGACAAATACCTTGCAATTGTAAAGGAATTTAGGTAGTTTAAGGAGTGAGGTGAAACTGAACACTTGGAATTAACCAATACTTGCTACCAAATTTGAAAAATAAGAGGGGGTGAGCACAAAATATGTTTTGTGTGGACCGAAAATCTTGTAAATTGATGTGCAAAGTACGTATTGGTGCGCACAGTTACAAAAAAAATAGAAAAAGCCCAAAAAATTTTTAAAAAATGATAATAAGTTGCTTTGTTTAGTAACCAGGTAACTTTATTACAAGTGTTGTTATTCGCGTAAAAAGAAAAAGTGGTATGAAAAAATTGTGAGAAAAAGGCAAAAGAAAAATACAAAAATATGCTAATAAGTGTGCATTGAGGTAGTAATTGAAAATTCAGTGATGTAGCAGCCCATTATTTAATTGACTGCCATTGGTCTGAATTGTAATGCCTAGTTCCCTTTTGTTTGATGAGTAGGAGCAAGTTAGGAAGGGTTTTAGGTGGGATGTGGATCTAAACTTATTGGACAATCCTGAGTTCCCAAATTTGTTGCAGGATGACACACACACACTGTGAATTAGTGGGGTAAGCTGAAATCTCTAGGGTCAAGGGGGTTTGCTTTAAAGACGTAAGTCCGGTGTTGATCTTCATGTACAAAAAGCCTTGTGTGATTGAGTCATGTTGAATATTTTTTGAGTCAATTTGTTAGGGTCTTGTGAGTTGCTTGTGTGCTTCTTTAAATTTAAGCTTTGTTTCTTTTTCTTCTTATCACTCGAGGACGAGCAATGGTTCAAGTGTAGGGGTATGATAACTCTTAGAAATACGAGTTATTTAACCATTTTAAGCTTGAATTTGTAAAGCCAAAGTATATTTTAAGTGCTTGATGTGTGCATCTTAGTTTAGTATATGAATGTTTGGTTTAGAATGTGTTAGTTGATGTTTTCGTACTTTTAGTGCCATTTTTGTGTGAATTATGTGAGCGTCTAAGTGTGCGAGAAAATGAATAACACTGAAGGAAATGTTGCAGCACTTACTATAGCACCTGGGCGTGAATAGAGAAGGGGAGTTGTACTCATTTTATCTTTGGTGACATGTACAGTGTGTAGAACCACAAATTTTAGTATTAGAAAAGGACAAAAAGCTGGTCTCTGTCAGATATTTAAAGATATCTTACTTTTTTGAAGTTGGGTCATGTGCTTTTTAGTGATGGACAAGTGTTAGGCCCAAAGAGGGGGCATTTTCTGCACAAAAATCCTGCCAAGGACATATTTTCAAATCTTTCTTCTACCCTACATCAATCTATATGAAATTCACACACTCTCTCTCTCTCCAACTCTGTCCAACCTCCAAAGGATGTATTTTCAAATCTTTCTTCTACCCTACATCAATCTATACGAAATTCACTCTCTCTCCATATTACCCAAAGATTTCCATTCATTAAACTCTTTCAATATTTAATGAGTTGTTATCCTTAACTAAGTGGCCAAGATGGAGAGATAGTGAATGGATCATTCTAATTGATTAAGACGCCCCTGGAATGAATACTAGGACTGCATGTATCATTTTAATCGATTAGAAATTCCTCTAATCGAATAGAACGTCTCTGGAATGAATACTAACTATGCCATTCTAATCGATTAGGAACCCTCTCTAATCGATTAGAACGCCCCTTAAATTGGTACTAAGCGTGCAAACACTATCCTAATCGATTAGGAATGTGTTCTAATCGATTAAGCCTATAAAAAAAAATCCAATTTTGGCCTTCCAATACATTTTAAACATGGTAAAACTCATACACAATCATTCAATACATCAATACCACACATAAGCATTTCAAATTAATAAACCATGGAAGTGAGGGGTGTTGCATGTAGCTATTTTTAACGACCCGTTTTCGGACTGCTACTCAACTAGATTTAAACCTATATGCAACACATTTTTAAAACGGTACTCTTGTGTCCTTCAGAAAATGCGGTACATTTTTTTTTAAACAACATCATCCGCAAGCACGCACAGAGTAGCTACAGCATTTCGAAACATGGTGCAATGTAGGACACAAGACACATGCACTGGGAATACATACATGCATATATATACAGGTCATCATATACATTACGTGCAAAATAAAACAGTGCAGAAATATACAGATAATACACCTATGGTATGAAGACCCTTGTAAGAGTAGTCATACCCCGGGGGTACTCCCGGCAGACACCCACGTAGGGGGCTGCTCCAAAAGTAAAACGTCAGTCTACCCTGCAGTACAAAAAAAACATCCTGAGCCCGACTGGTCACCAAACTAACTGTACACAAAAAGTAAATACTACAGTCATCCAAAATAACATAAACAATAGCTACACAACACGACGACTACATATAACTACCCGAATCCTCAAATGGATCGTCCTCCTCATCCATCGAGTCCTCTCCAGTCAAGTCGATAAAAGGTGTTGCAGCAGGCACATCCTCGGGTACATCACTAGGCACATACTCTCCGGCCATATTGTCCTCATCAGGTCTCGCCCCAAGACAATCAGCCTCGCCGTACACACTACAGACGGGAGGTGGATCCGCTGGTGGAGTAGAGGTCCTAACAACAGGAGGGGAAGCCGGCTCTACTGGAGGAGTCAGGATAGGCGCAGCTCTGGAAATAGACGCTCCTGCAGTCCCACGTCGAATCGTGCTCTTGTGAGCAGTCACTCTAATCCTCGGCCCTCGTCCTCAACCTCGGGAAGCAAAATAGGAAGTAGTATGCCTCGGGACCTCGGGAGGTCCCTCTGGTGAGGAAGACGAAGCTGGTGCAGTCCTCTCTCTCTCTCTCTCTCCATAGTACGCCAGGCGTCCACTATCTGCAACATCCAGATCGGAAAGCTCACCATACGTCGTGAAGTCTCCTGTCTCACCACGATACCATCCTCTCTGAAACTCTGAACAACATCCCCGGTATATACAACGCGACGTGAGATGGGGTCGAACTCCATCGCCACGGGTAGCTCCAAGTCTGGGAAATCAAAAAAGATCTCCGGTGACGTCCTCATCGCCGGTATCGGTACACTCTTCGCCATTACCTGGGTAACCATCATGGATCGAAGGTACCACGGGAAAGGGTCAACTTGTCAATAAATCAAGAAATAATGAAACATAAACAATGTGCAAAACAAACATATGCACAGTTCTCAAGACGCAACATAAGACTCCGCTCAAGACTCAACGCTCATGACACTTTTGACAATTTTTCGGAATGTAACGCCGATCCATCCACTGAACATCAGCCGTAGCCTTGGGCTCTCTGCTCACCCTAGAACATTCAGCTCAGGTTCCTTGATGCTACGACGCCTAGCTAATCTGCCAAAAAACCAGCCGGAGCCGTTTAGGGGATCCTAGCACCCTAGGTTAATCGGATCAAAGCTCAAAAACGCCACGACACTCGACGACTCGACTAAACTCTCGCACTCCAATGAATAAATCACCGCATATGATAATTCAGGAAACAATTGAATAATTATTAGACCGCATATCAAATAATATTCACGCCAAGCTTAAAACAGTGCGAACAGTTCAGCAATATAAGCAATTCATCTTAACAATCATAACTCAGCAAACAACGACTTTCAAACAACTTAGTTCATCCCTCTGCAACTCAATGGAGTTGGCAGAGAGGCAAACAAACAAGTGTGGGGGGTTGGGGACAGCTACCAACCACTTACAGACAAGCCCACTAAATAAACAGTATATCAAAAAGCAGTAAAACGAAGGGGTACAAGACCCTCACTTTGAACCCTGAGGTTCTCAGACTTCTTCGCATAAATACTTGAAATTAAATTCCTATCAATATCTAAAGTTCCCTTACCACAAATGCTAGCTAGCGTAGCACCGCAAGCTTCGCGTCCACGCTACATTTTCCAGGTTCGGAACTCCTATCACCACAAGTGAACTTAGCACAATTCTACAATTCAGGAACCTAGGCTCTCAAACATAACCCTTTCTAACCAAACATCATATAACCACTAGCACACATAAGGAACTTTAAATCAAACATCAAAACTATTTTCTCAATACTTATAACCAAAATATTTTCAACAACTTCTAAACTAACACTTAAATCCCAATTTCTTCACCAAATCTACTTCAACACAATAACAATTACTAACATCAATTAAAAGAAAGACACAAAATAATTTTTCTCTTCCAAATCCACTCCTAGGGCTCACGGCCCCAACCTCCTTTTTTCCAAAATTTTGCAACTCATCCCCCAAAATCAATAACACCAATTTTATCAATTCTTTTACTTCATCAAATCACATTTAAAACGCTCAAACAAATTCATCATCCAACTTAAGCATGTTATTCAACATTCAAGAGTCTCACATAAAGATCAAATTCAATCCAAGAATAGGTTTTTCATCAAAATTTACCCAAACAAAGTTTTAGTTCCAAAACTTTAACTAAGACAACAACAACTACATCAAAGAGACTCATTCAACCAATTTATTACATGCTTCAACAATTAAATCCCACAAATCCTCTTTGCCAAGAATAGATGTTCATCTTAAAAACAACCCAACAACATGTTAATTCTAAAACTACCACTCCAATCAACAACAACAACACAAATTAAACTCAATCAAACCATTAATTGTAAGATTGAACCTCAAGATCACTTTGCCCCTCTTTTTCCCCTTGACTCACACCTAGGGCTTCCAAGATTGGGGACTTACATGGTCATCTCTTTCATTCAATCATCAACAACACAAAACAACACTTAAACAAGTATGAAAATCAAGAAAGGAAAGCAAGAAAATCATGAAGCAAAAAGGGGGTAGGGGCGCTGTTTTGTGCAGAAAATGGGGGAGGAAAAATTGATTTTTCTCCTTACTTGAATGGTTAGAAGATGAAGAATCAAGTGGAGGATGAACTTGGGTGCAAGAATGATGAAGTTTGGAGGTTGAAATCTCAAGAAAATGGAGGTTGGAAGTGATGGAGCTTCAAGGTTTCTTTCATTCTCTAAACTGGAAGAAGAAGAAGATGAGGGGGTGTTTTGAGGGAGGGGTCACGATGGGGCTACATATAAGGGGCTCCCTCCTTTTATTTTTTTTCCCTAAAAATAAAATAAGCATAGTTAGTATAAAATAGTTTAGTAAAAAAAAGAAATTTTTTTCAAATTAATCACACACATAATGACACCTAGCAATAAAGTAAAGATGCTAATCACATCAATAAGTCCTACCCATCTAATCTCACACCTCTCATGATTACCCTCTAATTCTAGAGTCTAAGGGTTGTTAAAACACGGCGTCAAAAAACCGCGTTACCAATAAATTCGCAAAAATTAATTTAACGAGAAATTAATTTATCGCATGATAATATTTAATTATAGATAATAAAAATCATGCCAAACACTCAACAATAGTCTCAATAAGTTACGTTTCGATTTTCATCGAAATCGGAGTTCGTTTAGAATTTTATCTGTGGCGAAACTGCCCGGCGATCCAAAACAGACGAAACTTCGTTAGAAATTTTTTACGATATTTGAACCGTGAATTAATATAAAATATTAACTCTCAAATATACTTTGATCTTGATTTAATTAATTCACTTACTTAGAGAACAAGAAATTGCTTATTATAGCATAAATACGACAAAATACATTAAATAACACCAAATAACGCATCGAAAAAAATACGAGTGTTACACTATTATTTCTTAATAACATCTCATCAGCACCCTTTCCTTCCCACTTCCCTATAAAATAGGGTCACGATAACATGACATGAGCAGTTGAACAGTTTTGACACCTACTCCTAAGTCATGATGACAACGTGAGAGAGTGTGTATAAGTATACCTCTTAAAAAGCATCACACTCTTTTTAATGCTCTTCGTGTTCTCTCATCTTCTTTGCACCAACATAACCCAATGGCGTCTTCTTCTACTCCCAATCCAAGTTCTACTCAACCCTTTAGAAAGGTGATGTGTAATCCTACTATCGATGAGTCTGTAGCTTGGCATCAATCCAATGTAATTTTGCCTCACTTAGACGATACCTCTTTAGATTTAGAACCTCCTGCTGCTTTCTTAGGGCCTATTTTTTCTTTGAAAACTTTTCCAAGCAAATTTGAGAACATTTTCCCAAATGTGAAAGACACTACGGACATCCTTGCCTGTTTATCTTCTTTGCGCATTCATTATTTCCTTAAGAGTGCTAGATTATTCAAAATGCCTCCAGGGAAAATTGATTGGTATTTGGCATGGTTGGAAAGGATAGAGGCAAAGAAAGCCAATTTCTTGAAAGATATAGGCATTTACTACCTCATTCAACTTTCTAAACAACCTTTTAGGTTAGAACCATCAATGTTAGGTTCTTTTGTCTTCTTTTGGAACAAAACAACCAACAATTTCCATTTCCCTTGTGGAATGATGGGTTCTACTCTGTTTGACGTAGCTGTTATCACTGGGCTTCGACCCAATGGTCATATGATCCATCCTCTTGTCAAACCAAAACTCCTTCATGACGTGTCGACAGGATTCCACATAGCTTTCTCTAAATTCATTTCTCAATATATGAAAAACGTCAACGAAGTTTTCGATGAAGAACATGTTGCTTTCCTTTTCTGAACACTTAGTAAGTACCTTGGAGTTTCATTTGAGCTTTAAAGATTTAAAGGTTTGAAGAAGCTCAATCATCAAGCACAACGAGAACCACAAAGGAGAATTCAAACAAGAAGACCAATAAGAAGACTCTGGAAGACGAAGACGAAATTGTTTTACTTTTTTCTTCATTTTTTATGGGAACCGAGTGGATTCCCTTTTAGATTTTCCTTTCAAGGCATTTATCTTAACAGTAAAGGCATTATTGGGACTAGGTAAACTACATAGAAACGGTTGTGGGACTAGATAATCCTCATAAAGTGTTTGATCTGGTTCCATTAGCTTTTTTGGGGTGAAGAGGGTCTCGACAGCCACCACTCTTTTCCTTCTGGTTGAGCTCTCCAGGCTGTTTGTTCCAAGTTGCCTACGTAGCCTCTGACTTCATATTGAAGATGAGGGTTGTGGTCTTGAAAAAGTGGGTTAGTTTCATTTTGAAATCGACCACTTTTGATTCAAACTCATTCACCTTTCCTTCTCTTTACATTTGGCTTAGGTGGCGTTCAAAACTATTTTCGAAACCTCCCTCAGCCAAATTGTTAAAGAAGGAATATTTTAACTTGTCCAAAACCCTTTATACTCCTTTGTATTAGTTTGGGTTTAGGAAATGGATTTTATTCCTCACTGCCATTTATTCCTTAGGATTATAGCCTATTTAACATTGTAATGTAATATACACTGGCAAAAAGCTCTAATGAATAAATATTTTATTGTTTAGGTATTTATGTTGTCGATTATTACTTCGCACATTGCAGGTTTATATAGCTTTAAATATTTTGCATTTATAGACTTAATTCTAAAACTAGAATTAACTTTGACAAGTGCATACGCATTTCCAGAAAATACTTGACTAATTTTAAATGGTCCTTTCCACTTAGGTGACTATTTTCCATATTCTTGACATTTTTTATCCATTAGCAAAATGACCTTCGAAACTAAGTCATCGACTTTGAAATGTTTATACTTGACTCTGTCAAATAATTTAAAAATCCTTTCTTTCTGTCGAATCAAATGTTCTAATGCAATAATCCTTTTGTCATTGACTTCATTCAATTCATCAAACATTGAATCCAAATACTATTCAACTGGCAATTCTTGTTGCTTTTGAATTCTTAATGAACCAAGATTAATTTCGACAGGCAACATAGCATCATGCCTATAAACTAATTTATAAGGCATAGTACTTGTCGATTCTTTAGGAGAATTCCTACATGCCCAAAGGATTTGATCCAGCATTGTATGCCAACACTTTGGATATTTGCCAATGTGTTTCTTTTTCAAGGCAATGATAATTTTATTTATAGCCTCGACTTGACCATTTGCTTGTACATAATATGGTGTTGAAGTGATCATTTTAATTTTTTTGGACTCAGCATATTCGACCATTTTTCTCCCAACAAGCACTATCTCTTGGGTAGTTGTTACTGTTTATGGTATGCCAAATCGACAAACAATATGATTCTCAATAAAATCAATGATGTCTTGCTGAGTTACTTCCTTCAAGGTGACTGTTGTACCTAGCCTAGGTTGGATGTATTTATGCCCTTTCGACGAGGTTGGATGTATCTCGCCTATAAGATCCGATGCACGTTCTCTAAATGGCCAAGGTTTGACAATGGAATGTAATTCACTTGTATGGACATTTTGTATATGGCCATGTTTTTAACATTTTTCACATGACTTGGCAAATATAATACAATCTCTTACTAACATTGGCCAATAAACACTCTGTCGACGCAGAACCCATTTCATTTTCTCACCTACGTGGTGAGCACCGCATATTCCTTCGTGAATCTCTGATAAGGCTAAATAAGCCTATTCTTTATTTAGACAAGCTTCTAAGTTACCATCCACTGACTTCCTATACAAAGCTCCTCCTAATACAACAAACTTTGAGGCTTTGTACCTACTTTTTCTGTCAACACTTACACTTGGATTTTCCAAATAATCAATAATTGGCTTTGTCCAATCTTCTTTGTTTGAAGTATCATTGAACATAATGTCTCTTTCGTCAAGTGGTTACAACAGCTCACGAATTTCTATCAGGTTCGTCAACACTTTTGAAGACAGTTTATAACCAGAAGCTATTTGAGCTAATTCATTAGCATCTTGATTTAACTTTGGAATATACTCAAGCACAATATCGTCGAATTTTCTCATAAGCTTGCTCGCCACTTGACAATATTTAATAAAATTATGGCTAACACACTTTATTGTAACACTCTGATTTTCGGAGCGCTACTGATCTAAAATAACTCTTAAATGTTGAAATACTTTTAGTGACAATACTCTATTTGTATGGTTTTCGCAAAATGTGGGTCTATATTTTTTTTATCTTTTCAAACTTCTTTCAAAATAACAATCAGAGTATTGTAGCAATTTCGAAACGTGATGTACAACTATAAACACAATAACCAAAATCAAAATAACCATGCAAATAAATTTAAATAGACATTCGTACAAAGGCGATCCAAGTTTTTGAAAACACAAGATACTTAATACAACTCGAAAGGAATACAGTAAAGACACCTATAGCTGGTCAGCCCTACAATGCTTACTGTGTCCTACAGCAAGTCTAATCAATCATGACTTCAAGGAAGGTAATCGGATGAAGTCCTCCTCCACATGTACACCAATTACATCATACCAACATATTATAATTAAACACGATAATTAAAAACGATATAGCATGACATAAGAAACAATCAACAATCAGCCCAATAAAGATGCACCATAGATCCCTATTGGTTAGCCTATATGTCAATGCACATGATTTCGGAATATCGCCACACCACCCTCGCAAGGGCTCCCTGCAGGGTAAACCTGGTCCACAATAGGATTGCTTCAGGTCAGCATTGACACTGGTCCATAACAGAATTACTTCAGGTCGGCCTCAACACTGGTCCACAATAGGATTGCTTCAGTCGGCGTAGACACTGGTCCACAACAGGATTGCTTCAGGTCAGCCTCGACACTGGTCCACAATAGGATTGCTTTAGGCCGGTATCTCTTTAATCTCCTTGCAGGGATACATGTATGCATGAAATTGTACCACCACAGTAAATCACCACAATAGGATCACTCATGCAGAGTGTCTGGATTTGTTCAACTCTTACTCTAAACTCATACTCTAAACTCCCCTAGTCTAGAACCCCATCTTATTGTCTCGAAACCTCTCTTTGTATCTCTAAAGTCCTCTTTCTTGTCAAAAACTCCTATTAGTTGTAAAACATGGTATTTGAAAATTCCACTATCAGTTTGAAAATAATTACTTTTACTTATTCTAACACTTCCTTTATTATTTTTAAGAAAAAGGTGGTTAATCCATTACTAATTTAGGGTTTTTAAAAAAATCCATAATAAAGTGTCTCGTTGATTTTAACTAAAAATCCCCTTAGGTTTTTAATTCCAAAACTTTAACAATCCCAGCCAACGACTTTGCTCATCACCCACTTGTTCTCAGTAAACTCCTTTTACCCACTGCTTATTGAACATACACACACATCATATATTCAACAATCATAACATATCAACAACAATCAGAATATAACCACATAGGAATCACAATCACAATCCCCATCTTAACATCAACATCACCAAAACAAATTTCTCAAGAATATCAACTCCAAAACAACCTTCCACACAACCACAAACACATAAAAAGCAACAAATTGGAAGATGCCCTGACCTTAGGCGCTTTTGCGCACAAGCTTTTCTATTGGTATCGTCAATGAACAAATCACGCTTCTCGCCCACAACATGATCACTTAAACCCTAAATCAATAAACACTGAAGTTAAGAAACAACTCTAAGTCACTAATACCACTTATTAAGGCCACGACTCCAAGGGCAAAACTAGGGTAACACCACTTTAAAATCTCTAGCTTGCTACCCACACTCCAACAAATTAAATAAGGTTCAAAACAATAGTTTTTTCAACACATAACACAAAAACATCACTTTTAAAATACTCAATCACATAGGTTAGCATATAAAGAATTGAAACTTGTCAATCCCACAAATGGAAAGCTCACAACTTTATCCTTTTGAACAAGTCTTTGTTTCAAATTCTTTTAGCACATACTAGGCTCATCCATTAAGTAATTCATAGCCCAAAACCTTTAAAACTTAAAACTATAATCTCTAATTTATCAAAACCATTTCTTTCTTTCAAACACCAAAATCTAAACTTGTACTCTTTAAAATATTTGAATCCAAACTTTTTTAGCAAGGAAACTTTGTTAAAAAATCACTGACACAAACATACACACCCCCACGGTTTTGAATCAAGAAAATTAAATTCCAAAAATTTTCATCTTCCAACCTTTTAAGAACAAAAATAAGCAAAGGAAAAAGACTTGATCATCAAAAATTTCTCAAGACTCCACCTTCTTTAGGAATACAAGGATTCCATTAAGATTTAGTGTTCATTGTCTTAAAATCATCAAAACATATTTTGAACAAAGATTAAAACTTAGATCTATACAAAATCAACTAAAATCACTACTTTTTGTGATATGGTTCATGATGAATCCACATAAACCTAGGATCTAACCAAGTGATTTCTTGAATCAAAATGGCAAATAAGAGGGAAAATAAACAAACAAATGGAATGGATAAGAAGATGGAAGAAAGATCGCCACACTCCACAAGGGAATGATAAGATCAAGGATGAATCGCCACAAGAGTAAGAGGCTACTGATAGGATTCTAATTTGGTTCATCCAAGAACCCTAGAAGCATCTCTCTATCCTCACACTAAAAGTGTATTTTCATTCGAAGTTATAAAATGAAGCTCATAAAGTTCCTTAAATACCTAGGGTTGTGCCTAAGCTACACACCATGGTGTCTAAGCCAGGTGCATACACACAAACACAAACATACTCTAATGCTAAACATAAGCTAAACCATAATCCTAATTAAAAAACATACTCCTAATATAATTCTACTAAGGAATTTAATCCTTTATTACAGTTCAAAGTAAAAACAAAATACAACCAAATATAAACTAATATATAAACCACAAATTATTCTAACGTCATGACTTGAGTTTTTTCTTGCTTTTCTCCTTATTAGCTCTTTTTAGCTTCACATCATCCCCTCTTTCTTAGAAGAAATTCAACCTCGAATTTAGCTCCATCATACATAAAGAAAAGTGCAAGTCAATGACATGAAGAAAAATGTTAACCCTTCCACCGGGATCAAATTGAAATTGAGAAAAACCATTATATGTAGTAAGTAGGTGAAACACATTTCCATCTTGTGAAAGCAACATCCCAACGCCTTCATAGCCAAGGTAAGAAAATTTAAAGGTAAGTACAAGGTAATACCTCCTGGAGTTGACATTAATGATCAAATTTACCTTTCTTAGATTGGCATTGGTGACAAAAGAGAAAGCACTCTTTCTTTGCAAAGGCTCAAAAACACGTTGAGTCTCATGGATATTCTCCTTATCACACATAATGGATGGATCCTTTAGAAGTAAATCAACTTCCCCTAACACATTAGGAGCACCATATTGAAGCTTAGAAGGTTTTACAACAATAGGTAGAGTAAGAAGATGTGTAGTAGTGAACCCATCAATTAATTCCACATGTAACCCTTTGGTGCTCATATTAAAACCAAGGGTGCTAAAGTTATTTGACACAAAGTGTTCTTCATTCAAAACATGCTCATTGGTTTTAAGAAATCAAACACATCCCTCAAAAATATTTTCATGAACCAAATTATCACTATAAAATGTAACAACACATTTATCAATTAATTCATTTAAGTCTTGGCTCATAACTCGCAAAGTAAGCTTAGGAAAGTAAGTTGGATTGATAACATCATGCTTCAATGTGTCAAAAGAAACTTTTGGGCAACTATTACTTAAACTAAAATCATTAAGATGACAAGAGTTATGCAATGTAAGCAAATCATGAAATCCAACACATGTAGAAGAATAGCAAGACTCATGCAATTTACCAATCATGTTATTAAATCTAAAGTTAGGATGTACATACTCTTGGGGATCCAAGCAAGTGACCAAACTGTGGGGTATTTTCTTTGAAGTCAAATCTTCAAGCATATTGGTTGTCTTGCAAACTTCCTTTGGAATGTCATCATTGACTTCCTTTACACTAGAATCAACACAACTTGGCAAAAGATGAAGGTTAGCAATAAAAGAAGTATCCAAAATTATTTCCTTTATCTCAAGTTGCTTTTCACCCTTTTCTTTTCCCTTGCTTTTTTCTTTTTCTTCACTCTTTATTTCATTTTCAAATGCACTCTCAATCTTGCATTCACTCGTTTCTTTCAATTTCTCATTTTTCTTGAAGACTTTATCATTTTTTCTCAATGCTTTCTTTTGTTTTCTTTCCTCTTTTCTCTTCCTCCTTTCTTCATGATACTTAACATACTCCGGATCCTCCAAAAATTCTCTAATCAAATACTTCTGATACTCAGAATCCTCCATGAATTCTCTACACTTTCTTTCTCGTTCATACTCCTTATGCCTTCTTTCTTTTTCCCTATCTCTCTTTTCAAACCTCCTATCCTCCTTCTTTCTTTCGTTCATACCTCTTGTCTTCCCCATGATAATCTTTATGCTTTCTTTCATAATGATCTCTATGGTTTTCCACATGCTTTCTTTGCCTCCTCCTTCCCTCGGTATCTAGGTCATCTCCATGAGGAGAAGATCTCCCATTATGAGACCTCTTCTCTCTTTGGTTCCCAAGCTCTTTTCTCAAGGCATTCATTTGAGTATTCAGCATCATTGTAAAATGATCCACAAGAGAAGCGATTCTAGGAGAAGAGGGGTCTGATTCATTTCCACTCATGATTCCAACAACAACAAGCCAACAAGTACCACAATGATTAAGCAAGTAATAAGATCAAGAATAAGATAAAAAAGGCCCTCACCACTCACTAAGTGTTTACACTCAAGAAATGTATCACTCGCATATATCACTCAATGATAGCTTTTAATATAATGCTCACACTTGCCTTTTACCACTCCCTAATGCAACTCTTCAAGTTCTTAAAACAACCAAATAAATCTCAATTAAGTTTGTAGTAAACCTCTACACAAATGTGACAAAACACGCATGAAAGTTAGGCTTTTGAATTTTCAAAGTCGGACATGTATGGAAGAAATAACATTAAAATCAAGTTTGCAAATGAAATTTTGAATCAAATAGTTGCAAGTGAAGAAGATGACGAAGTTGCAGAAAACTTTTCCAGAAAATTTCCAGCAACTATTGAATTCAAATTTCATCCAAAATGCAGTAAGTAATCAGCAAACTAAACTTTTCCACACATATTATGACGTTATAATCAACTAACAACTCAAGATTGGATAGAAATTTAGATCAAATTGCATGAAAATGAAGTTGATACCAAGCAAGGTCGAGAGCTCCACCAAGAACACTCCAAACCGTGAGCTCAAACAAAGGGGTCCTTGAATCCTTAAATCAATCCAGTGGTGACACAAATTTTGATTGGCCAAGAAATGGCAATTCACGTGCAGCTAGCTGGATAATGGCGTGGAACACAAATTGCAAATCAAAAGCAACTTTTGATTGGCCAAAAATTATTTCCCTGAACATAAAACGTGAGTTGCTCACAAAATCAAGTCACGGACAATTAAAAATTTTGAGAGGCTGCCGAGAATCATTTCACATAATTAACCTAGGAGGCGCCGAATTTGGGAAAGAAAAGGGGGCAGCCCACCAATCAACCAAACACCACCAAAATGCTTCCGTTAGCTTGCAATTAGGACTCCTAAGATGTGACAAACAAGTAATCAACACTGAATCAAGGGTTTAAAACTGAAATTTTGATCAAAATTTTTGGATTTCAAATTTCAACTTGTGCAGAATTTGATTTTTTGTTGTTGTTGATATTTTGTTTGATTCAAAGAGCAAATACACTTGGTAACAAGTTCAGATACCACTTGATATAGTTCATGATGGATCCACATAAACCTAGGATCTAACCAAGTAATTTCTTGAATCAAAATAGCAAATAAAAGGGAAAATAAACAAACAAATGGAATAGATAAGAAGATATAAGAAAGATCACCACACTCCACAAGGGAATGATAAGATCTAGGATGAATCGCCACAAGAGTAAGAAGACCTTGATAAGATTCTAATTTGGTTCATCTAAGAACCTTAGAGAGCATCTCTCTATCCTCACACTAAAAGTGTATTTTCATTCAAAGTTGTAAAATGAAGTTCATAAAGTTCCTTAAATACCTAGGGTTGTGCCTAAGCTACACACCATGGTGTCTAAGCCATAGGTGCATACACACAAACACAAACATACTCTATTGTTAAACATAAGCTAAACCATAATCCTAATTAAAAAACAAGCTACTAATATAATTCTACTAAGGAATTTAATCCCTTATTACAGTTCAAACTAAAAACAAAATACAACCAAATATAAACTAATATATAAACCGAAAATTATTCTAACATCATGACTTGAGTTTTTTCTTGCTTTTCTCCTTATTATCTCCTTTTAGGTTCACATCATTTTGGAAAATCTTTTAAATCAAACTTTCTCTTAAATTCTTAAGCAACAACAACAACCAAAATCATCAAGAACCAACTTTAAAAAAAAAAACTTGAAATCATCTCCCTTTCTTTTCTAAAAACTCACGGTTCTCACACACACACAAAGACTCAACTTTTTAGAATTATTTTTAGCTCAAATACTCACACACAACTTGGTTTTAAAGCCAATAACAAGATCAAAATCATTATCAACAACAAAACTTCATAGATCCAAAATATTCCACTTCTTTTGAAGAAAACAGAACTAAAAATCATTTTCCAACCTCAACCCCTCAACAACAACAACAACAAAGAAAAAAGAAAGAAAAGTTGAACATTGCTCACCAAAAGCACTTGGAGGTCACAGCTCGAAGTAAGGAAAAATGGGGGAAAATACAACTCCCAAAAACTCTCCAATTTCTCTAGATCTCTCACTAGAATTCACACACCTTCTCACTATGTTTAGCACAAAGAAAGCAAAGGATGGAGGGTGCCAATAGAGGTGTTGGCAGCTGCAAAGAGAGGGAGAAGATGGAGGATTTTTGGCTTGCTTCCAATGCACCTACACAAGGTTATCTTAAGAGAAAGATGAAATGAAAATGGATGTGTGGAGAGTAGGGAGGCTACGGCCTTGAAGAAAAGGAGAAGAAGATATTTTGCTCCCAAAAATATCTTATGACAATCTTAATCCTAGGTTCCATGACTCATCAATTTTAACCATACCTTAGGTTTACACATCATCATATAACCATGCTTAACCCATACTCCCACCAACCACTCTCAACCACTATATTCTTCCTTTTTGACTCTTGGTCAAATGGGTCTTGGCGTCGCAAAATCGCGGTGTTAGGTGATTGCGAGTAAATTAACTTAATGAGAAATTAATTCACATATAATCACACTAAGCTACGATTTGATTTTCATAGAAATCAGAATTCGTTAGAATTTTCTCTCGGGAAAAAATTACCCCGCGGCTCAAAACGTGACGAAACCTCATTAGAATTTTTCGACGATGAATTAATAGTAAATATTAATTCTCAATTATCATTTTTATCTCGATGAATTTCACTCACTTGATTAACAGCAAAAATACGCGTCACCACATTAATCAGAAAAATCTGTCGGTGATTTCACATTAAAAGCAGCATACGTCTACGCTGTTTTTTAATGTGAATTGTCACCAAAATAGAAATCATTGAAAATGAAACTACACAGTTCCTCGTACTCTCAACAAGTCATTGAGGTGATCAGTCTCTACGATTTTATCTTCAAGTATTCAGGACTATACTTGTAAAACAATTTTTCTTAAAAATTAGGGAGTTACACTTATAAGTTTGAGTAAGCTGCCTAATTACTAATTGGGAATCTCCAAAAATTTGAACAAAACGTGCCTACCTTTCGACCAAGATGTCCAATCCTACTATTATTGCTTCATATTCAGCCTCATTATTCGAACAACTATACTTTAATTTAAACATGAATTTTGTTGGCACCCCTTGAGGTGATCTGATTAAAATACCAACACCAACACCTTTTTGGTTTCTTGAGCCATCAAAATACAAATGTCAGGGTTTCAAATCGACCAACCCGGCTAATTCATTAATTTCTAAACATGGGTGGTCTGCTAACAAATCAGCAATTGTCTGACCTTTGACTGCTTTCATTGGTACATATTGTAATGAAAACTCAGAAAGTGCAAGTGTCCATTTTCTGATCCTACCATTAAGAATTGGTTGTGACAACATGTACTTGATTCCATTCGTTTTTGACATAATCAAAACATTACAAGACAACGTATAATATTTAAGTTTTGTACATGAAAAGTATAGCGCTAGACACAACTTTTCAATACCACTATACCTTGTCTTGGCATCATTAAGAGCTCGACTATGATAATAAACAGCTCTTCCGACGTCATTTTCATCTCTTTGAGCCAGTAAACTACCTATTGTCTCCTCTGATATAGAAAGGTCCGTCTTCAACGGTCGATGTGGCACTAATAGCATCATCACCGTTGGGCTTGTTAAATAATGTTTGATTTGGTCGAAGACTTCATAATGTTGTTGATTCCACGCAAAAGCCTCCTCATACTTGAGTTTTATCAAAGGAGCAAACACTCTTGCTCTTCCTGACGAATTTGAAATAAATCTTTTCAAGAAATTTATCTTTCCTAAGAATGATTGCAACTCTTTCTTGTTTGTCGGTGGCTTAGCTTCCAAAACAGCTTCGGCTTTGCTCTTTTCAACCATAATTCCTTTCTTGTGGACTAAGAAGCCCTAGAATTTGGTAGCTGAAACCCCAAAACCACATTTTTCAGGATTCATCTTCTAACTATGCCTTCTCGTCTTTTCAAAGGCATGTCTAAGATGGGAAAAGTGTTCTTCTTTGTCTTTTGACTTGACAATGACGTCGTCAATATAGACTTCCATAAATTTTCTATTACATCATGGAAAATAGTATTCATAGCTCTTTGATATGTAGCACCTTCATTTTTCAATCCAAATGGCATAACCACCCATTCATAAGTCCCAATTGACCCAGGACTCCTGAATGCAGTTTTTGGCATATCCTCCCCAGCAATGAAAATCTGATTATAGCCTGCATGCCCATCCAAGAAACTTAACAATTCGCGCCCAGAAGCTGCATCTACTAACATGTCTGTAATAGGCATTGGGTACTCATCTTTAGGTGTTGCAACGTTGAGGTTCCTAAAGTCGAAACATACCCTCATTTTTCCATTCTTCTTGATGACAGGCACAACATTTGACAACCACTCCACATACCTAGTGGTCCTAATGAACTTTGCCTTCAACAAGCGTTTGACATCTTCTTTTATCTTCAAAACAATCTCAGGAGAAAATCTTCTATTGACTTGCTTGACAGACTTGCAATCTACTCTCAAAGGTAGCCTGTGTTTGACCAATTCTCTGCTTAAACCAAGCATTTCATGATAATCCCAAGCAAAACAATCTCTGTATTCAAATATCAATTCAACTAATTGCTCCTTAAATTCCTCTGACAATAATGCACTAACATAGATTGGTCTTTTCTTGTCAATATCTCCCACATCTATCTCCTCCAAAGGATATTCCAACTCAAAATTATTCTTATCTTGAAGCCCTTTTTCAAACCCCTATGGACCATCATCAAATATACAATCAGTTAAGACACCCTCTGTAGTATCTAGCTGTCTGTAGGCCAAGTAACCCGACAGTCGACCTATTTGAGGTTCAAGATTCATCATCCTTGCTTGGTCGTTCACGTTCGGCCTTGGTCAGCAATCTCACACTAAATTATTCCATCAAGCAAGCATCCAGTGCTTCTTTGTCAATCACACCCCCTTCACCAGAAATAGGCTTCACGTTCGGAACATACATATTGAAATCAACATGCATTTGTTGCAAATAACCGGGGTTATTACCTGCTTCGACAATTTTAATCTCATGTTGAGCGTTCTAGAAAATCATCTTCTAATGCACTGTTGGTGGAACAACCCCAACAACAATAATCCAATCACTTCCTGGAAAGACATTATAACTTGACCTAGTAGAGATTACCACAAATAGAGTTGACCTCTCCACAGAACCAACTTGCACATTTAATATCACAACAACATTTGATGGAGATGATCTCCCACTAAAATCAGTGACCACTATATTTGTTTGCAATAAGTCAACATCATCTTTGCCTAACTTTTTAAACATAGCACGGGGGATTAGATTTATAGAAGCCCCATCATCAACTAACACCGTATTAGTAGGATTTCCTTCTATCATTGCTTCAATGTGAAATGGTCGAAGATGATTCCTCTCTTCCTGTGTTGGCTCTTCTAAGCGGGCAAAGTGGTCAAAGATACTGGCCATGTCTTGCTCAACAAATAACCAGTCACCAGGGAGGTCATCAAGGTCCTCTTCATTTTCAACTTCAATTTCAAACTCGTAATGGCCTTTAAATTCAGTAGGCATACTAACACCAGATTCACAATCATTTTTGTGAAATAATCTTCAGTTTCCTCATCCTCATCCTCATTCTCAAAATGGTCTCTAATCCTAAAGCTTTCTTTATCTCTTAAACAACCATCAGACCCAAAGTCTGACAAAGTTTTCCCTATGGCCATCGCTAGTTCATCAAAATCATGCTCCAGATTAATATCCAGATCAAAATCTTCTTTTTCATTAAGGCCAATAGAATCATCTAGTTCATTTAATGCCTCTATGACATTTTCCATCGATAAGTCAGTGGTTATTGGATTGGCCTTTATAGTCTCTACTGGATCTTCCTCTAAATAAGAGTCATTGACAATGATCTTAAATTCCTCCATTGACTTGTCACGAGCTGCATCATCACATTGCATGCTTTGAATGGGTAACTTCATTTGCTCATTTGCAGCTTTTTCTGCTGTTATCAAACTAATGAGTAAGGGTATTGAAAAATTTCTGCATTGCGATGGCTTTTCCTCATAATCCTGATTCATAATCTTTCAATTTCCCATCTCCCTCACTATGGAAGATTCAACTGCCCACCCATCCTTGACATGATCCTTGACTACAATACTTTTCAGATTTGAAACTTGTTTCTCAAGTATTGTAACTTTCTAGATTCCAACCATGAAGCAACTTTCTTGTTGAACAAGCTTTGTAGGTGCAGCCTCAGCATATTTCATCTTTTTTCTTTGAGCTTGTCCAAACCTTTGGCATCGACGCTTTTGGCTTTTCGAGAAAGGCGTTTGTTCTAAAGAATTATGGTTCAACTAGCCTTGCTTATAGTCCTCATCCCAAAAGGGTGCGTTCTTTTGGTGGTTACTCCTCTTAGCTATTACCCTATTTCTTAGTTCAGGACAACAAGTCTTTGCAGAATTTTCCACCTACCTGTTCACTGCAGCATTGGTATTTGGCTTTCTTGCCCTCCCCATCTGTTGAGCTTGATGTACATCTTAATTACTTCACGTCGATTCCTTAGAGGACTCAACTAACCAGCCACCATAACCTTGTCTTAGCCTATAGATAGTTTTAGGCTTTTGGCGCATGAGTAAATGGTCGACGCTCCGCAATTCCATTCACATAGTTTGGTCTACCAGTTTGTGAAAATGTTGGTTTCTTTCCATGTCTGATTGCATTTTGAGCAGCCTTTTCATCAATGTACTTATCACAATGTTGTGTGAACATATATCACCATCTCATGATTACTGTCATCAACTTGTTGTCAAATGCTAGCCAACAAGTTCTGTGTCAAATTTCCACTATTTGGAGGCAACTTCCTTGACATATTCACTGCTCCTGGTTCTGACCCTTGCCAAGTAGTAGTGACCGTTGGTCCTATCATTCCCATTCCTTGAGCGTGAAAAAAGGTTTGAATGAAGATGAACCCAGAGTAGGAACTATCAAATTATTCTAGAAACCATAGAGCATTCCCCATAAAGGGCTGCTTTACAGCTCGAGTTGGCCTAACACCTGAATGCCTAGTGCTATTTGGTGATGACTGAGTCTCAAGGCCTCCAGACGCATGTTGAGTACTGGAGAGGTAGAGGCCAAAGTGCCAGGGACTATTTTATCACTTGGCATAGCACTAACTGACATGCTAGCATTTGTGCTAGTGGCAGATGCATTCGTTCTCACGTTCACAGACACCCCAACATTTGTGCTGGCAGTTGATGCATTTGTACTAATTGTCGAAACATTTGCATTCGCTACGTTTGGCAACGTAGCACTGTTATTAGTACTACCACTCATAGTTCGTTCCTTTGGTACGTAAGAAACAATTATTTTTACACTTCTTAGACGCATAAAACCATTGTCAAATGATTACTCTAAACTCGTCCCACTGGGCGTGCCAGTTTATTTATTGAGAAATTTGGTTTTGAGTATTTTATCTATCAAATTCATCAAACAAACAAACAATTAAATCAGACAACTGTAAATTCGACGAGTTATATGGTAATCTCGCTTCTAACAATGGTTTTCACTATCTAACCAAAAGTGTGACTCATTAAACAAGAATTCACTTGAACAAACTGCCAAGAATTCCTATCTAAAACTATGTAATGAGTGACACTATCTGTGTCGAACTTATGTTGGAATTCAATACGAAAATTGCCATAAAAGCCATTTAGAATAAGTAAACGAAAATGTAGCGGAAGTAAGTGATAGAACTTGAAAAGCAAATAATATACACAATGACAATGTGTTTTAAAAAGAAACTAGTGCAGAAAAGACATGTTATGCCGGTTTTGGTTTTCTAACCTGTGTCTATAGTCCTGACATTGAATATTGGGGCATTTAACGCCGGTTAAACAACTAGCATTAAATATGAGTTTTTACATCGGTTATACGATCAATCGGTGCAAATAGTTATACGAAAATGGGGTCAAAATATTATTTTAAAAAAATATATATATTAACGCTGGTTTTACAAATAACGAGCGTTAAATGCAAACTTTAATGCCGGTTTTCCTAATAACCAACGTTAAAAATATATAGTATATATTTTTTTGTATATTTTTTTTTTAAATTTTTTTTACCCGCTGTATGTGTACACAACTCAGATTGTAATTCACATACAAAAGGCCACAATTCAAAAACCCAACACAAACATATTCAGAAACAACATTTTATATACAACAGTAAATATTAATTTGGAAACAAGTCATAATATACATTGTTATAAATTTTTAACAATTTATTACATTGATCTTCGTTTCTTCTCCTTAAGCATTTGGAAAAAGAAAAAAAAAGTGAGCCCATGTTTTCTGGATTTCATTAATTTCAGCAATGATATACTCAAATGAGTCACTGAATATCTACAAGTTCAAAACAATGCTAAAAACTTATTATAAATTCTATTTCCTCCATCCATCCACTAACAAGTGGACAATTGAACATTACCAAATCATGGCTTGACAGATTTTAAGCCTTTTAACCCTAACATTTCGTAAAACATGGTCATAATATTCACTATCTAAAGCATGGTCACAACATTCACCATCTGGACATTATCAACCATAGTCAACAGGTTTATTTATTACGGACATTCTATATGTGAAAAATTTAATTTGTTCCGATTACGTTTAGAAGGTGAGATGGAAAAAAAAAATACCACGACGAAGTTGTTTTTTCCGATTAACTTAGATGAAGGACACCAAAGTTCCGGAGTGAGCCCTACCACCAAAACCTGCAACGATATTCACAAAGGACAAAACAATAGTTAAAGAACCGATTAACGAACATTCAAATAAACATGAAGAAGATGCACACACGAAGAAGACGCAGACAATAGTCCAACTATTCCTTCTCATCCTCTACAACCAAATGATTCCTTCCTTATATTTGCATCAGATGGTTTATGGGAGCACCTGGGTAATGAACAAGCAGTTAATATTGTTCACAGACATGCGGTAAGATACTTTTCTACTTTTTATTTTATTTTCTTACAGCACTTATTTGTGTACCGGCATCACCCTGTACATGATTTCTTTGCGTTCATTTTATTTTACTACAAAATGCTTTGGTTTTATTTTTTTTTCTTTTTAACTTGATTAAACCCATTGATTGAATCCGGAGCATATCACAGGTTATCTGAGGGTGACTCCTCTTTTCTTGTAACATTGCAGTGATTGGAATAGTTAAGAAAACATACATAGATAAGAAAAATAACCTACGCATTTTAGGAGAAAGGAAATTACTCTCAAGTTCTGGTATAAATAATTGAACCTCTTTGACCATCAGTTTCTAGCTTCACATGCCTCATGCTACTGTTCTTCATCTAAGTTAGCTAACCATGTCGCCCTCTTTATAAACGCAAAACATTATAACTCAAAAATTATCACGTAAGAGCGAAGTGTGTTATATCATATTATTATTATTATTATTATTATTATTATTATTATTATATAAACAGTCAGGTTAGCTTCAAACACCAAAAAAAGCATCCTCAGCATAAAATCATTAAACAGCAGAAAAATTTAAAAAAAAAAAAAAAAAGCAAAAGCAAAAGCAAAAGCAAACGTCAAATCCTTAAACAAGATAAATTAAAAATCAAACCCAGCATCATCAAACCCAGCATCATAACCAGCATCATAAGCACCAATATCAGAAACCATATCCCCAGTCAACATCCCACCCAACGCACCGCTAAGCAACCCCAATCAAATATTTATATCAGATCCTGCCTAAAATGCATAATTATATCTAAACATACATATGCATAGAAAACATCATAGATAAGAAAAGTAACCTCTAAATCACGACATCAAACTAGGGGTGGTAAAATCATCCATTTATCCATCATCCATCCAATCTATTCATAAAGAAATTCATCCAATTCATCAATTACAAACAAAAAAACTAAATGGATTGGATTCAATTCATCCATTTAATTTAATGGATAGTTAGTTATCCATCTACTATTTTTCTAAATTTATTGAATTATACTAAGGGTGGCAAATAGATGAAATAAATAATTTTTTTGAATTAATCATAAAATATATTTTTTTCGAAAAATCATAAAATATATTTTTAATCATAAAAAAATATTTTCCTCTCTCTTCTCTCTCCCCTCTCCCCTTTCTCCTCTCTCTACTTCTCCGCTCTCTCTCCAATTCTACGCGAATTCGGCTGCACCATCTTCTTCACTCTTCACAGGCACTACCGCAAATTTGCATTAATTTACCGACACTATTTTAGTGACCATAATACAATTGCTGTCGGTTCTAATAATGGACTACGGCTTTTACGGCTAATAATAAGCATTAGTTGGTGGTATATTCTCTTATATCGTTTCAAGTCCCTCTTTCTATATGATGAAGTTTCGCTTCTCTCTCGTTATCTTTTCGTAGCAACGAATCCTCTAATACGCGTCTCATTTTTGAGGAAGGAAAAAATGTTGGGCCAAGTGAACAAAATGGGCCTTTGGGTCAGAGACCCACGCGGCTGAAGACTATGCCCAAAAGGTTGGGAGACTATGTTTGTAACTCAATTCAATTCTGAATAGAGAGAGGTGTGAGAGCATGTGAGTAGGAAAAAAAAAGAATAATACCTAGAACCTTCCAATTTCTGTTAGGCTGTGGTGAGGAGATCCCTATACCTGGCGTCAGATCCTAGAATTTGGGGAGCGTACTTGCTTATTTAACTCACTGTAGCTCTGTCAAGGGGAAGAAAAGAATGAAACAGAATTTTATTCCTTCTCTTTTATTTCTTCCTTAATTTTCTGGGTTATTCCTTTCTCCCAAAAGGACTCTTTCAAATTGGTGCGTAACATCATTGGTGCTTTCATTCCATTCTCATGCCTCCTAAACTAGATAAAGCTGACAAATCTTATGATGAGCTTGCAGGCCTCATTAAAGAAATGCAGCTGCAGCATGAACGCCAATTCTCAGTCCTTGCTTCTGAGATGGCTGCTTTACATGACCAACTACTGTATACTAACCCCAAATCCCCCAACGATTCTGGACAACCCTCATCCCTCATACCCAAAATTCCCAAAATCAACCTCTCCCATTTTGATGGCTCCAAACCCCTGAAATGGCTCTTTCAAGCAGAGCAATATTTCTCCCTAACACACACACCACCTGCTCAACGTTTATCCCTGGTTGCTTTCTTCATGCAAGGCAATGCCTTATGGTGGTACCAGTGGATGCACGCTAACCACCAATTCACAACGTGGGAAGCCTTCACCCGTGCCCTAGAGCAACGTTTTGGGCCCTCTTCTTTCACCAACCATCAGATTTCCTTGATCAACCTTCGCCAAACCGGGTTCGGTGACCGGTGACGATTCTGATTCGAGACCATTTATAACCGTAATGGTCGGGTTCTTTGTGAAGCTCTGTTGAATCGCTTTCATCTCCCGCTTAAAAGAGGAATTGCAACACGAACTTGCAATTTTACCACCTTATTCCCTCTCTCACGCCATCGGCTTGGCCAAGTTGTTTGAGGCTAAGTTTCAGGCCTCACGTTCCTCAGCCAACCGTTTCCATCGGGGTTCTCCGTCTTCCACGGGATCCAAACCAACCCACCCTTATTGGGTACCACCCCCACTCCTGCCCTACCAATCCGCCATTTAACACAATCGGAGATGCAGGAATGTCGTTCTCGTGGTCTTTCCTTCAACTGCGATGAACGCTTCGTTCCCGGCCACAAATGCGAAGCCAAACAATTTATGTTGCTCCTTGCCGATGATCCGGAAGATGGCGGCCCAGGTGAAGAGTTTGTTTCTGCTCCGGACAACACTCTAGCCCTGGACTCAGTGGCCCCACTGCCTACCGACGAACCACCACCTTATGTGACCTACTTTCAGCTATCCTATGCGGCTCTAGGTGGCTTCCTGTCACCCCACACACTCCGCATACAGGGTCTTGTTCACGAGATGGCCGTCACAGTGCTTGTGGACTCCGACAGCTCACATAATATCATTCAGCCATGCATTGTTGAGTTTATGCATTTAGATGTTATGGCCCTTACTCCTTTTTCTGTGATTGTTGGCAGTGGAGACTCGATTCGCAGCGAGGGTTGTTGTCAAGAGGTGCCTCTCACTTTATCAGGTGAATTTTTCACTATTCCCTGTTACGTACTTCCAATCCATGGTGCCGACATTGTGTTGGGTGTACAATGGTTGCAATCACTGGGTTCCTTCCTCTCCGATTATTCAATTCCTTCCATTCAATTCATACACAAGTCACGAGCAGTTACCCTCACTGGGACTCTCACGGCTTCCCCAACCCATGCCTCATACTCCCAATTTTGCTGGTATTTCTTTACTGATGCCGTTCACTCAGCCCACTCCATTACAATTTCCCCTATAGACCCTGCACCTACCTATACTCTTGACATCACTGCCCTAGCCCCTGACTTAGCCCAGTTGCTCCACAAGTTTACCGCTGTTTTCTAGCCTCCTCACGGCCTTCCACCACCACGATTACAAGACCACCACATCCATCTCCATCCCAATTCCGCGCCAGTCACCGTGAGACCCTACAGATATCCACAATGCCAAAAGTCAGTCATGACACAAATGATCAAAGACATGATACAGGAGGGGCTCATTAAACCTAGCACCAGTCCTTTTTCTTCACCGGCTCTGTTAGTCAAGAAAAAAGATGGTTCATGGCATTTTTGCTTCGATTATCGGGCTCTTAACGCCATTACCATTAAGGATCGGTTTCCCATACCTACTGTTGATGAGCTTTTGGATGAGCTTCATGGTTCCATAGTGTTCTCTAAAGTGGATCTTCATGCCGGCTATCACCAGATCCGGTTAGCACCTCAAGACACCTTTAAAACGGCTTTTCGCACTGTCAATGGGCATTACGAATTCTTGGTAATGCCATTCGGTTTGTCTAATGCTCCCTCTACTTTCCAAGCCACTATGAACTCTATCTTTAGTTCCTTTTTACCGTTTTGTCCTTGTTTTTTTGATGACATTTTAGTGTACAACAAGGATTGGAATTTTCATTTGGTTCACCTGCAGCAAGTACTACAAATATTAGTACAGAACCAATTTTTTGCCAAACTATCCAAATGCACTTTTGGGGCAAGTGAAGTGGATTACCTAGGACACACTATCTCTGCTGTAGGAGTATCCGCTGATCCAACCAAAATCCAGGCTATTTGGGACTGGCCCATTCCACATTCCACCACGGCCTTGCGTGGATTCCTTGGCCTTACTGGCTACTATCGGTGTTTCGTTCGCAACTACGCAGCTATTGTAGGGGCCTTGTCCAATTTGTTGCGAAAGCAGAGCTTTGCTTGGACCCCTGAGGCCCAGGCGGCCTTTGACACTTTGAAGCAAGCCATGATGCATCTACCTACATTGGTTTTGCCAAATTTTTCATCTATTTTCGATGTTACCACAGATGCCTCGGCCATAGCAGTTGGTGCTGTGTTATCCCAGCAGCAGCACCCTCTGGCATTCTTTAGCAAGAAATTGTGTTCAAGAATGCAAGCAACTTCAGCATATGAGAGGGAAATATATGACATTATTGAAGCAGTTCGTAAATGGCGTCATTACCTGCTGGGGCGTCATTTTCGTATCTTCACCGATCAGCGTAGCTTGAAGGGACTCATGGATTAGGCTATTCAAACTCCAGCTTAGCAAAAATGGTTGACAAAGCATCTGGGGTTCGATTATGAGATTTTGTATACCCCAGGAAAGGCCAATGTGGTTGCTGATGGCCTTTCTCGCATCTCCGAGCCTCCTGCGCCAGTCTTCTGCTCCCTATCTGCCTGCCAACCGCATGTTCTTTCACAACTCCAAGCATTCTATGCCTCTGGCACCATGGGGCAAGCCCTGATACAGAAACTCCACAACAACAATTTGGGTAGTCCACATTTTTCCATTCAACAAGGCATTCTCTACTACAAGAATCGCATTTTTGTGCCAAAGGAGACTGACCTGCATCCCTTCTTACTCTCAGAATATCATACCACACCCCTGGGTGGACATTCGGGTGTCAAAGGTACCCTTGCACGCTTGGCAGCTTCCTTTTCTTGGGTCGGCATGGCTCGTGATGTTAAATTGTTTGTCAAGGAATGCCTCATTTGCCAACAATAGAAGTACTGCACTCAGAAAACACCAGGGCTGCTGCAGCCTCTGCCAATCCCAGTTCAGGTTTGGGAAGACATTGCCATGGATTTCATCACCCACCTTCCTCTGGCAAACGGCAAAACGGTGATTTAGGTTGTCATCGATCGCCTTACCAAATACGCACACTTCATTCCTCTACCCACGCAATTCTCTACTGCCCCCTTGACCTCGATGTTCCTGTCTAAGATTTATCGCCTACATGGGATGCCAAAAACCATTGTTAGTGATCGAGACCGTGTGTTTATAAGCTGCTTTTGGAAAGAGCTCTTCCGTCTTAGTGGTACGAAGCTCTCTTTTTCCAGTGCATACCATCCAGAGAGTGATGGGCAAACTGAAGTCACAAACAGGATTTTGGAAACGTACCTTCGATGCTTCGTCGGAGATTCGCCTCGTCTTTGGTTCTCGTACTTAGCGCTGGCCGAGTTTTGGTACAATTCCTCGTATCAATCCGCCATTCGCACCACCCCATTTGAGGCCCTATATGGCTGGTCTCCTCCAACAATCCGCTCCTACGTCGCTGGATCGTCGCAGATCGCGTCATTGGATGACACCTTTGACCCAACGGCGTCACATGCTTCTTCTCAGGCCAATAACCATAGGCACGAGCACACCTTCAAGATCGGGGACTGGGTCCTCCTTAAGCTTCAGTCGTACCGCCAAATCTCCCATCGTGGCCGTTTGGCGCCCAAACTCACTAAGAGGTACTTTGGCCCTTACCAGATCACTCGCATCATTGGTCCTGTGGCTTATGAGTTGGGACTCCCTGCGGACGCCAAGATCCATAGAGTCTTTCACATTTCGAAGCTCAAGGCTTTCCATGGCACACCACCGGTGTTGATTCCCCCTAGCGCCGCAAGTCACCCAAACGCGCATAGATCTGTGTAACGACCCGTTTCCGGAGCGCTACTAAACTAGGACAAACTCTAACGCAATGAAGTTTTGTAAAGTGATACTCTTCTTGTCTTTTGGAAATTGTGGTAAAAATTTTTCTTTTTATAAACAATAGTCTTTCGTAAAACACAATCAAAGTATCCACGGCATTTT
Organism: Calophaca sinica; assembly: GCA_037113605.1. NCBI lineage: Eukaryota > Viridiplantae > Streptophyta > Magnoliopsida > Fabales > Fabaceae > Calophaca > Calophaca sinica. The sequence goes on from CM073730.1 coordinate 92,354,394, forward strand.
AGAAACATGGCGGAATTCTAGATGCAAAAGATTATTACAACTAAAATTAGACATACACACACACACACCCAAAAGATAACCAGTTGAAGAGTTTTACATACCGAAAACAGTAAACAAATATGCATAAGTAGGAGTACACCTAAAAAATGAAAACCCTGACAAGTATAGTCATACTTCTGAGGTACTCCCGGCAGTTACCCACGCAGGGGGCTGCTCCAAAAGGTAAACCTTAAGACCTATCTAACAAATATCACACAAGACTAACAAGTTAGACTGACTGATCACCAACCAAAACTATATACAAGATAATCAGACGTCCTCGATCAACCACTACGCATCACTACCCAAGTCTTCTGACGAGTCCTCCTCAGTCCTCCTTCGCGAAAAGTCTCTAACACGCCTCTTGTGCATACATCTCAGCCGGAAGTGGGGCTGAACTCCAGACCGAGGGAATTTCCATGTGCAGAAAGTCAAAGGTCACCCCCGACGATGTCGTCATCGACGGGATCTCCACCACGTCCATCGGCGTCTGGGTTACCATCATCAATTAATGGAACTACGGGCAAGGGTCAACTTCTTACATACACAAATATAATATAACACAGCATAACATAACACACAATTCAGTAAGAATGCACCAATGCCTGCAAATGCAGCTACATGCTACTGTTGATGATTTCCGAAATTCCCCAATAATACTGAATCTCCATTTCGACACTATTTAGATCTAGGGGCGTCCTAACGACACTGAATCCCTGTTTCGGTACTATTCAGGTCTAGGAACACTCGGATGACACCGAATCTCCATTCCGGCACTATTCAGGTCTGGGATTGTCCCACTACAGGCTACAACGATACTGAATCCCCATTCCGGCACTATCCAGATCGAAGTCACCTTCATGCATGCCAATGCACTTCACCAACTCCAATGACATATCAATGCACATGATATTTCGACATGGCATAATTAAATAAATATTCAATTATCCAATAACAACTCCACAACATATATCTTAACACAATTTAAGCATACATGCAACCGCGTCACGTCATCAAATTTAAGCTCACAACAAATTCAGTTTCAGCCACCATTCCACAACCACAACAATTCACATAACAATCATCATCATCACAGATAAGCAGCAAGTCGTCCCTTTGCGACTCGATGGAGCTAACAAGGAGGTAATCAAATAAGTGTGGGCGGTTGGGGACAGCAGCCAACCACTTGCAGACAAGCCCACTAAATAATCAGTATAAATAAAATTTTAGGAACTAAAAGTCGAAGGGGTACGAGACCCTCACTTCGAACCCTGAGGTTCTCAGACTTCTTCGCATTTCGACAGAAAATAATTATTAAACCTATCCATGTCTAAGAGTTGCCCTTACCGAAACTCCAAGCCATGCGTGTCCACGTACTCCTCGATCCTCGATCCCACGTCGCACGAACTCGGAATCTACGAGCCCTAACACCACAGTGAAACTTAGCACAATCTAGACATAAATCAAATTTCTAATCTCCTAGGCAAGGTTTCAATCCTAGCCCCTAGGCTCTCAAAGCCCAAAACCCCTTACTAACCAATCACTTATACTAACAATACACACTTTAAAATACTTGTTTTAAGAAATTACATACACTTGAAAAATTAATCAAACAATTAAAAGAATAAGGTTTTAAAAACTAAAACTCAATTTCTTTTCAAACTTAAAACATGGGACAATACCACAATCAAATTCATTTTCTCAAAAAGCTTAATCAAGGCTCCACTTGGCTTTTGGGATTACAAGAATCCATTTTGCCTTAAGTGTTTCATTGCCTTAAATCATCAAAACAACTTTCAAACTAATCAAACCATTTCCAAATCTTTCCAAACTTACTCAACAACCGAATATACTTAATTAAAGCTAAGAATACGCAAAATTATTTTTCTTCCCCACACTTGTGGAGCTCTCGGCCACACCCTTCTCTTCTTAAAAAAATTTGCAAAACTTTCAATATATTAAAACTTACACACACTTGAAGAATTAATAACCAATTAAGAGAATAAGGTTCTAAAGACTAAAAATCCAAAATAACTCAAATTTTCAAACTTATGCTAACTCAAGACAACACCATCTCAAATCATTTATTCTTTCACAAAGCAACAAACCATTTCAAACATAACATTAATCAAGGCCAAGAACAATTTACACTTCTTCAAGAATCAAGGGTTTTATAAAAATCCTTTCAATCTTTGATTCAAGTCAAAACTAACAACTTCAAACTCCAATCAAACTCTTTCTAAATTCTTTCCAAAACCTAACAACAATCCAATGCAATTAATATAAGCCAAAACATCAAAAATGTAACACGCGTATTTTTTTTATGCGTTAATTAGCGTTATTTAGTATATTATGTCGTATTTACGCTATAATAAAGCAGTTCCTCGTTCTTTGAGAAAGTGTATTAATTAAATCAAGATCAAATTAAATTTGAGAATTAATATTTTATATTAATCCACGGTTTGAAAATCGTCGAAAAATTCTAACGACGTTTTGACGCTGCTTCGATCATGATGTTTCACCGCAGATAAAATTATAAATGAACTCCGATTTCAATGAAAATCGAATCGTAACTTATTGAGACTTTTTTTTTTTGAATATTTGTTATGATTTTTATTATTTATAATTAAGTATTTTCACGCAATGAATTAATTTCTCGTTAAATTAATTTTCGCGAGTTTATCGGTAACGCGGTATTTCGTCGTCGTGTTTTAAACAACCCCTAGACTCTAGAATTAGTGGGTAACCTTGAGAGATGTGAGATTAGGTGGGTAAAATTAGGTGATATGTTTAACATCTAATTTAATTGCTAAGTGTCATTAATTGTGTGGTTTGTTTAAAAAAAAAAAAAAAAAAAGAGAAAGTCTCACATATAACCACTCTTACTTACTACATTATTTTTTTTCTTATAAAAGGAGGAAACCCCCACCAGCTGCCTCACGTTTTCTTCTCCCCCAAAACCCTCTTCTCCATCTTTTCTTTTCTTCTCCAAGTTTCCATCACTTCCATTGATGATTCCATCCATTTCTTTGATCCTTTGAGCAAGGTTTCTTCATCAAAATTGTTCCATACCATCTCTGAACGTGGCAAAAACACAAGAAAGGGGGGTTTGAATTGGGTTTTACAAAACTTTTTCGCAAATACAAGTGTTTTATGAAAAACTTTTTCAAAACAGATTTGATTAAAATCAATGCTGTAAGTAAAGAGAGAGAGAAGGAAAGACACAGAGATTTATACTAGTTCACTATCTCCTGATAGCTACGTCTAGTCCCTTCACACACTTGAAGGATTTTCCACTATAATCAACCTGATTACACTTGTGAGTATACTACTGCCAAACTGGCTATACTCACAACTTCTTAGAACGACTTAGACAATTAAGCCTCTAAGGTATTACTGCCACTACTGGGCTAGTTACAAGTTCAAAAGAGTTTTGAATCAATACCAATATAACTCTCTTAGAGAGGATTTACAATGAAGAACTTTGAGCACATAAATTAACTTTCAAAAAGAAAGGATAAAACAATTAAGTGCTTTGTTCAATACGAACTCGTAGACTTGAATGAAATTCTTGGTTGCTCACCGTCTCGTAAATTTGTAGCCGCTTTTTTCTTGTTTTTCTTTCCTTAACCTACTACCATCAAGTAAGGTATATATAGGTAGGGTTGGAAATGAGGCCGTTGTGACACAACGCCTCTATTCACTCCAGGTCAAAGACTTGAGTTCCGCTATGTGGCTTTTACAGGTCATGTGGCTTTGCAGTTATGTTGCTTTACTGTGTCGTGGTCGCTTACGCATCGCATACAAAGATTTTGAGCACTATGCACAAATTCCGAGTCTTTGTCTCCTGTGAGCAATTTGAAATGAGTTCTTTCTTGAATACGTGTCCTCCATGATCTTATCGTTGACATTCCTTTTGGCCTTTGATTCCTCGTACTAGATAATTCTTCAGTAACTGAGGTGTCTTGATAAGTACGGAGAGGCCTACGTCTTTCATGTGTACCAGAGTGAATACCATTCACCGCAGCAAGCATCAGACACCGTAGCATTGAGTTCGTCAAAGTAGAAAGCCATTGACTCTTCCTTAAGACAGAGTCCATTTGAGTATCTGACCGAACATCAGAGCGTTGACCAAGCACACCAGAGCGTTGACCAACCAGAGCGAGACTTCATTTGAGTAAGTCCAACAGATTCGACTGGTCAACCAGATTTGACTAAGTCACCAGAGCGTTGACTTCCCATATCAGAGCGTTGACCATCCAGAGCGTTGACCAAGCAGATTCTATGTGCCCAGAATCAGAGCCAGAGCCGGTCTTTGATGAGTGAAATTCAAGATTTCACTAAGTCTTCTGAAGCAAACTTCTCTGTTCATAAATACTTTCTGCACACTTATAACCATGTTAGAGAATAAATTGTTCTCTTAATCTTTTGTTATCATCAAAACAATTAAGGGTTATTGTTTCTGAATCCACTTGATTCCAACAATCTCCCCCTTTTTGATGATGACAAATACATATATTGATGAACAATTTTTCTTTATAAAAAATATTTATTCAGAAGATTTCAGAGGCTCCCCCTGAATTAAGCATATATAAATATTTCTAAGTGTGACAGATGATAAGATATTACAACATATACGTTTCAGAGCATACAGAACTATATTAATCAGAACATATAATGTATGCATGATGACACTTGGTTGATACATTAGGTTCATCAATTGCTCTATATTCTCTATATTCTTCTCCCCTTTGTCATCGACAAAAAGGTTAAGACAGAAATAAAGAACATCACAAAAAAGCAAGATAAAGAAAGATAAAGAGAAAACTTTAAGAGTTAAAAAAAAATTTATATTAGAAATAAAACAGAGTAAGCAATAAAACAGAAAAAAATCTATCAAAAGTGAGAAAACTAAAAGGTAAAAAAAATAATCCTAAGGTTTTCTAGGGTTGCTCCATCCTCTCCAAAATTTGCCGCAGCAGAGTAGTCATCAAATCTTGCTTCTTTTCTGAGGCTTCCAGCCTTTGATCAGTAGATTCCATAAATCTTCTGAATCGCTGCTTTCTTCAACCAAATTTATCAAAACTTCTTTTGGCACAACTACGCATTGACCGTCATGTGAAGCCGATCCAGTATTAGATGCAACCATAGCATTGTGTGTGTGGTGGAGTTAAGGTGTTCTCTTGGAGGAGTAGGAGGACGAGGAGGAGGTGCAGGTTCGTTCCCAAACAACAATGCTGACCTCTTCTCTTGGAGGAACTCTCCATGTCGTGGTAGCATGCCATCTCCTCGCTTCTTTCTTCTTGCTCTTGCTGTGCTTGTCAAACCAAGTGTTCACAGACACCCAGCCTCATACCGATCTTCTTCAAAGAAGATCATTGATTACTTCATCAAATCATTGCCTCCAAGGAAACCCCGTAAACGAGATTCCCCGAATCTTTCTCGCTTGAAGTACTCAATGCTACCAATTAAATTGGGAAGAACGTTGGGCACAATTCTTGGTTCCCAAGACCAGGCTCGGAGGGTCCAGGGGTGCAAAGTGAGAAGAAGTGGCGAGGCTCAAGAGAGATCATCAAAGATCATCCCCGGATGTTCCGCAATGCATTCTCGGTTCTTCCTAGAGAGGTTGCAAGATGCGAAGAGGGTGAGCTTCACATGGTATGTTGAGGTCTAGTTGGTGGTGAGGGGGTGAAGCAGGTCTAGGTGGAGAAGCTGGTTTGGGTGGTGATTTAGGTGGTGAAGGTGTTTGGGTTTGTAGAGGAGATGATGGAGGTGTAGTTTCAGTTTGAGGTATAGTGGAGTTTGGGGGTAAAGAGGCTAAAGGTTCAATATAGGGAATTTGAACCTGTGGTTGAGGTCTTTGTCTAGTCCTCAAGGGAGCAACATCATCTTCATCAGATGAAGATGAGTCTGAGGGTAAAGACGGCAAAGGCTTTTTGGTAGGTGTTGGTTTGGGTGCAGAGACAGATTGGGGTTTAGGTTTGGGCAAGGATTGTGATGGAGGGGGTTCAACAACTGTAGAAGCAACAGGAACAGAACCAGATTGATAAGTAGTATCATATAAATCAACTACCTTATCAAGTACCTTCTTCCTCTTTGCAGCAGGAGCATCTCCAACCTTGTGTATCCTTTTCAGGGGTGGTTTCTGAGCAGGATCAACAGAGGTGGGCTCAGCAGGAACAGCCACTCTAGGGTCAGAGGTAGGGGCACGAACTGGAGGAGCAAAGGTCTCACGCTGTACAAGGCCTGCAGCCAAGCTTGCTTCATGATATAGTCGAGTTTCCTCTAACCTTTCCTTTATCATTTGATCAATCTCCAGTTTCTTCTCTTCTTCTTCCTCTGTAAGCATAGAGGGCATGCATGTAGGTCTCACAGGGAGAGTGAGCCGAGGATTACGAGGCAATGTGAATGCCTGTGCTTCGAGTGACCCTTCCGTTGGTCCAAGAGAGACACCAGAGTCCACCACAATCTTCTTCCCTTCTTCACAACTTTCTTCCTTGCTCCTTCTTCACCTCAATGAATTGCAAAGAATAACCTTCTTGGAAAGGAGTCCCATTCTCCTTAGATTGTCTGAAGAGAGAATAGGAATCACCATCGTTTTCAGGGCAAGCCCTGCTTCCAAGGTGTTGAGACCTTGAAGAAGATTTATAAGACCTTAGTTCTCCATAATTGTCGACAACAAATTTTCCATAAGCGGATATTCATATATTTCCTTCTGGAGTACATTAAGTCTCTTCGCAGATGTTCAAAAATTATCTGTGGAAGGTTGATTTTAGCTTTGAGTTCATAATTCCACATTATGAACTTGTGGGTACTGCTGACAGTATCCACAGAGCCAGATTTTGGCACCAAGCAGTTCATGATGATTCTGAACAAAGCGATTTCAAACCTCGTTCTTCATGTCCATCGCCTTGGTCCCTCCTTCTTCTCATAGATGGTTTCATTCACGACATCCCACCACCAAAGATCCTTTTCCCAACCAAATGGTTTCAACCGCTCCATCATTAGGGCAATGGGTGATTTCAGCAATTAGGTCCTGAGTGACCACAATGCGCCTGCCTTGAACATGACTCAGAATGGTCTTATCTTTACTCCAAGCATAAGTCCAGAACTCCTTCACCAGATTCTCATAGACTGAGTTGTTCATGTAGAAGAAATCCATTATCCCAATGTCAATGAAGTCCGCTTCAAGTCGTATCCTTCATTTGCCATATCCTCAAACCTTACTTCGTGTTCCACCAACACCTCGAGGTCGAGGGTTGAAGATTTTCCAGCGTTCTACGCTCTTCTTCAGAACTTGAACTTTCAAAGGTTGTTGTGGAGCAACCATTTTTGAAATCGGAGAAACACAGAGTGCGAAGATGAAAGGGGTTTAGGTTCGTAAAAGTGTAGACTTCTTTTGAGAGATAGAGTGGGTAGTGGGTGATGTGAGTGAGTGAGTGAGTGAGTTATAAACGTGTTCGAGAAGATTAAGCGTTATGCGCCAGATTTGAAATGAATTTTTGAACAAATATTTGTCTTTTTCAAAACGTAATCAAAATTAAAGAGGCGCAGAAAATTGTCATTTCCCAAAGAAAAGCAATTATGACTCAAGAAAGCAAATGTCAATCACTAACGCATCAACCAGCCTCGAGAGACACGTGTACTTAAGATTCCCAGAGACAGCTATGCAATGATCATACGAACAGTTAATGAAAAGAATATAACGAGATAAGATAATCAACAGATTTAACTACGACATAGCCAACACATTCAAGCACAGTCAACAAGTCAAACACATCAAACAGAGTCAATTAGTCAAACAGAGTCAACTTTATTCAAACAGAGTCAACATAGTCAAACAGAGTCAACTATATTCAAACAGAATCAACTTAGTCAAACAGAGTCAACTAAATTCAAACAGAGTCAACTTAGTCAGACAGAGTCAACTAAATTCAAACAGAGTCAACTTAGTCACACAGAGTCAACTATATTCAAACAGAGTCAACTTAGTCAAACAGAGTCAACTATATTCAGATCAAACACCTATTCCTTTATAAGAAGGAAATTCAAGTTCTTTCTTATAAAGTTGAATCTATCTTCAGCAAGGGGTTTTGTAAAGATATCTGCCCATTGATGGTCAAGATCAATAAATTTAATTTCAAGAATCCCTTTCAACATAGTCTCTAATAAAATGATGTTTAATTTCAATATGTTTGGCTCGAGAATGCAAAATAGGGTTTTTAGTCAAGCAGATAGCGTAAGTATTATCACAAAGATATAGGATTTTACTCTCTTTAATCTGATAGTCCTCAAGTGGATACTTCATACAAAGTAGTTGTGAGCTACAGCTTGCAGCAGATATGTACTCAGCTTCTGCTGTGGATAGTGCAATTGTGGTTTGTCTTTTGCTGGACCAAAAGACAAGATTTGCTCCAACAAATTGGCCCACCACTTGTGCTTTTCCTTTCAATTGCCTCTCAAAGAAAGTCAGCATCACAGAAACCTACTAACTTGTAATCATTTGAGTTCTTATAAAGCAAAGCAAGATTAGTAGTTCCTTTAAGATATCTAAATATCCTTTTAACCGCAGTTAAGTGAGATTCTCTAGGATCAGATTGAAATCTTGCACATAAGCACACACTAAACATATTATCGTGCCTTGAGGTCGTAAGATAGAGGAGTGAACCAATCATACCTCTATATACCTTTTGGTCTACCTTTTTACTTGATTCATCTTTGCCAAGAGCACATGTTGAATGCATTGGTGTGCTCATAGGTTTGGTTTCCTCTAGCTTAAACTTCTTGGCTTCTTTCACATACTTAGTCTGATGGATATAAGTTCCATCTTGACATTGTTTTATTTGAATGCCAAGGAAGAATTTTAGTTCTCCCATCGTACTTATCTCAAATTCATTCTGCATAAGCTTAAAGAATTCTTTGCAAAAAGACTCATTAGTAGCACCAAAGATAATATCATCTACATAAATTTGAACTACAATGAAATGCTTTTTAGATGATTTTCTAAAGAGGGTTGTATCCACCTGTCCTCTTTCAAAACCATTTGACATTAAAAAGGAACTCAATCTGTCATACCAGGCTCTTGGAGCTTGTTTAAGACCATAAAGTGCCTTTTTAAGTTTGAAAACATGTTCAGAAACTCAAGATCTTCAAAACTGTGTGGTTGTTTCACAAACACTTCCTCATTTATGAAACCATTTAAAAATGCACTTTTTACATCCATTTGGTACAAAGTAATGCCATGATGTGCAGCATAAGATAGTAATATTCTAATAGCTTCAAGTCTAGCTACAGGAGCAAAGGTTTCAGTATAATCAATACCTTCCTCTTGTGAGTAACCTTGTGCAACAAGTCTAGCCTTGTTTCTTACCACTTTACCATCTTCATCAAGTTTGTTTCTGAAGACCCACTTGGTTCCAATTGCTAGCTTATTCTCTGGAGGAGGCACAAGCTTCCACACATCACTCCTCTGAAATTGATTGAGCTCTTCTTGCATAGCAATAATCCATCCATCATCGCTAGAGCTTCATCAATAGATTTTGGCTCTATCTCCGATAGAAGTGCCAAATCGGCATGATCTCTAAGAGAAGATCTTGTTCTAACTCTATCACTTTCGGTTGACCAATTATTTGGTCCTTTGGGTGATCAGGTTTGAACTTCCAAATGTTATGGATATTCCTTTTTCACCAGAGTCGACCAGAGACATCATCGAGTCAAGACTGTGACATCTCGCTTTGTTTCCTTACAAATTTGTAAATCTGCAAAAGCTTCATTTAGCTCTGACGTGTCATTATCAGGCTTCTTATCATCAAATTTCACATGCATTGACTCATCAACAATTAATGTTTCTTTGTTGTATATTCTGTATGCTTTAGAGCGTTCAGAATATCCCAAAAAGATAGCTTTTTGTGATTTAGAATCAAATTTTTCTAGACTGTCCTTTGTATTGAGAACAAAGCAGTCACACCCAAATTGATGAAAATATGAAATGTTGGGTTTTCTTCCTTTCCACAATTCATAAGGAGTCTTATTCAAGATAGGTCTAATATAGATTCTATTTTGAATATAGCATGCAGTGTTTACTGCTTCTGCCCAAAAGTGCTTTGCAACATTAGTTTCGTGAATCATGGTTCTGGCCATTTCTTGCAAAGATCTATTTTTCCTTTCTACAACACCATTTTGTTGTGGTGTTCTAGGGGATGAAAAATTGTGAGAGATGCCATGCTCTTCACAGAATTTTTGAAATAATTCCTTTCCAATTCCACCACCATGATCACTTCTAATAGTAGTAATACAAAAGCCTTTTTCATTTTGCACTTGTTTGCGAATCACGTAAAAACACCGTAAAGACTCATCCTTGTGGGTTAAGAATTTTACCCATGTCCATCTAGTATAGTCATCGACAATGACTAGACCATATTTCTTTCCAGACAGAGGAAGCTACTGTTGGTCCAAATAAATCTAAATGTAAAAGCTCAAGGGGCCTTGAGGTGGAAACAATATTTTTGGAATTAAAAGAAGATTTCATTTGTTTCCTTTTTGACATGCTTCACAAAGAGCATCGATTGATACTTAAGATTTGGTAGGCCTCTAACAAGTCCTTTCTTGTTAAGCTTTGAGATTAACCTCAGTCGCATGACCCAATCTTTTGTGCCAAGTCCATTGCTCTTCATCAATTGACAAAAACATTTTACATTTTGATTTGCCAACTCGTAAAGTTTAATTTTGTAAATATTATTTTTCTCTTTGCCTTGAAAAGAATAGATCCATCTTTCTTGCTTTTGACTATACATGATGTGTCATTAAAGGCAACATCATAACCACTATCGCATAATTGACTTATACTTAGTAGGTTATGCTTCAAGCCATCCACTAATAATACATTATCAATGGAAGGAAGAAAGCTCTTACCAACTTTTCCACTTCCAATGATTTTACCTTTCGATTTCCTCCAAACCAACATTTCCACCTTCTTCATGATGGAGTTCTTGGAACATACGCCTTTCTCCCGTCATGTGACGTCGCCACCATCGGCCCAAGTACCAGGACTGGTGTAGTAACTCTGTTGCTAAGCAAATCAGAACATATATAATTTTATCCTTAGGTACCCAAATCTTTTGGGTCCTCTTTGTTAGTCCTAGAAGGAGACGTGTCCTTCTTGTTTTTTAGTTCATAACAAGTACTCCTAATGTGCCCTTTCTTATTGCAGAAAGTACAGAGTAAACAGTCACTGTGATTGTTGGAGTCTTTGGTTTTCAAATTGGTGTTTTGAAAAGTTGGTTCTTCAGGGTTATAACCAAGACCCTTTTTACCATTTTGACTTACTCCCGGATCATAGATGCTTGTTTGCTTCGTGTGACACATTCAAAGAAGAAATCTTTGAAATCCTCTTCATATTTTGAAGAGTTGCATTCAACCTTATTCTTCTTTGTTAAAACTACTCACCAAATGGTGGTTTTCGCTTTGAGTTTCTCATTCTCCTCGTGAGTATTTGAAATTCTTTAGAGAGTTTTAAGAATTTCTTTTTCAAAGATTTGTACTCATTGTTGAGCTTTGAGGACTCATCTAACAGCTTCATCAAAAGCTATTTGAATATTAGAAGATGTGTTAGAATCTACCTCTTTATCTTCTTCTTCACTGCCTGAGCCTATGGTAGCCATGAGAGCCATGTTTGCTTGTTCCTCATCATCCTCGTAAGATGATGAATCAATCATCCCATGTAGCCATGAGACCTTTCTTCTTCTTGCCTTTGAAGCCACCTTTCCTTGATTTCTCAAGTCAGGCACTCAGACTTGTAGTGACCAGGCTTCTTGCACTCATAGCAAGTCACTTGGCTCTTGTCCTTGAAGTCCTTCTTTTCCTTTGAATCTTGGCTTTCCCGGGAGTCCCGTTTGTGGAACTTCTTTCTGAACCTTCCTTTGCTTTTCATCATGCGCTGAATCTTCCTTGAAATAAGGGAGATTTCATCATCAGTATCTTCATCACTCTCATCAGATGAAGCTTCTTCAGTTTCAAGCTCAGCTTGGAGAGCTTTGGAAGTAGATGCTTTGTTTGAAGTTTTCAGAGCAATGGTCTTTGCTTTCTTGGGAGGTTCTTCTTCATCAAGCTCAAGCTCGTGAGCTCTTAGAGAACTCAAAAGATCTTCAAGACGTAATTCATTCAAGTCCTTGGCTTCTTGAATAGCCGTGACTTTGGGTCTCCATCTCTTTGTGCACTTCTCAAGATTTTCTTAACATGGTCAAGAAGTGGTATAGCTTTTTTTGAGAACCTTCAAGCCATGAACTAATGTTTGAAATCTTCCAAACATAGTTTCGATGCTTTCATCCTCTTCCATCTTGAAGAGTTCATATTGTCTAACCAAGATATTAGCCTTGGTTTCTTGTACTGGGAAGTACCCTCATAGGCTAAAGCCAGTGAGTCCCAAATTTCTTTAGCAAAGGCTTTATTGCCACATTTCTCATACTCTTTTCAGAGATAGCACATACAAGAAAGTATCTTGCTTTTTGGTGCAAGGTATATTCCTTTTTATGATCATCGGTCCAAGACTCCCTAGGAATAGGATTTCTTTTGGAGTCAATCGTTCAAGCATCTTGTTTCCTAACCATATCCCAAAGTTCAAACTGCTGAGATTCAAAAGTTTTTCACTTTATCTTTCCAGAGTCATAGTTAGATCCAAAGTGAACAAAGGGGGGCGGTTAACGTGACCACCGGGTTCGTTGCTTGCCATAGGATAGTATAGGATCTTTTCCTCTCACACTATTAAGTGCTCAACCAAGAGGCCGAGCTCTGGTACCAATTGAACGTGGCAAAAACACAAGAAAGGGGGGTTTGAATTGGGTTTTACAAAACTTTTTCGCAAATACAAGTGTTTTATGAAAAACTTTTTCAAAACAGATTTGATTAAAATCAATGCTGTAAGTAAAGAGAGTAGAGAAGGAAAGACACAGAGATTTATACTAGTTCACTATCACCTGATAGCTACGTCTAGTCCCTTTACACACTTGAAGGATTTTCCACTATAATCAACCTGATTACACTTGTGAGTATACTACTGCCAAACTGGCTATACTCACAACTTCTTAGAACGACTTAGACAATTAAGCCTCTAAGGTATTACTGCCACCATCAAGCTAGTTACAAGTTCAAAAGAGTTTTGAATCAATACCAATATAACTCTCTTAGAGAGGATTTACAATGAAGAACTTTGAGCACGTAAATTAACTTTCAAAAAGAAAGGATAAAACAATTAAGTGCTTTGTTCAATACGAACTCGTAGACTTGAATGAAATTCTTGGTTGCTCACCGTCTCGTAAATTTGTAGCCGCTTTGTTCTTGTTTTTTCTTTCCTTAACCTACTTCACCATCAAGTAAGGTATATATAGGTAGGGTTGTAAATGAGGCCGCTAGACACAACGTCTCTATTCACTCAGGTCAAAGACTTGAGTTCCGGTTTATGTGGCTTTTGCAGTCATGTGGCTTTGCGAGTTATGTTGCTTTACAGTCGTGTCGCTTACTGCATCGTGATACAAAGATTTTGAGCACTATGCACAAATTCCGAGTCTTTGTCTCCTCGTGAGCAATTTGAAATGAAGTTCTTTCTTGAATACGTGTCCTCCATGATCTTATCGTTGACATTCCTTTTGGCCTTTGATTCCTCGTACTAGATAATTCTTCAAGAATCGAGGTGTCTTGATAAGTACGGAGAGGCCTACGCCTTTCTCATTGTGTACCGGAGTGAATACCATTCACTAGAGCAAGCATCAGACACCGTGAGCGTTGAGTTCGTCAAAGTAGAAAGCCATTGACTCTTCCTTAAGACAGAGTCCATTTGAGTATCCGACCGAACATCGAGCGCTGACCAAGCACACCAGTAGCGCTGACCAACCAGTAGCGAGACTTCATTTGAGTAAGTCCAACAGATTCGACTGGTCAACCAGATTTGACTAAGTCACCAGAGCGTTGACTTCCCATATCAGAGCGTTGACCATCCAGAGCGTTGACCAAGCAGATTCTATGTGCCCAGAATCAGAGCCAGAGCCGGTCTTTGATGAGTGAAATTCAAGATTTCACTAAGTCTTCTGAAGCAAACTTCTCTGTTCATAAATACTTTCTGCACACTTATAACCATGTTAGAGAATAAATTGTTCTCTTAATCTTTTGTTATCATCAAAACAATTAAGGGTTATTGTTTCTGAATCCACTTGATTCCAACAATCTCCTCTACCTAGATCATCCTTTTGATCATCATTTGAGGTAAAGAAATCTGATTTTTCTTCCCCTCCTTGCTGCTGATGTTGTGACTTTCCCTCCCCATTTTAGCTAGTTTTTTTTGCTTCCAAACTTTGATTAATTGCTAGGTTTTCTTCCTCATCCTACTACCTATCTTTCTAACCATTTGTATGAGCTTAAAAACAAATTTTTTTCCCTCTGTTTTTCTGCAGAAATTAATGCCACCCTCCCCCATTTTTAGTGTTTTGAGCTTTGCTTGTTTTGTGCCTTAATATGTTACTTGTTTGTTGTTAGTTGTTGTTGATTCATTGTTGAAGCATCATAGAACTTTTCCCTTGAGCCTTGATCGAAAAACCCTAGGCATGAACAAGAGGGAAATTGTGTAATCTTGCTTAAATCATATAATTAATGATTTATATGTGTTGTAGGAATTGATTAGATGCTAATTGCATGTGTAATTTAATTTAATTAGGAATAACATGTTAGTTTGCAATTTTTCTCTATTCTTGAGTCTTGAGAAACATGTTATTTAATTGTCTAAATATGTGTTTAAGTATGTGATAATGTGTTTAATATGATCTTAGGACTATTTGGGATTAAATTGCATGATTAGTTTAGTGTTAGATAAATTTTGGTATAAAATTGAGTTTAGAGGGATTAAAAAGGGCATGTAGGAAATTGATTTTCTTTTTATGCTTTAAATTCTAGCATGTTAGTTTATGGCCTTATTTTAATTGTTGAAGCATGATGAAAAACAATTTTAAGAAACATAAACTTGGTTTTGATTAAATTGTGCTTAGTATGTGTTACTTGAAATTGTATTTGAGCTTGATTTAGTACCTAGAATGCTTGCATGTATGAAAGAAGTTTTATATAAATATATATATATATATATATATATATATATATTTAATGAAAAACATTAGTTATGCCTTAGTTGTGTAAATGTGTGTTTATGTGAAAGTTTTTTTCAAACTAATTAAAAGAGTTACCTTGAATTACTTGTTATGCAAGAAACTTCTATTTTATTTTACTTTTACTTTTTTTTGGATTCTTGAGTGTTGGGCTAAGTAAGGGATAAGTGAGAACTAAGTGTTACTAGAATTTCTAGTTTGTACTAAGTTGTACATGTAATAGGAATCGAAGTTTCCGAGATCGTGTGGCACGGGAATCGAGGCATACGTGGAAGCGGACCCGAGGACGTAGGAGCAGTGTTAGCTGTGACAAGCAGTAAGGGCACTTCTAGACATCGTAGGCTTTTATTGTATATGTCCTTGTGTAAGGACAATTTTTAGATATGAATTTAATTTCAAGTGTTCATGCGAAGAAGTCTGAGAACCTAAGCGTTCGAAGTGAGGGTCTTGTACCCCTTCGCTTTATTTTTGTTATATATGCTGATTATTTAGTGGGCTTGTCTGCAAGTGGTTGGTAGTATCTGACCCCCACACTGTTGTGCCTCTCTGTCAATTCCATCGAATTGCAGAGGGATGGATTCCATATTGATTGTCGACTGTTGCTGCTAAGTGTGTTTATTTGAGATGAGATGCTTATGTTGTTTATCATTGATGAATTAAGTTATATTGCTATGTTGCTTATGCTGTTGAACTGAATTATATTGTTTTAATTGTGCGAATTGTCCATCGGAGTGCGAGAGTTGGTTGAGTCGTTGAGTCGTAGGACGTTTTTGAGCCTGAGCCGATTCACATAGGGTGTTGGAATCTCCTAAAAGGCTACGACTGGTGTTCGGTAGGGAATGGCTAGACGTTGGTTTTGTCGGGACGTTTTTGAGCTTGCGTCGATTCACCTAGGGTGCTAGAATCCCCTAAAAGGCTACGGCTGGTGTTCGATAGGGAATGGCTAGGCGTCGTAATGCTAATGGAACCTGAGCTGAATGTCCTAGGGTGAGGGGAGAGCCCAAGGCTACGGCTGGTATTCAGTGGATGGATCCGCGTTACTTCCGGTATATGGCAAAAGTGTTGAGAGAGTGAGTTTTGATTTGGGTCTTGAGTCGCGTTTGCGAATTGTATACACTGTTGTTTGCCTACTGCTTTATGCTTGGTTTATTGTGATTATTTGAGAAGTTGACCCTTTCCCGTGGTGCCTTCAACCCATGATGGTTACCCAGGAGATGTCGAGGACGTGGAAGATCAGCTGGAGGACGAGAGCGAGGAAGGCCACTTTGAGGGTTCTGGCAATGACCATTATTTGTCTTGAGTTGCTTGTTGATCGTTGTATGCTGTTATGTTTTGTGGGGGATTGTAGTATATATATGTATCTATACTTTGGTGTATAGTTGGTTGGTGACCGGTTGGGTTTGTGATGTTTTGTTATGGCGGGGTAGACTGGTAGTTCCGCTTTTGGAGCAGCCCCCTGCGCGGGTGTCTGCCGGAAGTACCCCCAGGGTATGATCACTCTTTGAGAGTCATCATACCATAGGTGTATTTCTTTGCACATTTTCTGCTATGTTATTTTGCACATACTGTGTGTATGACGTATGCTTTTATGCATGAATGCTTTATCAGCTTTAGAGTCTTGCGTCCTAGTTGCACCATGTTTCGAAACGCTGTAAGTACTCTGTGTGTGCTTTACAAGCACTACTGTTTAAAAAAAAAATCCGCATTTTTCGAAAGGGGCACAAGAGTACCGTTTTTAAAACACGTCACCTATAGGCTTCTTTTGGTTTCGTAGCGATCTGGAAACGGGTCGTTACAAAAAACTTCTCCCTCAAACCCTCTAGGGGCTCGCAGCCAACACCCAAAAATTAGGAGACAATTTGCAAACTTCCAAAACAATTAAACAACATCAATTCATATGAAATTTCTTTCACAAAACAACAAACTAAAACTCAAGAGAAAGTCTAATCCATACCCAAAACTATTTTCAAGTCCCTCAAGAACAGGGGTTTTCAATAAAATTCTCTAACTCTTTTAATTCCACAATTCCAACTTTGATACTAACAATTATACTAACTAAAAGCAAGAACCATCAACCAATTAAATAATTCACAAGGCAACCATCACTAACCCCTCTTTCAAGAATAGGTTCCCATCAAGAACAATACCCAAATAATATTCTAATTCCAAAACTATCACCCAATGCAACAACAACAAAATCAAAGAAGCTAAGAACATCAATTAATTACATTGATTCACTTGAGGATCACATCTTCCCCCTTTTTTCCCTTAGGATTTGCCTAGGGTTCCAAGAATTTTGGGAATGGATTGCTCATCTCCTTATTGATCATAATCAAGCTTTTATAACAAGACACAAAAACAAGAGTTGAAGAAAAGAAACTCATCCTACACCTCCTATGTAACTCGCGACCAAGGAGCTCCTGAATTTGGGGGAAAAATTTAGTTTTGTTCTCACCTACAAAGCTTGGAAGGAAGGGTTGAGTAGAAGAAGAAATTAGGAAGAAGCTTGGTTGAAGTTTGGAGAAGAAAGTTCATCAAAGAAGTAGATGAAGATGGGCCACCATGGATGAACTTGGAGCTTTCTCTCTCTAGGATGGAAAAGAAAAAACAAAATGAAAGTAGAGAGTGGGAGGGGGGTTCGGCTGCAGCCCATTAAAAGGGAAGGAATAGAGAAAAAATTTAACTTAAGTAAACACTTGGTTAAAAATAAACTTAAGAAAAGCATAAAAAATTTTAACCACAAAAAGGTGGCACCTAGCACTTTATGAGATGCTAATCCCATCAACTAGTCCAAACATCTAATCTCCCATCTCTCATGATTACCCTCTAATTCTAGAGTCTAAGGGTTGTCAAAACACGGTGTCGAATAACCGCGTTACCGATTAATTACCCGCCGACAAAATCGCAAAAATTAATTTAGCGAGAAATTAATTCACCGCGTGATATTATTTTATTATAAATAATAAAAACACTATCAAACATTCAAAAATAATCACGACAAGTTATGATTCGATTTTCATCGAAATCGGGATTCATTTAAAATTTTATCTGCGGCAAAACTGCCCGGCGATTCGAAACGCGACGAAACTTCGTTAGAATTTTTCGACGATATTCGAACCATGAATTAATATAAAATATTAATTCTTAAATTCAATTTGATCTTGATTTAATTCAATCACTTACTTATCAAATAAGAACTGCTTATTATAGCATAAATACAGCAAATTATACTACAATAGCGTTAATAACGTGTCGCAAAAATACGGATGTTACAATACTCCCCCTCTAAAAATAGTTTCGTCCTCGAAACTACAAGTCAGGTACGAGCTAAAAAAACAAACTGAGCACTGCTCTCTCATCTTCTCTTCCAGCTCCCAAGTCGCATCACCTGTCTTCTGGTCCCAAATCACTTTGACTTGTTGAATCTCCTTGTTCTTCAGCTGCTGGCCTTCCTATCGACGATCCTTGCAGAGAATACTTCGAAAGACAAGTCATCTCTCAGCTAAATCACGTCAGGTTCAATAACGTGAGATGAGTCAGAAACATATTTTCGCAACTGCGAGACGTGAAAGACGTCGTGAATATCAGACAAGGAAGGTGATAAAGCTATCGATATGCAAAGGGACCTATATGACGAAGAATTTATAGGGTCCAATGAATTTAGGAATGAGTTTTGGATTTGATCGCTCGACCAACTTCCATTATAGATGTGACTCAAAAGAATACACGCTACCCTTCTGCAAATTCTAGCTGTCGGTGACCCTGGTCTACATAACTCTTCTGTCAACTCTGAGACGTTTCATCCTTGCTCTGATCTGTCGTACTTTCTCAGTAGTCTGTTAAATCAAATCTGGTCCCACAGTAGAGCTCTCACCATCCTGGTACCAACAAAGAGGCGTCTGACGCTCGTGTCTATACCATGCTTCCCATGGTGTCATGCCAATGCTCGCACTAGAAAGGTTGGTGTAACGCTGCTTCACTTGTACAATCTGCAATACTCGTCGTAGATGCCCTTCATGCTCCCCTCTGCTTCGTGACTAGATCAGGATATCGTCCGTGAGTACCATCGCGAACTGGTATATTCTTCAACTCGGTCACTTGGCAACTTCTAAACTAGTAAGGGAATATGAATTCCTGAGCTTGCTATTTCAATAAACTCCAATGGAATTAGAAAGGAATTTGGAAACTTCAGGATCAAGAAAACTATGATTTTCGGCACAGTCCAAAAAGATATGGTGGTACGAGAACCAGTCCATTCTGAGAATAATGTCGAGACTTTTTAAAGATATGCAAATCGAATTAACAAGAACTTTCTACACTCAACAATCACTACACAACGAAGACATGCAGCGTTAGAAACTAAAATCTTAGCAGCTGGAGTAGCCACTACTAAGTCGAAAGATAAAATAGTCACAGGCAATTTCAATCAGCTCACGCAATCCAAAGAAATAAAAGAGTGTGCGGCATTAGAATTGAAGTAGATGGATGAGAGTTACCCTCAATTCCGCGATTCCCTTGGGTAAGATCATCTGATTGCTCTGCTTCTTTGTCGCCAATACAAAAGATTCTGCCCTTGGTAGCCTGACGCTTCCTCTTTGCCTCTGCAGCGTTCACTCTCGGTTCCGTCCTTGGAGCTTTGCAGTCCTTTGCTAAATGCCCGGGTTTGTCATAGTTGAAACATGTTCCATCTCTTGCAGGACAATTTTTGGCAATATGCCTCGGTTTTCCACAGCGATAGCAAATCTGTTCTCCTTTGTTCTGAATCCCACCAGCTGAGTCCTAGGCCATCAGGCGGTATTGCCCCTGGTTGTTCTCCTGAGACCTGTTGTAGGGTTTCTCTTGCTGTTTATCTTTCTGACCATTCCCCTGTCCTTGATTCTACGATCTGATAGGCCCGCCTGCACCATCCTTTCTCTTGCGGTTCCTTATACCTTCCACCTCGATGCATCTATCAACCAACTCTTGGAAGTTCCGAATTCTCAGGGACACCACAGACTTCTGGATGTCGAATCTTAGTCCCCGTTGAAATCTATCGCTCAACCAATTCTGATTTGCCTGATCACGAAATGGACTGAAGTACCTTGAAAGCGATTCGAACTTGGCAGCATATTCTGATACCGTCATGTTGCCCTGATGCAGACGAAGGAATTCTTGCTCCTTCTCCATCCTTGCAGTCTCCGGAAAGTACTTCTCCAAAAATCTCCTGCGAAAGATCTCCCAACTAATCTCCTGATGTTCAGCCGTCAACATCAGTTTGATTCCCTTCCACCAGTACTCAGCATCTCCCAGCAGTAAGTAAGACACATAATTCACCTTAACGTTCTCGGGGCAGTGGAGCGCTTCAAAAATCTTCTCTATCTCCTGTAACCACATATCTGCCTTATCCGGATCTGGTTCACCAAAGAACTTCGGTGGATCATGCTTGCGAAAATCAGCCAGTCCTCTAGCCTCCGCATTCTTCTCGGCCCTCTGTTGTTGCTGCAGATTATGTTGGTTCATGGTCGTAGTCTGTTGAGCCATAGCAGTAGATTGTTGGGTCGCAGCAGCAGATTGTTGTACCATAGCCGCCGCCATCTCGGTCATTGCTTGAATTGCTCTCTCCATGGTGGAGTTATCAGGTCCAAACGTACGGTCTCTACGAGGTGGCATTAGATTCCTACAAGGTCCAAAAACCTATCAAAACCTCACACTCAAGTGATGTGTTAACACACATTGCTCCAATCAAGAACAATCCAACAAATTTTAAGCAAAGCTGCTTCACTCATCAAACAAAAACAACACAAACACAACTAGCTACCCGACGAAACAAAACTCGACACGGTGACCAGCTTAGTTACCAAATACACAGTCGGTTAGAACCGAACCACTCTGATACCACTATTGTAACGACCCATTTCCGGAGCACTACTAAACTAGGACAAACTCTAACGCAATGAAGTTTTGTAAAGTGATACTCTTCTTGTCTTTTGGAAATTTGGTAAAATTTTTTCTTTTTATAAACAATAGTCTTTCGTAAAACACAATCAGAGTATCCACAGCATTTTAGAAACATGGCGGAATTCTAGATGCAAAAGATTATTACAACTAAAATTAGACATACACACACACACCCAAAAGATAACCAGTTGAAGAGTTTTACATACCGAAAACAGTAAACAAATATGCACAAGTAGGAGTACACCTAAAATATGAAAACCCTGACAAGTGTAGTCATACTTCTGAGGTACTCCCGATAGTTACCCACGCAGGGGGTTGCTCCAAAAGGTAAACCTTAAGACCTATCTAACAAATATCACACAAGACTAACAAGTTAGACTGACTGATCACCAACCAAAACTATATACAAGATAATCAGACGTCCTCGATCAACCACTACGCATCACTACCCAAGTCTTCTGGCGGGTCCTCCTCAGTCCTCCTACGCGAAAAGTCTCTAACACGCCTCTTGTGCATACATCTCAGCCGGAAGTGGGGCTGAACTCCAGACCGAGGGAATTTCCATGTGCAGAAAGTCAAAGGTCACCCCCGACGATGTCGTCATCGACGGGATCTCCACCACGTCCATCAGCGTCTGGGTTACCATCATCAATTGAAGGAACCACGGGCAAGGGTCAACTTCTTAAATACACAAATATAATATAACACAGCATAACATAACACACAATTCAGTAAGAATGCACCAATGCCTACAAATGCAACTACATGCTACTGTTGATGATTTCCGAAATTCCCCAATAATACTGAATCTCCATTCCGGCACTATTTAGATCTAGGGTCGTCCTAACGACACTGAATCCCTGTTTCGACACTATTCAGGTCTAGGAACACTCGGATGACATATTTAACTGCAGTCTGCACAGTGCTTGACATGTTTCTGCCCCACCGCAACCCCTTTGTTTTCCCCTCTTTCATTTTACTCTGTCTTTCTAGTATTAATTATGCTGTATTTTCTGGAAAAGGATGGAAGGCCTCGTGTTACTGATTTTGTTCATGGTAAAGATGGACTGGGAAACATATTTCGACATGAACCTAAAACTAAGAAAATTGACAAGAGTGCTAGTGAATTTTTAGTAGATAAGGTCTCTGAATATCCTGGTGAAGTAATAACCATGCTAGCATTTGGGCCCCTAACAAACTTAACTCTAGTAAATTGTACATTTATTTCTTGTACTTTATGATCCTAGCCTTTGTAACTTCAAATTGCAGTTGCATACATTTTTTATCTGATAGCTTAGCTTTCGTTATTAGGCAATCAAAAGAGATTCTTCTTTTGCAAGCAAGGTGAAGAGAATAGTTGTACTTGGTGGTTCATTCTTTGCCTTGGGAATGTCAACCCAGTTGCAGAAGTAAATGTAAGTCATGGATTTCTGTTTGTTATGTCTCATGCTATAAGAAATACTGAAATAGCCAGTAGCTACAGAGACTAATTTGCTTTGGCCTTTTTCATTGATCTTTTGTAAGTTTCATATGTTTGAAAATATATGATGCAGAAAATTTACATATCCAGTCTTCAGTTCCTTTACTTTCTTTATGGTAATAGGAATTATTTTTATTTTTTGTGTATGTTTCCTATTTCCTTTTCCACTTAGCTGATTTTTTCATAGGTTGAGTTTGCTTAGCTCAACTAATGAACCAATTATGTGACTCAATGTACCTATTAGCCTGTTGTCTGACAAGCCAATGAACTGCAGGCTTTTGGGCAGAGAAACTGGAACATAACCTATGAGAATATTGAAATGAAAGTCAAGAAACTAAAGATTTTGGCATCCAGATAGTATGGAGGAATCTCCCCTACAAGATGGTAACTGTTTATATCCACAAAATTCAAAATCTTCAAGTATCTCAGACAAGAAAATGTGCAGCAAAATATCAATGGAACAGCATTATTGATGATTCAAGAGGGCTCAGCCCTTACAAACAGAGACTGAGTACTCTTCGCAGAGTCTAAGACTCCTAGACCAGAGAGATATTCTCTCCTAACCAACAAATGCCAACAATTGCGTGAATGAATCCCCCTCCCTCTCCTACTGACCTCATATAGCCACATCCTAACAGAATTCCCTTTGCACATGCACACTCACATGCCTCACAAGCCACGTCAATAACTAACTCTCTCATTTCTCTCGACCCTACTTCCTTCTTATTAAAATACCCTTGTCCAGGTGTCCTATCACTGCCACCCCCTTGTGAAACAACCTTGTCCTCAAGGTTGGAAATAGTTTCTATTGCTCTTCTTGCGTCTGGGAGAGACATTAACTTGTTTGAGAACCAAATAGGGATGAACTTGTTAAAAGAACTGAAGTTGGGCAGGAGCTCAGTTTGGATTTCCCAAATCTTTCCTCTATCGAATACAAAATTGATCAAGTCATAGAATATGAGGGAGCACCTCC
Organism: Calophaca sinica; assembly: GCA_037113605.1. NCBI lineage: Eukaryota > Viridiplantae > Streptophyta > Magnoliopsida > Fabales > Fabaceae > Calophaca > Calophaca sinica. The sequence goes on from CM073730.1 coordinate 92,377,966, forward strand.
AGCAGTAACCATAAGCAGTAACTTCCATAGGAAAATGGAATTCTCCTGGGTCCCATTGTCTGATCAAAACTAATGGACACAACAACATCATTTTCACATTGGCTAAATTAAACAGTTCTTCAACACAATGAGCATGTAAACCCCAATCATAGCTCAATCCTTCCATATTATATATTTCTCCAGAATAAGTTTGACCACATGTAAACATGGAAACATCATATCTATCCAAAGTTGAATGCACCATGTTACGAGTCACAAGAACTGACCTTCTATCTTTCACCAATCTTTGGCCACAATCATACTCCTTCAGATACACAAGCAGCAATGCTATTTGCCAATCATTTGTTATGAAGACCAAATTTTCATCTCCATAGCAATTTGTTGAAGAACTGGCATATTGTGATCAGAATATTTTCTGGTGTTTGAACTTGTCACACCCCTGCTTAGTGTCACTAACACTGCTTCAAGAAGTACTGCATAAAAGGTGGATGATGACAATGGAGAAGCTGGTGATGTCTTAATAGTTGATGATGGAGATTCACACAGACCACCAAATATGGATGATGAATGCCTTTTATCAATATTTAACTCCGCAACTCTCCTAAGCAAGGTTGAAAACACCAAAACACTGGTCGACATTGCTGCTGAAAAATTGCCTCCGTGTGAAATCTAAGACTTGCACTCTAACACTCGGCTTGAGCTGTGCCTTTTTTTTATGATCCACTTCCCTTGGTTAAATTGGGCTTGGCCCATGATGTCACCTACTTTCATTAATTCCATTTCTTCTTGAAACACCCCTCCCTTATTATTAATCTGGGTAGAAGTAACCACAGAAGTTTGGGCTTGGCCCAATAGGTTTAGCAACATACCCCACTTACATATTGTCGAAATTACCCCGTGTCTTCGTTCCTCATCAAGGTAAACCTCCTTCGTGCCGGCAGCATCACCATTCCCATCTTTCCAACTGTCTTAGCAGCCACTAAACAAGGACAAGGGTCCAGTGGCCATGGCGATTCCAGTGCGTCTGGCAGCGGCCAAAGACCCATCCTCATCCAAGGAAAGAAGCTTGAAGCTAAAGTTCTATGACAAACTTCAGATAAGGCAAAGCCACCTGAACCTACATACCACTTCACCCTGCTACCTGCTACCACACTAGCTGAACCAACACTCCTGCACAGATGAAAAGGCACAAAAATGCAGGGACAAATCTGTAAAAATACCAGCTTGCGCGCCAAACCCAAGATAAGGCAAAGCCACCTGAACCTACATACCACTTCACCCTGCTACCTGCTACCACACTAGCTGAACCAACACTCCTGTACAGATGAAAAGGCACAAAAATGCAGGGACAAATCTGCAAAAATACCAGCTTGTGCACCATTCTTATCACACCCGTTACCAACCATAAAAAAGCTTTACCCCTAGTTAAGTTGTTTTTTTTTTAAACAAAAAATTAAGAGAAAATGAAGCGCTGCAACATAAACGGTGCTTGACCGTTGTCCCTCCACATTCAAATTCCCATTGTTCAGTTCTTCACCCGTTAAGGTCTGTTTAAATGCCTGCCTCTACTTCGTCGCCATAGTGTCACCACATCACCCGCGGCCTCTGCTTCGTCCTCGCAGCTTCCCTGTCGTACGAGCTCAAGGTAAAGTTCATTCCAATATTCTAACTTTTTTCTTTTTTGTTCTATAATCGATTTTGATTTCGATTTTTCATGGCCCAGTTGGGTTTTATTGTGTATTTTGAATCAATGTTCTTAGTAGGGTATGTATAGTAAGTGTTGTTGTTTTTGTGTGTGGTTGTTGTTTAATCACTGTGTTATCCACCAGTATAATAAGTGTTGTTGTTTAAATTTAAATACGATTTTAGTTTCACCATTATAGTGTTTTTCAGTTTTAGTCCTATAAGTTTTTTTGTTTAGATTCAGTCCCACCTCATTTCAACCCCAGTTTCTTTATTTAGGTTTGTTTTTAATTGTACTCTATTATAGTTCTAATATGTGGACTAAAAACAAGTCTAGAAGCTCTCAAATACCTTCAAGAATCACAGAGCATAGAGAGAGAGTTAGGAACGAACTAATGAAACATATAATAATTTTTTTGTTTGTTATAATCTTTTTGTTATGAATTATCTTTGGGCTGCCATGATTATAATTTAGTTGCCATGATTATAATTTTTGTTAGTCACCAGGGCAGTTTTTTGTTGTTTGTTATTAAAGCCAACTAATGATTGTGAGTTATGTATAGTTAATTAGAGTCATCTGCAGAATGATAGGTCTCTTTGGAAGGAGGTTTTAGTGGGGAAGTATGGTGAGGGGTGTACACAATTTGTAAACTGGAGGGAGTTGGTGTGGCTGACTTTTTCTTCTTTATGGTGGAAAGACATTTGTGCTTTAGATGATAAAATTAGTTCTATCTGGTTTTCCAATTCTGTGTTTAGGAAAGTTGGTATTGGTGATAAAACAAGATTTTGGTTGGATTTGTGGATTGGTGTAGTACCTCTTAGGGTTCGTTTTCCTCGCCTTTTTTCTATTTATAACCAAAAGGAGAATATAGTGAGGGATATGGGAGTGAGGGAGGCTAGTGGATGGAAGTGGGAGTTTAGTTGGAGGAGGAGGTTGTTTGAGTGGGAAGGGGGGTCCTTAGAGGAGTTGTTGGGGGTGTTGCTGATGTTGATGGAGTCATCGGAGGAAGACAAGTGGGTATGGAGGTTAGAGGGTGAAGGCTCGTACTCGGTTAAATTGGCATATGCATGGTTAGCTCCATTGATCTTGAACGAGGTGCATTTGGGGGAGTCAGAAGCGTTTGTGTTTCAAAGTCTCTGGAAAAGCCCGGCACCTTCGAAGGTTATGGCTTTCTCTTGGAAAGTGTTACATGATAGAATACCAACAAAGGTTAATTTGGGGATCTGTGGTATTATCTCTAGTGGATCTCCGGTGGGTTGTGTTTTATGCGAGGGAGTAATGGAAACCACCGTTCACTTATTACTCCATTGCGATTTTGCGTTCTCGGTTTGGTGTAATGTATTTCGGTGGTTGGGCTTAATTTTGATCATTCCCCAGAATCTGGGTTCTCTATTTGAATGCTTAACGGGGTCGGCAGCTGGGAAAAAAGTGAAAAGGGGATATTGGTTAGTTTGGCATACAACAATTTGGTTAATTTGGAGAGCAAGGAATGACTTTCTTTTTGCAAACGGGTTAAAGGATCCAATGGTGGTGGTGGATGAGATTAAGGTGTGATCGTGGAGATGGGGTTTGAGTAATTTGAAGATAAATCGATGTTTATTCTACGAATGGTGTTGGGACCCAGGGAGATGTATGGCTAATTGATTTTGGTGTGTAGAGGAGGTGAAGTCTGCTGTGTTTGTTAGTGTTGCAGTCAAGGTTATGGCATTTTGTTGGCTGCGATTTTAGGACCTGGTTTTTGGTTAGTGCTGCGTGGTTTTTTGATTGCAGTATTTCTGCAGTTTTAGGACCTGGGTGCTGCGGTTTTTTCTGCAGGTGTAGGGGTGATTTTTTCATCTGGGGTGCACTGTTGTCTGGTCTGTTTGCTGCTGTTTTTTATGCAGATTGAGGAGTGGTTTTTCTAATTTAGGAGGTTTCTTGAGCTAGTTATATTGTTTTGGTTCTTAGCTTTCTAAGTTTAGGGAGAATTTCTTTCTATGTTGTTGTTTTAGTTCTGTGGCTGGTTTCTTTCTCTTTGTATTGTTTAAGCCTTCCAAGCTTGGACAGTGCCTTGGTGATCAATAAAATTATTTGCAGTTTCAAAAAAAAAAGGACCATTTTTCTTACCTAAAATGGTATTGAACATGCTATCCATAGTTTATGTCGAATTCTCTGGTCTCCAAGGGGGATATGAGATCTTTATTCTACTTAAGCTTTTGGTCAAATGGTGGAACTTTAAGCCATATTAATAAACTGGAGAACAGGGAACAAATTTATGTATAGTTAATAAGAGTCATTTGTTTATAGTAAGGACCATTTTTATTTTCTCTATTGAAACCAACAGATGATGGTGGTTTTGTGGATTTAATCATTGTTATATGATATATTTAAATAAGGGTAAAAATGGAATAAAAAGATTGTAACTCATTTTATTCCATCCACTTTCCAAACAATGGAGTGGGATCATTGTTCTATTACATTATAAAAATCCCAAACAGTGGAATGGAATTTATGTTCCATTCCATTCCATTTCATTCATTTATATTTCGTTCCGCTCCGCTCGTTTCCATCAATCCAAACAAAGCCTAAATTTGATTTCCCTAATTTCTAATAGATTTCCCTAATTTCTTTTTACAATTTAACCATGAAATGTTATTTGCATCAATTATATTTTAACTTCAGTTCATTTTACTTTTGGTCTCTAAAGTTTTGCGATTGTGCGATTAGGATCTCTTAAACAACATTCTATCTGCATGACCCCCCATGTTTCATGTAATTGTAAAGGATAATAAACCAAAGAACAAGAACCTGGTTGTAAACGAGAATTTGTTTAGGGTCTTAATTGGTGCAATTTCAATATGGGAACAATTGTGATATACTTAATTAGGTTTTGCATCAATTATATTTTAACTTTAATTCATTTTACTTTTGGTCTCTAAAGTTTTGCGATTGTGTGATTAGGATCTCTTAAACAACATTATATCCGCATGACCCTCCCATGTTTCATGTAAGTGTAAAGGATAATAAACTAAAGAACTTGTTTAGGGTCTCAATTGGTGCAATTTCAATATGGGAACAATTGTGATATACTTAATTAGGTTTTGCATCAATTATATTTTAACTTTAGTTCATTTTACTTTTGGTCTCTAAAGTTTTGTGATTGTGTGACTTTTTTTGTTTTTTTAATGTTATTCTTCATGATTTCAGATCAATCATAAAGCGATGGCGACCAAAGGATGTAATAAACTACCAACCATTTTTAATTTGAGCAAATCTCTTCAAGACATCATAGAGGAGGTCAATAGAAAAAATATTTGTCTCTTCGATATACTTCCAATTGGAAAAGCAGACCTGCTTGTTCCATTAGTGGAGGAACTATTAAGTTACTACGATTGTGAGAAAAACCTTTTCAACTTCAACGAACATAAGCTTGTTGTTACGTTGGAAGATATTTTGTACTTAACTGGTTTGCCCATTTGGGCACACCAATTATGAACGCTTACAAGGACATGGAGGCGTTCAGTCGTGTCTTCGGCATTGTCGACAACAAAACTTGCAGTATTAAGCACCTGAATAACCTGGCGGGAAATACAAATATTGAAGCTGATACTAGGGTGAAGGCAGCTTTAATGGTGTTAATTGCTTGCTTTGTGATCCCTACCGGTGACAAGCACTCTATAAAGGGAGATTTTGTCAGATTTGTTGAAAGACTTGAGGACGTTGACAACTATGCATGGGGTGCGGCTCTTCTCGCATTCCTGTACAATGGTATTCGCAAATGGAAGCTTGATGAGAAAAAATCTGTAATCGATGGAAATCTTTGGGTTGTATTGGTAAGTTGACTAGTTCTTTTTCTTTTTTTTTCTTTCCCGTAATTAATTAAATTATAGAAAACTATTTAAACCAGTCTTACCTTACTCAACTGCAGTTTAAGTTTTATGAAATTTTACTTTTTGCAGGCGTTTTTTCTTATCCGCATTCCAGACTTGGGAGCAGCTATTGGTATCGACCTAAACTTGGATGGGCAACAAGTACCTTTGCTGCTTCCAGTTGTCGAGGAAGTAAAGAAATTTCGCATAACCACAAACCCACTTACCTAACCAAAGTAAAGGAAATACTGAACACACTTACTGAGGATGTAAGTCATTTTATTGTTTTCTTCACCAATAGATTTAATTGTTTCATTTTTAATAGTTTAATTGTTTCATTTTTAATTGTTCTCATTAGAAAATAAGATGGAAGCCGTACGCATCATTAGATCTTCATCGTCCTATACTGAGTGCTCAGAAAAAGTACAAGCTGCTTTTGGCACCAATTTGTTGTATGAGTGTCGTACATTACCATACACCTCATTATGCCCACAAGCAATTTGAAGAACTTGAGGAGGTAGATGTGAATCAGATAATGTGGCAACCACCCAAATACAAGAAAAGAAAAGAAAATAAGGGACCGACTGCCCAAAAGTTTTTATCTCAAGTCGAGCTTCAGCTGTGGAATGAAGGGAGGCTGTTAATCAACTATCTGTCGGGGCATGAAGACGATCATATGGTTGATCAACCCGGGAGGCATGCAGAGAATGTTATGGATGATCAACCCGAGAGGCATATAGATAATGTTATGGTTGATGAACCCGAGACTTCTAACTCTAGGGATGTAGATTCCTTAGTACATGGTGTTGATCAACCCAGGACATATATGCATGCAGATATAAATGAAAAAAATGAGGTTCAATTTTGATTTTTTTTCAATGTGATCCACAAATAAGGAACTGCATTACCTATAAATGCCTATCATCACTTCGTTGAAAATAATTGGCAGGGGCCTGTTGTTGAAGTTGCTAATCCTCAAGGTGTGGAAGATGATGAAGATAATGTTATGGTTGATGAACCCGAGAGGCATGTAGATAATGTTATGGTTGATCAACTCGAGACTTCTAACTCTAGGGATGTAGATTCCTTAGTAGGTGTTGTTGATCAACCCAGGACATCTATGCATGCAGATATAAATGAAGAAAATGAGGTTCAATTTTGATTTTTTTTTTCAATATAAATGAATGTGATCCACAAATAAGGAACTGCATTATCTATAAATGCTTATCATCACTTCGTTGAAAATAATTGGCAGGGGCCTGTTGTTGAAGTTGCTTATAAAGATGATGAAGATAATGTTATGGTTGATCAACCCGAGAGGCATGTAGATAATGTTATGGTTGAATGACCCGAGACTTCTAACTCTAGGGATGTAGATTCCTTAGTACATCTTGATCAACCCAGGACATCTATGCATGCAGATATAAATGAAGAAAATGAGGTTCAATTTTAATTTTTTTTAATGTAAATGAATGTGGTCCACAAATAAGGAACTGCATTATATATAAATGCTTATCATCACTTCGTTGAAAATAATTGGCAGAGGCCTGTTGTTGAAGTTGCTTATCTTCAAGGTGTGGAAAATGATGAAGAACGTATGCCTGAAGAATCTCGGTTCAGAAGAGGAAGGAATCTTAGAGATAGGGCATTGATACATGCACCTGAAAAATTTACTTATTCTCCTTTCGAGAAAACCAAAAAAAATATTATGAGTTGTTTTGAATTGGTGTGATAAGAATGGTGCGCAAGCTGGTATTTTTGCAGATTTGTCCCTGCATTTTTGTGCCTTTTCATCTGTGCAGGAGTGTTAGTTCAGCTAGTGTGGTAGCAGGTAGCAGGGTGAAGTGGTATGTAGGTTCAGGTGGCTTTACCTTATCATGGGTTTGCTTGTTTGCGATCTGTTGCTGAAATGGTGGTACCAAGTGCTGTGTGTATTTATATAGCTTGGGAGTCTGTTTTTTGCTGTCATGGAGGTGCGTCTTTTTTAGTTTGCTTGCTGATAAGAACGTTCTGTATCATTTTGTCTTGAATCAATTATGGTGGGGGATAGCTTCTTGCACCAGGTTGTGATTGGGATAGATACATGTATTGGATAATTGTACTTGGCCTTAGCAAACCATCTCACATCTTGTGATTGATTTTGCATTTTTAATAATAAAAACTATTTTGCTTTTTCAAAAAAAAAGAGTTGTTTTGAATAGTGCACTGTTTGGATAGTGCGGATCATGCAGGACATATGAGTTCCAATCTTTTTTTTTTTTTGATCATGTGATACTTTGTTATAATGTTATACAATGACAATTCCTATCAACTCATGTTATACATTTCCTATCAAATTCAGCTTGTATCTTAGCTTCTAGTAATGGTCTGATTCTTTGTTGCAACATAAGTAATCATGATCGAATTGAGTTGTTTGTTTGCAACTAGTGGAAATCACACATTAAACCATTTTTTTTAAATCATATTTACACATATATCTACAAGTGGAAGTCGCATATAAAACCGTATATACTGTTCACCACTATTTTTTCTAAGATCTCATAGGCGAAAAAAATATATTTTAATAACTTTACTATATACTATATATTAGTAAAATAATATGTTTAATTAAATGCCGCTAGCGATAGTTTAATTGTGAACTAAAACTGTGAATTACACAGTCGAGGACGGTAGTCGTAATCATTAATCTCTAATGGAGGCACGGTTGTAATCGTTATACTTATCCTGAAAAACATTAATCAATAATAAATAACAATACGTTCATAATTTATAAGTTATTTAAAAATAAAAATATATGTTTAATTAAAAATAAAAAATATATGTTTAATTAAAAATAAAAAATATATGGAATAAACTTGAAAGAAATTGAATTTTTTTTGAAATGTGTGCGCATTCATTAATAAATTTTCGAAATGTTCATCGACGACCTTATTGGTAATGATCCAAAGATCAACAACTCTAACGGCAAGTCTTTGTATATGAATTGGTTTAGAACTGATTCTTTCTAACTCAATTTGGGTTTTTGATTATATCTCTCCTTCAAACTTGATATCCTAAAAAAAAAAACGTTGCAGTTTCAATAAAAAATGAGATGTTACGTATGGTTGAGCTACACATGAAGGATAAGGATCGCCATTAGATCAATCAGTGTGCAAAAAATATAGTGTTATACATTATTTCCACTAGTAGAAGTATGTCTAATTATTGTGATTGAATAAATATGGTTTACTTCCACTAGTAGAAGTCTTTGGAAATATGTAGCCTTATTATTTGCAATTTCATAGAGTTTTGGGAAAATATGAAATAAATTTATCAATAAATAATAAAAAAAATAAAAAATACGATATAATATTTAAATCATTATATCATTTAAAACTCACTTCTTGTTACAATAACAATAAAAGTCAAGCTACACCAAGCTAGACTGTGTGCAATAGAAGCCGCTTCATTTCTGAGTCTCTCTCTTTCTCTCTCTCGTTCAGATTGATTTGATTTCTCTGAGCAAAAACTTACTGTCCAAACATGGGAAATGCAAACAATTTAATTCTTCAGAGTACCATTTATCTACCCATTTCTCTTGGTATACCATTTCCCTACCCATTTATCTTAGTACTCCATCTTTGCGTCTCTTATTGTTTTCACCATTTATGTCTGCAGAAAACTTGAGAAGGAAGCGAGATTCGGAACAATCAGAGAGCAGCGATTGTGAAAGCACATGTAGCAATTTTGATTCGGTATGTATTTTCGGGAGCATCATATGTTCATGAAGTAGAAGATGATAGACTTGTCGGAAAAATTATATTGATGGATTTATTTTGAGACTTATTTGTTGTTTTATTTGTCTCATAAACTTGTTTTTACCACAAATTTATTTCCTTAGGGTTTCTTCAATTGAATTTCTCACCACATTGGTTTCTTCAATTGAGGCATAACCCCTTTCTGCTCCTATCTCTCAACTCTGCATTGTTAATAACATTATATTTCTCATGCCTTTTCTTCATACAGCTAGCTAACTGATCAAGTTAATGTAATCTATTTGAGCACATAAGATATCGTTAAAAACAATACATCTCAATAAGCAAGCGCTCACATCCGGTGGTTTTGGGGGCGGTACACGCCGTGGAAGGTTCGCCGCGAATGGGCCTATACCTGGAGGATCCAACTCCAGAAAAGCCGTCGAAGGTGGCCCGGAGTCCGGCGGTTTCGGTGGAGGTGAAGGAGCAACCCGATGCTTTGTTTTTCGGATCGCCATGCGTTCACGGGTTTTCAGGTTCGGGTCTTCTAAAATTCCAGATCTATGAGTTTTCATTGACCCGTTTCTCATCACCTTCGTCTCTTCCTCAACTTTGCTCGCCTCTCCTGTCTTTTTCATTGCCGCCTTGAACAGAGCAGTGTCCGGCGATGGCGGTGGTGGTGTATCGACCACTGCCGAAGAGCTTTTCTTCACTCTCGCCTCTCTGTTATCTGTTTTCCTCATCTCCTTTTCTAGGATCTGCTTTGGCTCTTCGTTCAGCTTCTTCACCACTATCTTTAAATCGAACGCGACATCTTCACTGAATCCCGGACCTAGTGAACTCTCCTCAGGGAGGCGGCGGTCACGAAGTTTCGCAAACTCCAACATCATGGAGCGGCAAAACTCCTCCAATGTCCAGTTCAAGGAACCCTCCAACGCAGTCAATCGTGCTTCCAGCGCATCAAGTCTCTCATCCATTTTTGGTGGCATGGACAAATTGCCGTTACGCTAGCTCCGCCTCGTGTATTCGGTACGTCGGACCAATGATAGAACCAGTAAATCAGACAAGAAAATGTGCAGCAAAATAGCAACAGAACAGTATTATTGATGAATCAAGAGGGCTCAGCCCTTACAAACAGAGACTGAGTACTCTTCCCAGAGTCTAGGACTCCTAGACCAAAGAGATATTCTCTCCTAACCAACAAATGCCAACAATTGCGTGAATGAATCCCCCTCCCTCTCCTACTGACCTCATATAGCCACATCCTAACAGAATTCCCTCTGCACATGCACACTCACATGCCTCACAAGCCACGTCAATAACTAACTCTCTCTTTTCTCCCGACCCCACTTCCTTCTAATTAAAATACCCTTGTCCAGGTGTCCTATCAGCCGCTCTGAGGAGGTATTATAACCGAGAGCCTTAATGACACTCGGTTGAAGTTCTTGGAGCTTTGAAAGCTGGCTGAAGCTCTATCTGTCCCGTTCTGTTCGGGATTGATGCTTATTTATGTCTTTTTTTACTTCTGGTTTAATAGGCTAGCTCGGGGATTGGTGGAATGCTTAGTGCAGTCCATGGTTTAAACTCCGTACTAATAGGTGATTAGTTATTATGAAAGATCTGAATTAGTGCTTCTATCATAATTATCCCCTGCCTCTGCTGTCTACCTTGGACAACTTTTAATCTTCTGTTACTTTTTAAGGTTAATAATATACTTATGTACATAATGTTAAGGAAAGTTTCAATTTTTGTTTCAGCTACATCTTAATAGTTTCTATTACTTTCCACCTGTTAGCCTATTTCAATGAATAGAGAATATAATTTCACTTTTCATCTTACAGTCTTTGACCAAATTGTGTTACTGGTTGAAGGTCATCTTCTTCCAAGATTGCCGAAGGTGGACTATGACAAAGGGAAAGAAGGCTGAATTATTGTTGATTTTTTCAATTGAAGATCTTAATTCATTATATATTTAGGTATTGGGGTGCAATGTTGATTTCTTTAACCCCTCTTTTTATTCCTCACATGAATTGGAATATTGGAATGTTGTTTTTTTATGGAATTAGATTAAACTTACATTCCCACTAGTATAAGAACATGTTTGGTTAAGATATTTATTTGATATTAACATTTGTAGTTTTTATCAATTAAATATTTCATATTTTAAAAGCAAAGTGGTTAAGATATTAATTGAAATATGAAATATTTCAATTAAATATTTCATATTTACAGCTTTCCATGATAATAATTATTGGTAGGAATTGTTCTTATTAACTTTTAACAGGCAATGGCAATTGGTTGCCGAATGCGGGTAATAGATGAGAATTAAAACCACTTTTAGCGGCCATAAAAAATGGTAGTAAAATTGCCGGTAAAAGCTGTGTATTTTTACCGGCCATAAATAGGGCCTCTACCAGCACTAATATTTATTGCCGGTAAAGCTTTTACCGACCCCCGATACACCGATCGCGAAGCAATTTCTGGTGAAACCTTTAGCGGCCATTTGTATTGCTGTCAAAAGCAATTTTTATTGTTGCTAAAACTAGTTTTTGTTGTAGTAAGGCAGCAACGTAAATGAAATGGAGAAAAAACTATTTTCTTTCCCTGATATATATGTCTCTCTCTTCACATGATCGATCACGGTGGAGAGAATGAAATAAAACGTGAATTAGTGGTGCAAATTCAATGGACACAATTTCTTTCAGATGAAAAAGAATTTGAGTGAACTGTTCGTGATCATCAGCAGGAGAAAATGTTTCTATTCTATTTCTAATTCCAATTATAAAAATATCGCCTGTTTAATTATTTTAACCCGTGAATGATTCTAATTAATTTACGTTATCTTTTATATTCTGATTGAGAGGAGAGAGAGACAGGGGAGGAGAGGGGGGAGAGAGAAAATAAAGGGGAGAGAGAGGGGGAAGAGGAAACAGAGAGATGAGAGAGGGGAAGGAGAGTGAGTAAAATATTTTTAACTAAAATATTTTTTACGATTAAAAATAATTTTTTGTGATTACAAAATTTTTAGTGATTAAAAATAATTTTTATGAATGGATTGGATATCCATCCATTAAAAAATGGTTAATGGATGGATTGAATGATTTTTTTTAAATGGATGATGGATGAATTGGATTTTCTTAATGAACTTTTAGTGGATAGTAAATGGATAAATGAATTGTTTCTAATCTGCATCCATTAGGATCCATTCAAAAAATTATCCAATACATCCATTTTGTCACCCCTACATTGAACTAAACTAAAACGGAAAATTCATACTCATAAGGTCACATTCAACTCATAATGAGTCACATAAGTTTTTGATAACACAACTAAAACACCAGAAAATAGTCCAACTTGAAGACATTTCCCTAAATAGCAAACCAAAACAAAGCTTGAAGGCTTCTCAATGTCTGAAGGCAATGTGTGAAGTTGCAAAGAGAAGCTTGAAGGTCGAGGCTTCAAACTTGTCTCTGCGAAGTGCAAGCAAAGATGGTTGTGCGAAACCGCAAACAAGAGTGGGTTTTGGGTAGTCTGGGTAGATTCAATAAAAAGCAAATGGTAAAATAAAAAGAGTAAAACATGCAGACACGGTGGAGACCGAGGGAAAAGAAGAAGATCGTAAGGAGAGAGGAACGAACCTGCAAGAACGGCAAGGAGACTGAGGGAGAAGAAGAAGACGGTGGCAATCACGGAGAAGGAGAACGTCACGAACTGACCGAGGGAGAAGAAGAAGTCGTTAGGCCGCTGCTGGTGAACGTGATTGGGTCGCCGTCGATCAAGCAAGGGAGAGGCAACTGAGAGAGAAAGGGAACGCAGTGAGAGAGAGAGAACGGTGCTTCTGCTGGCGAGGCTGAGAGAGAGAGAGAGAAGAAAAATCATGAGTGGGGCTGGGGTTTTAAAACAGATCGAAAATATGATATTGGTCCAAAAGATTTTACGTCGGTTATTTAGAACACCCTGCGTAAAATGTTTTTTTTTAAAGATAGGATTTAACGCCGGTTAAAAGGTACAAAGGATTTTACATCGGTTATTTAGAACACCTGGCGTAAAAGATTTTTTTTTTTTTTGAAGATAGGATTTACCGCCGGTTATTTAAATAACCGGCGTCAAAAGGTATGCGATATTTTGACACAAACACTTTTAATGCCGGTTATTTAAATAATCGACGTAAAAAGTGTCGTGATAATTTTAAAAATGCCACTCTGTTACATTTTATGCCGGTTATTTAAATAACTGACGTAAAAGCCTATTTGTTTTCCATTTCCTCCACTAGTAAGACTAATATATAAACGCACGAAATAAAATAAAGCAAAACAATTTTTCAAAGTAAAAGATTTTAAAGAGAAAACAAAGAGTTTGTGAATTATGATGAATAGAAAACTGCTTGAAAGGTAAATGACAGAAAACGTAAAGAATATGAGATTAAAAACATGAAGTAAGTTAATAAAATAGAGTTCAATGCTTAAAGAAAATCGAAATAATGAGAACTTGTTTAAAAGAAATAAAACCAAATAAAAGTGTGATTGCTTAAACTCAACAATGCAGTAAAAACGAAAACAATAATGAAGAACATAAGGTATCAAATGTGAATTCAATTTAGACAATGAAAAAAACTGAACTTTGTTGCATGAAATCAGGAATTGGAAGGCATACATAATCATAGTGTTCTGTTAATCTGCTTGACTTGAGATTATATTAGGATGTCTGATCAAGTATCCAACCTTGACAACTTCGTAAATTCTACTACATACAGGCAAAAACAAAAGAAACTGACTATCTATCTATCTGCCACGTATATAGACACGTCAGCGACGGTTACAAGAGATCCTAGCCCTAACTCGACAATGATATGTCTTATCAAGCTAATGAACTCTGTTTAATTGGTGACACTCATTTTGACAAATGTCATTCTGCTTCACTTTGACGTAGCCTCTGTTTTTGTCTTCCTTTAACATTTGGTCATTCTGTCGAAATACCAACAACATCTCATAACTTGGTAATATTTATCTCTTTTGATCCTTGCTAAGGTAGACAAGAGCGAGATCCTACGTAGGAGCGGGGAGGGGTCATAGGAGCGTAAAACGTGGGTTCGTAGCACGGTTCGTAAGCTCCTACCAAAAATATTAAATTACATTTTAATATAAATATATGAAAATATACATACATAATTTCTATTATATAAACAATATGTGTTTATACTAGTTTAAACAAATAAATTAAATGAATTTTATATAGTTTTTTTAGCAAAAATGAATTTTATACAATTAAAACACATATATTGGTGTTAAAAAAAAACTTCTTACTGCCTATTACTATTGGGCCTATTTGAAGGCCCAATACCAAACTCTAATCCATGTAAGGCCATTATTAAATGCACCCCCCCACCTAGTAGGTATACCCCCCATTTTGCGAATTTTTCAAAATACCCCCGAATAAAAACAGCAAAAAGTCTTTTTTTTTTTAATTCTGAACACTTTACCGGAAATTTTAATTTCCGGTAAAATTGTGTGTAAAATTTGTTACCGGAAATTGTAATTTTCGCTATACAAATTGTGTGTAAAATTTGTATACCGAAAATTGCAATTTCCGGTATACAATTAGCAATTTCCGGTATACAAATTGTATACCGGAAATTGCAATTTTCGGTAACAAATTTTACACACAATGTTACCGGAAATTGCAATTTTCGGTATACAATTTGTATATCGGAAATTGAAATTTCCGGTAACAAATTTTACACACAATTTTACCCGAAAGAGATAATTCTCTTTTGGGGGAAAAACTGAATCCTTTGATTAAGGATCTTCACCCATACTGTCAACAATCTCTCGATGTATTCGGACTAGCTTACTTTGCATCGAGGACTAGCTTACTTAGCAAAGTAAGCTAGTCCGAATGCATCGAGAGACAATTGTTGATAAACAGATACCAGCTTATGATGGTCAAAAGAGCTTATTTACGACAGGTCCATTCCCCTTTACATTAAATGATTTTGTAGTCAAACACTCATTTTTTATTTTTTTGCATGCAGACTTGGTGCAAAACGCTCTCGTCGTACCGAAAATACGAATTTCCGGTACGTACTTTGTTTCATTTTGAACTTTGTTCTGGAAATTGCAATTTTCGGTATACAATTTTATACCCGAAATTGCAATTTCCGGTATACAAAAATAACGTACCGGAAATTTGCAATTTTCGGAAAAAGATTAAAAATATTGTGTACCGGAAATTTTGAATTTCCGGTACGTTATATTTTTAATCTTTTTCCGGAAATTGTAAATTTCCTGTACGTTATTTTTTTTTCAAACTTTTTTTCCCACGTAATAATCTATTGTTTGTTTCATTTTAGTTTCATTGGAAATGGATGATTTTAGTGGCTTCAATTCTGACGAAACTGACAAGCCGACCGACGTTTCCCAACATTTCGATTGTAGTGATGTATTCACTACTACGCAGGTAATTTAATTATTGTTTGATATTGTGAATATGTCGTATTTTTTTTTGCAAAACATTAAGATTAATACTTTTTTGTAGATATTTCCTACACGAGATGACCTTTTGTATTGGGCCCGAGAGGTTGGGAAGGAAAACAATATAGTTGTTGTCATTGTAAGATCGCATACGTAAAGCAGGACAAAGAGGAAGAAAAACAAAAGTCATTCTGGGTTGTGAAAGGGGTGGAAAGTATAGATCAAAGTCATCAAGTTCTTCAAAGTCAACCGGATCTCATAAGTGTGAGTGTCCGTTCGCGCTTAAAGAAAGACCCTTGTCAATGGGTGAAGGCTGGATACTTAAGGTCCTCTGTGGAATTCACAACCATCGGATACCTGAAAGCATGATGGGTTATCCATTTGTTGGTCGTTTAAATCAAAATGAGAAAGAAATTGTTCATGATATGACAAAGAACAACGTAAGGCCGGGAAGCATTCTATTGACACTGAAAAATCACAATGTGGCCAATCTCACTACCATCAGTCAAGTATATAATGAGCGGCATAAGTTTCGATCAACACAGAAAGGTCCAAGAACTGAAATGCAACACTTGTTGAACTTAATCCAACGTGATCGATATGTGTCCTGGTATAGAAGACATGAAGGTTCTGACGTTGTTAGAGATATTTTTTGGACACATCCAGATGCCGTCAATTTATTGAATACATTTCACGTTGTCTTGTTCATGGACAACACCTACAAAACCAACAGATATCGGTTGCCACTGTTTGAAATTTTTGGTGTTACCAGCACATCCCTTACATACACTGTGTCATTTGCCTATTTGGATTCTGAGCAGCAGGATAACTTTGAATGGGCACTCTTAAAGTTAAAAGGTCTATTTGTGCGACAGGAATCATTTCCTCAAGTTATGCTCTGATGAATGCAATTGCGTCTATTTTTCCAACTTCGGCCAATTTGCTGTGTCAATGGCACATAGGTAAGAATGTCTATGCGAAATGCAAGAAGTTGGTATTTCATGAAGACAAACATGAGGCAGTGAAGAATGCATGGGATGGTGTTGTTGATGCGATCAAGTAGTTTGAGTATCAGCAACGGTTGATGACTTTTGAGTGTGTATGTTCAGAATTTCCTATTTTTGTTGAATATGTCAAGAATACATGGTTGAACCCCTTTAAGGAAAAGTTTGTTGCGGCATGGACCAACCAAGTCATGCACTTCGGAAATACAACAACAAATAGGTATGCTTAAACCAGTAGATAAAATTATGTTGATAATTTTGTTTTTTAAATGGTGTCATTGGTATTTGATGTGGTTTAATTTTTGTTTGTTATTAGGGCTGAGTCTGCACATTGGACATTGAAGAGGAATCTAAAAAACAGTAGGGGTGACATGTCATTGTTGGGAAACTATGAACAATATGATTGCACTGCAACACACTGAGATAAAAACATCATTCGAAATAAGCATAAACGTAGTGGAGCATAGGCACAACAACCGTTTGTTTATCAGATTGCATGGATTTGTATCAAGGACTGCACTACAACTTATTGCCGACGAGTGTGGCAGAGTGAATTATGTGGGTATCGATAAATCTACTTGTCGTTGCCTAATCAGAACGACACATGGGTTACCTTGTGCTTGTGAGTTGGCGGGTTACATAAGACTGTTTGCACCTATTGCATTGGAGGCAGTTCACTTGCACCGGAGGAGTTTACATTTTGGTGAATACCAATCGCAACAACACAAAGTTGAGACAGAAGGCGGGGTGTCAGAGGAAGAGCTTGCGCTTCAGTGGGATGCATTGGTAAATCGATTTAGATCACTTAATGTTATTGACAAGAGGACACTGTTTGCCAAAGTGCGTGAACTTGTATTTCCAGACACAACTTCAATGTGTCCACCTCCTCAAAAGGTGAAGACCAAGGGAGCACCGAAAAAGGGTAAAGGTAAGGCCCCAGCAATGGATGGATATGATGTTAGGCGCGACCCATCATATTTTGAGCATGTGGACAACATGTATTCTGACGTACCATCTGGGAATACATCAAAGGCATCTAATCTACCATCTAATGTGCCTACAAGGAAAAAGAAACGATCTGATGTGCCATCTAATGTACATCAAATGCCTTACCTGAGCCAATTTCCTCCACAGTTTCATCCATATATTGAGCAAATAGTGGATGTCGAAGATGATGGAAACTGCGGATATCGTTCCATTACAACATTAATTGGTAAATCTAAGGACGGATGGCCTATAGTCCGGCAAGACTTGGAAAAAGAGATCAGAATGCATTATGATTTATATGGCCGGCTTTTTGGAGATCAATATCAAGCATTGAGGGAGTCGTTGATAGGTGTAACTGGTACCTGCTTTCGTGACAAATGGATGACCTTACCAGACATGGGTTACGTAATAGCAACCAAATATAAATTGGTTCTAGTCTCTTTGAATGAGTGCAGTCGAACATGTTGGACATTTTTCCCTCTTAGGGGCATGTGTCACCCAACCCAGCCAAACAACGCCATAATTTGTATTGGGTTTGTCAACAAAAATCACTGGGTACAGGTAAATTTTTCTGACAAAGAATGTGTTTTAACTTAAATTTATATTTTTTAATGTAAAATTAAACAATGTGTTTAATTAATCTGCATTTTTCAGGTATTTCTTAAGCCCGGATGTCCATTGCCTAACGTCGCTCCCAGTTGGCGTCAATATGCTTATCCGGAGGCTCACTCATGGGCAAACACTGTATGCTGCTCGATTGCAAGAATGGTTTACATTATTTCGCCGTTCACGTCATACTACAGCGGTACCCAGATGACCATGTACGATTGGACGACGATTGACTACATTGTAGTGATATGTAGTACACTTTATTATTTTTAAATGTGGGTTTGGTTTTTTTTAATGTTGAATTGGTGGCAGAGTGAATTATGTTGTTGGTTATGCAATGTAATGTAATGTGACGTTGGTTTTTTTAGGGTTGAATTTGCAGTTCAAATGTATCATTTTTTTTTCTATAAACCTCGTGAAGTTGGTTCATTGTTGGGAGCGTAGGCTACGCGAATAAAAAAGAATGAGCGAGTGGCCACGATTAAACAACATCAAAAAAGAAACGCAAATATAACAAAATGTAAATATAACAACAAAAGATGTCCAAATATAACAAAAAAACATAATAAACATAAAAAAAACCCTATCTTCTCATTGTCGACGCCTTATGGGATGTGGTCGCCTCCGTCCCACCCTGCGCTATCTGTAGTGCTTGGGAAATATACTCGGCAAGCAGAGAGGGGTCCATCATCTCATAGTCGGTCTCAGAGGCTGTCTGGAGAATGCTGGTGACTGAGGCCAGCCTCTCAGCCATATCATCACAATGCGGCTGCAAATTATAACAAGACATCAGAGAGACATAAGAGAAAATAAACAAACACAAAAAATACATAATGTATATCTAAACACTTACACAATCAGGAGTAGCCGCAGCCTCAGGAGCATCCGGATTGATCAGGAGTGGATGCGACATCCTGCGATACCACTCCATGTACCTGTCAGTGCACTCTGCTGGATACGAGGCCAGGTATAAATCGGGGACAGTCGACATGATAGAGTGCATAGGAAACTGTATCCATGCATCCATCATCTCTGCAGCTGTGGGACGCGGTGGTGGTGGCCGGGGAATGTCCTGGATGTAGCCGAACTGCCTGACTACCCTCTCAGGCAGGTACGGCACAATAAATGAGGCACACCGGATGTACCGAAACAGCACGCCGGATGACAACCCGCCCTAATGCCCTCCCACGGTCTCCAAACAACATCATCGACTGCCAACGCATCCAGCGCTCTCCTGAAGGGCTCCACCTGGCCGTCACCCTTAACCGGCGACCACCTCATGGCTCGTGTCATGTCCGGGGTGATGCCGTTATCCTTCCTCTTGCAGAGACGAGGGAAATACTCATATATCCATGCCTGTGACAATAATAACGAATCAACACGCCATACAATGTACTTTAAATAAATAATTGTTTACAAAAATAGGCTGCGTACCTGAAGAAGTGTCATGTATCCGCCAATCTGCTTAGTGTCATGCAGGCTAGCGTCTCCCAGATATCCGTACAAGAAGGCTAGTGCAGCACTAGCCCATGACACACTACCAACCGCCCCAAGTCACGTACCAGGTCCAGGTACTTGATGTCAATATATACATGGCTCTTGTCTGCCAAAATGGTACAGGCCAACAACAACATTATCATGGCCCTGGCTGCACAGTCCCACTGTCCATCGTAAACGCGCTGGTCATATGTCTTCATCAAGAAGTCAATACTCATATGAGCGCCCCTCATATTTGTCGTCTCCTTGTTTGCCTCTTCATATGTACACCCCAGCAATGTCTGTAAATAAGATATGGAAATGTCTGGATCCATCACTGGGGGTACATAAAAAGAGCCGCTCACTTTAAGGCCTAGGAGGACAGACACATCATCAAGCGTGACTGTCATCTCTCCAAAGGGCAGATGGAAGCTGCTCGTCTCCCGATGCCATCTCTCTGCAAAGGCTGACAGTAAGGCCCTGTCAACCATCCTGAAGCTGCAGTATAGCAAGGAGGTTAGGCCGGCCTCCAAGAGATGCTCATTTACATGAGGAGGTAGTGGTACTCTTCCACTCAACCATTTTTGCAACTTCAGGCCGTGAGAGGCCACCTTAAGCGCATCACGCTCCTGCACACAAATAAACATCATTGATCATATAAAAAAAATAAACATTTGATCAAATAACAACCAGATATATACCTGCCCCTGCCATATCTGATAGGCAACGTGATGCTGATAATCTGTAAGCAACGACCCATCGTAAGGTCCTCCAGGAAAGGGAGCCTGGTCTCCAACTATACCATGGTCTCCTCCAGCTATATCCTCTGGAGCCTCGTATACAAAATGGGGATCCTGGTCGCCAACTACATCCTCGTGCGGTAGCCTGCTAGCAATACGCCTCTGACGCTCAGAGACAGTCACAGGCTGCCGTTGTCTACGTGGGGGCGCACTACCAGGAGTGGAAGCTACTCCTCTCCCTCTCGACTTAGGCATATCTGAAAGACAAATAAATCAATTATATTAAAATGTAATAAAATAAATTCTGTACCGGAAATTGCAATTTCCGGAACTATGTTTAAAAAACAAAAAAAAAGCGTACCGAAAATTTTCAATTTCCGGTAAGAACAGAGCGTTTTCAGTTTCAGGGATTTAGAATTTCCGGAAGCGTGAGTGTGAGTGGATCGGGGTGAAGGTTGAGTTTTTGTTGTGTTATTCAAGGGGGCATTATGGGAAATTCGCAAATTATATACCGAAAATTGCAATTTCCGGTATACAATTTGTATACCGAAAATTGCAATTTTCGGTATACAATTTTACACACAATGTTACCGGAAATTGCAATTTCCGGTAAAATGTTCAGAATTAAAAAAAAAAGGAATTTTTGCTGATTTTATTCGAGGGGTATTTTGGAAAATTTGCAAAATGGGGGGGTGTACCTACCAGGTGGGGGGTGCATTTAATAATGGCCTCCATATAACTATGTAAGTCGCTGCTTCTGCTTCTTCCTCCTTGGTGCCGCTTCTACTTCGTCCTCCTTCGTTAATGCTTCTTCATCCTCATCATCCCTTCGTTGCTTCTTCTTCCTCCACATCCTGCTTCTTCTCGAACCGTCGCATCTAGCCGGAGGGGGCACCGTTGCGCCCAGCCACCAAAAGCTGCGATTACGAGAACGTTGCAGGATCGCGATAACGTCCGCTCCAAACGCTCCTGCGCAAAAGATCGTCGCTCCCGCCCGTGTCCCTGCAAATCACGATCCTGCGTAGGTGCGAGATCGTTGAGGGGCAGTAAGAGCGTAGGATCGTCCGCTCCTACGCCCCGGATCACGATCTTGTCTACTATAGCTATTAGTATGCTTTGTCTTAATTTCTTTTAACTTATTGGATTTCATCAAGAAACCAAATATTAATTTGGCACCCAACAAAATGACAAATTTTGAAACTTAATCTAAGATATGAGAAAGTAGATCAAGCTACTTGCACTGTAAAGTAAATTATTAATTTCTTTTAACTTTTTGTTGTTTCCAAAATACCAAAAGCCAGTGTCAATCATCTTTAGTTATTTTCTTTACCTTACTAGAAATTCAAGTGCGAGTCTTTGTACTTTCCAGATACACAACACATGATTTATGACACAAGCTGAATATAGATGCTGCTGGACCTATAAATGAAAATTGAGGCATTGGTACTTTTATTAGAAATGAAGAAGGTGTGGTAATGGCTGCGGCTACTTGGGGATGAGTTTGAGTTTAACATTCGTGTAGTACCCTAATTTTGTCCGACCTTTTTATTTTATTTTATTTTATTTTATTATTTATTTTAACGTTTTTAATTAGTAGTAGTAGTAATAATAAATAAAATAATATTTTTGGTTTTATAATAAAAGAGATTATAAAAAAGAAGAAAGAAAGAAAAGAAAAGAATAAATAAAAGGAAAAAAGAGGATTTTTTATTTTGAGAAAGGTGTGCAAAATGTAAGTCTGGGTGGTGCAAATAGCAACCCATCCCAGCTTGTTTCCTTCATTTGCTGCGCACACCCCTTATTATTTCTTTACAGCCCCCATGCGTCCTTTTCCTCTGCTCGCTTCTCACACCCCTCATTTTCTCTACTTTGCTCCCCTAATCTCTCTTCACTGTGACCCATCACCCACGTCTAACCTGCCTCACTCTCACGCGGCTGACCGGTTTTTAACCTAAAAGCCAAAGAACCCTAAAAACTCCACCTTCATTCTTCCCTCTCCCTTTCTTCTTCCCCAAGGCTATCTTCTCCCTTCTTCATCCCCTTCTCCTTAACCCTAACGCCGCGTCGTCCCCCTCATCCTTCCCTTCTCCATCCTTCCCTTCTTCACCAAAACCCTAATATCCATATCCCTGATTCTCCTCCACCATTCTCGCTTTCTCTTCCACCATTTCCTCATCCTAATCTTCGTAACCCTAAAACACGCTTCTCACCCTCATTTCCACGCAGCACTCATCCTTCCAAACCCTAATATCCATAACCCTAGTCACAAGAATCCTCTCCTTCTCCACAAATCACCCTCACTTCTCTCACCAAATCTTTCCCTAACCGGTCGCGCCACCGTAACCCTAAATCCAACCCTAATTTCTCTTCACCCAACCGCAGCCCTAACCTCCTCAAATCTCTCTCAATCAGAGGTCCATACCTCCAAAATGGAAGTTTTTATTTTGTTTATTTCTTTTATCATTTATGTTCTAAAATCAACACTGATTTTCTTTCCCTTTTTGATTCGCAGGTCTTGAAGAGGAACCAAAAAGCCATAAAAGAGGAGGAAAGACGCAGAAGAAGGGGCGGACCTGAGAGAAAACAGAGAAGAGATAGAGTACGAGAGAGAGAACAAGAAGAAGAAGCAGAGATAAGAAACAAAAACAAACCGTGAGGAACCCTACCAAATTTAAAATTCCACTTAGTTCTAAGTTCCTTTTTTTTCTTCCATTTTTTATGCGTAATTAGTCACTGGGAGGCCGTCTGACCAGGTTCCTCCTCGTCCTTTCATCTTCACATTTTCCATTATATTTTTATTTTTATTATTTTTTTTCCTTTCTCCTTTCTTCTTCTTATCACGGTCTGTACATTAAACTGAAATGCGTATATTCTTCTTATCACTGTTGTGATTATTGTTATTGTCAATTTTTGTGGCTGCCATTGTTGTTGCTGTAGTTGTTGTTGTTATTGGTTGCTGTGATTGTTGTTGTTGTTTCTGTTGGCCTCCACGATTTGGGTTGCAATTAGGTTTAGGGTTTGGCCTTCCAATGGGGCCAAACCCTAAATAGGGACTAAACTGCAAATATACCCTAGGCAAAGACTAAATTGTAAATATACGATAAATAAGGACTAAATTGTAAATGTATGATAAAGAAGGACTGAACTGTAAATATATGGTAAAAAGAGCCTGAAAATAAAAAGAGAAAAAGTTTTCCTTTTAATTTTCTTTCCACACGTTTTAAAATTTGGGCTTTCAATGGGGCTCAAATCCTTTGTAGGGACCAGTTTGTAATTATCATATTAAAATGGGGCTTAAAAGTAAAAAATTAAAATTTCTGGATTTGGTCTTCCAATGGGGCCAGACCCAAACCAGGGACTAGTTTGTAATTTGTTTCTCTCTTATTTCATAAATAACCAGAATTAAATAAAAATTGGTTTTTTTAAAAAGGCATAAAGGCAACAAAAATTTTCCCTTATTATCTACATTTCCTATGGACATAATTAATTCTTTTACTCTTCTTTAGGTTTCCTTTTATATATTTTTATTATTTCTGTTATATTCAAAGGAAGTAAATAACGATTTTTTGAAGAATGGCTGAGCTTTCTTTTTATTAGACTATTTATTATTCTTGTAACGTGGTAGTTGATAAGCTTATATTTCTTTTTTAGAAAAATTCATTTGGGGAATAATTTATTCAATAATAAGCAAGTTTTTCTTTTTAAACAATTAAAAAGGTACCAATTTATGGGCGTCTTAGGGGTGCTAACACCTTCCTTAAGCGTAAATAACTCCCGGGCTCGAAATCTGGTTCGAAGATTACCTTTTTTTAAAAATTATCGTCATAAAAAAAGGTTTTTCCTATTGTTTCTCCTTAATAAACTTTAGGTGGCGGCTCCATTCAAATTTTTAGGGTGGTTGTCACAGCTGGCGACTCCACTGGGGAGATTAGAGAGTTAGGCCCTATGATTGTTTATATGATTTGTTGCTTTATTAAATAAATTATTCCCTTTTTGTCTTTTTGTTTTTATTTGTTCATTTGTATATATGTTTGTATACGTAAATCTTAGGATGTAAAACATGCGTTAAAAAATATATATTTTTTATATTTATTATTTTATCTTATTTTTTCTTCATTTGTTATATGATATGTATGTTTATGTATTTGAAACCTTAGGGTAGAAGACATGTATATATATTGTATTTTTTATTTTGCAGCAGGTAGTTTTAAGTTTGCTCCTTCACACACTACACTTTATACACTTTGTTTACACACACTATGAGTGGGTGCCCTATACCCGGGCCCGAGTAAACCTTAAGTTAGGAGAGGCTGTGTAATGGGTGCTCACTGACGTCACCTGGGTTCCTGTGAAAGCCTCACCCAGAGTTTGGCTCCGTTTGAAAAAAAACCATCCTTTAATAATATACTTATTATTGGTGGTAACATTTTCAGGCGGGACCCTTGGCTCTGGGGACCTCTTAGATTAGTATTTTGAGTCCACCAAATGGAGAGGCACCTGACGTAATCCTTAGACCCCTTTTAAGAATTACCAGCTTCGGTCACGAAAGGAGTTTACCCTACCACTTTAGTTGTTTATTTATTTATTTTTATTTTTTTACAAACTTATTTCGAAAATAATATTTCCAAAAAATAGTTTTTCAAAGTACATACCTTTATTTAGAAAATCTAATCTATTATTTCGAAAATAGACGCTAAGTTTTTACTCCACATAAGATGTGAACTTTGTATAAAAGGTATAAGAGTATATTTCTACATCTTCATAAATAAAATAAGTACGGTGCTTTCTTTCTTTATTTTTCTTTTCTTTTTCCTTTCATTCATGAAATGACAAAAATAAACATGATCATACCCATTCATATACATGCATTAATACTAAATTACCCTATTTCATCAGGCTTGTTGGAAATTTCGAAAATTTTTGCAAATGTCTTCGGAAAACGCAGTTGCGGGTTTAGAAAGGAGAAATACTTTGAAATTCAAAATCGAACCCCCCTGTTTGATGCATCTGAAAACATTGGTTGATTTCATAGCCGAGAATTGGATACAAGTGGATCAAATTAGTTTCGTGGGGAAATTTGGAAACATTTTGGAATTACTGAATGTGGACGTGCAAATAGGAGCCTTAACAGCATTGGCCCAATTTTATGATCCTCCCCTAAGATGCTTCACGTTCAAGAATTTCTAAACGGCGCCAACCTTGGAGGAATACCAGAAAATTTTGGGCTTTCCAGAAAAGAAAAATGGTCCGTATCGCCATGCAAAGCATCCCCCAGCCATGAGTACTATTGCCGATGTTCTAGGCATCCCTAAAGAAGACTTGATGCTCGCGGTGAAGATAGAAGAAGATTTCAAAGGCTTCCCCAGGAGCTTCCTGGAAGGAAAGGTTAAAGATCTCCATGATACAGGGAAATTAAAGGAGTGCATGGATGTGGTAGCCCTTATTATCTTTGGTGTAGTCTTATTTCCTCATGTTGATCATTTTGTGGATGAAACAGCTATTGATGCCTTCATAGAATTTAAAACTCAAGGTATGGACCCCACTACAGCCATCCTCGCAGATTTATACTATGAGCTTCATATGCGCCACGAGAAAAAGGGAGGTCGAATCCGTTGTTGTGTCCCTGTTTTGTACTTATGGCTGAAAAATCATCTGGTAAAAAGAGGGCATCCCTTTGGACCTATGAGCAATGCGGGATGGGCTACTTACCTATTGAGTCTCAGCGAGGAGTCTATAATATGGTATTCCAGAGAACAGGAGATCAAGGAGGTAATCTGTCGGTGTGGAGATTTTCCCAACGTACCCCTCATTGGGACCATAGGCTGCATTAATTATAATCCTACTCTGGCTTTAAGACAACTTGGTGCCCCAATGCTGGGTGAACCTGCTGAAGAAGAGCTAGCCGCTTTCATTATACATGATCGGGGCTCCTCGAATTTGGCATTGTTCACAAGGGTGTGTCGAGCTTGGAAGAAGACAACCAAAAGAATACTAGGGTGCAAGAGTACTCATGCAGATGAAAAATACCGCCAATGGGTTATAGCAAGAGTTCAGCAAGTCAAGCTGCCTTTCCAGAATACATTTTTGGTTCCCGAAGTGCCACCTCCACCTCCTGCTGAAAATGAAGAAGTGGAAGAGCTAAAGCTAGCCTTAGAAAGGGTGGAAGAGGAAAGGAAAGTTCTCCGGGAGAATTTGAAAAGGGCTTATATAGATATAGAGGTTCTACAAGACGAATGTAATAGAAAAACTGAATCTTTGGAAGGATCCCAGAAGAAGGCCAAGGCTGAGAAAGCAAGTCGGCTCCAAACCCAGGGTTGCTTGAAGGCTGCAAATCAACAATTGGACTTGATGAAAAAGGAGTTAGACCTGGTTCTCTGCGAAAAAGGTAACTTGAGGAAAATGTGGGCTGATTCTCAGAGGGCTAGCATGGCTTTGCAAAGGCGGATTGAAGACTCAATACAACAATTGAAAAATACCATGCAATCGCACGAAGCCCGACTTGAAGAAGAAAGGAGAATTGCTGAAGAAAAGTTCATACCACATAGATCTTGAGGAAGAACGTGAGAAAGTCCTCAACATGCAAGAGAAGATTGACAACCAGCTAGAAGTCATTACCTGGTTTGATAAGGAAACTAGATAATGGATGGATCGTTGCTCCAAACTGGTCTGGCTTGCAAATAGAGGTATCCAAGATATGCCGAAACTATTGGAAGAAGCGGAGTCAGCAATAGGATTCCGACCTTTACCAAGAAAAGTGATGAATTTCCTAGAGTATTGCAAGGTTTTGGTGGAGGAGCTGGATAAGCAGATCCGACGAGATCGTAGAAGACCATGTTTCTTGTGTTTTTATGTGTTTTCACAATTTCCATTTCTTTCTTAAGTCTGTAAGCCCTTACGGCAATTTGAATTATGAAATTTCCGTTTAATGCAAGAGTATGTTTTCGCAATATGCAGCAGACCGATAAGGCATTTGCAAAATTTTGTGATTCTCCAATAAGCCGACAAAAGTAAAACGAATACAATAAAATAAATGAGCATCTTACATGGCATGCATAACCATGGCATAAATCATTCATCCATACTCACCATATCTCTCATAACCCAGAAAAATAAACACGAAGAAATTGCACCCTTACAGAACGAGATCCCAAGCGAGACTCATGGACGCGTTAGAACAAAACCAACAGGCCATGAGAGGGGAACTTGACCGAATGAGTACATGGATAGATCGGCTATGCATCTTGTTGGAAGCTCTGCATGCAAAAGGGACGTCGAAAACAAAACGGTCCGAAGAGAATCAAGACGAAAGTCAGCCAGGAGAAAATGAGACCACGCCCATACCACACAAGGGCATGCGCCTCTAAATAATGGGACCTCGCATAACACAAATACACAAAATTTTGTACCCATCATCACCCCCCAAGAGGATGCCCAAGCCAAAGAAAAGTTTCAAATACTTGAAGACAGTCTAAAGGCAATTGAAGGGGCAAACCACATAGGTTTCGAAGCTTCAGATATGTGCTTGGTCCCCGATGTAGTTATTCCTGCAAAGTTCAAAGTACCCGAGTTTGACAAGTATAAAGGAGAAACATGCCCCAAAAGCCACCTGGTCATGTATTACCGAAAGATGGTTTTCTGTTCTAATGATGACAGACTCTTAATTTATTTCTTCCAAGAAAGCTTAACTGGGGCACCGCTGCGATGGTGTATGCAGTTGGAGCGGTCTAAAATCGGCTCGTGGAAGGATTTAGCTAATGCTTTTGTCAAACAATACAAATGCAATATGGACATGGCTCCCAGCCGTAATCAGTTACAAAGCATGAAGAAGAAAGACAATGAGAGCTATAAGGAATATGCTCAGAGATGGAGAAGCATGGCTGCTCAAGTGGAGCCACCCTTGTCAGACAAAGAAATGATCGACACGTTCATAGACACGCTCCAATCACCCTTTTATGACATGATGATTGGAAGTATGTTCTCAAGCTTCTCTGACCTGATTGTCATAGGAGAGCGTGTGGAAATGGGGATGCAAAGTGGGAAAATCCATAATAATAATACTTCATCATCCCACGCGCAAAAGCCCTTCGTCGAGAGAAAGAAAGAAGGAGAGACTAACGCGGTGAGTAGTGCCCCTCTATACGTTGCGGCAGCTATCGCGCCTAAGCCTCCTGTTCAAAGGACGCCCTTTGCTTCTGATAGTCAAGGAGGTCAGAACCCCAATCAACCGAGAACTTACAACCCTCAGGGAAGAATGTCGGTCCAGTTTGATCCGATCCCTGTGACTTATAAAGATCTCTATCAGCATTTACTCAAAAACTCATTGGTGGTCCCTTGCCCGCAAAAGCCTATGGAACCACCTTACCCAAAATGGTATAACCCGGACGCCACTTGTGAATACCATGTTGGGTGTTAGGGAGTTCGGCAAGTGTACTGAATCGTACAAGTAATAAAGTGAGTAAGTGAGTTATCGTCTCCACAGGGATTGTGATCGATTAGTTAACTTAACAAACTTTGTAACTATTTTGAACGAGGACCCAAATTTTGGTGTTTGAAATTTAGAATATTTGTAACAACTCAAAATAACAATAACAACGATTTGAAAATCAAAGGATTAAAAATGACTAGGGATTGAATCCTCTTGTTTCCACTCTTATGCATGCAATCTACAACCAACGCAAGTTATTCCATACAAATTGAAGTTCGAATCAACGATATTAGATTAAGTACAATTCCTTGTCTCATAAACTCTTTAACTAAACCAAAAATCCCTAATTCCTTAGGTGACCAATGATATAGTTAAGCATAAAGATCAATAATTCATAAGAACACATGCTCATAAGGTTATATTCCTATAATCCTCCTAAACATGACCAACAAACTCAGTTCAAGTTCAAACCCCAATTTCCCAATTGTGAGAAGAACCCCAAATCAATTTGATAGCAATCAATTACCAAAAAAACATTAAGAATAGAGGTGAAGGCTCAATCATAATTGAAATAGACTTGCATTGAAATAATATAATCAAACTACATAAGAGTTTCCACAAGGTTCATCTACCCTAGTCTAAAAAGCTTAGTTACTCATAGAGAAAGAGAAACCAAACCAGAAAAATAAAGAAAAGATAGAAGTCCACTCCATTGAAGACTCAAATCCTTGTTCCCAAGCTTGAATCCTCTTTGGAGATGGAGGAAAGTGAATCCCTAGCACCCCTTGACAAGCCCCACGGCGTTTTAGGTCTTTGGAATGGTCAAGAATGATCCAAAACATCAAAAACACGAGTTTTTAACGTTTCAGCACGTCAAAAGCGCTCTGGCTGCGCTCCGCGCGCACTCTACGCGCAGACAAACAGCAAGGGACCAAAATTTGCGCTCCGGATGCGCTCCAAATGCGCTCCACGCGCACGCGATCAATCCTGCACCCGTTCTTCCATGTTGTGATGTATTTTTCACCTCTGTAAATTCTGAATTAGCTCAAGGAGTCTTCATGAAAGTTGAAGCTATGGATCTTAGCTTTTCAATGGCACCAGTTTCATATCATTTGGACATCTACAACTCCAGATATGATTAAAACATCGAACAGGTGTCAGGTTGGGGCAGCATCACCTTGTCAACTTGTACCACAAATTACCCCAACTTAGAGATTGATTTAGGTCTCGATTTCTTCATCAAAGTTGTAGATAATTCTTCTATCTTTCCAAAAAGACTAAGATCATATCATTTGGATTAGTGTGGCTCAAGATATATGTAACATCCCAATTTTTAAGAAAAGTGATTTTAGCAATAAAATCCTGAATACTCGAAAAATAAGTCAGACAGATTGATCACCTCGATGATTTATTGAGAGTACGGGAAATTATTTTGAGTATTTTGAACAATTTATTTATTATAAATAAATATTATTCATGATGTCAATTCAAATTAATAGACAGCGTAGACGTATGCTGCTTTAACGTGAATTCATCAATTTAAACATTTCATAAGTTTTCGGCGTGACGCGGTAACGCGTATTTTTGTTGACTAAGAAAATGATTGAATTAAATCAAGATGAAATTAAATTTAAGAGTTAAGATTTAATATTAATTCATAGTTCGAAAATCGTCGAAAAACTCTGATAAAGTTTCGTCACGTTTCGAATCGCCGGGTAATTTTTATCTGCATTAAAATTTAAAACCAACTCCGTTTTCGATGAAAATCGAAACGTAACTTCTTGTGATTATTTTTGAATGTTTTAGATCGTTTTTATTATTTATAATAATATATTATCACGCGATGAATTAATTTCTCGCAAAATTAATTTTCGCGATTTTATCGGCTGGTAATTTAATCGGTTGCGCGGTTTTTCGACGCCGTGTTTTAGTACTCTTAGACTCTAGAATTAGAGAGTAATCATGAGAGATGTGAGATTAAATTGGGATAGACTCATTGATGGGATTAACATATTACTTTAATTATGGGTGTCACTTTTTAGGTGACTAACACCTTCACACTTTTTCCTAATAAATCCTAGCCAAGTACTAAACTAGTCTAATTAATTTTTTTTATTCACCTTCTTTTGTGCCTATCAAGCCGTGAGCTGCACCCCACATTCCTACCCCATTTTCATTTGTTTTTTTTTTCTTTTATTAAGTGGAAAAAAAAAAACTATTAAAACCAAGTATTAATTAATTTACTCTCCTTTATGAGAAGCACCAGTCGAGACTTCCCTTTAATTCTTCCCCTCCTTCTCTGTTTTTTTTTTCTTCCAGCAGCGAGACTCCCCCTCATACTACCACTTCACCTTCCATTTCCTTTTATTCATGTGTTGGTGAGAAAGAAGAACAAACCAAGTTTCTACTTCTTCCCTTTTTCTATGAGCTGCAGTCGAACCCCCATCCTCTAACCCCTCATCCTATTTCTCTTCATCTTGTCCAAATTCTTGAGAGAGAAGCTCCTTCATGGATACAATTCTCCATCCTTCCTTAGCTTGATTTCATCATCATTTCTCCATCCTTATTGAAGGTAGTTTCTTGTTCTCCTTGCTACCACTTACCTTCTCATTTGAACAACCCTTTGAGCCACATTTTTTCCTCCCCCAAAACAGCCCTAGGCCGCAAGCTTCTTCTAGTTGAAGGAGGTAGTGATTTTCTTGTTTTGTTCTTATTTCTTGTCTTAATGGTTGTTTGATTATGATCATTGATGAAGTGAACCAACCTTTCCCCTAATGTATGAACCCTTGGCGCAAAACCTAGAGGGAAAAGGAGTCTTGGTGATCATCTTGTGAATCAATTCAATTGAGTATTGTTTCTTGCTTACTATATGTTGTTGTTGCTAGTTTGGTTACAATTTTGGATTAGGACTTGAATTGAGTAAGTTTTCATGAAACCCTTGTTCTTGGGGATGTTGGAAATAGGATTGGCCATAAATTAAGCTTTGTTTGTGAAATGATATGTTATTTTGTGAAAGAATTTAGATATGGAATGAGGTTGTGTAATTAAATTGGAATTTTGCAAACCTTGTTGGAGAAAAGGGGGTGGTGGCCGCAAGCCCCACAAGCTTTAGGGTGTTGTATTTTGGTAGGTATTAGTCTTACATGATTGTTGTAGAAGTTTGGAGGAGTATAGAAATGATAGTTTTGAACTAGAACCTTGATTGAGCAAATTTTTGATAAAAACCTATTCTTGAAAAAAAGGGGATTAGTAGCATTTATTTGGTGAAGCATGTAATTGGTGGATAGTTCTTGTTTCTTAGATAGTATAAGTGTTGCCATGATTGTTGAAATTGGTTTTGACTTGTGTCTCGATTTTTGATGTCTTGGAATTTGATTAAATGATTTAGAAATGGTTTGTTAAATTGAAAAGGAAGTTTGGCAATTTTTCTGTAGAAAAAGGGGAGCAAAAGCCGAGAGAGTTTTGATAGGAAAATTATTTTAGTAAACTTGTTTAAAATGTATGAATTGATTTGAATCAAAGATTGAAAGAATTTTATGAAAAACCCTTGTTCTTGAAAAAGGCTTGAATTTAGGATTAGCCGTGAATTATGTTTTAATTGTTGGTTGATGAAAGAAAGGAATTGATTAAATGATGTTGAAACATGTATCTAGGTGTTAAGTTATATGTCTTGGTTAATTTTAAAGTTGTTGGAATGAATATGCATGAAGTAGCATAGGTGTTAGTTGATGTTTATGCAAGATTTGGTTCTTGAGGGACTAGAATGACATGTAGGAGTTGATCAAGAGGTTCATTAAATTTCTAACATGATTATGACATGATTTAGGTTATAGTTTTGTGTAAGTATGTGTAACATGTTGTTTTGGAATTTTTCCTATTCTTGAAACATGAGAAGCATGAGGTCTTGATGTTAAATTATGTGCTTAGGTATTAGATAATATGCTTAGAATAATATTAAGGCTAGTATGATAGATATGCATGAGTTAGTATGATTGTGGTTTATGTTTTATGCAAATGTAGTTTTTGGAGGACTAGAATGTTATATAAAAATTGGTGGGATGATTCTTTAATTTTTGGCAATGATTATGGTTATAATTTTAGTGTTCTGGAAGTGATTGCTTTGAAAAGAATTCTCAAAACCCTTGTTCTTGGAAAACATTAAATCTATGTTGGACTATGTGTTGGTTATGGTGTTTTGCTTTGTTGTCTTGAAATGTCTTGAAAACAAGTTGTGAAAATTTAGTTGAGTATGTCTTAGTTATGGTTGTTGTTTTAATGCTTGAAGTATGACAATGGGACTTGAAAATGATTTGGAAATGGTTTGTCACATTTAAGAGGAAAGGTTTTGCAAATTTTTTTAGGAAAAAGGGAGATGGCCGAGAGCCTAAGAGGAGGTTTTGGAAGGAAAAACTATTTTGTGGACTTAGATTTAATACTTGTATGTGATAGGTTTTATGCCTTAGAAATTTTATGAAAAATGATTAATTTCTATGCTTATGCTTAAAGTTTCAAGAAGTGAGATAGTGCTCTAAATGAATATGTGTTAAGGTTTTGAAAACTTATGGAAATGGTTTGGTGTTACTTAAAATGCAAGAAAACTTTTTATTTTCAAAGGTCTTATTCTTTTCAATTAGCTAGTAGTTTAAATGCTTGCTTTTGGTTAGAAAAAGGGTTAGGATTGAGAGCTTAAGTTAGCTAAGAATTGTACTAAGTTGTTGTGGTGTTAGGCTCGAGTAATCCAGGATCGTGCGGCGTAGGATCGAGGAACACGTGGACGTGCAGCTTGGGGTTCGGTAAGGGCACTTCTAGACATTTGTAGGCCTTTATTTTTGTATGTCCTTGTGTAAAGGCAAATTTTAGATATGAATTTAATTTCAAGTGTTTATGCGAAGAAGTCTGAGAACCTCAGGGTTCGAAGTGAGGGTCTTGTACCCCTTCGCTTTATTTTTTGATATACTGATTATTTAGTGGGTTTGTCTGCAAGTGGTTGGTAGCTGTCCCCAACCCCCCACACTTGTTTGTTCCTCTCTGTGAACTCCATCGAGTTGCAGAGGGATGAATTCTATGAGTTGATTGTCGTCTGTTGTTGTTGAGCTGTGCAATTATTTAATATGCGGTTGAATAATGCTGTGAATTGCTTATGCTGTTTGTATCGTTGAATTGCGTTTCTTCATGCAAACTGCTTTTATTGCTTAAGTTGTTGAATTGCGTTTCTTCATATTAAGCATGCTCTTATTATTTGATATGCGGTCGAATAATCTTGCGTATAACTCTTTGAATATCGTATGCGGTGAATTGTTCATCGAGTCTGAGAGCATTGTCGAGTCGTCGAGACGTTTTTGAGCCGTGACCCGGATAACTAAGGGTGCTAGGTCCCCTTTTGTTTACGAGAGATTAACTAGGCGTCGTAGCGTAGGGACCGGGACTGCTTACCTAGGGAGAAGCGAAAGATCCTAAGGCTACGGCTGGTATGTCAGTTGATGGATCTGCGTCTGCTTTCTGGAATAATTGTGAGTCGAGAGAAAATGACTAGTGAGTCGAGTCGAGTCTAGAGTGAGAGAGTTGAGCCACGTTCTGTGAATGATATGCATTGTTGTTTGTTTAATACCTGTGAATTGTATAAACTGTGGTTGCTTTTTGCTTTATGCCTTGGTTTATCATGATCTGTTGAGAAGTTGACCATTGCCAGTGGTTCTGTCAATTAATGATTGTAACCCAGATGGCGGAGCAAGCAGAGGATTGGAACTACGAGGAGGAGCAGCTGTAGATGGTTAATTAGCTTGACTGTATGTAGAGTCTACTGGTAGTCTAGTAGGGAACGTATTGTTCCGACCAACTATAGAATAATCGTCGTTGTTCAGTATTGTAATAAATATTTGTTACGTTTCAAGATATGTATTGTTAGACGTGAATTGATGGAACAATTGAATGTGGTTATGTTATGTTTGAAATTATTTTCCGCCATGTTTTTAAAAGTCGCTGTGATGCTCTGACTGCTTCTTTAAAGAATTTTTTAAAAAAAAATATAGGACCACATTTCTCGAAAACCCTACGAGCAGAGTATTCCACCTTTCGGAAACATGTCAACTTTTGTCAGAATATTCACTTAGTAGCACTCCGGAAACAGGGTGTTACAATATAGCTTTTGGAATCTTCTTTGTCAGGAAACAGCGCTTCTAGACGCGCTTTCAAGTCAATCATTTGGCTATGCTCCCATTCCTGTGCACTTAGAGATAAAAATCATAGAAAACACTAATGCACAGACGTTAGAACGAATCCAAGTGAATACACTAAATCACCCAATTTAAGCAAGTAATCACTTTGAGTTCTCTTCAATCACAACACAAATATCCAATTAAGCACTATAAATCTACATGTGATGAAGACTTATCACTGGGGCAGCAGGCCACTCTATAGAAGAATGTCGGGTTATGAAGTTCAAGGTTCAAGATCTGATAAATGCCAAGTGGTTGAGTTTCCAAGAAAGTAATCCCAATGTGGGGAACAACCCGTTACCTAACCACGGGAATACATCAGTAAATATGATTAACAATGAGCACGGGGGAAGGATAATAAAGGATGTCGCTGAAATACAAACCCCTGTTAGAGAAGTGTTCATCGAACTTTGCAAAGCTGGCTTGATAGAAAGAACAGATGTCAGCAGGAGCTGTGATGAAGACCTTTGGTCTGACGACGAATGTGAGGAATTTAAAAGTATCCTCCAGAAACTGCTTGATACAAATATAGTTCAAGTCATCTCTCAAAGAGAAGAAGAAGTATCTATGGTCCAATCGGTGCAAAGTTCTGGAACCACGGTCCCAAAGCCCTTGGCGGTTCAATTCTCTAAAAATACATCACCCATAATGCCTAACGCTCCCAAAGCTATTACTGTCCAAATACTGTCTCCTTTTCCGTACAAGGACGATAAGGCAGTTCCTTGGATATACGATGCAAAAGTCCAAGTCAAAGGGAGTAATACACAGTCAAGCTTTCCGACTGTTACCAACATCGTGGGAATAGGCGGGATGACTCGGAGTGGGCAGATTTATGCCCCTGAGAAAGAACCAATAAAAGCAGCCGCAAAGGGGCAGGTGAAGGACCAAAACAATGGAAAAGGGGTAGCGATAGACGAAGGGGACATAGGGAAAGAGGACAAGAAAGAAGCCTCCCGTGAGGAAGTGGCTGAATTCCTCAAATTCATTCAGCAGAGTGAATACAAGGTGATAGATCAACTAAACCGCACACCAGCAAGAGTTTCCCTACTTGCCCTACTAATGCACTCTGAGAGTCACAGGAAAGTATTAATGAAAATCCTGAATGAAGCCCATGTGTCTCAAAACATTACCTTGAATCAGTTCGGCGACCTAGTTGGCAACATCGCCGCATGCAACTACCTCTATTTCAATGATGAAGAAATGCCTGCAGAAGGTAGAGGACACAACAAAGCATTACATATCTCGGTCCAGTGTAAAGAGCATCTTATAGCTAAAGTCCTTGTAGACAATGGATCCTCCCTGAATGTGATGCCTAAATCTACTTTGGATAAGTTATCCATCGACAAGACCCATATGAAACCCAGCTCTCTGCTCGTGAGAGCCTTTGATGGTTCAAGAAGAGAAGTAATGGGTGAGATTGAGCTGCCGATTCAGATTGGCCCTTTCACTTTTGCCGTTAATTTCCAAGTGATGGACATCAGGCCCAACTATAGTTGCTTGTTAGGAAGGCCTTGGATTCATTCTGCCGGGGTAGTACCATCAACTCTGTATCAAAAGTTGAAATTTGTGGTGGATGATAAGTTGGTCATCGTATCCGGAGAAGAGGACATGCTGGTAAGCAAGCCAACATCTACGAGTTATATTGAAGCTGCTGAAGAAGCCCTTGGGACATCATTTCAAGCACTGGAAATCGTCGATAGTGCTTACGTAGGATTCACAACTAAAGAACCCTGCCTATCCAACAATGCCCTTATGGTGGGCGGAGTCATGCTAAAAGGAAGATATCAGCCAGGAAAAGGACTAGGGAAAAGTCAGGAAGGTATTACCTCGATCTTAAGGATTCCTGAAAACAAAGACCGGTATGGCTTGGGATTTGTCCCCCTCGAGAGGACAGGGAAAGAGCAATTGAGGCAAGGAAAGAAAAGAGGAAGGCTCGGCTTGAAAACCGGGAACCTAAGTTTGGGAAAATGCACATCTGCGACCTCCGTCAGACTTTTCGTAGCGCTGGATGGATCTATGCAGATCAAGTAACTGTTGTAGAAGAGGACCTTGCTGCTCTTGAAGAGGGATGGGTTCGCCCATGTTCCTCAATGCCTTGCAATTGGGAGATCGTAGAAAACCCTAAGATCCTTAATGCATTTTCAATATAATCCATTTAATGCTTACCTCTCCGCTCAGCCCGAGGCGGTAGAGGAAATGTTAAAGGGCCCCACATGTTTTTAAAAAAGCCTATTTCGAATATTAATAAAATGCATTTTGATTTCATCCCAAGCGTCTCTTTTTCTTTTCCTTCCTACTTCCTTTCCTTACTCTCTCCTTATTGCTAACCTTGATAATGCAGGCTCATGGATAATACTTTTGAAAACGATTATGCTGAAGTTTCGTTACCAGATTTTGATTGCCTAATTAATCATACTGATGAAGGTTGTGAAGAGGACCATCCCGATGAAGATCTTCCCCCTGAATTAATGAGACTTATAGAGGGGGAATCCAGAAAGATTGAACCTCACGAAGAACCAACTGAGTTGATTAATTTGGGAACTGAAGAAGACAAAAAAGAAGTCAAGGTTGGTGTTACCATGTCACAGGAAGTAAGAGCTAAATTGATTCAACTCCTCCGAGATTATAAAGACGTATTTTCCTGGTCTTACCAAGATATGCCAGGGTTGGATACCGATATTGTTGAACATAAACTACCTCTTAAACCCGACTGCCCTCCTGTCAAACAAAAATTGAGACGCATGAGACCTGATATGTCCTTAAAGATTAGGGAAGAAGTTAAGAAACAATTTGACGCCGGATTTTTAGCCGTGGCTAAATACCCCCAATGGGTTGCTAATATTGTCCCTGTCCCAAAAAAGGGTGGAAAGGTCCGAATGTGCGTTGATTACCGGGACCTTAATAAAGCAAGTCCCAAAGACGATTTCCCTTTGCCTCACATTGATGTTCTGGTGGATAATACCGCTCATCACGCTGTCTTCTCTTTCATGGATGGTTTCTCCGGGTATAATCAAATTAAAATGGCCAGAGAAGACATGGAGAAAACTACGTTTATTACCGCTTGGGGGACTTTCTGTTACAAAGTGATGCCATTCGGGTTGAAAAACGCTGGGGCAACATATCAAAGAGCAATGGTGACTCTATTCCATGACATGATCCATAAGGGGATAGAGGTATACGTGGACGATATGATCGCTAAGTCGCAAACTGAAGAAAGTCATATAATTGATTTACGGAAGCTTTTTGAGCGATTGAGAAAGTTTCGCCTCAGACTCAATCCGGCTAAATGTAACTTTGGTGTTCGGTCAGGTAGGGTGCTGGGATTCATTGTGAGTCAGAAAGGAATAGAAGTCGATCCGGAAAAAGTCAAAGCCATCTTAGAAATGCCAGCTTCTCGCACAGAAAAAGAAGTTTGTGGTTTTCTAGGGAGGTTAAACTATATTTCCCGGTTTATATCGCAACTCACTGACACTTGTGAGCCAATGTTCAAATTGTTGCGTAAGGACCAAACTATTGAATGGAATGAGAAATCCCAAGAGGCTTTCGACAAAATCAAGCAATACCTACAAAAACCCCCTGTGCTAATACCTCCAGTACCAGGCAGGCCATTAATCCTCTATTTGACAGTGCTAGACGGATCTATGGGATGTGTACTTGGACAGCATGACGAAACGGGTAAAAAGGAATGTGCCATTTACTACTTCAGTAAGAAGTTTACCAGATATGAAGCTAACTATTCGATATTGGAGCATACTTGTTGCGCCCTAGCATGGGCCGCTCACCGCCTAAGACATATATGCTTTCTCACACAACTTGGTTGGTGTCAAAATTGGACCCGATCAAATATGTATTCGAGAAACCCGCTCTCACTGGAAGGATTGCCCGGTGGCAAATGTTGTTATCCGAATATGATATTCAATACGTCTCTCAGAAAGCCGTCAAAGGTAGTGCCCTAGCTGAGCACTTAGCCAATCAACTAATAGATGACCATTCACCTGTCCGCTATGAATTTCCTGATGAGGATGTAATGTCCGCCGAAAAAGAAGAATTAAGAAACAAAGAGTGGACCATGATGTTCGATGGGGCTTCTAATGCATTGGGCCACGAAATCGGGGCAATACTAATTTCCCCAGAAAATCGATACACTCCTGTCACGGCTCGCTTGTGTTTTAGTTGCACCAATAACGTGGCAGAATATGAGGCGTGTGTCATGGGAATCAGGGTTGCCATAGAAACTAAGGTCAGAGTCCTAAAAGTATATGGGGATTCTGCCCTAGTTATCAACCAGTTGAATGGAAAATGGGAAACTCGAGATTCTAAGCTAATCCTTTACCACAAGTATATCCAAGAACTCGTCGAATCCTTTGATAAGATCACGTTTCAACATGTCCCACGAGAAGATAATCAGTTGGCTGATGCATTAGCCACGCTGTCGTCTATGTTCCGAATAAACAGTGACAAGAAAATGCCTCTCATCCTGATGGAAAGTCGTGCCAATCCCGCTTATTGCCAGGCAATAGAAGAAGAATCCGACGGAAAACCATGGTACCATGACATCAAGTGCTACCTCAAAAACAAGGAATACCCTTCGGGCGCCTCAGAGAACGACAAGCGAACTTTGAGGAGGCTTGCTATGAGTTTCTTTTTGAACGGCGACGTACTCTACAAAAGAAATCACGACATGGTACTCCTCCGATGTGTGGACTCTGCAGAAGCAAGACAAATTCTTGACGACGTCCACGAAGGTACCTTCGGGACCCACGCCAACGGTTATGCAATGGCCCGGAAGATTCTCAGAGCTGGGTATTATTGGCTTACAATGGAAGGTCATTGCATCAAGCATGTGAGGAAATGTCTTAAGTGTCAGACTTATGCTGATAATATTCATGTACCTCCAACTTCCCTAAATGTCCTCAGTGCACCCTGGCCGTTCTCCATGTGGGGTTTGGACGTCATAGGAATGATTGAACCAGAAGCCTCTAACGGGCACCGATTCATCCTTGTGGCTATTGATTACTTCACAAAATGGGTCGAAGCTGTCTCCTATACCAATGTGACTCGCAGTGTTGTGGTCAAGTTCATAAAAAAGGAAATAATTTGTCGGTACGGTTTACCAAGAAAGATCATCACGGACAATGGGACTAATTTAAACAATAAGATGATGAAGGAGTTGTGCGATGATTTCAAAATTCAACATCACAATTCTTCTCCATATTGTCCAAAGATGAATGGGGCAGTAGAAGCAGCCAATAAAAATATCAAGAAGATCATTCAAAAAATGGTGGTAACTTACAAGGATTGGCACGAGATGCTCCCTTTTGCATTACACGGGTACCGAACTTCCGTACGCACTTCAACGGGGGTAACACCTTTTTCCCTAGTATACGGGATGGAAGCAGTACTCCCTATAGAGGTAGAAATCCCTTCTTTAAGAGTAATTATGGAAACCGAGCTCGAAGAAGCCGAATGGGTCCAAACACGATATGACCAGTTGAATCTTATAGAAGAGAAAAGGTTAGAGGCAATTTGCCATGGCCAATTATACCAAAAGAGACTCAAGAGAGCGTACGAGAAAAAGGTACGTCATCGAGAATTCTCGGAAGGGGAGTTAGTATTAAAAAAGATTCTACCTATTCAGAAAGACCAACGCGGAAAATGGACTCCAAATTATGAAGGTCCATATATAGTGAAAAAGGCATTCTCTGGGGGAGGCCTCATTCTTACAGATATGGAGGGGCATGACCTACCGCTGCCAATAAACTCAGATGCAGTCAAGAAATACTACGTCTAGAATGGCACAACATAAAAAAAAAGGAAAGCTCGCTAGGCCGAAAACCTGAAAGGGCGGTCTAGGCAAAAGTTAGAGCGACCTGGTAGGTTGAAAACCCAAAAGGGCAGCCTAGGCAAAAATTAAGGTCAAATAAAAGCACTAAGTTGAAAACCCGCAAGGGCGATTTAGAGCAACCCGCCAGGTCGAAAACTCGCAAAGAGCGGCCTGAGCAAAAAACCAACCAGAAGGTGTCAAAAGTAGATAGAATTGAACCCTGACCAACTGGGGCAGAGATGGTCGAAACTAACC
Source organism: Calophaca sinica (assembly GCA_037113605.1). Taxonomy (NCBI): domain Eukaryota; kingdom Viridiplantae; phylum Streptophyta; class Magnoliopsida; order Fabales; family Fabaceae; genus Calophaca; species Calophaca sinica. The sequence goes on from CM073730.1 coordinate 92,419,237, forward strand.
GCAAACACAAGTTTTTGGAGTTGATCAAGAAGGCGATCGGAGTCTGAATCACGAAAAAGCAGCACGATTTGTTTTCAAAGGAATTATATGTATAGTTGATATTTCTCACCAATTTCTAATTTAGCAAACACGAACTTACTCTGTTTGTAATATTTTATCTCCCCCACCATAGTGGAAATCCATTCTTACCCATGTTGCTGTTTATTAATCAGCACAATATAATGCTTATTCCAGCCTCTCCAAACTTGATTCGGGATTTTATCAATTTGTATTTTCTTTCTAGAGAAATCTGTGCTAAAAGACAAACATGTGCAAATCAAAACATAAGAGCATTGTGTAATTACCGAAAATTCTAAAAGGATCTAAGGAATTCGACGTTTTCACATTAAGGAAAGAGCTAGTAAGGCACCTCACCTAATGCAAAATCATCAATGGCGAATACGCTACGAAAAGGTCAATTAGCTTGTTCAGAACTCGCCGACTAAAGAGATCTGGAATTAACTTACCAAGAAAAGTTTCAGAAGTAGTCAAGAGGTTACTGCCTATCCCCAATAAAGCAAATAATCCTCATGCATGACATGCTGGTCACTGCATCTTGCATAATCACCAATACTTTTGATACACAACCCGTCTTCAAAAACATTTCTCTAAAAATAAAATTTCATTTTCATGCGTGACATACCATTCATTGCATACTGCATGACTATCAAAGTTTTTTGGATCCATTGATCGACTCTCTCAAATATTACATAAAATTGGTTTGTTGTTACTCAGTAAGAACTAGTACGCATCCTATTCAATTTATTAGCAAGAGTTAGGAACCTGACCTATACCTTGCTGGGAATCTGACCCATCACCTTGGGGATCTGACCCAAGCTTTTAACCGGGAACATGACCCAAACCTATATTGAGTGACAGAGAAACTCATATCACGGACATTCCTTAAAGTAAGGTAGTCAATCCGTACCTATTAGCAAGAGTTAGGAACCTGACCTATACCTTGCTGGGAATCTGACCCATCACCTTGGGGATCTGACCCAAGCTTTTAACCGGGAACCTGACCCGAACCCATATTGAGTGACAAAGAAACTCATATCACGGACATTCCTTAAAGTAAGGTAGTCAATCCGTACCTTTTAGCAAGAGTTGAGAACCTGACTCACCCTTGTTGGGAATCTGACCCAACCCTGTGTCGAGCACAGAGGAGCTGACACCCTAAACTTTCCCTAAGTAGGGGAATAATCAATACCGAAGATATGAGGGTTAGGAATCAGACCTACACCTCATCAGGAATTCACTAGGAATCAAACCTAGAATCCCTCGCTAATTTTATAAGAGCTAGGAAGCAAACATATGCCTTACCGAGAATTCACTAGGAATCAGACCTAGGGTCTCAAAGCAAAGTCGGGAGCCGATCTCGCATCCTCAAACAATTTCGTTCTAGACAAAATTAGAGTCCTTTATCCTTAATTATCTTTTACAACGAATGCACGAAGACCTTCGAGTAAAATGTAATTAAGGAGGGGCAGCTGTAGTACCCTAATTTTGTCCGGTCTTTTTATTTTATTTTATTTTATTATTTATTTTAACGTTTTTAATTAGTAGTAGTAGTAGTAATAAATAAAATAATATTTTGGGTTTTATAATAAAAGAGATTATAAAAAAGAAGAAAGAAAGAAAAGAAAAGAATAAATAAAAGGAAAAAAGAGGATTTTTTATTTTGAGAAATGGTGTGCAAAATGTAAGTCTGGGTGGTGCAAATAGCAACCCATCCCAACTTGTTTCCTTCATTTGCTGCGCACACCCCTTATTATTTCTTTTCATCCCCCCATGCGTGCTTCTCCTCTGCTCGCTTCTCACACCCCTCATTTTCTCTCGCACACTCCCCCTAATCTCTCTTCACCTGCGCGGCCCATCACCCACGTCCTAACCCGTCTCACTCTCACGCGGCCCAACCCGGTTTTTAACCTAAAAGCCAGCAACCCTAAAAACTCCACCTTCATTCTTCCCTCTCCCTTTCTTCTTCCCCGCGGCGCTATCTTCTCCCTTCTTCATCCCCTTCTCCTTAACCCTAACACCGCGTCGTCCCCCTCATCCTTCCCTTCTCCATCCTTCCCTTCTTCACCAAAACCCTAATATCCATATCCCTGATTCTCCTCCACCATTCTCGCTTTCTCTTCCACCATTTCCTCATCCTAATCTTCGTAACCCTAAAACACGCTTCTCACCCTCATTTCCACGCAGCACTCATCCTTCCAAACCCTAATATCCATAACCCTAGCCGCGGCAATCCTCTCCTTCTCCACAGCCTCACCCCTCACCTCTCTCACCAAATCTTTCCCTAACCGGCCGCGCCACCGTAACCCTAAATCCAACCCTAATTTCTCTTCACCCAACCGCAGCCCTAACCTCCTCAAATCTCTCTCAATCAGAGGTCCATACCTCCAAAAGGGAAGTTTTTATTTTGTTTATTTCTTTTATCATTTATGTTCTAAAATCAACACTGATTTTCTTTCCCTTTTTGATTCGCAGGTCTTGAAGAGGAACCAGAAAGCTATAAAAGAGGAGGAAAGACGCAGAAGAAGGGGCGGACCTGAGAGAAAACAGAGAAGAGATAGAGTACGAGAGAGAGAGCAAGAAGAAGAAGCAGAGATAAGAAACAAAAACAAACCGTGAGGAACCCTACCAAATTTAAAATTCCACTTAGTTCTAAGTTCCTTTTTTTCCTTCCATTTTTCTGTCTGTAATTCGTCCCTGGGAGGCCGTACAGCCCAGGTTCCTCCTTCTCCCTTCATCTTCACATTTTCCATTATATTTTTATTTTTATTATTTTTTTTCCTTTCTCCTTTCTTCTTCTTCTCACGGTCTGTACATTAAACTGAAATGCATATGTTCTTCTTATCACCGTTGTGATTATTGTTGTTGTCAATTTCTTGTGGCTGCCATTGTTGTTGCTATAGTTGTTGTTGATTGGTTATTGTGATTGTTGTTGTTGTTTCTGTTGGCCTCCACGATTTGGGTTGCAATTAGGTTTAGGGTTTGGCCTTCCAATGGGGTCAAACCCTAAATAGGGACTAAACTGCAAATATACCCTAGGCAAAGACTAAATTGTAAATATACGATAAATAAGGACTAAATTGTAAATGTATGATAAAGAAGGATCGAATCAGAATATATGGTAAAAAGAGCCTGAAAATAAAAAGAGAAAAAGTTTTCCTTTTAATTTTCTTTCCACACGTTTTAAAATTTGGGCTTTCAATGGGGCTCAAATCCTTTGTAGGGACCAGTTTATAATTATCATATTAAAATGGGGCTTAAAAGTAAAAAATTAAAATTTCTGGATTTGGTCTTCCAATGGGGTCAGACCCAAACCAGGGACTAGTTTGCAATTTTTCTCTCTTATTTCATAAATAACCAGAATTAAATAAAAATTGTTTTTTTTTTAAAAAGGCATAAAGGCAATAAAAATTTTCCCTTATTATCTACATTTCCTACGGAGATAATTAATTCTTTTACTCTTCTTTAGGTTTCCTTTTATATATTTTTATTATTTCTGTTATATTCAAAGGAAGTAAATAACGATTTTTTGAAGAATGGTTGAGCTTTCTTTATATGAGAATATTTATTATTCTTGTAACGTGGTAGTTGATAAGCTTATATTTCTTTTTTAGAAAAATTCATTTGGGGAATAATTTTTCAATAATAAGCAAGTTTTTCTTTTTAAACAATTAAAAGGGTACCAATTTATGGGCGTCTTAGGGGTGCTAACACCTTCCTTAAGCGTAAATAACTCCCGGGCTCGAAATTTGGTTCGAAGATTACCTTTTTTTAAAAATTATCGTCATAAAAAAGGGTTTTTCCTATTGTTTCTCCTTAATAAACTTTAGGTGGCGGCTCCATTCAAATTTTTAGGGTGGTTGTCACAATTCGCAAAAGGAATGACATTTCTGGACTAACAAGCTGAATTGGATTCCTTAAATGTGGTTTCAGCTATGAAGGTATCTTCCTCTGTTCAATCTTATTTAGGACTGATTATTGAGGTTTGTATATAGATTAGTCATTATTTTAATAATTTTGATCGTAAGCATGTTAGAAGAGAGGTAAATGGCAATGGCTCATTTAGGCTTAGATATGCTTTTTGTCCCTTAAATATAGAAGTTTTTGTTTTTCATCCCGCTAAATTTTTTTTTCCCTTCATCACTTTAGTTTCTTTAACTTTGTTTTTGGTTTCGGGAAATTTTTTTTTTCTTTTCGAATATTCTTACATGGTCATAACTTCAGGGACTAAAATCAGAATGTTACCAAAACCAAACATGAAAAAATATTACAAGACTAAAACAAAACAACAATGATCAAAAGTAAAAATTCCTATATTATAGGAACGAAAAACAATTTGTTTTACTGGGACGAAAAACAAAAACTCCTATATATGCTGGTCCGAAAAACATAGTTAAGACGCTCATCTATCAGCAAAGTATGTTTTATGTCATACTGAATTTGTATGGTCAGAAGAAACTCCTAATTGTATAGAAAATGCCATTTTTTCTTTTGCATCACCTTTTGATTGATCATCTTGAATAAAATAGTATTTTCCAGTAAAAAGAGATAAAATAGAGAAACACAATTTTTCACAAACCAACCTTGATCGTCCAAATTGCTCTCACATAAACAACAATCACATAACTATCAACAGGAGTGAAAAATCCCGTTATATATGACTTTCATTTTTGGTATCAGACCCTGTCACTTCTGAAACAACATTTTCTTCATCCAACTTTGACTCAGTCTTGATCTCTAGTTTCTCCTTCTTTTGTGCCTTTGCTACATCATAAGATGCATGTAATCCTACAAAAAGGTAATAAACCACCAAAATTGCAGTCCACACACCAAATCTCTTAAATGAAGCCTTATCTAATGTTCCAAGAAGGAAAACATTGATGCCAATAGATGCTGAAGGCAAGAATGGCACCAATGGCACACCCCAAACCTTTGGCTTCTTTGCAAGTGGAACAGAAATCCAAATACCAAATGTTCCCACAAACCAAATAGGTACTAATATAGTGTAACCAATCCACCCTGTGGATTTGGACCAGTAAACTGCAAAGCCAACTGAAGAGGCTAATATCAGACCAATGAACCCAACAAACTTGATAGCATCAAACCTTGAAGTCACACCACTAACACAATAGCGGCGAACCAAAAGAGCGAAAGCCACAAGGGAAAACAAGAACAAAGTTGAAATTGAAAGGAGGTTAGCAAGAACATCAAGGCTAGTGAAGAAAGCAACAATAGAAGTGGCACAGAACATAACAACAGTTGCATTGATTGGTGTCTTAGTTTTTTCATTCACTCTTGCAAGCCATGAAGGCAACAAGTGTGTTCTAGCAATGTGTGTGAGGTACCTTGCTTGACCAACTGCACCAACAAGGAGAACACTAGTCATTCCTTTCAATGCTCCAAATGCAACAATGTACTTAGCCCAACTCATCCCAACAGCTTCAAATGCTACTGAGAAAGCAGCATTCTCATCAACCTTTGTGAAGTTTTGCATCAAACAAAGTGTCACTGCTAACATGCAGTATATAAATGTTGTCAATGTCATTGAGCCTATAAGACCAATTGGTATGTCTTTTCCAGGATTCTTTGTTTCTTCAGCCATTGTTGAAACCGCGTCGAATCCAACGTAAGCGAAAAACAAAACCGCAGCGGATTGGAAGATCCCTCGGGCGCCATAATGAGTAAAGTCTTTGTAGTTTTCAGAATCGGCTTTGGTGAGGCCAGCAACTATGATGAACATGAGGACAACAACATGAATTATTGAGGCAATGTAGTTTAAACGTGAGGAACCCTTTGTGCTCATAACAGCGAAGGTGCAAATAATGGCGAGAACAACAACAGCAATTGGGTCAAGTTTGTTGTAGTTATTTGCAAGGGCACTGACATGGATTACAAACTTGTCTGAGTCTTGGTTGCAGAGAGTGGCAAAGTAGGATGTCCATGAGCGTGCCACTGCAGCACCGCCAATTACATATTCAAGAAGAATGTTGCCAGAAGCTATGAATGCTACAAATTCACCGAGCTCAACTCTGATGTAAGCAAAGGAACCACCTAATGAAATAAAATAAATATTCAATTAGCCAAAGTCTACTACTAGAATAAAATTATTTAAAATAAACAATAAAAAATGTATTAAGAGATTATTGTAAAGTTTGTGATTTGTAGTTAATCTATTTTGATTAATTTTTAAGAAAACAATCACTTTTTAAAATACTGTGTTTGTATATGGCCCATGCATCACTTACATTGATGAGGAAAATTTAACAAAGATAATCCATTATGGTATTGAATACAGTGGGAATAAGCAGCTCCTTATTCTTCACAATGATTAAAATAAAACAAGTATATATCCTCCAAAAATAATTGATATCCTCTTCGCTCATTTAAATTTTGGTTAAATATATTTATGTATAAAATTAGCAAACTTTGATCTTAGTCACTTATAAAATTGTATTCATTTTCAGTCCCAAAAAAAAAAAAGACAAAAATTGCGTACTTTTAGTCTAGGATAAGGGATTCAAAAAGGACTAAAGCCACACTATTTTTGTTAAATACAGAAACTAAAAATAAATAAATTTTTTATAATAAATAAAATCAAATTTTACTAGTTTTATTAATATTTTTTTAATTTATCATGGGTTCTGACACTGAATGTTATTTTTCTCTTTTTTTTATTGCGGAGAGTATATTTTATATTTTTATTTTGCTATCATATCCTATTTTTATTTCAACGTATTTATGTCATTTATATGGTTTTTTTTTTCTTTTATTTTTTTACACAATTAAACAACAGGAGAAAAAAGTTTTAACTTTCTTTACATTCATTTTTTTCTCTCACCAAATAACAAAAAATAAATAATCTCATTTTGTACTCTTTTCTACTTTTCACTTTATTTTCTTCCACTTTTTTTTCCTCTCACTTTCTTTGTAAAACTAAATACAACAACTACGCCCCAGGTGACAGAGTTCAGATGACATTTCCAACCAGAAGTGTCATCTATAAAAACACGAAACATTTAGATGATGTTTCTGTAAGGAAACGTTATCTAATGTAAACATACAAATAATGTAATATCCCTGATTTTGTCTGTTTTTCAAAACCGTGTTTTCTGTATATTTTTATATATAGGGGTATTTTGGTCATAAAATAAAGTTATGATTTTGGAAAAACTAATTTCATTTTTAGATTCTGCTATTCCACATTAGTGGGTGGTAAAATTTTCAGATTAAAATTTTGACGGAAACCGGACGTTGTTTAGACTACTTGGGTAACGTTTTTACCGCCAAAAAAATCAGTTTCGACCCTCGGCGGATTTTTTATAAAAATTCCGTTTTAATTAATTCTAATTTTTGAGATGAAAATAAAATTCATATCAAACGTATTTTTCCGCCGACGCTAGGTTTAATTGCGTAACGATTTAATCCCGCGACGAGAATCTAAGCGGTATAATTAGGATAATTCCTAGTTTATAATTTTGAAATCCATAATATATTTTATTCTTAACCATGATTAATTTAATTTAACCATGGTTAATCCTTTCTTTTTGAACAAGAAAACTTTCCTATAAATACCCTTTTTCACTTCATTTTTTTCTAGTTTGGAGAAGATGAAAGTAGAGAGAGAAAGGTAATTTTAGAGAGAGAAAATAACATATTTTTGAGAGAAAGAAAGGTTTTTGAGAGAAAAGTGAAGGGAACTTGTATATGTTTCATCCAATCTTCATTCTTTTCATATATTTGTTATCTTGGAGCTGATATGGATATTTGGTACAGTTGGTGCTAAGGAGTTTTGGTAAGAGGTGGAATCTTAAAGCTTTAAGGTAAGGGGAATTTCTCTTGGAGTTTTGACAAAACATAAGTCTTGTGTGTTTGTGTGTTTGTATGCTTGATTTGGTATTGAGTTATTTTTGGATGAAAATTCTTTAGAGTTTCATCCCTTATTTTTGGAAAAGTAATTATTTTGAGTATATGTAAGTATGTTGTGTTGTTGGATTCATTATTTATTTGATTACCGATTGTTAGTTGGTTTGACGGCATAACTTAGACTATGACTTGATGCGAATTATTCCATTGTTTAAATGTTTTCTGAACACTTTAAAAAGGGGGGTTTGCTAGTAAATACAAATGAGTCATGGCGAATTTTCTGTAAACGGTTATGCTTAAAAGTGGTTATGTGAATGAGTTTTGATATATTGTTGCACTTATGCATTGCATTGACCTGACAAATTATTGTTAGCTGGGCTTTATGCTTGTGGACCTGACAAACTATTGTCAGCTGGTTTTCATTAACCGGGACTTATATTAGTCATTGACCTTATTAGGCAGGGGCTTTTGATGCCGTAAGACTACTAAAGTATGGACCTGACAAAATGTTGTCAGCTGGTTTTCATTAACTGGGACTTATATTAGTAATTGACTTTATTAGTCAGAGGCTTTTGATGCCGTAAGACTACTAAAATATGTACCTGAGAAATTATTGTCAGCTGGGCATTGAGCCGATGGATGTGACAAATTACTGTCACCGGCTTTCTTTAAAGCAGACCTGACAAATTACTGTTAGCTGGCCTTTGTGCCAATGGACCTGACAAATTACTGTCAGCTGGCTTTTAAGCCGTTTTCATGCATGTTGCATGGGAAATTATCATTGGGAGATCACCAAGTCATGAAGATATTTACCGTTATGTTCTATTGTTGGAAAATATTATTCTATCTGTCTGTGTATAATATTTATTATTTTTATTTTATTTGTGCGAGTATCGCGATAAAACATGTTAAGTAAGATTTTCACCCTTGCGTTGTTTTTGTTGTTGTTTCTCTCTTTATTTATGGACAAGTGGAAGTGGGATATAGATTTCCCAGTTGGAAGGTTTATGTTTTTCTTTTGTTGATTAGGAGTTTTAAAGACTTTGGGAAGCGTGTCTCTTGTATTTTATTTTTAGTACTACGGCCAGTGGATTTTATTCTGTAAATACTATGCTTATATTTTTCTGCAATACTCTAATGATGAAATAAAGTCTCGTGTGTTGAACATGTTATTTTTAAAATCTTCCGCTATTTTGGAGTTTTAATTATTTTATTTCCACGTGACACCTTACTTTCGGAGGGTGTTACAAATAATGTTTCCATTAGCAAATGCATTATGAGTGTTTGCATCAAATAACGTTTTTCTTAGGAAATGTCATTTAATTCTTTATCAGTAGCTGAATAAAATCAAAGAACCTTTGTTCCCTTCATATTTGCACTCCTAAGTAAACACTACATCATATTGTCTTCGTCGTCTTCCCTCCTTTCCAGTCGTCATTCTCAGCCCATCCAATCGTGTGAGTTTGTTTTTTCTCCCACCCATTCTATATTCTATTTTCTCTCACCTTTTTGCGTTCTCTCTTAGCCCTAACACTGCCTCCAAACGCTCAGAACTTGAGTGGAACTCTCCATCGTTGAACTCCCCGTCATCATGGAACAAGAAATCACAATCAATCTCAATCCTAGGTATGACCTACCAGTCAACCACTAATATAATATCATGTTTTGATGAACCATTGTGCAAATGATGAGTTCTGAATTTTTATTTACAATTGTTGTATACATTATGTCATTGCTCAAGCGAGTTTATAATAGGCATGCATTTACATTAGTTTTCTTGTTCAAGAATTGCTTATATAGTTTGTTCGCGGCATAATATACAAGTAGTTCGTTACTTGTCCAAATGTGGACATTAATCTAGGATTGTAAATTTACATTTAAAGTGTTATTGTCTGTCTTTTTATTTATGATCTAATAATTTTGTCAGTTTGTATTTTTCATTGTTCTCTTAGTACATGTTTAAAGATCGGGTGGGCAAATCGAGGTTCATGCTGGTGGACCTTAATACGGTGGAATACAAAGACAAGTGTTTTATGCCACTGATCCTACTGATGAAAAGTGGTCTATTGTGCTTCAAACCAATAAAGTAATTGATCAACACATAAATGATAATGATCACGAAGATACAAGTACTGAGGATGATCCTTACTATGGGACAACACAATCCCTTAGTGATCCAACCATAGATGATGTTATGTATATGCGAAAGGATCACAACGAAGGAACAACAACCAATCTACCATTTGTTGTCATTTATAAGAAATATAAAGGTAAAAAATTGACAAAGAAAGTTCAAAATCTAACAAAGAAGAGGAAAATATATATAGAGTACTTGAATATTATGTCAAGTTCATTATTTGATGTTTCTTATTAATTACTTTGGTTTTATATATCCTTATCCTTAACAATATATGGTGTCATGTCTATATCGTATTCTATACTTATCTAATTATCTTATCTTATCCATATCTATCCTATATTGACTATCAAACGAGATCTTACTCTCTTTAATACCATTCTGGTGATACCTTACACTAGCGATAAATAACTCCATATTTTAAAGAAAAGTACCAAGTTTCCAAAGACTAAAGTTAAAAATAGTTTTAAACAACAAATTAAGACATTAAAACACAAGTCATAGGCATAAAATTATCCTCGTTTGTAGTAGACTTAAATAGATAGATGATACCAAACGAAAAACTTACCAGCCACAGGGATTTCTACGGCAAATTCAGTGTAGCAAAAAACAGACAACATGGCAGAAATGCCGGAGACAACATAGGATATGACCACAGCGGGTCCCACAGTATTCCTGACCTCGAGTCCGGTTAGGACAAAGATGCCAGAGCCAATGACACTTCCCATGCCGAACCATATCAAGTCCCACCACGACAGCGTTTTCTTCATCTCGTGTTGACTTTGCTTTTTCATATCCACCAACTCCACTTCATCATTGGATCGGGCCACTACCCGATTCACTAGTCTCCATGGAGTGTACAACAGTGCTCTACCATAGTTGGACAAGCTCTCAAATGACTCCAACTTTATTGGTGGAGGGACAACATTGTCTTCTCCTTTACTTGAATTGACATTCCCTTCTTCCATTCTAGAAAACAAGGTTAAAAAAATTATGCATAAATTGGTGTAACGCTACTGAAATAATGAATTAAAGGTAGTATATATTGATGTTCATTCATTTAACCAAGACTCAATAATCGCATAAACTCTTTTGTTAAAAGTAACAAAAAAATGAGTTCTAACTACAAGGCATTTACCTAGATTACATGTACGTATCCAAGAAAAAGTATATTGCAAGATCAATTTTAATGTTTTTTTCATGTGTAATTTATACTCCCTCCGTCCCAATATATATATCAAATTTATAAAATAAAAAAAAAAAGTGTCCCAAAATATATGTCATTTTTTATTTTCATTTATTATTTTTTTTAAACTGTGTAATTTAACCAAGTATGACGTATATAATGGGACGGGGGAGTAATTTTTCGCTTCCATATGCAAACATGCTATGTAATACATTATTGTTCTTTTCATCAATTATCATGTATGAATTTCATTTATTTAAAGTACCTTTTGTTCTAGTTAAATCATAATTATATTCATATTTCATATATATTTTCTTATGAGTTTAATGACTATGCACTGAGTATAAAAAAAGTTTTACGGCTTTATTACCTGCAGGGTGCATTTTGAAAAAAAAATTACCAAAATAGTGTAGTTTAAAAAGTAATTATTAAAATGGGGTAGTCGTACATTTCATGTACGACTTCACGAAATGTACGACTTCACTTTTTTATATAGAAGTCGTATATTTGGTTGACGACTTCAATATTTTATTAATTTTTTTGGAAGTCGTATATTGCATGTACGACTTTGCATGAGAATTTCGTAAAAAAGGAGTTGTACATAGGGTGTACGACTTTTCCTATTTATTAAATATGTTTAATATAATTATAATTATAGTTGACACACAAAAAACGACACCCCAACGATATCTGGTAATGACGTGCAAAAATTTGGTTAATGTAGTAGATAGTTAACGATGAATTGTATATATTAACAAAATATTTGCATTATTAATCATCTACTGATTAACCATCTACTGAACTGAATTAATTAAACTTTTGCACGTCATTAACCAGGTGTAGCTTCATTCTTCGTTGACCATCTACTGAACTGAATTAACCAAACTTTTGCACGTCATTAACTAGATGTAGCTAGGGTGTCGATTTTTGGTGTCAAAATAATATTTCTGATAATTAATGTACACATAATTAAATTAAATTTTAATAAATAGGGAAAGTCGTACACCCCATGTAGGACTTTTCTTTTTTACAAAATTCTCATGCAAAGTCGTATATGCGATATACGACTTCCAAAAAAATTATTAAAATATTGAAGTCGTTAATCCAATGTGCGACTTCCACATAAAAAAGTGAAGTCGTACATGAGATGTACGACTTCCTTAAAGAAAAAATCAAAGTCGTACATGGTATGTACGACTTACCCTATTTTAGTAATTACTTTTCAAACTACACTATTTTGATAATTTTTTTTTAAAAATATCCCCTGCCGGTAAAAAGGCCAGGTTTTACATATATGTCTCATAAATTTTCAATATTACATTACTTTATTATACTACTTCGTAAAACATCTTCATGAATATCTATATTGTATTATGATTGAATGACTGTGTAAAATATTTTTATACTATCGGTGCATAATCATTAACTCATATTTTAGTTAGAAAGATGCAAATTAATAATTTGTAATCAATTCAAGTAACTTAAATTAATTTCTTTAAATTTCAATAAAAAGTATGAATTTAATTTTGCTATATGCCCACATAAAACTATTTTACACAATTTTACATCTCATTAAGTTTCAACGTGTTGAGAACCATATAAAATGTCAAAAATTTTCAAAATCATTTACAAAAATCTCTTATGGTCTTATATAAGCAACTCACTTTAATTCTTTAAGTGGGTCCTTACATACCAGCTAGGTTTTAAGATATCCAGTCAATTTTCACTCCAATGAGCTTATATCAACAAGTTGCTTGACACACAAATATGATCTCTCTTAATTTTCTCTTCAACACCTCATATTCTCTTTCTCACCGGTACACTCAAATGCAAATAGATAATATTTAAAAGATAAGGATGAGTTTCTTATATAAACAACTCTTTCTAAAGTCAAGCAATTCTCAATACCACATAAGCAAGCTCCAATGGCAAAATACAATAAGACACAGCTGCTTAGGTTAAGAAACACAGTAAGCATTTAGAGTCAAATTTGCTCTAAGTAAATATATTTCTTACTATGTTTTCAATCAATAATAATCATTACGGTTTTTCTAACTTGTACAACCTTACACACGATAAAGATAATTAATTGTCCACTTTTTTCCTTATTAATTACTGATTTTTCTATTTATTTTATAGATTCATCTCTATGTAATCTTTCTCTACCTACAAAATAGAAAACTAGGTGACTAACAAGAAAAAAGTGAAAAATTAATAATTTTTATCGTGTGCAAATTAATAATCTTTAGTCCATAAGCTAGGACTAATATGACAAATTAATCTATTTGTATTTCTTTAATGTAAGGACTAATTTGACAAGTATAATTAGTAAGAAAATGAAAATTTACTTATCATAGATGTTGTTTGCTTAAATTTAAAACAATTCAAATTAAATTAAAACTGTATTTTTTGGCTAGAATTAAATCAAAATTTTTGAGTATTATTTTCTCTGTTTTGCAGTGATTACCGGTCTTTATGTCTTATTAATTCTGTCAGGTTCAAAGTGGATTTATTTTGACGAAAAATAATTATATTAGTATTAACAGTTATACAGATAGCATTTTGTTAGGCAATTCCGTTAATTGGAATAACTAACTTAAGCTTTAACTTTGATTCATACTCCATGTATGAAAAACCTAAGTATTACTTCATTTTTCCTTGAACATTGGAAGACATGAAACCTACCATACCATGAGTCTAAAATCCTTCTCCAAAATGCAGTTTAAGTGATCAATTCGCTCAGCAATTGGGTTCTTTTAATCTACCAACAATTTTCCAGCAGAACAACCAAATATAAAACAGCATGCAGGAACATATATATATATATATATATATATATATATATATAAGCCAAGATTTATAAACACATAAATGCTTTACCTCTTCTTTCTGAGACTTTTCGATCCCAAACTGAAAACCCCCCAGAGGACTCGAAGTCAGGTTTATTTTAAATTTTGAAATAAAGGATGGAGAAAACCACATCAGAACCTTTATTTTTCTAGCATATATAGGAAAAACCTTATTGATGTCTGCCGGCAATACAACACCAACATACGAAAGGACGAAAACAAATTAAATACTTCATATAGGGACAAATTTTACTTATGTAATACATTTGAAATCCGTGAACGTCGAAGTCAATCGATTAAAGAACAAAATTTATCGAATTGATTCTGTCAAAAAAAAAAGTATATCAAGTGGATGGAATCTTTCGTCGACGACTAATAAACATTAAACCAAAAGGATACGTCTTAAATTTTTATAGTTTTCCACAATTGTAACGCGGATATTACAGCCACAGGAAACGTTATAAATAATTAAATATAATATGCTGAAAGTTTAAAAATTAATTTACGATGGTTCGATATTTATAATTTCTTTTGATCTAGCTCAAATGGTTAAGAGAGAAGAGAAAAGTGGAGCATTACGAGTTCGAACTCACACTCTTCGTATCCATACAACACTTACATATATTTACATATATGTTTTACTACTTAGTTTTGTCTCCATGCACAATACATCTCATTGTTTATAATTATCAATAGCGTGTTTGGGTTCGTGTTTGACGTGTTTGTGCATTTATTGAGCACATGATAAATAGTAGTATTTGTTAGTTAGTAACAAGTCCTTTTCCTATTGAGTTTAGACTCCAGACGACTAATCAACTCGATCATATGAGTAGGTCACACGTTAAACTGCATAAATGGTTGACAATTAAATAATATTTTTTATAAACCAAAATGGTGTGCAAATTCATTACAACCAGGCAATAATCCCAACTAATTTGACACCCATGCCTTTGCCAATCATTTACAACACAATAATTTTAATAAAAAAATAAAAATAAAGAATACAAAAAGAAATTTGGGGGGAACCAAACCCATGGAAGAATATCCAGTGAATCTAAAACTAGGAAGATCTCACATATTACGAAAAAGTTCTTCACAAATAAAATAAGGGATTAAATCTCACTATTGAAACCCCGGTACAGATTTGTCATAGGAGTTCTTCACAAATAAAATTTCAGCACTGTTGTGAAAAGTGTACATTTCACATCGGTTATCATAACAATCGATGTGAAAAGTGCATGGGGTCATGACCATAATCGATATGAAATGTACTAATGTTTTTTTTTCAAAAAAAGAAAACCAATTTACTATTTTACATTTCCTCCATGTAAATACAACAAAATACAAAGAATCATTCCAACAGTAAATTTTCCCAACAGAACAGCCCCATATGGTTAAAACAATTATAGAAATTAAACACTAATATTGTTTAACACCAAATACAACCAACATTATTTACAAGTCATACTCTAAAAACTTGAAAACAAAATTCAGATATACAAGTCATATTCTAAAAATAATGAAAAAAAAAATCCAAGCCATAACAAATCAATTTCCAATCTTCTCCGCATGATACCTCAAAAAAAAAAAAATCTTGCAATACTTTGTCGGATTTCAAGAAGATCGGCTCCAGTGAATGGTGACTCATTACAGAACATCTGCAAGTTGAAACATAATTAACTCAATGTTAAATTACAACCATCTAAAGGTAATATCAGTATGTCATGCTAAGTATAACCAGAAAGATGATAACTAGCCTAAAAGTGCAGAATAGCAAAAGGTTAAAAACTCTATTACCTGCTCCCATGAGTCATGAATATCCGTGGAGACAATGGTAGACAAATTTTTCATAACATAGTATCCATACTCATAGCCTCCATCTTGTTGTGGCGTCTACAAATGAATACCAAATTTGAATATGTGATTAAATATTATACACATTAACTACTATAAACTGTAAATGAATGTCCGGATTTAAACTACTTATTTTGGTGTAAAGCCATGTAGGCTTCTTCTTTCTATCACCATTCAGCTTCCAATATCATAATATAGCCCTTTGAAAAAAGCAAATTGATGAAAAGTAAGTTATACATTTCATAGTAATAATACATATCACAAAGTCATTGTATGACAAATAAAAGCTTACGAATCAATTACACACTTGATGTTTGAATCAAGCGTTCTATTTAACGAACACATCCAAACTACATTATTATTTCTAGGATGATGAACAATTGAAAATGGCGCCCGCATTGGCAAACAATTAGTGGTGTAGATCATGAATTGACTTGTCTACTATAGCAGAAGCATATGCAAAAGGAAACTAGGCAACTGCGTACTTACTCATAATAGTATATGGTGCTAGGTAACACATTCTCTTGTTCTCATATAGGAAATTCTGTATGTAGGCTTGAATCACCTCTGGCTTATGGCTCGAGCTAGAAGTAGTGTAGTATGGTCCAAGAATCCATGCAAATGAGTGGTGCCCCTCGTCATATAGAGACGATGCAAATACCTATGAAGTTAAATATATTTGATACTTAAGAAGTTAACCAAATTTACACAAATAATTGATACTTACGTGCACCATATTTGTAGATGAGTTATTGAAAGCCACTGTCTACCATCAGACATGTCCATAATCTCCTTCATCATAAAGTGGAAGTGGGTTCTCATCGAGTTGTAATGCTTTAAAGGTAGGTATACTACCCTATTAATTTTCATTGCCAATAAACACAATTTTTTTAGATCATCTAGTTGAGGCCACTCCTCCTCCTTCTCCTCAATGGATGGGGCATCTGAACAACTACCCGTAGTGCTCACACGCACTGTCTCTTTAGGAGAAACATGTTGGTCATCTGTGTTTTGTTGGGAGTAATCCAAAGATGACAATTTCTGCATCAAATTTCCTAAACATTAATTACATTTTAAAAGTTATACATTCATATTTCCTTATTTTCATTGGGTTGGGTTATAGATACCTGTATCACCGCCCTCTCTATCTGCTCATTCTACAATATGTGGGTTTTTTTTTTGTTGCCTGATTTTCCTTTGCCTTTTTTCTTTTCTCCTATTATAAATAACACATGACAAAGTTCAGCTTAAAATTATATTTGCATGGCCAATTAAAAAACTATAAAGCTATGCAACTAACCTGAAACTCAGGCTCCAGTCGGCTCGCAACAAACCTCTCCCATGTTTTCACTACAACATTTTGTGTTTCTAGCAACACTTTTTTTTCCCAACAAGTGTAAAATGTTGCGTAAAAGTAGTTCAGGCAACATTTTAAGACTGTTGCTATTGAATATATGTTTTTGCCTACATTGTTTGCCCAAAACTAAATAAGTGTTCCCTGAAACTCAAATGGGAACAATTTTAGACTGTTACTATGACACTTTTTTTTGCAATAGTCACTAACTGTTCCCATAACTTTTTTTGGGAACAATTTTGAACTGTTACAATACTTTTAAGAAAAGGCTACATTTCCACAATTGTTGCTTTTAAAATTGAAAAACAATTTAAATACCAAAAAACAAATTGAAAAACAATTTTTAGCGGTTCTTTTTTTTAGCATAAAAATTTTGGCGGTTGTTTACTATTTCTTCCCATCGAGGCCAAAATATAATATTATTAATTAATTTTTCATAAAAATAAAATCTGAATAAATATCTCATTAGGTAAGAAGAAAAACAAAATAAAAAACCCTCAAAAACAAAATTAAGACCTACGCTCTCAGTTGTTCCGTTCGTGAGAATTAAGCCCCCATTTCTCTCTGTTTCTCATTTGCAAGAAGAAGATTCGTGAGAGAAACAAAGAAAAGAGATCGAGAGATCGAGAGGGAGAGAGAGGTTGTGCGCCTTTGCCGCTGTGCGCGTTTGTCCACTACAAGAAAACATGGGATTACCGACGGCTAAAAGCCGTCGGTAATACATAAAAGCCGTCGGTAATCCAGTTTTACCGACGGCCAAAAGCCCGTCGGAAATATGGTCGTCGCAAAGGATTACCGACGGACTGTTCTTTACCGTCGGTAATACCGACGGCTACACCCGTCGGAAAATGATGGTGGATTCCAACGGGCAAAGCCTTCGTTAAATTTCTGACGGTGTTGACCGTCGGTCAATCTGAAAAGTTTCCGACGGCTTAGGCCGTCGGTAATCGATGGTGGATTACAACGGGCAAAGCCTTCGTTAAGTTTCCGACGGTGTTGACCGTCGGTCAATCTGAAAAGTTTCCGACGGCCGTCGGTAATCAGAATGTTTTTTTTTCAGAAAAATAAATTGATTAATAAAATATTTACTTTAATTAATTTTGTTAATAAAATTAATAAAATTATTAATTAATAACCAAATTAATTTTATTCTTTAATTAGTTAATTAATTAATTAATTAAATTATTTATTTGTTTAATTATAAAAATAATTTATTCTCATATTAAAAAATATTTATTTATTAATTTAATTAAATATTACTTGTAATTTAATTTAATTTAATTATTAATTGATTTCCATATATAAAAATGTGATAACGTAAACTAAAAAGTAAATTAAAAAAAGAAAACATAATAAATAAAAAAATTTGACGAATAAAAATTAGTAACTAAAATAATATCCGAAGCGAAAAAATGATATCCAAAAATATGAAAAATATAAGTACAAACAGAACTAATAGTCCCGGTACTCTGATCATGATCGAGATGCTTTACATCATCTGCATCATCGACATGACCATCAAGACGCAGAGGCGAAGGCGAGGCGAGGCGGAGTCGATGGAGTAGGTCAGCCGGCGAGCTAGCATCCGTACATCTGCTTCCTGGCGCCGCAAAGACTGAGTCAAAACCTCCTGCTGCTGGGCCACGGTGCGCTTCAACTCGGCTATCTCCTGGTCATCCGCGGCAGAGCGACCAGTGGCAGCACTACTACTCGACGACGCTCCAATGTGTAGGCGGCGGGCCCCTTTTTTGTAGTTGCTGGCAAGGTCGCCAGCACCATATAGGCGACCCTTCTTCTTTCCGCCAACCACTTCCGCCCAAACCCTCAGCGATGTAGATAGATCGTCAGGGCTCTGAGATGGAGAACATGATGAGCTCTGAGATCTAAGTTGAGACATCCTTGCCTCAAACTCCTCTTGTTAAACAAACAAATAAGTCAAGTCTTTTTTTTAACACACTACAAGAAAACACGGGATTACCGACGGCTTAAAGCCGTCGGTAATACATAAAAGCCGTCGGTAATCCAGTTTTACCGACGGATAACCGACGGCCAAAAACCCATCGGAAATATGGTCGTCACAAAGGATTACCGACAGATCGTTTCTTACCGTTTGCATTACCGACGGCTACACCCGTCGGAAAATGATGGTGGATTCCGACGGGCAAAGCCGTTAAATTTCCCGGTGTTGACCGTCGGTAAATCTGAAGTTTCGACGCTTAGGCCGTCGGTAATCACAATGTTTTTTTTCAGAAAAATAAATTGATTAATAAAATATTTACTTTAATTAATTTTATTAATAAAATAAAAAAATTATTAATTAATAACCAAATTAATTTGATTCTTTAATTAATTAATTAATTAATTAATTTAATTATTTATTTGTCTAATTATAAAAATAATTTATTCTCATATTAAAAAATATTTATTTATTAATTTAATTAAATATTACTTGTAATTTAATTTAATTTAATTATTAATTGATTTCCATATATAAAAATGTGATAACGTAAACTAAAAAGTAAATTAAAAAAAGAAAACATAATAAATAAAAAAATTTGACGAATAAAAATCAGTAACTAAAATAATATCCGAAACGAAAAAAAAATGATATCCAAAAATATGAAAAAATAAGTACAAAGCGTAACTAATAGTCCTGGTACTCCTGTTCATGATCGAGATGCTCTACATCATCTGCATCATCGACATGACCATCAGTACGCGGAGGCGGAGGCGGAGGCAGAGGCGGAGTCGGAGTCGATGGAGTAGGCTGCTGGCGAGCTAGCATCTAGTACATCTGCTCCTGGCGCTGCAGCACCTGAGTCAAAACCTCCTACTGCTGGGCCACGGTGCGCTTCAACTCGGCTATCTCCTGGTCATCCGCGGCAGAGCGACCAGTGGCAGCACTACTACTCGACGACGCTCCAACGTGTAGGCGGCGGGCCCCTTTTTGTAGTTGCTGGCAAGGTCGCCAGCACCATATAGGCGGCCCTTCTTCTTTCCGCCAACCACTTCCGCCCAAACCCTCAGCGGTGTAGATAGATCGTCAGGGCTCTGAGATGGAGAACATGATGAGCTCTGAGATCTAAGCTGAGACATCCTTGCCTCAAACTCCTCCTGTTAAACAAACAAATAAGTCAAGTCTTTTTTTTTAACAAAACAATATAAACATTATTAAAAAAATATTTATTATATTTTATAATTACCTGAGTCCGCCTCGAACGGTCATCAACGAAATCACTAGTACTCCTCTTCATATGAGTTGCAAGATGGAGCTCGTGCAACTGAACTTCTCTCCCCAACCTCTTCGACTGTGATTGTATTAATAAAAAAACTTAAATAAAGAATAATAATAATAATAATAATAATAATAATAATAATAATAATAATAAAATAATAATAATAATAATAATAATAATAATAATAACAATTTTATAACACGTACCAGTCTAACTGCGTGCTGCGCCTGACTGACAGAACCTCCAGTGTGCAAGCTGCCACCCTTCTCAGAGGCCCTATTCTTCTTGGCCTTCGCGCTGGTCGCCTGGAACTCAGGGGTGTTCCAGTGCGCTACCAGCTGCTGCCAGAGCTCATCCCCTATCCAACTGGGCTGGCGATCCCTGATGCGGGCATCTCGAAGCATGTCAGAAAGGCGGTGGGAGGCCTTCATATGAAAATTCTTCTCCATCAGCTCCTCATCTTTTTCCTCCCAAGCAACCCTCGTCTGTATCAATATAAGACATTATTAAACATAATTGAAATTTACGAAAATAAAATAATATGCAATAAAATAAAAATTGCAGCTTACTCTGAAAGAATTAAACATATGGTCCCGCTCAATATCCTTCAGCGTCCCCCAGGTGGGCCAAAACTCCTGGTAATTCTCCTCAATTGTTGCTGTGATAGCTAACGCAGCTGGCTTTGAGGGAAGAAACCTGAACAATAAAAACATGTTAAATAAAAAAAAAATATATACATGTAAATTATTAATAACTCGAAAAAATTGCAAATACTTACCCTTTACCAGATGGCCTGATAACAACTCGGCCATCATACAGCATCTCAAGAGTCTCAGGCTCCTGCCCCTCCCCCTGCTCAAGAACCTCCTCCTGCTGAACCTCCTGCTCCTCCCCGTCCTGCCCAACATCAGTGTGATCAGCTGTATGGCCTGTACTATAATCATGGTCGGACTGATGAGCATCGGCCACCGGATCAGGCACAACATGGGAACTCGAAGCGCCATGTGGGCTGCTGGAACCGGTGGGGATCATGTCAATGTGAGGCAAAGGTGCCGAACGTGCCAGTCCGTAGCTGGTGTCGAATGTGCCTGAGTGCGTGTAGGTGGTGCGTAAGGCTATCTAGGTGCGTGAAGTGTATCGGTGTCTCGGCGTAGATGTACTAGGACGACGTGTAGATGACAACGTCAAAAACCCGATGAGGTCACGCCTAATGATGGTCGGCCTCGACGATGAGGGGGTCGAGGCGATGCCCTTCCTTCCATTTACCACCACCGGTGAGTGCAGGGGTCGGCTCCTGAACCTCCTGATGCCATAAAAGTCTATAGAGCAATTGAATAATAACAGTCATGAAATATTATATTTAAACATAACAATATTACAAATGAATTCCATAAAAATAAACAAGTTATGAAAATAACTGACAAATTAAAATATATTGTTACACATTAATTTCTCAAATTGTAAAAAGTTAAACAATTTCAATCTGCCCATTCTGCCCACTCAATTTCGGCATCGTCTTTAGATGTTGATGGTTCTGCCACTTCTTCATTTAATTCCTCATCCCCATCTACATCTTCATATGTGATTGGATTGTCACGTAGTCGAGTAATGGGTTCCACTTCATTTACTACATTGACATGAGACATCTCATCCACTTGATAAGCCACTTCTTCCTCTCAGATCATCCGCTTCAATGCGACCCGTGGTTTTATCTTTATTGCGACACACCAACCTTGTTTGTCCCTTCGAGTTGATGGATAAGGGACATAATACACTTGTCTTACATGTTGTGCCATGATAAAGCGGATCAAACATTTGGTATCTTACGCTCATGTGTATGTCAACAAGATATATTTTCGATCCACTCTTGTGCCTCTATTTGACAGATCAAACCAATTACAATAAAATAGCACTATTTTTTTAGTATAGTCTAAAGTATTGTACGTCAGTTCATATATATGTTGAATCACGCCGTAAAAGTCATCTTCACCTCCATCTGTGGCACCTTTTACATAAACCCCGCTGTTAACTGTTTTTTTTCCCTCTGTTTTCGACTGGGTTTGGAATTTGTATCCATTTACAAAGAATGTGTGCCATTCTTTTACACGTGATTTAGGACCATGAGATAAATTCCTCAAGTGTTGGATTTTTGGGGATTCTGCCTCGCTATACACCTGTGTACACACCATGTGCAAACAAATTATGGTTCCTATTTTCAAACAATATTTTTGTATTTTCAAACAATAAATAATAATAATATATATATGACGACTCAAAAACATACCTGGTTCCTAAACCACGTTGGGAAATATTCATGAATATAGCGTAAGAGTCTTGTACGCTTGTGGGCTTAGTTAACAAGAATGCCCTGATCAAGTCATTATCAAACAAATGATCAAGAGCAATTGTGGATTAAAGAAACTGAAAGTGGTCAAAATGATACATACATTAGATACAGTGATACTTACGCACGGTTGATCAACACATGAACGTGGGTGACTTCCACACTTCGCCTGTTATCCGATTATCCACCTCCTTTCCACCATGACTCAGGAAAGGCAAAATCGATAAGGCAAGCGGGTGTCTTTCACCTTCAATTTCTACTTCATTCCTACTATTTGTTGGTGTCAACATGAAGTTTGTAAAATAATGGGAACAGAAATGGATTGTCTCACGTTGTAAGTAAGTTGCACAAATAGATCCTTGACCCTGGCCTTATTTTTCACCGACCGTTTTGAGTCACCCATAAATCTACAAAATAACAACGTTGATGATAAAAATTGATACATTTAACCCTTCAAATAAATATTTATTTTAGAGAATACTTTATTATAGTACCTTTCGAATGGATACATCCATCTATATTGAACCGGTCCACCAAGTCTAGCTTCATGTGCAAGATGCACTGCTAGATGCTCCATAGAATCAAAGAAAGCAGGGGGAAATATTCTCTCCAACTTACAAAGAATGACTGGTATGTTCTGTTCCATCCTTATGAGATCATCCTCTGTCAATGTCGCAGAACACAAATCTTTAAAGAATTGGCTGAGTTCAGTCAGTGGATTTAAAACATTTGACGGCAAGGAACTAAATGCAATAGGAAGTAAACACTCCATGAATACATGACAATCATGGCTTTTCATCCCAATCATGGTTCCTTTGTTCACATCGGCACATCTTGCCAAATTAGAAGAATAACCATCGGCATCCGAAGATTCTTTTATCCACCGACAGATCGACTTGGCTTCCTCGTGATTAAAGAGTAACAGGCTTTGGGTTTCGTGGTCTTCCCATCCGACCGATGCGCCAAATGCAAGTCCTTTCGCCTACTGATAAAGTGGTAAGTCTAGTCCGCCTTCTCATTGTCTTTTGTTTTTCCTCGACGTTCATCAGTGAGAAAAACATTGTCAAAAAGTTCTTCTCAATGTGCATAACATCAAGGTTGTGTCTCAATAAATTATCTCTCCAATATGGCAGATCCCAAAAAATACTTCTTTTTGTCCAATTATGCCATTGTCCATATCCTTCAAATCGATCCAATTTGCCAAAATCTGTGATTTTGGGCGCTCCATAACCCTTTCCCGGATCTGCTCGTGTCAACCTTGAGGCGCCATCTAATTCAACTTCCCCCTTCTTGAAAGCGTTCTTATTCCGTCTAAATGCATGATCATCGGGTAAAAACCTGCGATGTGAGTCAAACCAAGAACTCTTCCCCCCAAATTTCAAGGTAAAGGCCTTTGTATGCTCCATGCAATGCAGACATGCCATTTTACCATGAGTACCCCAACCAGACAACATGCCATATGCAGGGAAGTCATTAATGGTCCACATCAGCGCTGCCCTCATTGTAAAATTCCTCTTTCGTGCAACATCGTACGTCACAACACCATTCCACAACCTTTTGAGATCGTCAATAAGAGGCTCTAAATAGATGTCAATACCATCTGTCGGATTATCTGGACCCGGTATAACACAAGTCAAGAACATATAAGGCTTAGACATGCACATTTCGGGAGGAAGATTGTATGGGAGTAACGATAATCGCCAACAAGAATAAGGTTTAAATCGTGGATTGAACATACGGTAAAACCATCGAGCATAAGCCAAGTCGTACATTACGTGGATCTGGCTGCCAAAATCGGGATGCACACGATCAAAGTGCTTCCAAGCTTCACCATCGGAAGGGTGGCGCAACATACCTGAAGTGCTTCTATTCTCATAGTGTCATGTCATTTTGTCTGCGATGTGGTGATGCAAACATTCTCTGCACCTTGGAATAATTGGCAAATAAAACATTGCCTTCACTGGAACTAGTTTTTGTCTACCCGTCCGATTATTAGTATGTGACATATACCTAGGCTCACCACAAAATTTGTATTCAACTAGCGCAACATCGCTTTTACCAAATTCATTGTCATAATACAACATACACCCTCTCACACAACAATCAATCCTTTTACATTCCAATTTCAACTTGGACACTAAGCTTTTAGCCTCGTAATAACTTTTTGGCAAACCATCTCTGGTAGGTGATGAGTCCAACATCATTTTTTGTTACGAGATCCAAGCACACTTGGTAGCACCACGCTTGGACTTAAGAGCTAAGAGCCTCACACACATTGATAACTTAGAGTCTCAGAGACCCTTCAAACAACGGCTTGTTTGTTTCTAACAATAGATTATAAAATTTTGTGTCTGTCTCATTTGAAAGTTCATCTGTGTCATCATATTGTTGCTCCTCAAATGACACATTCACCCCCAAGGCATCACAAACCATATCTTGCATCAATTCAATCGCTCACCACATCCCGAATCTCATGCTTGGCAAGCACCTTCGCAATTATCACCAACCCCTAAATCAACGTGAGGCAACTTTTCACCATGTCTAGTCCAAATCCAGTAATTAAGCCTAAATCCAATCAATACAGGTGGTGCATGACCTCACTTGGGCTCTTAATCCTTCCGCAATCGCAATTAAAGCACGGACATCTAATCCCTCCATTAGTTTTGAAATCTTTATGTGCCATTGCGACTTGGACAAAGTACGCAACCCAGCGCCAAAAATCTGGTTTCAAACCCCTCTCCCGGATACAACCTATCGTGACATCCAACTACGACTCGAAAGAAAATATACCATCTTTCGCATGTCAAAAAAACTGACAATTTCAGCAGCACGACGTTCTTACAACCGCTCTCTTTCTTTAAATGGTACGACCCTATCCCATTCGAGAAAAAACTTTTTCAGAACTCCTATAATAATCATTCCTTAATTCTCGTATCTTTTACTTTACTAAATTTCGCAAAGATTTTCCCATTGGTCTCTCGAGTACACAAAATGAAGGCAGTTATGAACACCGCAATCAAGTATGCACCCAGAGAACAAAAGGAAATGAATCGAACCGAAATTTCATCAAATATAAAGATATCAGAATTAAGCAACAACTATTATACGAGTAAAGAAAAAGTTTTTCCCAAACTGTCCGACTTGGACAATTCAAGGTTCAATATACAATGAGCACATGGTACCCTAAAAGAGTATATGCATTCAATAATATATTAAACCTCAAACGGGAAGCTAAGGCTTCTCTCCGATACTAATAACAAATATCAAACATTCATTCGATCAATGATTAACATAACAATTAGACAAGCAGAAAAAATATTCATATGCTCTCTTCATTTTATTTTAATAAGCCTCTAAAGTAATTTATGAATAAATAATCACTTAAGTTTCTAAAAATAGCTCATTAAATAAATATTTTATTATGTCATTTCAGATTTTGTGTTGAACGTTAAATATTATATGTCACTTTTTAATATATAATTTTATAATTTTATTTATTTCACCCGCTATTTAGCTTACGCTATCTGCCCGCTATTTTACGCTATCCTGCCAATTTTGCGCTATTTTTCGCGATCCTAGATTAACAACACTGGAATTAGAAAATCGACTTGGTCATTTAAAGAGGATAGAATTAGACAAGCAGAAGTGGCAAGGGAAAGAAGTACAGAGAGATGTGCAAAGCAAATTGCAGCCAAGCAACATCACCAATATCCATATCCATGAATGAAATGGCAAGCATAAATTAAAATTGCACTCTTTACTCACAAGCATTGTGACTGATGAGTGATAGCAGAATCGGAACAATTACACAAGACATATCATTTAGACAATTACACAATACACTTCAAAATCCCTCTGTGGAGAGAACTATGAGCGAAAACAAATAAATATGTCGGTGTGGGGTCAGCAGACAACCCTTTTTCCACCCAATGAGTTAACCGACATTTCGTTAGAGTGCATACCTAGTGGTACAAGTGGCGAATGGTGGAGGTGGCGAACTCAGACGCCTATGAAACGAGAGATTTTTGTGTTAGCGTAAACTAATAAGATATAAACAAGAATATCAAAACCACACCGTAATCTAAATAAGGATAGAATTCAAACATGTTCAATGCAACATACCTAAAAAGCAAACTCAAGGTCAAGTCACAGAATCAAAAAATCGAGAAAGAAAAGCAAAAGTGGGAATATTAGAAAATAATTTTAATCTGACTAGTTGCAGATATTGTGAAGCGTGCTATACTTCAAATATTATATTTTTTTTACAAATAAAAAATATTTCAACTATAGAAAATAACCTAGCATTTATCACCTTTCTATTATATTTTTTTTATGAATTTTTATATGTATGATAAAAAAAATTATTTATCCTTATCTGTGGATTATTTTAAAGAATTTACCTTTTGGTTTATATACATTTCATTCATTAGTAATAAATTGTTTGCAATTAGGTATTCTTCAAATAAGTACTTTTATGAAAATATTCTACCAAACAACTTATAACTTAAAAGTAGCTTTTAAAATAAACAAAATATGAAACTTACCAAACGACTTTTACTTTATTTTTAAAGCTCATATTTTAAACTTTAATTTTAAAGTAGCTTTGAAGCTAAAAAGCTGGGCCAAGCGCTACCTAAGTATAGAACAAGAAAAAGAATCCCCACTCCACCCGTCAAACAAATTAAGGCACCCAAAAATTTAATAAAACAATAAAAATTCTCTAAGCCATTATTCTTATATACTATCCACCAGGAACCAATCAAGAAATACTAGCCAAAAGTGAGAAAAAACAAAAGGGAGACTCAAACTATATATGCAGCACAAAAATCTATAGCTTGTTTTATGACTAAGAAATACTACTCCCACCACTTATGCTTAAACCTTTACAACTTCAAAAGCATACTTTAGTCAATTATGAATTTTCTGATATGAACAATTAGAAAGACTTGAGAAACTTTGAAGGGCTGTGATACACATGAAGATGTAAGAGATAGAGTAGGACCCTAAAAACTTCACCAATCATAATAACTCTAGAACCCATTAACATAGCATCACGGTTCAGTCCTGAATCCATTTGGCTCAGTTCTATTCAACAAGCGAACATATTCATGATTAGTATAGATATGGGGATCATATAAGCAAGACAAAGCACCTAATATGGGGATCATGATCATCAACATTGTTTGATCGGTGATGTGGTAAAGGAAATATATACAAATTTGATTACAATCATTCCAACATCAAAATTACAACTTTTCGAAAGTGCATGTTATGCACAATTAAGATCCTGCAACCAAGAATGAACACAGCCCACACAGTAGCAGAATAGAAGAATCGAAATACAGAGAAACTTAACAAGCAAATGTAAATAGAATTGAGACAAGCAGTCAATCTAGAAGAGATTAAAGGGAAGACTAAGAACTATCCATGTCTGTGATGGGATAGCATACACCATTCATTCGATATTGGGAAGACTAAGAACTATCCATATATGGGACGGGATAGCGTACACATTTCCTTCGAGATTGGGAAGATTAAGAACTATCCCCATATGGAACGGGATAACATACACCTTTCCTTTGGGATTGGGATGATTGAGAACCACCCAAGCGATAAAGAATATCAAATTGTCACAACAATCACTTAACTCTTATTCAAAATAAACAAAATGGTAAACTTGGCTCAAAACGACCTTACAATCCTTTCCAAAATGAAACACAAGTGATAAAAGGGACTTCAGAAACACTAGAGCATATCTAAATAATAAAAATAAGATTCCCAATCGATGTCACATTGATTAGATCCATACAACCCAAAAAAAAAAACAAAAGTAATTACAACGGTATAAAACTAAAGAAAACAGTAACAGAGAAATGAGAAATGTGTTTGTACTCCATCCTTTTGGACGAAGCATCCAATACTACTCATTGACATCCTTCTGAGGAACATTTGCATTCAAAAGCATAGGAGACAAACACACATAAAAGTAAGGGGATGAGTATGTCTCATCTCATGTTTTAAAATGGTACAACGATCGCATTAGATAAAAAGCACACAATCAACAAACATAACACCATCCACATCAAGCACACGATACCTCACCTTCCACACATGTCAATATAATGTTCCTTATACTCTACTCATATATCCATGTATCATACAGTACACCCAGAATGTGCTCTCTCTTTTCCCTGCAAGGTTTATTGACAAACACTAGGGGCATACAGCCTGGATTATCATAAAATTGTAAAAAAAAACATGTATGTGTGTTTGAAGGAATCAAATTGAGCTTTTTAGCACCGGATACTGGTAGTCATATTATAAAGCAAGCACGGGCAAGAAATATTTTTATTGTATTGTAAGTTTAACTTTTAAAAGCAGGGATATATATGTAACTACAAACGATACTCTAAGCAGGTTTCAAATGGATCTAAACATGTGAATAACTATTCTAAAAATTATTTGTGCCTCTACATTCTATTATTCTAATGTCATGTCCTAATTATAAAATTTCTACATTTAATGTTTGTGTTTTATTGGACCTTTTAACTAAATTTAGGGATAGTATTCTTGTTCTTATTTTCCTGGGCAATATTTTTCTTTGACAAAGTTTGTTTATATAGTTCACATGCATCTTAACTGACTTTTGAAATTAGACTATATCAACAAAGATCAAAGATAATTAAGGAGATATGAATGATGACTGAAATCAATCGACATGTTATACATTTAATGGTATTATCGATTGCAGATTCTTCTTTGTTAGAGCTGGAATGATGGGGTGGTTACTTATCAATCTATCGGTTCTTGCAAAGGTCATTCAAGATGGTACTTTGAGCATGTCAATGATTCTCTACCAGCTATTCTGCGATAATCTCAAAAACTTGCATACTTCTTTCGTTGATTGAAAAAGCTCTTATTCTGTGTGTTTGATTTTTGAATTTCTACAACTTTGTTCCAGCTATACATCCTTGACTACTTTGTACATGAAGAGTACATGACATCCACGTAAGTGAGTTGCATCTTTCCACTAGAAGACTATTGGATTCTTTAGATTTCATCATGGGTAACATGTCCTATTTTAAGTTTTATAATGATGACATCCATTCACATTCTTTGTAAATCAAAATTCTTGCACCAATGAAAAATAAATTTGCATGATGAGTTTTGTATCATCCACATCATGCTTATAAAATTTCATAGAATTTCAGATTCAATCAAAGATTGTTTTGCACTCCATTGAGATGTCTTAAATTTAACTTATGATATACTTTTCAAATAAACAAAATATCAACAAGTTGGCTTGAAATTGGTCGGCTTACATTTTATTTGGCGGGGGTGGGTACCTTGGGAAGGAGTATAGGTGGTGCTCTCTTGTTTTTCTTTTTTTGGAGGAGGTGGGGCTCATGCCAATTTATTTGGCTATAAAATGCTTGTGGATTTATTAGCTACGGTCAAGTTTATAGCCGCAGTCTATGCATTACCTTTCTGCATTAGAGTGAACGAAAATCAAGTACTAATACTACCCATCAGAGAATTCCCATGACAATAAAGCGATAAATTGAATTTGTATGTCATAGCTGCATGTGGTGGATTAGTATATGTATAATCTGCACAATTTCCTGTTGGATAAGGCCAAGTTTGAATGAATCTGAATTGGAAGTTTATTTGATGGAGCCTAAGCATATGATTTTTAAAATAACTTTCAAGGCATAAGGTAGTCCAAGCTAAGTCGCAAAGGTAAAGATACGATTATTGTATCCAAAACGACACAATTTGTGAAAATCTAGGATCTTGACTCAGGACAATATATATAAAATAAAGTATAAAATATATACATCAAAATCTAGGACTTTGCATTGCATCCTAACATATACAATGTTGTACAACCCATCAAATCAAAATTGCTCATACTTTGTAAACATAGGCTATTGAAGAAAATGGAAAGAAACACAGACAATAAGCAACCGAACCTGTCACCGTGCTTGGGTTTGGCCGGCAGTGCGGCGGAGGGAGGCGGCGGCGATGAAGGGCGAACGACGGAGATGAAGGGCGAACGGAGATGAAGAAGCGGCAGCGAACGGAGATGAAGGCGAACGAGGAGTCGCCGCGAGTGAACCCGTCACCGTGTTAGGTTTGGCCATCTGCGCGGCGAGAAGCGGCGGCGATGAAGGGCGAACGACGGAGATGAAGCGGCACGGAGATGAAGCGGCAACGAGGAGGCGCGCGAGTGAATGAAGAAGAAGGGTTCTGTTCTGGCCAAATAAAGAGCTTACCGACGGCCATTTTAAACTTACCGACGGTTAAACCCGTCGGTAAACGACACGGGATTAGCGACGGGGTAACCCGGCGGTAAAGACGGTCAATGGGCGGCGGTCTTCAAAAAAAGCGAGAATTTTCCAAAAGGCACGGTCTGCAAGCGGACATTTCTGACGGCTGAGTCCGTCGCTAAAAAAGCGGGATTTCCGACGGCTTAACCCATCGGTAATACCCAGAATACGGCGGGTCACGTATTCCGACGGGTAACATCGACGGAAATCCCGCTTTTTTTAGCAACGGACTCAAGCCGTCGGTAAATGTCCGTCGGTATCTAACCTACTTCTTGTAGTGGTCCTCTGGAGGCATCGCCGTTTGCCGTTGCGTTTACCATTGTGCGCGTAGCTTTCCGACACTGCTTTGAAGATCGACTGGTAGTTTTGAGAAGAAACGAGATCCTGAAGTGAGCGAGAGTGAAAATCGAAGGCGACGAAGCATGCATTTGCATTCGATTCTAAGAAGACTAGGGTTCTCTACCGCTTCGGTAAGTCGCTTTGATTTGTTTTGTTTCCATATTTGCATTTTGATTAACTCGCTTATTCTTTACCTTTCCCCTCCTAATTCTGGTGAATGGCTTTGCAATACGGAATTCCCTTTAATTTAATAATCTACACCTAAAGGATTCTGTTTGTTATTTTTTGGTCCAGAGAGATGAATAAGCCTCCTTAATTGTATATTATGCCTCCTTATGCCAGTGACGTTTATCTAACTAATTTTTGAAATAGTTTATTTTATTTTAAATTGTTACTTTTAAAATTGAACAACAATTTAAATACCAAAAAAGAAATTGAAAAACAATTTCTAGCGGTTCTTTTTTTTAGCATAAAAATTTTGGCGGTTGTTTACTATTTCTTCCCATCAAGGCCAAAATATAATATTATTAATTAATTTTTCATAAAAATAAAATCTGAATAAATATCTCATTTGGCTAGAAGAAAAACAAAATAAAAAACCCTCAAAAACAAAATTAAGACCTACGCTCTCATTTGTTCCGTTCGTGAGAATTAAGCCCCCATTTCCCTCTGTTTCTCATTTGCGAGAAGAAGATTCGTGAGAGAAATAAAGAAAATCGAAGGGGAGAGAGAGAGAGAGAGAGGTTGTGCGCCTTTGCCGCTGTGCGCGTTTGTCCTCTGGAGGCATTGCCATTTGCCGTCGCGTTTACCACTGTGCGCGTAGCTTTCCGATGCTGCTTTGAAGACCGACTGGTAGTTCTGAGAAGAAACGAGATCCTCAAGCGAGCGAGAGTGAAAATCGGAGGCGTCAAAGCTTGCATTTGCATTCAATTCTAAGAAGACTAGGGTTCTCTACCGCTTCAGTAAGTCGCTTTGATTTCTTTTGTTTCCATATTTGCATTTCGATTAACTCGCTTGTTCTGTACCTTTCCCCTCCTAATTCGGGTGAATGGCTTCGCAATACGAAATTCCCCTTAATTTAATAATCTGCACCTAAAGGATTCCTTTTGTTGTTTTTTGGTCCAGAGAGATGAATAAGCCTGCTTAATTGTATATTATGCCTCATTATGCCAGTGACGTTTATCTAACCAATTTTTGAAATAGTTTATTTTATTTTAAATTGTTACTTTTAAAATTGAACAACAATTTAAATACCAAAAAACTAATTGAAAAACAATTTTTAGCGGTTCTTTTTTTTAGCATAAAAATTTTGGAGGTTGTTTACTATTTCTTCCCATCGAGGCCAAAATATAATATTATTAATTAATTTTTCATAAAAATAAAATATGAATAAATATCTCATTAGGTTAGAAGAAAAACAAAATAAAAAACCATCAAAAAAAAAATTAAGACCTACGCTCTCATTTGTTCCGTTCATGAGAATTAAGCCCCCATTTCCCTCTGTTTCTCATTTGCGAGAAGAAGATTCTTGAGAGAAACAAAGAAAAGAGATCGAGAGATCGAGAGAGAGAGAGAGAGAGGTTGTGCGCCTTTGCTGCTGTGCGCATTTGTCCTCGAGAGGCATCGTCGTTTGCCGTCGCGTTTACTACTGTGCACGTAGCTTTCCGACGCTGCTTTGAAGACCGACTGGTAGTTCTGAGAAGAAACGAGATCCTCAAGCGAGCGAGAGTGAAAATCGATGGCGACGAAGCTTGCATTTGCATTCGATTCTAAGAAGACTAGGGTTCTCTACCGCTTCGGTAAGTTGCTTTGATTTGTTTTGTTTCCATATTTGCATTTCGATTAACTCGCTTGTTCTGTACCTTTTCCCTCCTAATTCGGGTGAATGGCTTCGCAATACGAAATTCCCCTTAATTTAATAATCTGCACCTAAAGGATTCCTTTTGTTATTTTTTGGTCCAGAGAGATGAATAAGCCTGCTTAATTGTATAGTATGCCTCATTATGCCAGTGACGTTTATCTAACCAATTTTTGAAATAGTTTATTTTATTTTAAATTGTTACTTTTAAAATTGAACAACAATTTAAATACCAAAAAAACAAATTGAAAAACAATTTTTAGCGTTTCCTTTTTATAGCATAAAAATTTTGGCGATTGTTTACTATTTCTTTCCGTCAAGGCCAAAATATAATATTATTAATTAATTTTTCATAAAAATAAAATCTGAATAAATATCTCATTAGGTTAGAAGAAAAACAAAATAAAAAACCCTCAAAAACAAAATTAAGACCTACGCTCTCATTTGTTCTGTTCATGAGAATTAAGCCCCCATTTCCCTCTGTTTCTCATTTGCGAGAAGAAGATTCTTGAGAGAAACAAAGAAAAGAGATCGAGAGAGAGAGAGAGAGAGAGAGGTTGTGCGCCTTTGCCGCTGTGCGCGTTTGTCCTCTAGAGGCATCGCCGTTTTCCGTCGTGTTTACCACTGTGCGCGTAGCTTTTCGACGCTGCTTTGAAGACCGACTGGCAGTTCTGAGAAGAAACGAGATCCTCAAGCGAACGAGAGTGAAAATCGATGGCGACAAAGCTTGCATTTGCATTCGATTCTAAGAAGACTAGGGTTCTCTACCGCTTCGGTAAGTCGCTTTGATTTGTTTTGTTTCCATATTTGCATTTCAATTAACTTGCTTGTTCTGTACCTTTCCCCTCCTAATTCTGGTGAATGGCTTTGGAATACGGAATTACCCTTAATTTAATAATCTGCACCTAAAGGATTCCTTTTGTTATTTTTTGGTCCAGAGAGATGAATAAGCCTGCTTAATTGTATATTATGCCTCATTATGCCAGTGACGTTTATCTAACTAATTTTTGAAATAGTTTATTTTATTTTAAATTGTTACTTTTAAAATTGAACAACAATTTAAATACCAAAAAAGAAATAGAAAAACAATTTTAGCGGTTCTTTTTTTAAGCATAAAATTTTGGCGGTTGTTTACTATTTCTTCCCATCAAGGCCAAAATATAATATTATTAATTAATTTTTCATAAAAATAAAATCTGAATAAATATCTCATTAGGTTAGAAGAAAAACAAAATAAAAAACCCTCAAAAACAAAATTAAGACCTACGCTCTCATTTGTTCCGTTCGTGAGAATTAAGCCCCCATTTCCCACTGTTTCTCATTTGCGAGAAGAAGATTCGTGAGAGAAACAAAGAAAAGAGATCGAGAGAGAGAGAGAGAGGTTGTGCGCCTTTGCCGCTGTGCGCGTTTGTCCTCTGGAGGCATCGCCATTTGCCGTCGCGTTTACCACTGTGCGCGTAGCTTTCCGATGCTGCTTTGAAGACCGACCGGTAGTTCTGAGAAGAAACGAGATCCTCAAGCGAGCAAGAGTGAAAATCGAAGGCGACGAAGCTTGCATTTGCATTCGATTCTAAGAAGACTAGGGTTCTCTACCGCTTCGGTAAGTCGCTTTGATTTGTTTTGTTTCCATATTTGCATTTCGATTAACTCGCTTGTTCTTTACCTTTCCCCTCCTAATTCTGGTGAATGGCTTTGCAATACGGAATTCCCCTTAATTTAATAATCTGCACCAAAAGGATTTCTTCTGTTATTTTTTTGGTCCAGAGAGATGAATAAGCCTGCTTAATTGTATATTATGCCTCCTTATGCCAGTGACGTTTATCTAACTAATTTTTGAAATAGTTTATTTTATTTTAAATTGTTACTTTTAAAATTGAACAACAATTTAAATACCAAAAAACTAATTGAAAAACAATTTTTAGCGGTTCTTTTTTTTAGCATAAAAATTTTGGCGGTTGTTTACTATTTCTTCCCATCGAGGCCAAAATATAATATTTTTAATTAATTTTTCATAAAAATAAAATATGAATAAATATCTCATTAGGTTAGAAGAAAAACAAAATAAAAAACCCTAAAAAACAAAATTAAGACCTACGCTCTCATTTGTTCCGTTCATGAGAATTAAGCCCCCATTTCCCTCTGTTTCTCATTTGCGAGAGGAAGATTCTTGAGAGAAACAAAGAAAAGAGATCGAGAGATCGAGAGAGAGAGAGAGAGAGAGGTTGTGCGCCTTTGCCGCTGTTCGCGTTTTTCCTCTAGAGGCATCGCCGTTTGCCGTCGCGTTTACCACTGTGCGCGTAGCTTTCCGACGCTGCTTTGAAGACCGACCGGTAGTTCTGAGAAGAAACGAGATCCTCAAGCGAGCGAAAGTGAAAATCGATGGCGACGAAGCTTGCATTTGCATTCGATTCTAAGAAGACTAGGGTTCTCTACCGCTTCGGTAAGTCGCTTTGATATGTTTTGTTTCCATATTTGCATTTCGATTAACTCGCTTGTTCTTTACCTTTCCCCTCCTAATTCTGGTGAATGGCTTTGCACTACGGAATTCCCCTTAATTTAATAATCTGCACCTAAAGGATTCCTTCTGTTATTTTTTGGTCCAGAGAGATGAATAAGCCTGCTTAATTGTATATTATGCCTCATTATGCCAGTGACGTTTATCTAACTAATTTTTGAAATAGTTTATTTTATTTTAAATTGTTACTTTTAAAATTGAACAACAATTTAAATACCAAAAAAGAAATAGAAAAACAATTTTAGCGGTTCTTTTTTTAAGCATAAAAATTTTGGCGGTTGTTTACTATTTCTTCCCATCAAGGCCAAAATATAATATTATTAATTAATTTTTCATAAAAATAAAATCTGAATAAATATCTCATTAGGTTAGAAGAAAAACAAAATAAAAAACCCTCAAAAACAAAATTAAG
Organism: Calophaca sinica; assembly: GCA_037113605.1. NCBI lineage: Eukaryota > Viridiplantae > Streptophyta > Magnoliopsida > Fabales > Fabaceae > Calophaca > Calophaca sinica. The sequence continues at coordinate 92,455,571 of CM073730.1, forward strand.
ACCTACGCTCTCATTTGTTCCGTTCGTGAGAATTAAGCCCCCATTTCCCTCTGTTTCTCATTTGCGAGAAGAAGATTCGTGAGTGAAACAAAGAAAAGAGATCGAGAGATTGAGAGAGAGAGTGAGAGAGGGGTTGTGCGCCTTTGCCGCTATGCGTGTTTGTCCTCTGGAGGCATCGTCGTTTGCCGTCGCGTTTACCATTGTGCGCGTAGCTTTCCGATGCTGCTTTGAAGACCGACCGGTAGTTCTGAGAAGAAACGAGATCCTCAAGCGAGCGAGAGTGAAAATCGAAGGCGACGAAGCTTGCATTTGGATTCGATTCTAAGAAGACTAGGGTTCTCTACCGCTTCGGTAAGTCGCTTTGATTTGTTTTGTTTCCATATTTGCATTTCGATTAACTCGCTTGTTCTTTACCTTTCCCCTCCTAATTCTGGTGAATGGCTTTGCACTACGGAATTCCCCTTAATTTAATAATCTGCACCTAAAGGATTCCTTCTGTTATTTTTTGGTCCAGAGAGATGAATAAACCCGCTTAATTGTATATTATGCCTCCTTATGCCAGTGACGTTTATCTAACTAATTTTTGAAATAGTTTATTTTATTTTTTTGACCAAGCAAAATAACCTGCCAATTCAGTATGGTTATCAGTGTCCTAATCAAAGCTCAGCTTAGAAAATAATAAACGAAGGGTAGGTGGCTAGGTTGGTGAAGTGTGCAAAGCCATTTAGAACCTTCCATAATATTTGAAATCATAACTTGAGCTTATGAAACTAATCCTTGAATCATTGTAATCATAACTTGGCTAGGTTGGTGTAGTGTTTGTTGCTATGTTGCTCTTAATGCTGAAAATAAGTGGTTTGTTTCTATGTGTATATACTGTAACTTGTTCCTTTCAGTTCATTCCTCAATTTGTCTACTGAAGCATTAGCAAAAATAAGCATTCTTTGCTAAACTCCCCTAACAGTTCATGGTTATTGCCATTTTCCAGGGTATCTTCCTCAAATATTTTGGGATTCAAGCTGGTGAAGCATTCATGATTTGCAATGTTGCTAAATTAGTTCTTCCCTTTGAGGTATAAGTCTACTGCTATTGATTTATTTGGTTGTTTGCGTTCACCAATTTATTATCGTTGTTGGTGTGAATAGAAGAGTCATGTTACTTGCTTCTTCTAATTCCTTTTCCTGATGTACAGTGGACCCTCGAACAGATGTTGCAGCAGAATTTACTGAAAACTCCATCAGGTAAGCATTTTTTTACCTACAAAAGTGTTGGTTTGTCCCAGGCTAGAAGGTGCTGTCAGTTGAGGTCCTAATAATGCTATATCTGTTGGAGTACACCGGCTAAGTAATTAGAAAGCAAGCTTTCCCTTGCATTTTTATAATGAGTATTGTGTTTTTACTGATAGAACACCAAAAGAGACAGAGGAAGGAGAAAAGTGAACTCCACCCACCTTCAACCAGTGTTATATTTTTATTATATTTATATTATGATTGATTGCCATGAAACATTCATAATAAGCTCTTTCTTTATATGTTTTTATTTTCAGCAACTAAAAAGCTTTTGTCAATTAAGAAAAAATTGACAGAATAAAGTATAAAAAGGAAGAACAAGTGTGCTTTCCTTATTCCTTTTGGCCTCCTCTTGGTTGCTTAAGAGTCTTATTATGTTAGTACTTATTACGTAGGAGTGCAGTACTAGTTGAATATTACGTGTGCTTCATAGAATATTAAGTATGAATAGATATATTTAGATTTGTGTTTCTTCTCTCGCTTCCATCTTTTTTTTAATAATTTTAACAGTTATTCTTCCATTTATGTTAAATACTTAATCATCAGTTTTTCTCTTTTTCTATCTTCAAACATTGCTCTCCAATGATGTGTGGAGCTCTGAAATTGTAACGATGTACTGCTACTCCACGTAGACATGGTAATGTTTCTTCCTTTCTGGTGAGGTAGAACTTGATTTACCTTTGTCAAAGATATGGCTTAACTCCTTCAGCTTATGTTAGACCCTCTTCATGATAAAATGCTTATGGCAAAGGTTCATTTTGGAGATTGATTTTGATTCACTGTTAGCTTATGAAAGTTGTGCACAATCGATAAACCATTTTCTGTACACCTATTTCAGAATATGGTAATACTTTTTCTGCAAGTGAAATACCTAACCAATTCACTGATGTTACTATTTCGTTTGCTTAGACAGTTATTTTACTGGCCAGCAATCCATATTGGTTAGACAAGGTCAGAGTTGAGGTTAAAAGTGTCTGCACTGGGGGAATTCCCTTTGTGGATCAACTCTCCATGCTTACAATGGTGAGTAACGAAACCACTTTTTTATTGAAGCAGCATAAAATATTCTCTTACTAACAAAGCATCACAGACTTCAGTTTTTTTTTAAAAAGTTTCCCTCCCTTTGTGTTTTACGATTTTAGTAATTGTGGTTGGTTCCATGGATTGTCAACTGAGATTTATTTTCTGGAAATATGTGGAGGACCTTGACTTTAATTGCACACTATTTCCATATTGTTACGATTATCTGTAATTTCTTTTCTTGTGATTGAACATGTAAAGATATCCAATAAGATATATGGAAAGCCTTATAAAAGTGGATGCATTGGGCAAGCTGTAATAGTAATACGATATGAAAGACCTAACTATGTTGCAATCTTCTTAATCATTGTGAGAGTCTTTGAAAATTAAGATACTCTGAACCAGGGGCGGCGCGTCTCACAAGAGTGTGATAGCCATGGCTACCCAAAAATAAATAAAAAATAAATTAAAAGCTAGGTATACATATAGTTTCTATTAATATATAAATAATTTGGACAATGTGATCAGTTGTTTGCAACAGCCCAGTGGTAATGAAGCTTTTTGGAACTAAAGACTTCGGGGTTCGACTCCTACAAAAGCTATTTTTTGACATTTTAATTGAATTTAATTGCAAAAACTGGTGATTGCCGCCCGGGATTCGAACCGTGTTCGCTTGCCCTGCAAAAGACTTGTAAACCACTGCGCCGAAGGCTATTTCGTGATATTGGGAGACGTTTTGTTATATATGTGTTTTATATTTGCCCCCACAAATTTTTTTCCCACGCTCCGCCACTGCTCTGAACTAATAACTCACTTTAAGCTTCATTGAAAAATATAGTTTTAATAAAACGTGTTGTTTCTTCATGTGTTGCTAGGGTTCCTTAATCATATGAAGTAACTAGAATACTGCTAGGTGGCATCCTATGCATCGGTTGATTATGCTTGAAATTTGAGTGGAATAATTTATCATTTGCATGCAGCACTGAACACCTTGAGAAATTCACTTGGTTGATGTCACAAGTTGCATGTCGCTGTCAAAAGCCCTGATTTTGTAGGCTTTTCATTCCTGTCAATTGTGTTTGGATTTGATACTACTTTTCGCTGTTGTCCAACATTGCTACTATTGCCACTGCTGTTTTCACACGATTTTTTATCGGTCTTCATGATTCTGTGTGTTTTAAATCTGTTTTAATCTTGAATTGGTGTGTATAGAAAATCTTAATTTGTAAATATTATGCTTTTGCCTTTGCTGTTGCTATGTTGATGTGTCTGTTATATTACTTGATTATTTTTCTTCAACCTCATTGCAAAACTCAACAAATGCACTTCCATATAGTAGTAATTTTATCATCTAATTATTGATTTGTTACTTTCATGTAAATTCATTCTTCCAATTGACTTATTCTATCTATAGCAACCCAATTATGTATAATCTTATCTTCAGTTTAATTTTTTATGCTTAGTTTCTTAACTTTATAATCTCTTAAACTTATTCCCTTATAGAATGATCTCACTAGATATTCTTTATTTTTCATTCTTTTGTGTAGATTGGTCTCAATAGACAAGATGCAAATGAGGAGATGCAAGATTTTTTCAAGGAGTTCGAAGATGACACAATTTGATCTTAGTTCTCGATATTTGTTTTGGATTTTTTTTTTTCCTAGACTCATACTTCAAAAGATTGGATTTGATCAAACAATGGTGTCATTTGTTTATGATTGTGTATTTGAATTGGTGTTTGAACTCATTTGATGTTTAACTACTATTATAGAACATATTATGTGACACTTAATCCATTTACTATTCATGAATTATCTCTTTATTAAAATTTAAAATTGGACGTGAGTTGAATATGGAATCAAATTATAATTTTATTTGTAAATTTATGCATTATAATATTAAGGTAAAAAAAAAATGTTGTCTATAATCTCTGGCTACATTTAGAACCTGTTGCCTATAAGTTAAAGGTACATTTAAAAAATGTTGCATTTTGTACCTTTGGCAACACTTACAAACTGTGCTTAATAATAGCAACACTTGATAATTGTCCCCATAAGTTTGCGGCATAACTGTTCCTATTCTTGTGTCATAGGCAACAGTTTTCAAAAGTGTAGCCAGAAAGTTAATAACTGTTGCCGTAGAATATAGGCAACGCTCGCATAAGAAACCCCCTGAAACTGTTCCCTATTCCTGTAGACAACAGTTTTCTTAGCTAAGACAATATTTTTCAACTGCTCTTAAAATGCAAAAATGTTGTAGTGTAATTTCTTTGAAATGAAGCTATGAAACTCCAAAGGGTGTTTAGCGACAGGAGCAACCTCACCAAATATATACTTTGTGAGCGACGTCTTAAATCCCTTCCAACGTACACCCGCATATGAAATCTATTTCTTCCTTAGGTTTTCATCATTCGGAACATTATGGAACAGCTACAGTACACAACAAAATTGTGGGGTTAGTATATGACAATACAATATAGATACAAACATAGAGGGTACATGTTAAATACCGTAATATCTTGCCAAATCAGATTCCTCACGCCACTATCTACGTGATGAGACTTCTAAACCACAATTTAAAACTAATCCTAGACCTATTAGGACTCTAAAACCTAATTTTAAACATTGGTTAAGAGCTTTCAAAAACCCTAGAATTCTAAAGGCTCTCAGATCACCGTTTTCGCTGTTTTTGTCGTTTCTCTCTCGTTTCTCAACCAAATTGAATCCCGTTTTCAAGACTGTGATCACAAGACTATTCTCCTCCTTTCACTCTAATCCTTTTCTGTTTCTAAAGGGGGAATCTTATTGGTATGTCACTAAATTATTTTTGTTTCAATTCCAATTCCTCTAAATTCAATTCTAATCATAGTTTTGGCTTCGTGGGATATCGTTATGCTAGGAACTAGAAAATGATTCAGTTTTAAGACCTTCTAGGAGCTTTATTTAGCTGAAAATTCGAATCAAGGTATGGGGGCGGATGATCTCTTGAAAAGGGGCCTATGGCTTAAAATAACATGTTGGGGATGTCCTATGATCCCTATACCTTGCGGGGCAAGTTATAGTTGAGTAATCCTTGCAAGATCATGAATTTGAATGACTTCAGTTTCTGTTTTAACTTATTTTGAGGCCCTTGTATGAGCAAGGAGCCATATGAATTGTTAATTAACATGTTTATGAGGATTTGAGTATGCTTATTATTAAAAGGTTGATACCTTGAGTTTTTGTTAGAAAAGACATGATTTAGGATAATTGGTGTTATTGGTATTGTTTAATAGTATAAGTTATGTATGTAGGTTACTGTTTTGATGTTTAAATAAATGCTTTCATGTTAGAATAAACTTGGGAGTGTTAATTACTAATTCTTAATGATTCGATACATGTTTAGTATTGATTTATTGGGTTTGGATGAATTATGATTAGTTGAAGCATGATCTAGTAAGGTTTATAGTTATTTGAAATTGTTTATTGACTTGAATGATGAGATGTAGTTGTTGTTTTCATGATTGGATGGGGTTATATGCTTAGACTAGATGAGATTATTATATGGAGTTAAATGGAGTTAAGTAGGATGTTAAAAGTGAATAACTTGAGATAAGTAGTAAGACTTGAGTTAGATAGTAAGAGTGTTAAATTGAATAAAGAACCTCTAATTGATTAAAAGAATGGAACAGTACTGAGACCAGTAAATGATAAGGGATTTAATGGATTAATGAGACACCCCTTATCCCATTAAAGTAACCTTAATTAATTAGACTTAATCATTTATTTTAGCGTTAATGTATACAACGGAAAAAATACGTAGAAGTTTAAAACTTAAAAACACAACTGGAGATCACACTCATAAGTTACACTATATGCATCGATATAGGGTTTATGGCCCCACCAGAGGGCTCACACATCGGAGTAGCAAAAAGAAGCGTAGCCACATATACAGTCATCCAAAAGTACATCTTGAGGCTAACACATGCCTTATCAAAAAAGCCAACACAATAGTAACAAAAGGACTCCTTGCCATAATAACAAAAAAATATCCTCTAAAGTCAGACACATCTAGGTTATAACACTCTCATTTTTGTCGTTAGTTTAACCATATGTTTGTCTGTTTTTATTCGTATTTAATGCATATTCGGTTTTTTTTAATCAAGGGATTTAATTAAATCAAGATAAAATTTTATTTGCAAGTTATTAAGTCATGTTTCAATTTTCGATGAAAAGTTCCAACGAAGTTTCGTCGCACTTTGAGCTATCGGGTAAGTTTTACCCGACGAAAAACTTTAACGTGATCTGATTTCAACGAAATTCGAAACGAGAGTTCTTTGATTTAATTATGAGTGATTGAAATTTGTTTGGTGACTTTTAGATGCAAGAAAATATAATAGTTTATTTTCTGTAGCGTTTATTTGAAATCGATACGAGAAAATTGAACGTAGGCGACTAATCGCGCACCCGATTAATCGGTAACGTGATACCGAGATATTTTTAAGACAAAACTTGTCAAGCAAGATAGTGGCTATGTGTTGGACCAATAGCAAAGAGGCCATGTGTTGGTAGCCTACAATTGTTGACATATGCCTAACCTGGTTCCCTAAACCTAAGACATTAGTTTAGTTAGTTTCCTAACTAATTAGCTACCTAGTTACATATGGACAAGTATTAATAGATATTTTGCAATTTAAGCTTGATAAACAAGCCCTTGAAGCCGTGACCCCCTCCCTAAAAACACACCTCATTTTTATTTCCACCATTGTTACTTGGAGAGAAATTGAAGATTTTAGACTTGGATCATCATTTTTCTCCTTCTCCATTGCTTGCACATATTTCTATCATCTTTGTGGTAAGTTTCAAATCCTTTCTACTCTTGTTTTGTTATGGTTCCATGACTTTGTTTTTTTTGAGATTTGAAGAAAAAGAAATGCGATTTTGATTTGGTTTGAAATCATACCTCCTAGATCTATCAACTTCATCATGTACAAATGGTTTTGATTGAAACCAAAATTTCGTTTCCTTTTCTTTCTCTTAAATCCGTGGCCTATTGTTGTTGTTGGGTAGAATCTCAACTTGATTTTGTTGCAAAAATGTGTTAGAAAAGGCTTTAACAAATAGATCTAGCATGATCACATGAAAAGATTTCATTTCTTACATAGTTTTGATCAAAGAGATTTAGTAGTTTATTTAAAACCAAATGGAACTTTGTTTTTAAAACTCATACATATTTGAAATGCATGAGAAGCATGTTTAGAAATTTTGAAAACTAGTCCTTGTTATTTTTATGATTGGAGCCTTGAGCCTATCTAGGTGTTTTAGCATTTGATTTCAATTTGCTTAGCTTAATATTACTAGATCTAGGTGCTAGTAATTTAAGAGATGAAGTTGGAAAAAAAGCCTAGCCTTTTAGGCATAGAAACCGTGGCCTAACTATAGGGTTAGTGCCCTAGATTTGATTCTAAAACATAGTGCTTTTGTGTTAAGGATTCGAGCAATGTTCAAGCGACGTTCCTGTTGATACCTTCATTATGTTAGCGAAGGAAATCGTACGAGGTAAGGAAAATTTCTATATAATGAGTTTAGGCTTTTCGCTTTGTTTGTTTAGTGTGATTGTTTGGATTGTGTGAATTAATAATGCTTGTAGTATTATTATTTGCGAAGTGTATTGATTGGTATTGATTTGACCCTGTGTGGCAATCTAATGGATTGTATTGGTTGAATTGATTACTACTTATTTAGCACTACAAGAAAACTAGGATTTAGCATCGGTCAAAATTGTGGTTTAACGTCGGTTACAATCGCCACTAATCGAAACCGACGGCAAATCTGGCGACGCTAAACTACTCTGCGTCAGTGTTTCTTAACCGTCGGAAGACAAAATTTAGCATTGGTTCTGACCGCCACTAAATTGGATTTTTAAAATAATTTTATTTAGCGGCGGTTGTCAACCACCCTAATATAAGAAAATTTTTTAAAAAAATTTGTCATTTGGGGGCGGTTGTGAACCGCCGCTAAATTTCTTTTTTTTTTTTTTAATATTAGTGGCGCCTCAACAGGACCTCTGGATTCAATGGGGAAGCGCCTCAACAAGAAAAACAACGTGCATCATTATGAGTAGGTTAGTGTTCACTAACATGACAACAATGGTGCCATTCGATAGATGACAGCATACCTTCCACGATACAACAAAAATCCAAGAGCAGCACAGAATGATATAACTGCAAAAGAACATTAAAACAAAGTTCACAACATCATACAAAATGCACATGAGAAGTTTCAGAGTAGCAAGCATATATAAATCATTATAAATATTCACTGTAGCTTTAATTTTAAAATCATTAGAGATATTTTAATCTTCTAAACATGATATTTATGAGGGCAAGATGAAATTAAACTTTGATGTAAAAAATGGTCACTAATTAAAATAATGCAGACAGAAATAACCTGCAAGGAAGAGTTTAACAACTTCAATGCCAGTGGCTGTTTTGCTTACGCACATGTAAATCCAGAGGCAAACCTGTTATTATGAGGATGAAAAGATTAATAGAGGGGGAAAAAAAAGACATTTTCATTTAATTATTAACCTGTAGAGAAAACTTCTTATTTTAAGGACTAGAATGGTGGGCAAGGACATCAAATCTGTATGCTTGCTTGCCTGTATGAGGTAAACAATTCCATTTATAGTAAAATAAGCAGGCCTAAGTTTTTTTGCCAGTTCGCTTCTTGCCTAAAATACATTTGAGCACACAAACAGAATATACTTAACAGCAAATTTATAATAAAAAAATGACTGTTATTGTAACTCTCCAAAAAGAAAGTAATTATACCTGGTGATATATCTCAGCCCAAAACAAGACAAGCAATGTATAAGCAGAGAAAAACAGAAGACCAGGAACTTCCATTAGCACCTTGTTGCAAACCCAGAAATCACGATGCAGAAAATAAAGGAATTTGAGTGAAAATATATGGAAATGGACTGAGTTTTATTGATAGTAAAAAGATAGAAATGCAGAAGGGAATACAACCCCAACTACCCACAGAGCTCAGCTCCTCAGAGAATCTCAATTCCCTGCCTAACAGAAAGTCATTACTCAGCATGATACCTCACACCTCTCCCCCCAATTCTTATAACAGAATGCCCTTACATCACATGCCCATTTCCCTTCTCTCTCTCTGCCACATCATAACAATATTGGGCAGCTGATGTACTAAGCCCACTTGGTCTCATTTGGGTCCTAACACATAACATAATATGATAAGCTAACAGAGCTGTTTGTTTATAATAGAAGAATATTCACAACTCTTAACATCCATTGACAACAAAATTCATCAAGTGAAAAACCTTCTGCATTGTCCATCCATATTTAGGAGCCCTCATTTGAATCCGCACCAGTTGTACCTGAAAAAAAAATAATAAACAAATTGGAGATCATGGAAAAGACCAAATCAAAGCAGGCTTAAAGCAGGGCAAAAAGTTTTAGTTTAATTAGTCTACAGATTGTTTAAAACAGCACATAATCATGTATCAGTTTCTGGAACTCCCCAGTTGACAGCTGGAATGGATGCTAGAGCGGCATCAGTCCATGGTTGATCAATTGCAGAGGGCCACTGCATCAAGGTACTGTTTACTGGGAAATTTGATTTATAAGTGTATTTCTACCAAATTCAGCAAAGTAATAAATAATTAATTCAAACGATTGCAAGATCGACGAATTATGTGGTAATCTCGTTTTGCAAACAAACGGTTTTTGAAAATAACGGTCAATTGCTCGACACGTTATCAATTTTGTAACATTCTTGGCTTCGGAGCCATTAATTGTTGTGTCTTATGCCAAATCTGTATATGAGAATTTCAACTAACAAACGGGTTGTTGTCGAAAGGGCAATATGGACTTAACTAAACAAGATTGGCTGTCGAAAGCCAATAACTTGGTTTACAAGCAAATCAGAGCAAAAATTTAAAACAAGAATGCACTAATGCAAAGTCATGGGACATGCATCACTGAATCCCAACATGCAATTGAAATTAAAGCATAAATGTAAAAGAAGACAAGTAATAGACAGAATTTAAGCAACACGGCTAAAAGACATGAATTTAAGTGAAAACATACAAATTCATGGATTTAAGTGACAGAAGCGTAAAGAACATGAATTAAAAAGGAAAGCATGTAAATGACTTTGAAAGTAAAAGTGCATAAAACAATAAATGACAGAGAATTAAAAGATGTAAATTCGAAGCAAGAAAATGCAAATTGATTGGAATGTAAATGACATAAATGAAGATGCAAAGAACTGAAAATAGACTGAGATTGATTAAAATGCAGAAAGATAGAGTTTGGAAGGCATACAATGATCGTTTTCCGTTAATCTTCTTTAGCCGTCGAGATATTAGGAATTAGATCATGTATCCAACCACAATTACATAGTACGAATTACTATTTATAGGAAAAATATGAAAAAACTACCTAACATCCAACCTGACACGTGTACGGACACGGGTTGATAGTTAAGTTTTCACTAAAAACTACCTAATCGACAGTAGCACTTCCTGTCGAGGTGTATATTAATCTTTACTTAATAACTAAGCCTGTTTCGACCATGCTCATTTTGACATCTTCGACGCTTCATGCTTTCCGTCGAATAACCGTCCCATCACTTGGTCTCTCAAACTTAGTCAATTTTCATCCCTTGTTCTGGTCTCTTACACCTTTACTTGTCGAATTCATAACATTCTGTCGATCAACCCAAATTTGAAATTTGGCACCCAACAGATGCCCCCCAAATTCTGAGTTGTCGACGCCAACATACGGAGAGACCCAGAATTTTGCTTAACTCCACGCGCGACGGTTACCTTTCCGCAATGTCCCATCACAGGTCTGCGCTTCCCACTTCCCTAAAAAAATAGGACCATCATCACTTCAAATATAGGCGGTTACTCTCCCGTTCGCACGCTTACCTCACAAGTTTAAGCTATAAGTAAACCACAAAACCCATTCGAAACACTTTTCTCCCCTTCTGAGTTTTTTCTGAAAGCTTTAACAACTTTGCAATGGCGTCTTCTTCAAACCCAACTCAAGGTACTGCCACGCCCCTTCGGAAAACATGGTGCAATCCTGATGTTGATGCATCAATTCCATGGCAAAAATCTAAGGTAATAATACCATACACGAATGACTCTTCTTACATTTTGGAACCCCCCGCGGCTTATTTAGGACCAGTGATAACCCTTTCCAACTTCCCTGAAGATTTTAGGGATTCATTCCCGAATAAAGAAGGTCAAACTGACATTCTTGCTGCTTCCCCTACTTTGCATATCCATTATTTCTTAAAAAGCTCTAGGCTTTTTAGAACTCCACCACTCAATGTGACTGGTTATTCTGCTTGGCTTGTTAGGGTCGAAGCTAAGAAAAGTAAGATTTGGAAAATTAGGTATTTACAGCCTCATTCAACTTTCCAAGCATACATTTAGGTTAGACCCAGCAATGTTGGGAGCCGCTGTGTTCTTTTGAAACAAGACCACCAACAATTTTCATTTCCCTTGTGGAATGATGGGCCCAACCCTCTTTGATGTTACTGCGCTCACTGGCCTCCCACCGGATGGCCAAATGATTCACCTTCTTGCCTTGCCTGATAACGTCATTGACGTTTTCAGCAATGAACCACTTGCATTTTCGAAGTACGTTTCGAATCGAATGCAAAGTGACCCTGAAGTTTCCGACGATGAACATGTAACCTTCCTGTTTCATTGGCTATCCGCTTTTGTTATGTGTAACAAAAATGTTCAAATGGTGGGCCCTTGCTTGATTTGGCAAACCTTTTCCACGAAGGTAAACGGTGGGCCCTTGGCTCGTTCATTCTGTCTAACCTTTATTCTAGCATGTCGAACTTGTACGGCATGGTGAAAGAAGGCGGAAAGAAAAGTGGAATCGGAGGCCCAATGTGGCTCATGCAGTTATGGTTAAATTCTACCTTTCCCGGCCACACTGTCAATAAGGCACCACCTAATCTTGACATCGACACTTATGGCACCCCAGCCATGTATCGCGTTCCCAAGTCATTCGACAATGAACTTGACAGCTTCAAGTATTACTTTAGCCTTTTTCATTCCCTTTCTGCAAGCACCCCAGGTATCCGTTTTCAACCCTTCGTTAGCAGGAAGTATGGGCCTGCTTGGTTCACAGCCCCTTTTGATCCAACTTCAAAAGATTGTACAAGAGTCTGGACTCGCTTCCTCGCTCGTCAAGTATTCCCCGCAGGTTTACCGGGTTCAACAGACAACGCCGCTTTTGTCTGTTTGCCCAATGCCTCTGCCAACAACATTGGTTTCATGTAATCCATTCCTGGCCCATTCTTCTACAAGAAAGAAGACATGCTCCTCGATTGCATCGACTTGAAGCAAGAAACCATTGATGGCATACAGAGAAGGAATGACTTGCGGATGTCTGGTGTCAACTTCACTCCTTTCACCCCTACCTTGGGTGTATCCCAAGATTTTATTACTTGGTGGAATGACTATTACAAGCACTTTCATCCATCCATTGAAGAGTGTATAAACAGACTTGTTGATCCCTCTGTGCAGGAACAGGACCCTTCGACTAAGACCAAAGGTGAGCACTTATAGGATATACGCAACTTTGAAAAATTTTACAAAATAAAATGGGACCCTAGATACCCTTTTCATATTGTTCGACAGATAAAGGAAATGACAGCCAAATCAAAAGAAAGCCTGAGAACTATTGGGGCATTAAGGCTCTGAAACATCGACAAGAAACAGGTCAATCACTTGTGAAACCCCCTTGTCCTGAACCAGTGTCCTTACCCTGTGCACATTTTGGTTTGGCTGATCCATTTCCAGGGAAACCGACAAGAGCTGGTAACTTCCTTTTCTTAGACAGATTTCATTTTCATACTAATGTTAACACTTATGAAAACAAAGAAGTTACCTATGCCAGTCGGTTTGCCTCTCGTTTTGAATTTGGACAATATGACGAGGTTGTCGAGGTTATTACCCAGTTTCCTCAAGGTATTTTAGTTTCCTTTGCCTTTTGCTTGAACACCCACTCGTTTTATACTTACATTCTTTGCTTTGTTTTAGCTTTGGCTCTAAAAGAGCCTCTAAAGTACAAGCAAACAAGTGGTAAGGCTACAGAAGTCGAAGTTCAGGAGGAAGATGAGGACGATGAACCTCCTCTCCAATCTAAATCAGCAAAGAAGAAATCCTCCAAATCTGGAGCTACAAAAACCAGTGCCAGCAAGAGACCAGCTACGTCGAAAAAGAAACCAGCAAGGTCTAAGCACTCGACCAGTTCCTCCCAGCAAGAGACCACCAAGCGGAAAGTTCAAACAACTGGTGCTGAAACCAAGTCCTCAAAACGCAGGATGATTCTGCTCGAGTCTCCTTCTCGTTCAACACCTCAAATGGTATCCTTTCTTTTACTTGTATGGGAATCCATTATTTATTTATGATTTCATCAATTAGACATTATCGTGACCATTACACAATTTTCAGGAATTGCATGCAGAGAGATCCGTTTCTGGGAACTCTGAAGAAACTCCAACAGCTAAGTTTACAAAGGTAAACTTTCCTCCACTACTGTCTAAATTGACGGTCCTCCTGTATCTTACAAGGTCTTCACTCGTTTGTTTTTTTCTTTTCGACATTTGCAGGAGCCAAGAGTCAAATCTGCAAAGACAGGGGTGTCTGAAGAATGTACTTCCAAAGACCCTATCTCTGTCGAAGAAGTTGACTCGTCGAGCACTGATAAGGTATACCTTTTTACTAACTTTGGTTTTTTTTTTTTTACTTTTGGACATTGCCTCATCATACCTGTTTGTCAGGACTCCCCTGAACAAGCAAATGTCGATACTTCGCTACCCTTGCGAACAATCTTCCCAAACACTACTCCCCCTGCTACTGAGGTATAAAATTTCTTGCCATTCCACTGGCATCAGAGCAATGATTTAGGACTTACATTGATTTTGTTTTTTTTTCAAATAGGAAGTTCCAGAGACTCAGCCTGAGCATGAAGTTGAAGAACCTTCTGCCAATGGTCGTCGATGTGGCTCAAACTACCATCTCGACAGCGAGTCCAGACTCCACACCCACTCACCAGGACGATCTCACCTTCCAAGTGGGAACAACCTCTGCTGCAGAAACAATCGCTGCTAAAATAATCGCCGCCCCCAAGCCATCAAAGCGAGTCCCATAATAATCAGGGCAGACAGTGTTGATATGGATCAATTGCTCGACGATCCTGCCAATCCATCCACTCACATCAATCCCACTCCACCAGCTGCGGATTTTGGAAAGGCCAACGTGGGGATTGATGAATGGATCAACTTGTTGTCAAGTTCCAGCAGCAAAACTTCGCCGATGTCAGCCCCATCCTCCACACTTCCTGGAGATAATTTTGCTGGAAAACTCAATGGATTGCTTGCAGAGCTAAAGGGCTTTTTCAAGTATTCTTTTGACGACCTTTACTCAAATCAAGAAGTAAGGAACAAGTTAATTCGTGTCGTCAAAGAACTTCAAAACTCCTGCAAAAGGCTGCCGCCAATCCATCGAGGGCACATCAATACCCTGGATGAATTTGTCAAAGAATTGATCCCTAAACTGCTTGAGCTCGACGACAGTATCCTCCCATACCAGCAAGCCATCACAGCCAAGCACGAGCTTCGTGACAAACTGGTGCGTCTCCGACAGAGGCAATCTGCATTGGTCGAGAAAGGTACTCCGTACCAGGCAAAGATTCCTGAGCTGGAACAGAACGTTGCTCGCCTGAGACGAGAACTTGCCGCTGCTGAGACCCAATTACAAGAGGCAATTAAGGCTTCTTGCTCCGAGGAAATAGCTGCTCTCGACCAAGAAATGACTAGTAGTGCCGCAGAGGCGCAAACCATTTTGTCGAAGGTTGAAGCTCTTGAAGTTCGGTACGTGAATGCTGAGGGTACAAAAATGGAACTGGCTGCGACTTGGGAAGATATTAGAAACATTCCTTTGTAATTTCCTTTTGTCTTATTAGCCATTTTTGTAATGCCTTATATGTCGAACGCATTTGTTTCGACCAATTCTTGTACTTCACTGCAACATCTGCAATATGATCTGGCTTACTTTCGATCAATCGCTTCACCGTCCAGCTAGCACGTTCCTTTAACTGCTTTAATTTCAGTTTCAGGCTAATAAATTACATTCAAAGCCGTTGACCAGTCAATCTGACCACAAAAACTTGAAAATTAACGCCATTTTGCGCTATAAATAGGCATTTGCCATACTTCGCCTCTCGCTCAAACACAAACACTTTCTGAACTTCTTGAAATTTCTTTTCACAAATTCCTTAAGAAACTCTTGCTAGCATCACAAGCAACATCCCCAAATCCAACTTGTTCTCGCCCCCAAACTAGCTAATTCTGAGTGCAATAAGTTGTTATGGAAACTTTTTTTATCCACTTCAAACCTTCATTCCCTGGCTCTGCCTATTTCATTTGGAAACCAGGGGCTCCACCTCCCGGAGTCTCTTTTTTCAAGGTTTTTGTCTTAACGGTGAAAGACTTTCTGGGTTTTGGTAATTTGCCTAATATCAACAATGAGTTTTGGTAAGTTGCCTAATGCGGCTTGCCAACCTCGTTGAAACATGTGAGAAAGGGAAAGCCGAAGCAACTTCTTTCTCCTACTGTTTTGCACTCCTTCACATCTTGTGTTCGAAATCCAAGGTGTGGGGTCTGCAGGCTATTAGGAAAAGTTTGGCACGGTCGGGCTGATTGTGAAGCGTACCCCTAAATCGGCGACTGCTTCTCAATCTGCCTGCTTTACCTTTACTCGCATAGCATTTGACACTCCTCATCGACGTGCCCACGCTTCTAACTTCATGTTCCCGTCGATTTGGGTGTCTACCATCTGAAGCAGCTCTTGCAGACTTGATTGGCCGGATGGTATGCCACGGGAGCCGCTCTTGCTTCCCATGTTCCTCTCTCTTCCTGAATTCTTCCTCAGCATGATCAGAATCCGGAACATGGCGAAGCTTCCACAAGTGGATTTATTCCGTAGTAGCCTAGACTTATAGACTTTCCAGTACTTGTATTACCAGGCTGTGAGCCTATTCGACAATGTATATTGTATACTGCCAAATGGCTTTTAAATAGAACAATCCAGTTTACTTTTCATGGTTGTATTCTTACTTCGCACATTGTTGGTCTATATGACTTTAAATATTTGCCATTAATAGACTTAATCCTGAAACCAGAATTAATTTCAACAAGTGCATAAGCATTTCCTGAGAATGTTTGGACAATCTCAAATGGCCCTTCCCACTTTGGGGACCATTTCCCAAATTCTCGACACTTCTTATCCATTGGTAAAATGACTTTCCAAACTAAGTCACTAACCTTGAAACGCTTATACTTAACTCGACTGTCATAGAATTTAGCTATTCTTTCTTTTTGTCGAACTAAATGTTCTAAGGCCACAACTCTCTCATCATGGACTTCATTCAATTCGTCAAACATCGAGTCCCAGTATTGGTCTACTGGCATCTCATTTTGTCTTTGAATTCTTAATGAGCAAAGATTTATCTCAACAGGCAACACAACATCATGGCCATAAACCAATTTATAAGGAGTAGTACCTGTCGATTCTTTTGGAGAGTTTCTGCATGCCCAGAGAACTTGTTCCAGAGTCGAATGCCAACTTTTTGGATATCTACCAATGTGTTTCTTTATCAACCCAATGATAATTTTATTCGTAGCCTCGACCTGACCATTTGCTTGCGCATAGTATGGCGTCGAAGTCACCATCTTTATCCGCCTCGACTCAGCGTACTCGACAACCCTCTTGCCAACAAACACCAATCCTTGGTCAGTTGTGATTGTTTGAGGTATCCCGAATCTACAAACAATGTGATTTTCAATAAAATCCACAATGTCTTGTTGAGTCACTTCTTTCAAGGCCACTGCCTCTACCCATTTGGTAAAGTAGTCCACCCCTACTAAAATGTACTTATGCCCCTTTGAAGATGTAGGAAAGATTTGGCCTATGAGGTCCAATGCCTAACCTCTAAAAGGCCAAGGCTTAACGATGGAATGTAACTCACTAGCAGACACATTTTGTATGTGGCCATGTTTTTGGCATTCTTCACAAGACTTTGCAAACATAATGCAGTCTTTAACCAAATTGGGCCAATACACTCTTTGCCTTCTTAGTACCCATTTCATTTTCTCACCTGCTTGGTGAGCTCCACAAATTCCTTCATGAACCTCTGCCAATGCCAAGTAGGCCTCCTCTTCACTAAGGCATGTTTCTAAGTTACCATCGACGGACTTTCTATACAAAACTCCAGCAAGCACAACAAACTTAGTCGCTTTGTACTTAACTTTCCTATCGACATCAGCACTTGGATTTTCCAAATACTCAATTATTGGCTTACGCCAATCAGATGAACTTGATGCATTGGAAACCAGTATATCCCTTTCGTCCAAAGGATACAGTAACTCACGAACTTTTATGAGTTCTGTCAACACCTTTGAAGACAACTTATACCCCGAGGCCAACTGGGCTAACTCATTAGCCTCTTGATTCAGTTCTCTGGGGATATGTTTCAATTCGACACTATCAAATCGCTTCATCAACTTGCTAGCAACTTGACAATATTTGACAAGATTATGGCTAACACATTTGTATTCTTGAGTTAACTGCCTTATAACCAGTTATGAATCTCCAAAAACTTTGACAGTGCGTGCTCGCATTTCTATCAAAATTTCCAAACCCACAATTAAGGCTTCATATTCAGCCTCATTATTAGAACAAACATATTTTAGCTCAAACATTAATTTAGTTGGCACACCTAAAGGTGAAACTATCAGGATGCCAACACCAACACCATTTTTGTGTCTTGAGCCATCAAAATACAGATGCCAAGGCTTTAAATCGACTAGCCCTGTCAATTCTTTTATTTCTAAACATGGATAGTCAGTCAAAAAGTCAGCAATTGCTTGACCTTTAACAACCTTTAAAGGTACATATTGCAAAGAAAATTCAGACAAAGCAAGTGTCTATTTTCCAATTCGACCATTTAGAATTGGCTGGGACAACATGTACTTAATCATATTTGTCTTTGACATTACCAGGACATTACAAGGCATCAAATAATACTTAAGTTTTGTACATGAAAAATACAATGCTAGACACAACTTCTCTATAGCACTGTATCTTGTTTCTGCATCATTCAGCACTCGACTGAGGTAGTAAACGGCTCTTTCGACATTGTTATCATCCTCCTGAGCCAGTAGACAACCTATGGTTCTGCAGGCATCATGACCGGTGGATTTGTCAAGTACTGCTTGATTTGGTCGAAAGCCTCTTGATGTTGTTGTGTCCATACAAAGGCTTCTTCAGCTTTGAGCTTTACCAAAGGAGCAAACGCTCTTGTCCTTCCTGAAAGGTTTGATATGAACATTATGAGGAAATTCACCTTCCCCAAGAAAGATTGGAGTTCCTTCTTATTGGAAGGTGGTTTTGCTTCCAACACAGCCTTAGCTTTGTTCTTATCTACCTCAATGCCTTTCTTATGCACCAGAAAACCCAAGAACTTAGCGGCTGAAACACCAAACCCACACTTTTCAGGATTCATCTTTAAACTGTGCTTCCTCATTTCCTGAAATGCTCCTCGAAGATGGTTCAAATGCTCCTCTCGGCTCTTTGACTTGACAATCACGTCATCAATATAAACTTCCACAGATTTGCCTATCATCTCATGAAAAATAGTGTTCATTTCCCTTTGGTAAGTTGCACCAGCATTCTTCAAACCAAAAGGCATCACCACCCACTCGTACGTTCCAATGGACCCTGGGCACCTAAAAGCGGTTTTAGGCACATCCTCTTCAGCAATGAAGATCTGATTGTAACCAGCATGTCCATCCATGAAACTTAGAAACTCATGACCAGATGCTGCATCTACTAGCATATCTGCTATGGGCATAGGGTACTCATCTTTAGGAGTTGCAGTGTTAAGATTCCTGAAATCAACGCAAACCCTCATCTTGCCATTCTTCTTTATGACAGGCACCACATTCGACAACCATTCAATATACTTGGTTGTACGAATGAACTTAGCCTTCAACAAGCGCTCAACCTCCTCCTTAATTTTCAGCACAATTTCAGGAGCAAACCTCCTGTTGGATTGTTTGACAGGCTTACAACCAGGTTTCAAAGGCAATCTATGTTCCACAATATCTCTACTCAGACCCGGCATTTCGTGATAGTCCCAGGCAAAACAATCCTTGTACTCAGAGACTAGTTCCACAATTTGCCTTTTAAACTGGTCTGGCAACAAAGCACTAACATATATTGGCCTCTTTCTTCCTTCATCCCCCAAGTCAATCTCTTCCAAGGGATCTTCTAACTCAAAATCATTTTTATCCTCAAGCCCCTTCTCAAATCCCAAAGGGCCATCATCGAATATACAATCAGCCAACACTCCATCCTCTGAGTTTGGCTGTCGGTCGGCCTCGCAAGCCGACGGTTGCATTTGATTCTTTTCAAGGCTCATCTTTGTCGATTGGCCGATTTCCATCGGCCTCATCCAACAACCTGACTCCAAACTGCTCTTCCAAGCAAGCGTTCAAAGCATCTTTGTCGACAATACCACCCTGCACGGATATAGGCTTCACTTTTGGATCATATACCTTGAAATCAACATGCATCTACTGCAGATAACATGGGCTGTCATCAGCTTCAATAATCTCAATGTCATCATGAGCATTCCAAAAGATAAGTTTCTGGTGTACTGTCGAAGGAACTGCTCCGACAGCATGAATCCAATCCCTACCCAACAGAACATTGTAACTTGACCTTGAAGGAATCACTACAAATAAAGTGGACCTCTCTACTGATCCTACTTGCACATCTAGCATTGCCACACCATCCTGGTTGGTGCGCAGATCTACCTCCAAAGTCAAGAACCACTATGTTGGTTGGTAGCAAATCTGTCTCATCTTTCCCTAGCTTCTTATACATGGCCCTTGGAATCAAGTTCACGGATGCTCCTCCATCGACCAACACTGCTGACAAAGCTTGCCTTCAACCATTGCCTTAATATGCAATGGTCGAAGATGACTTCTTTCTTGATTAGTTGGCTTGTCTAAACGAGCAAAATTATCAAAAATGGTAACCATATCCTGCTCGACAAAATGCCAACCAATTGGAAAATCGTCAAACTCTTCCTCATCAGGAACTTCTACAACGAATCCATACTGAGCCTAAAACTCAGCTGGCAAAACTGACACCAAATTCACATCAAGATTAGTGAACTCTTCTTCCGTAGCTATTTTTTCATTTTCCAAATAACTTCCCAACCTCATGCCCTCTTTATCAAAAAGGCATTCTTCAGACCCCAGATCTGACAAGGTTGTTCCCATTGCTATCACCAATTCATCCATATTTTTGTCCAAATTAATGTCAAGATCAAACTCTTCCTTATCGTCAAGGCCAATTGGGTCATCTGGATCATTCAATGCTTCAATGACCTCTTCCATGGACAAGTCTGTCTTGACAAGACTTTGCCCTACTGCCCCCATGGGTTCATACAATAAGTCAGAATCATTGGCTATGATCCTTAACTCTTCCATAGAGACAACGCTGTTTGTATCCTCAACTGGAGCTGCTCGAACACCAAACCTTCTTCGCTCGGAAGCCAGCTTTTCGGCTTCAATCAAACCTGTTGGCCAAGTCTTCTTCCCTTGAACTGTCGAAGGAACTTTCGCAGGCATGGCATTCATTTTGGACCCTGTCGAAAGTGCTTGCCCCTGGTCCTGGGACGTTTGACCTCGTTCAAAGTTAGCCCCTTTAACATCGACGACCACGCTCTTTAGTCTTGACCCCACCTCCTGAGGCAATGGGACCTTCTGGACCCCAACCAAAAAACAGTCCTCATGTTGAGCCTTGACCATCTCAGCAGCCTTCAATTTTTGTTTCTGAGCTTTCCTCATCCTCTGTCGACGACGTTTCTGACTCTTCGACAATGGGGCTTTCTTCACTTGATCACCTCCAGGATAAGGTATTCTGCCAAATTGGTAATCTTCATTCCAAAATGGTACTTGTCGAGGATCACTCCTCTTAGCCCCTTACCCTATTTCTCAACTCAAGGCAACGGGCCTTGGAAGAATTCTCGACCCACTTGTTCACCACCACATTGGCATCAGGCTTCCTAGTCTTATTCGACACTCGACCAGGAGATAACCCTTGGTTGCTTCCAATTGATTCCCTCAAGGACTCAACCAACCAACCACCAACTGCCCTGTGAGGCCTTTGTGCTGTTGGCCTCCGTGCCTGGTTCACTGAAACAAGCATCTGGTTCACGGGAATAGCCTTATAGTTCCTCCTTGCATATCCAGTTTGCATGTGCTGGTGAGATTTAAGCTTTTGATCATCCTTGGCTTTCTGAGCGGCTTTCACGTCGAAATACCTGTCACAATGTGGGCACAAACTCAGCTGGCCCTTCTTGTTCTTCCTTCTCAGAAAGTCCTCAACAGACTCATGAGGCCTTGGGTAAATGTCGAATGGGTCTTCCACATTCACCACATATTTCTGCTTAGCCGATATTCACCATGTTGCGACTTCTTGCATTATGGCCTTCGACATTGGATATGCCATGGCCAAATGGATCGATGTCCACCTTCATGCTAGGCTTTTGCTTGTCAAAGAACCTCGAGTCTTCCTTCTTTCGCAGCTTTTTGTATCAAATCCTCAAACGAAAAACATTCATTAGTAGGATGGCCTAAAGCCCCATGGTACTTACAATAATTTTGATCACCTGAGTCCTCGTGCCTTTCCATTTTATGACCGCCTGACAACTTAAGTCGCTTGTCTTTCAACGTAATGTCAAATATTTTATCGCCTTTAGTTATGTCAAATGTATAGGTTTTCGTGTTTGCATAACTCATCTTTTCCTTCCCTTTGGAAGGTACTAAAGCTTGACAAGCATAAGGTGGCCCTTCTTTCAATTCAAAGAAGATTTATTTCTTGCTCGGTGATAGCCTCATCCTCACTGCTCGCTTGATCTTGTTCGACACAATTGACTTTCTCACGCCTAATGAATTTCTTATTGTTTTTCTTATCCTTTTCGCACTGAATTGTTCAATCTGTCGAACTTTTTCCCTAGTCAGCGAGATCGACAATGTGTTGGTTCACCAATTTCTTTCTAATATGGTAATCCAACCCACTAGCGGCCATTTTAACGATTTCCGCTCGAACAAAGCGTAAAGCACCGCTTCTTCATGTGTTTGAACCTAGAGATGTAATCATCTATAGACTCATTATACATACGCTGACATTGAATAAATCACCAAGTTAACCCTTAAGTCACCCTCAAGAATTGATCATGGAACAATCCCTCCAATCGACCCAAGAGTGGACCGAATTGGCCCTTAAAGTTGAGAACCAAGAAAATGCATTCTTCACAATGAGCTTGGGAAGAATCTCATTTTCAAACCCTCTACGGACCAACTCCCCATATCTATTGAGTATCCGCAACATGTTCGACGGTTGATTCTCCATCGTCACCGTAAAACTTAGACAACTTGGGAATCTTTATTCCCAGGCACTTCAAATGTTGTACCCATTCAGAAACGCAGATATGAAATATGGTCGATTAAGCTTGACCAATATTGAAACCAAGTCTCTAAGCACCGCCGACTGATTCAGATATTGTTCTATCTGGTTTCCCATGATATTGTGTCTAAAGTTGGCTAAACCTTGATGCATTGGGGGTCCTTGATCTTGATTCCTTTGTAGAATTTGAACCTGACCATAAGCCAAGTTGTTCATATTCTGACCAAGGTTTTGATTTGATTGAATGACTTCATTCTGCACCACATTTTGATTATTCACATCTTGTGGGTTGCCCCCCAAATATTGTACTTGGGGCATGCCTGCTGGGCCCTGCTGAACGTTGTCATTCATTGGTGCTGCCAATCCTAATGCTTGGTTCAACCTTTCCATATGCAGAGCCAATGCATTACACGCTTGATTGGTATTCTGCATAAGAGGCGTAATGACCGCACCCATTTGCTGAGTGAACATGTTCACCATCTCATGATTACTGTCATCCATTTGTTGCCGAATGCTTGCCAACGAATTCTGGGTTAAACCCCCATTACTCTGAGGCATTTGTCTTGACATTTCTCCTACACCAGACCCCTGTCGATTGGTTGTGGTAGTAGTCATGCCTACCATTCCCTGAGTATTGGAAGAGTTTCCAAAGGGCAAAAAGGGCTGGTTCAGATATTGGTTGAACATGGTTGAACCAATAGCAGGGACTGTCGAGTTATTCAAATAACCATACGACATTCCAAACGGAGGTTGCATTACTTGCGGTACGGGCCTAATACTTGAGTTCCTCGCACTTCCAGGCGATGCCTGAATTTCTGGAGCACTCTGAACCACCGGTTCGATCTTTGCAGTCATTGGAATAACTTCTCCTTGCGTATTGGCCATTGTCATCCCAAGACTACCTAACCGGTAGTATTACTCATCCGCGGGATCATAACTACCCCTGCATTCGTACTGGTGGTCGAAGCATTTGTATTGCTTGCCGATGCATTCGCACTGGCAACACTTGGTGTTATGGCACTGCTATTCGTGCTGCCATTCATGTTTCTATATTGCGTTACGTTAGAAGCAGTGATATTTCCACTTCTTAGACGCATAAAACCATCGTTTAAAACGAGTTACTCTAAACTCGTCCCACCAGGCGTGCCAATTTGTTTACTGGGAAATTTGGTTTATAAGTGTATTTCTACCAAATTCAGCAAAGTAACAAATAATTAATTCAAACGATTGCAAGATCGACGAATTATGTGGTAATCTCGTTTTGCAAACAAACGGTTTTTGAAAATAACGGTCAATTGCTCGACACGTTATCAATTTTGTAACATTCTTGGCTTCGGAGCCATTAATTGTTGTGTCTTATGCCAAATCTGTATATGAGAATTTCAACTAACAAACGGGTTGTTGTCGAAATGGCAATATGGACTTAACTAAACAAGATTGGCTGTCGAAAGCCAATAACTTGGTTTACAAGCAAATCAGAGCAAAAATTTAAAACAAGAATGCACTAATGCAAAGTCAGGGGACATGCATCACTGAATCCCAACATGAAATTGAAATTAAAGCATAAATGTAAAAGAAGACAAGTAATAGACAGAATTTAGGAAACACGGCTAAAAGACATGAATTTAAGTGAAAACATACAAATGCATGGATTTAAGTGACAGAAGCGTAAAGAACATGAATTAAAAAGGAAAGCATGTAAATGACTTTGAAAGTAAAAGTGCAGAAAACAATAAATGACAGAGAATTAAAGGATGTAAATTCGAAGCAAGAAAATGCAAATTGATTGGAATGTAAATGACATAAATGAAGATGCAAAGAACTGAAAATAGACTGAGATTGATTAAAATGCAGAAAGATAGAGTTTGGAAGGCATACAATGATCGTTTTCCTTTAATCTTCTTTAGCCGTCGAGATATTAGGAATTAGATCATGTATCCAACCACAATTACATCGTACGAACTACTATTTATAGGAAAAATATGAAAAAACTACCTAACATCCAACCTGACACGTGTACGGACACGGGTTGGTAGTTAAGTTTTCACTAAAAACTACCTTATCGACAGTAGCACTTCCTGTCGAGGTGTATATTAATCTTTACTTAATAACTAAGCCTATTTCGACCATGCTCATTTTGACATCTTCGACGCTTCATGCTTTCCGTCGAATAACCATCCCATCACTTGGTCTCTCAAACTTAGTCAATTTTCATCCCTTGTTCTGGTCTCTTACACCTTTACTTGTCGAATTCATAACATTCTATCGATCACCAAAATTTGAAATTTGGCACCCAACAGGTACACAATCTGTAAGGAACACTAATAGTTACACAATCTGTGGAGGGCGAAGGCTAAATTGAGAATTGCATCAAAGGCTAAATTGAGAACTGCATCAAGGTACACAATCTGTAAGGAACACTAATAGTTACAACAGTGTAATAAAAGCTAGTCTGAATAACTTGATTTATACAAGCAGACTACTTATACTTGCTAGAAGCCAAGAAGATGACAGCAAAGCCCCCAGGGGACAATGAGTGATTTTTGGTTCCACTAAAGAATTTGATAAAACTAGGGATCAGAGCTAAGCAATCCAGCATTGTCTCAACGAATGTATACAACTACAAACGGTGGGGGATAGAGAAAAGAAAGTTAGGCAAAACATACTAGAAGTAACAAGTCATATAACCCTTTCCCAACTCCACCAGATCTAACAGCATGCACTTTCATCATTTTCAGATTTCATTTCACTTTCATCATTTAATTCTTTTGATTGATAACCAAAGATACTAAACACTTTTAGGGATGATGGACAAGATAAAGCATAATAAAAAGTATTGGTTAATTGATTACAAAGCTTTTACAGAAATATACAAATATCAATAAGCTCACTGCAGTGCCAAATTATTAGACAATCACTAGAGAGAACTACTATTGACTTCCCTATTTATGAGTAAACTACTTCACCAAAATTCATGTCTGCTAATGACACAGCAATATACAACGATGGATGTTAGCTTTTTTTTTTTTCCTTTTCCCTAATCTACACAAGAAGCACAACACAAAACGCAGCAACCTAATCAGTCACAACATTTAGTGCTCAAGAACAAAGCAAGTCTCTCCGCATTAGTTTACAATTTATTTACCACAAAAGAGAGGAGAGAAAAAAAATACCAGTATGACAACATTTCTTAACAACAAACTCTACTTTTGACTGAAGAGCTCGGACACAAAGCTTAAGCCTCATAATAAGATCCAAATTCTGGTCAATTTTTGTCTGCATAACAAAAAAGAGGGAAAACATGGAAGCACCCAAGTAAGTTCTATAAACAACACCCATTTTGTTATTTTGTTATTAAATAAAAAACTGAGCAAGATGAGAGAAACCTTATTATCATATTGGTTCCCCTTTTTGATCTTCTCATTGAGCAATGCCTCTACTTCTTCTTTTGTGAACTCAAGAGTGCTGGAATCGGTTCCCTCGGCGTCGTTGGCAATGGGATTGTTCACCACGACAAATAACGGTGTTCTCGCCCTCCCAGTCCCAGCCACTGGCTTTTTCTGAAATCGGAAACAATTAAACAAACTCGTTCAATGCACTGATTGATATGGCGTTTGAATTGAAAATACAAAGTAGTGAAAGGGTTTGCGTTGGAGAGGCTGCAAGGAGGCCTGTTCTGGTTCCGGGAAGCCATCTCTGGCTTCTAAATTGGGTATGATTTGGAAATTTAGGGCTTACGCAGAAAGTCAGGGATCGTGTGCGCGAGAACGAGAAGCTTTGCAGCAGGGCGGTCTTCAGTCACGGAGTCGATGTGCGCGAGAACGAGATTCACGGAGGCAGAACGAATCCTTGTGAATCCTACCGCGCGAGAAGATGAGGGAAAAACAAGATGATTCTTATGGCTAGGGCATTCAAAAGCTCATTCACGGAGGCAGAGCGAAAGATGAGGGAAAGAGTGCGGGAAACGAAAACGGGGATGGCGTTAGTGATAGCAATCGACGGTAAATAGCGGGCCACTAGGGATAACGTCGGGTGATAGCAACTGATGCTATGCCACCGACGCTAAATCTCGTTTTTGTTGTAGTGTTGTTTTAAGTATGCGTATGAATAAATAAATTATAATGCGCTAATCGATTGTAAATGGTTTGATGGCTTACATCGGTAAGTCTGATGTGATTCCAAAAGCCGATGAAAGGATTTTCGAAAATTAAATTAAAGGTTTTTGTTAAAAGGAACGAGATGTGAATTAAGATGGATTTAGTATGACTAGTTAAGATTAGGGGGTTCTCCAACAGAATCCCAAAGTAAAAAGTTAAACAGTTTAAGTTTCAAAGTTTTAAAGAAAAATTACAAGTTTTCAAAACGGAAGTCGTTAGACAATTTAGAAAAAGGTTTCGAGGATTTTCTAGTGTTTTGCTTCCTCGTTAAATCGGAAATGCAATCGTGTACACAAGGATTTCATATGCATTGGCATGCATGATTAACCGCATTATAATTATGATGGATTTTGGTTGTTGATTTGGATTGATTGATTGTTCTTCTCACATGAGATTTGCTTGAGATGCCATGATGATATGTGCGGATTATTATGCTATTATATGTAGGCATGTCGTTGTACTATGTGTCTATATATATATATATATTGTTTGCATGTGAATAGCCTGTGATGAACCTCGTGGACAAGAAATTTACCCTTGCATGTTTTATCTATGTTATGCTTCATCGACGAACTTATTTAGATGGCTCCGTCGATGCCATTGAGGCACATGGGTTGTACAACATATGAGTTCCCAGAGAGGAATGTACCAGGAGCGTGGGAGGTAGACGCCACCTCCAAACGCATATCACACCCTGGCGTCATGATCGAGACGATGATGATGGAAGGCTTCCTACAACAATCCATTGTAGTCGACATAGGGTTCAGATCTGTATTCCCGTTGGCATTATTGTTCCTCCACTGATGACTGCTCCAGTAGACCTTCTCATTGGACAGTTCGGGATAGACATCCCCAGCTCGTCGCAGCCTAGCACGAGTGTGACTCCATTGGCTGTTGGAGTTCCGTTTATTACTACTACTGTCGTCGTTCCTCCCGCGGTTCCCGTGGTGCCTGTGGTGGCACCGGAGGTTCCTGTCCCCCTTCTTGCCCTCACTATCCCCACAGCACTCACACCTTGGCGCCTTTTGTAACGGCCCAGACTACCTTTAGAATTGCCGACTATAACCAACACGAGTCTTCTCAGCATGTTTTGTCCCCACTCACACGCTTTCTGGAAAACTTTTCAGAAGGTCACCCATCCCAAGAGTGCTCCATGTTAAGTACGCTTAACTATGCAGTTCTTATGTTCTGATCTCTCGAATAGAAGATGCATCTTGTTGGTATAGGTAGTACAAATAAATTCCTTTAAGCCTTCATTCACCGGTGCAGTCCCATACCTGCACAGCCTCAGGATCCCTCTCATTCTGGTGTGAATTCATTCATTCACGTGTCCCCTAGCCTAGAAGCTGTCAGGAGCCGCTCTTTGTTCATGCTTAATGCACCGCGATCCCTTCCCGCCCTCTTCAGCCTCAGGTCTCATATGCCCACTAGCTTCCATCTGGTTCGTCCCCGAACCACACCGTACTAGGAGAGATCTGCTTTGATACCATTTGTAACGGCCCAGACTACCATCTGTTGGAACCAAATTGATTCAGAAACAACGATCTTAATTATTTTGATGATAACAAATAATGTATAAGAACAATTTATCCTCTAATTATTCTCTAGTGTGCAGAATCTTGTGAGAATTCACTATTATTCATCAGAAGGATCTGTCTCAGAAAGATATGGATCTGTGCGCTACTTACCCTTTGGTAAGATCAAGCTGAATCAGGTGTGAATCGTCTGATCAAGCTGACATCAACGTCTTATAACGATGCTCTGGAAGAACGATGCTTTGGTAAAACTATGCTCTGGCATAACTACGCTCTGGTGGACCATGCTCTGGTAGACAATGCTCTGGTAGGACTATGCTTTAGTAGGACTACGCTCTAGTGGAACTACGCTTTGGTAGAACTATGCTCTGGTAAAACCATGCTCTGGTAGAACCTTTGTCTGGTGAAACTACGCTATGGTAGAAGAACGCTTTGGTAGAACTACGCTCCTGTTGCACTACGCTTTGGCGGAGCCACGCTCTGGTAAAACCTTGTCTCGGTCTTGTCTACTCTGCATCTGGTAAACAATAATGTCTTTGCTATCAAAGTGCCTCTGGTACGAGTGTACCTCTTGTATCACACCAGACTGAACAAAATCTTCAAAGTCTATTTCGAGCATTTAAGGATCCTCATTGATGACTCTTTAATGTACGAGGAATCAAAGGCAGAATAGAATGTCAACGAATATTTATTCTCTATTTCTTGCCCTGAAAGGATCTCATTTTCAAAAAGGATCACAAAAGGACAGATTTATCATTGATAGCTGTGACAGTGTACAGAATAGAAAGATAAGGAAGACACATCGCATAAAAAGTCACAAAAAGCGGATCTGAATTTTTAACCGCTAGTGAAGGACCTGTCTATGTCACAATGGCTATATTGGAGCATCTCACTATATATATCATCGCTCAACAGTGAAGAACTAGAGAGAGAAGTGAACAACCAAGAATTCAATCCTAGCCTTCTGAAATCCAAAGAACTGTGCTTCACAAATTTTATTCTTTCATTAAGAAAGTTTTTCTCTGGTTAAGCTTTAATTCTTATCCTCTCGTGTTGAGAGCTTTAAGCTTATTTCAAAATTGTTTGAAATCATTTTGTATTATGCCTAGTAGTGGCTGTAGTTCCTCAAAGGCTTGACTGAACTAAGTCGTTTTGAGAAGTTGAGAGTAAAGTCAAGTTTTGGCAGTAGTATACTCTTGAGTTGTTGTCCTCATAGGCCTGACTGTACTAAGTCATTTGAGATGTTGTGAGTAGAAACCAATCTGACTATTCACAAGTTATAATCAGGATTGATTATAGCGGAAAATCCTTCAAGTACGAAGGGACTAGACGTAGCTACCAGTTTGGTGGTGAACTAGTATAAATCTTGTGTGTCTGCTTTTTCTCTTTCTCTAACGCTTTATTTTATTACCCTGAAAGCATCACTTAAAAAACTGCATTACTTGCATTTGATTTTCGTTTCAGCATCTGCATTAATTTCTGCATCTGGTCATTACTTCACCATCTGGTCACTGTTCCTATATCTGCCATATAGTTTGTTTTTATAAAACTGTGTTTAACAAAGGTTTTTGAAAAAGTTTTATAAAACACAATTCAATCCCATCTCGACCATGAACTACCAGAACGTTGTAAATATTAGGCATCTTCCCTGGTGGAAAAGCTACATCTAGTACCAAACCAATTATTTGGGTGACAAGTCCCAGATATTTTTTGTCAAGTTGGGGCTTTCTTTAGCAGGCATCAAGACGAAGAGATAAATTCCTACGAATAAAAAAAAATCAAATGTTGGCTAGCGGTAAGATCGTTCGGGTGAATCCCCATGCTGGAAAGAAAGCAAGAACTTGTGTTTTACTTAGTCACCTTCAATTGGTATCAGAGCTCGACCTCTTGGTTGAGCTCTTAACAGAGCAAGAGGAGAAGATCCTACTGTGACATGACTAGTACTAGTGAGAGTGGATTTGGTGAATATGTCAATAGACTTCCTTTGTTCACAGGAAAAGACTTCAGTTTCTGGAAGGACAAAGTTAAAACCTTCTTTGAATCTCAACAACTTGAACTGTGGATATGGTTGAGACTGCATACACTGATCCAGTGGCTGCAGATGGTACTCCTGTACCTAGAGCTAGTTGGAATGTCGATCATAAGAAAACATACCAACTAAATCAGAAAGTTAGATATTTTCTCATCTATGCTATGGTAGAGAATGAATACGAGAAATGTGGAAAATGTGCTACTGCCAAGGAGATTTGGGATTCCTTGATTCTTTCATATGAAGGCTTGGTTCAAGTCATGGAAACAAAAGCTAACATTCTTGTGAGACAATATGAGCTGTTCAAGATTGAAGATGGAGAAGACATTAAACAATGTTTGGGAGATTTCAAACATTAGTTCACGGTCTAAAGATTCTCAATAAAAGCTACACAACAGCTAATCATGTGAAGAAGATATTGAGAAGCCTTCCTAAATAATGGAGACCCAAAGTCACTAATATACAAGAAGCCAAAGATCTCAATGCTTTGCATCTGGAGGATTTGCTCAGCTCCTTGAGAGCTCATGGGTTGAAGCTGAATGAGGAAGAACCTGTCGAGAAAAGAAAATCCCTTACTTTAAAAGCAAACAATAAGGCTGCTTCATCCAAAGCTCTGCAAGCAGAAGAAGAGTCAGACAAAGGATCATCTAGTGATAGCAGTGAGGGATCAGACGATGAACTACATTCCATTTCCAGAAAGATTCAAAAGATGTGGAAGAAAAAGGGAAGACTCAGAAAGCAATTTCAAAGGAAGGGCACCAAGGAGAAGAAGGAGATAAATGACAAGAGTCAACTCACTTGCTATGAATACAAAGAGCCTGGACACTTCAAGCCTGAATCTGCACTACTCAGCAAGGAGAAACCAAAGAAGAACAGCTTCAAGTACAAGAAGAAGAGTCTCATGGCCACATGAGATGACTCTGATTCATCATCGTCTGATGATGATGAGGAACATACAAATATGGCTCTAATGGCCAGCATTGGATCAGACAGTGAAGAAGAAGAGGGAAATTCTAACTTACTTTCTGAATTACAAATTGCATTTGATGAACTTCTTCAAGATTCTTTTACCCTCTCCATTGAGTACAAAGCTTTGAAAAGAAATTTTCAAAACTATCAAAAGAATTTCAAATTTTGAACAATGAAAATACAAAACTCAATGGAGAGAACCAGAAGCTGAAAGCTGAAAATCACCATCTGGTGACTGAAAGCACTCAAAGTAAAGGAAGTTCAAAATGCAAGTCAAATGGCTACGACCCTGCTTTTCAACATTTTCTTGCTCAATCTGTGACCAGAAGCAAACAAGCCTCCATGATATGGGGAGTTAGTCACACTGGTACAAAAGGACTTGGTTACAAATCAGATAAACCTACTGTTCAAAATACAAATCTTAAATCTGATGGAACCAATGATTCTAGTGACAGTTTGTTTTGCACATGCTGTAATAAGTATGGTCATCTCAAAAGTAGCTATTCTGTTTTTAAATTAAAGAAGGATAAGTATCATTCTATAACTAACAAGAAAGGACCCAAAAAGATTTGGGTACCGAAGAACAAAATTGTCTATGTTGCAGATTTGCTTAGCAATAGAGTTGAAACACTAGTCTTCATACATGGACAGTGGGTGCTCACAACTAGATTAATAATCTTCTACTATTTATAAGCATGAACCAAGTTGAAATTCACCCAAACAGACCTAGAAGACTTTGGCCATGGGAAAAATTAGAGAGAACACAAATTTTTAAACCATACAACTCATTCTTTCATGTTAAAAGTGCTAGATCTTAAAAGAACAAGGTATTAACTTCCCAAAAACCATTTCTTTTGAAATTTTTCAAGCTTTTTCTATCAAACCAACCATAAACAAGGTGCAAGGAAAAGAGAAGAAGATATTACCACAAATATCAAAGAAAGATTGCCCAAGAGAATGAAGAAGGATGAGAAAATCTAAGCCAAAACCACTTTCTCTCTCTAGGATTTTTGAGAGCTTCTCTCTCTTACTTAGTACATAATATGATAAAATGAAATTGGAAGGGCTGGGCTAAGGAAGAGAGAACCACAAAATTTAGCCTTAGTTATGTAAATCATGAGTCATCATGGTTAATTAACCATTGTTAGGACAAATTAGGCATAAAAAATTTACTTTAACAATATATTTTGTATTAATCCATCATTACATGGATACCTTGCATGCTTATCCATTAGCATGATTCTTTTACAAGTTTCCCTAAATAAATATCTACTTCGTCGTGCTCAATGACTTTCACGATCTCGGTTCTCGTCGCGCGGTCGGTTTCTTGCTGCTTCATGCTCTAAAGCGAATAAAATATATTATTATATTTTCTTTCGACTAAAAAAATCACCAAATCAATTTCATTCAATAAAAAATAATCACATGGACTTTCATTTCGAATTTCATCAAAATCGGATCAAATTAGGATTTTATATGGAGTAAAAACTCACCCGATAGCTCAAAACGCGACGAAACTTCATTGAATTTTTCGATGAGATTTGAACCATAAATTAATGATAAATATTAATTCTCAATTATTAGTTTTATCTCGATGAATTTCACTCACTTAATTAACAGCAAGAATATGCGTCACTGCATCACACAGAAAACTTACAGAAAAATCTGTCGATGAATTAACATTAAAAGTAGCATACGTCTATGCTGTCTATTAATCTGGATTATCACCCAAATAGTAATTATTGAAAATAAATTTACACAGTTCCTCGTACTCTCAGCAAGCCATTGAGGCGATCAGTCTCTACGACTTACTTTCAAGTATTTAGGATTTTATTGCTAAAACAATTTTTCTCAAAAATTGGGGTGTTACATTATCACCCTCATTAAAATAGTTTCGTCATCGAAACTACAAAATACTGTAATTTATCTCAATCAAATCCATAAAATTGTAACATAAAATATGTTATAATCTCAAAATCATAACATAAGTTTGATTTACAACCAGTGAAAATACATCAAAGATCCCAAAATACTTATGTGGTCTATACTTAGAACCACTTACACACCAAAATACATACTAAACGATAATAATAAACCTACTCTAAGGACGATCTTCATTCCTTGCTCAAATCCACTCCTACTTCTTTCGTGCTGTATCCCCTGGGATAATATCCTTAGGTAGTGAGCTCCCTTCTCCACTCACGGTGTAAACACGTCCTTTAGTGGCCGGTCTTGCAACCTTAATATTATTAATAACAGGCTTAATATTGGGTACTTTAGCAAGGTGTTCTGGCTTCTTGTAGTTGAAACAGAGCGTCTCCCTAGAAGAACACTAGCCCGCCTTGTGTCCTTTGTCCCCACAATGGAAACAACAGTTTTCCTAACTCCGAGGTCATTTGTCCATACCTCCACTTCCTGAAGCTTGAGCCACAGGGCGGTACTGGTCTCGGTGATCCTCTTGAGGATGGTGGTAGGGCTTCTCTTGTTGCAGTTGACTTGACCGAATAGGTCCCCCAACACCTCCTTTCCTCGACTTCCTATTTTTCATGTTCTCTACTTGGATGCACTTCTCGACTAACTGTTGAAATTGTCGGATGCCCAACGACAACACCGACTTCTTGATATCATAACGCAACCCTCGCTCAAACTTATCGCTCATCCAATGTTCATCCACTTGATCTCGGAAGAATCAAAAGTATTTGGCCAGTGATTCAAGCTTAGCCGCATACTTAGCTACAATCACATTCCCTTAGTACAATCACAGGAACTCTTGCTCTTTCTCAGTCCTGGCACTTTCTGGGAAATACTTATCCAGAAATCTACCCTGAAAGGCCTCCCAGTTAGCTTCATGATGCTCAGCAGCAAGCATATACTTGACTCCCTTCCACCAATACTTTGCATCGCCAAGCAACAAATACGGTGCATAGTTGACCTTAGCATACTCTGAACAACGAATCACTTCAAAGATCTTTTCTACTTCCTGAAGCCACAGACCGGCCTTCTCTGGGCCAGGTTCTCCATGAAACCTTGGTGGGTCATGCTTGCAAAAATCCGCTATTCCTCTTGCTTCAGCATCCTGCTCAGCCTGTTGCTGCTGTTGCAGGTCACGTTAGGTCATTACTGCGGTTTGCTGTGCCACAACTGTTGCCATATCCGTCGTCACTTGGATCACTCGATCCATCTCTAGGTTCTCAATTCTCGCAGCAGGGATCTCTCTTTTGGGCGGCATTGGGTTCCTTCAAGGTTCGAAACCCGTCAGAACCCCACAACAAATTGGTGTGTCAGCACACATTGCTTCAATTAAGAAGCAATTCAAACACTTCTAAGCAGAGTTTCTTCATTTAAGAAACAATTCAAACACACAGTACAGAGTTCAAATAACTTGACACCCAACAAATCTACTCCCGAAAAGACCCGACAGCTTGACCAGCTATAGCTACCTAACTCACAGTCCGGTTAGAACCGAACTGCTCTGATATCATAATGTAACACCCCAATTTTTGGAGCGCTACTGATCTAAAATAACCTTAAGAGTTGAAATACTTTTGAAAAGGTAATACTCTGCTTGCATAGTTTTCGCAAAATATGAGTCTATATATTTTTTTCTATTCAATTTTTTTTGAAAAATAACAATCTGAGTATTGCAACATTTTTAAAACGTGATGTACAAATTACACATAATCACAAAAATCTCAATAACCATGCAATTAAACATTTGAATAAATAAAAACATTCGCACATAGGTGATCCAGGTTTCGAAATACAACTCACAAGAAGACAATAAAGACACCTATAGCTAGTCAGCCCTACAATGCTTACTGTGTCCTACAGTAAGTCTAATCAATCATGTCTTCACAGCAAGAAATCAGATGGAGCCCTCCTCCGCACTGCTCGCCGACCTCGAGCGGGTACTACTCCTCGGCATGCACCAACATCTAGGGTCACATCCATGAGAATGCCTATATATAGAAAGGGCCATCTTCCAGTAATAAACATAATGACAATAGAGCATATAAATATGCAACTCACAACATGTCAACAACTCATAATCAATTTCAACATATCAACACCCTAATCAATTAGCACAATCAGAATGTACCACATATTTCTATTGATTTGTCTATATGTCAATGCAGATGATTCCGGAATTCCAACAACAACACTTGCCAATACCAATGGGCATTAATGGCGTTGGTCCTACACTGGATTCCCAGGTCTGACACTGGTCGTACACTGGATTCTCAGGTCACGACTTACCGACTCTGGTCCTACACTGGATTCTCAAATCGACATGCCTTATTTTTCCATACCAATGAAAATTCAATCACTCGACATTAGTCCTACACTGGATTCCTAATGTCGGTGTACACATATGCATGCCAATGCACCACCAACTATTCAATATTCACCAA
Organism: Calophaca sinica; assembly: GCA_037113605.1. Taxonomy (NCBI): domain Eukaryota; kingdom Viridiplantae; phylum Streptophyta; class Magnoliopsida; order Fabales; family Fabaceae; genus Calophaca; species Calophaca sinica. The sequence continues at coordinate 92,491,565 of CM073730.1, forward strand.
GTCATATTTCCCAATAACATCTACTCAAAAACAACCTCCACACACATAAGCACAAACACACATAAGCAACAAATTGGAAGATTGACCTTAGACTTTCCTTCCATGCTATAGTCGCAATAACGATCTCGAACTCTAACTCGATCACCAACACGATCTCTACAACCTTAATCAATAAACACTAGGATTTAGAAACAACTTTAGGCCACTAATACCACTTATTAGGGCCACGACTCCTAAGTCTAAAACAAGGCCACGGTTCTGGGTGAAATAAACCAAGGAGAATTCATTTTTCTTAAACTCTTTGAACACTTTAAAACACATAGGAAAGCAAGAGTAAGGATCATTAGTCAAACTAATTCATTTCCTCACAAAACCACTTAACACTTAAGAAAATCCAAATCTAAAGCTTAACTTCACCGATTTTATTAAAATAGTAAACGACATCGGTTTTTGGCAAATGATCATTCCCTGGAAATCTTGGAGTGTCTAGTTTTTGAAAATGAAATTTAATTTAACAAAAAGTTAGCCATTTGGTACAATTTAATCAAAAATGTTTTGGATGTCCAGAAAATGACAGCCCACTATTTGCCAATTTGTGATATATTTTAAAATATCAATACTCAACCAAATACAGTAAAATGCAAAATGTAGAGAAATGAGTTTCGTTTCCAGAAAATCAAGAATCAACGAAAAAGGATGTGAGGAAAACATTATGACCAAAATACTAAACCTATGTCAATGCAAATTTTTCATACTAGACCATTGATCTAACACCAAAAGCTTTAGATTAACAATCTTCTACTATTTGTAAGCATGAACCAAGTTGAAATTCACCCAAAAAGACCTAGAAGACTTTGGCCATGGGAAAAATTAGAGAGAACCCAAATTTTTAAACCATACAACTCATTCTTTCATGTTAAAAATGCTAGATCTTAAAAGAACAAGGTATTAACTTCCCAAAAACCATTTCTTTTGAAATTTTTCAAGCTTCTTCCATCAAACCAACCATAAACAAGGTGCAAGGAAAAGAGAAGAAGATCTTACCACAAATATCAAAGAAAGATCTTACCATAAGCCAAAACCACTTTCTCTATCTAGGATTTTTGAGAGCTTCTCTCACTTACTTAGTACATAATATGATAAAATGAAATTGGAAGGGCTAAGGAAAAGAGAACCACGAAATTTAGCCTTAGTTAGGTTAAATCATGAGTCATAATGATTAATTAACCATGGTTAGGACAAATTAGGCATAAAAAAATTACTTTAACAAGATATTTTGTGTTAAACCATCATTACATGGATACCTTGCATGCTTATCCATTAGCATGACTTCTTCTCCAAGTTTCCCTAAATAAATATCTACTTCATCACGCTCAATGACTCTCGCGAGCTCGGTTCTCCTCGTGCGTTCGGTTTCTTGTCGCTTCGCGCTCTAACGCGAAGAAAATAAATTATTATATTTTATTTAGGTTAAAAAATCACCAAATCAATTTCATTCAATAAAAAATAATCACAAGGACCTTCATTTCGAATTTCGTCAAAATCGGATCAAATTAGGATTTTATATGGGGTAAAAACTCACCTGATAGCTCAAAATGCGATGAAACTTCATTAGAATTTTTCGACGAGATTTGAACCATGAATCAATATTAAATATTAATTCTCAATTATCAGTTTTATCTCGATGAATTTCACTCACTTAATTAACAGCAAGAGTATGCGTCACCGTGTCACTCATAAAACTTACAGAAAGATTTGTCGATGAATTCACATTAAAAACATCATACGTCAACGCTGTGTATTAATCTGAGTTATCACCAAAATAGTAATTATTGAAAATAAATTTCCACAATTCCTCGTATTCTCAGCAAGCCATTGAGGTGATCAGTCTCTACGACTTACTTTCTAGTATTTAGGATTTTATTGCTAAAACAATTTTTCTCAAAAATTGGGGTGTTACATATGGTTAATGTGTTGTTAGTTGTACATCATGTTTCGAAAAACGTTGTGATACTCTGACTTGTGGTTTTTGCAAAAGAATCTTTGAAAGTAAAAATATTTTCCGTGTTTTCATAAAGCAAGACGAGTATTACACCTTGATATTGTTATTGTACCTTGTGCACATATGACTTGTTGTGATCATGGAATTGAAGATCTTGAATAGTCATGAGATTGAATTTGATAAGCTATAGATGACCTTTAGTAATTCCTAAAGCCTTAGGATTTGTTTCATGGTTGTTTCTGAGAGTTAATTGAACTACAAAAGGTTGTAGTTGTTAGATTTCACTATCATAAAATCTGTCACCTAGAATGCCTAAGTTAAAGAATTAAGAAGGTATTTCATAGGTTCTTGATGTGTTTGAGTAATAAGGACTAGTAGGACACTGATTTTGCATAATTAATAATTTAATTAAACTTGAGACTAGTAAATAAGCTAAATGACTTAGCGTAATAAAGACCAAGTGTTGACCTTAGGATTTGGTGGGACAAGTGTGAAGGTAGTGAACACCTAAATTTGTATGGTACTAAATAGTAAGAGAACAACAAAAGAGAGTATTATGATAGTGTCTCAATACTTTGGATAAGCTCGAGCAGTAGAGAAAGAATCCTAAATAATTAGAGCAAATCAATTAGAACCTCTAATGCCATTTAATATTCTTTTAGGGATTTTCTATTAGTGTTGCCCATGTCTATGACAAGTCCACTATCAAGTGGCAATGTTTATGATAAGTCCACCAAACAGTGGCCATGTTTATGAAAAGTCCACTGAGAGTGGCAGTGTTTATGATTTAAGATAACCATTTGTGTGAGTCTCCTAGCTATATATAGCCACCATGGAGCTCAGGTTAATCTTTATTTTTCCCAATGATCCTAGCCATATGAGCTACGATGGATTGTTTATGACCCATGATAGGTGGAGTTTGGTGGAAACCCAATCTTGTGTGTTTGTTTGTCATATTGACCTTGTTTTAGAATGGGGGAGTACCGTTGAAATGAAAGGTGGAGGCCTTGTTTAAGAGTGAGCCTCGGTGGCAATACCTCGGCCTTGGGGTGTGAAGCCAGAGTTCGTAATCCTCGAATGGTTTGATTTAGCTCCTTGAACCGAGGGATGCCCATCAGACTTAACTACCCCGACTGTCACCAGACATTCTCTTGATTAGTCGAGAGTGCGTGGCAACAAAGTGTTCACCATTGTTGTGTATTCCTTCAAAAAGCCAAACATGTCCTCCTAGTCAAACTTCCCAGAGTAGTAGATGGTACCACGTGCATATGGAGTAGAGTATGAGGAGTAATTGCATAGTCATACTTCGAGAATAAGCTTCTGCGTTGTTGAGATTGGTTTGGTTTTGTACTTGTGTTTATGTGTTCTTGAAATGAGTTAACCTTGTACTTGACCTTGTGCTTGTATGAATGGGAACTTTGTTACTATTGAATTTATGTGGTTTGTCTGATGGGCTAAATGACTCAAGTTGTTTTATAGCTTCGTTATGTGTGTTGCATGAACACTTGCCTCTTGCATGGTGCCTGCTAACTGTTGGGTGCGTGTGTGCGGGAACATACGTTGAGATTTTTATCTCATTCCTTTCCATTTACCTTTTCTCGGTTAACTGGCTGGGAGTGTGAAGATGATTAATTGTATTGAGATTTAGAAAGAGAATTTGTAACTAAAGTACTAAGTTTGTAAATTGTCTTTGTATTAAATTATTCTTTGCATTGAGTATTGTAAATGTATTTTGGACTAAAGTGTGATGTTTTATGGTATTTTGTGAAAGTTTAGTTTTAAAATATAATTTCTTTTAAAAAGCTTAGCTTTTGGAAAAGGTTGCGTGTAAGTTTTTTTATAAGAACCAAACGAGTTACTATAGTTAGATTAAATTATACTTTTGGTCTCTTAAGTTTATTTTAGGTTTTAGTTTGGTCCCTTATGTATTAAAAGTTTCAAATTGGTCCCTTATGTGTAAGAGTTATAACAATGTGGTCCCTCTTGTTTTTTTTGTTCCAAAATGGTCCCTTATGTTACAAAAATTATACCAATGTGGTCCATTTTTTTGTAAAATATGGAACAAAAAAGGGATCAAATTGGTATAATTTTTGTAACATAAGGGATCATTTTGGAACAAAAAAAAACAAGAGGGACCACATTGATATAACTCTTACACATAAGGGACCAATTTGAAACTTTTAATACATAAGGGACCAAACTGATATCTAAAATAAACTTACGGGACCAAAAGTATAATTTAGCCTTATAGCTATCACGAAAAGGACATTGTTTTAGGAATTACGATTTTCAAATTGATAGTAATTTGGAGTTCACAATGAAAAAATGAATTTCGTATGCGTTACTTTTATTGATAAAAGGAGTTATGAATGTAATATTTTATTTAAAAAGAAAGATTTTAGTTTTTCAATCTAAAACAATTAGTTTTAAGAAAAGAAATCTAACTCTTTTTACAAAGCATTTGATTTTATACTATTTTATGATAGAATAAGTGACAGTTAATTAAGGCTGTGACAGCCACCCTAAAAATTAAAATGGAGCCGCCACCTATGTTTATTAAGGAAAACAAATAGGAAAAACACTTTTGACTTATTTTGAAGAAAAAGGTCTTTTGAACCAGATTTGGGTTCGGGAGTTGGTTACGCGTAAGGAAGGTGTTAGCACCCTTACGACGCCCGTTTAGAAACGGTACCCTTTTAATTGTTTTTAAAAAAATGTTTGCCTTAAAAATTAATTCCCTTAACGTAACTTGCTTGTTTAATTTCTTAAAAATAAGGAAGAAGTTGCAAAACGACCAAATCGTACGAATGGCGTTTCAAGACTTCTAGCCGAAAGATAAATGCAAAAATATTATACTTTCATAAAAATAGAGATGAGCAAGAAGTCGCAAAACGACCGAATCGTGCGAGTGGCGTTTCGAAGCTTCTTGCAGAAAAGCTCATTTTTAGTGAATGAAGTAAAGAAATAAATGGAAGAATTAGGCACGTATGAAATTATTGCTTCACTATTTTTTATGCAATATGGATAGAAAATTACATGGTTAATATTTGATTCTTTTCATTATTCCATTTTTCTTTTAAATAAAACAAACAAAACTAATTTCAAAAATATAATTTTTTTTTATTTATTATATTAACCACTGACCAATTTACTTTGAGAACGTGTATATGTTGAACAAAATTTCAGAAACCCCTTTTTTGCCTTTATGCTCCTCTTAACAACATATTTGCAAATTGATTCCTATTTAGGATTTGGCCCCTTTGGAAGGCCAAACCCTAAACCTAATTCCAATCTGAACCGTGGATACCAACAACGACAACAACAACAACAATAACAGCAACAACAACAACAACAGCAACAGCCAAACAATCACAAAAAAAAAGAACGAAAGTAAGAAAACTGCAACGGAAGTTTTTGATTTAAGTTTCTGTTACAGGACCATATTTAGGAAAGAAATAAAAGGAAGAAGATGAAACCTCGGTACAAGCTTTCCCAGAAAATTCTATGGGATCGAGAATGGGGGAATAAGAAAATCTAAAACTAAAAAGAAAGTGTTTATTTTGAGTAATACGCTCTCTTTGTTGCTCTCAATTTGCTCTTCTTGTCGTCGCCCCGTTTTTGATCTCCCATGAAGTCCTCCTCTTTCTCTTGCTCTCTGTTCTTCCCCCCAGTTGCATGTCTTTCGCTTTTATAGCTTCATAGTCCCTGTCACAAGAATAGAATCAAATCAGAATAATAATAAAAATTAAAGGAAAAGAAAGGAGATAGAAACTTCCCTGATTTCGTCAGATGTACACGTTTTTCTTATTTCTCCTGAGACCTCGCTCAAATCGCGACCGGATCTTGAGGGAATGGAGGGTTTGATTTGGTTTGATTGAGAAAATGAAATAAGAGATTTGAGGGAGAAGAGATGGATGTAGTGCGTCTAGGTTAGGGTTAGGCTGGAGAGAAATGGAGATGAGATGGGGGGCACCGCGGCCATAGGTGGAGAGGAATTAGGGTTTGGAAGAAGGGAGAGTGAGAGAGAGGAAGAGTGAGGCGAGAATAGGGTTTGGTTTGAGAGAATGGGCTTGGCCGCGGCGGCCTAGGGTTGGAGATGAGGAGGGATTTTTGAATGGAGGAAGGAGAAGAAGATAGGGATTGGTGCTGCGGCTGGTGAACGAGATTTAGGGTTATGGAAGGGAAAGAAGAGGAACGAAGGAGAGAGGGAGTGATGCTGCGGCTGGAATTAAGAGAGTGAGGGAAGAGTGAAAATGTGAGCATTTTTAGGGTTAGGGTAAGGAAGAAAGAATGGAAGAGAAGAGAGAAGAGGGAGGTGGAGTGAAGCGAGGGAGAGGAGAGCACGCCGCGGCTTGAAGGAATTGAGGGAGTGAAGGAGTTTTAGGGTTTTTTAGGGTTGGAGGATTTGGGCTGATGGGCTGGGTGTTGGCCAGCGTAGGTAAGCATGGGTCGTGGGGCACGCGTAAGGGAAATGGTGGTGTGGATAACAGTGAGAGAGTGAGAGCCTGGGAGGTGTGCTGGGAAAGAGCAGGGTGCACGAAGTAGAAGGAAGTGGGCTGGGCGTTGGAATGGGGTTCACTTTGCTAGTGGCACCCCCAGTTTCATCATCTTGCACCCCTCTTTCCTTTTTATTCATTTCTCTTCCATTTTTCTCTTTTTTCTTTCTTTCTTTTTAATCTCTTTTATTCTTTATTATAAAACCAAAAATATTATTTTTATTACAAAAATAAAAAAATAAAATAAAATAAAAGGCCGGACAAAATTAGGGTACTACAGCTGCCCCTCCTTAATTATATTTTACTCGAAGGTCTTCGTGCATACGTTGTAAAAGTTAATTAAGGATAAATGACTCTAATTTTGTCCGAAACAAGTGGTTTGAGATTGCAGGGTTGGTTCCCGACTTTGGTGGGAGATTCTAGGGTCGGTATCCTAGTGAATTCCCAGTAAGGCATAGGTATGCCTATGATTCCTTACAAAATTGGTGAGGATTCTAGGTTCAGTTCCTAATGAATTCTGGATAAGGCATAGGTCTGGTTCCTAACCCTCACATCTTTTGTATTGATTACTTCCCTACTTAGGGTAAGCCTGGGGTGCGAGCTTCTTCGTCACTCGACACAAGTTTGGGTCAGATTCCCAACAAGGGTAAGTCAGGTTCTTAACTCTTGCTAAAAGGTACGGATTGGCTACCCTATTTAAGTAAGTTCCGAGATATGAGCTTCTCTGTCACTCAACATGGGTTCGGGTCAAATTCCCGGCAAGATGCAGGTCAGAATCCTAACTCTTGCTAAATTATGGACTGGTTTTCCTACTGCAGGTGAACGTCCAGTGTACGAGCTTCTCCGTCACTCGACACAGTTCGGGTCAGATTCCCGGCAAGGTATAGGTCTGATTCCTAAATCTTGCCAAAAGGTACAGATCGATTCCCATAATTGAGGAAGATCCGAGACAAGGGTCAGGTTCCCGAATAAAGGCTTGGGTCAGATTCCCAAGGTGGTGGGTCAGATTCCCAGCAAGGTGTAGGACAAGTTCCTAACTCTTGCTAATAAGTGGATTGAATAGGCTGAGTACTAGTTCTTATCGAGTAACAACAGACCAACTGTATGTAATATTTGAGAGGGTGGGTCAATGGACCCAAAAACTTTGATAGTCATGTAGGATGCAATGAATGGTATGCCATGCATGAAATGAAATTTTTATTTTTAGAGAAATGTTTTTTTAAGGTGGGTCGGGGACCCAAAAGTATTAATGATCACGTAAAATGCAATGAATTGTATGCTATGCATGAATATTATTATTGTTTTGAATTTTTTTTGATTTTCCTGAATTCATTTGAGGACTCTGCCCCTAGACTCGTGGGGTGATAACTTTATGTTGGCTTGCTTGTCCAAATAGTTGACTTTGCAATGCACCAGGTTTGGGTATTTGCCCCTTGACAAATCATTTTATGGATCTTCAAATTTTCATCTTCATGCTTTGAGTGCCCTTGGGAGGATTAGATTGACATCTTTGATCCATAGAGACTTTTCAGTGTCCCTTTGGCCTTCGTCCAGCCATGTGAGGAAGGATCTATGTTGAGAGATAGATCACCTTGTGTAGTTTGAAACCGGAATGAATGTGAAGCTTGTAGATGATGGACCTAGCTTTTGGCCCCTAGCTTCTTGGTTTATGTTTAGGTCCATGAAGTACAATCCGGGTTGACATGTTTGTGAATTTGACCCTAACTTCTGCCTAGGCCACTCTTTGCGAGTTTTCAACCTAGCGGGTCGCTCTAACTTCTGCCTAGACCGCCCTTTCGGGTTTTCAGCCTAGCGAGCATTTTATTTTATATTCTTTTTTTTTAGGTAAAGCAACTGCACTGAGGAGTTTATATGGATCTTCTCTTTCAAAAATCAAGTTTTAGGAAAATATGAGCAATTTGACTTTGATCAGAATGGACTTTATTAGGGTTGTAACGTGGCCAGGGGTTAAGGGTTATGAAAGAGAGGATATTTCAGGCCCAAAAAGTGTTTAAGGGTTTATGGAAATAAGGATCTTTATTCTAAAGATGCACTTCATTGGTTGCTAGCACATTTGTTTCGCCTTTGCGGTTTCCTTTTTGATCTTTGCAGGTGTCTTTGACATGTTTTTGACATTTCTTTGAATTGTCTTTGATACCTTATTGCTTACTTTGCTCTTCTTCTTTCTGAAAAGACAAAGTTGATCGGAGACTTGTGCTTTTCTTCATTGTATGGACGATCCTTATTCAGGGTATTTGAAAGAAAATTTCGTTTTAGGCTCAAAAGGGGTAGCAAGGGATAAGTATTTGGATAGAGAAAAAGGCCCAAACTTCATCTCAAAATCTCATTGCTCACATCTTCACAAAACTTAACTTTTGATAATTTGTGCATTTGCTTTACCATTATTCTATGAGCTAAAATTGAAAAAATTCAAATTGCAGTTTTATTGATGAACTAAAAAGATGAGTACCGTAACACGCGTGTTTTTACGATATGTTAAGTAGCGTTATTTAGTGTATTTTCGTTGTATTTACGCTATAACAAAACAATTTCTTGTTCTCTGAGTAAGTGAATTAATTAAATCAAGATCAAACTATATTTGAGAGTTAATATTTTATATTAATTCACGGTTCGAATATCGTCAAAATATTCTAACGAAGTTTCGTCGCGTTTCGAATCGCCGAGCAGTTTCGCCGCAGATAAAATTTTAAATGAACTCTGATTTCGATGAAAATCGAATCGTAACTTTTTGAGACTATTTTTGAGTGGTTGTTGTTATTTTTATTATTTATGAAATAATATTATCACGCGAAGAATTAATTCCTCGCGAATTAATTTTATGGGATTTTTCCGGCGAGAAACAAATCGGTTTTTCGGTTTCTCGTCGCCGTGTTTTTAAATCTTAAGACTCTAGATTAGAGGGTAATCATGAGAGATGTGAGATTAGATGGGTAGGATTAGATGATGTGATTAGCATCTCATAAAGTTGCTAGGTGTAATTAGTTGTGTGATTATTTTGAAAATCTCTTTTATTAAACTATTCTTACTAACTATGCTTATTTTTTTTATTATAAAAGAAAGGAAATGAGGGCTATATGCAGCCCCCATCATGACCTTCCCTCATTCTCTCATACTTCATCTTCTTCATTTTTCTCTTAAGAAAGCCAAGACTTCCATAGCCATTTTCTTCCATTCCTTTGAGTTTTTCAACTTGCAACATTCATCAAAGTTGTTCCAAAGCTTCACCTCTACATAGTTCCTCTTCATCCCAACCATCTAAGTAAGAGAAAATCAAATTTTTCCTCCCCATTTACTGTACAAAACCGCACCCCCTCCCCTTCATGGTTTCTTGTGATTTTGCTTTCCAATCTTGTTTTTCTTGCTTATTTGATGTTGTTTGTTGCTTGGTTATGATCAAGAGGAGATGAAACACTCTCAACCCCTTTTCTTGAGCTTAAGGGCAAAACCCTAAGGGGTGAAAAGGGGGAAGTTGTGTGATCCTCACTTGAATCAAGCAATTGGTTGTTTCATTGAGTTATTAGAGGTTGTTTGATGATTGTTGAGTAGTAGTTTTGAAATTGGCATGCTTAACTTGTGATTTAAGGGTTGATACCTATTCTTTAAGTAAGGAAAATGTGAGTTTTAATTGTTGAATCATGTGTTAAATAGATGAATAACATGCCTTGAGTGATTTTATTGTGTTATTGGGTTTGATTATGTGTTAATTGAAGTTGTTGTTAAGTTAATTAGGTGTAACATGATAGTTCTAGTAATTTTTTCAATTCTTGAACTATGAGAACATGAGAGTGTGATGTTTAATTATGTGTTAGATGTTTAATAAAGTGATTAGAATTGTTTTAAGGTTATTAGAACTTGTGTGCATGAGCTAGCTTGAGTGAAGGTTATGTTTGATGCAAAAATTAGTTTATGAAGGACTAGATGGACATGTGAGCATGAATAGGTGGTTCTTTAAATTTTAGTTTGGCATGAACATGACTTTTAGCAAGATAAGGGCAATGTGTTAAATGCTTTAGGATTCTTGAAATTGAGTTTGAATGATTGAAAGAAATTTGGGAAAAACCTATTCTTGAAAAAGTTGAAAATAAGTTTTTGGGAACTTAGAAATCTAGTTTAAATGGTTAGCCATGTATTGTATGATGTATAGCATGTTTGGTGAATTTAATGGTTATAAGAATTGAGTTTTGGAATGAAAAGTGATTTGGAAAATGATTTACAACATATTTCAAGAGTGTGTGTGAATGATGTCTAGATAAGAATTGATGTTGTTGCCTTTAAATGTGGTTGATTGGCTTGAAAATGTTAGTAGTAATGAAAATGAGTTTTTGTCAAATTTTTCTATAGAAAAAGGGAGTTGTGGCCGTGAGGCTTTAAAGGGGTGTGAAGGGATGATTTTATTTGTAAACTTGTATGTAATGCTTGAATATGTTATATTTAGGTCTTAGAAACTTTATGCAAAATGATTTCATGAGTATGTGTTCTAGAGTTTAAAGTTTATGAAAGTTGTTAATTGCATGGTGTTTGCTTAAAGCTTTCAAGAAAGCTTTTTAGTTTCAAAAACTTTGTCTTTTCAAGTAAGTTAAGATTTCTAACTGTTATGTGTTATGCTACCCTTTCAAAAAGTACTTGATTTTAAAACCTTATTTATTTTCTAGTAGCTAATTATTTAAAATGCTTAAATGAGTTTGGTTAAAAAAAGGGCTAAGTTGAGGGCTTAAGTTAGTCAGAACTTATAGATTGTGCTAAGTTGTTCGTTGTGATAGGAATCGTGATTCCGAAGACCGAGCGACGCGGACTTGAGGATTTTGGAGCAGCGTTAGCGTCGTGGTAAGTGGTAAGAACACTTCTAGACTTTTGTAGGCTTTTATTTTTGTATGTCCTTGTGTAAGGGCAACTTTTAGATACGATAGGAATTTAATTTCAAGTGTTTATGCGAAGAAGTCTGAGAACCTCAGGGTTCGAAGTGAGGGTCTTGTACCCCTTCGCTTTATTTTTTTGATATACTGATTATTTAGTGGGCTTGTCTGCAAGTGGTTGGTAGCTATCCCCAACCCCCCACACTTGTTTGTTCCTCTCTGTGAACTCCATCGAGTTGTATAGGGATGGATTCTATGATTTGATTGTTGAGCTGTGCAATTATTTAATATGCGGTTGAATAATGCTGTGAATTGTTTATGCTGCTTGTATTGTTGAATTGCATTTCGATATGCGAATTATTGATGCTGCTTATATTGTTGAATTGCGTTTCTTCATATTAAGCATGCTCTTATTATTTGATATGCAGTCGAATAATCTTGCGTACTACTCTTTGAATATCGTATGCAGCGAATTGTTCATCGAGTCTGAGAGCTTAGTCGAGTCGTTGAGACGTTTTTGAGCTGTGAGCCGGACAATTGAGGATGCTAGGTCCCCTTCGTTCATGGTGGATTAGCTAGGCGTCGCAGCGTTAAGGAACCGGAGCTGAATGTCCTAGGGAGAGCGAAGATCCCAAAGTTACGACTGGTATTCAGTGGATGGATCGGCGTCTGCTTTCCGGAAAAATTGTCGAGTCGAGAGAAAATGAGTTGTGAGATGAGTCGTGAGTCGAGTCTTGATCGAGCATTTTGAATTGAACCTTGAGAACTGTATGCATTGTTGTTTGCTTATTGCTTTGTGAATTATTATATTTTGATTTGTTGAGAAGTTGACCCTTTCCCGTGGTACCTTCGATTCATAATGGCTACCCAGGTGATGGAGAAGAGTATACCGTTCCGACGATGCGGACATCGTCGGAGATTATCTTTGATTTTCCCGATATTGAGCTGCCCACAGCAATGGAGTTTGATTCCATCTCCCGCCGTGTTGTATATACGGGGGATGTTGTACAAACCTTCAGGGAGGACGGTATGGTTGTGAGGCAGGAGGTGACAAAACGTACAGTGAGCTTCCCGATTCGGACTACGCAGGTGATTGAGGCTTGGAGGGCTACCCAGAGGGAGGGGGCTATGCCAGCCTCTTCCTCGTCTCCAGAGGGACCGACTGAGGTTCCTAGAGCGGCGGTTTCCAGGATTTTGTCACGCGGACGTGGTCGAGGACCGAGGGTGAGATGGACCGCTCGTAAGAGCGTGATTAGGCGAGGATCTGCAGGAGCGTCGACCTCGAGGGCAGCTGCTGTTTCGAGTTTTCCAATGGGACCGAGTTCCCCTCCTGTGAATAGGGTTCCCACCCCACCAGTGGATCGACCCCCTGTTTGCACGGTGTGTGGAGAGGCAGATTGTCTAGGTGCACGGCCTGATGACGATGCGAATGCAGGAGAGTACGTGCCGAGTGATGTGCCAGAGGATGTACCAGCTGCGGCACCCTTCATCGACTTGACAGGCGAGGATCCGATGGAGGACGAGGAGGAGGAGGATCCATCGGAGGATCTGGGCAGTGATTTGTAGATGTTGTGTTCTCTGACTACTGTTTTGTTTCTTTTTTTGGATGAATGTAGTATATATACATCTTTTGTGTACAGTTAGTTGGTGACCGGTCGGGCTAGTGATGTTTTCCTAAGACAGGGTAGACTGGTGGTTCTACTTTTGGAGCAGCCCCCTACGTGGGTGTCTGCTGGGAGTATCCCCAGGGTATGATTACTCTCGCGAGGGTTTTCATATCATAGGTGTATTCTCTCATATATTTCTACTCTGCTTTATTTTGTACGCACTGTGTATATTGTCTATATATGTTTATGCGTGTATGCATTTCCAGTACGTAACTTGTGTCCTAGTTGCACCATGTTTCGAAATGCTGTAAGTACTCTGTGTGTGCTTTACGGGCACTATTGTCTTAAAAAAAATACCATATTTCCTGAAGGACACAAGAGTACTATTTTTAAAAATCCATCACATACAGGTTTAGTTTTAGTTCAGTAGCGGTCTGGAAACGGGTCGTTACAAGAACATAATAAGCCCTTTACAAGATATGCCCTCGGGCTTGGAGCAAAGCATAAAAAGTAAACAGAGTTATCTTTCTTGAAGTCCAACCACTTGGCGTTGATCAGATCTTGCACTTTGTATTTCAAAGTCTCAACAATTCTCAATTGAATGACCCACTGCCCCAACTTGGCATGTTGTGATGAGCAGCGTTTGTATCTTCTTCCATCTCTTGGCTCATACTGCGCGATGGTTTTTGAATGTCGAGGTTGTCAATCCTTCCGCTTATTATCCCCACTTCCACTCTTTCCCCGACAATGATTAGGACTGAAAAGCTTGAACAGGTATTTCCCATCATCATATCATAGAAAGGTGACTGGAGAGTGTCAATAAATGTGGTAACCATCTCCTTCTCTGACAGTGAAGGTTCCACTTGGGCAGCAACGCTTCTCCATCTTTGGGCATACTCTTTGAAGCTTTCATTGTCCCCTTTTACCATGGCTTGCAACTGGGAGCAGTTAGGAGCCATATCCAAGTTGTATCTATATTGTTTGATGAAAGCATTAGCCAAGTCCGTCTATGAGTTGATTTTGCCACGTTCTAACTGCATATACCAGCGTAGGGATGCCCCGGTAAGACTCTCTTGGAAGAAGTGGATTAGTAGCTTATCATCATTGGAGCAGGATGCCATCTTCCGGCAGTACATGATGAGGTGGCTTCTTGGACAAGTTAAACCTTTGTACTTGGCGAACTTGGGAACTTTGAATCTTGGAGGAATCACCACATTTGGGATCAAGCATACGTCTGAAGCTTCGAACCCAATATGATTTGCCCCTTCAATTGCTTTCAGCCTATCTTCCACAATTTGGAGTCTTTCTAGATCTAGGGGGTCTCCTAATGGGCCATTGGAAGTCTCTCGATACTCATTAGTGCTGATTGAATGGTTCTCATCAATGGTCAATTTTGGACCCAAGTTCTGCAAGAGGTCCAATATCTTGTCCATCTTACCCTTGATTTGGTCGAGTTCTTCTCTCATTGCTTGCTGATTCTATTCCAACAAGTCCATGAGTCTAGATTGGGCTCGAGTCCGGTAGGGATGCAGGGAAAGTTTATTTGTATCTATTTTTCTGTTGAGGGGGAAAAAGTGAGTTACGTTATGAGGATGCCATGATTATGCATGTCATGAATGTTTTTTTTATGTACATTTTATGCAAAATAATATGATGGATAATGGAGAAATATTTTTCTATTTTTTAATATATTGCTTTTTCATGCAAAAAGAATGCGATGGAAAAGAGAAAATATTCTTTTGTTTTTTTTTAAAGGATTTCTAAAAAATAATGGAATTTAAAAGGATGAAGATAAAAAATGGGCCAAGTGCCCCTTGTGAGGTAGACCAGTAATTCCTAAAACTTTAGGTTCTACGACTTTGATCACAGATAGGGTTTGCTCCTTTGGTGATATGGGCCGGTAGTTCCTAAAAAAGGATCTAGGGATTATATTAAGTGCCTTTACATTGGCTGTATTCAAGATACTAATCTAAAAGGTCCCTAGAGCCAAGGGTCCCATTTGAAAATGTTACCACCAATAATAAGTATATTATTAAAGGATGGTTTTTTCTGAAATGGAACCAAACTCTGGGTGAGGCTTTCATAGGAACCCACTGGCCGTACGTCCAGCAGAGCACCCACTACATAGCCTCTCCTAACTTAAGATTCACTCGGGCCCGGGTATAGGGCACCCACTCAAAGTGTGTGTAAATAAAGTGTATAAAGTGAAGTGTGTGAAGGAGCAAACCTAAAACTACCCGCTGCAAAATAAATAAAACAATATATACATGGTAACTATCCTAATGTTCAATATACATATAATCACAATAAAATAAATAAACTAAACAAAGATAAAAACTGTTAATGCACGAAATGGTGCAAGCTCCTCGATGAGTTCGTACCGCCGTTCTTCAGCGTGGTAGTTGGGCGATGAGCTCCGCGGTGAGTATTCCTTCTCCGAGCGTGATGTCCTTCCTCCTTCAGACCGGCAGGTGGGGTACCTGCAAAAGGCACTCCGATGCCTAAGTTAGATAGGGCTTTGAGAGAGTAGAGAGTTTAGGGTTTTTGAGAGAGTCCGCAAACCTGGGGGGTCTAGCCCCCTTTATATAGCGAGTTGCGTGGAAGGAAGGAAACCTCTGCGCGCGGTAATCCCTCCATCAATTCGGGAATTAGCTGATCTCTTCCTGATATTCCGCTCCTGTGTCGGCCACGTGATCTTCAACCTTTAGGACGACATCGGCCCCAAGTGTTACCTTAGGCACGCCTCGTTCTAGAAGGTTCACGAGACCTGAGTTAGCTCGCCCCTTCCCCAGCTCGACGTTATCATCGGGAAAATTGTACCGGAAGTCGGGTCTGGCGGGTCTCAGGTCGGTGGCAATTCGTCGAGCTCTCGGTAAGGTGAACCGAGCCGATCTGCACTGTCGGCGAGCGCATTTAGACTCGGCTCGACCGGCCCATAACACAAGCCCCTGAACTCTTCGCACGAAAGGGCGGAGGGTCTATCCAATGTCCTTGGGTCGGTATCCGAGTCGAGTCACCAAGGTCGGGGATGTGTCCCAGAAGCTTGTTTGTCTGAGATGTCACGCTTCACGTGCTGCACCTTTACTCGGCGTTCAGGTCGGCGAGCGTACTAGGACTCGGCTCGGGACCGGTCCATAACACAAGCCCCCTAGACTCTTCGCACGAAAGGGCGGAGGGTCTATCCAATGTCCTTGGGTCGGTATCCGAGTCGAGTCACCAAGGTCGGGGATGTGTCCCAGAAGCTTGTTTGTCTGAGATGTCACGCTTCACGTGCTGCACCTTTACTCGGCGTTCTGCCACGTGATGGGACTCAGATGGGACGTCTGCTCAACCGTTCCTCTTCCCGTCGTCGATCATCTGATGCGGCCTGAACCGCTAGAACTATATCCGATTTAAGTAAATGTAGGGCTCGGATTGGTTCGGCTCATTTCGGTGATCGATTAGGAGCCCAGCTCGGAGGTCGGCCCGTAACACAAGCCCCCCTAGACTTGTTAACTTGAAAAGTTAAGAAGTCTATATTATTTGTTCTTTTTTGACCCTATGAATGAGGGCTATTGAATGGGGAGTGATCCGTTGTTGATTTTGAACCATAAGTCCCCGAGACTTGCTTGCCGAGTGGCCGAGCAACTTTGTCGAGAGTAGTAGGTCGGGTTGGACCCATCTAAGTGCCACGATCGATTACATGGGTTTCAACTGTCAATAATATAATGACTGGTCAGATGATCTGATCTGCGAGGCATGATGTCTAAATGTCTGAGATGACCTATGAGGTCTGATTTCTGAGGTCTGAGCTGGTGAGAGGTACTGGACCTCGACTGATCGCGTAGTCTTCCTTGGTTCATGTGCTACATGTGTCAGGCATTAACCTTATTTCCTGTCTTTACAAGGGGACGTAAGCCCCCGATTGTTTAACTGCGTCGCGGCTGCACTTATTCCAGCATCCTCGTTGTTTCTCCAGGATGGTCGGTCATGGTCGAGCTTATTCGATCTGGGCTCGCTGTGGCCGAGCAAGTTGTAACCGAACTTGTGAGAGCTACATGAGGCACTTGGAGGACCAAAAAGAGTTGCAAAATGAGGGAGATCTCTTGGCTTTCGACCTTGCGATTGAGAAGGAGAAATCCTCGACCGAAGCTGTTCGGGCGGAGGAGTATAAGAGTTTTTGTGCTCTACAGTTCAAGGAGGGCTTTGATAATGCCTTTGCCCAAATCAGGGTGGTTGCCCCCGATTTGGATATCTCAGAGCTCGACTTCACCAAGACTGCGAAGGATGGCAAGATTGTGGAGGAGGAGGATGAAGCCGAAAAGGGCAACCAGGGTGATCCCGATGAAGCAAGGGAGAAGCCGGTTGCTGCGAACATAGAGAATTATTGCCGATGGTGGCCTAACAGGAGTCCAAGGGGATACCCTTGAGTAGTTTGTATTTGCTCTCTTTTATGCTTTGTGAGGTAGCTTAAGTGGAGCAGCAGTAGAGCTCGACAGGTCTTCGAGCTGACTTGATGATTTAGACCAGAGGTTTTTCTTTAGGTCGAGTTATCACCTTAGAGCCGCTTTAGAGCTCGCCAGCCTCTTTGCCGACTGAAATCTTTGGAACCGCAGGGGTTAGTCTTTGTCGCGCTGTGTTTGAGCTCGGCACGTCTTTATGCTGACATGGTGTCTTTGAAACCACAATGGTCTTATTTAGCTCGACAGGCGACCTTAGCCGAGTTGCTTTAGAGCTTGTAGGCCTTTATGCCGACCTGGTGTCTTCGAAACCACAGGGGTTTTTTAGGCCGACTGGCGACCTTCCGAGCTGCTTTTGAGCCAGGCCTCTGCTGACCTGGAATCTTTGGAACCGCAGGGGTCGAGCTGCGAGCGAGCCCACCAAGCCTTTATGCTGACTTGGGTTTAGGACCACGGGGGTCGAGCTGCGAGCGAGCCCACCAAGCCTTTATGCTGACTTGGGTTTAGGACCAAGCCTTTATGCTGACTTGGGTTTAGGACCACGGGGGTCGAGCTGCGAGCGAGCCCACCAAGCCTTTATGCTGACTTGGGTTTAGGACCACGGGGGTCGAGCTGCGAGCGAGCCCACCAAGCCTTTATGCTGACTTGGGTTTAGGACCAAGCCTTTATGCTGACTTGGGTTTAGGACCACGGGGGTCGAGCTGCGAGTGAGCTCACCAAGCCTTTATGCTGACTTGGGTTTAGGACCATGTGGGTCGAGCTGCGAGCGAGCCCACCAAGCCTTTATGCTGACTTGGGTTTAGGACCACGGGGGTCGAGCTGCGAGCGAGCCCACCAAGCCTTTATGCTGACTTGGGTTTAGGACCAAGCCTTTATGCTGACTTGGGTTTAGGACCACGGGGGTCGTGTCGAGGTCGAGGTCCTTCCGACGCTGGGTGCCGAGCTCCGTGGCGTGTTCGACCTTTGGTTTTGGGGCACTGTTCCTGCCAAAGTATAGACAACTTGCAACAAGTTGATGTAATAAAGTTAGTATTAATTTTTATGCTGGGTAAAGTGCTCGTAGTCGAGCTTTATACTTCCCTGTGAGTAGTTGATTTGGCTGTCCAAGCGGCAAGGTTGAGGTCATCAAATAATCATGGTCAACGACGTAGCCGAGTTTAAAGCCGTCTGAATATTGAAATTGTATAGGTGGGCCTGGTAGGTCGCCCGAATACTGGACTGCGTATCCACCTGTTGGTTGTCTGGTTTTGAGGGACGTATCTGTAGTCGTCCGAGGTGATGGGGTCAGCAATGTGGTTGACTTGAGCTCCTCCAAATAACAGGTCATGCGACTGAGTTGAGGTCAACTCGGTAGTTGAGATGAGGTTGACCAAGCTGAGTGGTTGAGCTTTGTCAGGCGTATCTTGATTTCTTCCAAGATTTGTGGCTGACCTGCGTTCCTTATTTTTAGGATACCCCACGATTTGATTTTGATCTCGTCCGAGATTTGTGTGGCTGACCCGCACTCCTGGTTCTTAGGGTATCCAAAGATTTGATTTTTACCTTGATCTCTGATTAGAAACACGTTCTTCTGGAGCCTGAACGTTGAGGCCATAAGTTATTTTCGATCCTTTGCCGTTTGCCTGCTTCCTTTCGAGATCGGATGATGTGTTCACCACGAGAAGGTCCCGTGATCGGTGTGCTCCTGTTTTTGCCTTCCAAAGTTGCTCGTCAATAGTCAGTAAAGGCCGATCCGCTTTGACCGCTTTTCTACCTGAGGTGCTCCAAGTTCTGATCTTTAGGTTGATACCATCCTGCTCGCTGTGGTATCCTTGAGGCCCAGGCTAGTTTTACCGGGCCCCACGGTGGGCGCCAATGTTAATGCACGAAATGGTGCAAGCTCCTCGACGAGTTCGTACCGCCGTTCTTCAGCGTGGTAGTTGGGCGATGAGCTCCGCGGTGAGTATTCCTTCTCCGAGCGTGATGTCCTTCCTCCTTCAGACCGGCGGGTGGGGTACCTGCAAAAGGCACTCCGATGCCTAAGTTAGATAGGGCTTTGAGAGAGTAGAGAGTTTAGGGTTTTTGAGAGAGTCCGCAAACCTGGGGGGTCTAGCCCCCTTTATATAGCGAGTTGCGTGGAAGGAAGGAAACCTCTGCGCGCGGTAATCCCTCCGTCAATTCGGGAATTAGCTGATCTCTTCCTGATATTCCGCTCCTGTGTCGACCACGTGATCTTCAACCTTTAGGACGACATCGGCCCCAAGTGTTACCTTAGGAACGCCTCGTTCTAGAAGGTTCACGAGACCTGAGTTAGCTCGCCCCTTCCCCAGCTCGACGTTATCATCGGGAAAATTGTACCTAAGTCGGGTCCGGCGGGTCTCAGTCGGTGGCAATTCGTCGAGCTCGGCAAGGTGAACCGAGCTGATCTGCACTGTGCCCGTGGCGTACTAGGACTCGGCTCGGGACCGGTCCATAACAAAAACAAATAAGATAAGACAAAAATAAATAAACTGAAAAAATAAAAAAAATAAAAAAATAATAGTAATAAATAAATAAATAAAAATAAAAGAAAAGGAAACAAATCACATTGTAAGGCAAACAAACAATTCGAATAAATAAAAGGCCTAACTCTCTAAAGTTCCCAGTGGAGTCGCCAGCTGTGATAACCACCCTAAAAATTAAAATGGAGCCGCCACCTATGTTTATTAAGGAAAACAAATAGGAAAAACCTTTTTGAATTATTTTGAAGAAAAAGGTCTTTTGAACCAGATTTGGGTTCGGGAGTTGGTTACGCGTAAGGAAGGTGTTAGCACCCTTACGACGCCCGTTTAGAAACGGTACACTTTTAATTGTTTTTAAAAAAAATGTTTGCCTTAAAAATTAATTCCCTTAACGTAACTTGCTTGTTTAATTTCTTAACAATAAGGAAGAAGTTGCAAAACGACCGAATCGTACGAATGGCGTTTCAAGACTTCTAGCCGAAAGATAAATGCAAAAATATTATACTTTCATAAAAATAGAGATGAGCAAGAAGTCGCAAAACGACCGAATCGTGCGAGTGGCGTTTCGAAGCTTCTTGCAGAAAAACTCATTTTTAGTGAACAAAGTAAAGAAATAAATGGAAGAATTAGGCACGTATGAAATTATTGCTTCACTATTTTTTATGCAATATGGATAGAAAATTACATGGTTAATATCTGATTCTTTTTATTATTCCATTTTTCTTTTAAATAAAACAAACAAAACTAATTTCAAAAATATAATTTTTATTATTTATTATATTAACCATTGACCAATTTATTTTGAGAATGTGTATATGTTGAATAGAATTTCAGAAACCCCTTTTTTGCCTTTATGCTCCTTTTAACAACATATTTGCAAATTGATCCCTATTTAGGATTTGGCCCCTTTGGAAGGCCAAACCCTAAACCTAATTCCAATCCGAACCGTGGATACCAACAACGACAACAACAACAACAATAACAACAACAGCAACAGCCAAACAATCACAAAAAAAATTAAAAGAACAAAAGTAAGAAAACTGCAATGGAAGTTTTTGATTTAAGTTTATGTTATAGGACCATATTCAGGAAAGAAATAAAAGGAAGAAGATGAAACCTCGGTACAAGCTTTCCCAGAAAATTCTATGGGATCGAGAATGGGGGAATAAGAAAACCTAAAACTAAAAAGAAAGTGTTTATTTTGAGTAATACTCTCTCTTTGTTGTTCTCAATTTGCTTTTCTTGTCGTCGCCCCGTTTTTGATCTCCCATGAAGTCCTCCTCTTTCTCTTGCTCTCTGTTCTTCCCCCCAGTTGCATGTCTTTCGCTTTTATAGCTTCATAGTCCCTGTCACAAGAATAGAATCAAATCAGAATAATAATAAAAATTAAAGGAAAAGAAAGGAGATAGAAACTTCCCTGATTTCGTCAGATGTACACGTTTTTCTTATTTCTCCTGAGATCTCGCTCGAATCGTGACCGGATCTTGAGGGAATGGAGGATTTAATTTGGTTTGATTGAGAAAATGAAATAAGAGATTTGAGGGAGAAGAGATGGATGTAGTGCGTCTAGGTTAGGGTTAGGCTGGAGAGAAATGGAGATGAGATGGGAGCGCCACAGCCATAGGTGGAGAGGAATTAGGGTTTGGAAGAAGGGAGAGTAAGAGAGAGGAAGAGTGAGGCGAGAATAGGGTTTGGTTTGAGAGAATGGGCTTGGCCGCAGCGGCCTAGGGTTGGAGATGAGGAGGGATTTTTGAATGGAGGAAGGAGAAGAAGATAGGGATTGGTGCTGCGGCTGGTGAACGAGATTTAGGGTTATGGAAGGGAAAGAAGAGGAACGAGGGAGAGAGGGAGTGGTGCTGCGGCTGGAATTGAGAGAGTGAGGGAAGAGTGAAAATGTGAGCATTTTTAGGGTTAGGGTAAGGAAGAAAGAATGGAAGAGAAGAGAGAAGAAGGAGGTGGAGTGAGGTGAGGGAGAGGAAAGCACGCCGCGGCTTGAAGGAATTGAGGGAGTGAGGGAGTTTTAGGGTTTTTTAGGGTTGGAGGATTTGGGTTGATGGTCTGGGTGTTGTCCCGCGTAGGTAAGCATGGGTCATGGGGCGCGCGTAAGGGAAATGGTGGTGTGGATAGCAGTGAGAGAGTGAGAGCCTGGGAGGTGCACTGGGAAAGAGAAGGCTGCGCGAAGTAGAAGGAAGTGGGTTGGGCGTTGGAATGGGGTTCACTTTGCTAGTGGCACCCCCAGTTTCATCATCTTGCACCCCACTTTCCTTTTTATTCATTTCTCTTCCATTTTTCTCTTTTTTCTTTCTTTCTTTTTAATCTCTTTTATTCTTTATTATAAAACCAAAAATATTTTTTTATTACAAAAATAAAAAAATAAAAAATAAAATAAAAGGCCGGACAAAATTAGGGTACTACAAAGGCGTTACACAAAACCCCCAACTTCTGCAGCAGAACACTACCCTACTGCGTCTCCCAGAGGACGAGAGGAGAGGTAGGTGACATCCGCGCCCTAGAGTGATTCGTAGTGACCTTGATATGACCCTGATTTCAAAGGATATACCCGCACCCACAGACAGTTATCATACCATACCCTTAGCACCACCCACTAGGGAGTTCTCGTCTTTTAGACTGATGGGATCACGGCAAGAGTACCGGATCGTTGCAAGTAATAAAATCGGTTAAGTACCAGATATCGTCCTCAAGGATTGCGTGTCAAATATCAACTTACTATTTTTATTACTATTTGAACAAGAAACAATATATTTTGGTGTTTTGAATTGATCAACAATGAAATTAAAGAAAGCAAGAAATAATATTTTTGGGTTTTCTTGTATTGACCAAATATCAAACACTTGATGTGCACAAAAAATACGGATAAAAGTGGCTAGGATTTGAATCCCTTTTGTTTTCCTCTTCTCATGCAATCAAACTCAATCCCAATACAAGTCAAATTCATGCAATTGAAGTTCAAATTCACTTAGTTAGACTAGTCTCAATTCCTTGAGCAAAAGCCCCTTTAGATTAAACCAAGAACCCTAATTCCTTAGGCCTTCCTAATTCAACTAAGCATTAAGTGTAAGAATTCGAAGGAACACATAAGCATGAAGTCCTATCCCTAGGATCACCACAAATATGGCAATCAACTTCTTATCTAGCATAACAACCAATTTTCCAATTGTGAAATCACACTTAGAATCAATTCAAAGAAGGCCAATCAATGAAAAGCATTAAGGATGGAAGAAATTGCTCAATCAACACAAATACAACAAGTATTAAGCATTAGAAGTCATATTACACAAGAATCCAACAAAGGTTCATCATTCCTAACCAAATGGAAAAACTAAAAATGCATAAAAGAGAAAGGAGAGATAGAACTAGATGGATGGAGAGGTGGTGGATGATCCATTGAAGCTCCAAGGTCTCTTCCAAGGCTTGAATCTTCAAGGGAGATGGAGATGAGATGGATTTAGGGTTGCCTCTTGGCTCCCCTAGGGTTTGGGAGTGAGAACATGTGAAAGGGAATGACCAAAATGAGTTAAGAGTGTGTTTTAATAAGTGTCAGGTCGAGACGAGGCGCAGGGCGCTGGATTCTAGGACGCAGGGTGCCCAAAAATGTCAAAAATCGAGTTCCAGCAGGCGCAGGGCGCCCGTCCTGCACCATCTTTTTCGAGTTGTGATACATTTTATACCCTTTTAAAGTTCGAATTAGCTCAAAATGCCTCATGAAAGTTGAAGCTATGGATCTTAGATTTTAAATGGCACAGGTTTCATCTCATTATGATGCCTGTAGCTCCAGATATGGTCCAAACACCATGTAAAGGTCAAGTAGGGACAGCATCACCTTGTCAACTTGTAGCATAAATTCCACCAACTTAGAGACTGAATCAGGTCTCGGCTTCTTCATAAAAGTTGTAGGTAATTCTTTTATCTTTTCAACAAGACCAAGATCATCTCATTCGGATTAGTTTGGCTCAAGATATAGCTTTTGGAATCTTCTTTGTCATTGTTTGAAACCACGTACTTATCAAATTGTGCACCATTCTTGCCTCTTTCAGCACCTTCAATCAAAACATCACAAATGAGGTTATTATGCTCAAGATTTCCACTCAAATCAACCAAATCCTCAAAATAACTTCACAAACAATTCATGCTTAGTCAACAATAAATTAAGGTAAAGACAAAGCATAAGGTAGGAATACAAGGTGATTTCCACTTCAAAAAGATAGAAAAATTAGAAAATCTAGAGGATTATCATAGACCTTTCACCCCTTCCGAGAGACTATCTAAGTTCTACTGGGGAGAGTCTTCCCGAGGAGTTACCTGATGCATTCCCCTCCCACACCACCTGCGTTGTTCAGACGCTACGTTGTCTATATTGGGGCCCATAGGACCCGAGATTGCACCTGACATGAATACGGGTGGATTGTAGAGTCGGAGGACGAGGAGGAGGAGACCGTAGGCATTCCCACCCCAGCACCAAGGGAATTTTCAGGGATCCATCCTGAGTATGGAGATGGTGAGGGTGAGTTTACCATTAGGGGATGGGCTACGAGGATTAGAAGGAGTTTGGAGGAAGAGGAAGCTGGTGTAGGACTTTTACAGCCCGATTAGGAGGAGGACACAACCTGTAGAGCCTGACCAGAGGGAGGATGACTTTAGTGACCTTAAAGAGTGTGACCTTATACTGACCGTGAGAGAGAGCCCACCCATACACTTACCACACCTTTTTTGCATGGAGATATGTATATGTATTTTTGGATGTATGGATGTTATATGTATGTTTTTGGAGCTTTTGCAAAAACTCTTACGAAACTTATATATATATATATATATGTGTGTGTGTGTGTGTGTGTGTGTGTGTGTGTGTGTGTGTGTGTGTGTGTGTGTGTCTGTGTGTGTGTGTACATATTTCCATATACTTTTCTATAAATGCCTATTCTTATTTTTTGTGAGTTCTATTTTGTGTCGTATAATTGCCCCTTAAGCCTGATTGAACCTCGAGCATTTATATGTTAAGAGAAACCAGGCTCTTACTTAGACTTCACTTTGACAGATCTCATCTTGATTTTCAAGATGGAGATCAATTGCTTTCTTCATCAATAATCGTTGGAACCGTTTATTCTCTTGACCCTAACATCCTTCTACTTATCTGACTACAGTTACCAAACTCTTTCTTGGTAACTCCCATTCATGAAATGACAACTGCAATTGCGGACGGATACAACAACAACATGTACAACATTTTAGGCAGCAATTGCCAGAAGATAGCAAGGGAATTTGAACACGAAGAAATTAAGGCGCAAGGAAAATGGAGATGTATTCCATTCCCCAAATCAAAGAGGGAAGCAAGAAGTAGAAGATAAGAGGACATTAACCCTTAAAGGGAAACTGAAGAAATTCATGCTAATCTGCACGTGCCTCTATTTGAAATCCTCAAATTTGTACTTGATACCTTTCTGTTGGAGCACAGCTACCAATCTTAGACCTACTGACTCCATTTTAAAAAAGGTTGTCAGTATCAAATTTAGTGAATTCTAGATCTGATAACCCCTTAAAAAGATAAGGTTGTCAGTATCAGATTTAGTACGGATTAATCTTTTGGAACCCTTTGAAATTCAGATAACCGGCCATTCCTTCAAGAGAAACTCTATTCAAGAGTGAATTGTATAACCATATTACACCCTTTATCCTTCTAATAAAGCCGTCTCAGAACTAATTGTTCTTCTCTAAGACATTACCACCAACTGTTATGCTTCTCCAACCAAGGACCCTTACTGAATCTCTTCTCAGTAAGACCTCAAGATCATTACCATTCCAACAGATTGGATCGTCCCTGGCAGAATCCATGCACGCTATCCATTTCTTCGTATGACTTCACCTCCATTATCTTCAAGAAAACGCTTGGACAGTTAACCCATACATTCCACAGGATGGTTCTTTCTTTACGAAACGAATCATCTTTCATTCCAACTCAAGACTATAAGTTTCCTTGATGCGATTCTTAAAAATTTTTCGTATTGGGTTATTGTTCTAGTCTAACATTTCAAGCCTTATCTACAATACTCAATTTTGCTTCGCGAAAAAGGTCTTCACGGAATCAATTTCAAAGAAATGCCTCTTCAACATGAGAAGTCTCATACATCCAAACATTTCCTTTAAGACTTAGAAAGGTTGAAATCAACAAAAGTTCTAGATGGTGTACCTTTCATAAGGAATTTCGAAAGAGAAGGAGAAGCTTCGCAACAGGAGGAGAAGAAGTGAATGAATAGGAGGATATAGTAAGAAGCAAATTGGACGATACCAGAAGAAGTAAGGAAGAAGCAAAAGGAGGACGAATGAATAATATGCAAGGAGAATCGTCTAATTACCGTATAAGGGGAGATGATGAACGCAAGTCGAAGGATACGATCCATCACGAAGTAAGACAGTTAAGAAGGGAGACATTGGGAATGTCTCTAAGAATAAGAAGAATAAGAGGAATCTATTCCAAGATTTGGGATTACCACCTAACTTATTGAATTTTCGAGGATGAAATTTTTGTAAGTGGGTAGTAATATAACATCGCAAATTTCTTAATATGGAAACCCTAATTGGATCCTAACACATTTATAGTGTTAAGGGCTTCAAAAATATGTGAATTGTATATCAGTCTGCTCGCAACATGACCAAAACCATTCGCGATTCAACATGGAAATCTCGCAATGCAACTAACTGAGACGCATGTCTTCACGCATGTGTCTCAACGCTAACACACGTAAGCACTGGAACCCATCGCAACACGATCAAGTGCGTCTCACGACGCGACGATCTTAGTCCCCAACACTATAAATAGCCCTCCCAATTCTGTTATTGGCCGCCCCTTTCTCTCAATTCATTCTCTCTCTCTCTCTGACATTTTCTCTCTCTAAAAGGGTATTTTGGTCACCTCAGCTAAATACCCAAATCACGGTGCCATAGCAAGGCTCTGGAGCTATTCTGAGGCTTTAGGAGTTATGGTAATATCCTACTCCTTAGACTTTAATGGTAGCTTTATTCCTCCCTATTCTCATATATATTATTTCCTTAAGCGCAGAGGAGGTGTTGCACGAAGAGATCGGGATTCCATTTCAGAGGTTACCTACGTTATCCTTTCGACTCATAGGTATAACTCCGAACTATCTTTTAAGGTTCCTTTCTTAGGATTCACATAGCAAGTCTAGGATAATATAAGTAACACAATAATAATATAATATATATTCTTTTCACCAATAATCCTAGGTCAATGACATACCCAATGTACAGTTGGGTCATGTCGTTGGACATAAGAATTACGTATGTTGTGATGACATCCGGGAGTATCTCAAATCCCTTTAGGATACAACAAGAATAATGGCGGGAATGTGAAAAGCAATTGAGGACTTGTCCTACCAATGCCAGGTATGTGGGAGAGAGAAGACTAAATGCTAGAATAGTAGTTAGATTACTAGTATAGAATAGAGTAGAGTCCCTCGCTCTACTAAAGGCTGATATCAGTAGTTCTTAGTACAACTATGGGATGCGATTGCTCCAGAGAGTGATCACAATACCTATCAGCCGCCATAGGATTGATGTGACTTTTGTGTTTTGTGCAAATGTATGCTCTGTGATTGCTTGTGCTTGTAGTAGTCTCCTTGTGGGACGTTACGCTTTCGTATGTATGATTATGTTTGCTATGATTGATGTGAGAGCATGCGATGAGGTTTATTAAGTTTTTGAACATGGTTAGGACATGTTGATTTAGAGAGAGACGCTTAGGTAGATGATAATTATGGTTTAGTGAGTAACCAACCGTTAGGAAGATTGATCCTTTATTGATATGATTGATGGTTAGACTGGGTTGAGATTACTCTTAGGCTTGAATCTGGATTAGGAGCATGATTAGTATATTCGCACCGTCGTACGTACATGGGTGGCTGTTGCGTATGAGGCCAGAAGTACTAGAGTGGGAGTACGGTATGTGCAATACAGAGGACTTGCGATTTTCTTGAGGATGGTATTGGGTTCAACATATGCATTTGATGACGGAGAGCTGGCCTCTCTTCTGTATTGGTAGTCGGGTATCCTAATAATCTTAACCGAGTTACTGACATACCAGAGTCCATAGTATGTGATATCAAGAGTGTAGCGTCGATACCTGTCGCCATAGGCGGGAAACCACTCTTAGGGGTACGATGAGCTGGATAAGCCGGATGGACGACTGGCTCGTTCCTAGTCTCAGTCGGCAAGATAGGAACAACATAGGTAGGCTTGATGGGGCCAACAAGGAGGATTTGCTAATGATAGAATGACCACTTGCATGTAGTGAATATTAGGATATGCATGGGAAAAATGGAATCAACGCTATTATGGTTTAGAGGGGACCCTATGACCTGATCTTTAGTCTTGGCTCTGATCCTGCATATAAATACCTTTGGAGATGGATGCTTTGTGTGTTATTCTATATTAGTATCTATACTATCTATTCCACTATAGTAGTATTTAGATCACTTCTCATCTTCCCTCTTTTTGTGTTTACTTGTATATGCTGGTTGACTACATTAGCAACTAGGAGAAGACCTTACAGTATAAGGGTATTGTGAAGGAATCATCCGTCAGCATAGGTTGGTGAGTTATGGCCAGTGAGTCAGTACATGTGTCTTTGTGTTTGTTTGTTGTCACTACACCCACAAGCCAGGAGTATATTAGGCCTGTGGATGGCATGATGTACACTGGTGCACAATATTATAATAAGTTATTTTCTACTATTCCGCTGTAACGCCTATTATGACGGTATCAGAGTATACTATTGTAAATAATTAATTAAAAGAAATAATTATTAATGAACCGATAATTTTGGTAGTTAAACTTAATAATAAAATAAAGTTAAGATAACAAGGGTGTCACAGATCCCGCTTTCAACTCTTTAAGTTCTTTAGTAATGGCTACGAGTTGTTGAGATACCAATTTTTTTAAAGCAAAAATTGGCATGTAAAAGCATCATTATAAAGGAAGCAATCCCAACTATGTTGGCACCACAATCCCTACCAATCATTTACAGCACGCCAAAAATTTATTAAAATAAGAGGAAAAAAAGAACAAAAACATGGGGGGCATAAACCAAACCCATGCAAGGAAAGTCATCAAAATCTATAATTATAGAAACCCAATCAATTGCGATTAAACTCCTCCCTAATAAAAACAGGCGGCAAATCCCACTAAAAGAGACCCTGATTAGCAATCCCAAAGGCAGCTAATTTATCTGCACAATTGTTTCGCTCCCTATAAATATGAGATATAACGAATTGCATTTGATTACATAAGTGAAGACAATTAATCCATTGATAGTTGAGATACCAATTTGTTTTGAGCCAAAATTGCATCATTTGTCTCTAGCTCAAACACACCTATTTTTCTTTGTGCTCGTCTATCATCGTGGACAAGATAATCATTTGAGACCATTTCCACAACTAATTTTCTTGGCTATTCAATGTTTTTTAGTTCATTGTACCTCCCACAGAAGCATCAAGCATTGTTCTAGTGTTAGGCCTCAACCCATGGCAAAACATTTGCATTTGTGACAAGTCATCATAGCCATGACCAGGACATCTCCTCAAAAGCACCTTGAATCTCTCCCAAGCATCGTAAAAGGTTTCACCATCCTTTTGTTCGAAGCTATTATTCTCATATCTGCTCTTAACAAACTTGGCGGTAGGAAAAAAGATCCATGAACTTATCTTCCAAGTCATTCTAAGTAGCGATACTCCCCTGAGGAAGTGATCCCAGCCAGTCCTTTCCCTATCCCTCAAAGTAAAACGGAATAATCTTAGTTTCTTCGCTTCTTCAGTAATATCTTCTAGCTTTAATGTACCACATATTTCAAAGAAATTCACTAATTGCTGGTTGGGGCCTTCACTATCCACTCTAGAAAACTGATTCTGCTTGAGGGAACTCAAGAGAGAAGTTTGGATCTCAAATGCATTAGCCTCCATTGTTTGGTAATCAATAGCCAACCTTTGTTTTTGTTGTTCCTATGCCCAAAATACCAAGAGTATGCTTAGGAGGTTGCGGTGGTGGTTATGCCATTTCTTCCTCTACTAGAGCATGGGTTAAAGTATAGGCTTGTGTTTGTTGATTTTTTTTCCTGTTTCCTTGCCTTCTTAGCCTTCTTCCTGTTTGCTTTTGTTACCTTCTCAATCTCAGGATCAAACAACAATTCAGTTGTCTGTTTCCCTTGCATATACAACAACTAGTTACGCACAAGGCAACTATATTTTTGAAATAAAGTATAACAAAGCAAAATTAAATTAACTACTAAAGAAAATAAAAATAATAAAAGTGTTCAAAGTAGTAACTCCTTTGCCTTGTTAATACTCAAATCAACAATCCCCCAGCAATGGCGCCAAAAACTTAATAGCGTATTTCAATACACTACTTTTTACGGTAAGTGCACTGATCATATCGAGTAATATAATAGTTAGTATAGTATCGGCTCTACCAGGATTGTGACGTTTATCAATGAAAGCAAGTATGTAATTACTTTGAACAAGAATGATATGGGTATTTTGTAATCAACTATAACTTGAAACAAGTAAATAAAATATTTTTAGATTTTTGAAGTGAAATATCAATGGGTAAAAACGACTAGGGTTGA
Source organism: Calophaca sinica (assembly GCA_037113605.1). Lineage (NCBI taxonomy): Eukaryota > Viridiplantae > Streptophyta > Magnoliopsida > Fabales > Fabaceae > Calophaca > Calophaca sinica. The sequence continues at coordinate 92,522,111 of CM073730.1, forward strand.
ATCCTCTAGTATGCACTCTTATGCAATTAGTTCAACATCAGCTTAAGCAATCTCATACAAATTAAAGTTCGAATCAACTAAATTAGTTTAAGGGCAATCTCTTGCCTCATAAACCCTTTACTCTAACTAAAACCCCCTAATCCTTAGGTGATTTATGGTTAGAGTAGTGATTCATAAGAACACATAATCACAAAGTTATATTCCTATACTCATAATGATTATGACTACCAATCTCAATTCAAGTTCATTCACCCAATTTCCCAATTAAGATCAAAACCCCTAAATCAATGCAATAGTGATCAAGTATTGAAAGCATGAAGCATAGAGATTGAAAACTCAAATGACATGAAATAAACTTACATTAATGTAAGAGAACTAACTACATAAGAGTTTCAACAAAATTCATGTAACCCTAGTCTAAAAAGTTCTAGCTACTTATAGTGGGAGAAAAGGAGAAGAGGAAAAACAAACAAATGGAAGAGGAAGAAGCCATTGAAGCTCCAAAGTCTTGTCCCAAGCTTAAATCTTCAATGGGGATGAGAAGGAATTAAACCCTAACACCTCCAAGCAAGAGCTTTAGTGTTTAGGTCACTAAATGAGCAGAAGATCACTTGCTTCTAGATAAAAATCGTATTTCATACCCATCAGATGCAGCAGAGCGCTTCCAGCGCTACCAAGATCGAGAGTTTAGCAATAAATACACTTAGAGGTGCGCTTAGGAGTGCGCTTATGGAGAATGCCCGAAAAAATCCTTCGTCTTTTGGTCCTTCTTCTATCTCTGTGCAAGCAAGATCACATGTCATTAAAATAGCACATAACTTCAATTTGTGACAAATGAGCATAAGCTTAAAAAATATTCAGTAAATAACGCTCAAATTCAACCAAAGTTCCTCAAAACATAGAACAAAGACTCACTAAAAGCATTATCAATCTACATGTAATGTAGATTTATCAGAAGGAATTCAACAAAATTTGAGGACTCCAAGTTGTGCCTTGTGTGCTCCATATAACCATTGTTATGTTGATTTTCTTACTCCATCTTTGCTTAATGGCCAATGTGTTGAAAGTTTGAAAGGGGTTGACAAAACCCAGACATTTATGGGGATTGATTCTTTGTGTGCTAATTTGGAAAAAATATGTGCTATCCCAATTTATTCTAGTATTGTCGGATTTGTTGTGAGTAATGATAGACTGCATGTAGAACTGCTTGGTATAATTTCTAATACTCATTTTCTTACTCCACTTATTCTTACAAAGTCTTTAGAGTTCATTAATGATACTCATGATGTGTTTAAAAATCTTGTTTTGTGTCATGACGAACCATATTGTGTGCTTGAAAATGAGAGTCCCCATTTGAGCTTAATTGTGTTGACAATCTTGAAATGAGGAGGACACTTTGTTGGTGTCCCAAAGTTCAAGCAAAGAAAGGTAAATTTGGTTGCGGACGACTACTCCAAAAGGTATGCATTGTTTCATATCTTTCACCTTTCATTATTTAACTTTGCATGTTGTCTGGTGATGATTATATTTGACTCACCAATTTTTCACCATTTTGTCTCATGTGAATATTTTCCCAATTTCCATTTGACCCCGAAGGCTAAGTTGGATTCGTTTTTGACTTGGGTTATTTTTTTTTCGTATAGATTATAATGGAGATCAAATTCGACGTCAAATTTCTTCAAGAAGCAGGGATGATGAGGACCTTAAGGGCATGGAAGAATCTCAAGTTATAAAAATTAGGATGAACGTTGTTTTATTTAAGTTTGGATTGTAATAATTCTTAGTTGTTTAGATTTGAAGTTGTAATACTCTTTAAGTAGATTTAGTTGATGTTATGTGTTAGTGAAGAATGTACTTTGCTTCCTTACATTTAGTTTTATTTTTAGAAAAAAACATGATGTAAGGCCTTTATGGGCTCTTAGATTTGCACAACTTTAGGCCCATATTGAGTTAGGAAGGGTTTCCCTTAAGTAATAATGGAGACCTCATTTGGAACCTGACCTTTGATTTTGCATGAAATTTCTCTTATGAGAATTTGAGTGAGCTCAACTCCTCTTGAGTTCTTAGATTGGAACTTGTTTAATCTTATCAATGGCATCCTTCCATTGTGGCGATTCTCCCTTAGCTTATCAATCATCTTCTTAAAGTTGATTGTGACACCTTCTTCTATTTCTCATACTCAATCCATATTTGTTTGATTTCTTTGTGATTTCCCATATTTGATTCCTTCCATTTTTCCCTTTGTTGTTTGAGTTTCCCTTTACCCACATTTTCGGTTTCTTCTTTGAGTTTAGAATTTATCTCCTTCATTTGATTGGAAGCCCACAACCAGGATGAGTTCTAAAGAGGGAGTCCACGGTTTTGGCTTCATTTCCTATGGATTTTGTTGTTTTTGGGTGTTTGAATGGAGTTGCAAGCTAGCTTGTTGGAATGATCCTTCATCAATCCTTCAAGATTTAAGCTGTAATATCCGTAGCTTTACTGTAGTTTATTTAGCATTACTATACTGTAATTTTGTTGTGTTATGCAATTAATAAGCATATTTTTGTCTGTTAATGAAGTGATTTGATTCCACCAAGATAAAATTATATTTGAGAATTAATATTTAATATTAATTCATGGTTCAAATGTCGTCGAAAAATTCTAATGAAGTTCGCCGCGTTTTGAGCCGCCAGGTAAATTTTACTCGCGAGAAAATTTGTAACAAACTCTGTAACACCCCGTTTCCGGAGCGCTACTGTGCAACCCAATCTAATGCTGAAAAACATTTAATGCTTATATGCTTTCAGTAAAAAGTACTCTTCTGTATTTCGCAATGGAAAATAGGAGTAATTTTTTTTTCTTTTTCTTTCCTTGAAATTCTTTTCAAAATTGAGACATAAAGAGTACTGCAGTTTTCTAAATGATGCCAAATCAGTCTTTTACAAATATCAGAGTATATCACATCACAATTAATGCTTCGGATCATATAAGACATAACATTATCATTTCGCACTGAGGCGAGTTTTTCAAAGAGTGTAATTACAAGGCAATACTTAATTATGCAAATAATCAATACAAAACCCTAAGTTAAGCTGGCCAACAACTATAAACTTTACTAAAAAATCATTCAGCAAGATCATAACACAAAGCACTCAGAGGAATCTTCCTCCACTGGCTCATTCTTCAATACATCTGGGAAGGACGAAGCAGCAGCAGCAATGTGACACTCCATCTGGTAACATCCATAAGAATGTCCAATCCAAGAACAGTGCAAGGGTAAATTCTTTGTCCACGAGTTTATCATAGGCTATGTCCATGCAAACAAGATATATATATATATATATATATATATATAATACAACAACATGCCTTTATATACATATACATACTTAATAGACCGCACACATCATCATGGTATATCAAGCATTTGCATGTGAATAGACAAATCAACCAATCAAACCAATCAGATCAACAATCAAGTCACCACAATATTAAACAATTGCATGTGAGCAGACAGTTCTATTAGCAGATCAATGATCTAGTCATCATAATGTCAGATTCATCAAACAATTCATCACATATCATAAATGTGGTTAGCCACGCATGTCAATGCATTATGAACAAGTTTGTGTATACACCTGCAGCCTTAAACAAGGACAGCAATAGGAACAAGGAAAGCCTTTTCCAAGTCCGAACAAATTCCCCTACCAAGGGTATAGCCACACATTAGGCCGTGTTGCCAACTACTACCTCTGGTCCAATGGGTACCGTGGGTAGCTGGCAAATGAAGTGACAACCCGCCCTTTTGAAGTCCTTAAGACAATCAAATGCTACGAGTGTCGATGCTCAATGATCAGTATGCATCCAAACAAATTTTTTTTTTTATACAATCCACTTATCTTTAAGGAGCATCTGAGACATAATTTATTTTAATCAATGCGGATTGACGAGTCCTCAATTTCTTAGTGAATTTTTAAATCTCAGTTTTGGTGTCACATTTAAGTGATATTGTGCCAGAAATAGCTTTTGAGCTTAGGTTGTAACGACCCGTTTCCGGACCGCTACCGAGCTCAACTTACCGAGCTCAACTAAACCTGTATACGATGTGTTTTAAAACGATACTCTTGTGCCCTTTAGAAAAGTACGGTCTATTATTATTATTTTTTTATAAGACCAGCTCGTGCACATCAGAGTAATTACAGCTTTTCGAAACATGGTGCAACTACGACACAAGACTTAAGTCCTAAATAACATCACGCAGGTATAACAAGTACATACTTATATATATACAAGATATAAAAAGTGCATACAAAAAGACAGTAATAATGTACAAAGAAAATACACCTAAGGTATGACGACTTCAAGAGAGCAATCATACCCTGGGGTACTTTCCGGCAGACACCCACGCAGGGTCGCTCCAAAAGTAAAACCACCAGTCTACCCTGTGCTCAAAATGACATCTAGCCCAAACTGGTCACAACCTCTGAACAAAAAAAAACAAAGTACAGTCATCCCAAAAAAACATCCAACAAACATAATCAATCACGACAAATATAGGTCGTCGCCCTGATCCTCGTCGAGCTCCTCCTCGCCATCATCTGCTGTCGAGTTCCCTGCACCCTCGACATCGCCTGGGTAACCATCATGGATTGAAGGCACCACGGGAAAGGGTCAACTTCTCAACAATTCAAGATAATCAAGGCATAAAGAAATAAGCCAAACAACAATGTATAACATTCACCAAACGTGACTCAACCATCTCACTCTAAACTCGACTCAACTCGCTATCCATTTCCTCTCGACTCGACACTTTTTCCGGAATGCACACGCCGTACCGTATGCTGGAAAGTCCAGCCGAAGCCTTGGGATCTTCGCTCTCCCTAGGACAGTCAACTCAGGTCCCATAGCGTGGCGACGCTTAGAAGTCCCCATAAACGGAAAAGAGGACCTAGCACCCTCTCCGCTATCCGGGTCGCAACTTCAAACGCCAACGACTCGCTAAGCTCTCTCACTCAATGAACAATTCGCCGCATACGATATTCAAAGAGTTATACGCAAGATATTCAACCGCATGTCAAATAAAAAAGAGCAGGCTCAACATGAAGAAACGCAATTCAACAGGCAATACACAATTCACAACATATATTCAATCACATATTAAATACATGCAAAAACCCAATCATATCACAACACTTCAAGCTCGACACAAATCAAGGAATCCATACATAGGAATATAACAATAAAAATCCTAGAATGTCTAGAAGTGCCCTTACCGAACTCCAAGCTAACGCTGCTCGACAACGACCTCAACACGGCTGTCTTCAAACGAGCTCGACAACGACTTCGACACGGCTGTCTTCAAACGAGCTCGACAACGACTTCTCTCACTCGATCTCGACACGTACGGCTCTCAGTCAACCTCGGTTTCGTGTTCTCGTACACCCTGATCTCCTTGCAGCACGATCTCGGAAATTACACTGCCTAATACGAGCACAACTTAGTTCTATCTATGGGTTCTAATAACACTTAGCTCTCATTATCCCAATCTTAACCACAACCCAAGTAAACATTAAAACTCAAGAACTTAAACAAATACAACCAGAATTCAAACATTACAAAATAATTCCTTTTCTCTAAAATTTTATTAAAAACTTCTTTCATACATCACCAGACAAAACCATTTTTCCTCTAACACAAAGTTAGGGTTTTCGATCAAAAGTTCATGAAAAAGGTTATATGATTCTATAACAAATAAATCAACAACAAACATCAACAAGAAGCAACGTGACAACAAACTAAAACAAGAAATCAAAACAAACCAAATAGGGAGGGTTTTGGGCACCGCTTATTGCAGAAAGCGAGAGAAAGCAATTTGTTTTACAAGCTCAAATAATTGGTTAGAAAGGTAGGTCATGTCATGAAAAAGAAAACCTATCAATATGACCTGATTTGGAAGCATAAAAACTAGCTAAAATGGAGGGAAGAAGTGGCGCTAAACAAAGAGCATGAAGGAAGAGAAAATTCTGTTTTTCATACCCCAAATGATGGTCGAGATGGTGATATATGTCGAGAAGATGATAAGAAACAAGGTTGATGAAGAAAGTTTATGCAGAAGCTCAATGAAACTCGAGGTTCTTCAATGGAAGTTTGGAGAAGAGGAAATTTAGAGAAGAAGAAAAAAGAAGAAACTGGAAAGTGAGTGTTTAAGGCGGCTAAGCGTGATATTTATCTACAGCTGGTGGAAAACAAACAGTTTGGTCTTATCTCCCTTAAATATCTCCTAAACAATAATTAATTACAAGAAAACCATTTTAAATGAATTTATCTTTCATAAAACCACAAATAAGCGACACCTAGATTTTAAAGTAAGATATTAATCCAAACAACAAGATATACTAATTAACGCTAAATAATATTCGTAAAAATACGAGTGTTATCATCTCGACACGATGTCGACCAGGATGCTCGTGCAAGCGTCTCCTCAGCTCGTCATACGACCTCGGCATACGATCTCAGCACGGGGTCTCGACAGGAGGTCTCGACGCGAGGTCTCGATACGATGTCCTAATACGAGGTCGATCTCGTCCTCAGGTGTTACAATCTCTCCCTCTAAAAAAAATTTCGTCCTCGAAATTGCAAATAAGATTCTTACCGCGGAAAAGTTCAGGGTACTGAGTCTTCATCTTCTCCTCCAGCTCCCAAGTCGCATCTCCAGTCTTCTGATCCCACACAACTTTGACAAGTTGAATCTCTTTGTTCCGCAACTGTTTGGCTTTCCGGTCAACGATCCTTGCTGGTGATGCTTCGAAGGATAAGTCGTCCCTCAGTTGAATCACATCCGGTTCGATGACATGAGAAGGGTCGGAAATATATCTCCGCAATTGTGAGACGTGGAAGACGTCATGTATGTTCAACAAGAAGGGTGGCAAAGCAATCTGATATGCCACTGGACCAATACGACGAAGAATCTGATAAGGTCCAATAAATTTAGGGGTAAGTTTCTTGGATTTGATCGCTCGACCAACTCCAGTAGTGGGGGTAACTCTAAGAAATACATGCTCTCCTTCCTCGAACTCGAGTGGTCGACGTCTTTGGTCTGCATAACTCTTCTGTCGACTTTGAGACGTTCGCATCCTATCTCTGATCAAACGGATCTTCTCAGTAGTCTGCTGGATCATATCTGGTCCTACAACAGAACTCTCGCCATCCTGGTACCAACAAAGAGGCGTCTGACACTTCCGTCCATACAGTGCTTCAAAAGGTGCTATTCCAATACTTGCATGAAAACTGTTATTATAGGTGAACTCCACCAATGGTAAGACATTATCCCAACTTCCTCGATGATCTAACGTACATGCTCGCAACAAATCTTCAAGCGATTGTATCGTTCTCTCAGTTTGACCGTCAGTCTGGGGATGATATGCCGAGCTAAGCTTGAGCTCGGTTCCCATCGCTTCTTGCAATTCCCTCCAAAAATGAGACGTGAACTTCGGATCTCGGTCCGACACGATTGAAGAGGGTATACCATGTAGTCGTACTATCTCCGTGATGTAGATCTCGGTCAGCTTTTCCACGTTGTATGTCGACCTCACTGGTAAGAAATGAGCAGATTTGGTCAATCGGTCGACGATCACCCAAATCGAATCATTCTTCTTCTGCGTCTTCGGTAAACCTACAACGAAATCCATGGAAATACTATCCCATTTCCATACTGGTACGTCAAGCGATTGTAGCATTCCCGCAGGTCGTTGGTGCTCCACCTTCGCTTTCTGACACGTTAAACACGAAGCTACGTACTCAACCACTTGCTTCTTCATTCCGGACCACCAAAAATGCTTCTTCAAGTCTTGATACATCTGCGTAACTCCTGGGTGAATACTAAAATTGCTCTTATGCGCTTCGTCAAGTATTAACTTTCTCAGCTCCACTACGTTAGGTACACATACTCGGCCATTGTATCTTAAGATGTTGTCCGTTCCGACTTGGAATTCTGTCGCCTTCCCTTGCGCTATCAATTGGACCTTCTCTTGCAGGAGCTCATCATGAACCTGCTGGTCTCGGATCTCGTCCAACAATCTGTTAGAAATGGTAAGCATACCAAATCTCAGCTTCCCTGGTGAAACTTCCACATTCAACTTCAAGTCTCGAAACTTCTCGAGCATCTCCAACTCCTTGATCATCATTGCAGAAGCTAGAATGCTCTTCCTACTCAACGCATCTGCTACTATATTAGCTTTTCCTGGATGATATTCCAACGTAAAGTCGTAGTCCTTGAGAAATTCTGTCCATCTTGCCGACGCATGTTGAGCTCTTCACGATCGAGCAGTACTTCAAGCTCTTGTGATCGCTGAAAGCGATGAAGAGTGCTCCCATAAAGATAGTGCCTCCATATCTTGGCGCAAAAACCACCTTTGCCCGGCTCCAAATCGTGAGTAGGGTAGTTCCTCTCATGAATCTTAAGCTGTCTTGAAGCATACGCTACCACTTTTCGGTGTTGCATCAGTACGCATCCCAATCCCTGGTGTGACGCATCACAATACACCTCGTAAGGCTCTTCTGTTGAGGCAAAATCAACACAGCGCCGTTGTCAAAAGCTCCTTCGCCTTGAAAATCGGATTCACACTCCTCACCCAAGCAAAGGTTGATCCTTCCTCGTAAGCCGTGTAAGAGGCGCGACAATCTTTGAAAAACCTTCAATGAATCTTCGATAATAGACTGCTAAGCCAACAAAACTTCTGATCTCGGTAACCGTCTTCGGCTGTTCCCACGCTAACACAACCTCAATCTTAGTTGGATCCACAGCTATCCCTTCTTTGGAAATCACGTGTCCAAGAAAATTCACCTCTTCAAGCCAAAATTCACACTTGGATGAGTTCGCATAAAGTTGCTTCTCGCGCAATATCTGTAGTACTCGACGTAAGTGTTCTTCGTGCTCTTCTCGGTTCTTGAATAGATCAATATGTCGCCGATGAATACTACAACGAACTGATCCAAAAACGAATGGAAAATCCTATTCATATAGTCCATAAACACAGCTGGCCGCATTTGTCACTCCAAACGGCATCACTAAGTACTCATAATGCCCATACCTAGTCCTGAACGCTGTTTTGGAGACATCTTCCTCCTTTACGCGAATCTGATGGTAGCCCGACTTCAAGTCTATCTTTGAAAACATCGCCGCTCCACGAAGTTGATCCATCAAGTCGTCAATACGTGGTAACGGATACCGGTTCTTCACAGTAGCCTTGTTGAGTTGACGATAGTCCACGCACAGTCTGGATCGTCCATCCTTCTTCTTGACCAACAACACTGGAGCTCCCCACGGTGACACGCTCGGTCGTATGAATTACTTTGACTCCAAATGCTCAATCTGGGACTTCAGTTCTTTCATCTCGGCAGGAGACATCCTGTATGGCGCTTTGGAAATCGGTCCTGTTCCTGGAATCAACTCGATGGAGAACTCGACCTCTCGCACTGGTGGTAACCCTGGCACGTCTTCGGGAAAAACGTCCACAAAGTCACACACCACTGGTACATTCTTCACTTCGATCTGCTGGGAAACTTCTGAACTAGCCAGATACATGTATTCCCTAGTTCCTTCTTTCAAAGAAACTCCAATACGTTCAGCAGAAAGATAATTGGAGACTCCAAGGTCTGGGAAAATTACAGTTTTACGGGCACAGTCCAAGAGGACATGGTGGTGTGACAACCAATCCATCCCGAGGATGACATCTAAGCCCTTAAGAGGCAAACAAACCAAATTGACCACAAACTTTCTACTCTGAATAACCACTACACAATTAAGACATGCAGTGTTTGTGACTAAGGTTTTAGCAGCTGGGGTTGTAACTACCAATTTGAACGGTAAAGCAGTCACAGTCAAGTTCAAATGGTTCACACAATCAGAAGAAATAAAGGAATGGGTTGCACCCGAATCAAAGAGGACGGATAAGGATTTACCCTCTATCTCACATTCACCTTGAATAAGGTCATCAGCTTGTTCTGCTTCCTCGCCACTCATGCAGAAGACTCTGCCTTTAGCTACCTGACGCTTCCCTTTTGCCTTCGCCGCATGCATTGCCGGTTCTGCTTTAGGTGTGGGACAATCCTTGGCAAAATGTCCTGGCTTCTTGCAGTTGAAACATATATTCTCCTTCTGAGTGCGCAAATACCGCATAATGTCCTGGCCTTCCACAACGATATCAAATCACCTCGACACCGGTCTGACCTCCACTTCTCGCTCCCTGGGTCATCGGACGATACTGTCCTCTATTATTGTTGTTCCCCTGAGGTCGATTGTAAGGCTTCTTAAGTTGCTTTCCTTTACGTGCAAATCTCGTCCCATGCCCCGAGGTCTTATTGGTCCACTGGGCGGTCTTCTTCTTGTGGCTTCTTACTCCTTCTACCTCGACACACGATCTATCGCCTCTTGGAGGTTTCGAATCCTCAATGATACCACCGACTTACGGATATCAAATCTCGGACCTCGTTGGAACCTCTCACTTAACCATCTTTGGTCACGGTCACTAAATGGATCAAGTACCTTGCCGTTGACTCGTGCTTGGTCGCATACTCGGACACCGCCGAGTCACCTTTGCCGCAATTGAAGAAACTCCTGCTCCTTCTCACCGTGCGAGATCTGGGAAGTACTTGTCCAAGAACCTTTCACGGAAAAGCTCCCGTGTCATCTCGCGACGTTACGCTATAAATGTTTGCTTCACTCCTTTCCACCAATATTCTGCATCTCCCAAAGAGCGTATAGGTGGCGTAGTCTACCTTTACGTTGTTCGGGCAATGGAGTGCCTCAAAGATCTTCTCGATCTCTTGCATCCAAAGATCAGCTTTATCTGGATTTGGCTCACCGTAGAACTTCGGTGGGTCATGCTTCCTAAAGTCTGCCAATCCTCTCGCTTCAGCATTTCGCTCTGCTCGTTGCTGTTGCTGCAAATTCTGCTGTGTCAACGCTGCCGTCTGTTGAGCCATCGCGTTAGACTGTTGAGTTGCAGCAGCTGATTGCTGAGCCATGGCTGCCGCCATCTCGGTCATAGCTTGAATTGCTCGTTCCATGTCGACGTTCTCGCACAAATTGCCGTATCCCTACAAGGTGGCATTAGATTCCACAAGGTTCAAAACCTGTCAGAATCTCACAACAAGGATGTGTTAAAACACACTGCTTCAATCAAGAAACAGTTCAAACAATTTTTCAAGCAATAAGTGCTTCACTTAATCAAACAGCAATCAACATAGTACAATTTAGGTACCCAACACATATATATATATCCCGACACAGTGACCAGTCCAAATTTCCTATGCACAGCTCGGTCAGAACCGAACTGCTCTGATACCAACATTGTAACGACCCGTTTCCGGACCGCTACCGAGCTCAACTTACCGAGCTCAATGATCAGTATGCATCCAAACAATTTTTTTTTATACAATCCACTTATCTTTAAGGAGCATCTGAGACATAATTTATTTTAATCAATGCGGATTGACGAGTCCTCAATTTCTTAGTGAATTTTTAAATCTCAGTTTTGGTGTCACATTTAAGTGATATTGTGCCAGAAATAGCTTTTGAGCTTAGGTTGTAACGACCCGTTTCCGGACCGCTACCGAGCTCAACTTACCGAGCTCAACTAAACCTGTATGCGATGTGTTTTAAAACGATACTCTTGTGCCCTTTAGAAAAGTACGGTCTATTATTTTATTTTTTTATAAGACCAGCTCGTGCACATCAGAGTAATTACAGCTTTTCGAAACATGGTGCAACTACGACACAAGACTTAAGTCCTAAATAACATCACGCAGGTATAACAAGTACATACTTATATATATACAAGATATAAAAAGTGCATACAAAAAGACAGTAATAATGTACAAAGAAAATACACCTAAGGTATGACGACTTCAAGAGAGCAATCATACCCTGGGGGTACTTCCGGCAGACACCCACGCAGGGGGCTGCTCCAAAAGTAAAACCACCAGTCTACCCTGTGCTCAAAATGACATCTAGCCCAAACTGGTCACAACCTCTGAACACAAAAAAAACAAAGTACAGTCATCCCAAAAAACATCCAACAAACATAATCAATCACGACAAATATAGGTCGTCGCCCTGATCCTCGTCGAGCTCCTCCTCGCCATCATCTGCTGTCGAGTTCCCTGCACCCTCGACATCGCCTGGGTAACCATCATGGATTGAAGGCACCATAGGAAAGGGTCAACTTCTCAACAATTCAAGATAATCAAGGCATAAAGAAATAAGCCAAACAACAATGTATAACATTCACCAAACGTGACTCAACCATCTCACTCTAAACTCGACTCAACTCGCTATCCATTTCCTCTCGACTCGACACTTTTTCCGGAATGCACACGCCGCATCAGTATCTTTGGAAAGTCCAGCCAACCTTGGGATCTTCGCTCTCCCTAGGACCAACTCAGTCCCATAGCGTGGACGCTAGAAGTCCCCATAAACGGAAAGAGGACCTAGCACCTCTCCGCTATCCGGGTCGCAACTTCAAACGCCAACGACTCGCTAAGCTCTCTCACTCAATGAACAATTCGCCGCATACGATATTCAAAGAGTTATACGCAAGATATTCAACCGCATATCAAATAAAAAAGAGCAGGCTCAACATGAAGAAACGCAAGTCAACAGGCAATACACAATTCACAACATATATTCAATCACATATTAAATACATGCAAAAACTCAATCATATCACAACACTTCAAGCTCGACACAAATCAAGGAATCCATACATAGGAATATAACAATAAAAATCCTAGAATGTCTAGAAGTGCCCTTACCGAACTCCAAGCTAACGCTGCTCGACAACGACCTCAACACGGCTGTCTTCAAACGAGCTCGACAACGACTTCGACACGGCTGTCTTCAAACGAGCTCGACAATGACTTCTCTCACTCGATCTCGACACGGACGGCTCTCAGTCAACCTCGGTTTCATGTTCTCGTACACCCTGATCTCCTTGCAGCACGATCTCGGAAATTACACTGCCTAATACGAGCACAACTTAGTTCTATCTATGGGTTCTAATAACACTTAGCTCTCATTATCCCAATCTTAACCACAACCCAAGTAAACATTAAAACTCAAGAACTTAAACAAATACAACCAGAATTCAAACATTACAAAATAACTCCTTTTCTCTAAAATTTTATTAAAAACTTCTTTCATACATCACCAGACAAAACCATTTTTCCTCTAACACAAAGTTAGGGTTTTCGATCAAAAGTTCATGAAAAAGGTTATATGATTCTATAACAAATAAATCAACAACAAACATCAACAAGAAGCAACGTACAACAAACTAAAACAAGAAATCAAAACAAACCAAATAGGGAGGGTTTTGGGCACTGCCTATTGCAGAAAACAGAGAAAGCAATTTGTTTTACAAGCTCAAATAATTGGTTAGAAAGGTAGGTCATGTCATGAAAAAGAAAACCTATCAATATGACCTGATTTGGAAGCATAAAAACTAGCTAAAATGGAGAGAAGAAGTGGCGCTAAACAGTAGCATGAAGGAAGAGAAAATTCTGTTTTTCATACCCCAAATGATGGTCGAGATGGTGATATATGTCGAGAAGATGATAAGAAACAAGGTTGATGAAGAAAGTTTATGCAGAAGCTCAATGAAACTCGAGGTTCTTCAATGGAAGTTTGGAGAAGAGGAAATTTAGAGAAGAAGAAAAAAGAAGAAACTGGAAAGTGAGTGTTTAAGGCGGCTAAGCGTGATATTTATCTACAGCTGGTGGAAAACAAACAGTTTGGTCTTATCTCCCTTAAATATCTCCTAAACAATAATTAATTACAAGAAAACCATTTTAAATGAATTTATCTTTCATAAAACCACAAATAAGCGACACCTAGATTTTAAAGTAAGATATTAATCCAAACAACAAGATATACTAATTAACGCTAAATAATATTCGTAAAAATACGAGTGTTATCATCTCGACACGATGTCGACCAGGATGCTCGTGCAAGCGTCTCCTCAGCTTGTCATACGACCTCGGCATACGATCTCGGCACGGGGTCTCGACAGGAGGTCTCGACGCGAGGTCTCGATACGATGTCCTAATACGAGGTCGATCTCGTCCTCAGGTGTTACATAGGTCGTTGGAACCCTAGTTGTGCTAAATAAGGCATTAGGGGAATTCCCAGGAAAGAGAGGCGGTGCGAACACTCTTAATTACCAAGTCTTTCCTAGCCAGAATTTTCCCAGACGCATCATTCAACTCAACCATTTTCGCAAATTTTACTCAAGTTCTTTTTCTACTATGGTTCCATTGAAAAATTCTTTGTAAGCTTTGGCTAGTTTTACTAAAATCCTCACGCTTACTTTTAAGTCAAAATGCCCCTCGATATTTCTTTTATGAAACCTTTTCTCGGCTTATGGAATCGCATCGGATTTACTGTTTGTAAATCGTCAAACCAATAACAGTAGATCGTCGTATTGTTAATTAATCCATCATCATTGACCTTATTTATGCATACTTTAATCAATTCCAAGTTCAAATCAAAAACATTCATAATTGATTTAAGACATAAAATCCAAATCATTGTTGCCACACGGGGCCAAAAACATGCTATAATATCTCTATAACACATAGTAATACTACAAGTACTACCACACAATTAACAATCAATCAAACCACTCAACAAACAAGGCGAAAAGCCCAAACTCATTATGTAAGAATTTCCCTTACCTTGGGCGCTTTAACAATCCAAGCAAGACAATTCCAAACTATCGTCAAGTCGAACCTCGTGCGGACCTTAAGCACGAACCTTAACAACACAAACTTAATGCAATTAGAACCCGAAAATACAAGTCTTAACACCCTAGGACAGTCACGGTTTGGGTCCCTAGAAGGCCTAAGAATTACTCACTTAATCCCATTTGAATCGCACCTAGTCATATGTCATGAATCAAGTCAAAGTTATGCAAGTTTCGAAACTTTTTCAAACACTACACACTTAGAAAAATACCTAACCAAAAATTTTACCAATTGGAATAGTGTTTTACCACTTTGAATAGTATTTTCTCAACTTTGAACCACTTTTTAAAACACTAAAACATGTCACCAAATTTTAGAAACAACTTCATTACAAGTTCAAAACAATTATTGAAACATAAACCAAATCTTTTCCCAAAATCAAACTTTTTTGAAATGTTTTGCCAAACCAAATTCTTAATCAACTTTTACAATATTTTAGAGACATAAAACAACTTAAAAGAACGTTTAAGAATAACGTAAGGGCCACAGTTTTGGTGCCCTAAAACATCCCCAAAATTTTCAATTTTTCATAACATCTAACATACTTTAAAATCAAGTTAAAACATCCCCCAAAACCATCTTAGAGGCCACGGTTTCTAGCCCTCTAAACAACCAAATTTATTGTTCCAAAACTTTGTAAAACATGCTTATATGACAAGTTTTCAAACATACTACTCAAAACCCTCCAAGAACTAACTCCAAATCAAAAAATAAGCCAATATCAAGCCCCCAACAGCCCTATAAATTCGACCAGAACCAAGAGTTGAAGTTTTCAAATTTTAAAAACACTAAACAAGCTTAATCATGGAGGAAAACGATGGATCTAAAGATTAATCAAGCTAATACATCAAGATCTAACAATTTCTAAACAAAACAACACTAAAACTTTGAAGAACTCTTCCATAGCAGCCAAGAGGAAAATAACATGGGTTAGGAGGCTTACCAAGAAGTCTAGGGATGGTTGATCAAGAATCAAGAACAAAGGAATGAAGTTTGCACTCAAAAACACTAAGTTTTTCAAGATTTCTCACACTTTCTCTCTCTAGAATTTTCTCCACCAAGCATAAATGGAAAAATTATGAAGGGGCTGATCTCCTATTTATAGAGATCTCAAGGGACAAGAAAGAGATAAAAATTGTTCATTCAGTTGGATCTTAACCATTTAGTTACAAACTAACTAGGTAACCTAACTACCATTCACACCTAAGCCAATCAAAACCTTCCATTTGCCCAACATGGGTCCCAAGCATGTGTCTTGGCTCCCATTGGTCTAAAGTGGTCGACATCCCCCTAAAAAAATCAAAGGGTTTCGCTTCGGCGTGTTATCGATCAACCGGGTGCGCAGTATTCCACGTCTATTAGGGTTTTTGTACCAAAAACTCTAAAAATAAATCTAATAAATTATTCTATAATCAAAAATTATTAATCAACCAAAATGTCCCCAAAAATATTAGAAGTATTTCTATGAATGTTGTTTTCTCGATTTACGAGCTAAAATGCTACCGTAATGCAGTTCTGGGCGTAGACAATACACTAATTATTTTCTGATGCCCAAAAATTCCAGAAAAATTATCAATAAATCCTAAATATTGGAAAATGCTAAGATCTAAAATTTTATAAAATTTGGATCACGTTTGAGCATGTTTCAGTTTGAAACTCACCCAATAGCCTAGTTACGGCAAAATTCAACAGAACTCTCGCAGCGTAATAAAAACTGTAAATTAGTGAGGATCAATAATTTCAATTTCTCTTGTCATCTAGATATTATTCAAACAATAAAATCATCAATATAAAAATCATAAAATAAAAGTCATATTAAATATGATATAAAACAGACAATTTGACAATTAACTAAACATTGAAAATCCAAACTGTGACTTATAAATATCTATTAAGTCCTAAAAATTATTTCTCCTTCAATAAAATATTTTTCTTTAATCAAACAATAATTTTTCACATTTTTCAAGCTTAATTCATATTAAAAACAGTATACGTCTACACTGTCTCTTAATCTGAATTAATTACTAAAACAGTAAATTATTTACAATAAATCTTTGTAGTTCTTCGTACTTTTAACAAACCATTAAGGTGATCAATCGCTACGATTTATTTTCAAGTAGTTGGAACTGTAAAATAAATTTCATAAAAATTGGGATGTTACATTACCACCCTCCTTAAAAAAAATTCGTCCCCGAAAATTCACTTATAAGCCAAAACAAAATCAGAAATTTGAAAAAAATCATAACTTAATACTAAAAACATATCATAAATATCTGAAGATTAATACAACATGGTAATTATTACACTCAAACCGTCAAGCACCAAAGCATACATTTTATTCATATATTGTAACATTTTAAAACACTACATCTTCGACTCAACATTCACAAAACACAATGATAAGCTCCCACACGGAAGAAGTCTTTGCAAACGACGCTTTATTCCAAACTACGATCTCTACTCATCCACGATCACAAACACGGTCACGACAGCTCCTAAGCCACGACCACACGCTAAACACCAACCAAACATCACACTCACAAAACACTCAAACAAACGTGGTCCTAACACAAAAACCAACATCAAATCTCTTTTCTTTTAAAAACATCTAACTTCTAAAATACCACAAAACAAGACTCCATTTGCATAAAACGCAACTTGATCTCTTCAAGACTTAACCTTCTCAAGAACACTATGATTCTTTTGAGACTAGGTTTGTCATTGTCTCAAAATCATCAAGACATACTTAAATCAAAAGCTAAAACTTACAGCAAAATTTTATGTCATCAAAATATACTTGGATCAAAATTAACACTTTCCCTAAAAGCTTTTAAACATCAACAACAACAAAATCACTAAGAACCTATTATTAGAACTTGAAATCCTTTTCGTTTTCTCAAAGAACCTATTATTATTTCCTTCAATGAATTATAAGTAATAATAAAATAATTGCGTCAACAGATACCTCAAATATTTCATGTCAACACTTTAGTAACAATATATTATTAAATACTCCCTCCATTTCATATTGACTAACATTTAAAGTTTTTTCACAAGGATTTATATATACAATAAATAACTTGATAAGTGAAATAATTTTACTTAAATTGTCCTTGTTAACTATTGGAGTATTAACAATTGTCATAAATGCATAATGGAGTATGATGGTTTCAAGGTGATGTATATAGTATTTATTTATGGTTAAAATTGGGAGAAAAATAATGTTACAATTAAACAACAAAATGACAGTCAATATGAATTTTTTACTTTTGTAAAACAACAGCCCATTAGAAATGGAAGGAGTATTAAATATTAAATATTAAATAGTTCCCACAAATATTAAATATTAAATACAAATTGCCTTAAGAACATAATTAAAAAGAAAAATGATAAAATTACTTGATAAGGATATGAATTATTAATGATATCTTGTGAATAAAACAAATGAAAATATAAGTTTATAATTTATTAAATATATTTTTAATGCAGTTAAATTTGAATTATTAAGATTATATTATTAACTTAAATTTCATATTATTAAATACTAATTATTGTGTGTGAAGAATATATTAATTTTAGGTAAATATTGATATTTTAAAATATAAAAAAAAAGTTTTACATAATATTAGTATTTTCTAAATTTTAAATATAATATTTTTATTTACCAAAATCACATTTTTACAATTCAATGGTTTCCTCTCAATTTAGTAAGTTTGAAAACATTGAACTTGGTGGCTATAGTCAAATGTTTTTATATTTATTTATTTATTCATTAAAATGGTGTGACACTCTTACACGATATTTAATTTTGGAAATTTGAATAAAGAAAGGGATACAGATAACCTGGATTGAAATAATCAACCTATTTTCCCAGTGTTTAATTGGTTCTCTTGATAATAGATTTTTATTTCTTTTAATTCTATGTCTTTTAAAACTAATATATATATATATATATATATATATAGAAATGAGAATATTAGTAATTATTGTAATATGAAAAGTAAAATATAAATACAGATTATAGATATAATTAAAAAAATATAGAAAAGTAAAAATTATACATATTGTAAATAGAAAATTATAGTCATAATAAATGATAAAATAGGTGAAAAAAAATTAAATTAATAATTATTTCTAATTGAATTTAATATGCACAATATTTTTTAAAGCCTGGGGTAAATAATTTTTTAAGCCAAATTCATTACTAATAATTAGATTAAATGCCTATATATATTTTTCCAAACATTCTTAAATCGATTAATGATATAAAACTCACTTATTGGTGTATAAAAATATTCAACTACCAACAATTATTTTTGCTTATTGTCCTTGTTGAGATTCCCCAATGATTAAGGATATGGATAAAATAGTTCTTATTAGGGTTGGACAATTCTAATTTCTTGAGTTAACTTCTGAGATTGAGTTATACTCAAATTCTAAAATGGTATTAGAACTTTGATCTTATATCATGCCACCAGCAAATATCCAATGAAATAAAATTGACACCGCCTCAGAAAGGCATGATATCTAAAGTAAGATAAAAATTAAATTTGACATTAAATTTTAATTCTGAAACTATTTTATGATGAGGATATATAATGGCATGCATGCATATATTATAAGTCTTATCATTGTGCAATTGAAACTTACTTTTACACGTATTATGTCTATACGTATCTATGTATATAAATATTAAATACTCATATAAGAAAACATATCATTACCATTTCTTAGAAACAGAAAGTAAAATTATATTTAAAGTGCATAAAATTCATCGTATGAAATTGTGTTATTAGTATATGAGGAAGATACCAGAAGTAAAATATAATTTACCTGATAGATCATCCCATATAAAATCAAGACCCTGTAATCCAGTCTTAACTTCCTACAAATTTTACGACCCCAATATAGATGTTCCATATTTCGCATATTCACTAATGATGGCAATGCATTAAGAAGCGATAATTGAACGTGGCAAAAACACAAGAAAGGGAGGGTTTGAATTGAGTTTTATAAATCTTTTCGTAAAGCTTGTGTATTTTTGAAAACCTTTTTAAAACAACTCTTTAACAAACTAACAACGTAAAATATGAAAAGAGAAGAGAAGTGCAGGACATCGTGATTTATACTAGTTCACTATCACCTGAAAGCTACCTTTAGTCCCTTCAACACACTTGAAGGATTTTCCACTATAATCAACCTGATTACACTTGAGAGTATACTACTGCCAAACTGACTGTACTCACAACTTCTTAGAACGACTTAGTACAGTCAAGTCTCTAAGGAATACAGCCACTACTGGGCTAAATACAAAGTTCAAAAGTAGTTTGAAATAACAACAATAACTCTCAGCAGAGAGGATTTACAATGAAAACTTAAGCACAAAGAATAGCTTTCTAACAGAAAGAATAAAACATTTAAGTGCTTGTTCAAATTTGATCTCAGAGACTTGGAATGATTTCTTGGTTGCTCACTACATTAACCTACTTCAGTGAATGAAGTAAGGTATATATAGCTAGGGTTGTGAATAGTGCCGTTGTGACCTAACAGCTCTTTCACCAATGGACAAAACTTCAGATCCGTTTTTTGTGGCTTTTAGCAAGTCACGTCGCTTTCAACTCTGCTCTTGCATACTGACACAGCAGACAATAGCAGGATCATATCCCTTCTGATCTTTTTGAATTTGAGACACTTCCAAAGCAAGTTTTCTGATGATTATATCCGTTGACATTCTCTTTGGCCTTTGATTCCTCGTACATTAAAATACTCATCAATGAGGTCTTTTTAATACTTGAAGTAGCCATTAATGAACTCTCAGTTTGATTTCCAATCAGAGCATTTACCAAACAGATGATGCTTGGCATTGAGATCCTCTGTTCACCAGAGTGAGGTTGAATTGGAGGCAAGATTTTCATTACCGAACTGATTGGCCTTTCATATAAATGAGTCATATAGTAACGGACGAAGGTTTCCACTGTGTAGTCTAATCAAAGCAAGGTCTATCTGACCGTTGACTACCATCAGAGCGTTGACCTTATCAGAGCATTGACTACTATCAGAGCATGATCTTTGGAGTGAGGCTATTAAACGATGACGTCATAAGCACTTTCCGGACGATCAATGCCAGACTCAGACAAATGAAACGGAGGGTGAATTGCACACTTAGGCATAGTCTATTGAGACATTTCATTCTGATGAACAGTGACTTCTGCACACTAACAAACACATCAGAGGATAAATTATTTTATTAATTATTTGTTATCATCAAAACAATTAAAGGTCATTGTTTCTGAATCCACTTGATTCCAACAATCTCCCCCTTTTTGATGATGACAAATACGTAGATTGATGAACAATTTTCCATTAGAAAAATATTTACTTAATAGAATTTCAGAGGCTCCCCCTGAGTTAAGCATATATAAATATTTTCTAAGTGTAATGTCACATCAGATAAATGTATCACATCAGAGCATTTCATCTAATGTATCAGAGCATTCACTTACAAAGTGATGTGTCAGAACATATTGTATCAGAGCATATACTTAAGCAGTATCAGAGCATGCTAATATCAGAGTGTATTAATAATAACATATCAGAGCACACATTCAAATATAATGTATCAGAGCAAAGAGCAATTATGGTGTCATGCATGATGACACATGATTGATACATTAGGTTCATCAATTACTCTATACTTCTCTATTTTTTTCTCCCCCTTTTGTCATCATACAAAAAGATTAAGAATATAAAGACCATCATAGTCAAAACAGAGTATTGAAAGATAAAGTTAAAACAGATTGAGTACCAAAATGATAATGATTTCATTAATCAAGTAAAAGTACCCTATTACAAAAAATATTTAACTAAACAGAAAAACAAGTACAAGGCTAAAAACAAAAGGTGAAAATGCCTAAAGCTATCTAGGGTTTCTTCAGCTAGTCCAGAATAGACTACAACATTTCAGCAACAAGATCATGTTTCCTATTCGAGGCTTCCATGAACAGCTTGAAATTTCTGTTATCTTCAACTAGTTGATCCAAGACATCTTTGGGAACAACTAAACTCTCAGAGTGACTAGTAGAAGCAGAGGGCTGAGCAACCATGGCAGTTGATGCAGGAGGTGGAGTTACTGGTTCAGGTGTAGTTGGAGGTACAGGAGCAAGTTTTGGTTCCCAAACAGCAGGAGTCTCTTCTTCCCTTTGGAGTTGTTTCCAAGCAGGGGCAGTAAGTAATCTTCTGTTTCTCTCAAGCTATTCCTACTTGTGACTCTCAAACCAGTGAGTCACAAAGTACCAGTTTGCAATGAAATCCTCTTGAGCCAGCGAAGAACCAACAACATTTCTTCAATAAATTTCTCTATATCCAGCTCAAACAGTCTCATAGCCTTAAACATCTCAAATCCAGCAAAAAGGCAAGGGTTTGGCTGAGGCACAATGGTTGCTTCACAATGGTTGGGTGAAGGTTCAGTTCCAACTGAAGGAACCAGGGTTGCTATTGCAGGAGGTGGTTGGATTGGTGGTCCAATGATGGTTAGATCATTATCTTGCTCAAGGTCTTGAACTACCTCAAAGGCAATTGTAGCAGTAATGACAATGTCATCATCTACAATTGGTTCTGTTGTGAGTTTAGGTTCAGTGTGAATTGGTGATGGTGAAGGAGAAACAGGCTGAGTGAAGGGAGGTGTAATTGGTTGGATGGTAGAAATGGGTTAAGTCCCAAGAATCGTATCAGAGCCAGGTAAAGAAATTTGGGCTTCCTGGATGATAGGTTCAGTTTCTATTTCGGGTTGTGAAGGGATGTTTAGGTCTGGTTGAACTAATGGTTGTGGTGATTTAGGTTTAGGTGGAGTTGAAGGTTTAGGTTGTGGTGGAGGTGGTGGTGTGGTTTATGGTTGTGGTGAAGGAATAGGTTCAGAAGAATTTGGGGGAACAACAACAAGAGGCTCAATGTAGGGTATTGAGACACTTGGTCTAGATCTCTGTCTTTGTCTCAGTGGGAAATGATCTTCTTCATCATCATCAGATGAAGAATCAGAAGGTAAAGGATGTAAAGGCTTTTTAGAGGGTGCAGATTGAGAAGGTTGAGGGGGTTGGGATTCCCTAGAGGGTTCAGCAGAGCTACCAGTACCATAAACAGAATCGTATAGATTAACAACTTTATCAAGTACCTTTGGTTTCTTTGCAGGGAGATCACTAAGCCTTGTGATCCTTTTCCTCTTAGTAGCAGTTGCAGTAATAGTGCCGAAGGAAACAGTAGAAGGAGCAGTGGAGGGTGCAACAATAGATGGGGTCTGTTGAGGTGGAGCAAAGGTCTTTCTTTGTTGAAGTCCTTGTGCTCTGCGATATAGAATTTGAGGCACTCCTCCTGAGATTTTCCAATCATCTCAGTAATTTCCACTTTCTTCTCTTCATGTTCCTCTATCAGCAAAGAGGGCATGCATGCTGGTCTTACTGGATGGACAAGGTGAGTAGGCTCAGAGGCATTGTGAATTCCAATACTCCTTGTAATCCTTCTAGTAGGCTCGGCAGGGGCAACATCAGCAAGTTTCCTTTTACCCTTCCTGACAGGTTTGTTATCAGTATCTTCTTCCTTCTGAATGTCAGCAATTACCTCAGTAGACAAAACCTTCATCTTCTTCCAATTTTCACTATTGAAGAATGAGGCACTACAAGTTTGGAGTGCAACACCTGCTTCTTCAGTGTTCAAGGCTTGAATATCCCTAATCAAACCTTGTTGGGCCAGAATCGCAGAGATAACCCTTCCATAGGGTATGTTGAGGTTTTTCCCTTTTCTGGAGAATGCGATATTTCTGCACAAGTGGTTGAAGATGATACTTGGCTGGTTGATCTTTGATGTGAGTTCGTAATGCCACATTACAAACTTGTGGTCTGTGCTCACAGAGTCCACTGACCCAGAGTTGGGCATGATGTTATTCTTGATGATCTTGAAGAGCACCCTGAACTTGTTCTTCATGTCCACATCTTTTGCAGAATCAGGATTCTCATATATGGTAGAGTTGATGGTGTCCATTCCACCATACTCGGTTTCCAAGTTATTTGTGATTATTCTTCCAGAGTTTGGACACTTGATAACCTCATAAATCAAATCTTGAGTTATCACTATGCATTTTCCTTGCACATAGCTGTAAAGGGTGTTGTCTCGAGTCTTGGCAAACCTCCAGAATTCCTTTACTAGCTCTAGATAGATGGGATGTCTCCATGTAAAAGAAATCTATGCTGCCTATATCAGCGAATGCAGTTCTGAAATCGTATTCATTATCAGCAACTCTTTGAAATCAACTTATGATTCACACGTCACCTTTAGTTGATGTTGTTCGATGATCAGAGTAGGTCGTGGTTCTTCCTCAGGACCATACACTTGCTGTTGTGGAGCGGCCATTTCAGAGAGAAGGTAGCAGTAGAGAGCAGGTAGCAAAATGGGGTTTAGGGTTTCAAGAGTGAGACTTCTCAGAGAAAGATAGAGTGGGTGGTGGGTGAGTGAGTGGAGTGAATGAAGTATAAAACATGTTTGAGAAGGCAAACTGCCCTGTTCAGTTTTCAAAAATAAATGAAATAAAAACCTGTTGTTTCATAAATGAAACGTGTCACGCTTAGTCTTAAAGAGGCGCAATAAAACTGTCCTCAGGCAGTAAAAATCATTATGACTCAGTGAGAGCAATTCTCATCCATTAACGCATCAACTAGTCTTAGAGAGACACGTGTAAACAAAGATTCCCAGAGGGAACTTGTAATGAATGCAATAGACTCACATGAATACGAACAGTTAACATATGTGTGCAAAAACAGATGATATAAATAATTAATATAATATAAACAGAGGCAACCTAAAAACGGAGGCTTACATGTATAACAAACGAACATATAAAAAACAGAGGCACTTATGAAAAACAAACGCAATACCAAAAACAGAGGCATACATGCAATCCGATACAGGCATTTCAGAGGCACATAAATCAGAGACAAATATATTCAAATTAAACACTCATTCCTTTATAAGATGAAAATTCAAGTTCTTTCTTATAAAGTTGAATCTATCTTCAGCAAGGGTTTTGTAAAGATATCTGCCCATTGATGGTCAGTATCACTAAATTTAATTTCAAGTATCCCTTTCTGAACATAGTCTCTAATGAAGTGATGTTTAACTTCAATATGTTTAGCACGTGAATGCAAAATAGGATTCTTAACATATCAGAGGTATTATCACAGCATATAGGAATATTACTCTCTTTAATCTGATAGTCCTCAAGATGATACTTCATCCATAGAAGTTCCGAGCTACAGCTTACCGCAGATATGTACTCAGCTTCTGCTGTTGATAGTGCAATTGTGCTTTGCCTTTTGCTGGACCATGAGATAAGGTTTGCTCCAAGAAATTGGTAGCCACCACTTGTGCTCTTTCTTTCAATTATATCTCCAGCAAAGTCAGCATCACAGAAACCTACTAACTTGTAATTATCTGAATTCTTATAAAGCAAACCAAGGTTAGTAGTTCCTTTGAGATACCTAAAGATTCTCTTAATAGTAGTTAAGTGAGATTCTCTAGGATCAGATTGGAATCTTGCACATAAGCATACACTAAACATAATATCTGGCCGTGAGGCAATAAGATAAAGGAGTGAACTAATCATACCTCTATATACCTTTTAGTCTACCTTTTTACTAGATTCATCTTTGCTTAGAGCACATGTTGGTTGCATTGGTGTGCTCATTGGTTTGGTTTCCTCAATTCTCTCATCATACTCATTTCAAACTCATTTTACATAAGCTTAGAGAGTTCCTCACAAAGAGATTCATTAGTATCACCAAAGATAATATCATCCACATATATTTGAACTACAATAAAATGCTTTTTAGATGATTTTCTAAAGAGTGTAGTGCCCACCTGTCCTCTTTCAAAACCATTTGACATTAAAAATGAACTCAGTCTGTCATACCAAGCTCTTGGAGCTTGTTTAAGAGCATAAAGAGCCTTTTTATGTTTGAAGACATGCTCTGGGTAAGCATTATCTTCAAAGCCAGGTGGTTGTTTTACAAACACTTCCTCACTTACAAAACCATTTAAAAATGCACTCTTTACATCCATCTGATATAAAGTAATGTCGTGATGTACAGCGAATGATAATAAAATTCTAACTGCTTCAAGTCTAGCTACAGGTGCAAAGGTTTCAGTATAATCTATACCTTCCTCTTGCAAATACATTTGAGCAACTAGTCTAGCTTTATTTCTTACTACTTTGCTATCTTCATCAAGTTTGTTTTTGAAAACCCACTTGGTTCCAATGGCTTGCTTATCCTCTGGTGGAGGCACAAGCTTCCAAACATCATTTCTATAGAATTGATTAAGCTTTTCTTGCATAGCAAGTATCCATCCATCGTCTATTAGTGCTTCATTAATCGTCTTAGGTTCTACTTTTAACAACAACGCAAAATCAAAGTGTTCCCTAAGAGATGATCTTGTTCTAACTCTATCACTTGGTTCACCAATGATCTAGTCCTTTGGGTGATGAGTTTTGAACTTCCAGTCTCTCATAGTCTCTTCTTGAGTTTTGTTATTAGACGCTGAATCAGAGGTAGCACCTGTGATACTATCATCTGTTCCTTTGCATATCTGCATATCTGCAGAGATTTCATCTAGCTCTGACGTTTCATTGTCAGGCTTCTTATTAACAAATCTTACATGCATTGATTCATCAACAATTAATGTTTATTTATTGTATACTCTATAAGCTTTAGAGCGTTCAGAGTATCCAAAAAAGATATCTTTTTGTGCCTTGGAATCAAATTTGCCAAGATTGTCATTTGTATTGAGAACAAAGCAGTCATAACCAAATTGATGAAAATAAGAAATGTTACGTTTTCTTCCTTTCCACAATTCATAAGGAGTCTTATTCAAAATAGGTCTAATATAGATTCTATTTTGAATATAACAAGTAGTGTTTACAGCTTTAGCCCAAAAGTGTTTTGCAACATTAGTTTCATGAATCATGGTTCTGGCCATCTCTTGAAGAGATCTATTGTTCCTTTCTACAACACTATTTTGTTGTGGTGTTCTAGGAGAAGAAAAATTGTGAGAGATGCCATGCTCTTCACAAAAGTTTTGAAATAGTTCATTTTCAAATTCTCCACCATGATCACTTCTAATAGTTGTAATACAAAAACTTTTTTCATTTTGCACTTGTTTGCAGAAAACAGAAAACATTGTGAATGACTGATCTTTGTGTGCAAGGAATTTTACCCATGTCCATCTAGTATAGTCATCAACAATTACAAGACCATATTTCTTTCCAGACAAAGATGCAGTTTTGGTTGGACCAAATAAATCTAAATGCAAAAGCTCAAGTGGCCTTGAGGTGGAAACAATATTTTTAGATTCAAATGAAGATTTTGTTTGTTTCCCTTTTTGGCATGCTTCACAAAGAGCATCAGATTGATACCTAAGATTTGGTAAGCCTCTAACAAGTTCCTTCTTGTTAAGTTTTGAGATTAACCTCAAGCTGGCATGACCCAATCTTTTGTGCCAAGTCCATTGTTCTTCGTCAAGTGACAAAAAGCATTTGACATTTTGTTTTGCCAACTCAAAAAGTTTTATTTTATAAATATTGTTCTTTCTCTTTGCTATAAAGAAAATGGAGCCATCTTTCTTGCTCTTGACTATATATGCATTATCACCGAAGCCAACATCATAACCACTATCACATAATTGACTTACGCTTAGTAGGTTATGCTTAAGGCCATCAACAAGTAATACATTATCAATAGAAGCTAGAAATTTCTCACCACCTTTTCCACTTCCAATGATTTTACCTTTCTGGTCTCCATCGAAACCAACTATTCCACTCTCTTTAAGTTAAATCTCTTAGAACATATGCCTTTTTCCTGTCATGTGATGTGAGTACCCACTGTCCAAGTATCAGGATTGGTGTTTCAACTTTGTTGCTAAGCAGATCTGCAACATAGACAATCTTGTCCTTAGGTACCCAAATCTTTTTGGGTCCTCTTTTGTTAGTTCTAGAAGGAAACTTGTGCTTCTTATTTTTCAATTCATAACAAGTACTTTTTATGTGTCCTTTCTTATTGCAGAAAGTACGAAGCAGACAGTCACTATGATTATTGGTATCTTTGGATTTCAAATTTGTGTTTTGAAAGGTGGGTTCCTCTAGTTTGTAACCAAAACCCTTTCTACCATTTTGGCTTACTCTCCAAATCATAGATGCTTGTTTGCTTCATGTCACACACTCATCAAGAAATCTTTGAAATCTCTCGTCATATTTTGAAGAGCTACATTCAATATTTTCTTCAGTCTTAGAGCTATCATTCACCAGACGGTGATTTTCAGCTTTGAGCTTCTCATTCTCTTCATTGAGTATTAGAAATTCTTATGGAAGTTTTGAGAACTTCTTTTTCAAGCATTATACTCAATGTTGAGCTTAGAAGACTCATCTAAGAGTTCATCAAATGGTTTTTGAATATCAGAAGATGAGTTAGAATCTACCTCTTCATTTTCTTCTTCACTGTCTGATCCTATGGTAGCCATTAGAGCCATGTTAGCATGTTCCTCATCATCATCAGACGATGATGAATCAGGATCATCCCATGTTTCCATGAGACCCTTCTTCTTCTTGCCTTTGAAACCACTTTTCCTTGGTTTCTCTTTCTCGATTTGTGAACATTCAGACTTGAAATGTCCTGGCTTTTTGCACTCATAGCAAACTATTCGGCTTTTGTCCTTGTAGTCCTTCTTATCCCTTGAGTTTTTCCTTTCCCTTGAGTCCTTCTTATGGAATTACTTCCTGAACCTTCCTTTGTTTTTCCACATACGTTGAATTTTCCTTGAAATTATAGAAATTTCTTCGTCTGTGTCTTCACCACTCTCATCAGACAATCCTTCGTCTGCTTCTAGTTCAGCTTGAAGAGCTTTGGAGGAGGAAGCTTTGCTTGTGGATTTCAAAGCTATAGACTTTGATTTCTTAGGAGGTTCTTCTTCATTTAGCTCAAGCTCATAAGCTCTCAAGGAACTGAGAAGATCTTCAAGTCGCAAGGCATTCAGGTCCTTGGCTTCTTGAATAGTTGTGACCGTAGGTCTCCATTTCCTTGGCAGGCTTCTTAAGATTTTCTTCATGTGATCAGCAGTAGTGTAGCTTTTCTTAAGAACTTTTAGACCATGAACTAATGTTTGAAATTTTCCAAACATTGTTTCAATGTCTTCTCCCTCTTCCATCTTGAAGTGTTCATACTGTCTAACAAGAATGTTAGCCTTAGTTTCTTGCACTTGGGAAGTACCCTCATAGGCTAGGGCCAATGAGTCCCAAATTTCTTTGGCAGTTTCATTCTTCCCACATTTCTCATACTCTTTCTTAGAAATAGTACAGATAAGAAAATATCTTGCTTTCTGATTCAGTTGATAAGCTTTCTTATGCTCATCTTCCCACTTTTCCCTAGGAATGGCTTTATTCTTGGAATCAACTGGTTTAGTATATTGTTTTTGAAACATATCCCAAAGTTCGAGTTGTTGAGACTCGAAGAAGGTTTTCACTTTATCTTTCCAGTAGTCATAGTTTGTTCCAGAGAACAAAGGAGGACGGTTAACATGACCACCAGCTTCGTTGCTTGCCATAGATAAAGAATAAGATCTTTTCTCATACACTGTTAAGTGCTCAACCAAGAGGTCGAGCTCTGGTACCAATTGAACGTGATAAAAACACAAGAATGGGGGGGTTTGAACTCGATTTTATAAATCTTTTTGCAAAGCTTGTGTATTTTTGAAAACCTTTTTAAAACAATTCTTTAACAAAATAACAATGTAAAATATGTAAAGTGAAGATAAGAGTAGGACACCGTGATTTATACTAGTTCACTATCACCTGATAGCTACGTCTAGTCCCTTTAACATACTTGAAGGATTTCTCCACTATAATCAACTCGATTACACTTGAGAGTATACTACTGCCAAACTGGCTATACTCACAACTTCTTAGAATGACTTAGTACATTCAAGCCTCTAAGGAATACAGCCACTACTGGGCTAAATACAAAGTTCAAAAGTAGTTTGAAATAATAACAATAACTCTCAGCAGAGAGGATTTACATTGAAAACTTAAGCACAAAGAATAGTTTTCTAACAGAAAGAATAAAACGTTTAAGTGCTTGTTCAAATTTGATCTCAGAGACTTGGAATGATTTCTTGGTTGCTCACTGTGTTAACCTACTTTAGTGAATGAAGTAAGGTATATATAGCTAGGGTTGTGAATAGTGTCATTGTGACCAAACAGCTCTTTCACCAATGGACAAAACTTCAGATCCGCTTTTTGTACTTTTAGCAAGTCACGTCGCTTTCAACTCTGCTCTTGCATATTGACATAGCAAGATCTTGTCCCTTGTGATCTTTTTGAATATGAGACACTTCCAGAGCAAGTTTTCTGACGATTATATCCGTTGACATTCTCTTTGGCCTTTGATTCCTCGTACATTAAAATACTCATCAATGAGGTCTCTTTAATACTTGAAGTAGCCTTTAATGAACTCTCAGTCGATTTCCAATAATAGCATCTACCAAACAGATGTTGCTTGGCAATGATATCCTCTATTCACCAAAGTGAGCTTGAATCGGAGGCAAGATCTTCAGTACAAAATTTGTTGGCCTTTCATATAAATGAGTCATATAGTAACGAACAAAGGTTTCCACTGTGTAGTCTAATCAGAGCATGGTTTCATCAGAGTATGGTCTATCAAACCGTTGACTACCACCAGAGCATTGACCTTATCAGGGCATTGACTGCTATCGGAGCATGATTTTTGGAGTGAGGCTATTAGACGATGACGTCATCAGCACTTTTTGGACAATCACTGTCAGACTCAGACAAATGAAACAGAGGGTGAAATGCACACTTAGGCATAGTCTAGTGAGACATTTCTTTCTAATGAACAGTGATTTCTGCACACTAACAAACACATCAGAGGATAAATTGTTCTATCAATTATTTGTTATCATCAAAACAATTAAGGGTCATTGTTTCTGAATCTACTTGATTCCAACACTAATTTATGACACACAACTTTCAAATCTTTTTTAATATACTGCGTGAACTCATACATTGTAAAATATAAGAATAACATATGCCTGGATATGTTGCTGTCTGGAATCCAAGATATATAGTTTCCAAACAAGGGCTATTTTTAATCTCAAACGGGGTGGGTGAGATATGTCTATATAAAACCCATATGATACAGAGAATATAACGCACAAAAGATTCTATTTTTTTGTTACTTTCTTTGCCATTGCAACCATGACCAGGAAGAAAGTGAAACTTGCCTATATCTCTAATAACTCGGCAAGGAGGGCAACATTCAACAAAAGAAACACTACAACAAAAATCAGTTTAGTCAACAACCAAAAACCGTGGCCAGAAATGAAAAAAACCGTGGTCTAAACTTTAGGCAACGGTTTGGCCACGGTTTTGTAGGCGTGGAGTATGCGGCCGTTGCCTATTCCTTTAAGCCACGGTTTTTGTTTTCGTCCACGGAACTCAGATAAACGTTGTCTATAACATAAGAACAGGCCACAATTTTCTGGACCTGTTTCAGGCCATGGTTTTCTGGACCAGTTTTAGACCATGGTGGCACTAGTGTTACCTATACTTTAAGCCGCGGTTATACTAGCATTGTCCCGTCTTTTAGGCGACACAATTTTAAGTATGGCTAACCACTATAGGCAACACTTCTACAAGTTATGGCAATTTGTTTATAACTGTTGCCTATATCTTTAGGCCACATGTATGCAAACATTGTCAATTGTTTAAGCCAACACTTTTTTACATGTTATCAGATGTTTTAAGCAACATTTAGGCCACAAATGTAAACCCATTGTTTAATCTTTTAAGCAACGTTTCTTTTAAATGTGGTCAAAGGTTTCTTTTATAGCCATTTAATAATAATAAACAAGAGTTCAATATAACCAAGTCTTAATATACAATAACAAAGGTTAATTAACAACTTTGTCTATGTAGATCAAAATATTATAACACTACTATGCATGCATAAAACACTAGTACGCAATTATGTCTTGTTATCATAAGTCTAAACACATCTAAATCTTCCATGAATTACTTTCATTCACCTTCAGGATGATCTTCGTCAGGATGATCTTCGTGTATAGACTGCACATATATAAACATGTTAATATATAGTTAGGTTACACAATCACTAATAGGAAAGTTCAATGTCTTGTTCTAACATTATACTCAAAACAAATTAGCTTAAACCTAAAACATCGATCATATCAACAAACCCAAATAATGTTGTGATCTCAGAGACAGAATTCAAGTTTTCCCCCAAAGAAGTGACCAACAACAGGTAAGAACACATACATTGATATACAAGCCAATCATCTAGAAACAAATTCACTCCCCACGGAAAAATGAACTGCCTTCAAACTCAATACACAGAAAAAACAAAACCATTCATGTAAAAGATATAAGAACAAAAGAAAACTGGAGGACACTCTTACTAAGAAAAAGAAGACTTCAAACAGCATAATTTATCCATGATATAAATAAGGTTAATCACTTGAGCTACTTGTTCAATATTTTTCAACTAATTCTCAGCATTGACCACTTGAAGTGGGATTCAAAAAGAAACCCACCTCTCAAAATCACAAACTGTGTGATTAAAAACACAAAGGTTGTAGTAAAAAAACAACCATAAAACCCTTCATAAAAGCATGGAATATGCTAACTTGGGTAACAAAGAGCGACATAAGATCGAGTGCAAACAATAATTGTTTAATGAACTTGTATAATTACTGATACGGAGCAACTGTTTAATTATTGATACAAAGCTTTATACTTTACTTATACTCAATAATGTTATCTTATTATTTAATGAACTTGACCTTTAATTGTTTACAATTTATTTGAAGTAAAGATTGATGAGAAACAAAATATACCAGCCAATTCAAAAACAAAATTGTACACACAAAATATTCTAACCTTACAAATCTATTTGATTTTTGACAAAAGATTAAGTTCCCAACAAATTGAAGCCCCTCCCATTGTTTGATAAGTAGAAAAAAGAAATTAGAAAAACTATAGAGTTTGTAGAGAAAACAAAAATTTCTCTCATTGAGTAAGAATAGAAACATTGTACCAGTATCCAAGCTTCAGAAGGCACCATTCACAGTGATTCTGAGACCTTTTCATGTGTAAAGTAGATTCGTAATTGAATCCTTCCAACTGTAAACCCTCAAACGCCCTTCTCGTCATCCTCTGCACCACTGCGCTTAGAATCGCTGCTGCTCTTCGATGATCACCCAGCCATGATTTCCTTATCATAGGACCGGTGCAACGTCCAAGATCTTTGACATTGGCGGCAAAGGAATCTTTACCGCTGCTGGCTTGGCGTCGGAGCTGAGGACGACGGCGGGACACGAGCTCCGCTTCTGTGCGTCATCTTTGGCAAGGATCTCTTTGTCAGAGAGGTCGTTGGGGGAAAGGGAGCCGAGATCCAATGTCGAAGAAGTAGATACAGTAGACAACAGAGGTGACGAGAAGAGGATGGCTTTGATGAGGCATAGAGACGTCGAGGGAAGCGTTTGTGAGCCGAGGGTTTAGCTTCTGTGTTTTGACACATTTTTCGGTGGCAGAGGCTGGAGAAAAGGGTTGTCTCTTACCAATGTCCCTTAGGGTTGATCTACGAATTGCAAATGCAGGAGACTTTGGATGGGATTTCAATGAGATTGGAAATTAGATTGAGGATTTGAGGGCTTTGGGCAGGAGCGGAAGCAGTTCTGTAATTTGGTTTTTGAGATTTGGTTTTTCCAATTGCTGAAACGGTGAAGCTGCAGTGACGCGCATTCTGAGACTTAGGTTAGGAAGAGCGGAGGAGAGAGTGTGGGCCGCGGGAGATCGATGGTTTTTGACAAGTTTATTTTTTTAATTTTTGCTGATCAGCTAGGACGGGGTTGTGTCACGGGAGTTTTTTATTTTTTTAACTTTTTAGCCCACGTTTTTTTCCAGTATTGCCTATCTCAAATTGTAAATAAAACACCATTTTTTTTAGTCCACAATTTTTAACGTCTAAATAGTATGGCCTTTACTTTCAGCTTACAGTTGTTTTTTAAACTTTTAAAGGCCACGGTTAAATAAGTATGACATGTATATCAACAGTTAAAAAACTGTGGTCTATAATTTGCTAACATTTTAACCTTCGTGGTCTATTACGAATAGGAAACATTTCTGGAAAAAATGTAGCATAAATGTGAGGAAACACACTTATATTTGACAACGTGTAAAAAAACGTTGCATTTCCTAGTTAAAGCCACGGTTTTTTAGCCGTGGACAACTTTAGCGTGACCTAAAGTCAAAAATGCTATAGTGAAATAAGGGTATCATAAAGAAGGTGAGCGAACTCACCACTCTTTGCGGTATCTAGGCATGTGCTATAATTTCCAATCCTTTTGATTCTCAAACAGAGGTTTGGCCAGATCTAGATAGAACCAAACAGGTGATTGAAAAATATCAAAATGCATCTGTGAAATTTGAAAGCAAGAACGTGAACCAAGAGAGCTTCATTATGCAAAGGATTACTAAATCTAAAGACCAGCTAACAAAACAAATTCATGACAATCTTGAAAAGGAACTAACCATAGCTATGTTTGAGTATCTGCTTGATAAAAACTGGCCAGAACACCTAACCACTGAAGATCTGGGAGATCTTGGAAAGCTGATTGATAGGAAATTGAAGGAGATTGATAACAAGATTGCTGCACTGAGTATTAATGCTACTTAAACCGTAATTTTGTTAATTGCTCAGAGGCATACCCTTTTTCTTTAGTTGCAATTCAGTCTAGTGTTTTGAGGCATCACCTCTGTGTTTATATCATGATTTTGTCTAGTATTCGAGAGGTATGACGTCTATCTTTGAGTGCATTTGAATAAAACTCATGAATTTGAATAAAATCCAATATAAACTCTGCCTTTTCTGATTCTTCTACCCAAATACATGGTTCAGTTTTGGTACTTTAAACCAATAAGAATACATTAAAAGATTTAGAATCATATTTTAAACATATAAACATAATACAAGTTCCAATTTTTACAAGAATTGGAGTTAGGTTAAAATTATAAATATAATGCTAGTATTAAATAACAATTATTTGTACTGTTTTATTGCGGTTGAAATACCCTCAATTTTCTTTGATACGTTTTGACTTGTTTTGATGATTGGATTGATGCTTATAAATGTGTATTTATATTACTTTTGAGTTGGGATATCATTCGAAGGGTGATTAGAGAGTTTGACAGTGTCAAAAACTCTTTTTTCTAATTTCTGGTCTCTATCAACCAGTTCACAAAGGTCATGAATCGATTCATAGGCTACGAGAACAAGTTCAATGATGTTTTTGTCTCTATGAATCGATTCATAGACCTGGTGAATCGATTCACAACATTAAAATTCGATTTTCTGCATTTTGGTTTATTTAGAGTCACGAGTGGTGTAACACCCCGCCTAATTTAATTATTTAGCTTATTAATGTAGGCATTTTTATGTTTTAAATTGATGGTTGAGTAATTAAATTGGTGTTATTAATAAATATAAGGGGTGTGTATAGAAATGCCGCTGTGGAAATTTTAGACAAAAGGAAGGGCTTATTGGTATTTTACCTAAGCTAAATGAGGGACAATATGGTCCACCTCTATTTTCCCTCATTTCTTTGTTTTTCCCTCACTCTTCCTCTCGCTCAGCTCACTTCTCTCTCTCCCTCTCTTTTGTTTTCTGATTCGAAGGAAAGGGGAAGAAAAATGGGGCCTTGGGTTTCATGAGATTTTAGAGAGAAAGAGTGAAATTTATGAGGTTTCTATACATCCTTGCTTTTGGAAGAAGACTGAAGCTGGAACTTTGGGCATTTTCAGAAAATTTGAAGTTGCCCTAAGCTTGAGAAAGGGAGTCACGAATTGAAGAAGAAGAAGAGGAGAAGAAAAATCAGAAGATTTTCAAGCTCATAGCTCAAGTTCTTTGAGTTTAAAGTGAGTTCTTCTTACTTAGTCGTTGGGCACCCATAAGACCCACCTTTAGGGTTCCCTTCCCCTTCACTTTTGTGTCTTTCATGACTTATAAGTGTGGGTTATAGAGATTTACGAAATGGGTTTTGGGGTATATGTGATTTTGTATGTGATTAGGTAATTGTTCCTAACTTGAATTTGATTTCAAATTGGTGGATATGATTGCATATTGTAGATAATGTTGCATTGTTGTTCTTGGGTTGTTAAATAAATTGGAATTGGTTTTTGAATGATTGGAAGTGATGAGTATGAATTGACTGAGGAATTTTTGGGTGTTAAAATGCCAGTTCTGCTGTCAAAACATGTTTTTCTGCATTTTGGTCTGCATGAATCGATTCACAAGGCCATGAATCGATTCACAAAAGGCTTCCAGGCCATCATTTTGGTTTTGTGAATCGAATTGTGAATTGGTGAATCGATTCACATTTTGGTGAATCGAATTCTGCCTCAGTGAGTGAATCGATTCATGATGCTGTGAATCAATTCACACACTGCTTTTATGCAGAATTTTAAGTTTTGTGAAACTATTTTGGGCCCCAAATAAAAGCTATATTTTAGGGTTCCCATAATCACTTTTTACGCATCTTTTGAACCCAATAAAGCGCATTATCAATCAAAGACACTTATGCTTCCAAACTTCCATTCATTTCCATCTTTAACCTAGTACAATGCTTTAATGACATAAATATTTGTCTGAATGTTTACGGTATGATGGTTGACAGTCCGATGAACAATAAGACCCGGCGGCAGACGCATCGGTCCGGTGATCGATAAGACCCAGCGGCATGGATTCCTTAGAAAGTCAATTTTACACTTTAAGGGAATTCATCATTAGTAGCTAAATCATATTAGATTAGAATAAAATGGTATTTGTTGATCCGATGAACGATAAGACCCGGCGGCAGGTGCATCGGTCCAGTGAATGATAAGACCCGGCGGCATGGATTCGGCTCAATTAGTATTGGCCCCTAAGAGGATACATCTCAGGATTGCATTTAGGGTTAGATTAGGATTAGAATTAGGAATAGAATAGAGTTAGTCTCTATGATAGAATAGTCTTAATTGTTATCATTGCTTATAAATGTTTATTAAATTGAAAGTGTGGTTAGTGTTAGTGAGGGATCCGTGAAGGACTCACTGAGATTTTATCTCACCCATTTCTTATTGTTTTTCAAATAAGCAGGTACCAAAGGATGATTAGGCGCTGGTAGATTCTAGTTCTTCTATTTTGCGGCTATTTTGATGTTGTAGCTATTCCTCTATCTTTTGTTCTTGGAAGACCTTGTCTGTATTTTGAATTTCAAATTCATCTACAATTCTGATAGTTGTAATCCAAATACTTAGATTTATGACTTTTTAGAATTTATGACTTGTAATATTTAAACAAGTTTTGTAAATTTGTAGTAACATCTGTACTTTAATGTAATTTGTCTTGCTTTCAATTATTATTGGAGTACGAGCGTTACATTATGGTATCAGAACAGTTTATCCTAATAGGGTTGTGGTCAATTAGTGTGGAACTTTCTCTTGTTTGAGAATTCCTCTCTATATTCTTGTACTTAGTATAGATTATTAAGCCTGATCAACTTAATACTTTATACAATGTATGCATAATATGGCAGACGGAGCTAGAAGGCAAGGGAGAGGACCGGGTAGGCGAAACACTGAGGAGGCCCGATGGATGGAAATGATGCAGATGATGGGGGATCAGCCTGCGGCTACCAATAATTTGGTGAACCACTTTATTCAAACACAACAACAACCTCCACATCACCACCTCCACACATCCAACCAGAAGATCTGCAACGAGCTTTCTTCAAGTTTCACAAGCTCAATCCCCCGACCTTTTCTGGAGGCTCCGAAGCTATAGTGTCCTAGCATTGATTGGAGGCCAAGGAGAAAATTTTTAAAGTTGTTTCGTGTACGGAGGACCAAAAGGTGACCTTCGCTACACACACGCTGACAGAAGGAGCTGAGAATTAGTGGGAGGGTGCACAAGCGTATTTGCTAGCTCAAGGGATACCCTTGGATTGTGAGCACTTCAAAGTTGCCTTTCTGGATAAGTATTTCCCCTAAACTGTCAGGGATCAGAAAGAAAGGGAATTTACTTATTTGCAACAAGGGGATTCGACAATTGTTGAGAATGTTGCCAAATTCGAGGAATTGGCGAGGTACTCTTCTCACGTCCGATATGCATCGGATGAGAGACGAAAGATGAATCAATTCAAATGGGGATTGGGGACTGACATTCAAAATAGTTTGGCTCAGACGGACTTCACAAATTTTGCTGCCTTGGTTCATAAAAGTTATATGGCCGTGGAGAGTCTGAAAAAGATGTTTGATGAACACCAACTCAAGTGGCATAAAAGGAAGGATGAAGGAAAGTCAACCCAACAATTGAAGGCTAAAGGAAACCTCAACAAAGGAAAACAAGTTCAACATTCTGAGGCTTCTAAGCCTAAGGAATGTTCCACATGTGGCTAGATGCACAAGGGGGAGTGTACAACGGGGAAGAACGTTTGTTTCTATTGCCATCAACCGGGGCATTACTTGAAGGATTGTCCCAAGGTCAAGTCAGGGGCGACTTCGAAGCCCAAAGATCCGACCCAAAGGAGTGTCTACACCTTAAATGGCAAGAAGGCTAAGGGTGTGGAAAATCTGATCGAAGGTATGTGTCTTCTTTATGATAACCCTTTGGTAGTTTTGTATGACTCTGGTGTCACCCATTCATTTATCTCTTGTAAGTGTGCACAAAGGGTGGAGTTATACCTTTCTTCTCTACCTTTTCCACTGAATGTCCAAACACCAGCTGAAGGTAGTATTTCCACTTCTTTGATATGCAAGAATTGTCCTCTCGTGATTCAAGAAAAGACATTTATGGTCAACTTGGTGTGTTTACCTTTGAAAGGGATAGACATAATCCTAGGCGTGGATTGGCTTTCGGCCAACCAAGTGGTTTTGAACTGTTTTTGTAGAACTATTGAGTTTCCTTCAATTCAGTCGTATTCAGACCAAGTGTGTCTAGATGAATTGGCTAGTGTTTCCTAACTAAACCAATGCCTAGTTGAGGGACACGCATGATACATTTTGCTGCTCTCTTCAACTTCGGAGATTGATCTAGATTTGACCACCATTCCTGTAGTGAATGAATTTCTAGATGTATTTTCGGATGAGGTTACTTCTTTACCTCCGGAGAGAGGGGTTGAGCTTTCAATAGAGTTGATTCCAGGAGCGGGGCTAATTTCTGTAGCTCGATATAGGATGTCTCCTCTAGAACTGCAAGAGCTTAAGGTCCAATTAGAGGATTTAATTGCTAGGTGGTTCATTAGGCCCGGTGCTTCACCCTGGGGAGCACCCATTCTCTTAGTTAAGAAGAGGGATGGTAGTATAAGATTGTGTATAGACTATATACAACTCAATAAGGTTACAGTTAAGAATAAGTATCCACTCCCTAGGATTGATGACCTGCTAGACCAACCGAGGGGAGATTCGGTATTCTCTAAGATTGATCTGAGGTCTGGATACCACCAAATCTGAGTCAAGGCTGAGGATGTGCCAAAAACCGCATTTAGGACTCGATATGGCTATTACGATTATGTTGTTATGCCTTTTGGTCTGACAAATGCTCCGGTCATATTCATGGATTACATGAATATGATTTTTAGGCCTTACCTTGATAGGTTTGTCGTGGTATTCAGTGATGACATACTTGTGTATTCTAAGGACCCTCAGGAATATGAAGAACACATTAGAATTGTCTTAGGCATCCATAGGGAGAGGAGTCTGTTTGCGAAACCAGAAAAGTGTGACTTTTGGCTTCCAGAGGACAAATTCTTAGTACATGTCATTTCTTAGGCAGGAGTGGCAGTTGATCCTAGTAAAGTAGAGGTCGTTCTCGAGTGGGAGCGACCGACTACCATTACCGAAGTAAGGAGTTTAGGTTCATTCAAGGGTTTTCACAGTTAGTTCTTCCTTTAACCCGTTAACCCGTAAGGGGCAACTTTTCGTGTGGGATAAGAGCTGCGAGAACAGTTTCTTGGAGCTCAGAATCCAGCTAACCACTGCACCGATTTTGATTATTCCTGGCCTGACCCTGGGTTTTGAGGTTTATAACGATGCTTCTAAGAAGGGATTAGGTTGTGTTCTCATGCAGAATAGGCAGGTGGTAGCCTATGCATCTAGGTAGTTAAAGCCTCACGAGGAAAACTACCCTACTCATGACCTAGAGCTTGCAGCAATAGTCTTTGCCTTGAAAATATGGCGGCATTATTTATATGGTGCCAGGTTTGAGACATTCAGTGATCATAAAAGTTTAAAATATCTGTTTGATCAAAGAGAGTTGAATATGAGGCAAAGGAAATGGGTAGAATTCCTTAAGGATTATGACTTTGAGTTGAAGTACCATACGGGCAAGGCGAATGTAGTCACCGAAAAATCTCTTCATGTTTCATCCATGATGATTAGAGAGATGGAATTGTTGGAATCCTTTAGGGATTTAAATTTGGGAATGTTCTCAAACGAGGATAGCCTAATAGTGAGTCATCTCGAAATCACTTGTGATCTTAGGGATCAAATCAGGTATGCCCAAAGTTTAGATGAGGAATTGCAAGCTAAGAGACATCATCCCGGATTCTCCGAAGCTAGTGATGGTACTATCCTTTTCATCAAAGGATATGTATTCCTAAGGATGAGGGAATTAAGAATCAAATTCTTGAAAAATCCCACAAGAGTAGATTCTCGGTACACCCTCGTCTACCAAGATGTATCACGACCTTCGACAAAGGTATTGGTGGCCGGGAATGAGGAATGATGTGTTGGAACCTAAACGATTGAAAAGTTTAGACCCTCAATAATTTTGATGATAACAAAGTATCTACAAGAGAACAATTTAACTTTCTGATAAGTTATGAAGTGTGTAGGTATTGAAATCATTCATATTTTATAACTCACTCAAGCAAGAAGAAGAAAATCACAAGAAGATGAATACTTTCACAAGTGTCTGCATCCGATTTACTGGAGCATCTGGTATATGCACTTCCAGTAAGCGTCCGGTACAACATTGCTCAAGACACGTGGCATACATACTTGTAGTGAGCATCCTATGAATTCTGAGCGAGCTTTCGGTTGTTTAATGAAACACGTGCTACTCACGTTTATTCATTTTTCTCTTTACCTCAGCTATTCTGGAACATATTTCAAATTTGATTTTGTGCGCTCAATTCTTTGTACGAGGAATCAAAGGTGACACCTTTGGGATAAGATAAAATTCGTACACTGCAAATGATTGAAAAGCAGACAGTACAAAACGGTAAAGTGTACTATTCTGAAATTCTCTGAAAAGGAAGATAAGGACGTATTTCAAATTACCTCACTCAATGATTTGGAGCTGTGTATTAGATTTTAAGATGAGTGGATCACTGATTAGCATGATCCTCCCTTTGAAAACTCTCGCTACTCTTGATAACGTATTGTGGCTTGTAAAGGCAATCCAATTTTTTTTTAAGTAAATGAAAGGGAAAGGAACCTCATTAAAATCTTCTAATGCAAAACCCTCCTTAAGGAAAAAACATCAAGAAGGAAAAAGAGTACCCCCCCTATAATTCAAAGGCAATAATGGTAGAATGGATTGCTCTAAACAAAGAGTAGCTAACTCGTGCCAATAATGGTAACAACCCATACCAAACTCGTGTCCCTCAAGGTCTCATGGTGACCCCCAACAGGACAACCTCAAATGATGCATGAATGCGCAAACAACACGACCACATCCAACCATCCTTAGTTTAACAATGTTTCAACGTTTCATCATTAGGTGACACATTCGCCCACATCATCATCATCAGTTGTAGCTTCGTCATGTAAATCGTCAATTCTCATCGTGTCTCACAAGTGATAGATCAGTACCTATAGGTCTTACTATCCTCATGTACCTTAAAGAGTTGTATCTTACGCTTAAACTCTCATACTAATGTTCTTAAACAATTTTCAGATCATAACTTAGTATTCTGCAGCTCATGTGGCCCGTTTATTGGTTAATAATGATGGTGCAATCAGTTAACACTCTTCTATTCGTCTTAATCGAATAACTAATACTCCTTAATCGTTTAAAAGTCTATCTTAGATTATTTTTATTATAGCAAAATGTGAAATTGTGTCTGACATTCTTATAGTTTTGATGATAACAAAGACATCGGAAATAAGATGAACAATTAATTTTATGAGTATTTAACAAGTTTGTCAAGTGTGTAGGAAACCACGTAAGACAAAACAAACAGAAGAAGATAAAAGCAATGCATGTCTGAAGCAAAACAATAAAGATGTCTGAAGTTCAACATCAAGATTTGATGACAACGAAGGAGTGAAGCATTGTCTGATAAACAACAACACAAATCAGACAACAACAAATCAGACAACCACAAAGACAGATGCAGACAACATGACATCAGAAGCAATACTTTAACTATTGCGTCTGATTTAGAAGACACAAGAAGACCTAGCCAAATATAACATAACCAAACAGTTATATTTGATCTAGATGAACATGAAGATCTAGTTCAGAATTAGAACACTAAACAGTAGTGTCTCAACTAGATGATCAAGAAGCATAAAAGATGATGCAATCTAAAGAAGAAGATGATGAACTAATACAGTCAATCAGCCTAAGATCCTGACAAGAAAAATTCTCCACAACAACGAATCAACCTAAAGTCAACCTAAGAAGCTCAATCACAATAGAAGACAAAGAAGAAGATCTGATCAGAAATAGCAAGACAAAAATTGTGTCCGAGTC
Source organism: Calophaca sinica (assembly GCA_037113605.1). Classification (NCBI taxonomy): domain Eukaryota; kingdom Viridiplantae; phylum Streptophyta; class Magnoliopsida; order Fabales; family Fabaceae; genus Calophaca; species Calophaca sinica. The sequence goes on from CM073730.1 coordinate 92,564,758, forward strand.
AGAAGAGTGCTTATATTAAAAGCATGTAGAGCCTTAAGCCTTATTGAGATCACTTCAATAGCTCTAAATGGAATGTGCATATCTAACACAAGCATTAAAGCTCAAAGATTTCAGTATCAGGCAATAAACACAAGATAAATCATATGTTATATCTGATACAGAGCAGTGTTCGACAAATCATATGTTAAGTCAAGACGTAAGTATAATCATTTGATGACATAATGATGGCACTCAAGCTCTAGTAGAAGATATCTATCCAACAAGGGATTATGAAAGACGGAAAGACAAAAGAAGCTAAATCGAAGAAATGAAGATAAATGAAAATGTATGATGAAGAAGTCTTAATGGTACAAGAAAATTGAAGAAACCTTGTCTATCTGTTTGATAAAAAGCCAACAAGCCACGAATCCAGCGTAAGCTTACAACGAAGTAAGGACAAATTTGTGTCTGACTAATTACTCAGAACAGTGACTGTACTATTGTATCTGATAAAAGGGAAGAACAAATGTTTGTTTATTATCTTTGAAAGATCTGGAAGACCAATGTAAAGACAAAGGGCAAAAGAAATAGATATTCAAATATTGCCAACTGTCAAGGTTAGCCATTGAAAAGCAAAAGCACTTTTCTGTACAAAGGACAACTGTGTACAATGTGTCAGGATGAAAGCGCTACAAGACAGAACAACAGATATATTTTTCGAAGAAATCAATCTTATGTCTCAACGGTAACAAATTACCTTCAAATTTCTAAAGACTATAAATAGTGAAGATTGATGATTGAAGAACAGACGAATGTGCAAGTGGTAAGAAGAGACCACCAGAAGCAATGTAAGATAATCGAAAGAAAGGAAGGTTGATGAAGAATCAAATTGAAAAATGTTGAAGCACAGCTTAGAAGTCATTCATAACCAAGAAGAAGAAGTCGGACGAAGAATAGAAATATCCTCTCCATGAGAGCTTAGCTTAAGAGCACCTAAGCGAAATTGTAACATTCTCTTTGTCTAAGAGTTGAGTGCAAACATGAGCGAAATTAGTACAAATCTACTCAATAGAAGTGAGGAAAATGTACTTGCAATGGGCATTCTATCATGTTGAAAGAATTAGTCTAAACCTTTGTTAGGTATGGGTTTGCTACCCTAAAAGTCGGGATTGCCACCCGAAAGCCTAGTTTCCTTAGAAGCATGATATTCTATTATGTGTTATCTAGGATACTTGATACATAGCCAGGTCAGCAGAAGTATGTAAGCAAGGATAATTGGGTTGAGGTCGCAAAGATATTGTGGTTGTCTAAGATGTTGTGGGTATAGCCAGGTTGGCAGAAGTATACTCACAAGTTTGCAATCAGGTAGATTATAGTGAAAAAGCCATCAAGAACGAATAAGAATAAAAAGCAGAAATAAGACACAAAAGATTTATAGTGGTTCACCCAATGTAGGCTGCATCCACTCCTCACTTTCAGTGAGAGTTTCCATTATTTCATCCCAAATAGTTACAACACTTTTAGACCAACCTTAGCCAAAAGCACATGGTAGTTTTCTTCACAACTCTACCTACTGTTCTAGCAATTTTCTTCCATAGCTCTACAAAATTGTTTCACTCTAGAAACTTACTCTAAGTTTAAGAAGTTTCTACCCAGTAGCTTCTCACTAATGCTAACTCACCTAGGTAGTTTGGTAGAATGAAAAAAGGTATAGGGATACAAGGTATTTGGTTTGTGGGATTTCTAATACTTGAATACAGAAAAATAACTTAGTGTATTACAAAATGATCAAGCTAAACACACTAAGGAATAAACCCCAAAGGATGATGCGCAATAGCCTTAAGTGTGGTTGAGATGATGATGATTGGAAGGGCCTCTCAGTAGTGTTCTCAATTTGATAATCCTGCATGATCCTTTAAGAATCAGATGTTGGCTTTCCCATTTATCTTCCATCAATCGCTTTATCACATAACCTTCCACCACCACGTAATTCAGAAGCCTCCCCTTCGGTGTGTGCCTCTTGAACTTCAAACCATAGCTATAGAACTTCACAACGTTTATTCAGCTTTCTCAAGCTCTTGTTCTGGTAATAAATGTTGAAGGTGAGGTCGTTATCATTGAGAGAGTCGAAAATGGATCTCTTAGGGAAGTCATGGATGAGGTTCTCGCGAACGTTGCTCATGGCGTCGTGAGAGGTGGCGGACATAGAATCAATTCTGCTGAGTTGATGCAGGGACCAAGGTGAGCCATTTGCCAAAAACCGATAACTTGTGTGGAGCGGGAGGAGTTCCCGGTTTGAACCTGCTCATGACGATTTGGGACATGTCTCAAGAATTTTTTCAACTTGTTGGGTGAAACCGTTCAATGGAATCGGGTTCGCAGAGTAATTGTTGGATCCTAATATCTTAAGTGAGCTTTGATGATGGAAGTGACGAAGGCTCACTTGTGACGAGCGTGGTTAGCTATTGGAGTTGTGTGGAGAGGATAGGGAGATTTATGCATTGTCTGGTTCCAGGGAATGTGCAAGGAATGAAAGCCATAAGAGAGAAAGCTTCTTAGAAATAGTGTCATCCATCGTTTGGTTTTGATGTTAGAGAGGAAAGAAAGTTGTGTTTAAGTGGGAACATCCCAAAAAGGCTTTTGCCAAATTGAAAAGAAAACACGATAGAGAGCATCAAGTGGGTAATAAGACAAAAACGTCCTTGCATTTGAGACCAAATTATTGGGTAACGAAAACATTTTTTTTTAATTGTTTACTTCTCTCTCGTGTGTGTATCTTGGGACGTTCCATTTTATACTATTTTTTGGTGAATGCTAAGATGTTTTTTTTATTTGAACTGGGGTTCCATTTATACGTACTGTTACTTTACTTTATATATATATATATATATATATATCCCATTTTATGTAGGGGTATTTATGTCATTTGCTAATTATACATCTATTTTTCCTTTCATTTTCCTTCCACTTTCACTCATGTCAAACAACCAAAAAATCATCTCACTTTCTACTCACTTTCATTCCTTTAATATTCTTTCTTTTTACTTTCTTTCCTTTCACTTTATCTTCCCATCCAAATAAAGCCTTAGGGTTTTGGGATTAGAAAATTAGAAAGAATTATGGGATTTATTTGCAATTAAAATTGCAATGAGGTATGGTGCCTCACCAGTGAGGTATGGTGCCTTAGACGTCACCAAAAGACTTAATCAAACAAACATATAACTGCCAAGGCACTTTGTCTCTGAATCTTAAATCTTAATAAATCTAAAATGGCTTAGCATAGTTGGTTAGACATGCTCAGTAGATGGCAACATACAAAAAGATACTCCCTCCATCCCATATATATGTCACATTTACAAAACAAAATTGTACCAAAATATGTCATTTTTTATTTTCAACGTAATATTAAATATTTTTTGTCAATTTTACCCCCTAATATTAAATGCTTTATGCCAATGCCACATAATATTAAATGCTTTCTGTCAAAATTAATTTGGTAAAATGGTTGTTCTCTTTCTTTTATTTTTTGTTTTTTCTTAAACTGTGTAATTAGCCAAATATAACATACATGATAGGACGGTGGGAGTAAAAAGAAGCAACCGGAACAATAACCCAGTTAAAGTAATCTGACAATGCTAGCGACCAAAAAGAAAACCTGTGTACCAAAGACCAAAACCGAAGCACTTGACATCTAAGGTAAAAGAAAATGATTCTTTGCTCCAGGTTGCAATAGTTCATTTAAGAATTTAGACAATGCCAATAAATACCCCCTTTGGGCTTTGGTCTTCGAAGAGGGTGTTCCAGCAACGGAAACTGTGAAAAGAACCTACTCATTTTGCCGTTCATCCTTCTAATAAACTTTGGGTTTGTAAGTAACATTACCATGGAGAATTTGTTGCCTCCAGGTGCTGCGCTTGAGATTTTTACACGCGTGGTCGCAGCTATCTAATGCACTTCGACGTTTTAAATAAATGGGACTGATACAGGTGATGTTATGTCCGCAATCACAATCACAGATTAAAATGGGGAAATTTTGGTAGTTAGTTGATATTGGTGATGTATTCAGGGTGTGTTTGGATAAATAACTCAACTCAATGCTTATAGAATACGTGTTTATCATATAAGTACTTATGTATAAATTATTTCTGTAAGTAAAGAGAAAATGTAGTTAAATAGTTTTCATATAAAGTTGTAAGTTGTTTTCTTAAACTATTCTAGAGAGCTTATTGAAATAAGCTGAAAATAGCTTATGTATATGTCATAAACTTTTTTTTTTTTTTGCTGAGTTACATGTCATAAACTATTTCTATCAATGTTTAAAAACTAAACCTGCTCCCTTTATTTATCCAAAAAAAAAAAATAACCCAAGATCGAATCGACGAGACCTCTAGGTTATGATTTAATTGATTCATCCGGTTCAACACACGATTCAAGCCGATGACAAATAATTAAATAAATAAATAAAGTACTAAACTTCATAGGTGATACCGACAAGTCATAATTTATAAGTAAAATTAGGAAAAGTGTAAAAAAAAGGCTTAATTGCACTTTTGGTCTCTCGGATATCAGGATTGAACGATTTTGGTCCCCCCAAGTACTAATTAAGTTAATTGGAACCTCTAAGTATCATAATTGTGCGGTTTTGGCCTCCATGTTCTAATTAAGCGAACTGAATCATCTAGGTATCACAATTGTGTGATTACAGTCCATCTGTTCAATTGTCATTCAATTTATAACTGAAAATGATGTAAAATTTTTTACATTTTTAAGCTAACTAACATACTATTTAGACCAAATTATGTGCTAGGTCATACTGATAGAACTCACAATTTAATATTTCAAAATAGAAGAGTTTTATTGATGACTTTGGGACTTATTAGCCCAGAGAACTGTAAATAACCAGAGTCTGAGACTCCTACTAGAGCAAGATGCTCCTACCAGAGAGTAACTCTCCTAATAACTTATTTTCAAAAACAAGCCTGAATGCTACTACTCCTACCCTACGTTATTTATAATCTTCTAACTAACATAATCTCCTACTTTTTAGGATCTTATCCCTTTCCCTTATCACTTCCTATTTTCTCTCTTCTAGAATATACTTTCCATATAGGAGGTTTATTTGAAATATGACTCGATCTTATCATCTCCTTATCTACCGGCTTAGGAGTCCTATCATTACTCCCCCTGGAACAACAGCCTTGTCCTCAAGGCCGAGATGAAGGAATTGGCTCCTGAGCAAGGACTCATCTTCCCAAGTAGTGTCTTCTGCTGCCCTGCCCTTCCACTTGACCAGCCATTGGCGAACTGAGTGTCCCCCTTCCAACACTTCTCTGGAAGCTAGTAGTTCTTCGGGCTCCTCAATCTCATCTAGCTCCACTTCTAGGCCTTCTGGTAATTTAGCTTCAGTGGAATAGTTGCCTACTGCCTTCTTTAACTGTGAGATATGAAATACTGGATGTATTCTGGCCGTATCTGGTAACTTCAGTTTATAAGAAACCATTCCCACCTTATCAACAATTGGAAATGGCCCAAAATACCTCGGAGCTAATTTCTGATTAATTCTTCTGGCCACAGTGTGTTGGCGGTGAGGCCTCAACTTCAAAAATACCCATTCCCCAATATCAAAAGAACAGTCCTTCCTTTTCTGGTCTGCATACTTCTTCATCAGCTCTTGTGCTCGCAACAGATGGTGTTTTAATTGTCTCAAAGCCTCATCACGGTCCACCAATTCTTCTGCCACTGCTTCCACCCTAGTCTCTCCTTGAGAGAATCGGATCACAGTAGGTGGCTTTCGCCCATAGACCACCTCAAAAGGAGTCGTGCCAGTAGAAACGTGATAGGTCGTGTTGTACCAAAGCTCTGCCCAAGGAACCCAATAAGACCAATTCTTAGGTTGCTCGGAGGCAAAACACCGTAAGTACGCTTCGAGGCACCGATTGACTACTTCAGTTTGTCCGTCCATCTCTGGGTGATAGGAAGAGCTCATTTTTAACACTGTACCCTGCAAGCGGAAAAGCTCTTTCCAAAACAAACTGATGAACAGTGGGTCTCGATCACTCACTATGGATTGAGGAACACCATGCAAACGCACAATTTCCTTCGTAAACACCTCAGCCACCTTCCTGGCCGTGTATGGATGCCTTAAGGGTACAAAGTGAGCATATTTAGATAGCCTATCCACCACAAACAAACACCGCTTCGAACCCCTTAGACTTAGGTAGCCCAGTAATGAAGTCTAAGGATATGTCTTCCCAAATTTGCACTGGAATTGGTAGCGGTTGAAGTAGGCCAGCAGGGGAGGATGCAGCATATTTCTGTCTTTGACACACATCACACCTTTTTACAAACTCTTGGACCGAATTCTTCATTCCCAACCAATACAAATTCCCTGCTATCCTCCTATATGTTCTTAAGAAGCCCGAATGACCACCAACAGGAGAAGAATGAAATTCCTCAAGTAACTTAGGAATGCAAGTTGAATTGGCCGATAAAACTAGCCTGTTTTTATATAACAATACCCCTTGGTTCATGCTAAAACCTGGCCGAGAAGTTGGGTCCTTGTGGATGTCGTTAACTATCTGTTGAAATTGGGGATCCCGACTGACTTCTTGCTGCACTTGTTGTTCTTGCACCCACACCGGAGAAGAAACCAAACTTTGCAACTCTGCTTCTTCATACATCCTGGATAGAGAATCTGCCGCCTTGTTTTCAGGACCAGGTTTATAAACTACCTCAAAATGATAGCCTAACAGCTTGGCCATCCAACTCTGTTGGTCACTACTTGTAATCCGTTGTTGCAACAAGTGTCGTAAGCTCTTTTGATCTGGGTACACAACAAATTCCCTACCCAAAAGATAGGGACGCCAATGTTGAACTACTAACACTAAAGCCATCAGCTCCTTCTCATAGGCGGATTTGTTCAAGTTGTTCTTTGACAAGGCTTTGCTAAAGTAAGCAACGGGTCGCCTTTTTTGCATAAGGATAGCCCCAATCCCTCTTCCGGAGGCATCACACTCTATTTCGAAGGGTTGGGAAAAATCTGGTAACGTCAACACCGGAGGACTCACCATGATTTTCTTCAATTCTTCAAAGGCCCTAAAAGCTTCAGGCCCCCAATTGAACCCTTCCTTTTTTGTCAACTCTGTCAGTGGCTTTGCAATTTTGCCATACCCCGCAATGAACTTACGGTAATAACCAGTGAGCCCAAGAAATCCCCTCACTCCTTTGACATTGCGAGGCACGGGCCAATCAATAATACTTTTTATCTTGGCTGGGTCCACTGCTACCCCCTCTTTTGAGATTATGTGGCCCAAATACTCAATCTGTCGGCTGCCAAAAACACATTTTTTTTATTGGCAACAAAACCATGTTCTTGTAACAACTGCAAGACCTCCTCTACATGTCGCATGTGTTCGTCCCATCATTTGCTATAAACCAAGATATCGTCAAAAAAAACTAGAACAAATTTTCGGAGGTAAGGTTTAAAGACTTGGTTCATTGTAGATTGGAAGGTAGCCGGGGCATTGGTTAACCCAAACGGCATCACCAAAAATTCGTAGTGTCCTTCATGTGTCCGGAAAGCTGTTTTATGCACATCTTCCTCCTTCACCCGTATTTGATGATATCCAGATTTTAAATCCAATTTAGAGAAGTAAGTTCCCCCATGTAATTCATCCAACAACTCTTCAACTACCGGAATTGGGTATTTGTCGGGTACCGTCACTTTGTTCAGTTCCCTATAATCCACACACATTCGCCAGGAAGCATCCTTCTTTTTTACCAAAATTACAGGACTTGAGAAGGCACTGGAGATGTGCCTAATAATTCCCTGATCCAACATACTCTGAACCTGTTTATCAATTTCTTCTTTATGATGGTAGGGGTAACGGTAAGGACGTACGCTAACTGGTCCCGCTCCCTTTTGTAATTCAATTGAATGAACAGTGTCTCTCTGAGGGGGCATACCCATAATCTCCTGGAATACTTTATGATATTGTTCCAACAACTGTTGCAATTCACCCTGTCGTTCTAGAGTCAAAACTGGTCCTGTCACCTCTTCAAATTCTGTATTATCTTCGTCTAATAAGCTGTGCAGGGATGTTGCTTGATACAACGAATTTCTACCCCGTTTGGTACTGTCGCACTGACTAGTCAGACCCTACAATACAACCCTTTTTCCTTTGTAGAGGAAACTCAGAGACATCTCCTCCCAATCAAAGGTAACTCGGCCAAACCTTTTCATCCAAGCAGCACCCAATATCAGGTCAAGGTCACCCAGTTCCAACACATATACATCAATTAGAGTAGAGAAATTTCCCAATTGAACCTCTACTCCGGTACACTTCCCTACTGTTGACACCCTATGTCCATCTCCCAATCGAACCCCTAGTGATTCCCTCCGTTCAATCTGTAACCCCAAAGCCGTCGCCACTTGTGGTGCAATAAAATTGTGGCTGGCTCCACTATCGGTCAGCACTTGAACTGACACTCCCATCATCTTGCCTTCCAATCTCAGCGTGGAAGGTTGCTGGAACTGCTGCTTGATTTCAGTAACTCCAAACAAGCCAATAGAGTTACACTCCACGACCTGCTCCTCTTCATCTTCCCTGATTTCTATTGCTACTATTTCCCCTTCTGTGTTCACTGTTTCGTCATCCCCTAAGATCACCAAGCGAAACTGTTTCTCGGGACATTGATGCAGTGGGTGGTATTTCTCGCCGCAGCGGAAACAGAGGCCACGAGCCTTGCGAGCCATTAAATCCGAATAGGGCAAGTGTCGCACCCCTCTGCTGCGCTCGCCATTGTCCCGTTTCCCCTCTTCTCTGTTCGGCCGCAGCTCTGCAGGACGATTAGGGTGTCCAATGGTCTGAGCTGTTTTTGGGTTAGAGACACCAACTGACCCAGAGTTATTTTTAGTTAGGCCCGGGTTAAAATTTAGCCCTGATCCACTTTTTCCATACGGGCCATAATTCGACCCATAGCTCCCTTTTTCTCTTGACCCATGATCCATGTAACACCTGAGGACGAGATCGACATCGTATTAGGACGACGTATCGAGACCTCGACCAAGACCTTGTGTCGAGATCCCGTGACTAGATCGTTTGCCGAGATCATTTGTCGAGCTGATGAGACCACGCACTAGTCCGCCGAAAGCCGAGAGGTCGCTGCGGTCGAGTCCGATGAAAGTCGCTGCATCGGCGAGACGCAAGTCGAAGCCGAGGAGACAGCCGCTCACGAACTCGTGTTAGAACCTTATGCGTTGCCACGAGCACCCTTGTCGACATCGTGTCGAGATGATACCTCAGTATTCTTTCGAACGTTATTCAGCGCATAATTATATTGTTTGTAATTATTACATTGCTCGCTTGCCGCTGACCACGCAGTGAGGGTAATTTGAGAGGAACGAGTTAATCTGCAGATGATTGATGGGATTGGCATCTTATAGCCGGAGTTACGCTATACCCCTTCTCGCCAAATGTATACCACACCGATTCCTCACACTCATTCTTTCTCTTTCTTTCTTCTTCCTTCCTTCCTTCTCGCCTGTTTCGCTGTTTTCTTCAAAATCTCCATCGACGAAACCGTGAGTTCCATCGAGATTCTCGCATGCTTTCTTCATCAATTTTGTTCATCATCAACTTCTCGACCCATATCTCGTCTGATCGACCATCACCGCTGAGGTATGAAGAATGTATTTTTCTTTTCATCCGCGTACTACCGTTAGCGCTAATTCTTCTTCCATTTTTAACCGTTTATGCTTTCCAAATCATATCAAATTGATGGGTTTTCTTATTCACGATATTACCTATCTTTTTAACCGATTAATTGGGCTTGTAAAAACAAATTTCTTTCTCCATTTACGCACTCCAGCGCCAAACCTCCATTTTTGGTTAGTTTCGATTTCTTGTTTTTCATTCGTTGTTCTCGGGTTATCATATTGGCTTGATCTATCCAAGCATCGATAACTTTTTCATGAAATTTTGATCAAAATCCCTAACTTTGTGTTAGTGAGGAAAATATATTTCAGCTCTTGAGTTTTATATTTTCTGGGTCAGGTCGAGTTTGGGGAAAGCAGAGCTAGATGTATTAGAACCCATGGATCGATCCTGAGTTATGTTTGTTTTAGGAAGTCCGATTCCCAGATCGAGTGATTTCAATCAAGGGTACGGAAAGCGAATCCAAGGACGCGGAAGCGTGAATCCGATCGAGAACTGCACGTGTCGAGGTCGCATCGAGAAGCGTGACGATGTCGAAGTCGTTGTCGAGCTCGCAAGGCAAGTGTCGAGATCGAAGTAAGAGAAGTCGCTGTCGAGCTCTTAGAAGACAAATGCGGTCGGTCGTCGTCGAGCGAAAGCATTAACTTGGAGTTCTGCATGGGCGCTTCACATTAATATTTTCGTAGTATGCTAGCGTAAGCGGCATTTCATATTCTATGTGGTTATGTTATCGTGTATGGATTTCCGATTTGTGTCGAAATGAAATGTTATGATATGATTGAGTTTTTGCATGTATTTAATATGTGATTGAATATATGTCGTGGAATTGTGTATTGCATGTTGAATTGCGCTTCTTCATGTCGAGCTTGCTCTTTATTTGACACGCGGTTGAATATCTTGTGTTTAACTCTTTGAATATCGTGATGCGGCGAATTGTTCATCGAGTGAGCGAGCTAGGTGAGTCGCATGGACGTTTTTGAGCCGTGACCGATAATCGGTAGGTGCTAGGTCCCCTTTTTTGTTTACTGGAGATTGACTAGACGCCGCCACGCTACGGGACCTGAGTTGACCGCCCCTAGTGGGAGGCCGAGGATCCTGCTGGCTTTACTGGACTTTCCGACATACAGACGCTGGCGTGTGCATTCCGGAAAAATTGTCGGTCGAGAAAATGGATTTGCGGAGTTGTGTCGAGTTTAGAGTGAGATGGTCGAGTCACGCCGGGGAATGTTATACTTTGCCGTTGCTTATATTTTTATGTCGAGCTTATCTTGGGAATCATTGAAAGTTGACCACTTTCCGCGTGGTGCCTTCAATCCATGACGGTTACCCAGGCGATGTCGAGGGGCGCAGTAACTCGACAAGAGACGATGCCGAGGAGGATCTCGACGAGGATCCGAGTGACGCACCTCTATCTGTCGTGATTGTTTATTTGTTGGATGTTTGTTTTTCTCGAGGACTGCATTGTGCCGCTTTTTCTTTGTGTTCGAGGTCGTGACTGGCCTGGGGCATATTGTTTTGTTGTTGTTACAGGTAGACTCATGGTCTTACTTTTGGGAGCAAACTGGGAGTCTCCGGCTTAAGTACTCTGTGGTATGATTACTCTTTTGAAGTTATCGTACTCTAGGTGTATTTTCTTTGAATATTTGCTACTCTGTATTTTGTATACATTATTATTTTGAGTGATATATATATGTGTATGTTATGCATGTATGTTTTATTTGAATTTAAGTCTTGTGTCTTAGTTGCACCATGTTTCAAAAGTCGTAATTACTTCGATGTGCACGAGTTGGTTTTATAAAAAAAAAAAAAATATATATCGATTTTTTAAAAGGCACAAGAGTTTTGTTTTTAAAACACATCTCATATAGGTTTTGTTGAGCTCGTGTGTTGAGTTTGAACTCGAGCTCGGTATATTGAGCTCAGAATGGCCCTAAACGGGTCGTTACAGCTTACTTCCTTGCCTCCTCTCCAAACCCTGTTCGCCCCGCCGTTTCTGTGCACCAGCGTTCCACGAAGCTCGATTTCCACATCTCTTGCAATTCTCATCGCCTGGATACGACTGCGAGGGTTGAATGTTCGAACTCTCAGGCGAATTTCTGATCGAAGCCCACCCAAAAAGTAACCAAGATATTGTTCCTCCGGTAAGCGTCCAACCTGAGATGACACGTATTCAAAGTCTGCGATGTAATCGTCTACACTTCCAGTTTGCTGTAAATCCTTCAGTTCTTCGAATGGGTTGTCGCTCTTCCTTCCTCCATACCTCTCAATCAAAGCTCGCTTCAATTTTGACCATGTTAATTCGTCCTCTGTTTCTCGCAACAGATTGAACCAATGAATGGTCGTGCCCTCCATGCTCAACTTCGCCAATCTTACCTTCACTTCCTCTGACGATCCCTGTACTTCAAAATATGTCTCTGCACGTGTGATCCATCCCACTGGGTCCTCTCCATCAAAAAGTGGAAGCTCCACCTTCTTTGCCGCCATCTTGAACTCAGGCACAGCTTCAATGTCAATCACCATAGGTTTCTGCATGTCATCCTTGTGGGAGTCTCGCATTTTGGCGAATTCCGCCATGATTGAGCTGCGGACACCATCCACTACCTGTTTCAAAGAGGCCTCCATTGCCTGTTTCAGAGAATCCTCCAAAACCGTCATTCTCTCTTCCAAGGCACCCATTTGATTCGTCATGTTTGGTTTCCTAGGCATGAAACAATGCTAGCTCCGTCTCACGATCCGGCAAGTCGGACCAATGATAGAACTCACAATTTAATATTTCAAAATAGAAGAGTTTTATTGATGACTTTGGGACTTATTAGCCCAGAGAACTGTAAATAACCAGAGTTTGAGACTCCTACCAGAGCAAGATGCTCCTACCAGAGAGTAACTCTCCTAATAACTTATTTTCAAAAACAAGCCTGAATGCTACTACTCCTACCCTACTTTATTTATAATCTTCTAACTAACATAATCTCCTACTTTTTAGGATCTTATCCCTTTCCCTTATCACTTCCTATTTTCTCTCTTCTAGAATATACTTTCCATATAGGAGGTTTATTTGAAATATGACTCGATCTTATCATCTCCTTATCTACCGGCTTAGGAGTCCTATCACATACCCACGTTATATATAAGTAATTTTTATTAGAAATTGAGCGGCAAGATAGACCAAAATCGCACAATTACAATAACTAAAAAATTTAATTCGCACAATTTGAACCTGGAGGGCCAAAATTGCACAATCGCAATACCTAAAAAACTCAATTCACGCATTTGAAGCTTGGGAGCCAAAATCACACAATCGTAATACCTAAAAGATCAAAAGTACAATTGAGCCTAAAAAAAATAAAAAATAAAATTACAGTTTGAACTATTCAAACCAATTTCGGTTCCACAATTCAAAACGGTTCGAACAATTTCAAACAGATCGCAGTTATGTTTAACAATACCGAACCGTAAACATGTTCAGCTCCAACTGAACCGACCAGTCCAGTTTGGTTTTTAAAATATTGATTTCCTTAAACTCTCTCAAACACCGCAACAAGTGCTTGTATTAGTGAATAAACTCAAATAAGTTGTTCATAAATCATTCCAAAAGCAACCTAAGTCAAATTTTGGAAGAAATCAGGATTGAAAAGAAGCCATGGAGAAGGAAGAAGCCCCTCTCAAACACCTGCGAGCAGCATGCAAAAGCTCATCAATATTAGCATTCATCAACTGCGTCTGGAATATTTTAAATTTAATTAAACTTTTCTCATATCTCCAGCGAATTTACCAAAATAGTGAATGTGGATGTCCAACTGGGTTTCATACTCGTTTCTTTTGTAAATTTAATAAAATCCAAATAAGTAGTTTCATTTAATTAAAGAGAGAATTTGAGACGATAAGGTTTTGAATGAGAAACTGAGAAAAACTACAATATTACCGTGCTTGACAAATGATAATCCTGCTTACACCTATATGGGGAAACCAAAATCTTGATACTCGAGTTATGACACTACAAATGCATGGCATACAAGACAAATTAGTCAATACGCTAACAAAATAATAAAACCCAAATAAATTTTTAAAAAATATCCCACGAAGGGGCAGGGCAGAAACAAAACTCAGCATTCTCAAAAGAGGACTAACAAAGATTTACATATCACATCTCTTTATATTCCATGAAAAATCAAAATTCAAAATTCGTAAGACCCCATTACTAAAAGAAAACTAGATGTCCAAGCCAAGTTGCTAAGTGTAGGACATCATGCTGAGAAACAACCATGACCAAGACAAGAGTCAGTTCTCACAACGTTAGTCTTCATCCATGCCAGCAGGTTGCTCTCTCCTGCCGGGTCCCCCAGCAGGTTTTGCCATAATAATCTGAAAACAACAAAATACCATATCCATAAATTTGTGCATAGAAAAAAAATGAATCAAAATCTTGCATCAAATTTCACAGATGTATACCCAACGTAAAAAAAAACCACGGTATGCATTACATAACAGTGATCATTCCCCAATCAATTGTATTTAGTAACAGGAAACATTCATATCAACTAAGTAACTACAATACTTTATTTACATCAACTATTTTTTAAACACGGACACAATGTTTTCACTGATAATGTAAATTTCTTTATCCTGTTAAGTGTATAAAAATATTAATTCACAAGGCTTTAACAATTCTAGCACCCAATATGTTGGCCCAATTTTTTAAAAATGAGGAAGTGAGGCAACGAGAAATACGGCCTACTGCTGAAAATGGTCATATTGCCATTTGCCCTCTGTTCTGGGTATGGGAAACACAGATTCAGAGCTTGCAAAAGTGGGATCAAGGGGGATGCACTTCACCACCAAACCAAACAGGGGTCGTCTGTTGTCTTGGTTTTGGATTATAGAGGGGCACCTAACTGAGTTCTGGTGGCAACATGTTGTATTGCTGCTGATTTTAAAGTAGCAATCATACTTTTTTTTTTTGGGCCAAAAGTGCCGCCCAAAACAGAGCATATGACCCAGGCAGAAGTTCTTGTGTTTCACGCATCACTCAGTCATTCTGCTTCAAGTTATGGGACCCGGTGGACACTCTTCACCTTGAAGACAAGGTGAAATTCGTTGGGGGCAGTATTGATAGGGCCGTGGGATAGGGAAACGGTTGGAAGGGAGGGGGGGCATAACAGAATGGGACAGGTGGCATTTGATGAGTGGAAAGATAGGAAACAATTTCTACATATTGGAGAGGTAGGGGTCTATGGGAGGCAGGCAAGATTTGGGTACTAATGGTAAGGCTTTAGCCTTGGTGAGACGGATTTCTTCATAGGAGGAGCAGTTTGGTATTTTCTCTTTTACGCTAATTCTATTTTCCTGTAAGGAGCACTGCGCTATTGTTTTTCTTCACCATTAATATCATCAAGTATATCAGAATTTCATCGTTGGAATTCGTTACTGTTCTGTTCTAAGTTTCACTTCGGATTTATCGGTTTTCTTGTACCTAACAAAGTACTTATTAAGGTGACAATTTGGAATCAACAAGGAACAATCAAATACTATTTACTTCGAGTTGATTACCTGGTCCACCCGTAGTACAGTGCATGCAGCATCAGCAGCATATTTAAGAGCAAAGAACCTGAGCAGATAAAAACAATGATGAAACTTCATATAAAAAAAAAAATGATGAAACTTGTCTTCAAATGGTACGAGGTAAAACAATTATTTCAAATATATGCAATCAAAAGAAGACTCCACATTAATCAAAGTGCCAATGATAATTGTATTCAAACTTATATATGACAAAGCTAGAGAAATCTATGCTTCCAAAAATGAAAAGCAAGGCCATTATTTTCTCACAGGTTTCCACCATGAAAAAGATGCATGCACTAGAAAGTTAGTTTACTTAGTCACATGGAGATCCCAAACATGCGTGGTTGTGACATCCTTACAAGCACCCCCTTCCAAATCAATGCCAACTTTAGTGTTTCCTGATGCATGTTCTGCGTACAGAGAAGATATAATTTCCATTGCATTTAGCCCAGCATTCTCAGCCAATGTTCTAGGAATCATTTCAAAACTTTCAGCAAATTTTGCTATAGCATACTGATCCAATCTGCAGAGCCATTGCAAATCTTTAGTACTTCCCATTCATGCCTCAATTACCAAAGAAGCAATAAACAAATAAAATAAAATACTGAAACTTTGAGACGTAGTACCAATTTCCAAAGTAATAGCAAAAAATCCAAGCCCTATGTAAATAATAGAATCCTCTAAATTGCAATCACGTTTTGATTTTAAAACATTTATGTTATCCTGACTCCTTTAATTCTTAACAACTCTAGTGAGAAAAGTTATTGACACAACCTAATAAACTGCATCAGACAGAGTGTGATCAGATAAGAGTCACACCTGTGTGACAAAGCGAGAGATATGAGAAAAGATAAAATGAATCTTCTGACAATATGTTGTTAGTAGCAAATCATCCAGAAGGGTAAGTAAAAATTGAAAGAAATGCATACACACAACAAACAAACACACTAGATTTCCATATACTCCCTCCGTCCTTCTATACATGACCCTTTTAACTAATTCACAGGAATTAAGAAAGTATGTTAATTTAGTTAGTTGCATTAAATTTGTTAACAATTTATATTATTCTTCCAAAATTACCCTTAAAATTATTGGGACTCATCATATCACTCTTTCCACCTAATTAATTATCCACCTAATTAATTTGTGTTGGGACTCATCACCACACATTTTTCTCCAATCCTCACAAGAGAGAGATGATGAAGTGATTATAGGTATTTTAGTAAAAAACTAATTAAGGCAAGACATAAATTTGAGAGAGTTTTACAAAAAGGGACAAGCAAATTTCTCAAAAGGTTCCCACATAAAGGGAAGGAGGGAGTATAATTAGAAGAGAAATCACTTCATCCAAACAATGAATGAAAGAGGTATGCGTAAACACATCGATGTGTCCCCAAGAAAACAAAGGTCATTTGTATTGAAAAATGAAAACTCAAGGGAAATACAAAGTACCCTGTCTCCATGAAAGAAAAATCTTTCACCCTCTTAGCTAACTCAATTTCAGTTGCTGCAGCTCCAGGTACAATACGGCTATCCCTGCACATGGCCTGACAAAGAGTTGCATAGAAAAAGACAAATCAGTATTATTTCTAAAAGCGAAATTCCTTCAAAAGGTATAATCCAAACAGATGTAGTAACAATCTGTATGTTTGCAGAGGCCATATTTTAACAAGTTTATTTTCAAGGGAAGGGTGGATAGGGTACAATCAACTTGTTAAAACATGAAACATCAGAAATTACCTTGTAAGTGTTCACTCCATCATCAACTGCTCTTTCAAGATCATCTAGTACGCTATCAGTACTTCCTCTTAAGACAACAGTGGATACAGAATTTCCACCTTCTTCATTTTTAACAATGGTCACCTGCATCATTATACAAAATTGAAGAGGGAAAATCATATGCCATGTGTAAAAATGAGGAAAATACTAAAGTAGTAAAGCATACAAGGAAATGAACTTGCTCTCTCTCTCTCTATACACACAAACACAAATAAGCAATGAACCAAGAATATAACAGAACCCAAACAATCACTTTAACATACCGTGACACCACCAATTTCCTCAACTGAAATAGAATCAACATATCCAAGATCATCTGGGTTTGGTTGACTAAGCTTAAGCTGTTGCAAGGAAACAAGACAGATTAGAAGGTAAGAAAAGATTCTTCATGAAGCGAAAGAAACAAAACACACCATAGCAACAGCACCAGTTGTACGGCAAAATCGACGTAGTTCAAACTTTGAACTGATTTTCAGAACCATAAGCCTACAAGCAGGAATTTTGAGTTAGAAAACCATATGGCTCATAGCCTGACTTCAAATTGATAGTGACAATTTTATTAAATAATTCTTTGACGGATGACAGCATGACGCGATTGAAAAGCACCAAATGAGGAGATAAGAATTCACACACTTGTAACGCTCACAAAAATGCAAAGCCATCTCTCCTACTGCCCCTCCACTTGCAACCACTTTGGCACCAGAATCAGCTACTGCCTTGATGAGCTCCTCTACTTTAGCCTCTTCAGTTTTTGAATAATTTTCTAGCTATAGAAAACAAAATAAATTCAAAAACAAAAGCATTAAGCACAGAAGTCGCCATACTAATTTAAAAAACATAAATAAATCCTCCATGAACTATGAAAGGAAAATTTTGGTCCATCAGATCATAACAGCATCAGTAATGAATAAAATAATTGAGTTACTTACAAGGAAGCAACAGTTGAAAATTAAACCAAAAGTTGCTCCCATAGTGTGTTACAGGTCTAAATTTAAATATTAAAAATAATTTCCGAACAAAAGCTCTAGAAACAAATCACTGTGTGCAATAGTTAGGCACAACACAAACAGGTGAAGGCTTATATTGGCATAAATAAAGGAACAATCTTAAACAAAATAAAAGTAGAATATTGACAATTTGTACACACAACAGTAGAATACTGCTCTTAAACAAAATAAGAATTTTGCTTACATGCAAATACAAAGCTGATTCTGTCTTAAAGCTGAAACATGGCAAAACCATGACATCTATACCATGACAATTGACCAAGGCATTTCAATACTTGGAAGAATATATATAAGAAATAAAGCATTTCCATACAAAAAACATAACATCTATACTGAACATGGAAACTAAAGCAACCTCGTCACCTGCTAAGAACTACAAGACAACAAGGACACGACCCAAAGCAATACCTTACATAAACCATTCCCACATTTTGGTGGGAATAAACTTTGTGAGCTAAACAATGACACAATAGTTTAGGACCAACATTAGTTTTAATAGCAATTGCACCCTACCACAAAATCCGTTTTCAACTGTCTTTTTACAGAGAGAGGGAAATGGACCTCTAGCTTGTTCTAGACAAAAATGAATTCATACAATACTTGGACAAATAAATAAATAAATAATATTACAGTCCAATAAAACAGGGGGAGGGGGGGATAGTAACCAAAATTATAGTCATTTTGATATACCTGATCAGCTGTATGTATGAGGACAGTTCCTTTAGTTTCAGTTGCAGATGTATCAACACCACCAGCAAACACAGCGACCTAAAACAGCATTGACAAAAACCTCAGTACTAGATAGTATGAAGATCTGTCAATAGCATATCATAGTGAGGAAAATTTCTTATCAAATGAAATGAAAATAGCAGCAGACCATGCTCCTTGCTGATAGGAAATTATACAAAATAAAAATTCAACCAAAAACAAGAGAGAACAAATGACTCTTCTTTAATTACTTCAGCATAACAGCTAATTACAAAATGTAAACATGTAAGACACAACAATTAGTTCGGTATAAAAAGTATGAAAAATGAGTAGGATACATGTCAAAACCAAGCACTCCTTCCTTTTTTTACATCCTCCCTTGCACAGGTGGTATGTACTCCTCGGAAATAATGAACCAAGATGAAATCATATACAAATTAAAGTCTTAAATAAATAATAACAATGATGATGATGCTGATGTATTATAGTGATAGTAAATGCTTCTTAAGGGCCTAAAACTCATCTTTAAAAAAAAATGCTGTCAGAAATTCAGGTTAGATAGCCAATCTATAATACTGGAAGCACCCATCTATAATATTGGAATTTGGAAGCAATCACAAACTGTAGTGAGCTCAACAATAACATCCACGCATCAATTTTAGAAAATGGCAGTATATCAACAATCCTGATTCTGTTTTCTCATGAAGAAACAACCCAAAATATGACACTCTAACTCATTCTATCAGTTGTTTCATCTTCTAGACTTTGCTCCTTTTAACATTGTCAAGCCCTTTATTTATCATTTGTTTATAATCATGCATCATTAGACGGGACAATGTGTGTTAGGAAAATAAAATAGATTAAAACTAAAAGTACAACCTTGATACTAGTCAAAACATAGGCAACACTAAATATATAATCATCCAGTATAATAAAAATGACAACATCGTGAAGAATCTCAAGAAATAAATAATATTGTAGACTCTCCAATAAAAACCCAAAAGTCCCACATATATAGAAAGCTAACCTTTGCCTTTTCAATTCTCTTAATACTACCAACAGCATCATTTTTCAAAACCATTCCACGGACAACTGTACTGTTACGCAAGCCTCCTCCCAAGAGCTTTGCAACACGAACATTGTCCACATTGAAGTTTACAGGGTTTTTTGGACACACTTGGATGCATGCCTACATTTTCCAAACAAAGGTCAGAATGTCAAGTGCTGCATTAACAAAGTACGTTATCATAGTAAAACCAGGTAATCATAATATACTCACATCAGCAACAAGGGAGCATATGATATCTTCTTGACCAAATTGCTTGCTAGCAACAGCAGCTTTCATTCGAGAAATAACTTGCTCCTTATCACGGACATCCATATTCTCCGAACCTTTCTCCACAAGTTCGTCCAATATTTCAATGGTCTGAAACACGATAAGGACTTAGGGGGAGAAAGCGAGAGAGAGTATGGCAATTAAAGATGAATCACTAAAGTATGTTTGTGTAGAGGAGTTTGTAAGGGACTGAGAAAGGAAGCTTAAGTTTTCATTCTGCTTAAACATTCTCCTTATTTGAGATCTTTTGTTCAAATTTCAAAATTGAAAGGATTTAACAAAGAGATTATCAGGCAATCTTTCAATAACCCCTTATTTAATTTTATTAATTAACATTTCATAATTTTCTCAATTTAAAAACGGAAAGTTGACCATTTCTTTCTCAATTTTATTGCCATTTCATAAATTCCATTGTTTGAATATTTTTTTGATAGAATGGCAACAAAGCAAAGAGGCTGAAAAAGCGTAGTGTTAGATAGAATGTTATGTATGGGCCATAATGTTTCATTTCATTCCATTCTATCCTATTTTAAACAATCCAAATGACGAAACCTAATATCATTCATTCCATAGCGTCCACATTCTATCAGTCAAAACATAACCTGAGGCTCTCTCTGACAAACAAACCTTATTAATGGCTTTGGTATATCCACTGATGATCTCACTGGGATGCAAACCCATCCTGATAAGCTCCTCCGCACCATGCAGTAACTCGCCCGCAAACGAAATAGTTAAATTCGCCCCATCCCCAATCTCCTCTTGTTGAGCCTTCCCAGCCAAAACCAAAATCTTAGCAGCAGGATGCTGAACCTCAAGCTCGTTCACAATCGTCGCCGCATCATTCGTGACAAAAAGCTTGTCCAAATGATTTATAACCATCTTATTCATCCCTGATCAAATGACAAAAAGACATTAGATCACCAACAACTTCTAAATCTACTGAGACCAGTTTATTTTTATTTGTTTTTTTTTCATTTTATTTTGAAGTAGAAATGCAGAGAAAAATAACATTATTATTATAAAGGGAGAATGTAATGTAATGTTACCATTGGGACCGAGGGAAGTTCGGGTGATAGTGGAAAGTTGCTTGCAGGCGTCGATGTTTTTGAGAACGGCTTCGTCGAGACCGGAGAGGTGTTTGTGTCCCTCCTTCAGCATCGATTGCATCCCATACGGCTGAATGTTGAAACCCACCATGTTTGTTCAGAGTGGCTGCAACCTGTGAGTGTGCGTGTGACTGTGAGTGGGAGAAGTTAAAAAACAAACCCTGTGTATGTGTATCCCTAAACCCACGAAATGGTTGAGGCGTTGAGCACTAGCGCCTTCTTTAGCTTCAAAGAGAGGACTCGGAGAGCCCTAGAAAGTTCGGACTTCGGAGCAAAGGTGAAAAGTTATTGAACTTTTTTTTTTTAATTAAAGAGAAGTTATTGATTAATTATTTCAGCTTATTATTTGAATACAAAAATATATCAAATTAAGGCTTAATGAACTTTTTATTTTTATTCCTATATAAAATTCGTGATTTTTTTTTGGCTCCTTTTAAAATTATTCTATTGTTACTATCCTCATAAGTTTTTTGTGTCTTTTGGTTCTCGTTGTTAGCCCAAGACTATTAACTATTGAGGTGGTTACTAGATGGCCACATCATCGTGATTACGTGGCATCATCAACACATGTGGCAACCGTATCATTTTTTCCTACATGACATGTCACCTCAAACCCTAATCTCCTCTTCCTCTTTCCCTTTTCTCTTCCGGCCACCCCCACCACCACCTTCCCCTTCTAGCCACCACCGCCAAATCAACCCCCACCCCCTTCCCTGTAAAATGAAATATCACAAGAAAAAACCCTATAGTCGCATGTTAATAAAAAAAAAGCTAAATTACAAAATTGGTCTTCTATGTTTATTTTAGGTTTTAATTTGGTCCTCTATGTTTTATTTGTTTCGTTTTAGTCCCTTACGTTTTAAAAGTTACAACAGGTTGGTCCTTTCCGTCACTAAAAGCCAATTGTCCGTAGCTAAAAGCCAAATAACATTTTGGAAAATAGACTTCTAGCTACGGACAATTGACTT
The DNA here is from genome assembly GCA_037113605.1 of Calophaca sinica. Lineage (NCBI taxonomy): Eukaryota > Viridiplantae > Streptophyta > Magnoliopsida > Fabales > Fabaceae > Calophaca > Calophaca sinica. The sequence goes on from CM073730.1 coordinate 92,586,916, forward strand.
TTAGTGACGAAAAGGACCAAATTGAACACTAAAATAAAACGTAGAGGACCAAAACAAAACAAATAAAACGTAGAGGACCAAATTGAAACCTTAAATAAACTTAGAGGACCAATTTTGTAATTTAGCCTAAAAGAAACCAAGCATGAAAGGGGAAAAAAAACTTATGACATACCTTCGATGCAAGAAAATGTTCGTAGAAGAAAACCAGAAAGCCTAATGTCATTCCTTAAACCCAAGAACATAAAGAAATCCCATAAAATAGAAAATTTCAAACTTCGAAGAAATCACGAAATGGAAGTCAATAAAAAAATTCAAACTTTGGCATCTATCAAAGAGGGGAAAAAAGAGTGAGAAATAATGTAGTAACAAGTTTGATCCGACTTGGGGTTTTCATAGTGCTCCTCTCCTATCAACAACTATGCATACCATCGAGACCAAAAAATAGAAGCGGCTCCGTCTTCCCATCATTATGGCTCTGAATGAGCAAGTCCCGAAGCTTTCATTGTTTCAACAATAACCTATCAAGCTACTTCTTTTGCACAGTCAACAGAAAGAATAAGAGAAAGGGAGAAGAAAGATTAGTAAAGAGAGAGAGAGAGACCAAGAGATATGTCATGCATACATGTGAGATTTGGTGTGGTAAATTAGTGCCATGTATTCCTACTGAGGCGGACATCTGCTAGCCACCTTAATAGTTAATAGTCTCCGGCTAATGTCGAAGACTAAAAGGCGAAGAAAAAAAATTATGAGGACCAAAACAATAAAAGAGGGATCACAAAAAAAAATCACAAAATTCGTAGGAATCAAAAAGTTCTTTAAGCCTCAAAGTAAAGATAAACTGAGTGGCAAACCACAGTTCGAATTCCCACTGATAGAGGTGTTCACATTTAGTGTCCGACCGTGCCTCGAACAGAGAAGAACATAAAAATGGGTGCAAAATATTTGTTTGTGTTATGCTTACTTATTTGGATTGCAAAAGCACAAGTTCAAGTCAAGATTTTCAATGTGAAGGACTATGGTGCAATTGCAAATGCCAAGACAGATAACCGTGTGGCACTTTTGAAAGCATGGAATGATACATGCAAATGGAACGGAAAGTCAACTATTTAGATCCCTGAAGGAACCTACCTACTCAACCAAGTCATATTTAGTGGTCCATGCAATGGTTGGACAAACTTTAAAATAAATGGGGTTTTGAAGGCTCCAATTGGTCTATCTTCATATACCACTACTGATAACTGGATAAATTTTAGATATGTAAACTAATTGATTGTGGGTGGTGGTGGCACATTGGATGGTCAAGGATCTTCTACTTGGGCACACAATGACTGTGAAAAAAATCCAAATTGTCACCCTCTCTCTATAACAATGAATTTGACTTCATCACTAATGATTATGTCCATCACTTGCATTCTATTGATAGCAAACAAGGCCATTTTGTGATATATGGGTGTGAGAACATGACATTCACAAAGCTAAGAATATCAGCCCCTTATGATATCCCCAACACAGATGGTATCAAAATAGGGAAAGCAAATAGGATAAATATCACAAGTGTGAACATTGGCACTGGTGATGACTGCATTGCTATTATCTCTAGTGCTAGGAATACTCAGATTTTAAATGTTTATTGTGGTCCTGGTCATGGAATTAGTGTTGGAAGCATGGTAAATATGATGGGGAAGAAGATGTCCAAGACATAGTTGTGAAGAATTGCACATTTAATGGTACACTTAATGGTGTTAGAATCAAAACATGGCCTACTCAATTGAGCAAAACTTTGAAGGCTTCTAATTTTGTCTATGAAGATATTGTGATGAATAATGTGGTTTATCCTATTATTATTGATCAATAATATTTTCCAAATCCTCCTTGCAACAATAAGCTGTCTTCAAGCGTACAAATAAGTGATGTGACGTATAGAAATATCAGAGGAAGTGGCAATACAGAAGTTGGAGTAAATTTCAATTGTAGTGAAAATAAGCCACGCCAAAATATTAGAGTGGATAACATAGATTTGAGGCGTTATGGTGGTAAAGGAAGGCTAAGCAATCGGTGTTCCCATGTTAATGGTGCTTCTTATGGCAAACAAAATCCTCCATCCTGCTTATAGTGCACCTATTTTATTGGGGGTTAAAATCTCTTCTTTCCTTGGTATTTATGGTTATATCGTGTATTTTTAAATGAGGATAATATTTACATTTAAAGTATGTCAGTGATTTTCCTCAAAAAAAAAAAGTATGTTGGTGATGATATAAAAATGTGCCCTATTTTCTTGGTGAAAAAAAATTTGTATGCCAAGAAAAACTAATGTGGATGAAAATATGATAAGTTGTTTGTGAATATGTGTTGAATTTAATGGCTATACAGTGCCAGTATAAAAAAGTTTTATACATGCATTCAATCATATCTCACCATGTAGATATTTGTGGAGATGTTTTAGAGAATAGTACAATAAAGTGACATCATAGTGAAATGCGATTGGAAGTATGTGTAAAACTTTTTTATACTATTAGTGCATAGTCATTAAACTCATGTTTTATCCAACTCATTTGTGAATATTAACTCAAATAACTCGCATACAAGTTTAATGACTTGCAAATAAATTACATATGTAAGTATTGTTTAACAAATTGCAATTTTATTTATTACAATTTGTTCAGGTATGAACTTATAGATGATGATATGACAAGAGGTTTAAAGAGGTTGAAGATGATGGATTGCTGGTGGGCTAGTTCTCAGTGGTTGACGGCGGCAACATGTTGATCTCTAGAGACAAGATGGTAGCCACTTGCAAGGACTTTGACGCTCAAGTAAGTGCTTATATGATATCAGTGAGTCTAGAGAATGAGAACGTACCTGAATTCCAAATGAAATCTAATATATATATAGATATGGCCATACTGATAAGGTTGGAGGTGGTTACTTGTTATTGTCGTTGAGATATGATCGGTAATGTCATTACAAGATCTTATTTGATAGTTATGGCCACGACAGAGCCTTATCCAAGTGTTTGTAGTCTGTGAATCTCGGAATAATGCCTTTGGGCCTTGCTCAATGCTTTCGGTCTACTAGGCCAAGTACCTGAGATAATAGTCCAGAACAATTTCCCCCAAGTTGATTGTGTAGAGATCATGCACAATCGACTTATAATGGCCTGATAACGTGTGTCGTCACGTGGTTGACTCAGTCAATGCCAGAAATGTCGATGAGCTGAATCATTTCTTTTTGGTTAGTGTTAAACCCTAATAATCATTAATCGGCCTTAAGGGTTCAAGTGCCCATGACCTCTAAGTGACTTGTGTTAGTAACGGTCACGTCACACCCAACAAATAAATAGGCGGCTGTCGATGGAGTGTTCTCTACTTGCTCCGTAAGTTTCCTTACTTCGCATTAGCGATTTCATCGCCTTTGAAGCTCAAGTTCTCCTTTTTCGTCAGCCATTTCCACAGCTCAGCTTTAAAACCAAGATATTTGTCATTTCTGACTTTGTTTGTTTTAGCCATGGGGTTCACAGGGTGGCTCTGACTATCAAAAGGAAAAGTTAGTGGTTTTGACCTAAGACTCTTAGGCTCATCTTCCTTTAAGCCTAAGAGTCTTAGGTCGTGTTATAGGTTAGTTCCCCCCCCAAGTAGTCTCCAATGGCAAGTGGAATTGTTGTGAGGGCAATGCCCATTAGTTATGCCCATACGTCGCTAAGAGAAGATTTCATCGACGCTCAAGTGGTGGATATAACACCCCTCATTTCCATATTTCATTGATTTGAATGTTTATGTGTGGCATTAATATGTTGTAATGAATGTATATGAATTTGACTGGGTTTGAAACATGATGAAAGGTTGAATTTAGAGTTTTGTATGAGTCTAATCGATTAGAGCATGTTCCTAATCGATTAGCATGGTGATTTCACACTTAGTATCAATTCAAGGGAAATTTTAATCGATTAGAAAGGATTCCTAATCAATTAAAATGAGTTTTGCATAGTCAGTATCCATTCCAGAGGTGTTTTAATCAATTAGAGGAGGTTTCTAATCAATTAGAATGGTCTCTGTAGTCCTAGTAGTCTTTCTAGGGCCGTTTTAATCGATTAGAATTAATTCTTAATGATTAGAACCATTTGACAGACTTTGGTAGGAAAACCAGAGAGGTCTTAATTGATTAGAAGTACCCTCTTAATCGATTAGAAGTTGTTGTTTTTGCACAGTATAGAAACCAGACACGTTTTAATCGATAGAACACGAATGTAAGTGTTTTTACGCGTGGAATTTCACTAAATTCGTATGCTTAAACCTTGTGACCTTGTGAGGCTTAATCCACCCGACCAGAACATTTCCCAAACCCTCAAAGACAAGCCCTAATCACTCTAGAGCCTCCAAAAGTGTTTTCCAAGGTTTCCACTTCATCTTCTTCAAGAAGCTCACCCTCCATTGAAGCTTGAGAGCCCAAACTTCTCCAGATTGAAGAATCCCTGTTCTCCTTATCTCATCACCTTAGAAAAGGGGTATCCTTCAATCCGAAAACGCCGGTAAGTTCTTCATGTCCCTAGAGTCATTTTTCCCTAATTTAAACTTTTGTCTTAGAATCAAAATCTGATGACACCATTAGAATCCTTGATTTTTGTAGAGTACCTTTTCCCAAATGAGCGTCATCAAAAGACCTACCCTTCTACTCCTTGTGGTTTTGTGATCATCTCTACTAAGGTATGGGGGAGATATTGTAGTTGGGGTGTAGAGGGAATAGGTGAAGGGGTCTCCCTTAGGCCCCATAGTGTGCTATTGTTTTATTGCTTGTGAATATTATATATATGTATATAGATATATATATGTATATATTTTTGTTATTGAATTAATGTCGTGGTGAGTTCGAATGCTTAAATTGATAATGGGATGCCTGTTTGATTGAAATTATTGACATTGTGGTGACACGTTTGATTAGCATGAATTGGCATGGGAATTTGTACCTTATGTGTTTGTATTGTGATGTGGTGTTCATGGGAATGGTCTTGAAAATGCAAGGAACTACCCTTAAGATTATTAATGGCTAATTGCCTTAGGATTAATTGAATTAGAAAGAGGTTTAGGATAAGCCTTCATCATCGTAGGACTTATCACCCTAAAGAACCTGAGTTAAAAATCAATAGTGGACTCTATAGACTAAGAATGAAATAATCAGAAATGTTGCTAAGGGGTGGGTTGCATGACTAGTGTAATATAGGCCCTTAAAATCAACGAGTTAAAGGGTAGTAAACCAGTAATAAGGAAGCTTAAGATAGGGCTTTAATAATAAGGGAGTCACTTGAGTTTGTAGGGAAAAAACATTAATAAAAATAGGGTGAAACAAGCAAGGTACCTAAGGTAGCTCACTGGACTGTTAGGGATCTCTTCTATGGTGTTGTCCAAAGTTTACGATAAATCCACTATATGGTAGCCATGTTTATGAAAAGCCCACTGGGAGTGGCAATGTTTATGATTTAAGATAACTATTTGTTTGAGTCTCCTAGATATATGTAGCCAATATGGAGTTCATGTTAATCTTTGTTTTGTTTGACAATCCTAGTCATATGAGCTACGATGGATTGTCTATGACCCTTGATAGGTGGAGTTTGGTGGAAATCCAACCATGTGTGTTGTTTGTCATATTGACCTTATTTAAGGATGGGGGAATACCGTTGAAATGAAAGGTGGAGGCTTTGCATGGGAATATCTCGACCATGGGGGTGTGAAGCCCGAGTCTGTGGTCCTTGATGGTTTGCGTTTCGCACTTTGAGTTGAGGGTCACTTATCAAATTTAGTTACCCTGACTGTAACCGAACATTCTCAGTATTAATCGAGAGTGTGCGGCAACGAAGTGTTCACCATTGTGGTGTATTCCTTCAAAAACCCAAACAGTCCTCCTAGTCAAACTTTCCGAAGTAGTAAATGGATCCACATGCATACGAAGTGTTTGACGTAGTTATTTGCATAGTCCTTTGGTAAGGACATTTGTTTCTATGTTTGATGATTTGTTGTGGTGGTGATTGTATATATGTAGATATATGTGTTTGTATTCATCTATTTTCTCTAATACCAAAATAACACTGCTACAACGGACTCGCCCCTCTTTTGCTTTTTCTCCTATGTATTTCCATGTGTATGACATGTGCTTCAAATATTAAGACAAGTGGCTAGCATAGTGTCTTTCATTTATTTTAGTTGCTAGGAGTCCCTCGTTTTGGGAACTTTGAAACTTTATGTCATGTTTTCCTTTGAAACATAACTTTTGGGATATGTATGCTCTATATGTTGTGAACATGTTGGGGGTTTTCGTAAGATTCGTTTCATTTAAATTTTTCGCAAAAATTTGCAAACCATTTGGAGAAATTATTTCAATTAAGTTTAAGATGACGTTTGTGTGAATGTGGTGCTCTTAGCCAGTTGCAAAAGTAAAGTTTTGATAAAATCCGTCATTTTCCATTTTTCCTATTTTCGGAATAAAATTATTATTGTCTTTAATTATGATAATTATGTTTTGGGGTTAAGGGTGTCATATTAAGCATGTGAGACTTGAGGCTGACGAGGGCGGGGAATGATCGCCGGTACATTGAGCATAAACAAAGAGCGGCTTTTGGCAGCTTTAGGCTAGGGGCCATGTGAATGAACCAAATTCAAGCCAGATTGAGAGGGATCCTGAGGTTGTGCAGGTATAAGACTGCATATTTTAAGGAAGGCTTAAAAGAATTGATTGGCACTACCTATACCAATAAGATGCATCTTCTTTTTGGGATCCCAGAACATAAGAACTCCATAGTTAAGCGTGCTTGACTTGGAGCACTCATGGGATAGGTGATTTTCTGGAAAGTTTCCTAGAAAGCATGCAAGTGAAAACAAAACACGCTGAAAAAACCCGTGTTGGTTTGTGGGGATAGTCGGCAATCCTAAAAGCAGTTCGGGCCGTTACAATGGACGTCATCGCTAGGCTATGTCATTGTTATGACTGACTTATTAGTCGCTTAGAAGTGGTTCAGTTTATGAGGGTAGGGACTATCCCTAGTCACATGAGTCTTCCTCGAATAAGAATTTTGACGACAATATCATTGCAAGTATCCTTTTTAGGTCTGACGTGACTAGGCACCGGGTTTGCTGGTTATTAATGGCAGATCTCATTTTGCCCCCAGACGTAGATCAATGCATGTGGGAAAATATGGATGTTCTTAACACAATAAGCACTCTTTGTCTCGAAGAGGAGGTCGGCCGAAATGCGAAGGAAGTGTGGCTAACCCATTTTCCTGAGGGAGATGTCGGTTGGAGGATAGAGTTCTCGGGAAGGGACAAAATGATTTGCTCAAGAGGGAAGGATTACGAGCATTTCATCTCTATGTACGAGGATTTGCTTATTGAGATCAATATTCATTTTTTGTTCACACAATTTGAAGTTGAAGTATTATGTCATCTTTGTGTGGGAGCATCTTAGCTTCATTCCAACAGGTATGGCTTTGTTTGTGCATTTGAGCTTTTTTGTAGAGCTCAAGGATTGACTTGTTCTATCCCAGTATTTTTCAACTATTTTCGGCCCTTTTCGACCAAAGATAAAGAATCCCCGCAAGGGGGTCTCTCACTTAATACCTAGGGAAAAAGGTTGTTTATATCCTTCTTAGACTCCTTCAAAAACTTTAAGGACAAATACTTGTTGTGTACCCCCAAAGAGTGCAATTGTGGGGTATTGATGGAAGTTCCCATTGAATAGGACTTGTGGTCATCGGCGTTGAGAGCGACACTGGGGTTGGGAATGCTTAAAGGGTCATAATGCTAGTTGTATTTGTACTTTTGCTTCGTTGTTTAGACCATTTTTATTCCGCTTAGGAATTTTGACATCGTAATGGATTTATGCTATAATTTCATAATGAAATTTTCCATTTCCAATTGTTATGTGTGTATGTTTTTGCATAAAAGTGTACTTGACTTTGAACTTTGAGACACCGAGTGCTAAAAGTAGGTCCTCAGGATTTTAAAGCGACTTAGATATCCTTGTTCGTGCATTAAGGGATTATGCATAATCTCAGGTAGGCATCCAAGCCAAGGTGCCATTCCATCTACCCCATAGCCAAAGTGCAAACTTTGGGTTTGGTGGATGCTAATCTGTCTCATCGTGTCATCTTGGTGGCTAAACAAACTGATGTGAATCGGTCTTGGGTCATTAGTTAAAAGTGCATAGTCTTTGAACAAAACAACAACTGATACCTGAAAAATAATAAAAGTGATGAATTGAAGAATTCAGAGACAACTTAAGAATACAACGCTTAGCTGTAATATTTCCTAAGTTTGGTAGCATTCCAAGTACATGGGATTGAAACTCCTGCCAAGCTCTCCAAGGCATAGGCTCCATTTTGGGTCTTTCTCGTGACTCGGTATGGTCCTTCCAAATTTTCCACAAGTTTTCCTTGTGTCCTGTGCTTTAATTCGATATTTGTTCTTCATAAAACGAGATCTTTGAAAGTGAAGCTTCTCAGATATCTCCTTTCCTATAGTAAATCGAGCTCTTCCCTTATTAAAGTTTCGTTGTTTGAGATATCAAACAACGTTGTTCTAACGGATGGTTCCCCTATATCCACCAGCATAACAACATCTTTCTCGTACATGTGTTGGAAAGGTGTTTTGCCAGTGATTGAATGAGGAGTGGTGTGATATGCCCAAAGCACATTGTGGAGATGATTTGCCCAATTTCCCTTTGGAAAGTTAAGTCTTCTTTTGAGTCTTCTTATAATGACTCAATTTGCAGCTTCAGCTTATCCATTGGTTTTATGGTGTTCAATGTCATATCCCAATTTTTCATAACCCTAGATTGATACTTATGATAAAGCTAGATAAGAGGCTTAAACCAAACCTTAATACCTTAGCTCGGGATACCTAACTCCTCTGCATTATTAGGCAGTCAACCCCTAGTCTCTGTTTCTTGTTGTCATAACCATAAAAAAATTGACTATTCTTTGTAAACTCTAAACCCTTTAGTGATTATATACTTTTTTATAATCACATGTTTCTTAGGCCTTATTCTTGTTTAGAACCCATAGGCATAACTCGAAAGAAATCAGAACCACCCAGCACGCAAAACCTAAAACCCTAGGTTTCAAGGCCCACGCTTGAGCATGGGTGGCCAATGTTTGAGCATTCCTGGAATGCTTAAGAGTGGCTAGTGCAATGCTTGAACGTTGCATGAGGTGACTCACCTCTCCACGTGTTAGCACACATAGGCCATACTCGAAGTGTGGCACCACGCGATAACATAGAAATGACACCTAGATGGGCCTACAAAGCACGCTTAAGTGTGATGCTTTAGCATTGTGCCAACATTTTAGCGTTAACCTTGGCTCCAAAATGTTATAAATTCGAGTACATTTGAGATTTTGATCCTTTTCTTCATCACTCAGACTTCCATTCTCTGGGAAATGTACTCAAATGGTGTAACACCGGTAGTTTCACTACGGCTTAATTATCGTTACTGTATTGAAATTCCCTGTATTACGCATTAATATGCATAATTAATATTTTGTGTGCTGTTAATCAAGTGGATGAATTTAACTAAAATGAAATTATATTTGGGACTTAATATATTATATTAAGTCACAGTTAAATTTTCAGTTCAAAATTTCACCGTTTTCCGGTTGCGTTTTGAAATACCCGGGTAAGTTTTTGCCCGATTGAAAACTCTAATTCGACCCGAATATTTAAATATTTGGGAATTTGATGTTTTATAATATTTCTGATTTATTAGAATATTTTTTTGGCAATTTTACTTAATTTTTGATAATAATGTATTTTCTACGCGCCGGAGACGCGAGACACGTGAAACCGAATGTGCGACGAAACTGGAAGCTGAGAGGACCTTGAGGGAGGGGCGAAAATCAGAAGATAAAAAGGGATTATATTGTGGTAAATTTTAAGTCATGACACAAAGAGATAGTGGTGTGATTAACCTACCAAAAATGTTAAAGTTTAGTTCTATTTATGGTAAGAGTTAGTAAGGTCTTTGTGCTAGCTTGCACCCATGGATTTGGCCAAGATTTCCTCCTCTCCTTTTCAGCCCATCTTGGTCGAATCATGCAGCTGAATTGGAGGAGAATTCTACTCCTAACTCATTCACCAAAATCTTGATTTCATGCATGATGATTTCCTATCTTTTCCTATCTTTTCCTAGCTTTTCCTACCATCTCCTAAGATCACTTCAACACCAAATCTCCTTCTTTTTAACATAAAATCTCCCCATTTGCTGGCTGAAAATCAGCTTCTTTAATTGACCAAATCATTTTTTTGATCTTCTATCACAAGGTATTAGATGAACACATAGGTTATTAACTTATGGTCTTGCATGGTTGTACTTGGCAAGGGAAACAATTGTTTTTTTTCTTCCTTCCAGCTGGGGTCGTGGCCTATATAAGGGGAGGGAAGCAACTCTTTTCAGCTGAACTTTGATGTGTTTTAGTGCCAAGAAGTAATGGAGAGGTAGGAGTGAAACTTGTGAGGAAGTGAGGTAGTTGAGAGTAAGTTTGCAACACAAAAAAAATTCTGCACTTCCTTATTCTTTATAAGCTGCGAACAACAGCCCTTGTGGTAAGAACCACCACCTTTCATTCCTTTTAATTCACTTCATATTGCTAATGTTTGGGTTATGATGTACTCTAGAGTGTTTCCAAAACAAAAAGGATTTTTATGCTACTTTGTGTTGCCATTTTCCTTCCATAGTTCTAGTTACTTAAGCATGTGTTTTCTTTTCATTTCAAGCTTGATGAGAAGCCAAGAACATAGATGGATACATATATATATATATATATGTGTCATGAATGGTCTATGTAAAAGCTTGAGAGCATTTCTTTAAAGTTGTGACTTGGGTTTTGTTGTTTAAAACTTGCTTGGAAGATTTCATTTTGTTAATACTACTACCAATATTTTAAGATAAGTTATAAACTCCAATGAGCTTGATGAAACACATAGAGGCTTGATCATTCCAAAGGTCATGACCCAAGTTGTTGAGAGCAAGGGAACTCCATTTTTTTCACTCTTTCTTGTTGAAGAGTTTATGGACTCAAGAATCTCAACAAAAAAAAAAGAACTTTACTACATCATTTGTAATATAGTTTCTTGTTGCTTCTTGTTGACCGCCCCTTTCTCCATTTTGGGGGTAAGAATCAAAAAATTTCTCCTTACCTTCTTGAATACCATGAGTAGAGAAAAATATGTATATTTTAAAACTCCATTGTTTGGGCTATGATCTAAAAGAGAGCCTCACTTTGAATGGGTGAAACATCTACTTGATGAAAGGATGTAACCCATGACAAGTTTCTTACTACTTTCATTCTCTTATCATAATTTGTTGATAAAGGGAATGGATATTTAAAATAAGAAAGAATGATCTAGGCATTTTATGGCCTTGAGGCCGTGAGCTCAACTTGGAGAAGGAGACAAATTCTTCATTTGATTCCTTGTTTTCTTGATAATAAAGAATAATGTTTTTTTTATAGTTAAGTGATCCTACACTTTTTTTTGAGAAACAAACTCTCCTTGCCTTTTTCCTTGTAGAACCGTGGCCATAGGGTAGGGATTAGGACACTAGGTTGGATTTCTAACTTAGCTAAATAACTTGATTGGTTGAAGGTGTGAGAAAGTAAACTTGTAGAGCAAAATCGTGCGTTGGAAGGAAAGCGTCTACGGTAAGGGCAACTCTTAGATATTGTTAAGGATTATGCTTTATATGCTTGTATTTTACATGCTTATGTTTCATATGCTTTATATGCTTGTATTTTACATGCTTATGTTCCATATGCTTATGTGTAAGAACATCTTTAAGTGTGTATATTAGTAATATGTGAATGCATAAATTAAGTATGTGACAATATGATGAACAATGTGATGGAATGATTTTCTTGAATGATGCCTCGTGATTATGATTATTGTGTTGTGATCATTGACTATATTTGAGAATATATTGTTAAATGACTATGATAATTGGGGAAGTGCCGAGAGCATGTGAGTTGGGTTACCGTCATATCAACGTCAAATAAATCTTGGATTTTGAAATAAAAAAAAAACTAAGAGGCATTTTATTAAAATCAAAGAGACACTTAAAATTAGATCTTTCTAAAACCCTAATTAGTAATGGACTAACCACCTTTTCATTAAAAAGAATTAAGTGAGAGTTAGAATAATTAAATTAATTATTTTGAACTATTAGTGGATTTCCAACATAAATCATTTCATAACTAGTAGGAGATTTTCTAAAGAAAAGAGACTTAGGACTATAAAGGGAGATCTTGAGCCGAAAAAATGGGGTTCTAATTAAGGGAGTTAGTACAAGAATAGATGATCTCGGACACTCCGTGTGAGTGATCCCGTCGAGGTAAACTAACTATGATGATAGAGTTGCTTATTCATGCATACATTGATGCCAGAAGAGAGGTGTCGTAGAGTCGCCCAGACCTAGGTGCGAGCACGTACCAACAGTCAAGAGGAAAAACGGGCGTTGTGTCATCAGGGGGATTGCTCTGGGCACAAGTCCCTGTGGGGAATAGCGTTTGAGAAAGCCTGGTAGCGGACTCCGCCTCCCGAGGCCGCTGCGAGGGTGATATTCCGGAATCATGTGCATTGGCATATAGACTGACAAATAGGGATTTGTGGTGCATCTTATTTTGTGGACTATTCGTTATGATATTGTGTTATGCTTGCCTATTCGTATATGTTGTCATTATTTATGTCTTGTTAAGAAGTTGACCCTTGCCCGTGGTTCTTTCAATCAATGAATGTAACCCAGACGATGATGACGATCGAGCTGACCCCGCTAGTCATGTCGTCCATGACGACATTTGAGTTCCCGGACTCGGGAGCCCCGCTCGCCTGGGAGGTAGACCACGCCTCAGGCCAGGTGACGTACATAGGGAACGTGGTCGAGACGACGCATACCAACGGACAGGCTATACACATAGGGATCACGCGCCGAGTGATGCGGTTTCCGGTGCCCTTCGCACACATATTAGCTGCTTGGATAGACGCACACCCTGATGGAGACACCTCAGCTTCAGAGGGCATGTCCGAGATTCCACGTCGGACCACTTTTCGCAGCGAGCCTCGGGCTACGGATCCAGCGTTACGCGCTACTCCCCTTAGATTTGTACGGCGCATGCGACCCAGGAGGATGGATGTCGGAGCACCCTCTTCTCACGGCGCTGTAGACCCGTCGGGTTCCCCTGCTAGATCCGTATCACCCGTAGAGTATACTCCCTCGTCTCCGATTCCTATCCCTGAGACTACTCCCTCGGTGGATCCTTCTGTATGCCCTCGCTGTGGCCAGGTAGGGTGTGGATTCGGAGGTTGGATCATAGATTCATCTGACGAGGAGGATAGTACTGGGGATGCACCTCTCGATATCCCTACTGTTGACGCCATTGGTGACGACGACGTCATTACGCCCGTGGAAGACGATATGGAGGAGGATTCGATGGTGGAGGATGAGGAGGAGGAGGAGGGCCTCTATGAGTGGCAGGCATCGGCTTTGGTAGTTCATTTTGAGGCGGACTGAGATCGCACAGCCGCCCCTGCTGCTTGAGTTAGCGTGTTGATCAGCTTAGTGTTCCTTATATCAGAGTCTGTCTGTTGTATTTTGGGATTATGTCTGTACTTGTAGTAGTTTAGTAGTCGAGTGAGGCTCTACTTTTGGAGCAGCCCTCTGCGTAGGTGTCTGCCGGGAGTACCTCAGAGGTATGAGTATTTCTTATAGGAAATTCATATGTCAGTTGTATTCCTATTTTGATGTTGTATTTTGTAAAACCTTGTAGGATGTATTGCCTCAGGATTTTATATATGTATTCCAGACGTATTTCCTTTTATTCTCTTTGTATGCCATGTTCTGTCAATGCTGTATTTACTCTGTCATGTTATTTGCGAAAGAGTTTTATAAAAAAAAAAATTAATCCGTGATTTCTAGCGAACAGTATCAAAACTATTTCATACTTGGTGGTTTTTGTCTCGTAAGTAGCGCCTGGATTTTCGGGGTGTTACATTGTGGTATTAGAGCAGTTCGGCCTCACTGGACTGTGAGTTGGGTAGCCTAAGCTGATCAAGGTCGTCGGGTTATTATGCGCTTTTGGTGTATGCGAATTGTACTTGTTCTTGAGTGAAGCATATATGCTTATAGTTGCTTGAATTGTTTCTTAATTGAAGCAATGTGTGCCAACACACCTATTTGTTGTGGGGTTCTGGCTTTAAACCTTATAGGAACCCGATGCCTCCAAGACGCGAAGTCCCTGCTGAAGGAATGAACAACCCGGAGATGGCACAGATGGCTCAGATGGCTCAAGCCATGGCCGAGATGGCGACTGCTGTTGCTCAGCAAACTGCTGCCAAGAATCAACGGGATTTATACAAACAAGAGAGGGAAGCACGAGCTGCTGAATCAAGGAGATTGGTTGACTTTCGCCAACATGACCCCCCGAAGTTTCGTGGAGAAGTCGATCCGGAGAAGGCAGACCTATGGCTGCAGGAAGTAGAGAAGATCTTTGAGGTAATACGTAGCCCGGTGGAAGTAAAGGTGAACTATGCGACTTATCTGCTCCTGGGGGCCTTGAGAATCTTGGTGGAGAAGCACAAGATTGATGATGGAGGCAAACCATCGGGTAATTACAGGAGGCCTTTCGGGAGAAATTCTGGATAAGTATTTCCCAATTAAGCGCGAGGACCAAACTTGGAGACGACTTTACGAAGGTGCAGCGAGGCAATATGGCCGGTCGGTGAGTCTGTTGCAAAGTTCGAATCAACGTCTCGATATTTCCTCTTCTTTCGACCAGGCGTGGATGAAGGATACATGTGTCATCGATTCATGGTGGGACTCGTTATGACATCCAAGATTGATGCTACCACTGGGAATCCGACAATTCCAGCCCTTTGGTTGAGAAGTGCGAGAGAAGTGGAGACCATGAAGAACCGAAGACTCAATCGGGAGGCAACAACTACGGGGACCAATCAGACGAGCGACCCAGAACCAAAGGGAAAACAACAACGAAGAAAGCCGTACAATAGGCCCGCAGGGGACATAACAAGGGTCGATGTCGTCAATGGCTCGTAACTTCAGGAGGTGGGAGTCAGTCTCGAGGTGCAGAGGTACATTGCTACCGCTGTGGAAAGTCAGGACATCTCGCCAACCAATGCCCCACCAAGGATGACCTATGCTTTAACTGCAAGAAGCCGGTGAACGTGAACACAAGAAGGGGGGTTGAATTGTGTTGAAAACTTTTCGCAAACTTTAAGTTAGAAACACTTAGAACACAAGTTTTTCAAAACTGTTTGTTTATCGGACGGTGGAAATAAACCGGACGCTCGAAAAGCAGTATGTGAAAACTTGTTTTTAACACAGCAAGATAGAAATGAATAGAAAGCAGTAAAGCAAGAGACACAGAGATTTATACTAGTTCACTACCAAACTGGTAGCTACGTCTAGTCCCTTCGTTCCTGAAGGATTTTCCACTATAATCAATCTGATTACAATTTCCTCAAGAGTATTCTACTGTCACAACTTGATAATACTCTCAACTTCTCAAAACGACTCAGTACAGTCGAGCCTTTGAGGGAACAGCCTTAACTAGGCCAAAAAAAACTATTACAAATAAGTTGAATAAGTAAGAATAACTCTCACAGAGAGGATAAAAAATTAAGTTCAATATAGAAATGCTTTCTAAAAGAAAGGGTCGGACACTGAGTTCAGTTCTTATAGTCCAGAGACTTAGCACGAAACTTGATTGCTCACAGAAGCAGTGCTTCAGAGTATTGACTCTTTGTAGTGTATAGCAACAGTGCTTGTTCTCAGTAAATGAAGCAATATTCTCTTGTAGAGTTTCGGCAACTTCTTCAATAGATACCATGGGGTATTTATAGGAGTTCTAAAGGATATTACCGTTGCAGTAAAAATATCTCATTTCCATTGAGTGAGGTTATTTGAAATGTAGTCCTTTTCATCCTTTTCAGAGAATATCAGAATAGTACACATTACCGTTTTCGTACTATCTGTAATTTGCAAATGCTTGTACGATTTTTGTCTTATGCCAAAGGTGTCACCTTTGATTCCTCATACATCAAAATGAGCACACAAAATCAAATTCAAATTCCGTTCCAGAACAGTCTGAGGCTGAAAGTAGAAACGTGATCATCACGTGCTTCATTAAAGAGATCAGATGCTCGCTCAGAACAGAGGACGGACGCTCGTAGCAATTGGACAAGCCTAGTGTCACAAAAAGATAATTCCAGACGCTCATGAAGATAGTATACTAGGATGAGCCGGATGCTGACACATGGAGTGTATCATTCTCTTGAGAATTTCTTCCTTCTTGCTTGAGTGGCTTAGAAATATATGTAATATTAGTATCTGCACACTTCAAGAATTGTTAGAACATAAATTGTTCTCTTGTGAATACTTTGTTATCATCAAAATTAATGAGGGTCTAAACTTCTCAATCGTTTAGGTTCCAACAATCTCCCCCTTTTTGATGATGACAAATATCTAAGGTTGATGAACAATTTAGTTTCAAAAAGACATCAAGGGTCTCCCCCTGAATTTAACAGTTTAGATATATATGAACAATTCAGGTATTAAGGCGATTGTTGATAAACAAATTCATTTAAGTTATTGCAAAAATACGTAGATGTATCAAAGCATATATTCATTTAATAAAGTGAGATCGGATACTGGTTTCATTTTATCAAAAGGATTTTCATTGTACCAAATTTATTAATCATTATAAGAGCACTAGATCAATGAATATTTTCGCATTTATAAATAACCACACAAATGCTATGTATGAAATGCTATGCATGATACTTCAGTTCCAGTGTATCCATCGGGGAGTGTGAACATCGGATGGTGAATTAGTCAATTCAGATTTTCACGTGTTCATCATACCTATACCTTTCTTTTACTCCCCCTTTTGTCATGAGATAAAAAGAGTGTAAAAAAAAAACATCATAGTCAAAATAAGACTTAGAAAAATTTGAATATAAGTCAGATGTAAATGTATATATAAGTGTATTAACAAAACAAAGAAATAGTTTATATCACAAAAAAAACAAAAAAAATAAATAAAATCAAGGGTTTGGAAGAGGTGGTGGAGGAATGTTGAGTCGTTCATATAGTAATTTCAGAGCAGTCTCCAGTTGAGTGACTTTCATGTTTGTGGCCTTCATTTCTTCAAACTCTGCTTTGGGAATAGTGACCATCTCAACTGCAGGAGTAGAAGTAGAGGGTCCAGCTTCTGGTACGAGTGCAGGTTTCATCTTCTGATGCTCTGCTAGCACCCAGTTGGATAGTGTCAGTCTCAATTCCTTCTTCTGTTGAGCTCTTAGAAAGAATGCATCATTTGGTATAAACCATCTGATGAGATTTCCAAGTTTTCTGAGCTCAGATTCTGTTTGAATTTCCCTTTTATACTTCACATCTTCTGGATACAGCAGATCCATGAAGATGATTTCTCTGTGTAGAACTACATCAGCAGTGAAAGCTTCAAACCTATTTCCAGCTTCTTCTCCCCATATACTTCTGATAAAGGCACTCAATGCTTCACAAGTGAAGGAGAGTGCTTCATTCTCTGCCAGGTATATTCTTCTCAGATTTTCCCTGTCATCTTCTTCTAGCACTAGGGGGATGAGGCATGGTAACATAGCTTTGTCTTTCCAAGATTCAGACCATTGACTTCAAGTAAATCCAATGTCAAAGTGCTTGGTCACAGCAGCCCATTGGACATATATCTTCATGCAGTCAAAAGGTCTGATTACTGAGCATCTGAACATATCATCGAAGTACACTGTTCCAAGATTGATGTCAGTAATTCTGCTGATTGTCCCAACTATTGGAATAGTAGCCTTCTCGGCATTGCAGCAGCTTGAGGAGCCAGTTCTCCATTCATCTTCCTTCAGAGAATTCAGGTAAAACCTTCTGGCATGATCCTCAGAGAACTTGGCTATCGGAAGCTTAGAGAATTCCTTAAGGTTGTACTTTTTGGGAGCTTTCTCATACTCCTTGAGGCCGATCTTGCTGAATGGCTGCTTGCCCGGAGCAGGTTCTTTCCTTTTCCCAGGGATGGACCAAGGTAGCCACCTTTGTGCATGCAGTACAATCTTTCTTGTCTGAAGAAGGATCCCTGTACTGTCTGATTACTTCAATTTTCTTCATCTCAGGATAGTGTGCCATGAAGGCAGCTTCTTCATTTGTGATCCACCTTCCGCATTCTTCCAATGTGAGCGGTTCAGTTTGTGGTAGGGATCTAGGAAAGTCAACAGAGAAGGGAATTGCTCTACTACCAGATGCTGGTCTCAATCTTCCTTTAAATGACATCTGAAAGTGGTCTTCTCCATCCTTGAGGGTAGCACTTATCGGAGGGGCAATCTCCAATCTGGCAACTCCAGAGGTGAAGGTTTTCAAATGCCATGTGGAGGGACGATTGTAAATGCTATGATATATCTCATACTTAACAAACTGTGGTTTGTATGAGACATTCTTCCTTCCACCAGCGTCTGTAGGTTTGTGGGTAATGGTAAGTAAGGTGGGAGTGGTTTTGGTGATTTTGTAGGTTTTAGGTGTGTAGGGTTTGAAGGGATTAATGGGAGGTATTTTGAATAAAAGATTAAAGGGATGAGAGTGAAGTTTGGAAATATATGAGGTAAGTGAAGTGTTTGAAGAATTTTGTGGAATGTCAAGGTTAAGTGTAGTGGATGATGGTTGAGTAGGTTTAGAGAGGGTTGAGGTTTGTTGGAGACTCATTCTGGTTTTCCTGGTTTGTGTTTGTGTTTGTGGTTGTGAAACAGACAATGGTGGTGCAGGAATAACATCATGAACATCAAACACAGATACTGATTCATCAGCAGTAAAATCAAGTACCTTTGGGTTAACCTCGATGACTTGACCAACCTTCTTTTCGATCCTCTGGTTACAACAACTGCAGGAGGAGGAGGAGGAATTTACTTCTCTTGACCGGATGCTGAAGTATCCTTTTCAGCTGCTGGTCTAAGCTGTTTCTCCAAGATCTTTCTGATGGGAATTCTATCCTCATCTTCTGGTTCTTCAACAGTAGGTACAGGAGCCAACTTCTGTCTTGTTCTTCTGATCTCCTTTGAAGGAGACTCAGCAGGTCTTTTCACACCAGACATTGAGCTTCTGGTGGTTTTCTTTTCAGCTTCCCCTTCCTGTTGCTCTATTTTCACCTTCTTAATCATGGACCCAGTGATCAATTTCATTCTAACCAGGCTGTTGACTCCAAAGGTGTCAGGAATCACAATACTCTCGGTGCAAAATACTTCACCTTTTCTTGATCTGGTAAAGCAGTCAGCTTGTTTATAACCAGACTCTTGGCCATCATTTTAGTGAGCAGAACACCATAAGGAATGCACTTGTAGGTGTTTTTCTTGTCAGCAACACCTTTCCTCGAATTTACCAGTGCATTAATTAGGTTGTTGTAGATCAATTTTGGCAGGTTTACCTTGTTACCAGCCATGTAGTGTCTCATGATGAACTTCTGTTCATAGTTGACTATGTCACTAGAGCCAGCCTTCAACAAGACGCTCTTGGTGATTATCTTGTGAAGAACTCTGTAATGACTCTTCAGATTCTTTGCAGTAGGAGTTTCACCAGATTCTTTCAACTACTTATAGTTCTCAAACAGATCATCATTGACCTTCTCAATGCCATGAAATGCATCAGCCCAATCTGTGTAGAAGACGAGACCTTCACAGGGACAACCAGTGACTTCAGAAATGTTGTTGATGGTAAAAACAAACTTGTAGCCTCTCACGGTTCCTTAAAAAATACCACCTTTGTGTAAACGAGCATTACCCCAAAATTCTTTGATAGCAGTCACTAGAACCTCAACCTGGTTCCAGAAGAAATAGTGTTCCCAACCCATTGCCTTGAAACCACTGTAGAAGTCGAAGCCATAGAGTTTGAAGTTCTCTAAATCAACACGATTTTCCAACAAAACTTTTCCTTCAGCCATGGTGTCATAGATAGCCGTATACTCAGAGGTTGTTACACCAGACATGATTGCAGTTGAGATGAAGGTGATGGAGGTTTTAGGGTTCAAACACACACAGAGAGAGATAGAGAGAAAGAGAGAACGAGTACGGTTTTGCAGAAAATTCAAAGTGGAGCGAAAAATGTGGAGTAGTGGGAAAGTTAATAGAGAATGGTACAGTTCTTTTTCAAAATATCGCTTCGTATTTCCACATAAAAATTAAATCAAAAAGAAAAGAAAATAAAGATTCGCCTTTTTATTAAATGCAGACGCCAAATTAAAAGTAAAAGATTTTATTGAAAACGTAAATAATCATGACTCAGTAGATATGATGAGACGCTTGAGTCCTTAACACGTGTGACATGTGTGGATGTTCTCAGACGCACGCAACCGATTCACCGGATGATGAGTTATGATGCATATGACAAATAAGATGCTTATGTACATACATGCTTATGTCATATCAGATGCTGAGGTTTTGTTTATCTTCAGACGCTGAGATTAATCATTCTTCTATAAGATGAAAGTTTAAATTTCTTCTTATAAAATTGAATCTATCTTCAGCAAGGGGTTTTGTAAATATGTCAGCCCACTGATGATCAGTGTCTACAAATTTTATTTCTAGAATACCCTTCTGAACATAGTCTCTTATAAAGTGATGTTTAATCTCAATGTGCTTTGCTCTAGAATGCAATATAGGATTTTTAGTAAGACATATGGCAAATGTATTATCACAGAAGATAGGAATGTTACTCTCTTTTATCAGGTAGTCTTCAAGTTGATACTTCATCCACATAAGTTGAGAACTGCAACTTGCTGCTGAGATGTATTCAGCTTCTGCTGTTGAGAGTGCAATTGTGCTTTGCCTTTTGCTTGACCAAGACACAAGATTAGCTCCAAGGAATTGGTAGCCTCCACTTGTGCTCTTTCTTTCAATTCGATCTCCAGCAAAGTCAGCAACACAGAATCCTACTAATTTGTAATCTTTTGATTTCTTATAAAGCAAACCAAGATTAGTAGTTCCTTGCAAATATCTGAATATTATTTTAACAGCACTTAGGTGTGATTCTCTAGGATCTGATTGAAATCTAGCACATAGGCAAACGCTGAACATAATATCAGGTCTTGAAGCCGTAAGATAAAGTAGAGATCCAATCATACCTCTGTACAGTTTCTGATCTACCTTCTTACCAATTCCATCTTTACTAAGAGTGCAGGTAGGATGCATAGGTGTACACATAGGCTTGCAATCCAGCATCTTGAATTTCTTTAATAATTCTTTGATATATTTGCTTTGATGAATATAAATACCATCACTGCATTGCTTGATTTGTATTCCAAGGAAGAACTTTAATTCTCCCATCATGCTCATCTCAAATTCAGCTTGCATAAGCTTAGAAAATTCTTTGCAAAGGCTTTCATTAGTGGCTCCAAAAATGATATCATCAACATAGATTTGAACAAGTATGAAATGCTTGTTTGAGGTTTTTCTGAAAAGAGTAGTGTCAACTAAACCTCTTGTAAATCCATTTTCCATTAAAAAGGAACTTAGTCTATCATACCATGCTATGGGAGCTTGTTTAAGACCATAGAGAGCCTTTTTAAGTTTAAAAACATGTTCTGGAAATTCAATATCTTCAAAACCAGGAGGTTGTTTAACATAAACTTCCTCAGTTATAAAACCATTTAGAAAAGCACTTTTCACATCCATTTGATATAGTGTTATCTCATGATGTGCTGCAAATGAAAGTAAAATTCGAATAGCTTCTAGTCTTGCAACTGGTGCAAAAGTTTCAGTGAAATCAATACCTTCTTCTTGTGAGTAGCCTTGAGCAACTAACCTTGCTTTATTTCTCACAACTTTACCATCTTCATCAAGCTTATTTCTAAATACCCATTTAGTACCAATAACTTGCTTATCTTCTGGTAGAATGGCTAGCTTCCATACATCATTCCTTTGGAACTGATTTAGCTCATCTTGCATTGCTAGAATCCACCCTTCATCTTCCAAAGCTTGATCAATCGTCTTAGGTTCCATCTCAGAGAGAAGTGCAAAATCAGCATGCTCCTTGAAAGAGGATCTGGTTCGTACTTTGTCACCAGGTTCTCCTATGATTTGATATTTTGGATGATTGGTTTTGTACTTCTAGCTTTTTCTTGCTTCAGCTTCCGCTTGAGTAGAATTCTTCATCTTGTCACCACCAGATGATGAAGATGTATGTTCACCGTCTGACTTGTCACCGAGGTTTAATTCTGAAAATAACTCATCTAGCTCTGACATAGCAGTGTCAGGCTTCTTATCATCAAACTTGACATGAATGGACTCTTCAACTGTCAAAGTTTCTTTGTTGTATATTCTAAAAGCTTTAGATCTTTCAGAATATCCCAAAAAGATTCCTTTGTCAGCCTTGGAATCAAACTTACTAAGCTGATCTTTAGTATTCAAGATATAACAAATACAACCAAAAGGATGAAAGTAAGAAATGTTTGGTTTTCTACCTTTCCACAATTCATAAGGAGTCTTATTCAAAATAGGTCTTATATAAATTCTATTTTGAATATAACAAGCTGTGTTCTTTATACGCCCAAAAATGTTTAATACCACCTTCATTGATCATGGTCCTGGCCATTTCCTGGAGGGAGCTATTTTTCCTTTCTACAACACCATTTTGTTGAGGTGTTCTAGGAGAGGAGAAATTGTGGGAGATGCCATTTTCTTCACAAAATTTTTGAAAGTTCTCATTTTCAAATTCTCCCTCATGATCACTTCTAATAGAAGAAATACAGATGCCTTTTTCATTTTGAACTGATTTGCGAAAGTGAGAATACCTTAAAAGACTCATCCTTGTGGGCAAGGAATTTAACCCATGTCCATCTAGTAAAATCATCAACAATGACTAATCCATATTTCTTTCCAGTTAAAGAAGCTGTACTTGTGGGACCAAAAAGATCAAGATGTAAAAGTTCAAGTGGTCTCGAGGTTGAAACAACATTTTTTAAATGAAAGGAAGTTTTAACTTGTTTTCCTCTTTGACAAACATCACACAGGGCATCAGATTGGAACTTAAGATTTGGTAAGCCTCTAACAAGATTGTGCTTGTTTAACTTTGAGATTAACCTCAAATTGGCATGACCCAATCTCTTGTGCCAAATCCATTGCTCATCTTCAACAGACATAAGACACTTGACATCTTGTTTTGCAAGTTCAGAAAGATCAACTTTATAAATGTTTTGTTTCCTCTTAGCTGTAAAGAATATAGATCCATCATTTTTACTTTTCTTGAACATCCATTTTTACGTAAAGACAACACTATAACCACTCGTCACATAATTGACTTATGCTCGATGAGATTATGTTTCAGTCCTTCAACTTATAAAACATTATCAATAGAAGGAAGAGAGCCTTTACCTATGCGACCAATTCCAATTATTTTACCTTTCTGGTTTCCTCCGAAACCAACAAATCCAACTTCTCTAGGTCTTAGTTCTTGGAACATATGCTTTTCTCCGTCATGTGACGAGCATCCACTGTGTAAGTACCAAGATTGGTGTGTTGACTTTGTTGCTAAGCAAGTCTGCAACATAGACTATTTTATCTTTAGGTACTCATATCTTTTTGGGTCCTTTCTTGTTAGTTCGTGAAGGATACTTGTCCTTCTTAGTTGTAAACACATTACATGCACTTTTGGATGACCGGTTATTGCAGTAAGTACAATGCAAGCATTTACTATGATTGTTGGATTTATCAGATGCTGAATTATTTTCTAAAAGAGGTTCATCTGATATGTAACCAAGACCATGAGTCGTCGTTTTACTGACTCCCCAGATCATAGAAGCTTGCTTGCTTCGAGTTACACTCTCTGCAAGAAACTTTTGAAATGCATGTTCATAGTCATTTGATTTGCAGTTAGGATTGCCTGTAACTACAGAGCTTTTAACTTGAGAGCTCTTAGCTTTTGGTTGCTTGTTGGCTTCCAGATGCTGGTTATCCACCAGACGCTGATTTTCAGCTTTCAGCTTCTGGTTCTCTTCATTGAGTACAAAGTTTTCATTATGTAAAGAATGAAAATCTTGTGATAGTTTTGAAAATTTCTTTTTCAAATTCTTATACTCAATAGAGAGAGTGGCAGAATCCTTTAACAGATCATCAAATGCAAGTTGAAGTTCAGAATAAGTGTCATATATTATTACCTCTTCAACTTCTTCTTCTGAATCAAGATCAGTGTTTGCCATGAGGGCAATGTGAGCTTCTTCTTCTTTATCTTCCTCGGAGGAGGATAAGTCAAGGTCTTCCCATGTTGCCATGAGACCTTTCTTCTTTTTCTTGAAGGAGCTTCTTGTGGACTTTTCCTTAAGATTAGGACACTCGGACTTGAAATGTCCAAGCTTCTTACATTTATAGCAAATGACTTGGGCTTTGTCCTTGTCTTTGCTTTCCTTCTTGTCCTTTGTATCTTTCTTCCAAACCTCCTTCAAGTTTCTCTTCTTCCACATTCTCTGGATCTTCTTAGATATGAATGCTAGCTCATCTTCTGATCCATCATAATCTCCTTCTGAAGCTTCATCATCTGATTCTTCTTCTTCAGCCTGAAAAGCTTTAGAAGTACTAGGTTTATGTTGATTAACTCTTAAAGCAATAGACTTACTCTTCTTGGTAGGTTCTTCTTTGTTTAGCTCAAGTTCATGAGCTTTCAAAGAACTCATAAGATCTTCAAGCCGAAGAACATTTAGATCTTTTGCTTCTTGAATAGCAGTGACTTTGGGTCTCCACTGCTTAGTCAAACTTCTCAAGATCTTTCTCACATGATCAGGTGTAGTATAACTTTTTCCAAGGGCCTGCAACCCATGAACAAGTGTTTGGAACCTTCCAAACATAGTTTCAATGTTTTCTCCATCTTCCATTTTGAATAGTTCATACTGGCGAACCATCATGCTAGCCTTTGTTTCTCTTACTTGGGCAGAACCCTCATAAGACAAAATGAGAGAATCCCAGATTTCTTTGGCAGTATCAAACTTACCACATTTATCATATTCTCTTTCTGTCATAGCACAGATGAGAATAAATCTAGCCTTCTGATTGGTTTGATATCTCTTTTACGATCATCGCACCCGATTTTCCCTAGGTATTGCAACACCAAGGGCATTAGCGGGAGAAATGTATCCACTTTCAACTATATCCCATAAATCAAGATTTTGTGCCTCAAGGAATGCTTTCATCTTATCTTTCTAGTAATCAAATTTTTCTCCATTGAATAGAGGAGGACAGTTCATATGACCACCTTCAGACATGTTCACAGATTGGATCTTTACTCTTGCTGCGTTAAGTGCTCAACCAAGAGGCCGAGCTCTGGTACCAACTGAACGTGAACACAAGAAGGGGGGTTGAATTGTGTTTAAAACTTTTCGCAAACTTTAAGTTAGAAACACTTAGAACACAAGTTTTTCAAAACTGTTTGTTTATCGGACGGTGGAAGTAAAGCATCAATTGAAAAGCGATTTGTGAAAACTTGTTTTTAACACGACAAGATAGAAATGAATAGAAAGCGATAAAGCAAGAGAGATTTATACTAGTTCACTACTAAAGCGGTAGCTACGTCTAGTCCCTTCGTTCCTGAAGGATTTTCCACTATAATCAATCTGATTACAATTTCCTCAAGAGTATTCTACTGTCACAACTTGACAATACTCTCAACTTCTCAAAACGACTCAGTACAGTCGAGCCTTTGAGGGAACAGCCTTAACTAGGCCAAAAAAAAACTTTTACAAATAAGTTGAATAAGTAAGAATAACTCTCACAGAGAGGATAAAAAATTAAGCTCAATATAGAAATGCTTTCTAAAAGAAAGGGTCGGACGCTGAGTTCAGTTCTTGTAGTCCAGAGACTTAGCGCGAAACTTGATTGCTCACAGAAGCAGTGCTTCAGAGTATTGACTCTTTGTAGTGTATAGCAACAGTGCTTGTTCTCAGTAAATGAAGCAATATTCCCTTGTAGAGTTTCGGCAACTTCTTCAATAGATACCATGGGGTATTTATAGGAGTTCTAAAGGATATTACCGTTGCAGTAAAAATATCTCCTTTCCATTGAGTGAGGTTATTTGAAATGTAGTCCTTTTCATCCTTTTCAGAGAATATCATAATAGTACACATTACCGTTTTCATACTATCTGTAATTTGCAAATGCTTGTACGATTTTTGTCTTATGCCAAAGGTGTCACCTTTGATTCCTCGTACATCAAAATGAGCGCACAAAATCAAATTCGAATTCCGTTCCAGAACAGTCTGAGGCTGAAAGTAGAAACGTGATCATCACGTGCTTCATTAAAGAGATCAGATGCTCGCTCAGAACAGAGGACGGACACTCGTAGCAATTGGACAAGCCTAGTGTCACAAAAAGATAATTCCAGACGCTCATGAAGATAGTATACTAGGATGAGCCGGATGCTGACACATGGAGTGTATCCTTCTCTTAAGAATTTCTTCCTTCTTGCTTGAGTGGCTTAGAAATATATGTAATATTAGTATCTGCACACTTCAAGAATTGTTAGAACATAAATTGTTCTCTTGTGAATACTTTGTTATCATCAAAATTAATGAGGGTCTAAACTTCTCAATCGTTTAGGTTCCAACAGCCGGGTCATTTTGCCAAAGACTGCAAGGCACCTAAGGCAGAACCATCAGTGAATGCCGCAAAAACCAACCGCCCGACTGCAAGGGGACGAATCTTCTGCATGAACGGAGAGGAAGCAGAGCAATCTGATGAGCTGATTCAAGGGGGCTGCGAGATCGCTGGTAACCTTCTATTCGTACTCTTTGATTCCGGTGCAACCCATTCATTCATTGCCATGGATTGTGTGAACCGCTTGAAATTATCTGTGACTGCATTACCATTTGACTTAGTAGTTACTACTCCGGCTGCTAAGACATTAACCGCTAACACCGCATGTCTTCATTGTCCGGTGGTTATTCAGAGTAGGAAGTTCTTTACAAATTTGATATGTCTGCCTTTGAAACATCTTGAAATTATTCTCGGGATGGATTGGTTGTCACACCACCATGTCCTTTTGGACTGTGCCCGTAAGACCGTGATTTTTCCCGACCCTGGAGTTTCTAAGTACTTATCTGCCAATCCCGTCCGAGTTTCCTTGAAAGAGGGGACTCAGGAATACATATCGCTCGCTAGCTTAGAAGTCACTCAGGAGATAGATTTGAAAGATGTGACCATGGTGAGAGATTTTCCGGATGTTTTCCCTGACGACGTACCAGGTTTACCACTAGTCAGAGATATCGAATTCTCCATCGATTTACTACCTGGAACGGGCCCGATTTCAATAGCACCCTATCGGATGTCCCCATCTGAATTGACAGAGCTGAAGGAGCAACTAGAAGACTTGATGTCCAAACAGTTCATCAGACCCAACGTCTCGCCGTGGGGAGCTCCAGTGCTATTAGTAAAGAAGAAGGACGGACGGTCAGACTTTGTGTGGATTATCGGCAACTCAACAAGGTTACCATCAAGAACCGATACCCCTTACCGCGTATTGACGATTTGATGGATCAACTTAGAGGATCCGTAGTCTTTTCGAAGATCGATCTAAAGTCCGGGTACCATCAGATACGTGTGAAGACCGAAGATATCCAGAAGACCGCGTTCAGAACTCGATATGGACATTACGAGTATCTTGTGATGCCGTTTGGAGTGACGAATGCTCCAACAATATTCATGGACTACATGAACAGAATCTTCCACCCGTTCCTGGATCAGTTCGTTGTGGTATTTATCGACGACATCTTGATCTACTCAAGGAGTCATGAAGAGCATGAGGAGCATCTGCGTCAAGTTTTACAGATTTTAAGAGAGAAGCAGCTTTACGCTAATCTGTCGAAGTGCGAGTTCTGGCTCGAGGAAGTCAAATTCTTGGGACACGTTATCTCAAAGGACGGAATTGCCGTGGACCCGACCAAGGTGGAAACAGTATTGGCATGGGAACAACCAAAGACAGCATCTGATATTAGAAGCTTTGTTGGACTAGCGGGATACTATCGGAGATTCATTGAGGGTTTCTCGAAGATCGTAGCACCACTGACTCAACTTACCAGAAAGGACCAGCCGTTCGCTTGGACAGAGAAGTGTGAGAACAGTTTTCAACTGCTGAAGAAACGCTTGACGACATCACCTATATTGGTCCTGCCACAGCCAGAGGAACCTTACGAAGTTTACTGCGACACCTCTCATCAGGGACTCGGATGCGTGCTGATGCAACACAAGAAAGTGGTGGCCTACGCCTCAAGACAGCTAAAAACCCATGAAAAAAACTATCCCACGCATGATTTGGAACTTGCTGCCGTAGTTTTTGCACTGAAGATTTGGAGACATTATCTCTACGGGAGCACATTTACCGTGTTTAGTGACCACAAGAGCCTAAAGTATCTGTTTGATCAGAAGGAGCTCAACATGCGACAACGAAGATGGATGGAATTCCTGAAAGACTACGACTTTACGCTAGAGTATCATCCGGAAGGCAAATGTAGTGGTGATGCCTTAGCGAGAAAAGTATGTTGGTCTCGACGATGATGATTAAGGAGTCGAGTTCTTTGGAAAGGTTTGGGACCTACACTTGGATGTGGAACTGTCATCGGGAAGGATTAGTTTTGGGATGATCACTATTTCCGGTGGATTGTTGGATGACATTAGAGAACGACAAGTTAATGATAGGTTGCTACAGGACAAGAGGAATTGATCGTGCTAGGAAAGGCACCTGAATTCAAGGTTGGACCCGACAATATTCGAGGTGCAATGGCGTGTGTGCATACCCGATATGGCGTAACTAAAGAGGACAATCCTAGATGAGGCGCACAAGAGCAAGTTGAGCATACACCGAGCAACTAAGATGTACCAGGATCTTAAGCAGAAGTTCTGGTGGCCTGGAATGAAGAAGCAGGTGGCTGAGTACGTGGCATCGTGTTTAACTTGTCAGAAGGCGAAGGTGGAGCATCAACGACCTGCCGGGGTGCTGCAATCGTTGGACGGACCAGGATGGAAGTGGGACAGGATTTGCAGGGATTTTGTTGTGGCACTACCCGAGCAGCGAAAGATACGACTCAATTTGGGTAATCATCGACAAAGTTAACCAAATCCGCTCACTTCTTGCCGCGATGGGACGACGTACAAGGTGGCGACGCTGACTGAAATCTACATTGTAGAGATCGTGCGACTGCACGGGATTCCCTCAAGTATCGTATCCGATCGAGATCCGAAATTCACTTCTCACTTTTGGGGAGTATTACAAGAAGCCTTGGGGACGATGCTGAGACTTAGTTCTGCCTACCACCCTCAAATTGACTGTGCATCGAGAGAACAATCCAGTCACTTGAGGATCTACTGAGAGCTTATGTATTGGACGATCGTGGGTGTTGGGATGACTTACTGCCGCTGATCGAGTTCACCTACAATAACAGCTATCACGCAAGCATAGGGATGGCACCGTATGAGGCCTTATATGGACGCAAGTGCCAGACGCCACTCTGCCGGGTACCAAGATGGTGAGCGCAATCATAGGACTGACATAGTACAAACAAACCACTAAAAGGTGAAGAAAATCGAGAGAACATGAGGACATCTTAGAGTCGACAAAAGAGCTACGCAGACAATCGTCGCCGACAACTGGAATTTGAAGAAGGCGACCATGTATTCCTCCGTGTCACACCCACAACTGGAGTTGGTCGAGCGATCAAATCCAGAAAGCTTACTCCTAAATTTATCGGACCCTACCAAATTCTTCGTCGTGTGGGGCCAGTTGCCTACCAAATAGCTTTACCGCCATTCCTATCAAATATTCATGACGTCTTTCATGTCGCAATTGCGAAGGTACATATATGATCCGTCTCATGTCATTGAACCGGATGTGATCTAGTTGAAGGATGACCTCTCATTCGAACTACCCCCGATCAGAATCACCGACAGAAAGATCAAGCGACTGAGAAACAAAGAGATTCCACTAGTTAAGGTAATCTGGAACCAGGCAACCGGAGATGCGACTTGGGAGCTTGAGGACAAGATTAGGGAATAGTATCCAGAGCTATTCTCTAACCTTTAGTTTCGAGGACGAAACTATTTTAGTGGGGGAGTATTGTAACACCGGTAGTTTCACTACAGCTTAATTATCGCTACTGTATTGTAATTCCCTGTATTACGCATTAATATGCATAATTAATATTTTGTGTGCTGTTAATCAAGTGGCTGAATTTAACTAAAATGAAATTATATTTGGGACTTAATATATTATATTAAGTCACAGTTAAATTTTCAGTTCAAAATTCCACCGTTTTTCGGTCGCGTTTTGAACTACCCGGGTAAGTTTTTGCCCGATTGAAAACTCTAATTCGACCCGAATATTTAAATATTTGAGAATTTGATGTTTTATAATATTTCTAATTTATTAGATTTTTTTTTTTGGCAATTTTACTTAATTTTTGATAATAATGTATTTTCTACGCGCTGGAGACGCGAGACACGTGAAACCGAATGTGCGACGAAACTGGAAGCTGAGAGGACCTTGAGGGAGGGGCAAAAATCAGAAGATAAAAAGGGATTAGATTGTGGTAGATTTTAAGACATGACGCAAAGAGATAGTGATGTGATTAACCTACCAAAAATGTTAAAGTTTAGTTCTATTTATGGTAAGAGTTAGTAAGGTCTTTGTGCTAGCTTGCACCGATGGATTTGGCCAAGATTTACTCCTCTCCTTTTCAGCCCATCTTGGTCGAATCATGCAGCTGAATTGGAGGAGAATTCCACTCCTAACTCATTCACAAAAATCTTGATTTCATGCATGATGATTTCCTATCTTTTCCTAGTTTTTCCTACCATCTCCTAAGATCACTTCAACACCAAATCTCCTTCTTTTTAACATCAAATCTCCCCATTTGCAGGCTGAAAATTAGCTCCTTTAATTGACCAAATCATTTTTTTGATCTTCTATCACAAGGTATTAGATGAACACATAGGTTATTAACTTATGGTTTTGCATGGTTGTACTTGGCAAGGGAAACAATTGTTTTTTTTCTTCCTTCCAGCTGGGGTCGTGGCCTATATAAGGGGAGGGAAGCAACTCTTTTCAGCTGAACTTTGATGTGTTTTAGTGCCAAGAAGTAGTGGAGAGGTAGGAGTGAAACTTGTGAGGAAGTGAGGTAGTTGAGAGTAAGTTTGCAACACAAAAAAAATTCTGCACTTCCTTATTCTTTATAAGCTGCGAACAGCAGCCCTTGTGGTAAGAACCACCACCTTTCATTCCTTTTAATTCACTTCATATTGCTAATGTTTGGGTTATGATGTACTCTAGAGTGTTTCCAAAACAAAAAGGATTTTTATGCTACTTTGTGTTGTCATTTTCCTTCCATAGTTCTAGTTACTTAAGCATGTGTTTTCTTTTCATTTCAAGCTTGATGAGAAGCCAAGAACATAGATGGATACAAATATATATATATATATATATATGTGTGTGTGTGTGTCATGAATGGTCTATGTAAAGGCTTGAGAGCATTTCTTTAAAGTTGTGACTTGGGTTTTGTTATTTAAGACTTGCTTGGAAGATTTCATTTTGTTAATACTACTACCAATATTTTAAGATAAGTTATAAACTCCAATGAGCTTGATGAAACACATAGAGGCTTGATCATTCCAAAGGTCATGACCCAAGTTGTTGAGAGCAAGGGAACTCCATTTTTTTCACTCTTTCTTGTTGAAGAGTTTATGGACTCAAGAATCTCAAAAAAAAAAAAAAAGAACTCTACTACATCATTTGTAATATAGTAATAAAAAGGTTTTTGAAACAACAAAATATTTTCTTGTTGCTTCTTGTTGACCGCCTTTCTCCATTTTGGGGGTAAGAATCAAAAATTTCCTCCTTACCTTCTTGAATACCATGAGTAGAGAAAAATATGTATATTTTAAAACTCCATTGTTTGGGCTATGATCTAAAAGAGAGCCTCACTTTGAATGGGTGAAACATCTACTTGATGAAAGGATGTAACCCATGACAAGTTTCTTACTACTTTCATTCTCTTATCATAATTTGTTGATAAAGGGAATGGATATTTAAAATAAGAAAGAATGATCTAGGCATTTTATGGCCTTGAGGCCGTGAGCTCCACTTGGAGAAGGAGACAAATTCTTCATTTGATTCCTTGTTTTCTTGATAATAAAGAATAATGTTTTTTTATATAGTTAAGTGATCCTACACTTTTTTTTGAGAAACAAACTCTCCTTGCCTTTTTCCTTGTAGAACCGTGGCCATAGGGTAGGGATTAGGACACTAGGTTGGGTTTCTAACTTAGCTACATAACTTGATTGGTTGAAGGTGTGAGAAAGTAAACTTGTAGAGCAAAATCGTGCGTTGGAAGGAAAGCGTCTACGGTAAGGGCAACTCTTAGATATTGTTAAGGATTATGCTTTATATGCTTGTATTTTACATGCTTATGTTTCATATGCTTTATATGATTGTATTTTACATGCTTATGTTTCATATGCTTATGCGTAAGAACATCTTTAAGTGTGTATATTAGTAATATGTGAATGCATAAATTAAGTATGTGACAATATGATGAACAATGTGATGGAATGATTTTCTTGAATGATGCCTCGTGATTATGATTATTGTGTTGTGATCATTGACTATATTTGAGAAAATATTGTTAAATGACTGTGATAATTGGGGAAGTGCCGAGAGCACGTGAGTTGGGTTACCATCGTATCAACGTCAAATAAATCTTGGATTTTGAAATTAAAAAAAAACTAAGAGGCATTTTATTAAAATCAAAGAGACACTTAAAAATAGATCTTTCTAAAACCCTAATTAGTAATGGACTAACCACCTTTTCATTAAAAAGAATTAAGTGAGAGTTAGAATAATTAACTTAATTATTTTGAACTATTAGTGGATTTCCAACATAAATCATTTCATAACTAGTAGGAGATTTTCTAAAGAAAAGAGACTTAGGACTATAAAGGGAGATCTTGAGCCGAAAATATGGGGTTCTAATTAAGGGAGTTAGTACAAGAATAGATGATCTCGGACACTCCGTGTGAGTGATCCCGTCGAGGTAAACTAACTATGATGATAGAGTTGCTTATTCATGCATACATCGATGCCAGAAGAGAGGTATCATAGAGTCGCCCAGACCTAGGTGCGAGCACGTACCAACAGTCAAGAGGAAAAACGGGCGTTATGTCATCAGGGGGATCGCTCTGGGCACAAATCCCTGCGGGGAATAGCGTTTGAGAAAGCCTGGTAGCGGACTCCAGAGCTCCTGAGGCCCTTGCGAGGGTGATATTCCGGAATCATGTGCATTGGCATATAGACTGACAAATAGGGATTTGTGGTGCATCTTATTTTGTGGACTATTCGTTATGATATTGTGTTATTCTTGCCTATTCGTATATGTTGTCATTATTTATGTCTTGTTAAGAAGTTGACCCTTGCCCGTGGTTCTTTCAATCAATGAATGTAACCCAGACGATGATGACGATCGGTGACCCGCTAGTCATGTCGTCCATGACGACATTTGAGTTCCGGCCTCGGGAGCCCCGCCCGCCTGGGAGGTAGACCCCGCCTCAGGCCAGGTGACGTACAAAGGGAACGTGGTCGAGACGACGCATATCGACGGACAGGCTACACACATAGGGATCGCGCGCCGAGTGATGCGGTTTCCGGTGCCCTTCGTGACGCATATTAGCCGCTTGGATAGACGCACACCGATGGAGACACCTCGGCCGAGGGCATGTCCGAGATTCCATGCCAGCGAGCCTCGGGCTACGGATCCAGTGTTACGCGCTACTCCCCTTAGATTTGTATGGCGCATGCGACCCAGGAGGATGGACGTCGGAGCAGGCATCGCCCTTGGTAGTTCATTTTGAGGCTGACTGAGATCGCACAGCCGCCCCTGCTGCTTGAGTTAGCGTGTTGATCAGCTTAGTGTTCCTTATGTCGGAGTCTGTCTGTTGTATTTTGGGATTACGTCTGTACTTGTAGTAGTTTAGTAGTCGAGTGAGGCTTTACTTTTGGAGCAGTCCTCTGCGTAGGTGTCTGCCAGGAGTACCTCAAAGGTATGAGTATTTCTTATAGGAAATTCATATGTCAGATATATTCCTATTTTGATGTTGTATTTTGTAAAACCTTGTAGGATGTATTGCCTCAGGATTTTATATATGTATTCCAGACATATTTCCTTTTATTCTCTTTGTATGTCATGTTCTGTCAATGCTGTATTTACTCTGTCATGTTATTTGCGAAAGGTTTTATAAAAAAAAAAAATTAATCCGTGATTTCTAGCGAACAGTATCATAACTATTTCATACTTGGTGGTTTTTGTCTCGTAAGTAGCGCCTGGATTTTCGGGGTGTTACAAATGGTGTCCCTTCGATTCCTTCACTTTCATGCAAATCCATACACAAACCCTAATTTCGACTCCGTAGTACTAATCGTTATCTTGCGGAGCCAACACTTTAGCGTTGGGAGCTTAAGCATCCATGTGCCAACGTTTAAGCATTAACCTTGGCTCCAATATGTTATAAATTCAAGTACATTTGAGATTTTGATCCTTTTCTTCATAACTCAACCTTCCATTCTCATGGGAAATGTACTTAAATGGTGTCCCTTTGATTCCTTGATCAATTTCACGCAAACCCAAACACAAACCCTAATTTCGACTCAGTAGTACTGATCGTTATCTTGTAGTGTTCTCGTGCTTATGATAATCGTTTTAATAAGACTCAGAACCTTTTCTCCTCTTTTCTGGTCCTCAATTCCATGATCACACCATGATTTGGTGGTTGATGTTGTTATCTTGGTATTTTAGGTCCCTGTCGGTTTGTTCAGTGCCCGAACTTTTGAGTACTTGACTCGGTGGCTGTCATAGCTTCAATTATTCTTAGGAGCAGCGGTAAATCTCTTATTCCTTAATGATTTCGTGATTTTTCTAGTTAATTCAAGATTACCTTTGGTTCCTTGAATTAATTAAGTGTCATTTTGGTCCCTGTTGATAGTTACAGTACCCTTACGCTCACGTGTGTTATCTGTGTGTTTAGTTAAAAGTTTCAATTCTCTATATTTATTTACATTATAATCCTCGTTTAAGGTTTAAGTTAAATGTGATGTCGAGGGGCATTACATTGGGTGGTATCAAAGCAGTTCGGTTCTAACCGAACTGTGGGAAGGGTATTAGGACAAACCGTGTCTAGTTGGACCCACATCGGGTACTATGTCTAGAATAGGGTAGAATGTCCGTTTTAGCAATTCATATATTATCAGTTGGATAAGGATTATTGCTTTCTGAATATTCCAAGATACTTGGAACTATCTTGGAAAGTGTTTTTGTCTACTTTATGATTGGTGTGTTGTTGATTTCTCGTTGGAATCAATGTCGTATCTACGAGGAGAAAGACCATCTAGGTTTAACTATAGGGGATATGATCTTCCGTTACCATAGTAGAAATGAGTAGACCTTGATCGCAAAGAGAACCGAGTTACCAGCCAGCTAAAGAAGAGGAAAAGGCATTGTGGGGTAATAACAGACAATAATTTGCAGTCAAAAAGTCCAAAAAGAAAAAGGAATTCTTAAGTGTCTTTGATGTAAAGGAAATCATCGGACTAGAGAATACACTCTACAGGAAAATGGATTACTGATAGAATCTGAGACCAACGATTCAGTTTCTATCTATTTTGTGGATGACACGACGTGTTGGGGTTGTGATTCATGCCGTTTCTCTGAAGAAGAAGTATGCTTGGATTGTGTTATATCTCGAGTCATCGGAGAAAGGAATTATGCCTTGTTGAAGCTAGCGTACGAACGAGCACATGAAGAGTTTGCTAGTAACTTTGAGGGATCTCTGCGTACACAAGGGAAATATGCTCAGGTAAAGGAAAGGATAGAACAATTGGAAAAGAAAAAGAATGATGCACCCCTACTCAAAATACATGAAAGGAGAAAGAAGACAGGAAACAAAATCATGATGTAATAACAAAACCAAAACCTGACCCCCCACTTGTATTATATGTATTATACATGAATACGATGTTTGTAAAATGTGTGTAACGCTTGTAAAATAGGAGTATGCTTATTCAAATGTTTATGACTTTTGGTGTGCAATATTGATGATACTTGTAAGATATGATTGAAATGTTTGGTAAAATATTATCTTTTATAAGACCTGTTCATTATTAATGATATGCTAGTTCATTAAAATTTTATACTACTTTCTCAAAGAATTATATTTCTTTATTCTTGTGTTGCTTCTTTTACCGTATGATATATACTCTCGATCACTTCTACAATATATGGATGTTATACTTTCCCGAGGTCATCGGCTTCTTATATAACCAAATGGCTCAACAATATGATGAAGGGGACTGGGAGGAAGATGAGACTCCTAACGATCTAGAGGAGATGAACGACCTGTCGATAGAAATTATACAGAAGGTTCATTAACAGACTCACGTGTATAGGCAAGATAATGCTCTGCTACAACAAAAAGGGAAGGTGAATCTGAGTTGGGACGGATTCCCAAAAAGAATAGAAGATCCACAGGGGTGGAAAGAAACTTCCCTCATTAAGAAGGACAGCATTTCCATGGATTTTGTTGTGGCACTACCCAGAACGCAGAAAAGATACGACTCAATTTGGGTAATCATCGACAGGTTAACCAAATCCGCTCACTTCTTGCCAGTAAGGACGACGTACAATGTGGGGAAGCTGACTGAAATCTACATTGTAGAGATCGTGCGACTGCACGGGATTCCCTCAAGTATCGTATCCGATCGAGATCCGAAATTCACTTCTCACTTTTGGGGAGTATTACAAGAAGCCTTGGGGACGATGCTGAGACTTAGTTCTGCCTACCACCCTCAAATTGACGGCCAGACCGAGAGAACAATCCAGTCACTTGAGGATCTACTGAGAGCTTATGTATTGGACGATCGTGGGTGTTGGGATGACTTACTGCCGCTGATCGAGTTCACCTACAATAACAGCTATCACGCAAGCATAGGGATGGCACCGTATGAGGCCTTATATGGACGCAAGTGCCAGACGCCACTCTGCTGGTACCAAGATGGTGAGAGCGCAATCATAGGACCTGACATAGTACAGCAAACCACTGAAAAGGTGAAGAAAATCTGAGAGAACATGAGGACATCTCAGAGTCGACAAAAGAGCTACGCAGACAATCGTCGCCGACCACTGGAATTTGAAGAAGGCGACCATGTATTCCTCCGTGTCACACCCACAACTGGAGTTGGTCGAGCGATCAAATCCAGAAAGCTTACTCCTAAATTTATCGGACCCTACCAAATTCTTCGTCGTGTGGGGCCAGTTGCCTACCAAATAGCTTTACCACCATTCCTATCAAATATTCATGACGTCTTTCATGTCGCAATTGCGAAGGTACATATATGATCCGTCTCATGTCATTGAACCGGATGTGATCTAGTTGAAGGATGACCTCTCATTCGAACTACCCCCGATCAGAATCACCGACAGAAAGATCAAGCGACTGAGAAACAAAGAGATTCCACTAGTTAAGGTAATCTGGAACCAGGCAACCGGAGATGCGACTTGGGAGCTTGAGGACAAGATTAGGGAATAGTATCCAGAGCTATTCTCTAACCTTTAGTTTCGAGGACGAAACTATTTTAGTGGGGGAGTATTGTAACACCGGTAGTTTCACTACGACTTAATTATCGCTACTGTATTGTAATTCCCTGTATTACGCATTAATATGCATAATTAATATTTTGTGTGCTGTTAATCAAGTGGCTGAATTTAACTAAAATGAAATTATATTTGGGACTTAATATATTATATTAAGTCACAGTTAAATTTTCAGTTCAAAATTCCACCGTTTTTCGGTCGCGTTTTGAACTACCCGGGTAAGTTTTTGCCCGATTGAAAACTCTAATTCGACCCGAATATTTAAATATTTGAGAATTTGATGTTTTATAATATTTCTAATTTATTAGATTTTTTTTTTTGGCAATTTTACTTAATTTTTGATAATAATGTATTTTCTACGCGCTGGAGACGCGAGACACGTGAAACCGAATGTGCGACGAAACTGGAAGCTGAGAGGACCTTGAGGGAGGGGCAAAAATCAGAAGATAAAAAGGGATTAGATTGTGGTAGATTTTAAGTCATGATGCAAAGAGATAGTGATGTGATTAACCTACCAAAAATGTTAAAGTTTAGTTCTATTTATGGTAAGAGTTAGTAAGGTCTTTGTGCTAGCTTGCACCGATGGATTTGGCCAAGATTTCCTCCTCTCCTTTTCAGCCCATCTTGGTCGAATCATGCAGCTGAATTGGAGGAGAATTCCACTTCTAACTCATTCACAAAAATCTTGATTTCATGCATGATGATTTCCTATCTTTTCCTAGCTTTTCCTACCATCTCCTAAGATCACTTCAACACCAAATCTCCTTCTTTTTAACATCAAATCTCCCCATTTGCAGGCTGAAAATTAGCTCCTTTAATTGACCAAATCATTTTTTTGATCTTCTATCACAAGGTATTAGATGAACACATAGGTTATTAACTTATGGTTTTGCATGGTTGTACTTGGCAAGGGAAACAATTGTTTTTTTTCTTCCTTCCAGCTGGGGTCGTGGCCTATATAAGGGGAGGGAAGCAACTCTTTTCAGCTGAACTTTGATGTGTTTTAGTGCCAAGAAGTAGTGGAGAGGTAGGAGTGAAACTTGTGAGGAAGTGAGGTAGTTGAGAGTAAGTTTGCAACACAAAAAAAATTCTGCACTTCCTTATTCTTTATAAGCTGCGAACAGCAGCCCTTGTGGTAAGAACCACCACCTTTCATTCCTTTTAATTCACTTCATATTGCTAATGTTTGGGTTATGATGTACTCTAGAGTGTTTCCAAAACAAAAAGGATTTTTATGCTACTTTGTGTTGTCATTTTCCTTCCATAGTTCTAGTTACTTAAGCATGTGTTTTCTTTTCATTTCAAGCTTGATGAGAAGCCAAGAACATAGATGGATACAAATATATATATATATATATATATATATATATATATGTGTGTGTGTGTCATGAATGGTCTATGTAAAGGCTTGAGAGCATTTCTTTAAAGTTGTGACTTGGGTTTTGTTATTTAAGACTTGCTTGGAAGATTTCATTTTGTTAATACTACTACCAATATTTTAAGATAAGTTATAAACTCCAATGAGCTTGATGAAACACATAGAGGCTTGATCATTCCAAAGGTCATGACCCAAGTTGTTGAGAGCAAGGGAACTCCATTTTTTTCACTCTTTCTTGTTGAAGAGTTTATGGACTCAAGAATCTCAAAAAAAAAAAAAAAGAACTCTACTACATCATTTGTAATATAGTAATAAAAAGGTTTTTGAAACAACAAAATATTTTCTTGTTGCTTCTTGTTGACCGCGCCTTTCTCCATTTTGGGGGTAAGAATCAAAAATTTTCTCCTTACCTTCTTGAATACCATGAGTAGAGAAAAATATGTATATTTTAAAACTCCATTGTTTGGGCTATAATCTAAAAGAGAGCCTCACTTTGAATGGGTGAAACATCTACTTGATGAAAGGATGTAACCCATGACAAGTTTCTTACTACTTTCATTCTCTTATCATAATTTGTTGATAAAGGGAATGGATATTTAAAATAAGAAAGAATGATCTAGGCATTTTATGGCCTTGAGGCCGTGAGCTCCACTTGGAGAAGGAGACAAATTCTTCATTTGATTCCTTGTTTTCTTGATAATAAAGAATAATGTTTTTTTTTTATAGTTAAGTGATCCTACACTTTTTTTTGAGAAACAAACTCTCCTTGCCTTTTTCCTTGTAGAACCGTGGCCATAGGGTAGGGATTAGGACACTAGGTTGGGTTTCTAACTTAGCTACATAACTTGATTGGTTGAAGGTGTGAGAAAGTAAACTTGTAGAGCAAAATCGTGCGTTGGAAGGAAAGCGTCTACGGTAAGGGCAACTCTTAGATATTGTTAAGGATTATGCTTTATATGCTTGTATTTTACATGCTTATGTTTCATATGCTTTATATGATTGTATTTTACATGCTTATGTTCCATATGCTTATGTGTAAGAACATCTTTAAGTGTGTATATTAGTAATATGTGAATGCATAAATTAAGTATGTGACAATATGATGAACAATGTGATGGAATGATTTTCTTGAATGATGCCTCGTGATTATGATTATTGTGTTGTGATCATTGACTATATTTGAGAAAATATTGTTAAATGACTGTGATAATTGGGGAAGTGCCGAGAGCACGTGAGTTGGAGTTACCATCGCATCAACGTCAAATAAATCTTGGATTTTGAAATAAAAAACTAAGAGGCATTTTATTAAAATCAAAGAGACACTTAAAAATAGATCTTTCTAAAACCCTAATTAGTAATGGACTAACCACCTTTTCATTAAAAAGAATTAAGTGAGAGTTAGAATAATTAACTTAATTATTTTGAACTATTAGTGGATTTCCAACATAAATCATTTCATAACTAGTAGGAGATTTTCTAAAGAAAAGAGACTTAGGACTATAAAGGGAGATCTTGAGCCGAAAATATGGGGTTCTAATTAAGGGAGTTAGTACAAGAATAGATGATCTCGGACACTCCGTGTGAGTGATCCCGTCGAGGTAAACTAACTATGATGATAGAGTTGCTTATTCATGCATACATCGATGCCAGAAGAGAGGTATCATAGAGTCGCCCAGACCTAGGTGCGAGCACGTACCAACAGTCAAGAGGAAAAACGGGCGTTATGTCATCAGGGGGATCGCTCTGGGCACAAATCCCTGCGGGGAATAGCGTTTGAGAAAGCCTGGTAGCGGACTCCAGAGCTCCTGAGGCCCTTGCGAGGGTGATATTCCGGAATCATGTGCATTGGCATATAGACTGACAAATAGGGATTTGTGGTGCATCTTATTTTGTGGACTATTCGTTATGATATTGTGTTATTCTTGCCTATTCGTATATGTTGTCATTATTTATGTCTTGTTAAGAAGTTGACCCTTGCCCGTGGTTCTTTCAATCAATGAATGTAACCCAGACGATGATGACGATCGAGCTGACCCCGCTAGTCATGTCGTCCATGACGACATTTGAGTTCCCGGACTCGGGAGCCCCGCTCGCCTGGGAGGTAGACCACGCCTCAGGCCAGGTGACGTACACAGGGAACGTGGTCGAGACGACGCATATCGACGGACAGGCTACACACATAGGGATCGCGCGCCGAGTGATGCGGTTTCCGGTGCCCTTCGCACGCATATTAGCTGCTTGGATAGACGCACACCCTGATGGAGACACCTCAGCTTCAGAGGGCATGTCCGAGATTCCATGCCAGCGAGCCTCGGGCTACGGATCCAGTGTTACGCGCTACTCCCCTTAGATTTGTATGGCGCATGCGACCCAGGAGGATGGACGTCGGAGCAGGCATCGCCCTTGGTAGTTCATTTTGAGGCTGACTGAGATCGCACAGCCGCCCCTGCTGCTTGAGTTAGCGTGTTGATCAGCTTAGTGTTCCTTATGTCGGAGTCTGTCTGTTGTATTTTGGGATTGTGTCTGTACTTGTAGTAGTTTAGTAGTCGAGTGAGGCTCTACTTTTGGAGCAGTCCTCTGCGTAGGTGTCTACCAGGAGTACCTCAAAGGTATGAGTATTTCTTATAGGAAATTCATATGTCAGATATATTCCTATTTTGATGTTGTATTTTGTAAAACCTTGTAGGATGTATTGCCTCAGGATTTTATATATGTATTCCAGACATATTTCCTTTTATTCTCTTTGTATGTCATGTTCTGTCAATGCTGTATTTACTCTGTCATGTTATTTGCGAAAGGGTTTTATAAAAAAAAAAATTAATCCGTGATTTCTAGCGAACAGTATCATAACTATTTCATACTTGGTGGTTTTTGTCTCGTAAGTAGCGCCTGGATTTTCGGGGTGTTACAAATGGTGTCCATTCGATTCCTTCACTTTCATGCAAATCCATACACAGACCCTAATTTCGACTCCGTAGTACTAATCGTTATCTTGCGGAGCCAACACTTTAGCGTTGGGAGCTTAAGCATCCATGTGCCAACGTTTAAGCATTAACCTTGGCTCCAATATGTTATAAATTCAAGTACATTTGAGATTTTGATCCTTTTCTTCATAACTCAACCTTCCATTCTCATGGGAAATGTACTTAAATGGTGTCCCTTTGATTCCTTGATCAATTTCACGCAAACCCAAACACAAACCCTAATTTCGACTCAGTAGTACTGATCGTTATCTTGTAGTGTTCTCGTGCTTATGATAATCGTTTTAATAAGACTCAGAACCTTTTCTCCTCTTTTCTGGTCCTCAATTCCATGATCACACCATGATTTGGTGGTTGATGTTGTTATCTTGGTATTTTAGGTCCCTGTTGGTTTGTTCAGTGCCCGAACTTTTGAGTACTTGACTCGGTGGCTGTCATAGCTTCAATTATTCTTAGGAGCAGCGGTAAATCTCTTATTCCTTAATGATTTCGTGATTTTTCTAGTTAATTCAAGATTACCTTTGGTTCCTTGAATTAATTAAGTGTCATTTTGGTCCCTGTTGATAGTTACAGTACCCTTACGCTCACGTGTGTTATCTGTGTGTTTAGTTAAAAGTTTCAATTCTCTATATTTATTTACATTATAATCCTCGTTTAAGGTTTAAGTTAAATGTGATGTCGAGGGGCATTACATTGGGTGGTATCAAAGCAGTTCGGTTCTAACCGAACTGTGGGAAGGGTATTAGGACAAACCGTGTCTAGTTGGACCCACATCGGGTACTATGTCTAGAATAGGGTAGAATGTCCGTTTTAGCAATTCATATATTATCAGTTGGATAAGGATTATTGCTTTCTGAATATTCCAAGATACTTGGAACTATCTTGGAAAGTGTTTTTGTCTACTTTATGATTGGTGTGTTGTTGATTTCTCGTTGGAATCAATGTCGTATCTACGAGGAGAAAGACCATCTAGGTTTAACTATAGGGGATATGATCTTCCGTTACCATAGTAGAAATGAGTAGACCTTGATCGCAAAGAGAACCGAGTTACCAGCCAGCTAAAGAAGAGGAAAAGGCATTGTGGGGTAATAACAGACAATAATTTGCAGTCAAAAAGTCCAAAAAGAAAAAGGAATTCTTAAGTGTCTTTGATGTAAAGGAAATCATCGGACTAGAGAATACACTCTACAGGAAAATGGATTACTGATAGAATCTGAGACCAACGATTCAGTTTCTATCTATTTTGTGGATGACACGACGTGTTGGGGTTGTGATTCATGCCGTTTCTCTGAAGAAGAAGTATGCTTGGATTGTGTTATATCTCGAGTCATCGGAGAAAGGAATTATGCCTTGTTGAAGCTAGCGTACGAACGAGCACATGAAGAGTTTGCTAGTAACTTTGAGGGATCTCTGCGTACACAAGGGAAATATGCTCAGGTAAAGGAAAGGATAGAACAATTGGAAAAGAAAAAGAATGATGCACCCCTACTCAAAATACATGAAAGGAGAAAGAAGACAGGAAACAAAATCATGATGTAATAACAAAACCAAAACCTGACCCCCCACTTGTATTATATGTATTATACATGAATACGATGTTTGTAAAATGTGTGTAACGCTTGTAAAATAGGAGTATGCTTATTCAAATGTTTATGACTTTTGGTGTGCAATATTGATGATACTTGTAAGATATGATTGAAATGTTTGGTAAAATATTATCTTTTATAAGACCTGTTCATTATTAATGATATGCTAGTTCATTAAAATTTTATACTACTTTCTCAAAGAATTATATTTCTTTATTCTTGTGTTGCTTCTTTTACCGTATGATATATACTCTCGATCACTTCTACAATATATGGATGTTATACTTTCCCGAGGTCATCGGCTTCTTATATAACCAAATGGCTCAACAATATGATGAAGGGGACTGGGAGGAAGATGAGACTCCTAACGATCTAGAGGAGATGAACGACCTGTCGATAGAAATTATACAGAAGGTTCATTAACAGACTCACGTGTATAGGCAAGATAATGCTCTGCTACAACAAAAAGGGAAGGTGAATCTGAGTTGGGACGGATTCCCAAAAAGAATAGAAGATCCACAGGGGTGGAAAGAAACTTCCCTCATTAAGAAGGAAATGTGGGATAGAATAGTACATAAGACTCATATAAGATGCTTCATGT
Source organism: Calophaca sinica (assembly GCA_037113605.1). Lineage (NCBI taxonomy): Eukaryota > Viridiplantae > Streptophyta > Magnoliopsida > Fabales > Fabaceae > Calophaca > Calophaca sinica. Next base: position 92,631,176 of record CM073730.1, read on the forward strand.
GCAATGGTCCTCATCTAATTAAAGACTGTCCGAAGGAAGATTACTTATGCTACAGATGTCGAGAAGAAGCGCACATCTCATGGAACTGCCCTATAGAATGGGAAAGAAGGATAAAATAGTTGCACAAACACTTGTTAAGGCTAATGCAACGGGAGTAGCTGAAGATTCTCAAATGGTGAGGAAATGCTTTCGGTGCAATGAACTACACTACGTCAAGGAATGTTTGGTACATGGACAAAAGTTCTACAACCGTAGGAGGTTGGGAAACTATGTCAAGGATTGTCTGCATGTGTGTAGTAGTTTGGTAAAAAGACACCAAGCACAGTAAAGTCAATTGCAGGAGGTGGATGTCGAAGAGGAAGCTGTGAAGGACTTTGCTTATAGGCGTCACTCTGAATCGACTTACCGGGTGCATTTTGCGATGTACATAATTCGCCCTCTGGTTAGGAAGGAACTCTAGACATATTGTACATGACTCTTTTGTCCTTCCCTTTTGTACACACACACACACACATATAAGGATGTTCAGTTTCCTGTCATCTATCCTTCTGATTGTTAATATTCTCTGTTCTTAATCTATATTATTCAAGCTACGATCCAATCGGTTCGAGAGCGAGTATATGAGAACTAGAGAAGTGAGGAACCAAATGAATAGATTAAATTAAACTCTAGATTGGATAAAAATCACCTAGGCGATTGAGATTGAATGGAGTGGAATAATGATTAGAAAGTATCATATTAGCACAACAAAAGTATTCAATCTAAGTGAAATTTAATAAAATTGTTGTTGATGGAAATGTATCTGGAGACATTTTCACTTAGAATTTATTAAAAGTCACGAGAGGAAAATGCTTTTGATGTCGCCACCCCTGATGCGCGTTTATAAGAGAAGAAGGAAGCCTAAGGAGGAAGTGGGAGACTCAGGGTTGTTCCATTGAGTAATTCAGAGCATGTCAGTGTTTGGATGTTGGTTTTGGGGGAAGACCAGTCAGTCATTTATATAGGTTTTTTTATTGTATATATTGGGTTTGGGTAGTGCCGGGGTGATCAGGTCTGTAGTCACGGCCTTTTGATGTATTTTGAGTCTTCTTTCAAAAAGTATGTATATTGTACATATGTAATCACACTTCAATTTATATAAAATGTAATTATGTGTGTTATCGTTGTTTGGTTAAAAGTTTTTATTCTCTATATTTATTTACGCTATAATCCATGTTTATGGTTTAAGTTAAATGTAATGTCGAGGATCGTTACATTCAACAAATGTAAGTGTTATTTGATTTCTTAGTCTTATTGATAATTTTGGAACCGTTTGTCAATGAACTGTGTGCCATTGTCGGTTAGGATGGTACCTGGGATTTCGAATCTCGAAAATATGTGACGGTATACAAACCTAGTGGGGTTTATCTCGTGATCTTGGTTAAGGCCTCTACCTCAGTCCACTCGGTAAAGTAGTCGATGACGACTGCTAGGTATTTGAGTTGTCATGGGGCAACACGGATGAGGCTTAGGATATTGATCCCTCCATGCAAATAGTCACAGGGAAGCTAAGGATTTAATTTATGTGGGTGGTGCGATGTGGCACCTTCTACCCCGAAATGTAATTTGTGTGAATAATACATAGAAAGGTTAAAATTTTGCATAAATGAAGGTGGATTTTTCGAGAACCTTTTCACAAACACACTTGAGAGTATCCCATTATAATTCTCACATTACATTAAAGAACCGAACAGTAAGCTTTATAAAATACTCATGGTAGTTGTATGAAATTACGACATTAGTAAAATAAACTCGTGGCCCGATGTCGCATGTATCGAAGTCATATAATTCTCATTCATTAATAAGTAAGTAAAACATAAATCTAAAAACATATAACAACTCGAAGTTCGATAACTTGGCAGCTTCATAGAAGACGTCTCTCAGCTCGAGCATGTTTCCCATATATTCCTTCTTTTCTGTCGCTAGAACTAAAAATAGTTGCATGGGTGAGAAATCATTTTCAAACCAAACGAAAGCATGAGAATAGAAATTAAGACAGGAGTGCACACATGTGCTTAAATTACCAACATCAAGATCTATCACAACATCACGACATGAAATTATACTAACAATAATCATCATAGTAACTATCACCATATAACAACCTTGTGCATAATAGCAACATCAATCTAATACCCACAACTGACTCTCTAGCGACCGGTCTCCACAAATAGGCTCATTAGACTGGTCCCCACAGACAAACCCTCACTAGAGCTGGATACCACAAACAAGTCTTTTAGAGCTGGGTCCCATAAACAGGCCTCTTGGAGCTGGGCTTCGTATCATTAAAACAAGAGAGAACCCACAGACAAACTCCTCAGAGCTGGGCCTCATATCATGACATCATATGACAATCAAATCACACACATCATATAAACACAATCAATAGTGAGTAGTGCATAAACCATTCATGTAATTCAACATACTCAAGGCCACATTAACAATAAGGAAACACATCATTGCATTCGCATTGGCAACAAAGTCAAGTCATAGTTTTACTAGTTGCTATCTAAGCTACGGGGTCCATACCTAAGCAAAGTTATGTTAGATTAACCACCTTGATTCATTATTATTCTCAAAACCCATTCTCAATCCTTCCAAAATACCCCCATATAAAATGATCACTCACTCCCCCAAACCTGGAATGAGGAAATCACAACATTAAGAGAAAGGAAGAAGGGTTGTCTCGCTTGAATCCAAAGGTGTTCTACATAATGGTATCAAGAGGGGATCCAGAAACATCCTCAATTAATACGCAAAACAAGGAAATCATAAGGGAATTCATGAGAGACAATGACATACAAATTTTACCTCCAATCAAACACTAAGTTTTGAAGTTTCGAATGAAGAAAATAGTAGTAATCTTGATCCCAAGGCAGCAACAACAAGTAGAATAAAAAATGGAGAAAACAGGAATAGGTGTTGATCCTTGATGATTATCGAGAGAGATGAAGAAGGAACCATATGAGATAGAGGAAATAGGTTTCTTAGTGTTTATGAGTGACAAATAGGGTTTAGGTCGTGCCCAAGGGGCTTAAAAAGGATTCAGGATGAATTGGGCTGAAACTGATCAACCCACAGACGTATTTCTGCATCTGCATGTAGTTTAATTAGTTAAACCAAAGTTTGAAATCGGTCAACACGTGAAACAGTGATATGGATTCACTGTTTTGACCATAACTTGAGTTTCGATTGTCCAATTAAGGCGTTCTTGGTGGAGTTGGAAAGGTTCAAGAAAGATCTACAGCATCATGTTTCACGATCAAATCCTAAATTAGACTTGAACATGGTGAAAAATGCAATTGAAGTTCCCTTATTGTTCCACAATTTGCACTTACACTATGTTGCTTTTAGAAAACATATCTAGAGCTGTAGGTATCGGATTGAGGTGAAACAAAAATGAAATGAAATCTAAGAGACAACGCTACAACTTTCATGAAACACCTCAGTGTGATTAAATCCTCAAATGGGTCTAAACTAAAAAAATGCAAAGATGGACATAGAATAGGCACGAGAATTGAGCTGCACCAAAACAAACCCTTATGCAACTAATATATATCGAGTCGCGTAGTGACTAACGGACTTAAATGTACACACGTAACATCATTACACCCAACAACATAAGACATGGAGAAAACTTAGGGTTTTACATGTGACATGTACATCTGCCAGTCATTAATACTTCTCACATCTTTTGATGTGTTTGGCTGTGTCTGCTTCTAAGGTAGGCCAGTAATAACCAGCCCTTAATACCTTCTTTGCTAGTGACTTACAACTAGGATGTTGACCACATATCCCTTTGTGTATTTCTACTAAGGCATATTCTGCTTCATAAGGTTTTAAGCATCTTGGGAGGGGGTAGAATACCCTTTGTGATAGAGCTTTCCTTCAACAATTGTGTATAACAATGCTTTTCTAGTATCTTCTTAACTTCTTGGACGTTATCAGGTAAGCTCCTGTTGGTGAAGCATTGATAATAGGGAGTCATCCATGTTTGTTCCGTCTTGACTTCTAGGACAACACATGGAGCCGAGATCGACTCTTGAATAACAAATCTATTGTTGCTTGATGTTTTGGTATTGGCGAGTTTGGATAAGACATCCACTAGAGTCTGTTTCTTTCTCAGTACGTGTCAGATTTCGACCTCTTTGAAATGAGGTAATAATTCTTTTACCATTAACAGGTAATTTTGCATTAGGGGTTCTTTAGCGTGGTAGTCTCCTTTGAATTGCAAGGCAACTAACCAAGAGTCACTATAAATGGTGATTTCTTCTGCTCCAAGATTAGTGGCCATTCTCATCCTTGCTAAGAGGGTTTCGTATTCAACTTGATTATTTGACGTAGGGAACAAGAAGCTTAGAGAGTACTCGATCAAGGCTCCTTCGAGGTTTTCTAATAGAATCCCAGCCCCACTCCCCTTCGGATTGGATGATCCATTGACATGAATCATCCATTTCCTAGATGATTTGTCTCGTTTGTGTGGGTAAACTCTGCCACAAAGCCAGTGAGTGCTTGAAACTTGATGGCTTGTCTCGGTTCGTATTGGAGGCCAAACTCTGAGAATTCCATTGACCAGAAGATCATTCTTCCTGCCAGATTGATTCGGTGGAGTGTTTGGCGTATTGGCTGGTCCGTGCGGACTATGATTTGATGGCCTTGGAAGTATTGCCTGAGTCGTCTAGCTATGATGACTAACGCGTAGGCTAAGTTCTCTACCCTTTGATAGTGGATTTCATGACCTGACAAAGCCTTGCTAACAAAGTATATGGGGAGTTGCCCTTATGTGGTCTCTCTAAACAGTGCATAGTTGATTGCTTCTTCAGCGATAGAGATACATAGAATACAAAATTTCCCCCGTTCTGGCCTTGTTAAGACAGGTGGGGTTGAGAATGCCTGCTTCAATTCTTGAAAAGCCTTTTCACACTTGTTGTTTCAATCAAACTTCTTGCCTTTTTCAGTAATTGAAATAAGGGTAAGGCTCAGTGGGCAGTGGGCTGACTTGGAGATAAATCTCATGAGTGCCGCAATTCTTCCTATTAATTGTTGCACCTCTTTGATTGAGGTTGGGCTCCTCATCTCAATTATAGCTCGACACTTGTCATGATTGGCTTCTATGCTTCATTCAGTTAACATGAATGTCAAAAACTTATTGGCTTTGACCCGAAAGTGCATTTATGGGGGTTATGCCTTATGTAGTTCTTTCAACGCTGTTGAAAAAATTCACCAAGGTAGATATGATGAACATTTTCTTGGGTGCTCTTGACGATCATATCGTCGATGTAGACTTCAAGCATCTTACTGATCTACCCTGCAAAAACTTTGTTCATCATTCGATGATATGTCATGGCAATGTTTTTAGCCCCTTTGGGAGGATGGTATCGTGATTGGCCATGAGAGTGGTAATGATGAGGGTTGTCGTGGACCTGCCCTCATCAACCCATTGTCTTCGTCCGAGAAGGTGAGAAGGGTTCTCTTTGGCATATTCTGGCGAACTTTCTCTTTGTCCTTGGAAATTGACATGACTTCCTAGGCTTGTTTCTTTATGGACACATTATCAGGGCATCCACCGACAAAGCCTCCTGCAATGACGTAGGCCACCGGGCGATCACATGCAGATTTGTTTTTTTGTGTCATCTTGTCGCTCGGAAGACCTCCGAGAGGGATCATCCTTCTTCTGAGACAGGGATGAAGAATTGTGCTTTTGTTTCTGATAGGGTCTTGGGGAGTAGCTCCGACTTCTGGAACGTGCTCTTCCTCGCCCCTATCAGAGTATTGATTACGAGTGTCCCTCATCTAGGCACCGACCCTTGACACATCAATTTAGACAACCATGTCGGATGAGCTCTTCCTTTGCGACTTTTAATTGAACGCAATTGTTGAACGTGAACACAAGAAGGGGGGTTGAATTGTGTTAATAAAAACTTTTCGCAAACTACGTAAAAACTTCAACACAAGTTGTTCAAAACTGTTTTGTTTATCAGTTGCAGAGAATTAAACAAGACCGGATGCAGAAATTTAAACAATTTATAAAAACTTGTTTTACTGAGCAAGGTAAAGATAAATAATGTAAAGCAGTAAAAGATGAGACTCAGAGATTTATACTAGTTCACCACCAACTGGTAGCTACGTCTAGTCCCTTCGTTCCTGAAGGATTTTCCACTATAATCAACTGATTACAATTTTCTCAAGAGTATTCTTTTGTCACAAACTTGACAATACTCTCAACTTCTCAAAACGACTCAGTACAGTCGAGCCTTTGAGGAACAGAGCCTTAACTAGGCCAAATACAGTTTTACAAAAGAGATTATGATTTTGATAACAATCAAAATAACTCTTACAGAGAGGATGAAAAGATTAAGCTCAAAACAGAATAGCTTTCTAAAAGAAAGTATAAGACGCTGAGTTCAGTTCAATGTAGATCAGAAACTTGGCACGAAGCTTGATTGCACACTTGAGTAATATTGCTTTCACAATGAAGTTTCTTCACAATTTCTCTTAATTTCTTCAATGAATACCTTGGGGTATTTATAGGAGTCTTCAAGGGTATTACCGTTGTAGTAAAAATATCTCCTTGCTATTGAGTGAGGTAATTTGAAATGTAGTCCTTTTCATCCTTTCCAGAGAATATCAGAATAGTACATATTACTGTTTTCGTACTATCTGCAATTTGCAATTGCCTTGTACGATTTTTGTCTTATGCTAAAGGTGTCACATTTGCTTCCTCGTATATCAAAATGAGCGCACAAAATCAAATTCGAATTCCGTTCCAGAACAGTCTGAGGCTGAGAGCAAAAACGTGATCACCACGTGCTTCATTAAAGAGATCAGATGCTCGCCGTAATGCAGGACGGACGCTCGTAGCAATTGAGTGTTCCACGTGTCAAGAAGTCACACTGCTGGATGCTTGCTGTTAACAAGACGCTGAAGTGGGTTCGGAAGCTGACACTAGTGGATTGTATTCAATTCTTTTGTATATTTCTTCTTCTTTCTTGAGTGATTTGTACATATATAAATGAAGCCTTTGATACCTGTACACTCAAAGAAATGTTAGAAGATAAATTATTCTCTTGAGAAATATTTTGTTATCATCAAAATTAATGAGGGTCTAAACTTCTCAATCGTTTAGGTTCCAACAATTGTCAGTCGCATTACCGAAGGATCGATGGAACTGGTAATACTTGGTTCGATGTGTCTAATCTAGCCTTGATCATTTACAAATCTTGATCTCGATGGCATTACCTTGATCACTCACATGCTTATAAAATGATTTATTATACACTTTGTTCTTTAAGAAATCATTCAGTAATTGCGAAAAGTTTTAAAAATTACACATAATTCACAATTTTACCTCTTCTTGTATTATCATTTCATTTATTTCACATTGCTCCACAAAAAGTCTCAATCTTCTAATGGAAAGTAAAATCTTCAGCAATTTGACAAGGATGACTTGATAGCAGATACTCGTCCTTCCTGCCAAGTTCTCACTTGTTTCAGGTTGGCTAATGGTTTAACATCTAAGCTTAAACAAACTAGAGGCCCAAAAGAGTTGTGAACCTAAATTTTGTTAACCTTGCTTTGAAACCAATTCAGTACATATTGCAAACTTGAACCTACCCTGTGTAGTTGAACAATGACTACATTTTGGGAAATACATATGGAAATACTATTTCCTCTAGTGGTTAATATATAACAAAAAAATAATATATTATCATTGAGCTCTCAAATGTTTAATCAAGAAACAGTTCTTTCTCTTGAAATGGAGTGACCATTGACAGGCAAAAAAGAAGTGCACCCGATGTTAAGAATTTTATTTCGTCTTAGTGAAAATGGATCTATCCCCTCCTTGTGAGCTGCGATAACTCCAATAGCCTCCCAGTAATTTGAGACATGAAGCTGCAGAAGATGTAATTTCATCAACCAAAATGCTTTCATTTTAATTGCAATGGAAGATAAATGAAGGACTGTTGAGATAGTGCTTATATTTTAATTTAACTCGAGGCTTCTAAGTATCAACAATTCAAGAACTTGACCTTGAATGACCTAAAATGGTAAAGTTAATTTTTATTCATTTATCTATATATCTTTACTTTTGTCTATCCTTTCCCCCATTTTATTTCTTGGTTAGCAAATTGCAAATGTAATCAGAGGAACTTTTGACAATTGATTTCTTAGGAACCTATCCAATCTTCTAATAGAACAAATGTACAAAATTTAAAATTGCGTACCGCTTCAAAACCAAGTTTATCTGAAGTATCATTGAGAACAGTTTCATTTTCTTCCACAGTAATGATAAGTGGCTGCAAGAAAATTTTGTATTGTCATATATTGAAAAGATGGCATCATAGAAATTTCAGGAAACAGTTTGGTGTGTAGATGAAAGCTAAAATGCCATCAAGCAATAGTTGTTGCTTTTGCTGATCAAATAAAAAAGAAGGAAAATAAATTGATTTCTTGATTCATACCTTATTTTTTTCACTTCTTGCAAAAGCAAGAGTCCCATCCCCTCCACAAGCATCTTTGGGAAGGAGTACAGAATCCACATCACTTGCCAATATGCAACCCTTTCCCATTGATTCGGAGTGCATGACCAAGTATTGTGGAGCTCTACTGAGGCCAGCAAGAACACATGGCAGGAAGGTGTACCCAATCTATTTGACAAGAGCAAGTTATCCAAAAGTACTATTACCCATGCAAATGCAGAGAATGAGAAATATCTAGTTGATAATGAGAACAAATTTTTTTAATGAATTTAATACATGTGTTGAGGAACAGCAATCACAAAAAACTAAACAGAGAAGAGAAACGCATATAAAGGACACGCGATTTGATAATAGAGTTCAGCCAATTGTGTTTACGTCTCCGGAGCAGAGCGGCTTGTTTTGTTATTATGAAAATCCGGGTTACAACTTAAGTATATATACTACAATACAGCTTACAGAATTACTCTTATACCGTACCGCTCGACATCGACATCCACTCCGCTCGACGGGGGGGGCTTCGCCCCGCTCCAGAGCGTCTATCCGCATTTCCTCATATAAATATGAGCCATGCACAACATATGAAATATTCCAATAACATCTTTTAAAGTACTAACTTTTCATTCATCTAATAGAGACATAAATCCTTGGGAAAGAATCATGTGGTAGACACCCCAATAAAAGCTATAGAGGAAGAAAGAAGAAAACTTCAGCATAAATATTCAAAACAACCTTACTCAGTTACTCTAAATGACTGTGTCAAAAAAATAGTTTCTGAAAGATCCTAATCGATTTAGCCAACTTCACATAGTACTAATAGTAGAACGAGGCTTAGTTGTTGATTATGTATCAAAGTTAGTAAATTAGCAGGGGGAATTTCATCTTCGTTCTACCTTATCACTTTGTACTTTCTATTACTTAGCATTAAAGTTTCTAATGGTTAATATTCACAAAGTGTAACGAATTATATTTATCTTACTTCATCTTTACTGAAATTTTATAACATGCTACTTTGGGACAACCGTACAAATTAGAAATTGCCAATCCTAACTGTGAATCAAATTATTTAATACAGATAAGTGGCAAGAGGTTTAATGATATTTAACATGTCGATGTCAACTAGCATATGGTATTTTGAACTACGTAAACCATATGTTATTTCTTATTTATCCTTCATAGAGCCTCAAGTAACAATTCATAAATATTTGTGCATAACAAACGCACGAGACAAACATAATTTCACCAATATCTATTCGTGAAGGTATGTAAGACTCAACATTAATCATTGAAACAGGTGGAAATTATATTCATAATAGTGATTAAAACTTCTCAGGAAGTACAACCCAAAAGTGTGACAGTGGATCAGCGAGATGTGCTCAAGATACTATACTACTGAATCTTAGTTGCCATGTCATCAGCACACATTGCAGGCGAACATGAAGAACGAAATACATAACTAAGAACCTAATTCACTTTAAATCGTTACTTGATCTGATTTGGTCCAAATTTATCGACACCATAATTACCAAAACTATACTTACACACCAAAACTACACTACACTTACTTAAGTAGTTATACAATTCCCTAATTCTCAAACTATAAATGTATCTTGGTCTCTGTGGTAAAACTGGTTAATTCATTCAGTCATTTCCAGTAATAGGATTCTCTCAAATTCTCTAAACTCCTCTGAACATTTCCTTTCCTTTTCCCTCATTTTCTTACACTTTCTGGCACACTATTGATTTGTCTCATGGAATCTAGAAGGCGGAGGCAGTGATTAAGGCATATTGGCTACACCGGTTCATTGAGTATCTAGAAATTCTGCTGCAATTCTCCTTTGAGGAAGGTCGAGAAGTCGGACAATTGAGTGAGAGCAAGCTGCTGTTGGAGCATAATTACTTTCATCGGTCGTATACACTTTTTGAAAATTTTGGAGCATAATTTCTTACCCTCAGCCAGTTGAACGAGGCCGATTTTTCAGAGGCTGAGGTGGTGGATCCGGTCGTTTCACAAGTTGTGAAGTCCTGGATTTTGAGATTCAGTTTCAATTCAATTCTATAGGTCATAATAGCTGAAGTGTTATCATTGCATCAATTGCAATTTTGTGCCTCAGTCAGCTTATCTAACTCAGCTTCCAATCCAAACTTCAAGTGCTCCTGGTTATGGCTACTCTATGCTTTCAAGTTTCAACTGCTTGGACACCACTGGGCCCGTACTTTGTCATACTATCCTACACCCTACATAGCACAAACAATGTCTCCCACAGGGTAAATACATACATGTACTCTTTTCATAAGATCAGCAAAAAGTTTCTCAGTTAGGTACCATTCCAGCTCATTCAATTGCAAGCTTACTTCCCAGCGGCAGCCACCTCAAGCTACATGTTTTTTTATTTTTTATTTTTAAGGATTAAAATATATGTGAAATCAGTATTTTAATCAATAATTGAATAGATGGTGCAGATATCATACAAATGGAAAGTTAGATTTGACCACAAGTCCGTTAGGGATGGGTTAAAAGTAACTGCACGGAAAGACTGATTAGCGGAATAATCATGGTTTATGGTCTAAAATCTAAATAGAAAGATTTTAAAGTTCATGGGCCAAAATTTAAGATGGTTAAATTTAAAATATAATCGATAGACGTAACTATGACTTAACCTAATAATTACATTTATATCAACAATTTAGACTGAGTACTGGTACTACAAGCCCAAGTCCTAATAATAAGACCAAAACACATAAAAATATGGAGACAGATGAAGACAGATATTCTAAGATAATCTAAACATATTTTGAATATTCTTTAACACTCATAACATAATTGTAGATCATGGATCTCACAAATTTACCATCTCAACTGATGTTCTATCCTGGTCTATGAACTATTATTCTATACATCACATTTGAAGATTGATCAATTCAGAGCAAGATAAACACTAATTAATACTAATTCAGGAAACTATGCAATAAAAGTGTAAACATGCTAGCCTCACTGTTCTAAGTTCTAGATTATGTTAGTTGTTAGAATATATGAAAAATATCTTATAATATCAATATCAATATGATATCATATAATATTTTAGAGTATCTAAGATGATCTTTATGGATTGGTTTTCATATTTCCTTATATTTCATGATTTATTTTCCTTTTTAATTAGGATCATGAGTCTAGTCCAAATATAAATTATTCTCACCTCTTCTTCCCTTTATGCCTAAAACCATTTATATCTTTTTTTTGATAAACTAAAACAATATATATCAACACAGGAAATAGGCAATATGCTGCGTTGACATCTGTTCATATTTGTGTGGTTGTTTTAATGTATTTCTTGGACAACTTGTACACAACACCTAAACTGAAATTAATCATTTACTTGTACACATTTGTGGAATAAACGGATTAATTTCAACTTTGCTTCAGCATTCAACCATTTTTTATGGAAGCTTTATCAAGTTCTGCACATTGAATATTCAGAGTATTTTGGGTGCCTGGTTTATTTTCTATAGAATGCAAAAGATTGAAGGGCATATGGCATTTCATCCCAACAAATTATTTTGCCTATAAGCCTGGTTAGCTAAAGTGGTATCTTAAACTACTACTACTACTACTACTTCTCTCTCTCTCTCTCTCTCTCAAGTCTCAGCTTACCACCAGATCTTTTTTATTTTGGAATGTTACTTCTCTCTTGATATTCACTAAATTAACAGTAAAACAAAAGAAAAAACTAAGAAAATTAAACAAAAATTCAGAATTGATTGACCCCATGTGGACCTCAGGATGCAAGTTACATTTACTTCAGACGTGGCAGCTACTCAATTCTATTCTAATATAGTTGAACTATTGATCAAATGAGTTGTTATCTAGAGTTTACCAACCTCCTCAGCTGCTGACTTTGGACTTAGAGATAGGCTCAGGGGAAGTGAAGACATTGCAGGAGCATGTGCACAAGGAATTTGGAACTCCTTCACCACTAGATGGCTTATAACTGCCTCAACTCCTGCCAGTAGGTCTATTCCCTGAATACGGTGAAAAAAAAGAGAAGCAAATGTCAGTAACCAAATGATACAACAAGACTCATTCCTGAACCTCTGTCCATGCAAAGGTATGATTGAGAAAAGTTCGACAGAAAAATTAAGCAAAAGTAAGAACAGAAGTTGCCAGCATTGTTGGGATACATCATGCAAAGGACAATGTTCATAATCAAATTGAAAATCTTTTAAAATAAAGTTAAAATTTCAAGAATCTATACTATCTATACTATTATATAATGAGAATTACTTTCAATAACTGTTTTTTGGTGTCCTATTTTACTTCCTATTTTACCCTTAGGCAGTTTACAAGTGTTAAAGTTTAGAAACTAAACCTATCGTATAAACTGTATTGAAACTGAATTACTGAAACTATTTCTTCATTTTTTATTTCTTGAATGAATTACAAGGTGATGGTTTCTTTATATAGAACCATCAATTACAAAGGGATACAGCTGTTGCTTGCTCAGCAATCCACAGGGAGTCTAGAGTTAGTTAGATGTACAGAGGGGATTATAATATAGGGGCAGGTTTACTTTAAGCAATCTGGACTACAAAGATGTACCTTTAATACTCCCCCTCAAGCTCAACTGGAGGTGATGCTGGAAGTGTCACAGACAGTTAGCTTGCCTCTGAATTCTTCAAATTTTGAAGGTGGCAGTGGCTTTGTCATGATGTCAAAGACACCGGCAAAGGCTCGAACATGAGAGATCAAGAAATGCTTTTGTAATACTTTCTCCCTTAGGAAAAACAAGTCAAGTTCCATATGTTTTGTCCTAGCATGAAGGACAAGATTATGAGCTAAGGCAATAGTGCTCATGTTGTCACAAAACACCTGAGGTGTGGAGAATGGCACTCTAACTCACAAGAAGGATCGCAGCCCATAACAATTCCTGAGTGGCTAATGCTAAGCTCCTATATTCTGCCTCTGTGCTTGATCTGGACACAACTGGTTGCTTTTTAGCCCACCAAGACACTAAATTTGTGCCAATGAAGATACAAGAACCAGAGGTTGATCTCCTATCATCAGAATCGGATCCCCAATCAGCATCACAGTAAGCTGATAATGACAGAGGAGAGGATGCAATCGGTTTCAGATGTAAACCCCATGATATTGTGCCTTTTAAGTACCTCAAAATCCTCTTGATTGCAGCCCAATGAGACTCCAAAGGTTTTGCCATAAACTGGCACACCTTATTTACTGCAAAGCTAATTTCAGACGGGTGATAAGAGTAGCATCTGCAGGCACCTACATACGACCTGCAGAGTATGTAGCATCGTGCATCTCGACTCTTCTTTGGAAAGTTTACAACTTGAAATCATGGGAGTGGGGAGAGGTTTGGCCTCCTGCATGTTGGTTTTGGCTAATAAATCCCTCAAGTACTTGCTTTGAGTAAGGACTAAAGAACCATCATGCTGCCTCTTGACTTCAATGCCAAGAAAGTAATCCAAATTACCCAACTCCTTTAATGAAAAACAACATTTAATTTGGAAACTAGTCATGTAAAACTGTTGGTTATTTCAAGAATAATGATGTCATCAACATAAACTAGCATGTATGCCAATATAGAACCTTTTGAGTATACAAAGAGGAAGGATCACATTTGCCGAAGCAAAACCAAAGCGTAAAGTGGTACCTCTCAAATTTATCAAACCAGGCCCTTGGTGCTTGTTTTAGACCATAGAGTGCTTTGTTTAATTTGCATACCAAGGTCTTGTCTGAGGTTTCAAATCTAGGTGGCTGGACCATGTAGACCTCTTCCTCAAGCAAGCCATTGAGGAAGGCATTGTTAACATCTAACTATTGAAGTGACCAACCCTTGAGATGGCTAGAGTTAAGATAGTTCTCACTGTCACTGGTTTAACCACAGGTGAGAAAGTTTATGTGTAATCATCCCCAAATTTCTGATGGAACCCCTTAGCCACTAATCTTGCTTTATATTTGTTTACTGATCCATCAGGATTCTCCTTAATCCTAAATACCCACTTACACCCGATTGGGATTCTGTTGGAAGGCAGTGTAACCAGGTTCCAAGTGTCATTTCTGATTAGAGCATCATATTTTGCCTTCATGGCAGCTAACCAGGTTGGATTGGCAAGAGCTTGCTTAGTGTTTTTGGGTTCAGCATGAGCCAAAAGTAATGTGGGATTCAGTCTCGGACAAACTATGCCTGACTTGGCTCTAGTTTGCATGGGATGAATATTTTGTGGCATAGGAGGTGACATAGATGAACTAGAGCTGCTGTTAGAGGAAATGTATAAAGAATAAAAAGTGTGAACTGATATAGAAACACTCTGTGAAGCAGATTCAGGCTGTGAAATAGGTGCGGAATGTGAAGATGAAGTAGTATGACCAGAGGGAGTTGAAACTCCAACAGAAAGAGGATTAGATGCAGTATTTTGAGGTAACTGACCTGTGGAGGAAGGCTGTAAAATAGTAGGAATAGATGCAGGAATATATACAGGTGCAGAAACAGATTTAGCAGAGGAGAACAGCTCTTTATAAGGGAATCCTAATTCATTGAAAAGGACATCTTTAGAAATATACAACCTCCCACTAGAGTCTAGGCATTTATAACCCTTGTGAGATGAAGAATATCCTAAAAACACACATTCATGAGACTGAAACTGAAGTTTATGTTTGTTGTAGGGTCTCAATAGTGGAAAGCATGCACAACCAAACACCTTAAGGAATTTAAAATCAGGCTGAACTTGAAACAGTTTGTGGTATGGAATTTGAAACTCTAAAGCAGAAGTAGGAAGCCTATTTATGAGATAGACACTTGTTAGGAAAGCATGGTCCCAATATTGCATGGGAAGGGAGGCTTGAGAGAGAAGTGTGAGACCAACTTCCACTATTTGTCGGTGTTTCCTTTCCACCATACCGTTTTGGTGATGAGTATGGGGACAGATAAGCCTATGAACTATGCCACATTGAGCGAGAAGTTGTGTGAAAGATCGAATCTCACCCCCCCTAATCAGTGGTGGATATAATAACTGAATCCAGTGGTGGAAGTGATCGGTGCAGGTCCCCATAAGTCACCATAAACCAATTCTAGAGGACTAGTAAACACGAGTAGAAGCATGTGAAGGTAGCTTGTGAGCCTTACCAAGATAGCAAGAAGAGCAAAAATCAATTGCATTTTTATTCGAAAATGGGATATTACGCATGGTAAGTACACGTTTCTGCACTTCAAGGTTGGGGTGACCAAGCCTTGAGTGCCAAAGAAAAAAGGAACTAGTATTATCATGTGCAGAATTTGTAATATTAGCAGTGTGTACAGAGGGTAATGCAACAGAATTAGAATTCAAAGAGAATTGCTTAACAGACTTTGGAGACTAAAGTTGTAGGAGATTGGCAAACTCATAGAGGCCATCCTTGCCAAGCATTCCTTTGAGTAAAATCTCATTGGATGCCTGTGATTTGACAAGACACACATCAGGCCAAAATTCAAAAAATACCGAGTTATCTTTAGTGAACTGACTAACACTAAGCAGATTTTTAGTAATTGAGGGAACATGCAAAAGATTGCTAAGTGTGAGAGTAGAATTTGAATTAAAAGGTGATTGGAAAGAGGTTGAACCCATAGAATTCACTAACAAACCTTTGCCATTGCCAATTATGATCTGGTCAGGGCCTTCAAAGGGTGAAGTTTGCTGGATATTCTGGGAATTAGATGTGACATGTGCGAATCCCTAACTGGATACCAATTCACGTAAGACGCAGAATCAAGACTAGTCGAAAGTGTTCGAGGTCTAACCGCAGAGAGGAGGGCCAGGGTATGTATGGAGCAGAGAACTGGCCATTGTACATTGGAGAAACAAGAGGCATTTGTGCTGGTTGCCTAGGATTTGCATAGTAATCCCACGTAGAATAGGGCCATGGCAATGGTGCAGATGCAGCAGGCCAGGGAACCTGTGGAATTGAGGCAGGAAAATGTTGAGGAAAGCCAGGAGGGAAGGCAGGTTGGTAAGGACTCTTCTGCTGTGACCAAGGTGCAGTGAATGCAGAGGAATTTCCTTGAGGAGTGTAATCTTTCTTGAATCGATGAAAGCAAATCGATGCATCGTGCCCAAACTTGTGACAAACCTGGCATCAACGTAATCACGACCACCGCTACCACGGCCTCGACCACTATGACGACCACTGCGGCCACCATGATTATTGTGATCAGAGATTTGCGGCAACTGAGCACCAACAGAGGTGTTTTCTTGAGAAGACGAAGCAAGATATGCCTGAGATGCACCAGTAGAATTAGAGTTCTTCAAATTCGGGAAATTAGGGTTCGCAGAAGTCGCAATGTTAGCAGAGGCAATTGACTGCTTCTTGAATCGATTCAGGCGCGATTCATGACCAAGAAGCAAGGTTGTAACTTCTTCCATGGAGACCGGACCAAATTTTCCACAGATCAACGAGATAGTAGACTCGTAATCTTGCGGAAGGCCTTCGAGGACAACATCGAGGTATTAGCGAGATGAAATTGGTTCGCCAATGGCGTTCAATGAATCAACCAGACTCTGAACACGAAGAAGAAATTCGGAAATTGAAAGACCTTCGAGCGTTGTGCTACGAAGTTCAGATCGAAGCTGTCGAGCCTTCGCTTGCATGTGACTCTGAAAATAGGCATGGATCTTGTCCCATAACTGCCATGCATGCTTCGATCCGATAACTCGACGAAGCATGTCCTTCGAAATTGTCGATTGAAGCCACGCAAGTAACAATTGGTCTTGCTGCTCCCATTTTTCAAAGTCAGAGGAGATGCGATTTGCATTACTATCTTCGATCGTGTTGAATTTTGGAGGAATCGTCGGGTTTACCAAGAAATGATGAAGCTTGTGTGCCTTGATCACAGGTTCGACCTGTTGGCACCACAAGAGATAATTCTCTGAATCGAGTTTTTCAGAGATCGCTGTAAAAGAAGACGAGGAAGATGATGATGCAATGAACGTCGGAGTTGCAGAGTTAACGGCGGCGGAAGAATTCATGGTGGCTTGCGATGCTGCATGCGTCGGCGATGGCGGAGGATCTTGTTGACTCGGTGATACCATGTTAAAGTTTAGAAACTAAACCTATCGTATAAACTGTATTGAAACTGAATTACTGAAACTATTTCTTCATTTTTTATTTCTTGAATGAATTACAAGGTGATGGGTTCTTTATATAGAACCATCAATTACAAAGGGATACAGCTGTTGCTTGCTCAACAATCCACAGGGAGTCTAACTAACTAACAGAGTTAGTTAGATGTACAGAGGGGATTATAATATAGGGGCAGGTTTACTTTAAGCAATCTGGACTACAAAGATGTATCCTTTAATAACAAGTAAATTAACTGTACAGAAAAAGGGAAAAAAAAAATATCTGCATCTCCTTCTTGCTTGAAATATTGTACCTTCTATCCATTCGCTTTCACAGGTATTCATCGTAGCGCAATAGAAATGCGAAAAGACGGGCACAGCGCTAGAAAATGTCAAAGAGAAGATGATCATGTTTGACGGGAAAACATAGAAGGAAAGAGAACCAAAAAAGAGAAATAACAACCCGTCTTGCCGCTAGTAAATGTCAAAGAGAAGATGACCAAGTTTGACGGGAAAACATAGAAGGAAAGAGAACCAAAAACGAGAAATAACAAAATCATCCATGATTTCTTTTAATCCAACATAAACTCGCACAAGTAATCAAATTATATTCTTCTGTATTTAGATCATAGTTATATCACTTCAATAGCCATTATTGCCATACCATTCCCAGCCGATAGTCATCTACATCATCAGTATCATCATCTGGGAAACGTCCAACAACAGCAATAGCATTCACTTTTGACCTAGTCACTAAGGTCTGCACGGCTCTAAGTAAAGAATCAGGGTGCTTGATCCTCCCAGTCGATTTACCAGTTTCTGGATCAATCCACTTCTCTACCTGTAAAAGTTGTTGCAAGTCAAACTCTTGCATTATATAGGATGTTAAACTTTCTCTGACCTTCTAAAGGCATTTTAAATTGCTACAGAAGAATTAGACGCTGAAATTCTGATTTTGAAATCAGAAGAATAGAAAGAAGAAGAAAAAAACAGCAAGACAACCTGGCATGGTTTCATCTGGTTGGAACTCTTTAATTTATTTATTTATTGTTCTAACTGGTACACAAATAGCATATCTTGTTAAGTATAGGCAATTACAAATCCTACAACTTTGATATGTATATGATTTATTCTTTAAACAAGTAAGATGACAAGCAGATAATTCCACCATTGTTTGACACAAAATTAGTGATTATAACACAAACAAATTTGATTATATTCAAATAAAACAAATATTTTTGTGGAACATTACATGCTTTAGGTAACTTCAAGTTGCTCCCCAAAGTGAGAAAAATAGAAGTCACATCTAACTGTAAAATTTTCCATCAATTTTTTGCAAAAGAGCCAAAATATATGTTGTGCAGTTCATCAGCAAAAGATATGTCTAGTACAAGGAAATTTGGCTGAAAATACAGGATGGTTCACATTTCATTATGCTTGCTAAAACAAGAAGATACTAGATACCTCCAATGGAGTGTCAGTGACTGTATATTCTACAACAGGCAATCCAAGAGAAGCCCTTGCAGCATCAGCTACTTGTAACTGGCGAATCCGAAGCTCTTCCTCTATAGCAGCATCAAGAACTAATCCTACCTGCTTTACACAACAAAAGTTAGGTACATAATTTGAAGTGGAAACAAATAGCATGATGAAGAAAGCACTTTTTTAGATTGCATGACATAAACTAGTCAAGGATGCAGCACATTATATATGAGTCATACCCTGTTTTGGTGCACAGGCTGTAATGCCCATGACCCTTCTGCAAATCGGTCAAGAGCATAACCTTCAACATATAGTGCATTGGGCATTGGCCAGTATAGCATTGCTGCATTAAGCACCTACAAAATTTGACAAGTCAAACTACCAAGAAAATTAAATGCATATTTCTTAGACATAATTATTCCATGTAGTGGTGAAATCAAGAGAAACACCACATTAAACAAAATGCTAAAATATGACATTTTTCTAAAAAATTATCTCTGTTTGAATTTTATTCGTGTTTTATCTCGGAATTTTTTTATCCCGGAATTTAACAAAAAGAAAAATAGTGTTTCACTTATCACTTGAAAGTAAAAGCACATAAAAATATCCTGTTTTTGTTAAATGTTAATAATAAAGAAGAATAAAAATCAAATAGAGACTAATTTAAAATATAAAAAAAAAAGTTTTATATCCAAAAAAAAATCATAAAGCAAAACGTCAATCAATAACAAATTTATAAGGATTTTATGTAAAATCAATAATTCCATACACCCTCCTGCTGTTTGGTCATGTGAAAGCAAGCAAGCAGAACTATCATCATACTAGGGTGCTTGATTGATTAATAACATTTCAAGATTCAGATGAAACAAATGCCGAAATCATAAATCTTATTTAAAGAATCTTACCTTATATTTAATATTTTTTTTATTCTAAGTCCAAAACTATCATAAAGCATTTGTCCATTTGCAGGGAAACATGGGGGAAAAAGTGACAAGAAGTCCTAATTTTTTCATATATTAAGAATTTAAATGTTCTAAACTGCAGTATCATTGTCCATCCATAATCCGTATCAAAAAATAAATTCATAAAAACCTAAAAGACTATATTATCCTTGTGTAGAAACAGACGAGACGAGTGACAGGACAAAACAGTTTAGCCAACACAAGTAAATAAAACTATGGATTTGGATTAGGAAGTAATTGCATACATTAGGGTGGGTGATAAGGCAATCAACGACGGAAGAGAGAGCGCGAGCTACGGGCAAAGCGTCACCAGCGAATCCACCAATAGCGGCTCCAATCCCAGTCGGCACTATCATCACGCTCGTGTACTCTCTCTTACACTGCATTCCCAACACACACATTAAAATTCCTCACTTTTACTATGTATCCTCAAAATTCAGTAAATGTGAATTTTCTTTTTGTTTTTTTTTTTTTGAAGTAAAAGGAGAAGAGAAGGGAGTGAGTAGGTGACCTTAAGAGATTGGGAAGAGAAGGAGCAGGAAATGGTTGGTTTGTTGTTGAAGCATGGGTTGAGGAGGCGGTGATACAAAGAGGGGGTTGGAAGGTTGAGAGTGAATGCCATTTCTTCACAATTGAAGTGCGGACACGGAGTGTATTTCGCTTCGTTGTTTCATTGGGGAAGTTCTTTGTTGGGGAATGCAATTAGAGCACAGTGTATTCAAGGTTTCAAACAGAAGACTGTCTCCAATTTCTTACTCCCTCCCTCTCATTATTTGTTATTTGTGCACACCTCTTACCAAAATTATTATCTCACTCATTTTCAAGTTAAATTAAAATAGTTTATTTGGACTAGTATATTCTTATTATAGTGGAAGTTAAGTAAAAGAGTAAATTAATATAAAGTAATTGAGATATAAATAAATAAATGTATTGTTGGAACAATATAATTAATACTATCTCAATATTATAAAGAGACAAAATTTAAGACAAGTAAATATTCCAAACAAGACAAATAATATGAGACAGAGGGAGTAATTCATACTATTCGTCATCCCTCCCACCCCATCTTGTTCGGTCCTCTGTAAAAGTAGCAGACAATGGATAAGTTAGCTAATAGCGGACAAACTAGTGGATAGCGGATGAGCTTATAACTGATAACAAATGAGTTAGTAAATTGAATTTAAAGTGTTTGGTAAAATTAACGTTTGGACTAACTGATAAATATAAAAGGACATAAAAGGACATTTTAATAAATGAGAGAGATTATAAGAGTTAATAATTATTTATTTCTTTTAATAGAGGATAAACAAGGAATTTAATTAAAATAATAAGAATAAAAACGAAAGGAAAAATGATACGCTATAAGCTATAAGCTTAAACGCTACTTCAAGTAGTGTATGGAAAAACCCTATAAGCTAATTGAAAAAAAGCTAAAAATAGTGGTTACCAAAACACCTGCTACGAGTTTATCCATTATAAACTAACGGTTTAGTCTTATCAAAGTCTTTGTCATTTTTGGATAAAATAGAGAGTTTATGTCTCCTCAATTGTTTTTTTAAATATGAAAATGGGAATGAGAGAATTTTTTTAATATGAAAATGGGATGAGTTTCTCCTCAGTTGAAATCACCAAAAAAGAAATTTATCTAATTTGATTTCCATCTTATCTTACATTTTTACTTTGAATATTCTATTATTATAAAATTGGAATTATCAAAATTAAATTGAGTTAAATTGGAATTATCAAACTATAGTTGGTTCCCAATACATATTCATATCAATGAAATCATAAATACAATATCAACCTCATGCTTAAGTGAAGCATATCACACTTAATGCAACCTAGAGGTAGGAATAGGTCGGGTCGAACTAGGTTTTACAAGGCATAAACTTGGTCAGATCAAAAAATTTACGGCTCAAGTCTGACCTGTTACCTGTCATAAGCTTTTTTTTAGGTCTGGTCTGGCCTTATTAAAAGTCTGGTATGGTTTATTAGCCTACTTAAACGTCTGTTGACATTAAAATCTTTGAATAAGTTATCTGACCGATCTTTAAATAGACTAACGGGCTAATAAGCCAATGAGATTAAGTTCTATTTATAATAAAATATAAAAAAAAGTTAAAACAACTAGGACGAGCTGAGTTTTATATGGTCTGATTTTGATTTATTCGTATGATATAAATATTTTTCAAGGTCTAACCCGACCTTTTAGAGAATCTAACCTTATATGATAGCCTATTTAAATTCTATTTTGCAATAAGGCATTTAAATTTGTCAAAAATTTATGTAAGTCAATAAGCTTAAATTATTGAAAAGGTAAGCAAGTATACGATTTAACACAATGTACAAAATCTAATATAATTATAATAACAATATAAAATTATTATTTATATTTATTTGTGGATAGCGCACATGTGGTTTGCCCGTTCCATAAACAGGTGAGCCCTCAGTGATGGGGTGGTCACTCTGGCCGACCTCTTTCTTCTATGGGCCATGAAAGATGGTCAGGGGCACCGATGCGACACAGGGATGTTCCTTCTGCGCACCTGCAAACTGACCGACCTTCACCTATAAACGCAGAACACCGGTCACTTCATGATAGGTTCCTTTATCTCCAGACTTGCCGCGTCCTTTGGAGTTCGACCCGGAGGAAGAGCTACGACTATTCAGATGGAGCCTATCTCACTACCCACTCTCTACAACATCGATTTTCTACGGAGACTTGACAATGGAGACTACGAGGTTGTGAGGCCACATCAGGAGGACCAGGCTGTAGAGATAGCACAGCCAGCTGAGGAGCACCCAGCACCACCAGCACCAGCAGAGCCAACACCCCAGGCCCACTCCTATGAGCACATCATGGCACGACTCGATGAGTTGCATCTTAGTTTTATGGAGCATAGGGCCCTGGTGGATCAGAGATTCCAGGCTCGGGGGGAGCAGCTCACGACTATTCTGGGACTTCTCCAACAGCTCCAGCCACACCCACCTGTCGAGTGATGCGGGACCCTCATTTTATTTTTTCCATTTTAGTACTTAGGCATTTTTGATGTTGTATTAAAAATGGATTGTATATATGCACACTCGCAGGGATTTATTTTATTTACTTGTTATTATGTTTATTTACAGTTTTTTTATTCTTATTTATTTATTTTTCTAAAGTTTTTAGCTCTTTTTGATGCACAGTTCTACACCCGCTTACTAGCTTCATTGGTAATGGGAAGGCATCATCCATTTTGACTCATCCCCATACAATTTGCTCATGAAATTATTTAGGGGGTCTCTTTCCACCTTATTTTATTTTTAACACAAACTTAATTGATTGAATCTTTTAATGCTTGTTTTATTATTGTTAGCAGTGAGAACACTGCTAAAAATAAGTTTGGGGAGGGAATTTACATTACTTGGCTATGCTTGAAACTGAAAAATTATAGAGAACTTGATATTTTCTGATATAGGGGCTTGCTTAAAATTTTTTCTGACAACTTGTGATTGAAATGAGATTATTGCTAATATTAGAATTTGCTGATAATTAACATTGAAGTTTTATGAGTCTCAATTTTTCTGTGTAAGTCACTAAATGTGAGTGTTGAGCCTAAATGAGAGGTCACATTATATTTTTACCTCTTTCTCTTGTTTGAGTGATATTTTCTCATGTTGTGCATTCTAGAACTTGTGCTGAGACCATTACAAAGCGAATAAAAATTTACTTTCATGTGAATTTGACAAGAGTAATTTTAGGAAATTTTCAGGCCCACTTCAATTTTTTTACAAATATTTTTTCACTAGTTGCCCATCTTTGTGACTTATTGCTAAATTCTTTGGTACCCCTTTTGTGCTATTAATTTTTATTGTTGTGGTAACCTTAGATAATACAGTTGTTAGAGTAATTAATGGCAAAAAAAAATCAATAGAATAATGTTGGGAATCACTCAGAAAAGTTTATAAAAAGAAAGGCTTGGCAATTACTTTCCCCTCGCAGAATTATTAAATTGTTTGATTATTGCATAAAAGCATCAAAGGAGGAAAGGAAAGTAAGAAAATAAAAAGAGAAAAAGAAAACGAAGAAATGTTTACCGCCTTCTAGTATTAAAAAGAAAAAAAAAACACCTATTAGAGGGATTCTTGCCTGCTCTTTATAATAAAAAAAAAGGTACTTGTTTGGTTGATTTGTTTCTGACCCCTTTGCGTGACCTTTTCTTTCTTTTTATCCCACATAACATTATTACCTTGGCCTCATTATAACTCTTGAAAGACCCCTTTTTCTCTCTTGCATGTTAAGGGAATTTTAACAATAAAGTTTTGGTCAATGTACAAGTCTATGACAATGTCACTTCTCTGGAAAAATTTGAGCGTTCATGACTGTACCTTTAAACACTTTGAGAGTTGTGAGAAGTGTGACTTTTTGATCACAGTTGATGATGAGCTTGTGGAACTTACACCTCTAATTGGACATTTTATTTCTTGACACTTCTTATGATATTACTTTAATGTCATACACTCTTTTTGCCCCTAGTCAGTAAAAATAGCTTCTCTTATAATTACCCAAGTAATTTGCTTGAAGGCAAGCAAAACTCATGTGTGGGGAGGTTGATAAACCCCAATTTTATCTATTTTTATGGGGTATTTTGTGTATTAAATAATTTCAATTTGTATCATTTAAAGTATAAAAGTACTCATTTATGTCCTATTTTGCAGAATTATCACAAAGACAACACTTAGAGTTAAAGAGGCACAAACAGATCAAAAACTGACAAGACTTGGATATTTTTGGTGTTTTTGGACATGCAGTATGTAACATCCCAACTTTTATGAAAGTTATTTTATAGTTTCAACTACTTAAAAATAAATCATAGAGATTGATCACCTCAATGATTTGTTAAAAGTACGAAGAACTACAAAGATTTATTTTAAACAATTTACTGTTTTTAATATGAATTAATCTTGAAAAATGTGAAAAAATTATTGTTTGATTAAATAAAATTATTTTATTGAATGAAAAATAATTTTAGAACTTAATAGATATTTTTAAGTCACAGTTTGGATTTTCGACGTTTAGTTATTTGTTAAATTGTCTGTTTTATGTCATATTTAATATGACTTTTATTTTTAATGATTTTGTCTTGGTAATTTTATTGTTTGAATAATATTTAGATGACAAGAGAAATTGAAATTAGTGATCCTCACTAATTTACAGTTTTTATTGCGCTGCGACAATTCTTTTGAATTTTGCCGTAACTAGGCTATTGAGTGAGTTTCTAACTGAAACATGCCCAAACGCGATCCAAATTTTATAAAATTTGAGATCTTAGCATTTTCCATTATTTAGGATTTACTGGAAATTTTTCTGGAATTTTTGGGCATCAGAAAAATATAGGGTGTTTTCTACGCCCAGAACTGCATTATGGTAGCGTTTTAGCTCGTACATCGAGAAAATGACATTCATATAAATACTTCTAATATTTTTAGGGAAATTTTGGTTGATTAATAATTTTTGATTATATAGAAATTTATTAGATTTATTTTGGGGTTTTTGGGTACAAAAACCCTAATAAACGCGTAACGTCGCACACCCGATTGATCGATAACGCGACAAAACTGACCAAGGGAGATGTATGACCAAGGGAGATGTATGGAAGCTGCACATGTGTTAAGGGGGGCTGAACATGGAGCTTTAGAAGCTTCCATGCCAAGTGTTAGTGTTTGTGTGGAAGTTCTGTAAATGGTAGGTAATTTGTTTAGGATTAATTAGTTAGATTCCAACTAAATGAAACAATTTTATTCCCTTCCTTGTCCCTTGAAATCTCTATAAATAGAAGACCAGCCTTCACATTTTTTTCATTGTTGCTTTGGTGGAAGAAAAACTAGAGAGAAGTTAGAGAGAGAAAGTGTGAGAAATCTTGAAAAAACTTAGTGTTTTTGAATGCAATCTTCCTCCTTTGTTCTTAATCCTTGTTCCATCACTCCTAAATTTCTTGGTGAGTTCCATGATCCTTCTCTCATCTCTCTTCAGTTCCATGATTAGGGTTTTGAAGGTTTTAGGAGTTGTTTTTGGGTAAAAGTGTTTGTTTTGGCTAGAAATGCATGATTAGTCTTATAAACCCTTGTTTTCTTCCATGATTAAGCTTGTTCTTGATTTTAAAGATTTGGAAACCCTAACTTTTTGTCTTGGCCGAAACCAGGGGCTGCTGGATGCCTTGGTTTTGTTTGATTTTTGTTGATTTAGAGTTGATTCTTAAAGGGTTATAAGTGGTATGTTTGGAAACTAGTCATATATGCATGTTTTACAAAGTTTTGGAAAAATAAATTTGGTTGTTTAGGGGGCTGAAAACAGTGGCTTAAAGGGATGATTTTGTGCATGTTCTAAATTGTTTTCAAGTGTGTTTAAGCATTTAAACATGTTGGATTATGGTAAAAGAATTTATGTTATCAAAGTTTATAAGATTTTGATGTTAAAAGCTTGAAATTTTAAGTTGTATTTTAGGGCACAAAACCATGACCCCTTGGTTTGTTTTAAACATTCTTCAACTTGTTTTATGCTTCTAAAAATGTTGTAAAAGTTGATTTAGATTTTGGTTTAGCAAAACATTTAAAAGAAGTTTGATTTTGGGAAAAGATTTGGGTTATGTTTCAATGATTGTTTTGAACTTGTAATGAAATTGTTTCTAAAATTTGGTGGCATGTTTTAGTGTTTTAAAAAAATGGTTCAAAGTTGGGAAAACACTATTCAAAGTGATAAAATACTATTTCAATTGGTAAATTTTGGGTTAGGTATTTTTCTAAGTGTGTAGTGTTTGAAAAAGTTTCAAAACTTGCATAACCTAGACTTGATTCATGACATATGACTAGGTGTGATTCAAGTGGGATTAAGTGAGTAATTATTAGGCCTTTTAGAGACCCAAACCGTGGCTTTCCTAGGGTGTTAGGATTTGTATTTTCGGGTTCTAATTATATTAAGTTTATGTTGTTAAGGTTCGTGCTTAAGGTTTGCGCGAGGTTCGACTTGACGATAGTTTAGAATTACCTTGCTTGGATTGTTAAAGCGCCCAAGGTAAGAGAAATTCTTATATAATGAGTTTGAGCTTTTCGTTTTGTGTGTTGTTTAGGTTGATTGTTTGATTAATTGTATGGTAGTACTTGTAGTATTACTATGTGTTGTCTGGAATGCTGTAGCATGTTGTAGCATACTGAATTGTTATATGCTGTCTGAAATACTATAGCATGTTCTTGGCCGTACGTGGCATCAGTAATTTGTATTGTTTGCCTTAAATCATGTTTGATTTAATTGGAACTTTGAATTGATTTGGAATATGAAAAATATTGTTGATGATAATGGATTAATTAATAATGCGTTGATCGATTACTATTGGTTTGACGACTTACAACGGTAAGTCTGATGTGATTCCATGGGCCGAGAAATGTTTTCGAGGTAAACTAAAGGTATCTTCTAAAATAATTTGGTGTACAAACACGCTTTATGGATCAGAGTTATGATTTCTTAAGTAAATTGTTAAGGGCATTTTGACTTAAAAGTAAGCGTGAGGGTTTTAGTATAACTAGCCAAAGCTTGCAAAGAATTTTCAATGAATCAATAGTAGGAAAAAGAACTTGAGTAAAAAAAATGTGATTTGCGAAAACGGTTGAGTTAAATGATGCGTCTGGACAATTCTAGCTAAGAAAGACCTGGTTATTAAGAGTGTTCGCACCGCCTCTCTTTCCTGGGAATTTTCCCTAATGCATTATTTAACATAAAATGTTGGGAACCTAGGGTTCCTATTGAGCATATGGGCCATGTGTCATGTGCTGGGACTTGACGTCCTACTTGCGTGCGCATTTTCTTGATCAAGGATTGGACCTAGTGTTTTGCATAGCATGCCTAGTATCTCAACCTAAGAATTGAGCCTAGTGTTCCGCATTACATGCCTAGAGTTTTGAATCTAAGATTGAGACTAGTGTTCTGCAATTGAACATCTGGACCCTGTGTCCTGTGTTTGAACTCTAAGTAAACTGAGATTTGAAATTCACTAAACTGGGTGAGTTAAGGTATCGTTCTTCTGCATTGATTAATGAAAACATATCAAGGACGCTCCTTACGGCGAGCGAGCCATAGTAAAGAATTCGTTTGGATGACCATTGAGCATCGACACTCGGAGCGTTTGATTGTCTTAAGGACTTCAAAAGGATGAGTTGTGACTTCATTGCCAGTCTGGCAGCAATGCCTAATGCATGGCTATACCCTTGGTAGGGGAATTTGATTCGGATGTTGGGAAATAAAGTTCCTCGTCACTGCTGACCTTGTTTAAGGCTGCAGGTATATACACAAACTCGTTCATAATGCATTGGCATGCATGGCTAACCACATTTATGACGTGTGATGGATCGTTGATGAATTTGTTATGTGATGACTACATTGTTGATCTGTTGTTTGAGTTGTCTGCTCACATGCAATACTTGATATACCATGATAATGCATGCGGTCTATTAAGTATGTATATGTATATAAAGGCATGTTGTTGTATTATATATATATATATATATATATATATATATATATATTATTTGCATGCGACATAGCCTATGATAAGCTCGTGGACAAAGAATTCACCCTTGCACTGTTGATGGATTGGGCATTCTTATGAATGTCACTTCCAGATGGAGTTCGATAGCTGCAGCTGTTTCGCCTTTCCATGGGCGTTGAAGAATGAGCCAGTGGAGGAAGATTCCTCGAAGTGCTTCGTGTTTTGATTTTGCTGAAATGCTTCTCAGTAAGAGTTATAGTTGTTGGCCAGCTTAGCTTAGGGTTTTGTTTCGATTATTTGCGTAATTACGTATTGCCTTGTAATTACACTCTTCGAAAAACTCGCCTCAGTGCGAAATGATAATGTTATGTCTTATGTGATCTGAAGTATTAATTGTGATGTGATATACTCTGATATTTGCAAAAGACTGATTAGGCATCATTTAGAAAATTGCAATACTCTTTATGTCTCAATTTTGAAAAGGGTTTCAAGGAAAGAAAAAAAAATTACTCCTATTTTCCATTGTGAAATACAGAAGAGTACTTTTTACTGAAAGCATATAAGCATTAAAACGTTTTTCAGCATTAGATTAGGTTGCACAGTAGCGCTCCGGAAACGGGGTATTACACAGTATGACCTAACATATAGTCAGTACGGCCGTACCTTATGGTCAGTACAGCCTGGCGTCGAAGAAAAAGTCCTGTACGGTCGTACCCAATGTTATCAGGTTGCACATAATGCGTAAGTCCGTGCTAACATCGCAACTAAAGTGCAGTACGACCGTGTATAAAGTTAGTACGGCCGTACCTAGTCCCAGATCGCCCAGATTTGAAGCCATTTTGACTTAGTACGCTGCCAAGCCTATAAATAGGGACTCTTAGCCCTCTTTTCAGAACTTTTAACTCTTGGACTTTGAAGCCTCTTGCCTAATCCTATTCTGCCACCGGAGCTCGGGAGGATCGATTCATCCTAATCGAAAATATAGCGGTGGTTATACTTCTAGGACTATTATCTTGAAACTTGTAACCAACTTTTCACCTTACCTTCTTTGAACATCGATTCATCCTAATCACTATGATCTTTCTAATAGCTTACTAATCCACACTAAGGGGATTTTCTTAACGATACCTATAACTTGCCTAATTTCTTCTTTCCAGTTATTTATCAGGGTTGCACCAAGGCTACTGAATTCATCATTCTAGTTCTATTACTTTCTCGGGTCCTTTCAACATCTAAGTCCTTCCAATATCAATACCTTGCTATTTCTAATTCAAAACTTTATTTGTCCTCTAGAACCATTATCACAAGTACCTATAGGTTGACTATATCCAAAGGATAATTCTTCATCTTCTTCACCAAAGATCTAGATCCCCATATTCGTCAATTCTACATATTCTTTCCTCTAACTGTATCCGTCCTTGATATTTTTGGATCATTGTTCTATAAACTAGTCTTTCTTCAACATTTCTTTCCAGAATAGATTTTTTAGATTCTTCTCCTTGCTTCACTAATTTATTGATCACACAATTTCCATTTCTAGAGAGAACCTCTTTGCTTATCTTTAAAGAAACTATTTAGAATGCTACTTAGTCTTTTCTACTCACATTGTTATACCTTGATCTATTAAGACATTCCTTCCATCATACTTAATTAAACTTCCTAAACCTCCCAATTGATCCCTTCAAGGTCCTCTATTCTTTCAACACTTATCCTATGGTTGCACTTAGTTCCTGAAATCTTGTCCTAATATTTTGCTTAATGCTCGATCACTTTCTAACTCAACCTTATAAATTTCCTTACTCAATCCTTAATCAAATTCTATTCATACTTCACACACACACCTCTATGTTCACGTACTCCATAACCTTCGCACTATTTCAATCCTAATACAATTACTTCCTAATTCTAATCCAAGGCTTAAACTTTACGCTCTTATCTTCTTTAATTGGTTTTAAAACCCAGGAGTTGCCTTCATAAGTTTATTATTATTCTTGCTAAGAGAAAATAACTTCAAGGAGAATATGGAAGTTTTCCTACAAGGGTATGTAACAAAAGATGAGAGATTCTATTCCTATTACATTTAAGGGTCTTAGAAAAGT
The DNA here is from genome assembly GCA_037113605.1 of Calophaca sinica. NCBI lineage: Eukaryota > Viridiplantae > Streptophyta > Magnoliopsida > Fabales > Fabaceae > Calophaca > Calophaca sinica. The sequence goes on from CM073730.1 coordinate 92,661,865, forward strand.
AGGGTCAACTATTAGTTTGATGATTTTGACTCCTAAATCATAATCTACTAATGGACCCCAGATTGTTATGATTAAACTTTATCTAGTTGTTCCTAATTTCATCCATCGAGAATAATTGTCTTTTCCTAACTTCTGATAATTATCCTACAGTGATCGTTTCCCTAATTGACTTCTAGAAATGATGACTAGGTCGATCAATATCCCTAATTGTCTTTGGTCTTTCCTATTTTCCCTAAATACAATATCACTAAATAATAAATCCTCCTTGTAATTATTGCTTCTAATCCAAAAGATTATTATGATTCTTCTCAATACTTATCTTTAGTCCTACATTCCTCATACCTTCATCTTACACTGTCGCTAGCTAGACCAAATCCTTCAACCTTTTCACATGTAACTCCTTGTCTCATACTGATAGGTCAAAGTCTTCACTCTCCCATAATTATCATCCTAATCATTGTCAACCTTATCTTATCACCTAATAGTCCATTCTATAACATTATTCACCTTTCCCTAATCTCACTTCTTACCTGTTCTACCGGCCACATAGTAGAAACTCACTTCTTTGATTCTAGAAAAATTCCCAAGGGTTCCAATCCAATTTGTTAATCGTAGATCTTATTCTAGGAAATCTCATTCTACCCTTTTGCCTAACTCCTAGATCTATGCTAATTCCTCATCTTCCTACATCCACGACTTCATCTGAGACCTTTTTCTCGCAAATGCTTTTCTTTTCATATGTCACACCTCATTTTTCTAATGCTTGCATTATCTTTGCCCACATTATCTTACTTTCTTATAACAGTTGTCCTAATCATTTCCTAACTCTTTGATTTTTCAACATTAATCATACTTTAGCATTTGGATTTTCATTCCCTTACTATTTCTATACTCTATACCTTTTCTCTTTAGTTCTCAATTTATACTCCACTTAACATTGTTTACCTATACTATTTACCTTAACCATACCTCTTGTTAGTCTCATAGTGATAATTTACGTTTTGCAGGAAAAGTTTCAAGGGTTCTAATCTAATTTGTTAGTCACGGTTGAATACTACTATTGTACTATAAGGATCTCTACTATGCCTCTATGCTCAATCCCTGGATCAAAATCTTTGCTAATTCTTCCTCTATTACTATCATATGGTTCTTTTGCCTTATTGCTAACACTCCTTCTATGGTCTATTTTAACAGATTCTCAGATCACTGACTAATGAGTTTTTCCATTTCTAATATATAATCTATCTTACCTTCCATCACCTCTATTCTTATTTCTTTGTTTCCAAATCTAACCCCCATTGGATCTACTGTCATCAGGTTGGTCACCCATTGGTTCTAAATCCTTTAATACCATACATTCATTTCTCACTAAGGTTTAGTTAATAAATCTACTCTAGTTCCTCAACAGTCATACTCCCTTGGGTCAAGCCACCTAACTCACTTGTTCTAGTACTTTACCAGTCCATAGAAATTCCTTCCAAATAACTTTTCCTAAGCAGACCCCAGGAGCCACTATATCTTGAGCCTGGTCTCATCTACTACCTTCTCACACCCTTCATCCTTCTCTTCGTATTATTTTCTGAATTACTCTATTCCTAGACTATTGGCTCTAACAACGTTTCCATCTCTTACCTTCCCTGGTCGACTATTTCATTTTTTCTCCTAATCAAGGTTTAATCTTCCTGCCAAAACCTAAGGTTGTTCATCTGATACTCCTATCAATAACTCAACTCAACCTCCAAACTTCTCCATCTACTTATCCATCAAATCTCAGTAATGTCAGTCTCCATTTCATCCCCTCAATATTGGATCATCACAAGTACTTTTGCTTCTTATTAAGGCTTCCTTATCATCACTAATTTCCTCTTTAATCCTAGCAGACTCTTGTCTATTGTTTTCTACATGTATAATCTTCCTGGTTCTAATACGGTCATCGTTAGACTCAACTATCTTCCCTATGGTAACCTTATCTCAAAAAGGAACAGTCTTATCACATTTATGAACCATAAGTTCTTGTAATATTTTCTCAGCCCATGATCCACGAGATTGATTACTTCATAAGTGGACTAAAGCACTCAAATATCTTGACACTTTATAACCTAGATAATTACTAAAAGGACACTCTACCCATACCTAGATATAGTCAGAATCTAGTGGGAATCCAACCAAACACAGCCAGTGACAACATCCTAATGACTCCACAGTCCGGTTAGGACTGAACTGCTCTGATACCAAAATGTAACACCCTATTTCCAGAGCGTTACAGTATAATAATAATTAAACTCTAATGAGTGATTAGTTAATAATGGTGGAATTAATTTTATTTTATTTAGCAGGCAAAAGTGTATTTACCTGAAGTTTCCCTACAAAGGGCCCTAGCAATACAATGTATAATGTAATTTAAACTTCCCATCTACTGACTTTGACTCTACTGGCTGTGTATTAACTGAACCTTTTCCCCTCCTGGAATTGTCTGATACCTGCTAAGATCCATAGACAGAAATATACAGGACACATAAAACAAATGGGAGATATGAACACACTATACGCATCATTCAATGGGAAAGCATGACTTAGAATTCATGTATAAAAAGGCAACATACACAAGCAAAGCAGAACAATAGAACATGTGAAAGATTAAACCACACATTTCCCGATAATGATTTGGATCATTACCTAGCTACCCTTATCCATGCAACCTACAACTATATGCCTACGTGGCCACACAGATTAATATGGCATAAGCGGCCCCAACTCAGCCAACTTAACCTTTGTAGATAACAGCACAACAACCTCCCACTGACGTGTGGGTAGGCCGAGCCAGTTGTCCATCCCCATATCGCGCTCATCGTACCCCTAAGAGTGCGTCCTTGCTCCCCAACTTCGACGATAGGAACAGGTGTTGGAGCAGCACTCGGGATCAGCACTATGGATGGTGATACAACGGTACTTCGTCAGGATTACCAGGCTACCCGACGTCCCAATACAGTGGCAGCCAAACCACTGGTCACCTAGGAGCCTTGTCGGATCCAGACTATCCCCAAGGACTGACGTGTCCTGTACTGGCTGTATCGTGCTCGCACTCTGGCACCTGGCCTCGTGCACAACTTATGTACACGGTGGTGGATTACAACACATGCATATGATACATTTTCTTGTAATATTTCATTATTATTAACTCAACCAGTATCAATATCTTTCCAACTCATCATCATCTTAACCAACATCAATATCTTATCTCTTTTCTTATCATTCTTTATCTACTCAACTCATTAGCTTATTATTTCTGCCATTATTATCAACTTATCATAGGTAAGCAACTCATCATATCCCGTCATATCATAGTATATAGTAACTTAATATCCAACTAACATAAGCACAACCATTAGTTATACAACACAACTACCAGTACCACATATCAATTATCAACCATCCTCAACCGACATATATAGATCAACCTTAGTGTCGCTTAGGCGACCTACTACTGACATGTTATCAATCAGCACACCAATAATCGACATACACAATCATATAATTAACATCACATCAATCAACATCCATCCATAAATATTAATAGATCTTTCCTATGGTTGATAGACCTTTGACAGCTGTCCTCAGCTATCATAGGTCACAACCCCTCTCTTAAGGTGCTGCTATTATCAACCTCTAGTAGGGCTTGGGTCACCCTACGCCTATTTATACACTTATTCTAATCCTACAATCCCTAGTGGATAGGGTTCAGATCTCCCATACCTGGCTTAAGAAACCGCTACAGTTCCTGCCACTCTTTGCTCCTTCGTCGCTTTTGCTATTTGCACTCCTATCTCTAGACACTCCTACCTAGTTTACTAGGCCACTCTCATCCTCCCCTCTCAGAGGATTACCTACTAAGGGCTTTCTGATGCACAAGATCCTCTCTTGAGGCAAGTGCAGAGCATACTTGCTCCTCAGTGGCTCTCTAAGTCTCATTCTCTTTCTCAATCTCAAGGATTACTTTCAAAGGATTTTCTGATGTGCCAGATCCTCATTAGAGGCAAGCACAAAGCATACTAACTCCTTAGAAGTTCCTAGAGAGAGAAAGTTAGAGAGAGAAAGGGATTTGGGGCGAGTTGGAAATAGAGGGGTGAAGGGGTATTTATAGTGAATTTTGGGTCCATCGCGTCGCGATGGTGTCAAGACTCAAGGACCATCGCGTCGCGACAGTGGACACGTGTCAGAGATCCAACGCTCCTGATCCACCGACTTTCCCACCAACTTTCATCGCGTCGCGAGGAGTAAAGATTATATCTCCATCGTGTCGCGATAGCAACACGTGTCACCCGTTTATTGGCTGTGATCACTGACTTTGAAAACTCTACAGGATTCCAGAATCTTCTGCCATTGTGTCACGATGGCCTCTAGTACAATCTTGGTCGCGTCGCGACCGAGGCTAAGGAGACATTCGTAATTTCTTCCATTCTAAACGTTTCTAGGTGTTTCTAGACCCTTCTTAGGGGTATTTTGGTCCTTTTAAGTGTTTCTATAACACATATAAGCCTATTTCCTTTCAAATTAGGATTTCTAATGTTTACTCATCGTCTAACTGTACTTTAAATATTATTTTCTTAAAAACGGGATGTTACAGTCGTCATACCGAAAGGGTATCCCAATTTAGATTTAATTCTATCTATTATGGGTTTTTATTGTTTTTCTTATGACTGTATGCTATTTTCACTTACCATTAGTAGCTATATCCACCACTAAGGGTAATGGGGGCCCTTTCACTAATATTTATTTAGTTAATTCTATGAGTTTCTTATTATTCTGTTGATTGTATTGTTCATAGCCTGCTTAATCCTATAAGGCTTGATCACCCTTTAATAAGTTAATTTAATTGGAGGCGAAGTCAGAGAGTTAGAGTTAGAGATTTTGATAAAAGATTTTCAAATAAACCTACTACACGAGGGTAGTTAGAAACATCTGCGTAGTGCTGAAGTAGCTTGCGTAGTGCTTATGTTGCGTCTAAGTAGCTGCGTGGTACTAAGGTAGCTGCGGAGTGCTATAACTATTCTACATGGTAGTGAAGAGGGACCTAGGAATCTAGTAGATATGGACCAACACCCTTAATCGTGATCTGGGAATCCAATAGATGTGGACCAGTGTTTATTAAAAGAGTTGTGGTGCATTTTGAGGGTGTTGAGTGATTAAAGTGGTTTAGTGTTTGGAGACCCTAGTTGATAAGTTGAACTGAAGGTATGGGTGAAATGATTAATGGATGATTGATTAATATGCTTTGAGTGTTTTATTATACTGCTGTTATTATATATGTTGTTTTCGGAACATGACCCTTGCCCGTGGTTCTCCAATTTCAATGGATGATACCCCAGATGATGGAAACTGCAGAGCGATCGAGACTACTGACGAGCGATGCTGATGAGTTTTCTACTCGGTTGTTTTCCTTGTGTTCTAGTTTTGTTAAACTAACTAGAGAGTTCAGTAATTGTCGCAGGTGCTGTCTAGCTATAGGAGAGATTATGTTTTCACTATATTTCATTTGAGTTGTATTCGCAATTTCAAAACATTGATCGCCTCGAGCGACCTTTATATATACATTTCAGTTGCATGGTTATTATTTTGATGGTTATTTCTATTTTATTGTGTTGTTGGTCGAGCATCGTGCTTTGAAAATGTTGCCATACTCTGACTTGCTATTTCGAAAAGATGTTTTGAAAAGAGAAACAAAATTTATTGTCCACTTTTCTGTGAAAACCATGCAAGAGGAGTAATTTTAAATAGAAAACAATTCCACATTTAGAGTCACGATTAGAGAAGTAGTGCTTCCGAGAGGCGGGGTGTTACAAGGTGGTAACAAAGCAGTTCGGTCCTAACTGGACTGTGAGTTAAGTAGTTATAGCTGGTCAAGTTTCGGGTTTTGTTGGGTGTAGATTGTTGTGTTTAAGTTGTGTGAAATTTGTGTCATTGTTTGAGTTGTTTCCTAACTTGTAGTTTCTTGGACGAAACTATTTTTAGGAGGGTGGTAATGTAACACCCGTGTTTTCACTATAGTTCATTTCGTGTTGCTGTGATTATTTGTGTAATTATTGGTGATTGATTTTGAGCGTATTTATTATACGCAAAATATTTTCTAGCCCGCATTGATTAAATTTCTTGGGATAATTTAATTTACGCAATTGATCGCCTATATTCGAGCAATTGGTAATGCGATTACCCGACGCCGCGATATTGCGACGCCGAGACCCGTTTAACTAAGTCAAGAGAGCATCTGGAGTAGGTGAGACTTGTTGGAGGGAGTATGGTTGTGTGATGAGGTGTCTTGTAGTTATTGGTTAAATCCTAAATATCTTGCCTAAAGTATGGCCATTTCCTTAAATTAAGGCTGGCCAAGTATTTGATCAAGAGAATTTTTCTCTCCCTCCTCAACCTTATGAAGCCGCAGCCACTCCCTTTTGTTCATCATCCATTCATTTGTTTTGTGTTGGAAAATCTAGTGTGAAGTGCTCTAGTTTTCTAGTGAGAGAAAGAATAGAGTTTGGAGCATTTTTCCCTTCCTTTTCTTCCTCCTAAACCGTGAGCTTATTACCCTTTATGGCTCATTTTCTTTGCCTGATTTTGAGCCAAAATCTTATGCTAGAGTTTATGTGAGAGTCCTTGAGTGTTTCATCTACAGTTTGAGAGATTTTGGAGCTCGTTTTCCTTTCCTTTTCTCCTTTGTAAAACCGTGACCTTGTTGTGAGTTTCAGTGACGATTTCTTAACTCTTTTGTTTCTATTTATTTTGTTGTTGTTGTTGTTGTTGTTGTTGTTGTTGTTGTTATTGTTGATGAATTTGAAAATTTTCCCTTCCTTTTGTTGCCTAAAACCGTGAGCTTCTTTGAGAAAAAGGGAGATGATTTCAAGTTCTTCAAACTTGGTTTTCCTATGATTTTGTTGTTGTTGTTGTTTAGGAGTTATAGAGAAAGTTTTGATTTAAATGATTTTCAAAGAGAAGTGATTTTGATGATTTAGTGTTTGATTTAGTTTACATTTTGATTTAGATATATTTTGATGTTTTTAAGATAATGAGAACCTAATCTGAAAGGAACCATAGTGTTCTTGAGAAGGTTGAGTCTTAAGAGAAAAGTTTTGTTGTTGATAATGATTTTGATCTTGTTCTTGGTTTTAAAAGCAAGTTGTGTGTGTGTATTTGAGCTAAAAATAATTTTGAAAAGCTTTTTGTGTGTTAGTTAGAATGATTTTGAGAAGTGGATCTTGGTTTTTGGTGTGTGTGGCCATCAGGTGTGTGTGTGTGTAGAGGATAGTGTTTTCAAACTTTTTTTGAACAAAAGGTGATTTGATTTAGAAGTTTTAAAAGACTTGAGGGTGAGATCTTAAAGGAAAAGTGTTTTTGATTTGAAAAAGGGTTTGATTTCTTGGAAGTTTTAAGTGGTTTGCCCAAGTATTTTTGTTGTTGTAGCCATGGCTTAGCATTTGTTGATTACTATTGTGACCGTGTTCGTGATCGTTGTTGAGTAGAGATCGTGGCTATTGCTCGGCAGAAAAGCTTGTTGGTAAAGGCATCTTTCAAATTTTCTTGCCTATGTGTGTTTATGTTGTGTGGTTGATTGTGTTAGTGTGATGTTCTTGAAGAATTGTGTTTTGGTAATGGTAATGTTGAGATACTATTGTTGATTATGATGTGGTTATGATTTGGTGAAATGAAGTGTTGTATTATTCTTTATAAATTAATGTGAATGCATGAATGAGTTGATATGTTAGGTGAAAGGTGGGTGATGAGAGGATTATCATTGGAGAATAGGTGACGAGTTACAAACTGTTTTTATGGATCAGAGAGTTAGAGTTTGAGGTTTCGAGAGAAGATTTTCAAATAAACCTACTGTGCGAGGGTAGTTAGAAACATCTGCGTAGTGCCGAAGTAGCTTGCATAGTGCTTATGTTGCGTCTAAGTAGCTGCGTGGTACTAAGGTAGCTGCATGGTGCTATAACTATTCTACGTGGTAGTGAAAAGGGACCTGGGAATCCAGTAGATGTGGACCAACACCCTCAATCGTGATCTAGGAATCCAATAGATGAGGACTGGTGTTTATTAAAAGAGTTGTGGTGTATTTTGAGGGTGTTGACTGATTAAAGTGATTTAGTGTTTAGAGACCCTAGTTGATAAGTTGAACTGAAGGTATGGGTGAGATGAAATAGATAATTGATTAATATGCTTGGAGTGTTTTATTATATTGCTGTTATTATATATGTTGTTTTCGGAACATGACCCTTGCCTTATGGTTCTCCAATTTCAATGGACGATACCCAGATGATGGAGACTGCAGAGCGATCGAGACTATTGACGAGCGATGCTGAGGAGTTTTCTACCAGCTGGTTGTGTTTCCTTGTGTTGTAGTTTCGTTAAACCTACTAGAGAGTTCAGTAAATGTCGCAGGTGCTGACCATCTGCAGGAGAGATTATGTTTTCACCGTATTTCATTTGAGTTGTATTCGCATTTTCAAAACATTGATCGCCTCGAGCGACCTTTATATATACATTTCAGTTGCATGGTTATTATTTTGATGGTTATTTATGTTTTATTGTATTGTTAGTCGAGCATCATGCTTTGAAAACGATGCCATACTCTGACTTGCTATTTCGAAAAGAGGTTTTGAAAAGAGAAACAAAATTTATTGTCCACTTTTCTTATAAAACCATGTAAGAGGAGTAATTTTAAATCAAGGCTAAATTATACTTTTTGTCCCTTATGTTTATTTTAGGTTTCAATATGGTCCCTTATGTATTAAACCGAATTGGTCTATTATGTGTTAATTGTGATCCCTCTTGTATTTTTTATTCCGAAATGGTCTCTTATGTTACAAAAATTATACCAATGTGGTTCCTTTTTTGTCCCCTATTTTGCAAAAAAATAGACCACACTGGTATAATTTTTGCAATATAAGGGACCACTTTGAAATAGAGGGACCACATTGGTGTAATCTTTAGACATAAAGGACCAATTCGGAACAAATAATACATAATGGACCAAACTGAAACCTAAAATAAACATAATGGACTAAAAATATAATTTAGCCTTAAATAAAAAACAATTCTACATTTAGAGTCGAGATTAGAGAAGTAGCGCTCCTGAGAGGCGGGGTGTTACAATCCTGTTAAGCATGCTATCTGGAAGTCTCAAGTACTCATTCCTTTCTCTATTTTTGATAAAGTCAACTTAGCTTTTCTTGGTCCTTACCAGCCCCCTCAATGGTTCCTCGGTACATTAGGTCATTTTCTGAACATTCCCGTCGAAACCCCGTTGGCGTTTTGTTATTTTCTTTTCTGCCAGCTAGTAGCTAAGAACGAATTCTATTATGGAATTCATCTAGAAAATTCTCATTTCCTAGATTTATGGGTAGCCAAAGATTGTGATTTGTGGTAGCTTATTATTTTGGATTGGTCCAAGGCCCATTCCGTCAAGGACCAAATCCTTAACCGGCCCAACATCCTTAACTGGTCACGACCTATGAAGGCCACCCAATCTAAGCCGTTCAAATCATCAACGGCTCCTGTTTCGCGTAGCTTTTACGCTACCGAAGTAGGTCTGTCGATTAAATCGACAGACACTAACACGCTACGCGTAACATTGTGGCTTGATCATCCTCCATGTACCTTGAAATCGAAATGAACCATATAAAAGGGAGGCCCACAGTGAAATAACGTACGCATTCATTACATCACGCTTATCTCATCTGAGAGAGTAACTAACTTGATCATCGGAGTGCCTTTGTAGGTACCCACCTCCGCTCTCCACCAACAACTCAACTGGTTTACAGCGGCTTTCGGCGACTCAAACCAGATTTGAGTTTTCTGCACAGAACATTGGCGACCACAGTGGGAGCCTTGTTTAATCTGCACTAAACAAGCGTCTCCGTTCTAAAACAATGGCTGGCCAGTCGCAACCTGTACGCCGATCCACTAGGCACAACCTGGAACCTCCTCATCCGTCACCTCCTATCGATGAACAATTGGTTTCCATCACACCAGAACCATTGCCTGACATAGGCGTTCTGGTTCTGCTTCCCGCGGAGATTGTTCCGTTGTCGACGTTTCCACCCGGGAGGGCTCCTTCGACAGCGGTGGCGATGAAACCCCTCGCAGATCCATAACCATCTCTACTCTAAAACCTCCTTTCCATCATCCAAAGACAGGCACAGATGATCGAAGACCAGAATCACTGGATAGCGAGGATGGAGAACCAACAAGTGGAAATCTCTGCTCACGTTAGTACACAACCGGGATCTCGCTGTAGATCCCAATTTCCATATAGATCTAGAGAGTCTAGAGCGGAGAGACACCGAGAAAACTCTAGATCTGGGCAAATGTACCGATCCACCGCCCGAGGAGATCATACCGCTGGATTGCCACGTCGTAGGCCATCAGGTGAACGCTCCTCCCTATGCTAGGAGATGCACAACCTATCGTCGCGTCATGGCTGAACCACAAATATGATCTCCGACTAGACGGCGTGACACTTCACCGTGCTTTCAGAGAAGGAGAACTCCATTGCGTTGGTCAAACCACGTCTTGTCAGCCTCCAGTGGAAGTACTTCTCCTCGCCGCGCCAGGAGATATGGCGCTGATGATGACATCCTTCAGGCTGGTCCTTTCACTGAAGATAGCGCTGTTTCCCGTTCCCCACTAGCTCAAAAACCACCGGTGTTTGAGTTATATGACTGAACTGGAGATTCGGACGAGCACATTGGTCGTTTCGATACGATTATGCGATATCGGAATGCGAAGGGACCGGTGAATGCAAATTGTTCCCCCTGACCTTGGCTAAAGTCGCCCTAGCTTGGTTTCAAGGCTTAAAACCGAACTTTGTTGGATCTTGGAGCGAGCTCAGCAGAAAATTCACATACTACTTTACGACCTCGCGCCCTCAGCAGAGGTCGGAAGCGACCCTCGCAGCCATCCAACAGAAGAAAGATGAGTCCCTCCAGAGTTACATCGAGAGGTTTACGAAAGAGGCCACGCTGGCTAAGGAAGTTCGTGAAGAGATGAAAATGTACCTACTCCAGCAAGGATTGATCGAAAAGAGTCGTTTCCACATCCACATCAGTATTAATCGCCCTTACGATTATAACGACCACCTGCAGCGCGCAGAGAAATTCATTGGTTACGAAGAATAATGCATAGTGACACAAGGAAAAGAGGCAACTCACAAAGATCCAAAATCCAAAAAGGAGAAGGAAACCAGGACTTCGGTGGGTAAATATACCGAATACACACCCTTGAACACCTCAAGGGCTCGCATTCTTGAAGAGTGTTTGAGCACAAAATTCAAAGAGGTAGGGATCAAACTCCCAAACCACTTGAAGTAAAGAGGTAGGGATCAAACTCCCAACGACCACACAACCGAAGATTGCTTTTAGTTGAAAGATGCCATCGAGAAGCTGATCGGGAGAGGGAAAATTCAGAGGTTCGCCCATGAGAGGTCAGGAAGAAAAAGGTCAAGATCCCCAGCCCCCAGGGTGCATGAAGTCTCGACTACGCGTGATACTAGACAGAGAACTAAAGACGAGGAGGATCAAGGTTAAGCCGCCAAGGTAGCCATGGTTATCACTAGAGGGCTCAACAAACCGGGAGGGCCGACTATAAACACCGAAAGAGAAAGTTTAGGGATATCACTGTGGCTGTGTCGGTTCACATTACCCACCTGCCAACCGTCCCAAATCAAGCAGACCACCGCTGGCTTTTCACGATAAGGACTTGATAGGAGGAGAACCGAACAAGGACATTCCCCTGTTGATCCGCGCAATGATTGCCAATGTCGATGTCAGAAGAATCCTCGTTGACCAGGGAAGCTCGGTCGATATCATGTACAAGGGATTGTTCGACACACTGAAACTCTCAAAAGACCTCTTCATCCCTTACGACGGAATGGATCTCTAAGGCTTTAATGGAGCTAAAACCACATCGTTGGGATATGCCGAGCTAATGGTGACATTCGATGTCCATCCGAAGTCGAAGATGGTGAAAGTGCAGTTTTTAGTTCCATGCGACTATGACTATAACTGCATAGTCGGCAGGCCGACCTTGGCGGCTCTCGGGGCTGTGACGTCTACAATTCATTTGAAGATGAGATTTCACTTTGCCAGTGGTGAAATCGTCACTTTGCACGGTGACGTCAAGACAACTAGAAGGGGTTTCAAGATCATCTTGAAAAGAGTGCAGGCAAGTCAGGTAGAGAAAGTGGCGACAGCCGGGAAACAGCCTATAGCCGGACCTAGTGTTATGCTAATGGACTTCGACCTCCACCTTATGGTTGAAGATGTCAAAGTTAAGAATAAAGACATGGATGATCCGCTAGCTAAAGAACTCGTAAAGAAGGTTGAAAGACTTATCCCCGATAGCGAATCCTCCCTCGTGAAAATCGGGAAAGATCCGTCGCGCACCACGAAGTTAGGGTACAACCTTCCTGTGGAATTGAGAACTAACTTAATCAAGTTCATTTGAGATAGCGTAGATCTTTTCGCATGGACATCAGATGAAAAGCCGGGAATATCTCCCGAAATTGCATATCACAAGTTGGCTTTGACTCCATCAGCATGATGGGTGGCACAAAGACAACATAGGCAATCTCCCAAAAAGGCCCAAGCGGCTGAGAAGGCTGTGTCTGACCTAATCAAAGCAAATTTTATCACGGAAGAAAAATACACAACTTGGTTGCCAAACAATGGGCAGGTTAAAAAAGCAAATGGGAAATGGAGAATGTGTGTAGACTACATAGACCTCAACAAAGCATTCCCCAGTGACGCTTACCCATTACCCAATATCGACACGTTAGTCGACAACTCATCCGATTTCTGCTTTTTGTCGTTCATGGATGCCTATTCAGGCTATAATCAAATACCTATGTACGAGCTCGACAAGGGAAAAACCGCTTTCATGACTGAAGGTGCCAATTACTGATACAAGGTCATGCCTTTCGGTGTAAAGAACACCAGAGCAACCTACCAGTGAACGATGAACAAAGTCTTCCAAGGGCAGATTGGGAAGATGCTCGAAGTCTACATGGACGATATGATCGTCAAGACTTCCAGGATGCGGACCGCATCACCGACCTCGCCGAAATGTTCTCCGAACTTTGTAGACACAACATGCATCTAAATCCAGACAAGTGCAATTTTGGAGTGAGAGCAGGGAAATTCCTCAGCTTTTACTTGACTGAAAGGGGAACAGAGAAAATCTGGACAAATGTAGAGCGATCACTGAGATGAACGAACCAACCGCCAAGAAAGAAATACAACGGCTGACGGGAATGATGGAAGCGCTTACGAGTTTCATATTCATTTTGGCACAGCGTGTGCTTCCTTTCTTCAAACTACTGAAAAAGGAAGTTCAATTCCACTGGTCCCCAGAATGCCGAGAGGCTTTCATCCGATTGAAAGAAATTCTTTCTACCCCTCCAGTCCACAGCAGACCCAAGTAGGGAAGAAACTGTATCTATACTTGTCGATGACCGAAGAGGCCTTTAGCGCCGCCCTGATAAGAGAAGACTTCGAGGGGCAAAAACTAGTGTACTTCATTAGTAAAGCACTACAGGGACCCAAATTGAGATATCAGTGGGTCGAGAAGGTAGCATTGGATTTTGTAGTTTCGGCCAGAGGACTATGCCAATACTTCCTATCTCACCCCATCATCGTGAGGACTGACCAGCCAATCAAACAGATCCTCTATCGCCCCGACCTGGCAGGGCCAATAGAACTTTCTGAGTTCAACATCAGCTACGAGCCAAGAAAGTTGATCAAGACGCAATCACTTGCTGATTTCGTAACAGCGCTAACCCCGAAATCCACAACACTGGCTAGGAAATGGTCGATATTTGTTGATGGATCATGTAACTTGAAAGGGAGTGGATTAGTCGTTGAGTATTCATTGGTGTTTGCATTCCCGACCTTAAATAACCAAGCCAAGTACGAGGCATGTGTGGCTGGCCTCACGTTCGCTCATGAACTTGGGGATGCAACAGTTATTGTGCACTACGACTTGCAACTCGTAGTGTCGCAGGTTAATGGCAACTATCAAGCCAAATACTTGTTGCTCCATAAGTACCTCACCCTCGTCGAAAAACTGATGAGTCGCTTTGTTGAGGCCGAACTCATACATATGCCAAAAGAGCAAAATGTGCGAGCTGGTGTCCTTTCTAAACTCACTAGCATGAAGACGCTCACCTCTCACCGGTCAGTCATATAGGAGACATTGACAAGTCCCAGTATGCAAGAACTGGCAGGCAAAAACACCTTGGAGAAGTCTTCAGAAATTCCAAAAGTCGCTACTACGACATATGTTTGCAGTTTGTCAATTTCAAACGGGACGAGCCCTATAGACTTCAGTGATTCCTGGATGACCCCAATTTTGAAGTTTCTTTACTTGGGGAAGTTACCAGCAGACCTAAAGGAGGCATCCAAACTACGTAGGAAAGCGTGTTCATTCTCCGTCATTGAAGGGAGGCTATACTGAAGAGGATTCTCGATACCTTTACTAAAATGCCCTGACACTTCAGAAGCCCAATATGTGTTGGCAAAAATTCACGAAGGTATTTGCAGCCAACACTAAGGCGGAAGAGTTTTAGCTAAAATAGCCCTGAGAGCTGGGTACTACTGGTCAACCATGGAAAACGACGCGATGGAGTATACGAAGAAATGTGACAAATTCCAAAGACACGTGGATGTCCACATCGCTCCTCCCACAGAGCTGACCACCCTCTCGTCGCCATGGCCATTTGCCTGGTGGGGAGTTGACATTCTCGGTCCCTTTCCATTGGCTCCAGGACAGATCAATTTCTTGGAAGTAGCCGTTGATTATTTCACGAAATGGGTAAAAGCCCAGCCCTTGGCAAAGATAACTTAGTCAATTTCTTCAGTCAACAAATCTTGACTCGATTCGGGATCCAGAAGTCGTCGTAACCGATAATGGCATCCATTTATCGACCAACAATTATGGACAACTCTTGCCGACCTTGGTGTAAAGCACCTCTTCACTTCAGTAGAACACCCACTAACAAACGGTCAGGAAGAAGCCGTAAACTGGTTCGTTCTCCGAGGTCTCCGATGATGCTTGGATAAAGCAAATGGCAAATGGGTCGACGAGCTCCCTCAGTTTTTTAGGCTTACAGGACCATTCCACGCTCTTCAACGGGAGAAACACCTTTTCGCCTAACAGACGGATCGAAAGTTGTGATCCCAGTCGAAGTCGGAGAATTGAGCTGGAGGGCATTGCACTCGCCAGAACCCAGACTTAACTACCAATACCTCAGAGAGGAGCTCGACCTTTTGGAAGGAAGTCGTGAGATTGCCGCCCTCAACGAAGCCGTTGTTAAACAACGCATAGCTGTAAGGTACAACCAACGTGTAGTCCCTCGAGACTTTTCTATAGGTGACCTC
Organism: Calophaca sinica; assembly: GCA_037113605.1. Lineage (NCBI taxonomy): Eukaryota > Viridiplantae > Streptophyta > Magnoliopsida > Fabales > Fabaceae > Calophaca > Calophaca sinica. The sequence goes on from CM073730.1 coordinate 92,677,287, forward strand.
GTTCTCCGAAGAGCAGACACCTTGCAAAAACATTTGCTATTGCAAAATGTCCCACAGCAGTGCTCGAATTATGGGACTCATAATATCAGAAGTTGCTCATCTTGACCAGCTTATCGCAGAGACATTTGTGTATTAGAGTAAATGATGACATTGTACTAATTTTTGTAATAGTTCAGTTTGAATGAAATTACTGTTGTATTGTGACATCTTACACGGTGATCAATTTTATTTTATTTTATTTTTTTTTCAAATAAAGTTATATCAATGTATTTAATGTATCTCGTTATGCATAATAATAATCTATATGTTTATTGGGTTACAAAATTAGATTTCTTATAATTTTTTTTAAACAGTGCACAAAGTAGAGACCAAATTAGTGATTGATTTATTTTAAAATTTGATAGAAGTGGTCACTAACTCGGTCACTAAATTCGGTCTCTAACTCGGTCACTAAATTCGGTTGCTAAATTGGTCACTACAAAATCAGTCGCTAAATCAGTCACTAAAAATTAGCGACCAAGGTTTTAGCGACTGATTTAATTGGTCTCTAATTCGGTCACTAAAGGAGTTAGTGACTGATTTTCTATGTTTAGTGACCCTATTTTCGGTATCTAAAAACAGTTTTTCTATTAGTCGACCAGGATAGGAGCCTATTGCGTGGAAGACCTCCAGGGAAGACAAATCGCCCAAACTTGGAATGCAACAAAACTTTGGAAATACTACAGTTGAATCCGGTTACTACGACCGAGATCAATCACTGATAGCTATCGTGAACATTTTTCAGTTTTATGTCACTTATGTTACTATTTTGTTGAAGTTTTCTAATTCTTCCTCCAAAGTTGTAATTCGATGTTGCTATTAAATGTGGATTACATTTCTGATCCTCTCATATTACGTGTTAGGAGACAAAGAGCAAGGTCGGTGGAGATACCGATAATTGCCAAAATCTGCTCCGGGAGTCACCCACAATGAACCCCGGTTATCCAGCAAACAGAGTGCAACGACGCTGAGTTTCATGAGTCTCAGTAACCACTTTGAAGGAATTCAGAAAGTCACTTTACAATCCCGAACAACCTCGAAAGTGGCATCTAAAGACCACTTGGTAGACCACCTGATCGACCTAGCCAATCTTTCAAGGATAGATCACGCCAAAATAGCATTCACCCGACCTAGGGAATACTTTCCCTAAGTTCGGGGTTGAGGAGATCCTCCCTTGGCCGGGCTGGACCCTCCGAGAAATCAAATCGGAATAAACTCTGAAAATAAATTGTGTACATGAATATTTCGATAAGATATTGCAAAAGTCTTAAGATATTGCACAAACGAAAATTTGAGTTTACATGACAAGCCTCCGAAGAGGTCCAAGAATAGAAAGTTCCAGATTTTCAACAAAATTACAGAAAGAACAGGCATTCCAGCCCTTCATATTTCCCCGACTACTTGTTCTGGCAAAGGGCCCACATCGACTTGGACTTCTATGGTTTTGGCATCAATTATTTGGTTGTCCTGAACAACACCATAGTTATACAATCGTGAAGTATCAAGGCTAAGGGTCAGATTTGTCAGGCAGACCTGATCGAGTGCATTGTCGAATTGTTGCTTTCTGATCTCAGCAGCGATGATCATCCACTTCTATTTATCCTCAATCATCGAGCAAGGCCCCTTTTTAACTCTTCAAGCTCCTTCAAAACCCTCTCTTGTTCTTCGAGCAACTCCTCTTTCTCAGCCTCTATAGTCTTTTTCTTCGATAAGAAGGAGTCCCGCTCCTCGGTCAGTAAGGTCACTTGGGGCTCAATTTCCTTCACTTTTTCGGACAAAGTAGAAATTTGTTTCTTAGCATTTTTCAACTTATTTGAACGATCTAGCAAATCGTTCTCTAGGTTGGTCTCGGTAGCTTCTTTCTTCGCCAATGCAGCAGCTCGAGATTTGACCTTCTCGAATTTTCTTTCTCCAGCGCCACATTACTCTCGACCTTGTGGACGAGGAGATTCAAACTCCGAACCATCCAATTAGTGCACTCCAAAGCCGAGTCTTGGTGAGCGACAATTGAGAGATTTGCCAAATAAACCCTATCTTCGGTCGACATGTAGTGTCGCAGTTCCTCCGAAGTCAGGGCATAAGAGTGTGTCCACATAGGAGGGCCATCACTTCCTGAAAAAATACCACCACTGGTAACCCTTTCCAAGGTACTCATCTTGTTCGCAACGTCCCGCCTTTGTCGCTTCAGGTGAGGAGGAGTTGGCTCCGTCACGGTGTCGTTCCACTTTCCAGTTTGAGGAACTTGATCCGGTATTCTTCGATCACCAGAGAGCAAACCTGGATCGAAGACAGAGAAGGCGCGAGATGGGAAGCCAACGAAGGAGAAGCCATCACTACTTGGCCTGGAGAACCCACAGACGAACTACCTAATGGGTTAGTCGAGGACGTGGATCCAACCCCGATCTTCTTTTTCCGCTTAAGAAACTCGTTGAAAGCTGCGATGCGCGCCATCGAATCTAAACGCCAAAAAAAAGAGAGAAATGAGTTAGAGTAATTGAATAACTAATGTATGTACATATTACCTAAGCAGGCTTTGACTTCGGCATCTGAAGAACAACTCAGTAGTACCCTGCTGTTTACATAGCGAGGGATCAGCTTGGGACCAACTGGAGTATCCCTAAATTTGGCTGCAAAACTACCGACATATTCTTTTAATCAAGTTATGCACTCCACATCTTGAACACTTAAGTCATCTTTCGAAAACCCGAACTCCTTACGTTTGACGACGAAGTGATCTTGACTCCAATATGGTCGTATTAATTCCACAATACCCCCCGTGTCCATTTTCCTCAAAAGACACTTCTTGGATGACCAGTTTAGCAGTTCCAGGAATAAGTATTCGCGCTTGAAGCCACGAACGGAGTCATTATAAGCGTCAAAGAGCCTAGCCTTCGGTTTCAAAGACAACCACCTTTGTTTTTTGTTGCTGCCATCCACTGATCGAAGAGGGGAGAAGAAGTAGAAAAACACGCTCACGAGAGGAGGGATGCGAAGGTAAGAACAAACTAGTTCGAAACTCTTAAAGAATGCCCACGTGTTTGGGTGAAGTTGGGAGGGGGCAACTCTTAAATGATTTAAGACCTCTATTTGAAAGTCCGAAAAGGGTAATCAAACGCCCAATTCGGTAAAATAAATCTTATGCATAGGAAGGAAGAACTCCTCATCGTCAGCAAGAATAACACAGATCTGATCGTTGGCACCGGGTGCGATCACCTCCCAATCGCTGAGCTCGCCCTTTCCGTTTTCGATGTCCAACGATGGCAAGAAATCAGCCAATGCTGTCTCATTGCTGAACACTGATCGAGCACACAGAGCGTCGTCTGCCACTCAAGAGTAATGGTCGGCGTTAGGAGGAAGGTAATATCCTCTCTTGCTTTGGGGGTCCTTGGGTTTTCCCATCTTCGACCTGCCCAGAGAAAGGATACTTCTCAGATACCAAATCTCACCTAAAACCCAACAATACCCAAAACATAAAGTTACCAATTAGATTACAGTAATCTGACCGGAGTTCCAAGAAACTCTGGCGCAAGGCAAATTTCACCGCTAAAGTTCAAAAGGAACTCACGATCTTCGCTGGGAAACTCATGATATCCACCAGAAAAAACAACAAACCCAGAGTGGCACGAACCCAGAAATTCCCAAGACCCAACAAAATAAACATTGAGGGCTAGGGAGACGTACCTGGGGTGCAAACATTGAACAAAGAAAGCAAACGGAAAAACCTTCTCAAGAAACACCACCGCAGCGATTGCAGAGAAGATGGTTTAGGGGAAGGAGAGTGAGTGAAAAGTGTCAAATGAAGACCCCTCCTTTGTATTTGTAGAACAAGGCGATGATCATGCGCATTAAATGGCACATTAACCAAAGCATCGCCTTGGGTAGAGAACTGACACGCCGCCAATGCGCGAAACGAGATCACGTTTCAAGTTTGAAATGATTGAAGTGACGCGTCGATTAGGGTTTCTGACATAGAGCATCCTAGAAACCGTCGTCAAGCAGCGGCGCGTGTCCTTGTAAGGCACAATGATCACTCCGAAAGTTGCACTTAGGTAAGTTCCGAATAAGTAATAAAAATTGCCCAAAGCTTCTGGACCGGAGTACCTGACGATCACAATATCCGAAGTGAACTAATCCTTAAGTCGACGACCTGGGGGGCAACTGTTCTTGATTGGGCCCAGGCCCATTCCGTCAAGTAACAAATCCTTAACCGGCCCAACATCCTTAACCGGTCAAGACCTATGAAGGCCACCCGATCTAAGCCGTTCAAATCATCAACGACTCTTGTTTCGCGTAGCTTTTACGCCACCGACTAAGTCCGTCGATTAAATCGACAGACAACAACACGCCACATGTAACATTGTGGCTTGATCGTCCTCCACATACCCTGAACTCGAGATGAACCATATAAAAGGGGGGATTCATAGCGAAATAAGGTACACATTCATTACGTTACGCTTAACTCATCTGAGAGAGTAACTAACTTGATCGTCGGAGTGCCTTTGCAGGTACCCACCTCCGCTCTCCACCAACAACTCAACCGGTTCGCGGTGGCTTTCAACGACTCCGGTCAGATCTGAGTTCTCTACGCCGAACACTTATATAAGTGATGAAATGAATGAAAGAAGAGTGAAAATTATCCCAATTCCTCTTCTTAATTCTTCTAAGGAGGTAATCCTTGTCCTTTAAATCAAGGAATCCCTTAATTTCCCAATCACATTACAGTCCGCAAAATTAGTTAGATATTAGTAGTTAAATAAAATATATCAAAATTTTATTCAAGGATAATAGAACAAAGGAAAAGACGAAGAAAATACCGTGGAATCCACGGGCCAGCTAAATGATACATATCAGACTATTATAGGTAACCCAATCCTCAATGAAAAACAATATAAAATAGGAAGTCTATGAGAAAAATGAACGGATGAATCCAACGGAAAATTTATTCTCATATAAAAGCACTGAATATTGAATACTTTCACGATGGCTCACCATGTCCATGGCCTTTTGCTTGGTTAAGACGATCCCCCTCCAATTCAATATAATTGCAGATTTAAATTTTGTACAGCTGTGATTTTAATTTTGTTCGAGTAACCTTTTTTTATTCGTAACATTACTATAAACTATAAATTAATTTATTGCAGTATTAATTTATTTAATTTAGTAATTCAAATTTTCTCTTATATATTAAATATATGTTAAATTAAAGTACTATTTATTCACCCAAAAAAAGTATTCACCAAAAAAAATAAAAATTAAAGTACTATTTTCTACAGTGTCTTAATCTCTTAATTTATTTTCCTAAAAGACGATATGCTTGTCCTGTCGAAAAAAAAATATGAAATGTGTGTGTATGTATATAATTAACTTTTAAATTTTAAATGTTATATTTTAAATTCAAATTTTTATATTTTAATAAACAAAAATAAGACAAACGGTAAAGTATTAGTTGATCTTATGTGATCACCACTGCAAGAAAAACAGTTGTTACCGTGGGTCAAAAGCCGTGGGTAACGCTAAAAGGCCGTGGGTAATGTGACGATTACCGTGGGCCAACCGTGGGCCAAGTCTGCAAGTTAAATGCTCGACGGTAGATGTTACCCGGGGGCATGGCCATAGCTCTGTGAAGGAGTAAATTAGCGTGGGATGAGCCGCGGGTAAATTTGTATTTTACCGTGGGAAACAGCCCCCGATAATAGTAAAGGCCGCGGGTAAATTTTGTCATTACCGTGGGATATGATCTACGGTACTAACTTTGGCCCACGGTAAACTACAACATAATTTTAAAAAAAATAACTAAATTTAACCAGTTTTTAAACTGATTAAATTTAATTATTAATTTTTTTTTTTAATATACTGGTTAAATTTGGTTAATTTTTTTTAATATTTCAAAATTAAAAATTTTAAAATACAATTTTGCAATTTTTGGAGGCAACAATTTTGGTTACGGGCAGCTAGTTCATCAAATTGTGCAGAATAATCAAGAAACTGAATTTGCCAATGAAGGAATTAACAATGACTTAAATGAAATAAACAAGGAACTGAATTGCGAATAAGAAACTGAAATAATCATGAAACTGAATCAACAATAAAATAGAGTAAAAATTGTACAGAGAAGCAACTGAGAATCTTGGGTTCGAAACACAAATGGAAACCTAACACCAAAAATCAAAAAAAACCTAACAAAAGTTAAAAAGAAAAAGATGAAAATGGTTTCAGATGCTCTAATATTCCATCTTCGCTCGTAACTCGCCTCTTTTGTCCATGTCCCTTCGTGAGGCTTTTAGAGCATATCCATGGTTGTTCTTCTCATTGTTCTTGAGACCAAAGAACGTGTCCATTCTGTTGTTCAAAAATATAAAAATCGGTGGTAAAAAAAGCGGATGTACAGATAAAAATAATAAAAATCTAGAAATTAGATATTCACCCTCGTTTTGTCTTCAACGTTCCAGAAAAATCAGATCTTCACCCTCAAATCAGAAAAATCAGATATTCAACGAAGCCCAAATCTTCAACCGTTCTTGAAATCGCCCCTGATTTGAGTTGGAAGTCCAGATCCATATGAGATGAGGAATGGGAGGTCGAGTAAGGAGGAGGAGGAGCGGAGAAAGGGGAGGCAGCCTGTGGTCGGCCCAGAGGAGAGTAGGGGAGGAGGTGATGAGCTGATACGGAGTGATGGAGGAGGGAAGACAGCCTGTGTTGGTCTCTACCAAAAAACAGAGAATGGCGAAGGTGTGGGGGGAGGAGCAGCCTGTTGGTCTCCACAAAAAAAAATGAGAATGCATGGAAATGGAAGAAAAGTGGCAGGGTCACGTTTTTATTAATAAGAAAGATTTTACCGTGGGCCATAGCCGTGGGTAACAGTTAAAGCCGCAGGTAAAGGAAGAAAGGAAAGGGCCAGGCGGAGATTATTATGCGACGTATCGGGGGCCAGGCCGCGTGTAAGGTCGCGGGTAATAGCCTGGCCGCGGGTAAAACATGACTAGCGTGGGACTGTCCCACGATTTATGGTCAAATTGTCAGATTTTGGAGACTGTTCCTTTTGACCGTATTTACTGTGGGCCATGGCCGCGGGTAAAAGCAAAAAGGCCGTGGGTAATTTACACGCGTTATTGGCCTACGCAAATTGGTCGTGGGTAATACACTTATTTCTTGTAGTGCACAAAGTTGAAAACAAGTAGTTAATGTGCTTCATTAAAAGAACAGACTCAACTGGTACCCATGCTCAATCTTTGGTGATAAAACAATTTGTGACCAGACTTTATTTACTTCTCTGTTAAACACAGATTAGTCTTGTAGGGACCCCTTTCCCCTAAAATACAATGGGTGAAAAATATTGATATATATTATCCTAAATTATTAAAATGAAACATAAACAAATAAATTATTAAAATGATATGACAAATAAGTAAAATGAATATTTTGTTTTCAAACAACATAATTTTTGAAAAACTGAGTACAAAACAAAATATAGAATTTCACAGCTCTAGATGAGATTGTGAAAGACAATTTTCTGCCGATTGCTGCCGACTTGCACATCTTATAATAATTTGCAAAGCTTCTGGGAAATTAACCAAACATGAACTCCGCAATTTCCTTTAAACCTTCCGCCCCCTACTACTTTCAATGCTTCTCCCATGAACTTTACTATTTCTTAATTAATCCCGTTATTATTTAGCAGCAAAATTCTCACACTCAAGTGAAGTGATACCTACCCATAAGTCTAAACGTAATCTCCAATGGGTTCCTCGTGTTCTCGTATTTTTTACCCCTTTGTCACAACTGACAAAAAAAGCCATGATGTGTTCATTAGCTTTGGTGGCGATACCCGTTACAAATTCACAAGCCACCTTCGCGGGGCTTTTATAAGGCGACACATAAAAACCTATGTAGATTTCAATCTGGAGAGAGGGAATGAAATTTCAATCTGGTAGATCCGTTGGCTTGTCAGTGTAATCTGAATCCCGGTTGTCCACCTATACTAATGAGCAATAGTTATCCATCCCTTTGATGGCTCCCCATAGCCCATGGGTAGCGGTAAGCTTTGTCTAGCTTGTGATAACATCATCTCATTATTGCAAAACCCAAGTGAATAACCGTAAATGTGTAATTAAATTGTAGCAGTATAATGAAAATGCAAGATCATTTAAAAATAAATAGTAATCACATGCAGAAGTGAACAAGTGCATCTAAAGAGCCCCATTTGTAAGGCCCGTTGTCTATAAAGTGTATAAAATGACATGCAAGAACGGACCTAGGTTAAGCAAATTGGGGGCAAGTGCCACCACTTAAATTTCAATCTTTCTTTTATACATAATAATAATAATAATAATAATAATAATAATAATAATAATAATAATAATAATATGTATAATATATATGTTTGCAGGATCGAACCAAATACTTGAAATACTTGGAACCTAAATTTCAAAAAAAAATAAAAATCCTTACCACTATACCAAAGGACCAAAGTACGATGGACATTCAATTATTCATGATAATTAAACTATTTATATGTTCAATACAATCACAAATGCCATTTTAGGATATGTTCTATTTATATGTTAATATACTATGATGTATTCTTTTTTACTGGTACTTTGTTGTATATTTATGACTGTTACTATGATGTGTGTATATATATTGCCCCCACGACCTAAAATTTCTAGGTCTGTCCCTGGTGACATGTACACTAGCAGTAAAAATACATAGTGATTCAATCAATACATACACAAACTCTGACTCACTAGCTATATATTGTATATCAAACAACGGAAAAGAGGAAGGCAAATCACTCCTGATGAGTACCCTCAATAATGCTCCAACCGTCGATGATACGTTCACCATGTCGATGCCTTCACCAATATCTGCTTATACTCTGAACCAATCTTAAGAAACAAGCAACACGAGAAAGCAGAGGGAGCTAAGAAACTCATTACAACACTATTACAATCGGGAAAGCAAGAATTAATAGAAAGCATATATAAATGTCATCCACACAAGCATGCATACACAACCATTTTCCAAGTCAACCCAGATCATATCCCCTATCAACTGTGCCCTGCTCTCATAACCCCTATCTCTAACTTCTAAATCTACTCCCATTCATGTCTTTTCCATATCTTGTGGCCACATAACTATTCAACATTCGGCCCCACTAAGCCCATCCTTTACCACAACAGGATGTTGATCCTTTACCACAACAGGATGTTAAGTCAGTCGTCCATTCAACATATCTCGCTCATTATGTCCACTAAGAGTGCATCCCCATCCTTTCCCATAGCTCGAATGAGTATCGTGAACGACACTCGGGATCATCACTATGGACTATGGAACAATAGTACTTTAGTCAAGATGAGAAGGCTACCTCGACTGCCACAACACAATGCCAGCTGGCCATCCGTCACATATGAAACTTATTGAACCCTAACAATCCCCAAGGTCAACCACAACCCAGGTACTGTATCCCGTGCTGATACTCAAGTACATCTGACCTCGTGTGCTTCTGTAGCCATGACAATGGTTTATCATCATCCATCTAATCCTCACAATAACAACAGCAACAACAGACACTCTCTATTGTAGCAGATTCAGACTTATACCACTAACAGCAAACTTTGGAGCGAGAAATGCTATTTGTACCCCCTTTTCTTCTTCTCGTATCCCCTTCCTTTTACCTTGGGATTGCTTCCCGAGACTCCGACACTCAGTGCCGGAACCCCTAAGATAGGGATTCACGACCTAAAAGGAGATGAAGAAAGAAGTTGTGAGAAATGTGAAAATGAAGAGGGGTATTTATAAGTCCCAAGTCGGTGCATTCATGTGGCAAAGGTACCTGTTCGCGTTGTGAATGTACCCTAACACAGATGGTGACATCACACTGCTGATGTCATCCTATATCTTGAACGTGAACACAAGAAGGGGGGTTGAATTGTGTTAAAAAACTTTTCTCAACTATACATAAAAAACACTTCAACACAGGTTTTTTCAAAACTATTTATATATCAGATGCAGAGAATTAAACCGGATGCAGTATTTAAACAGCTTATGAAAACTTGTTTTACTGAGCAAGGTAAAGATAAATGTAAAGCAGTAAAGGATGAGACGCAGAGATTTATACTAGTTCACCACCAACTGGTAGCTACGTCTAGTCCCTTCGTTCCTGAAGGATTTTTCACTATAATCAACTGACATAATTTTCCTCAAGAGTATTCTTCTGTCACAAACTTGACAATACTCTCAACTTCTCAAAACGACTCAGTGCAGTCGAGCCTTTGAGGAACAGAGCCTTAACTAGGCCAAATACAGTTTACAAAAGAGATTATACTTTTGAATACAAACAAAAAAACTCTCACAGAGAGGATGAAAAGATTAAGCTCAAAACAGAATAGCTTTCTCAAAGAGGGTATAAGACGCTGAGTTCAGTTCTGTGTTGACCAGAAACTTGGCACGAAACTTGATTGCTCACTTGAGTAATTTTGCTTTTAGAATGAAGTTTCTTCACAATTTTTCTAACTCTTCTTCAATGAATACCTTGGGGTATTTATAGGAGTCTTCAAGGATATTACCGTTGTAGTAAAAAAATATCTCCTTTCCATTGAGTGAGGTAATTTGAAATGTAGTCATTTTCTTCCTTTCCAGAGAATATCAGAATAGTACACATTACCGTTTTTGTACTATCTGTAATTTGCAATTGCCTTGTACGATTTTTTTGTCTTATGCTAAAGGTGTCACATTTGCTTCCTCGTACATCAAAATGAGCGCATAAAATCAAATTCGAATTCCGTTCCAGAACAGTCTGAGGCTAAGAGCAAAAACGTGATCATCACGTGCTGCATTAAAGAGATCGACGCCTTCGGTCGTAACAGAGGGACGACGTCGCGACAATTGAGTATTCCACGTGTCAAAGAGTAAAACTACTGGATGCTTGCTGTTAGCAAGATGCTAGAGTGAGTTCGGATACTGACACTAGTGGATTGTATTCAATTCTTTTGTAGATTTCTTCTCCTTCCTTGAGTGTTTTATACATATATATGAAGCTTTGATACCTGTACACTCAAAGATATGTTAGAAGATAAATTGTTTTCTTGAGAATTACTTTGTTATCATCAAAATCAATGAGGGTCTAAACTTCTCAATCGTTTAGGTTCCAACAATCTCCCCCTTTTTGATGATGACAAATATCCAAGGTTGATGAACAATTTAATTTCAAAATAACATCAAGGGTCCCCCCCTGAATTTAACAATTTTGATATATAAGGACAATTAAGGTATTAAGGAGATTGATGATAAACAAATTCATTTAAGTGATCGCAAAAATACGTAGATGTATCAGAGCATATTTTTAACAAAGTGAGATCGGATGCTGATTTTCATTTTATCAAAAAGATTTTCATTGTACCAATTTTATTGATCATTGTTAGATTATTGGGTCAATGAATATCAATGCATTAATAGATATTAGAGCAATGAATAATCATACAAATGCTATATATGAAATGATATGCATGATACTTCAGTTTTAGTGTGTCTATCGGAGCTTGAACATCGGACGGTGAATTTTGTCAATCAGACTTTCACGTGTTCATCAGACTTTTCTTTTACTTCCCCTTTTGTCATCAGACAAAAAGAGTGTAAAGCACATCATAGTCAAAATATGGCTTAGAAAAATTTGAATATATATAAACAGATAATCAGATATAGATATGTATAGTCAAATAATCAGAGCAAAAACACTGAATATATATATATAAAAGAGTACCAAAATATTTATATCACACAAGAAAAGAAAAAACTAAAATTTAAGGGTTTGGTGGAGGTGGTGGAGGGATGTTGAGACGTTCATATAAAAGCTTCAGTGCATTTTCTAGCTGAGTAACTTTCAGGTTAGTGGCCTTCATCTCTTCAAACTCTGCTTTAGGAATGGTGACCATTTCAACTGCAGAAGTAGAAAGTAGAGGGTCCAGCTTCTGATGCAGGTTTCATCTTCTGATGTTCTGCTAGCACCCAGTTGGATAGCTTCAGTCTTAAGTCCTTCTTTTGTTGAGCCTTTTGAAAGAACGCATCATTTGGTATAAACCATTTGATGAGACTTCTAAGTTTCCTTTACTCAGAATCTGCCCGAATTCTTCTCCTTTTCTCCACCTCTTCTGGATACAGCAAATCCATGAAGATAGTTTCCCTATGCGTACACGCGTCGCCAAGTGAAAGCATCAAACTTATTCCCAGCTTCTTCTCCCCATATTCTTCTGATGAAGTCACTCAATGCTTCAGAAGCAAAAGAGAGTCCTTCATTTTCTGCCAGGTATATTCTTCTCAGATTTTCCCTGTCATCTTCTGTAAGCACTAGGGGGACGAGGCATGGTAACATAGCTTTGTCTTTCCACGACTTCGACCATTGACTCCAAGTAAATCCAATGTCAAAGTGCTTGGTCACAGCAGCCCATTGGACATATGTCTTCATGCAGTCAAGTGGTCTGATTACTGAGCACCTGAACATATCATCAAAGTAGACTGTTCCCAGATTGGTGTCAGTAATTCTGCTGATAGTGCCAACTGTTGGAATTGTGGCTTTCTCGGCATTGCAGCAGTTTGAGGAGCCAGTTCTCCATTCATCTTCCTTCAGAGAACTCAGGTAAAACCTTCTGGCATGATCCTCAGTGATCTTGGCAATCGGAAGCTCAGAAATTTCCTTAAGATTATACTTCTTGGGAGCCTTCTCATATTCTATGAGCCCGATCTTGCTGAATGGCTGCTTGCCAGGAGCAAGTTCTTTCCTTTTCCCAGGGATAGACCAAGGTAGCCACATTTGTTTGTCTAGTACAATCTTTACTGATACAGACGAAGGATCCCCGTACTGTCTGATAACTTCAATTTTCTTCATCTCAAGACAGTGTGCCATGAAGGCAGCTTCTTCATCCGTAATCCATCTTCCATACTCCTCCAGTGTAAGAGGTTCAGTTTGTGGTAGGGATTTAAGAAGGTCAACAGAGAAGGGAATTGCTCTGCTACCAGGTACTGGTCTCAATCTTCCTTTGAATGCCATCTGAAAGTGGTCTTCTCCATCCTTGAAGGTAGCATTCATCGGAGAGGCAATCTCCAGTCTGGCAGCTCCAGAGGTGAAGGTTTTCAAATGCCATGTAGAGGGACGATTGTAGATGCTGTGATATGACTCATACTTAACAAACCGTGGGTTGTTAATACATGAGACATTCTTCCTTCCACCAAAGTCTGTAGGTTTATGGGTAATGGTGAGTAAAGTGGGAGTGATTTTGGTGATTGAATAGGTTTTAGGTGTGTAGGGTTTGAAGGGATTAATGGGAGGTACTTTGAATAGTAGGTTAAAGGGATGAGAGTGAAATTTAGAGATGTATGAGGTAAGTGAGGTATTTGAGGAATTTTGTGGTAGGTCAAGGTTGAGTGTATTGGATGATGGTTGGGTAGGTTTTGAGAGGGTAGAGGTTTGTCGGAGGCTCATTCTGGTTTTCTTGGTTTGTGGCTGTGTTTGTGGTTGTGAAACAATGAGGGTGCAGGAGTAATATCATGAGCATCAAAGACAGATACTGACTCATCAGTAGTAAAGTCGAGTACCTTTGGGTTAAGCTCTGAAGACTTAACCAACCTTCTTTTTGTTCCTCTCGGGACAACAACAGCAGGAAGAGGAGGAGGGACTTGCTTCCCTTGACCGGACGTTGAAGCATCTTTTTCAGCTGTTGGCTTATACTTTTTCTCCAAGACCTTTCTGATGGGAATTCTATCCTCATCTTCTGGTTCCTCAACAGTAGGTGCTGGAGCCACCTTCTGTTTCATTCTTCTTGTCTCCCTTGAAGGAGATTCAGCAGGTCTCTTCACACCAGCCATTGAGCTTCTGGTAGTTTTCTTTTCAGCTTCTCCTTCCTGTTGCTCTAATTTTACCTTCTTGATCATAGAGCCAGTTATCAGCTGCATTCTGAATAAACTGTTGACTCCAAAAACTTCTGGACGAACAACAGCGCCAACACCAAAGTATTTTTCTTTTTCTTCTGTGTTGATAGAGTCAGTCAGTTTTCTCATAACACCATCTTTCATCATCATTATGGAGAGAAGAACTCCATAAGGGATAACCTTGATGATATTCTTCTTATCGACACTCTTCCTTGAGAAGACAAGAGCATTTATCAGATTGTTGATAATCAATCTTGGCAGATTGATTTTCTTCCCATCCATGTAGTTTCTTATAATGAACTTTTGCCCGTAGTTCACTATGTCGCTTGAGCCAGCCTTCAGAATCACGCTCTTAGCGATGATTTTGTGCAGTACTCTGTAGTGGCTTTTCAAATCTTTGGTCGTGGGAGTTATGTTCTTCTTCTTCAATTCACGTTAGTTTTCAAACAGGGCTTCGTTGACGTTTTCCAGTCCTCTGTAAGCGTCAACCCAGTTAGCATGGTAACTGATTCCTTCACAAGGACACTTGATCGTCTGAGCAATAGAGTTGATGGTGAAGCGTAGCTTGAAGCCTCTGATGTGTCCTTCTATAATTTCTCCCGAAAGTAAGTAAGCGTTCCCCCAGAACTCCTTAATAGCATAGCTCAGTACGTCGATTGGTTCCTAGATGAAGTAATTTTTCCAGCCTAGTTTCTCCAGACCTTCTTCAAAATCAAAACCATATAGCTTGAAGTTCTCAAAATCAATCCTGTTCTCATTCACGAGTTTTGCATCTGAGAAGACATCGAAGGCAGCAGTGTATTGTCCAACCTTTCTATCAGCCATGGTAGCAGTTGCAGAGAGGGTAATGGAGGTTTTAGGGTTCGAAAACACACACACAAAGAGAGAGAGAGAGAGAAAGAACAGTTTTGCAAGAAAATGCAGAGTGAAGTGATGGAGCGAAAAATGTGGAGTAGTGGGAAAGTTGATAGAAAATGGTACAGTCCTTTTTCAAAAAATCGCTTCGTATTTCCACACAAAAATTAAATCAAAAAGAAAAGAAAATTAAGATTCGCCTTTTCATTAAATGCAGACGCCAAAAGAAAAGTAAGATCAAGTAAAAAGATTTTATCGAAAGACATAAATAATTATGACTCAGTAGATGTGATGAGACGCTTAAGTCCTTAACACGTGTGACACGTGTAGGTGCGCTCGGACGCACGCAACCGATTCACCAGACGATGAGTTATGATGCACATGACAAATAAGATGCTTATTTATATACATGCTCATGTCATACCAGATGCTGAGATTGTGCATATTATCTGACGCTGAGATTAATCATTCTTCTATAAGATGAAAATTTAAATTCTTTCTTATAAAATTGAATCTATCTTCAGCAAGGGGTTTTGTAAATATGTCAGCCCACTGATGATGAGTGTCTACAAATTTTATTTCGAGAATACCCTTCTGAACATAGTCTCTTATAAAATGATGCTTAATCTCAATGTACTTGGCTCGTGAGTTCAATATGAGATTTTTAGTAAGACAGATTGCAGAAGTATTATCACAAAAGATAGGAATGTTATTCTCTTTTATCAGATAGTCTTCAAGTTGATATTTCATCCACAGAAGTTGATATTTCAGACAGATTGCAAGTACCCACCTCCGCTCTCCACCAACAACTCAACCGGTTCGCGGTGGCTTTCGACGACTCCGGTCAGATCTGAGTTCTCTACACCGAACACTTACATAAGTGATGAAATGAATGAAAGAAGAAGAGTGAAAATTATCCCAATTCCTCTTCTTAATTCTTCTAAGGAGGTAATCCTTGTCCTTTAAATCAAGGAATCCCTTAATTTCCCAATCACATTACAGTCCGCAAAATTAGTTGGATATTAGTAGTTAAATAAAATATATCAAAATTTTATTCAAGGATAATAGAACAAAGGAAAAGACGAAGAAAATACCGTGGAATCCATGGGCCAGCTAAATGATACATATCAGACTATTATAGGTAACCCAATCCTCAATGAAAAACAATATAAAATAGGAAGTCTATGAGAAAAATGAACGGATGAATCCAACGGAAAATTTATTCTCATATAAAAGCACGGAATATTGAATACTTTCACGATGGGTCACCATGTCCATGGCCTTTTGCTTGGTAAGGGAGAAATTTCGGGGATAACAAACGCTTAAGACGATCCACCTCCAATTCAATATAATTGCAGATTTAAATTTTGTACAGCTGTGATTTTAATTTTGTTCGAGTAACCTTTTTTTATTCGTAACATTACTATAAACTATAAATTAATTTATTGCAGTATTAATTTATTTAATTTAGTAATTCAAATTTTCTATTATATATTAAATATATATTAAATTAAAGTACTATTTATTCACCCAAAAAAAGTATTCACCAAAAAAAATAAAAATTAAAGTACTATTTTCTACAGTGTCTTAATCTCTTAATTTATTTCCTAAAAGATGATATGCTTGTCCTGTCGAAAAAAAATAAGATGAAATGTGTGTGTATGTATATAATTAACTTTTAAATTTTAAATGTTATATTTTAAATTCAAATTTTTATATTTTAATAAACAAAAATAAGACAAATGGTAAAGTATTAGTTGATCTTATGTATTGTGACCACAAAGTTGAAAACAAATAGTTAATGTGCTTCATTAAAAGAACAGACTCAACTGGTACCCATGCTCAATTTTTGGTGATAGAACAATTTGTGACCCGACTTTATTTACTTCTCTGTTAAACACATATTAGTCTTGTAGGGACCTCTTTCCCCTAGAATACAATGGGTGAAAAATATTGATATATATTATCCTAAATTATTAAAATGAAACATAAACAAATAAATTATTAAAATGATATGACAAATAAGTAAAATGAATATTTTGTTTTCAAACAACATAATTTTTGAAAAACTGAGTACAAAACAAAATATAGAATTTCACAGCTCTAGATGAGATTGTGAAAGACAATTTTCTGCCGATTGCTGCCGACTTGCACATCTTATAATAATTTGCAAAGCTTCTGGGAAATTAACCAAACATGAACTCCGCAATTTCCTTTAAACCTTCCGCCCCCTACTACTTTCAATGCTTCTCCCATGAACTTTACTATTTCTTAATTAATCCCGTTATTATTTAGCAGCAAAATTCTCACACTCAAGTGCAGTGATACCTACCCATCAGTCTAAACGTAATCTCCAATGGGTTCCTCGTGTTCTCGTATTTTTTACCCCTTTGTCACAACTGACAGAAAAAGCCATGATGTGTTCATTAGCTTTGGTGGCGATACCCGTTACAAATTCACAAGCCACCTTCGCGGGGCTTTTATAAGGCGACACATAAAAACCTATGTAGATTTCAATCTGGAGAGAGGGAATGAAATTTCATCAACACTTGTGTCCGCAATTCGAAGAGCCAAGGTTTCGGTGATTGTGTTTTCGGAAAACACTGCTGCTTCCAAGTGGTGCATGGATGAAATTGCGGAAATAATGGAGTGCAAGAGAACGAGGGAACAGATTGTGGTACCCATTTTCTACCATGTAGATCCTTCGCATGTGAGGCATCAAAGTGGGGGTTACGCTGCGGCTTTCTCAGATCATATGAACAATCCGGAGACCTTGGAAAAAGTGTCTAGGTGGGTAGATGCCTTGACAGAAGCAGCTAATCTCTCAGGGTGTCATTGCTTGACCAATCAGTAAGTTTAAGTTTGACACAAATTCTTCATTTTTCTTTTTAATTTACTAGATCAAATTCATCTAAATTTCTCGAAATAATGAGTGGATCTCACAGAGACGGAAGAGCTCCACTTGATTGCACAAATTCCCCTTATATTTCAGAATATCTTTTATGGAATGGTTATTTGTTTCAGTATGACCCGAATTCCGGTGGGTCGGGTAAACCTGGATCTCAGCCATGGGTCAATCCGACTCATATAAGAATAAGATCCACCTGGTAGATCCGTTGGCTTGTCAGTGTAATCTGGATCCCGGTTGTCCACCTATACTAATGAGCAATAGTTATCCATTCCTTTGATGGCTCCCCATAGCCCATGGGTAGCGGAAAGCTTTGTCTAGCTTGTGATAACATCATCTCATTATTGCAAAACCCACGTGAATAACCCTAAATGTGTAATTAAATTGTAGCAGTATAATGAAAATGCAAGATCATTTAAAAATATATAGTAATCACATGCAGAAGTGAACAACGTTGTCTATAAAGTGTATAAAGTGACATGCAAGAACAGACCTAGATTAAGCAAATTGGGGGCAAGTGCCACTACTTAAATTTCAATCTTTCTTTTATACATATAATAATAATAATAATAATAATAATAATAATAATAATAATAATAATAATAATAATATATATGTTTGCAGGATTGAACCAAATACTTGAAATACTTGGAACCTAAATTTCAAAAAAAAAAAAAAAAAATCCTTACCACTATACCAAAGGACCAAAGTACGATGGACATTCAATTATTCACGATAATTAAACTATTTATATGTTCAATACAATCACAATTGCCATTTTAGGATATGTTCTATTTATATGTTAATATACTATGATGTATTCTTTTTTACTGGTACTTTGCTGTATATTTATGACTTGTTACTATGATGTGTGTATATGTATTGCCCCCACGGCCTAAAATTTCTAGGTCCGTCCCTGGTGACATGTACACTAGTAGTAAAAATACATAGTGATTTAATCAATACATACACAGACTTTGACTCACTAGCTATATATTGTATATCAAACAACGAAAAAGAGGAAGGCAGATCACTCCTGATGAGTACCCTCAATAATGCTCCAACCACCGACGATACGTTCACCATGTCGATGCATTCACCAATATCTGCTTATACTCTGAACCAATCTTAAGAAACAAGCAACACGAGAAAGCAGAGGGAGCTAAGAAACTCATTACAACACTATGACAGTCGGGAAAGCAAGAATTAATAGAAAGCATATATAAATGTCATCCACAAAAGCATGCATACACAACCATTTTCCAAGTCAACCCAGAACATATCCCCTATCAACTGTGCCCTGCTCTCATAACCCCTGTCTCTAACTTCTAAATCTACTCCCATTCATGTCTTTTCCATATCTTGTGGCCACATAACTATTCAACATTCGGCCCCACTAAGCCCATCCTCTACCACAACAGGATGTTGATCCTCTACCACAACAGGATGTTAAGTCAGTCGTCCATTCAACATATCTCGCTCATTGTGTCCACTAAGAGTGCATCCCTATCTTTTCCCATAGCTCGAATGAGTATCGTGAATGACACTCAGGATCATCACTATGGACTATGGAACAATAGTACTTTAGTCAAGATGAGAAGGCTACCCCGACTGCCACGACACAATAGCAGCTAGCCATCCGTCACATACGAAACTTATTGAACCCTAACAATCCCCAAGGTCAACCATAACCCAGGTACTGTATCCCATGCTGACACTCAAGTACATCTGACCTCGCGTACTTCTGTAGCCATGACAATGGTTTATCATCATCCATCTAATCCTCACAATAACAGCAGCAACAACAGACACTCTCTACCGTAGCAGATTCAGACTTATACCACTAACAACAAACTTTGGAGCGAGAAATGCTATTTGTACCCCCTTTTCTTCTTCTCGTATCCCCTTCCTTTTACCTTGGGATCGCTTCCCGAGACTCCGACACTCAGTGCCGGAACCCCTAAGATAGGGATTCACGACCTAAAAGGAGATGAAGAGAGAAGTTGTGAGAAATGTGAAAATGAAGAGGAAGTCCCAGGTCGGTGCATTCATGTGGCGAAGGTACCTGTTCGCGTTGTGAATGTACCCTAACACAGATGGTGACATCACACTGCTGATGTCATCCTATGTCTGTTCGCGTCATGAAGGTACCTATTCGTGTCGTGAAGGTATACACAATTACATAAGATTGTAGCAGTTTTTGAGATATTTCCAATACCACAAAGAACAATGTCAATCTGACACCTATAGCTCAAGTTATGATCAAAACAGTGACAAGATGTATACGTGAATGTGGTCAAAGTCTACAACCTAGTTTTTCTTCCCATTTTATTCGAAGCCTATCCCAAATCCTAATTTGGGTTCCTAAATACGTATACTAAACATTAAACACCTAACCACACCTATAAAGACACATCCTCTTGATTCCTCATAACCATACTCTAAGCTGAAGGATTTCAGGTACTAGGAAAACAAGATGTTAAATTGCTACTCCATACCTATTGATCCCCACGTCCAAGTTATAAATATGAGTATGTAAAACATTACATGTATGTGTATTGCTATTTACCAATTCAGAATTCCTTTTGACTTTCGCATCGAAGTGCCTTTTGTAGTTTATTTCTTCTGCTTTGTTGTTTTCCTTTACGCAAGGTGGCATCTCAACTAACAGGCATTTAGATCCTGATCCCAATCCCCATACATTGTATTTTAGCTCTGTCTTGGAATCAAACCCATGATTATGTGGTTAAAAGCCATTTGCATAGCCAAAAAAGGGCTGATTGAAACCATCTTTATAAGAGAAAAAAATGTCCTTTAGTACCTAATTGAATAGAAACAAAAAGCACCTAGTATCACTATACCTATTACATTTATTAATTGACATGTTCAAAACTTAACAATGGTTATCCACACATGAAGAGCTAACTTAGTCTTCTCCATAAATTCAATAAGAACTTGCCTAAACATCATCAGTGGAGTTGGCCTGAGGAATGTAGAAGTATTCAAAAGGCATATCATATAAGAGTCAAACAATGGCTCAAAGAATTTTTCACCAGCACTCACATGCATTGTGATCCAAGAGCCACCATTCTCCTTTAATTTACCTTCACCCAACTTTCCTTCTCCAACACCCTAAGTTATATCAAACATATGGATGAAAAGATGTACAAAAGGATCTTTTCCCACCAGTCTACATATAACCTAATATGCAAGTATAAAGCCCCAAACATTGGGATACAATTGGGTGGGGTTGTCAGTACTTTCAACACTCGTGTTTGTTCAAAAAGGGTACATGGAAGTCTCAATCCTAATCATATTATGTAAAAGAAATTAGTGCTGTTTCGAATAACAATCACACCCTCTCCCATCCATGTGAAAAGTTAAGTGTTTAAAGTCTATATCTTGTCTTGTACCTTCGGTCAAATAAGTTGCCATCGGGAAGTCTTCATCTTCCTCATGAAACCTCGTTGTAGTCCCTAACACATCCATATTGGGCCAATAATGTCTATCCATGGCAATGGTGTCTGGTATTAACTGGGATAGGCATTTATGTCCCACGAAATCCATTGTTAGACTACCTACAATGGATGAACTGAAGTCAGATTTAGGGCTACAACTAATGACATACCTTGGTTCCCTCTTTGATGAGCGCGATGCGAATATGTAAAAGTCTATAATGCTTTAACACTAACTTAGCCGAGCCTTATCTGGCGTCATCAGGATGTGGAAGGGATTAGACAAGAATCACCACCCACAAAATAGACGAGGGGACATCAACAACTTGCCTCTGTAAAACCTAAGTGTTGATCACCTCTTGAAACCTCTCATGTTAGGAGCGCCAGAACGACAGTGGCCCTAATAATGCTTTCAATGAAGAATCGTGATTGTAGTCCAAGAATGGAACATTACGTCTTAGGATAAAACTTTATTATTTTCACATAATTGAGAAGTCTTAAATTCTAGTAGAACAAAGAGTAATAGGCGAGGATCAATTTAAATGGAAGTCAAAACTTTTGCTTTTAGTTATTTAGGTTCAGTTCAAACTTGGAAGCACAAAAAGAGAAACAGACACCCTCTCTAGGTAAATTATGTCTATTGTTATTTATGGAACTAATTTTTCAGAATGAGAGAGAAGGAGATTAATGCCTACTCATAACTAAGCGAGTTGATGTAGAATGTGACGGCTCAACCACAATCCTATTCTAACTACTCTGTGCAAAAAGGATATATTATTTTACAAGGATAGTTTGGTGCTCCCAAGGCAATTTTTTTGGCTCCAAGTAATCTTAAATGAGTTCCATGCATCTATAATAGGAGGACACTTAGAGTATTTTAGAACTTTTAAAAGGTCTAAACTGTCATTTTCTATTGGGAAGGGATGAAGAATGATATTACAGAGTTTATTTCTAAATGCTATATAATAAGTATAAAAATTTATCTCTGGGAAGGCTATTGCAACCTTTGCCAGTTCCAAGCCAAGTGTGGGTTGAGGTTTCCATGGATTTTATTGTGGGGACACTACAGTAAAAATCAGCTTAAGCAACAACAAAAAACCGTGGCCAGAAATGAAAAAACCGTGGCCTAAACTTTAGGCAACGGTTTGGCCACGATTTTGTAGGCGTGGAGTATGCGGCCGTTGCCTATTCCTTTACGCCACGGTTTTTTGTTTTTTCACGCTTACAAAGATAAACGCTGCCTATAACACAAGAACAGGCCACTGCTTCAGACTAATCCGGCCACTTACGGTTTCGGGTCTTGTTTTAGACCACAAAGGACACAAGCGTTGCCTATACTTTAAGCCACTGTTATACTAGCATTGTCTCGCCTTTGGGCAACAAAATTTCTTAATCCGTGGCCTATACCTTTAGGCCACACATATGCAAACGCTGCCAACTTCAAAACAGCTACTTGCTTACACTGCTTTTAGTCGCAGTTTCTGGGTCTTGTTTTAGACCACTTTGACATAAACATTGCCTATATTTTAAGCCACTTGCTATACTAGCATTGCCTATATTTTAAGCCATAGTTATACTTTTTTAGCTACGACTCATTTTCAATAAAATAATTTCAACGCGATAATTAAATAAATACGTAAATTATAAATCAATAAACCATATAGATAATTAATTACTATCATTTAAAACAACTAAACCATTAATTTTTTTATAGCTATTTAATAATAAACAAGAGTTTAATATAACCAAGACTTAATACAAGTAGCAAAGGTTAAAAACTTTGTGTAAGTTGATCAAAATATTATAACACTACTACGCGAACCATAAAACACCGAAGACATAAATACATCTTGTCATCATAAGTTTAAAAACATCTAAATCTTCCACGAATTAACTTCATTCATCTTCAGGATGATCTTCATCAAGATGATCTTCGTATATAGACTGCACATATAAAAACAAGTTAATATGAATGGATCACTCAAAATGTCAGATCAGCAGCTTTCACTAGCAAATAGAGAGGCTCAACATGTATAGATGGAGTGCAAATATATGGAGATAGATACCACTGCAAATGGAGGCTACTTAATTAGTAATTGCATTTCCAAAATCCAAGTTAAACCATAAGCTACTAATTTGCTTAGATTCAAAACCACAACAAAGAAACAGTTAAATTATTAACTAGTTTACTGATTACTAAGTACTATAAACCGAATCTTACTAGAAACTACTCCAATATGCAAAGAAAGAAGCAAAGAAAGAAGTGGAATATATAGCACTGAAGTAAAAGCTACAATATGCAGCCCAAAGGAATGTTAAATTGAGTCTAATGGTTGTTATCTGTTTGTTATCGGTCTAATGTTAAATTACACGAGTACTGGTTGTTATCTGTTTATTGCTTATTTAACTACACAAATGGCAAAGAAATGATTAATAAATGATAAATTGAGTCTAATGGCTATCTTGCCAAAACCAAGTTGCTAATTCCATTACTTCAAGCGAGCAATATCAAATGGATTATCTTAAAACTTGCAAGATAGCTAAAAGGCGGGAGAGCCGCAAGATGTCATGTCTGAATAAACTTCCTATAGCTTAATAAAACAACGAAGGCCACTTTCATTTAAGGTCGATTTCGTGATTCCAAAAGACCCATATACAAATGAGCGGATCCGGAAAGAAAAAGAAATATAAGAAAAAGAATGAATCACTTACGACATCCTGTGCATTCCCGCTTTTAACAGAACCTTTCACCACGCTTGGGTGGTTCATATTCCACTCTTCCAAGTCACAGAAATCTTCTAACAGACTGCTATTGTTAGTCTCCTCCCTCTGATGCATTGAAAAACACGTGAAAATCCATCACTGTTTGTGGAATTCCAAAATAGATCTATATTCTGGAGAAGCCCCTGAGGTAATAGAAGGAGTCATTGTTGCTTGGAAGTTTGACCTTCTTGTTATATGAACAATCTTTGTCACTCTCAAAATACAAATGTACATGATAATTCATTAGTCACTTCCACTGCTAAGTCTATCTGAAAGCAATAGATTAAAGGATGGAATTAAATTATGGATACGTATAACTCAAGGTATCAATGGATATAAATGAGGAAGAGTTATCAAACACCTGATGTTCGTTTCCCTTCCATGGCTTCTTTCTTCTCTTGGCAGCTTAAGCAAAGGAAAGGTCCATCCCAAGGACGCAATTTTCCTGGGTTAGGCGCACCCTCATGTACAGAAATACCCTCCCCAGGTTTAATCTCTGTTTGACACACTGCACACATGAACAACTTGAACATGTTGCAGAGTGGATATTTTGTTTCTAACCTGCAACTCAAACAAAGATGTTTCCATGTCAAGAGAGACAACTGGAGAGCAAGCTGCAAACATTAACAACATTCAAATAACAAAAGACCCATATAGCTTAATAAAACAACGAAGGATGACCAATGTTACTGTGGCTGCACAAGAGCTACACGAGTGCAGAACCATGACCAATGTTACTGTTTTGTTGTCATGCTAGTGAATGATGTCATGTTGGGTTTGTCACCTCCTACATCAAGATACAACCACAACTAGTAATAGCTTAATTATGCATACTTTGTATATACAAATTACTTATCACTGGTTATTTAACAGCCACAATAATTCAGATATAATAGCATCAACTACTTTGACAATTGGAACATAAAAGGCTAAGAAATTCCCTTTCAATTAACCATAGATTACACTGGCCATTGTTGGCAATGATTATAACTTCGCCAGTTTAAAACTTTCTAGAGTATTATTTATGGGGTATCCTAAAATATCTTCACCATAGGGCTTTGATTTATACGCCATGTACTCAGTACTCACAATATGGTTTCCTGAGTAAAGATATCTCAACAAGCAGCACAACTCAACCAATATAATAACAATTTCAATAAAATATCTTCTACAGCAAAAAAGGCTGAAGATGTTTACTCTCATTCTGTCTCAAGGATCAATCAACCTAGAAATATCATCAAACAGCCAGCTTAGGAACATCTTCAAATATGATTATCATGAGCCGTCAAAAAATGTATGGCATGCTTTAATTACAGATCATGTTACCAAACAAAAATAAAAACTAGTTACGTTTAATAATGGATTATGAGAAACATGCTACAAGTTTTTTTACATCAAAACAAAAGGAACCCAAGTTGACATCTATATCCTTTGTCTAAACTATAATTGCTATAAAATTTTGATAAACCAATAATTGCTATAGATCAAAATGAGAAAGATGGAAGAGGACAATACCAAAAAACACCCACTCAGGAACCAACATCCAGTAATGAGGTAAAAGAAATTCAAACCAGAAACAAGACAAAAAAATATCGCATCATGTCATTAACACCTATAAGAAGGGAAGGCATATCAGCCTAAAAAGCTGTCATTCACTACCATTAAACAATATATACACATTTTCATCAATTTGAAAATCAGA
This sequence comes from Calophaca sinica, assembly GCA_037113605.1. Lineage (NCBI taxonomy): Eukaryota > Viridiplantae > Streptophyta > Magnoliopsida > Fabales > Fabaceae > Calophaca > Calophaca sinica. Next base: position 92,702,929 of record CM073730.1, read on the forward strand.
AAATGTAACCATTGCAATCCTCAATGAAATAGCATTAGCAGGGAAGGGAAAATGAATGCTTACCATAGGTGATTTTGTGCCAGTAATCTCGGTTTCAATTCAAACCCTGACCAAAAAGCATAAAAAGAGATGAATACTATAGCAACAATAAAGGGATCCAGCAATAATTCAAACTTCCATTATAATTAGCAGACATTACAAACTGTAAATTGTAACATGAAAAATAATAACCCAAATGAGAGGGTGAAAAATGTCGAATACCCAATTTGATAGAATACAAAACCTAGAAAGCATATATGGAGAGAGGGTGAAAAACCTGTAGAAAATGACCTTCACAGCTTCAGAAATTACTTTTCTCAACCGAGCTTCAAGAAAAGAGAATTTCAAAGAAATGAAGCGAGAACGAGAGAAGAACTTCGTGGGTCTCGCGACTTTATATAAGGATTCGTGGTTGCCGACCGTGGCGTGAATGGTGGTGGAAAGATGGTGAGACTCGGGCGTGAATAGCGGTGGCCTGCAACACGGTGAGATGGAGGTGGACTACGAACATCGTAATCTGGCAGGCAGATCGGGCGTGAATGGTGGTGGAAAGACGGTGAGACTGCTAATGGCATCTGAGACTGCTAATGGTGGCGGAAGAAAAATAGATTTAGACAAAGAAAAAAGGGGACGCGCGTTCTGAGACTTAGGTTAGGGAGAGTAGTTTTGTAAGGGGTTGCAAGCTATCAGTGGCATTCAGAGACTTACGTTTTTGAGAAGTTTATTTTTCTAATTAATTTTCGCTGATCAGGGAGTTTATTATTAACCTTTTAGTCCACGTTTTTTTCAATGTTGCTTATCTTAAATGGTAAATGAAACACCACTTTTTTTAATCCACGGTTTTTAACGTTTAAATAGTGTGGTCTTTACTTTTAGCCCACAGTTCTTTTTTAACTTTTAAAGGCCACGGCTTAATAAGTGTGGCCTCAAGCGGCAACATTTTCATAACCGTGGCCTATACATGCCCACATTTTTTAAAACGTTGCTACATAAAAAAGAGGCAACGGTTGTAAGTTCAAAATCCAAAAAGACGGATGAAATTTGTACATTCTTACCAACGCCTATAAAACCGTTGTCTATTCAGTTTTAGGCCGCAGTTTTTTAGCCGTGGGCAAGTTTAGCGTGGGCTAAAGTCAAAAATGCTGTAGTGGGATACCCAAGGTGCAAGTGAAAGACATTGTTGTGGTGATCGTTGCTAGGTTGACTGAATATCCATGTTTCTTGATATTAGACCATACATTAACAATTAAGAAATTGTTGATTTGTCTTATCAAAAAAAAAAGAAATTGTTGATTTGTGTATTATGGAGGTCTTAAAGTACAAAGATTCCTTCCTCAATTTTTCTCAAATAGAGATAATAAGGTATTTATTAGTCAGTTTTGGAGGGAGATGTTTAAACTATTTAAGACAAAATTGAAGTACAACATAGTTTTCTATTCACAAATAGATGGACAGATAGAGGTCACTAATAGAAGCTTGGAAGCCAACTTGAGATGTTTTGCTAGTGAGAAGCGTCGATCGTTGCAATAATGAATACATTTGGCAGATTTTGGTTTGACAAAAACCACAATAATTTGATTGGCATAACTTCATTTAGGACCAAATATAGGAGGAGCCCTTACCTATTAGTCGAAGATCTACCTTCCTATCTGTTAAGGCTATTAATAAATTGTTGGACGATTAGGATGTTATGTTAGATTAGTTGTACGATTAGTTGCACAATAACTTGATTCAAGCACAATAATAGATCAAGAAGTAAACTGATACACATAGAAGAAACCTTGAGTTTAGTGAAGGTGACTAGGTCTACTTGAATGTTAACTATAATAATGATGTTGGTTAATTTTTCTAGCCCACTAGCATGATAAGAACCTTTCTTTGCACCATGTCAAATGTATGACAGGTTTTGCTCCTATTGGTGCAGTTATTTCTAAAGAAGGTATTGGTTTGGGGACTTAACCTTATTCGATTGTTATGCCCCTCTTTACTATAATCATGGGTCCCTTTAATGATAATGACATTAGTTCGTCTTAGAAGAAACATGGTATGTCGTAATTTACTAAACTCAAGTAGAGTATGTTCCTGACCAACCTCCTCTTAAGGTTGCTCATGGCTTTCCTTATAACCTTGTTTTCTCAACAATGTTGGTTAGACGGTGTTAACGAGGTCTAACTCTTTGAGCGACTCTCGTTTACTTCTCTTAAAGTTACTTGATGGTTGTCTAATGTTAACGAATCTTCTAGTGTGTATCCTTCCCACAAAACCACTAATGTTCATCAACAATTATAGGGACAAGTGAGCTTACTTAAAATGGGCTTCACACAGACAAAGTAAGTGTTTGATCATGAATATTGGTTGAGTCACGGGTCGGGGAACTCTACCACTCAAGTTAATTTTTGGATGAGTGGGGGACACCAATTGGGTGGGGTTGTCTCACGGGTACATGAATACATATCAAGTGTAAGGGTCAATTTTATGTGAGAGCGAGAAAAATTAAATCTTGACGCTCAGATCTAACCATGAATAACCAAGAATAAAACAATACAGTCATATGACCATTAAAATCTTTTAATCTTGGTCATCTATGTGTGATTGCATGGTCAAGATTTACTCATCTCACTCTTACATACCGATGAAAGCCCTTTCAATATATACATCTTGCACACACACATACATATTTTCCCCATAAGGAACTAGGGGTTATAAGTTGTTGCTTATTGCTAATAATGGGGTAATGTGTGATAGTAGACATGGTTGACTTGCATAGTTATCTTATATGCCCACACTCAACAAACATGTGGTGGTTATCAAAGATGAAAAATAATAACATGAAGCGAGAAACCACAGTTAGAAAATGAGACTGGAATTTATAGACCCAAAGGTCTCAAGGTGGGGGTGGACCTCTTCATTTAACCTAATCCATTTTCTTAGCTTTTTATCACCTTCAATTGATTTATTGAGAATATTTTATCCATGAGTAGATGTTACATCTTAAAATTTGCCCCTCCATGTTAATGACTAGGTCTAGTTTTTAAGTTTTCACATCCATTGAATAATATTTCACTAGTTAAGTTAATCAATATTATCATTACATAAAAATATTGTCTATAAGATATTTGTCCTTATATATTATTCATTCTATGTTGCAGGATTGAATATGACCTTGTTGAAAGCATTGCCGAAGACGTGAAAATAAAACTAAAATGTTATCGACAACAAATGCAAGAAACAATAAATGACATTGAAAGAATAAAAAGCAAGCTTCACGAGCTCTACAAGAACAATAGAATGACCGTTGTGCAAGTACTGCATGCATGGGAAAAGAAAGAGCTACAAACTCGATGAAGTAAGTGAGATATTTATTAATAGAATTTACTTTATAAAAAGAATGAATTTACAATACACATAGGTAGGCATTAAGGTGGTGCACAATACATATCCACACATTTATTACAAACCCACCCGTCATCTTCCATAAATACTTGTATCGCTTCCCCTTCCTGCCTTCTATATTAACCACCACCCCATCCCTCAACCATTGTGTCGACTGTTCTGGGGTGGAACGCCATCGTACACCATTAGTTCTCGATAGCCATCAGACTTACACTTCATGCAACTCTCTTGTACGTAACTAATTTTTTTTTTAATTCTCTCACTCTAAATTACATCTCCATATATTCTCCTTAGTACTTTGAATATTCAAACCTGAACAAACAACAACAATAACTGTTTCATGGCATCTTTTCCCCAAAAGTTCCACAAATATGGTTACAGTGTCAAAAAGTTTCTCAAGTCCTTATCTTTCTCCCTCAAAATTGCTCGGTTAAAAAATTACTATATGGGTTTGTGAAAGAAAACTAACTATGGTTGAGAGAGAGAAGGCTAAACAGAATTCTTTTTGTTGATTCAACTGAATTTCTTAAGCAATATCATCAGTACAACAATGCATCTATTTTGATAGCTATTGCCAGCTTGTGACAGCTAATCTTTTAACAATTTCTAACTAACTAACTGAAGGTTAGTTAGTGAAGCTGTGATCATGTGTGTGCAAGTGTACATTACAATGTGTACTTTATTATTTCCCCGCATGCTCAACCGGGCGGAATGATGTTGGCAGCATTGCACACTGTGAGCTTGGCACGAAATTCTTCAAACTTAGCAGGAGGAAGTGGCTTTGTCATAATATCAACACATTGGAAAGTGCTTGGAACATAAGAGACAAGTATTTGCTTGTTAAGAACTTTTTCCCTTACAAAGAATAAATCTAGCTCCATTTTTTTTGTCCTAGAGTGAAGAATTGGATTATGAGCAAGAGCAATTGTGCTCATGTTGTCACACAACACTATTGAAGCATGAAAGGAGACACCACGTTAAGATAATAACGACTGAATCCATAATACTTCAGATGTAGCCAAAGCCATACTTTGGTATTTGACCTCAGTGCTTGATCTGGAGATGACAGGCTGCTTCTTTGCCCACTACGAAGTTAAATTCGGACCAATAAACACACATGCACCAGAAGTTGATCTTCTATCATCAGGATCCAAGCCCCAATCAGCATCACAATAGGCAGTCAATGATAATGGAGAGCTAGGCATTGGTTTAAGATGTAATCCCCAAGTGCAAATACCTTTGAGATGCTTAAGAATGCGCTTGATAGCAGCCCAATGAGAGTCCAAAGGTCTGGACATGAATTGACACACCTTATTCATTAAAAAACTTATGTCCAGTCCGGTAATAGTTGCATACTGGAGGGCACCTACAACAGACCTGTATAGAGTGGGATCCGAGAACAAATCAGTTCTAGTTTTGGAGAGTTTAACACCTGCAACCATTGGAGTTGGAAGAGGCTTTGCTTCATGCAAATTAAGTTTAGAGAGTAAATCTCTAATGCATTTTCCTTGAGTGAGAACCAAGGAGCCATCTGGTTGAGCTTTGACTTCAATACGCAAGAAATAGTCTAGAGCACCCAATTCCTTAAGAGAAAATGCAGCATTAAGATGGGACACAAGCTGTTGTATGAACACATAATTATTCCCTATGACTATAATGTCATCAACATACACTAGCATATAGACAATGATAGACTGCTTACTGTAAATAAACAAAGAAGGATTGCACTTGCAGGCAGAAAACCAAGTTACAGCAGAGTTCCTTTCAATTTGTCAAACCAGGCTCTTGGTGCCTATTTTAAGCCATAAAGAGCATTGTGTAACTTGCATACAAGGGACTTATCTAATGACGCAAAGCCAGGAGGTTGTATCACATATACTTCTTCTTCAAGAATGCCATTCAAGAATGCATTATTAATATCTAGTTGTTAAAGAGGCCAACCTTTTGAGATGGCTAAAGTCAGTATAGTGGGAACAGTTACTAGTTTGATGACTGGAGAAAAAGTTTTTGTGCAATCATCTCCAAATCTTTGATGAAACCCCTTAGCAACTAACCTTGCTTTATGTTTATTTATTGAACCATCAGGATTTCCTTTGCTTCTAAATACCCATTTGCAACCAATTGGTGTTCTATTTGAGCGCAAGGGAACTAAGCTCCAGGTTTTGTTGCTGATTAGAGCATCAAATTCACTCTTCATAGCTGCCAACCACACAGGACTAGCCAAGGCTTGTTTAGTTGTTTTTGGTTTCACATGTGCAAGTAACAAAGTTGGATGAATTTTGGGACAAACAATTCTTGATTTTACCCTTGTTTGCATTGGATGAGTATTGAGAAATTGTGTGGGAATAACAGCTGAATTAGGTTGAACAGAAGGAGGTGCTACAACATGAGAAGGAGATGCTACAGCATGAGAAGAAGATGCTGCATCATTAGATGGTTGCTGAGAAACTGCACTGGTGGTAGGAACAAAATTATTTGGACAAGGAGAGGACTGTTGCAGACTAGATGAACTGTTAGCAATTGATGAATTAGGAGCAGTGACTGAGGTTGGAACAGGAGGTGATATAATAGGAATTGACGATGGAATAACAGAAGGTTGTGATGGAGAGACAGATTGAGGTGAAAACAGTGCATTGTAAGGAAATCTATACTCATTAAACAAAACATCCTTGGATATATAGAGCCTACCATAGGGAGCAATGCACTTATATCCTTTATGAGAGTTGGAGTAACCGAGAAAAAGACACTCTTGAGACCTATATTGAAGCTTATGTTGATTATAAGGTCTCAAGAGAGGAAAGCATGCACGACCAAATATTTTAAGAAATGAAAAATCAGGTTGGCTGTTGAAGAGTTTTGTGTAGGGAATTTCAAAATTGAGTGCAGAAGTTGGTAGTCTATTAATGAGATAGACACGTGAGAAAAGCACGATCCCAAAAATTCAATGGAAGTGAAGCCTTAGAAAGAAGAGTAAGTCCTATTTCAACTATTTCCTATGTTTACGTTCAACCATGCCATTTTGGTGATGAGTATATGGGCAAATTAGATGATGCAAAATTCGAAACTGTTTTAAAAACATAGTGAAGGGTCTAAATTCTCCACCCCAGTCAGTTTGGAGAGCCTTGATTTTAAAGGGAAATTGATTTTCAACCATTATTTTGAATTCCTTGAATACCTCAAGAGCATCAGATTTTCTTCTCAAGAGGTAAATCCATGTAAATATAGTGAAGGAATCAACAAATGTGATATAGTAAGTGAAACCAGTAGATGAAACAACAGGGGCAGCGCCCTATAGATCACTGTGAATTAACTTCAAAGGATGTGTAAAAATAGTAGTGGATGCATGAGAAGGTAATCTATGAGATTTACCAAGACAACAAGAACCATAAAAGTCATTAGTACTCTTATTTGAGAATGAAATTTTACAAAGATTGAGTACATGTGTTTGCACTTCAGAACTTGGATGACCAAGTCTTGAGTTCCACAATGAGTAAGAACTTGAATTCATAGTAGCAGTATTGACATTAGGTGACAAAACAGAATTTAAAGCCAAAATAGAACTTGTAGGTTTGACTGAATCAGAAGGTACAACCAGTGAATTTGGCAGCAAAGCAGGAAACTGATAAAGACTATCATTGCCATGGAATCTTTTGAGAATGACTTCATTGGAAGCCTGACATTTGACAAGGCAGATATTAAGCCAAAATTCAAAGTATACAGAACTATCTTTTGCAAACTGGCTAATACTTAGAAAGTTTTTAATAATGCTAGGAATATAAAGAAGATTATGAAGAACAAGATTATGTTTAGGACTAAGAGGTAAAGAAAAAGTGGAAGAACCAATAGATGTGACTGACAAACCTTGGCTATTCCCAATGACAATCTGATCTGGTCCCTCAAATGGATACTGTTGATGAATATTCTGTGAGGCAGGTGGGACATGGTGAGAAGCCCCTGAATCTAGGTACCAGCTAGCAGTAGAATAACCATCAGAGTTTGCCTAAGCATTAGCAAGATGAGCTTGAGGTCGTGGTTGAATCTGAGGTGCCATCAGTGGACTAGGTTGAAATTGAGGCAAAGTGTATGTAGGAGGTAGCATTAGTAAAGACATTTATGGCTGAGTAAATTATGGCCTGGAGGATCCATAGTATTGCCAAGTTGCAAAAGGCCATGCTAGAGGATGGGTCATTGCGGACCAAGGCACTTGAGGCTGAGAAAAATTGCTCTTTGAAGGGTAACTTGATTGAGCAGACTAGGGAGCAGTGGCATTAGAATTCTGATGTGCTTCATTAAGAGCAGAGGAGGGAACATAGTCACGTTTGAAGCAGTGAAAGCAAATAGATGCATCATGTCCATATTTTCTACAAACTTGACATTGAATAGAGCCACGACCACGACCACCACTAGTACCAGAAACCTGAGCAGGTGTGTAAGACTCATCATTTTGATTGGAATCACTTTGTGAATTTTGCGAAGCTGAAGGTGGAACATTGGAAGCAACCGAAGATATGGTGAGATTAACCGAAGGATTAGATGCAATTGTCTGTTTCTTGAACAATTCAAGTCGAGCTTCATGACCTAGAAGTAGAGTTTCAACTTTCTCAATGGATATAGGACCAAATTTTCCACAAATTAGGGAAATCGTAGATTCATATTTAGGAGGAAGTCCTTCAATAATGACATCAAGGTGTTCGCGAACAAATTAGGGAAACCGTAGATTCATATTCAGTAGAGTTTGAACACGAAGAAGAAAATTAGAAACTGGCTTGTCAGCGAGCGTTGTGTAGCGCAATTCAGATCAAAGTTGACGCGATTTGGCAATCGTATGAGCTCAAAAATAAGCATGAATCTTGTCCCAAAGTTGCCATGAATTCTTGCAACCTATAATGCGAGTAAGCATAGAACGAGAAATTGTGGATTGTAACCAAGCCAGGTGTAATTGATCTTGTTGCTCCCAAGATTCAAATGCTGGATTCACTTGTTCAGTGGAACAATCACCAACGGAAAGAAACTTTGGTGGAATTGTAGGATTGATTAAGAAGTGATAAAGCTCGTGTGCCTTAATCACAGGTTCAACCTGTTGACACCATATGAGATAATTCTCAGTGTCTAATTTCTCTGAAATTGCAGAAAAAGCATAAGATTTTTTCTCCGAGACCGCAATAGAGGTGAGAGGCGGTGGAAGTGGTGGAGGCGGCGGAGGCGGTGGAGGCAGTTGCGCTGTATGCACCGACGAGGAGTGAGATGAATCCATAGGATCAGAATGACTCAATGATACCATGAAAGAAAACTAATTATGGTTGAGAGAGAGAAGGCTAAACAAAATTCTTTTCATTGATTCAACTGAATTTCTTAATCAATATCATCAGTACAACAATGCATTTATATGATGTTATTTTGACAGCTGTTGCCAGCTTGTGACAGCTAATCTTTTATTAATTTCTAACTAACTAACTGAAGGTTAGTTAGTGAAGCTGTGATCCTGTGTGTGCAAGTGTACATTACAATGTGTACATTATTAGTTTGGAAGACAATATCTTTTGAGTGAAGTTTCAAGGTGGGTTTGAGAAACTTGAGAATTTCCATTCCCATTGTCTTCAAGGAAATTTTCTCTTTGATGCGGTAGAGAAGGTTGTCGATGTTGGAAGGGTTTATGGTCATCATTGACTTAAGCAATGTTTATTTGGTTCAGAACCTTGTACCTTTGGCCAACAGGCTCGTGTCTTGCTTCTCAAAGCATTGTCTTTCTTTCAGCATAGGTACACATGGTCTCTAATTAGAAAAATCGTGAATGTTTGATTTTGCTTTGTGTCATGGTGGAGCAATTTCGATCGGAGACTTTATACGTGTGGCTTCGAGGGAGGCACTGGTGAGCGTGGGGTGGATGGAACGACAGAAATGGTGGTTATTGTAACATCTCATTTTAATAAAATCAAATTAATTTAATTAAATAGGAATTTCGTAAATTTTTTTAGAATAACCTCTTTGAAAATCTCATTTTTGTATATTGCTGAAATTTGTACCTAATTGAAGTTGTTATTATAAAATAAAAAATTTGAATAAAATATGCTCACTAGTGTCGTGTTGACTGTGAGGAGAGGAAAAATAAAAGGGTAAATAGCCACTTTGATCTCTGAATGTGTGAGGTGTTGTCACGTTAGTCCCTAGTCGTAACGAAATTACAAATTAATCCCTGAATGTGTCTTCTGTTAGTCAGTTTGGTCCTCGATGGACCAAATTTTTTTGTTAGTTTAATAGTAAGTAATCACATTAAAGGACTAATGTGACCAAAGATCAGAATTTGGGGATGCATTTGTAATTTCAATATAATCAGGGACTAGTGTGATAACATCTCACACTTCTAGGGATCAAATTGACCGTTTACCTAAAAATAAAAATTTCAAAATAGACTAAAATTTAAAGAAAATAAGTACAATATGATGGTGTTAGCCCTAGTGGTCAATCGGTTTTAGGGATGACAATGGACACCCTCTGGATAGGGTACTATAGTACTCTTTCCCATAGCCACGTTTGAAAAACTTGCCCGTACCCAGACTCATACTTGCGTGGGCAGCAACTTCAGCACCCTTAGCTGTGCCCTCTGGGTACCTAAGTATCCGTACCCGCACCCGTAACAAAAGGAACATTATAATAATTAAAAAACAATCCAAAGGACTTTTAAATCTACTTATAAAAAATTACATAATCTAAAAAATTTATATAAACAATAAATTTATAAAACAAGTCACGTATCTAGTAGGTTAAACATATATGGAAAATAGTAAATGAACTATCTGGCTTTAGAAAATTTAAATTATTCATAATCTAAAAAAATTATATAAACTTATAATTATGTGTGCCTATCTACACACACACACACACACACACACACACACACCCGTAGGTGCATGGCAGGATAGGTACTCGGGTGCCCGTATCCGCACCCATATCCACTCAGATTTGCGGGTAATAACCCAAGCCCGTACCCATACCCATAAAGCGTGTATTTACCCTGCCCATTACCGATATTTTTTTGCGAGTACCCAGCGGGTCTTAGTCCAATTGTCATTCCTAATCAGTTTTGACTGAATTGAGCCATAGTGGTAAGTCTATTCTGAATATGTTATCATATATATCATGACTCTAATCATAAGTCTAACCTCTGGCCTATGTGTAAGACATTATTTATTATGTTATTGATGGTATAACATAATAAATTCCTTAGAATATACGTTCCTTCTATGGAACAACAAATGTTATTTGGTCGTGAAACCCTATTGAACTATAGAACATTATTCTTAAAGTATCTGTAGTCAAAGTATTATTGTTAAATAAGACGACAATAATGTTGTCAAGTGACTCCAAACACAAGAGGGGGTAACTTGTGTGTAAACTATGTTTTTGAAAAACTTTTACAAACTAAGCGCTTGAGTATAACTTGCAGAAATTTAATGCAAAAAAGATAAATGACTTGAAAAGTTAATTGCAGAAATTAAATAGCAATACAGAAAAATGCGAGAAATAAATTGCTTAAATTAAATTGCTGAAATGTGAATACCATATTTTGTCCATCCTTTTCTCATAGTTTTTTAAAATGGTTAATTTGTTTTTTAATTTTTTTTTCTTCTGGAGTAGCAAACAAAAACTTATAAGTTCAAAAATTAGGGAGTCGCCACCAAAGTTTATTTTGAGGGAAACCATTAGAAAAGCCCCTTTCAAAAGAAAAGTTCACGAATCCAAAATTTGGTTTCAAAGACCTTTTATTTTAAAAGGGTTTTTCCAACATTTTTCCCTTAAAATAAACTTTGGTGGCGACTCCCTGATTTTTGAACTATAAGTTTTAGTTCGCCGCTCGAGAAGAAAAAAATTTAAAAAACAAATTAACCATCTTAAAAAACTATGAGAAAAGGATGGACAAAATATGGTATTCACAGCCACCAAACAACCATGTGACCTATGTCCTGCCCTAAAGCAAAGCACTAAGGGATATCACTATAAATACTTGCTTTTAAATTAGGTTCAGCTAGAAACCTTTATAACTCAAGAAAAAGAGCAAAATTTAAGAGTTATTGTCTCTCTAAGAATAACTTGATATTCCCACCCAAAAAAAGCAATAAAAAAAAGATGAAGTGAAACACTCAAGAGTGAAGATTTAAACAAATTGAAGCTCAAAAATTACAACAAAACTATGTGGAGTAAATAGCTCTCAACAAAAAATAATCAACAAAATTTGCAGAGTTTTAGTGCTCATAGGTTGCTAGAATGTCAAGGAAGTATTCAAGAGGAGCAGATGTGGTTTTATAGCTATCAGGGTTGAAAGATACGATTAGGTCAACAATCCCCTTTTCAAATCAGACCTACCATAGTTGATTATATAAATGATATAAACGATTATTGTGACATCCCCTTATCTAGTTTATTTATTATTAAACTGTTAAGTGAGGCTACCCATTATTCCCTGAGTTCATTTAAACATTATCTTTTTATTTAACTTATAATATATAATACTCTGATACCGTTATACTATGCGCATATAGCGGATAGGTGGAAAATACTTTATACGAATCCCCCTTTGACTTGTTGCACACCAACTTAGTGGGTGTAGTGAGAAACAACACAAATCACACAGATACTAACTCTCTAGCCCTAACTTACTAACCTATGCATATGGATGGTTCCTTCCAGTACCCGTGCATTGTAAGGTATCCTCCACGCTGCTAACATCCAATCCATCACATACAAGCAAACAAGAATGGGGAGATGAGAAGTTATCAAAATTGTTAAAGCATGAAATAGATAAATTAGACACGAATATAGAATAGCGCACACACAAGACAAACATCTCTAATGTAATCAAATGCAAGATCATAGCCTAGTCTAAAGATCAGGTCCTAATCCCCATCTAAACCATAAGCGTTATTTATCATTCCTTCTCTCATGCAAATCCTAGTGTTACTACTTGCGGTTTTGCCATTCTATTATTAACAAATCCTCCTTGTCGACCCGATCAAGCCTTTCTATGTTGTCCCTTCCACGCCAACTGAGAATAGGGATGAGCTAGTCGTCCATTCGACATATCCAGCTCCTCGTATCCCTAAGAGTGGCTCACTGCCCCGGTGGCAGGTGTCAGGGTTCATCTGGATCGCACATACTATGGACTGTGATATTTCAGTTACCCTGTCAGGATGTTTGAGCTACCTGACTTCCAAGACAGGAAGAGGCCATAACCAAAGGCACAAGTCAGACTTAAATAGATCTCCTAGGAAATCGCAAGTCCTATGTACTGCCCATACCGTACTCCACTCCCGTACTCTGGCCTCGTACGCAATGGTCAACCCGTCAACGTACGGTGGTGGTTTCATCATGAATCCTCACACACTTAAGATCAAACCTAGGAAAACACCTCAACCGTGACGTATCCTCTTTAGGGTTCGAGTGTTCGTCTAAACCACTAATCATTGCTCTCCCCCAAACGTTTCTCTCTTCTAATCCTAACAATCTAGAATCCTACTAATCCTCACCACATGCTCTCACGTCAATCATAGCAAGTATAGTATAATAAGCCTAATGTCGCATAAGACGACTACTACAAGCACATATAAACATATAGTAGATAATCACATCACACAATCCTAGCGTGGCTGATAGGCATTACAATCACTCAATGGAGTAACTGTGTACCATAGTTCTACTAAGAACTACTAATATCAGCCTCTAGTAGAGCGTGGGACTCTACTCTATTCTATACCAATAGTCTAACTACTATTCTAGTATTTAGGCTTCTCTATCCCACATACCTGGCATTTCATGATTTGTAGGATAGGACTCCTAGAGTTCCTCATGTTCCCACTGTTGACCTTGCAGCATCCTAACAATAATTGGGATATAGCCATCTGTCATAATGACAAAGAATATCCTAATGTCCAAAGGTATGACCCAATTACACATTGGGTACACCATTGACTTTAGGATTATTTTTGAGAGAATATATTATTATTATTATCACCACGATTCTATTAATAACATATTATTACGGGACCTCTAAGGAATATACTAAAAGGATAGTTCAAAGTAATACCTATAGTGGTAAGGACGTAGTAGGCAGATCTCTGAACTGGACTCTGGATCTCCTCGGGCAGCACCTCCACTACAGGAAAGAATATATTACTAAAATAATAGAATAGGTTATGAAGCTATCATTGAAGAATAATGAGTAGGGCATTACCTTAACTCCCATAGCCTTGGAATAGCTCCAGATCCTCGCTAACACACCAGAGATTAGGTATTCGACCAGAAAATGATCAGAATACCCCTAGAGAAAGAAAATGGTAGAGAGAAAAGGAAGGGAGAATGTGATGAGTGAATGAGGGGGGAGGACCCCTATTTATACTTTTCCAAACCGTCTCTTCGTGTCGCGAAAAGTCCTTTTCACGCTGCAAAGGTGTTCGTCCCTGACACGTGGAAAAGCTGCGAGACATGTGTGATGACACGCATTTTAGTTGGTCGCGTTGCGAGATTTTCATGTCGCGTTGCACAATGGTTTCACCTCGCGTTGCAAGGGGTTCCTTATTGCGTAGCAAGCTGGCCAATTTCCATCATATTCGTTTTTCTCCTTCCTTATCACTCCTAGCTTATTCCAAGGTCTCAAAAGCTTGTTTAAGGCTTTTAATACCAAGATTACATTAGGGTTTTCAGATTAGAAAATATGGGATGTCACAATTATGGCTGTTTTAAAAAAAATGTTGAACGAGTTCCGCAATCATAAACGATTAAAAGATTGATATAATCAATTATGTTAAAGATCATAATCATTTATGTGAACTCAAAAACATGCCGGACAAGTTTCACGCACGTAATCGTTTATAGGAGGCAAATAATCATTTATGAACGTTCTGATTTGAACTTTCTTGAAGAGCCAAAAGAAAAGTTTGATAAACAAAGTGAATAATAGGCTTTTGACCTTTAGAGAAAACATTTTGACAATACTTAATGGCTATAAAGTTTGTTCAAATAATTTTATAGAAAACCCATGAATTGAGAAAAATATTTTGTGTGTGTAATTTATTTTTAACTGAGAGCTTTAATATTACTTACAAATATTTCTACAGACATGGAAAAATAGATACCCAAAACAGATAGGCTTTAATCCTTGGTATTCTTTTCTGCTTTTTGCACACTTGACTATTGTGAAGGCTCCTTTTGTCAATCATCAAAACATAAGACCTGTCAAGGAATATATTCATAATAATGTATGGAGACTATAGTGTGGCTGATTGATGATCACATCTCATGGGTCATCGATAAAGTGATATCAAGTCAGCACATAGGTATAAAATTAGAAGTAATGTTTATACTAGACTTACCCACTATGAGGACACCCCATAATAGTTATGTAAGTGTCAAAAGTGTTCCTCATGGCGACCATAGTGAAGTAGTCCATTAACTTGAAGTCACTACGATTCCTACATGCAAGAGTAGTAGGTTTTGATGCTATCAAACGTTACGGATAACAGGGTGACTGTAAAGGTGGTGTTGCGCCTGCAATGAATCATGTTGAAGGATGTGAGTGATGTTGATAAAATTCGTCCTTCCTCATAACAAGAGTTTTGTCTTTCGCTACTCGATATAGTGAGACGTGGAATATTGCATGGTCATGCGACAAATGGGTCAATATGTGATATTGGGTTCGAAGAGGTTGCATTTTTACTCGGAGATTGAGGAACATATGATTGTACATAACGGGGATGACATACTTTTTGTCTCATGTTCGATTAGGACATATGGATGAAGGAACATTGGCTTCACAATGTACACGATTGCAGCACTGATTTCCATTATTGGGTAACAATGATACATTGTTAGATGCCGCTCATTGTTTATGATATTTAATATTATATCGAATATCTGATATTGATATAGAGTTTGATATCATTGCCAACTTAGTGGGAACCTATAGGGTCACACACATAGAGTGAGTAGTCAAAGCAGTGGATGAATTAAATATGATTTAATTTATGCAAATAGTCGATTAAATTAAATGTGATTTAATTTAAGTCAATGGTTAATTGAATTAAATATGATTTAATTTAATTAATGGAAAATTTAATTAAATGAGATTTAATTAAACTTTATGGATAGGGCTTATAGTGTACAAGGCCCATTAAGGGAGATCTATGGAGGTAAGAGAGCCATGAGCCTATAAATAGGGAATGAACTCTCGTTACCATAAGACACAACTTGAGCATCACTTCAGAAGTGATGGTTGGCGCCCTCCCTTGCTCATCGGCTAACACAAAGACCTAGCTCTGGATGTTGTTCGCGTGGACTGAGTAGAGGCGTTGTACTTTCGACGCTTGGTGATGGGAAAGAGCACTTCAAGGGTAATATCTAGCCTTAGCTCTCTATGTAATTCTAGTAGAAACCTTAAAATTCACCCTATAAAACCCAACACAATATTCCTGAATTTGATTTTCACAAACATGCATAAACTTCATAAATATCATAACAAATGGATGTAGGTATGTCAAGACTTATATCTGGTGCCAAGAAATCCTAACCACACACAAAAACACATATATCTATATCAGTTTTTACTTATACTTAAACAACATATATTACTTCCAAAGCTTGTTTTCAAACTCTAACTTTTCATGTATTTTTGTTAACCCTTTCTTTCATTTTTTTTTTTGTCATTGCAAGCAGTGACATCATGACCTGAGAAATTAGCAAATGAGAGATAAGATGTAAATCCCGATATGTTGATAAATATAGCTCAAATATGTCACTAACAAGTTTACTTCTAGAGTTCCAATCTTAACTGTATTATTTGCTATCATTTTTTGTCTTTTCTCACTTTGAAATTTTGAAATGTAAATCAAATTGGTTAACTTTAAACAGGGACATTGCTAAGACTCCTAAGCAAAGAGAAGAGACCACAATGATCATTAAAGGAGCTTTCAAGAAAAGAAGAAACTTTAAATGAGTGATGTAAGTCTACAATATGTAAGCAGTTTTGTACAGGAAAATTCATCCACATTTTGTGGGTACTAACATTGTGATTGTTATCTAAGAATGAAAAATCATGCATAATACAATGATTTTTGAGATGTTTAACTATGAAACTTCTGTAACTACTATATGTCAACGTATTTGAGGATGTGATTGAATTGTCTGTGGTGTAAAATGATGGTGGTAAATCTATATATGTAATTTAATATTTTCACTCATCAATTCAATATATTTAATACTTCGTATGAAGGTACCAAAACTCCATAACATCGTATTCAAAGGTTGGATAACAATTACCATATTGGTTGGATTCAATTGCATTTTTTGTCTTTATTCTTAGACACATGAGTGATTTTAGTTCGTGGAATTTCAATTGCCTGTATGCATACTTTTTAAATCAACGAATTTCATACCAATTGTGAACGTGATATCCAATTATTAACATGTAAACGATGTGAATAACATTTTACGGCATGATAATAGTCTTAGATGACACCATTAATAAATTGAGCTCACATGGATGATATTTTGTAATATTCCAAAAATCTCATATGACATGGCAGTTCATTTTGTGACATGTAATGCCATCTTAGGTTGTTGAAATGTCACAAAATATTGTCCATGTTAGCTCTTTATGTTAGTAATTCGGCAAATCAAATATTAACAATTGGACCAAATTTCATTAATTTGAAAAGTATAGGACAAGGCGTGGGTTAACCAGATGTCTGAGAAGACTTATGTGAGTGTCATTCAATATTTGTTGCATGATTGAATTATTATATTAAGTTAACCTTTCACTGTGATTTCAGTAGACACGATTTTAACAAAGTGAAAGCTCATCCAATGTTTTAGAGGTGGATTATGCAACTGAAGTGAAACTACGAGTTGATATTTATAGGGGGAAGAATGAGGCTTCATATATGGTATCAGAGGCATGTCTTTGCACCATCGACAAGATGTCTCATTCCTTACATAGGAGTCGAGGCACCTTTCAGTAGTAATGTAGTGCCTTCTTTTTTTAATGAGTCCTTAATCAATGTATGTCACATCCATGTCAACATCTCTACCCTCATGTGTCAGGAAAAATGACAATGTAAGTGCCGCATAAGCATTTTTTCTCTAGAAAATGAAGGAAGGACGACAGAGAGACCTAGTTGTAAATGGGAACACCGAGGACAGTTGAAGGACCCAATTGACACAGTTAGAACCTTGGGGACTCAAATCATAAATTCACAATACTTGTGAGACTAAAAGTACAATTAAGTTATATAGAATTTGGTGGAGTGGAGGTAGATCACACAAGTACCCACTTGGTAAAATTATCTACCCACCTCATAGATTATGGAGACTTAATGGTGCAAGTGTTTTTTTTTTTTTTGTTCCAAATGGTTCAAGAGTTTATTCACTGGCCCATGATTTTGGGGCCTTACCCTTTTAATTTTCACACACACCTCCCATCTCCCTAAAAAGACCAAAATAGCCTTATTTTTCCTAACCACTCCCCTCGCTTTTTTCTTTCATTTCCATGGGTTTCTCCGTCACCTCCCTCCAACCCTCTTCCTCCGTCTCTCACTTTGTCGCTCGCATTGAGCTTCTTCTTCCTCATGTTAGGTCGCATTTCGCTGCTCGTCTGCGTTATTTTCTTCTGCGAAATTACCTTTATCGGAAACTTATTGCCAAAATACCCCGCCAATAAGAATCTGGACGTTTAAAATTCTGAATATGAATTAAGAATTACCGGGTTCTTATTGACGGGAGGTTCTGTCAATAAGTTTCCGGACTTGGAAAATTGTTTTCAAAAAATGTGCATTCCGAAAATTTGTTGACGGAACCTCCCGTCAACAAGAATCGGTCTGTTTAAAAATTTGAAACATTCAGATTCTTGTTGACGGATGATTCCGTCAACATGTTTCCGGATTCCTGTTGAACAGTTTTTTGCTTAATTTTGACATGGAGGCTGATTTGACTGTTGTATTTTTCACATGTGACCTATCTACCCATTGAAAAATATATGGAAATACTACATGAAAATTTCACAACAAATTATGGAGTATTTATACAAGATTGGGACTCAATTAACATTTACATAAGACTTTGTTCTTGTTAGTAAAAAAAAATAAATCAACTTCTAACCTTGTATGCGACAAACATATAAAGTCTTCCATTCACTAGTTTTGTCGCTTCTAAAAGTTTTCCATAGTCGATCTGAAGGAGGTATTGGAGCCTCATTCTTGAAATATACTTGTACAAAATGTTACAAAAATGTTAGCCAATTATCATCTATGATAGCCAATTAAATGTTACAAAAATAAATAGGACACATAAATGTCATACCTGTACAAAATGTCGCATACTATGTATATACCAAATGCAAAGGACGCGGTAAGTCAAACACTCTCTTGGTGGTGCATGCTTAAGAGGAAAAATTGTGTAACTTCCCCTTGAGTCTAAACATTTCACGACCATCTTATACTTGTTAGCAATGACATATTCTACCTCTGGCATGGTTACCCACTTACCAGGCCTGCATCTACCCACCTTATCAACATATAGTGATCGAATTAGTTCATCCACGTTGGCATTGCCACAAAGCACACCGACATAGTCGTCACAATTTTGTCGAAACTCTGTAATTAAATCTTGGCGAATTAATGGCCAAGAATCTTCACCCATACCAAGTAAAGCAGCAATGCTGCGATATCCACAATTGCCATCAGGCTGTACATCAATAATGTTCTCGATGTATTGATGAATTTGATGTGGGAATTATTGTATGAATGACAAGGCCGACGACGGAGGTGGAGGCAGAGCTGGCTTCTTCGATGGAGATGGCAGTGGAGGTGGAGGTGGAGGTGGAGCTGACTGTTTGGGTGGAGGTGGTGGTGGAGGTGGAGCTGGCTTCTTCGATGGAGATGGAGGTGGAGGCGGAGCTGACTGTTTGGGTGGAGGTGGCGGGGTAATTGACTTCTTGGGTGGAAGAGGAGCTGACAGTTAGAGGAAGTTGGAGTTGACGTGTTGTTATGTTGGGATGCATAGAAGTCATCAATACGTTCCCAACATGATGGATCACGTTTTGTTGAAGTATCTACTGTCAACTTCTTTCCTTTCTTTGGTGCTCCCTTGGTGTTCACCATACAAGGGGTGAACACATGGAAGTGGTGTCAGGAAATGCTAATTCGCGTAATTTCACCTTCAATGCTACCTTTCCTGCAACATCAAGCTCCTGAAACCTACGTGCCAATGCTTCTAGATCAACCTGTATACTTAATTCTAAACCATGGCCACTATCGGAGTCACAGTGGTTGTTGAAGCTCAATCTCCTCCAATGAATATAAACTGACTCCAATGGGATTGGGATGTAGTGCATTGTATATATTTGGTGTTCAGATGCACAAGGTAGCCCATGAGTGTATCGTAGCACATAACCACATGTAGAACTATCAATACCAACTATGTTAACTTGACGAAGCTCATCTGCAATGTGGTCTAATGCACTCCTCGCCACAAGTCCATTTAGGTGCTTGTAGACTGCAGTATTATAACAATGCCGTTGTCTACTAATGTTATGCTCGGATGAAGCCTTCAGCTCAGTGTGTTGTAACTTGATTATGTTGTTCATAGCATCCCAACAACTACATAAGTCTCATCTATTATCAGCTAATAACCTCTTCAACCTCCAATGTGCAGACTCAACCCTATTAAAAATCATAAACACCAACAAATATGAGTAATCAAACATTTACAAGATGCATAAACACCAACAAATACGAGTAATCAAACCTTTACAAGATGCATACCTGTTGGTTGTTGTGTTTCCAAGGTGCATTACCCGGTCTATCACTACAAGAAATAGTTAACATACCGACGGACATTCACCGACGGCCTTAGTCCGTCGCTAAAAAACCGGGATTTCCGACGGTCTTACCCGTCGGAAAACACCAATTCGTCAGATTCTGTATATTACCGACGGGTTAAGCCGTCGGAAAACCGCTTAGAGATGGACACATACCGCTTCTGGCATCGTCCGTGGTAAACCGTGAATTTTGGAAAATTCCCGCTTATTTTTGAATACCGACGTTGTTGACCGGCCGGTAATGGGAGTTTTCCGACGGTTGGTCCGCTTCAGAATCGTGTCGTTACCGCCATCGACCATACCCGGTAATTTTAAAATGGCCGCCGGTAAGCTCTTATTCGGCGAACATAATCCTTCTTCTTCATTCATCTCCGCCAGATCGCTTCTTCATCCTTCTACCCTTCTTCTTCATCTCCGCCGCAGCCCCCCTCCGCCTCCCTTCTTCATCTTCAGTCGTCGCATTTCTCCTCTCTTGTCACGCGCCAAGACATTCGAAGCTTGGAGCCACAAGCTTGGAGCCACCGTCTGCCAAGAACCACGTGATTGGAGCTTGAAGCTGAAGCTTGAGATTGAAGCTTGAAGATTGAAGCTTCAGCTTGAGCAGCTTGAGCCACCGCAGCATTTCTCCATCGCCAGTGCTCGCCGCCGCCACAGCGCTGATCGAGGTCGCCCTCCTCCTTCAAGCCGCCCGCCACCACCGCCGTTCGTCCTCCTTAGGTAAGTTTGTTTTTGTATCCGCCGTCACCCATAGCTTTTTTATTTTTTTATGATTTGTTTGTTGGTGTGGGACTGCCTTCTCGCTGATGTTTGGATGGTTTAAAAATTTGTCAATCTCAGGATGTGGTAGTGTCTGTGGTTTAACCCTAAAAATAAATTTGATTTGTAGTCATCTTTGTTCAAGACTCCATATCTTATTTTTGCCTAATTGGTCGCCCTTATCATATATTTCATATGGAGATGGTGGTTTCAAGTTAATTGCCTCGAGGTTATCGATCGCTGGATAAATCTTGTTTGATGAGAAGGAATCGTGTGTGTGGCACCCTTTAGCTAAAGCAGTATCTAATTAGCTTATCTTTAAGGTAATTAATTCAAATTGAGATTAGCTTATACATTGTTGTGGTGGATGTAGACTTGATTATGATCTTATAAGCTGAATTGCAATTACATTCTAGGCATTTATTTACATTATGTCGATTTTGTTTCTAACCAAAATAAATGTTAATCCGATTTGAACCTAAAATATCTCAACAACCCACATGTGGTACTTTTTACCACTCTTCACTAGTTACTTTTATATTTAAGATTTAACAAATAAAACATATCATCAATTCTCATTCATTTGTATAAGCATTGCATTTAATAGCAAGAACTTATTAAATTAGATGGATCTTTGCCTCATTTTTGTAGTATGTTAACTTGCCAAACCAGTCTCATTGCATCAAGATGCCTTTATTATGATTCCCAATTACTAGGCCGCATCACTTGGTAATCCAACAACTATTGGTTTTGCAATTTGATGTTATATGATGTCCTTGCTTGGTATAGCTTTGCTTGTCCTTTACCTTTCGTGGAGATTTGTGCCTTTCCTTCCCTTTCATTATAGCAAAACAAGTTTTTTTTTAATACCGCTATCGATATTTTTATTCGAGTCAACCATCCTCTTTCGCATCATCTCCATGACTTTCTTCTTGCACTAAACTCTCCAAGTTCAATGTATCTTCGTAGCGGACTGTAGCTTTCTCCTCGAACATCTTCGCTTGACTATTGGATGCATTTGATTTTCCATGTTTATGTCACTTGCATGACTATCTCCTTCCAATGAATCATTTTCAAGCTTGTTGTTGTGTTGTTGGAAACTAACCATGTATATTTCTCCTCAAGATCTTTGGCTTCACTGCTTGAATTTTCCCTTTTACATCATTTGCATGACCTTCGTCCTGTGGTGTATGGATGATTTTGATCATCCATGTAAAATTATTTTATTGATTCTATCCTATATGTTTAATCCACATTGAAAAAGCCAGGCATAATTGTTAAAACTCGTTGCCTATGTATATGCTATTTCTGTTCAAACAATAGTACTCTTAGAGATTTTGTATGTAGCTCCTGAACTCCGTTAGTAATTCATCTATATGTGCCTTTCATATTTGTCATTCTAGACATTGTGTTGCTATTTGTCTTGATGAAGTTCTCTAATGAAACTTCAAGTATTTTGGTTATGTAGATATTAAAGTTTTGCAAGAAAATTTAGACAAAATTGATTTGTTTCTCGTGAGGAAAAACTATATCAACAAATGCAACTTCAGTTGTAAAACATTGAGGAGCCACAAGAAATAATTAGGAGCTACTTTATCAATGTTATTAACCAAAAGTCGCATTAATTTTTGCTTCATTGGTGACTTAATTTTTATGATATATGATATTTTATCAATTCTGTGTCCTTTCACCTTTTCCTTCTTTTCTCACTTCGCTACTACAAAGGGTTGGTACATTTATTCATGTATATGTATACTATATATTATTACAATATAAGAAATCTAAGGCCATTCATTTTGTGACACTTCTTGCAACCAAAAGCTGATTCAGATCTTAAGAAGCAAGCCTTTGGAGAACTTCTACAACATATCCGTGCAACAAGTAAGTCCTAATCAATATTTACAAGTTCATGTACCTCATTCTCCATATTATATGAACATACAAAACATTTGAAAATTGAAAGAGGGACTGAGCAAGAAAATAAATGTGCCCAGGAGAGTAAGTGTTAGTTATTTGACAGATATATACTGAAGTTCTTCAAGTAGTTATTTGACATGGATCATGCTCAAAATAAAACAAAATTACAAACCTTCACCACCAATGGCTACTGGCACTGCATGACTGGTGTGTTTTTCATCATTTATTTGTTCTAGGTCTGAAATTTATTTGCATACATTTTCAGTTTATTGGAGTCTCATTCCAATATAGTGGTTGCATTTGAATATATGTTGAGCCAACATAATAGTTTTCTGTCAGTGCAGCTAGTTTGAGTCTTAAGACTATGTAGAGGATCTCGATCATGATCAGGAGTACCAGGACTATTAGTTCTATTTGTACTTATATTGTTTCATATTTTTGGATATCACTTTTTTTTCGTTTCGGATATTAGGTACTGATTTTTATTCGTTGAATTTTTTTATTTATTATGTTTTCTTTTTAATTTGCTTTTTAGTTTACGTTATCACATTTTATATATGGAAAATCAATTAATAATTAAATTAAATTAAATTACAAGTAATTTTTAATTAAATTAATAAATAAATATTTTTAATATGAGAGTAAATTATTTTTATAATTAAACAAATAAATAATTAAATTAATTAAAGAATAAAATTAATTTGGTTATTAATTAAAATTAATATATTAATAAATTTTATTTAAAAAATTCGACATCGACGGCCTAAGCCGTCGAACGCTTCCGATTGACCGACGGTCACGTCCCGTCGGAAATTTAACGAGCGGCTTTGCGGTAATCGACGCCATTTACCTGACGGGTGTAACCGTCGGTATTAGTAACCGACGGCTTTGCCCGTCGGTAATCGACGTCATTTACCGACGGGTATAACCGTCGGTATTACCGACGGCAAAGAAGAGTCCGTCGATAATCCTTTGCGACGACCATATTTCCGACGGGTTTTAGGCCGTCGGTTATCCGTCGGTAAAATTGGGTTACCGACGGCTTTTATAGCTTACCGACGGCTTTAGGCCGTCGGTAATCCCGTGTTTTTTTGTAGTGTATCCATGCTGCAACGAACTTTTCCTTGTGAGGATTCAGCCAAGTGGTTTTGACATAGTCAACGAAGTTACCGAACGGTGCTGATTCATCCTCAAAATGTGCTAATTGGTCTAGGTACGCATCCACGTCAGGGGAGTTAATAACGAAATCAAATGCAGTCATGGCCAACTCAATTTTCTCCTATGGATACACGTAAGTCTTGCACTTGACTGTCACATTCTTGCGGATATGGAATTGGCACAGCAGGTTAGATGACATGGGAAAAACTTTAGCCACCGCGTTCATCAATGCAAGATCTCGATCGGTCAGTATCACTTTTGGCAAGGCATCCTGTCTCAAAAACATACTCTTCAGCTTGTCAAGCACCCATATGAAGTTATCAACTTTCTCAGACTCCACAAAAACAAATACAACAGCGAATGTCATCTCAGTTGAGGTAACACTAACCACCTCAAGTAGTGGCATCTTATATCTGTTAGTCTTGTAAGTAGAATCAGCAAGAAAAACAGTGTTAAACAAATTTAGAAGCGTGATGGCTTCTGGATGTGCCCAACATATATCTCTAACAACATCAGCACCATCAGCTTTTCTGTGTCAGTGGACATAATGATCGCGATGTATCAAGTTCATCAAGTGTTGTAGCTCAGTTCTGTCCTGTCTAAGATTTGACCGAATCTTTTGACGTGCATTGTAAATCTTTCTAATTGTAGTGTGGTTGTATGAGTTGTTCTGTTGCAATGATAGTAAGGCGCTTCATCGGCCTTGATCATATTCTTTGTCATGTCACCGAGAAAATACATCTCTTCGGAAGTTAGCCGACCAACATATGGATGACTTTCGAAGTTTTTGATTAACTCTTGATTGTGAGTTTCACATATTACCTTCAAAACCCACCCTCCAACACCTTTCACTAGTCTTCCTTTAAGTCTGAATGGACACTGAATTTTTCTAGTACCAGTAGCCTTCAATCCCGTCTTGTAAGGTTTATACTTGCCACTTTTTTCATAACCCAACATCACAAATGTCTTCTTGCTTGATCGCCTGTTGTCTGATCTTAAAATAACAACCACACATCAAATAGATTTACCCACATTTCGTGCCCACGCCAATAGGC
The DNA here is from genome assembly GCA_037113605.1 of Calophaca sinica. Lineage (NCBI taxonomy): Eukaryota > Viridiplantae > Streptophyta > Magnoliopsida > Fabales > Fabaceae > Calophaca > Calophaca sinica. Next base: position 92,728,108 of record CM073730.1, read on the forward strand.
CATCTTGGGTGGAAAAGACCTGAAAACGCACAAAATAATGATTTACCAACTCATCCAAGATTAACAACCTAACAACATTAATCAACAAAATAATAAGTACTGTCTTAGTAGTGAATGCACTAGTACAATCCACGTCCTGTGTAAGATCCATTGCAGTATAATCCACGGCCTCTGTAAGATCCATTACACTAGGCATTGGGGTGTTGGAAAAATTGCCTTCCATGGAAATCTATCTACACCACACAAGAACTTTGTCAAATTCCAAACTAACACAAATTCCGGAAACTAAATTCCGAATATCCTCAGAAATATGAATCCGGAAGTTTTGAAAACAAAGTGGCGGTGAAAATAAAGTAACTACCGGAATCTTGTTGCCGGGTACTTCCGTCAACAAGATTTCAGAACTTTGGAAATCGCAGAAAAAAAGAGGCTAAATGCACCTTAGAATATGGCTAGCGGTGGTTGTGCTGCCTGCGGCAGCTGCGACAGGACAAAGAGAGAGAGGTTGATGTTGGGAAAGAGATGCAGTGATAGAGAGAGTGATTGAGAGAGGAAGCGTGAGAGAGAGAGAGTGGGAGGTGAGGAAATGTTTTGCTGAAGAAAGAGTGGGGGGAGGTGAGGTAAGGAAGGAGTAAAATAAGAGGGAGGGGTAAATTTGTATTTTGAAGGGGTAAAATTGACTTTTTAAAAAATTGGGGAGGTATTACAATTAATTGAGGGATTTGGAAAAATAAAAGCCCCCCTTTTATGTTTTGTTTGGGTCAAAGTCAAATAAAAACCCCTATTCACTCCACCGTCTAACACATAAGCAAAGTTGGACCTTAGATTCGGCCTTATATTGGATTTGGGTCCTTACTACTTCCTCCTCGTGCATGCGTGGAGTCTTGGGTCGAGCCCTTTGACTTCGATTTTGAGCCTTTTGGTGGCCTGCTGTTGCTCTTTTATAAAATAATCAATAAAGGAGATTAAACTTTTTACTTAATTCCTGTTCTTCTTTTTTTTTTTTGTAAGATGGCGTAACGTAACTTACGATAGTAATCGACTTATTCCCTGTGGAGTCCAATTCAATTATTTGCTCAATTTTAATTTTACAAAAAGCATATTACTAGTTGTGGCATTTTATTCCAATTGCACTTTTCCTCAACCACAAGCAACCCAGAGAGGACCACACTCTTTCCGTCCTTCCATACATCCCAGACATTCTTACATTAAAAAGATAGCTGCAGAATATGCAATATGGATAAAGAATACAAAAGCAATCACAGACCGAAAGTAAAAAGGTTGCAAAGTTAGTCCCAGTTTGGGCTTAGTTTTTACCTTTACACTTGCTATAAACCAACTATAAAATTCATTTTAGATTTTTTTTTCTTCAATTTCTTAGAATATCCTCCCCACTTCCCTTCAATTTTCACTTTTTTCAAAATAGTAATATCACTTTTTAAGATTTTCTATTTATTCCTTTCAGGTTTTAAAAATGGTCGAATATGAAATCTGATTATAATCAAATGTTAATTTTAGCTGTTTTTAATAATTAATAATTTGATTTTAATCACTGTGATAGATGAGAAAAAAATATGGAAAAAGTAATTTTTGTGTTTGTAATTTGTAAATGAACACAATTTTTTTAAAGCAACAATAGTGTGCAGAGGCATCACTATAGTGAGTGTAATTCCAACTATGTTGACACCACACATACTATCAATCATTTGCAGCACACCAAAATTATATTAAAAAAATAGAAATAGAAACGTGTTACAAGAGGCATGGGGGGACATAAACCAAACCCAAGAAATTATTTGAATCTATACCTAGGCAATCTATATCTATTCCTATAGAAATCTTCTGAAATAAAGTTAGGAATTGAATTCCACCAAACACAGCCAGAAACGAGGGATCCGTAACAGGCTTATTTGTTAGCGCAGGTGTTGCCTTCTCTATAAATATGAGAGAAAACAAAAGTCATACACTTGCTTAAAGCCAAGCAATTGTTCCATCTGTTTATAAGACACCAAGGGATGATAGAAGGATTCTTTAGAGCCGCTATAACAAGCTGGGAGTTACACTCTAACCACAGATGGTGCCAACCTTTTTTAAAAGCAAATTCAATGGCAAACATAGCCCCAAACAGTTCAGCTTGAAAAGCGATTTTGATACCCAAATTGGCAGAGAAACAACCAAGCACACCAACACTATGATATCTGAAAATACTCCACAAGAGGCAGGACCAGGGAAACCTTTAGCTGCCCTATCAGTGTTACACTTAATCATGAAGCACTGAGGAGGAAGCCAGACAACTTCTTTAATCCTTGGGGCACGACAAGGATGACAGTCTATTTTGAAAGCTTTCAAAAGAGTAAACGTCTTCCATATAAGAGGACATATGACCAGTACTATGATTCTCACATAGATAAACATTGGACATAATAATATTAATAACAGATTGGATAGGAACAGATTTGTTATCAAACCTCAATTTATTCCAACAATACCAAATAGTTCAAAAAACATTAATCAAGCTAGTAGCCACCACGTCTAGAGCCTGTGTACTCCAGGAGCGGTGATAGATATCCAGAACCAACTGAACTGAAGAGCAGTCTATGTTGATTCTCAAAATACATCCCAACCAGTTCCAAATAGATTTAGCAAAAGGACAATCCAAAAACAAATGGTGTGAATTTTCATCCTAATTCCCACATAGGCAACAAATAGAAACAACAATAATCTCTATTTCTGAGATGATCATCCGTTGGCAATTTGTCATGAAGAAGACGCCAAGTAACAAAGGATTTGAAAGGAGGGACAACAGTGCGCCAAATTAATTTAGCCCAAAATAAGGACTGGCCCAAAGGGTCATGAAATAAATAAGCATATTTAAAAGTTAAATTGCTTGAGTCATTGCCTGAGTCATCCGTTGGCAATTTGTAAATGAACACAAATTTTATTTTGTTTTATATATAAAAAAATATCTAAAATATAAACACTAAATTATTTAATGTAAAATAATTATTAATCCTATACAAAGAGACTCGAAAGACTATGTCTAAAGTCATAACTATTTTATGGCTTAATTAAAGACCATTTATAAAAAAATAAAAATGAATCAGGTCACACATTTTAAAAACTCTATATTAAGACTTAGGCTTTAAGTTTGGTAAATAAGTCAAGGTAAAGCCTTATAAAACTCATCCCAATCTAACCTCTTTCAAAATTATAATTATTTTTTTTTCTATTACGTTAGTTACTTTAAGTATTATTAGTATATTCCCTAAAAAAAGTATTATTAACATCCGTTATTCTTTTACTTGTTTCTGATATATTAGTTAGTTTTAGTTATTTATTTGTATTTGTATTGGTTGAAGAAAAGTTTATTAGCCGTTTTGTTAGTTTAACTGTTTAAGACCTTCTATAGAAAGGTTGTATGCCATTCCATTTTCAATTAATATACAGGATTTTGTCTGCCCTCAATCGTTTTATTCCCAAATTATACACTACACCCATAATCATCCAGTTCTTCTTTCTTCATCGCTAAGAAAGAATGAACTCATGCAATGTCAAAAAGGGAAAAAATGCTTTCCTAGTTCTTTCTGTTCCCAGGTGGTGGGATCCCGTACCAAATATATCCTAGTTTCTTTTTGTATTTTGAAGATCAGGCTATAGAATATAAAGATGGACCCTTCTCCTTCTCGAGTTCTTCCCAAAAGAAATAAATACATAAAAATCAAGGCCAAATAATAAGACTCGTTAAATTTTTTATTGAAAAAAAGTTTTAGTCAGTTTGGTCTGAGGGTTCACCAGAGTTAAAAAAAATCTTAAGACTCAAAAAGCGTTAATTCTCTATATTTATAGGATATCATTGAAGCATATAATTCCAAATTTTCCTCGTAAAAAATGCATAACCTAAAACCTGTATTTTTAAATGAATATTAATATGATATCTTAGATGAATACGACATGTATAGTGAATTGGATCCTACACTCCTCCATGTGGTAAATAGTTGTGTCTTTATGTCCTTTAAGGTATGTTTGGATTGATGGTATGTGATGTATTAGAATTTAGGTTTGGGCCTAACTCAACCCCAAAAGCTAGCTTATAGGGTGAGGGTTGCCACCACTTATAACCACTAATCAGACCATCTCATTCTTCCATGTGGGACTTCTAACACACCCCCCTCACGCCCAGGATTAGACAACTGGAGCGTGACCCGAGTGACCCGATAACGGGTGGCCCAACAAATGGATCTATGATAGGCTCTGATACCATATTAGAATTTGGGTTTGGGCCAAACTCAACCCCAAAAGCTAGCTCATAGGGTGAGGGTTGCCCCCCACTTACAACCACTAATCAGACCGATTAGTGGTTATAAGTGGGGGGCAACCCTCACCCTATGAGCTAGCTTTTGGGGTTGAGTTAGGCCCAAACCCAAATTCTAATATGATGGAATAGAATGGAATAAAATGGAATGATATACTTGGATATTTAAAAAAATGATGGAATGTAATGGAACTTGATGGCATCTATCTCATCTCATTCCATTACTTATATCCTCATTTTACTTCCTCCAATTAATATGGGCAAACTGAGATGGAACTTTTAAGGGTTACTCAAAACCGACTATTAGCGAACTTGCAAAGATAAAACATAGAAGAGACTATAAGTAATCCTTTGGGTCCTACTTTTCAGAGCTACATTCAAGTAATCCATACCATGTACAAGCCTTGACTTAAAGATCCTCTCCATTTCTTGAAAGAAATTGAGATCTCCATTACTAAAGTTTTGGGTGTATAAATGCACTTATTTTTAAAATAGTAACATAAATTATGCATTTATGTGCATTTATACATAAAAAGCTTTAGTAATGGAGATCTCCATTTCTTTTGAGAAATGGAGAGAATCTCTACTCTTTTTTTGGTCATCTACAAACCCTGAGTTCATTATGACCATGTGGGGAATATGGAATGGTCCTGGTCACAACCTATACTTGATTCTGGCCCAATGGATGTGGCAAGCTTTCATCGGGCACGACTTATTCTAAATCAACATGTCCCAATCGAAATAAATTCAGACCATGATTGATACTTTTAAGAAAGAAAAAAAATATAAAGCAAGTCAAAGGATATGTTTCTATTTTTTTTTTCTTATTTGCAATTATAAAGGATCACTTTATATATATATATATATATATATATTTTTTTTTTTTAAATTTTATAAATTATTCTAGATCTATATCTCAAAATTATGGGCTCGTGAGCTATAGGCCGAATTGGTGCGGCGCGAACGGTGCCTTTGGTCCTAGATCGGCTAGTTATTTTTGGTGTAGCAAGGCCGTGGCTCTGCTCCTGCTTCCTGCCGTCACTACAGATCCGGCCTCCTCCACTCTCTTCCTTACTTGGGTTCACATTTTTTCTCTTCTCCTCTCCTCACCACCACTCAATATGAGATGTCCCCTCCACCCTGTCCGTTCTGTCATTCCTCCCCTTGCCACCTTCATGGTGCTCGCTGTTACTAGTGGTGGTGGTGGTGGTGGTAAGCCACCACTCCCTTCGTAGCTGAAGGACACTCGCCCCCCACCAGAACCGCCAGACGGAGAACATCCACCACCTCCAAACCCTGAAGTCCCCCACCTACACCGGAACCTCCATATCTACTCACCGGACTTCCTGATTGCGATCCCTTTTCCACCGATCACCACATGCCCGCCTCCTCCTCAACCACCATCTACAACCAATTTTCATTGGAGTTCCAAAAGGCCCTTTTTTCCTGCTGTGCCCCGGCATAATGTGCGCTGCAGATCTGGCTTTGCAGACTTGACCCTATTGATATTTGGGTTTTCTAATACTTCTACAGTGAAGCTTCTTACCCTATAATATGTGCATTCTGGCAGTGCTCATAAGGCAAATCCAGTGATAAATGTCATTTTTGAGCACCATGGCTCCAGATCTGGTGGTTGCATGCAAATCATGGCCACCAGCGAGTCCAAGCTATTCAGTGACTCTGATCAGGTGGAGAAGAAAGCTTCAGAGGAATTTTAGTCTTTTGTCCTTGAGAATATCCTTAAAACCCTAATGGGCCTGACCCAGTTTGTTTTAAGTACTAACAGGGTCTGTGGAGAAGGGTTTGGGCTTGGCCGTTGCTTATTGGGCTTTTAGTTCTTTAAATTAGGTGTTTGGTAGAATAGTTTGTATACTAGATGTCTATTGTATCAGGAGCAACTTTTGTGCTTAATTGTTGATATTAGGAGATTGCACTAATCCTGTGTTGTGCCCTATTAGTAGGCTGTATGTTTGCACTTGATGTAATGTTTTGAGGCCTTGGCCCAATATGAATGAAATGTTACATCGTTGACCAAAAAAAACATGCGCTAAACAATCAGAGAATAACAGAATAACTAAAAGAAAATGATATCAAGCAACATAATAATGCAAAACCACATAACTAACTCAACTTTCACGAATCATATCAGAAACGTCGTATATAAGTCAAAAATGCTAAAAACCTTAAGTATGCATTCATTCCATACTCCCTTGATACTTTTAAAACACCCTCTAACTTTGATGTCAGAGTCTCTTCAGGTGGCTACCACCTTACTTCTCCCATGATAAAGAGACCCCTCCCAATGTTCCACCTTCCTCCTGATCGCTAAGTCATCATGCCATCCCTCAACAAAGATATCTTGCCACATTCTCTCACGTTGTTGCTCCCTGCAAAACATTAGCGCCCTTTATGGAAGAACAAAACTTGTTGTTCGCACTTACACAAGAACAAAGAACGGTGGATACATGAAATATCGTAACTGTGAAGCATATAGCTGACCCAGCTCCTATCCTCCTCCTCTCTCGAAGAAGCCTTTCAACATACAAGAGACATTTGATAACTCTATAAAAATGTAGAGTTATTGTGCTTTTATAGCCCACTAATCATGCATGGACGTGAAAAATATGTCAATTTATAAGCAAAACTTGTGCATTTTACATGTGATTAGAATCATAGTAGAAAATTTAGGATTTTGCTGTATTTTTAGCAAGATTGAAGAGAATTTTGTGAATTCTATGAACTTTCACTTGGCGAAGTCATCTGGTCGCCAGGCAAAGACTGATTTCTTGCACCATTTCTTCAACAGGTGAATTTGTGAAAAAAATTGGACAAATCCTTTTTGGAAGATTTTGCAAGACAATGAAATTGGGTTGGCATGGCAAGGATGATTCTCACACTATTTGCATATCGAGGGATCTTTTTGTGTGGCGAGAACTCCTTGTAGCCTTAATCTTAAGTGAAGCTTCTCGTGGCAAAGTTGTGTCTTCGCAAGGAGAACGACAATTACCAGGAGGGTATAAATACGTATGATTTCGATTTTAAACTTGTTTTTTGCCTTTTTTTATGCGGGATTCACTCCTAATCATGCATTGTATCTTTGTATTGTTAATCATCTTAGATTATGTTTAGTGGATATCTATAAGAGACTGGTATAATACTTGGATCTTTGTTAATTGAAGTAAGATGAAGCATTGTTTATGCTCTTAATACGTGTTCTTAATGCTTTCATTGGGTACAACTATATGCATGATCATCATCTAATTCTTTTATTCGAAAATCAAGGATAGGTTGGGTCTGATATTAGGAACCACATAAATGCATGTATCTAGGAATAGAGCATGGTTCGTGCGCACTCACTGGAGTTTATATGCTTAATTTTATTTCCAATATGAATTTTCTAAGGAAATAGGGTTTCTAAGTGTGGAAGAAAGAGTTTATTGGCAATGAATTGGGATTTACCTAGAATAGGTAAACGGGGAGATAATATGTTGTGAACTCAAATCGATTCAAAGGTGCTAAGGTGTATGTCTATTGGAAATCAATAGAGTGAAACTAAACCTAGTCGTTTTCTCATTGTTTGATCCCATATTTTATTAACATTTCTTGTGTTACATTACTGATTTTAGTTCATTTGTTCTTTTTTACTATTTCAATATCACAACCATGTAACATCCCAATTTTTCTAAGCCATTATTAGTGTTTGACTATGTTTGTAATTATATTCTTAATTGAGTGCCTAGAAAGGGTTAAGGTTAGGATTTTGAAATATGAGAGAAACAAGGATGAAAATGGAATTCTGACCCCAACACTTAAGCATGGGATACACCATGATTAAATATTGGTACGTTTAAATGTGGAAATGGGAACGCTCAAGCTTGGGTCACCATACATACCTACGAGCTAGGGGCCACGTGTCACATTCTAATTGGATTGCTTCTGTGCGGGTTGCTTCACGATGAAGCACATGTCTAGTGCGCAAGCATAAGCGTAGGAACTCCCATGTCAAATCAAGGGCACGCTTGAGCGTCGGGATCCCCACGCTTAAGCGTGGCGACCAAAACATGTTTTTTTATAATTCATTTTTCACCTTCTTCTTTTTCACTGACGACAAGAACACCCTTAAGACACCAAAGAAGCCATTGTTGAAGGTTTTCAAACCTTGTAGCTTGAATCCAAGTCTCTCAGGCAGTGTGGTTCAATCCTAGTAGTCGTGTTTCGTTCGTTGTTCTTCGTTCTTCATCCTACCTACTTCTGATCGTTGTTAAGACACGGTAAGTCGATGTGCCGGCAACAACCTAATTTATCATTTGGTATGGTTTTGCTCTATCCTTATTTCATTCTAATTCCTGACTTTCATCTTACACTATTTTAGGTAATTGTGTGTCGAAACGAGTACTGAACGAGCTAGGGTCTCACCCTGAAGTTTTCCCCCATTTTTGTCTATATGAAACAGAGGAGGTAACTCTCTGATCTCCACTTCTTAATGTTCCATTCTTGGTCCTTTAGGGATATATTTGGTCTCTTAATTTCCATTTTTCGCGCTTTAGGGTTTTGGTGTGAGTTGTGGTACCTTACGAGCCAAGGAAAGTCCCAAAACTTCCAAATTTGTTGTTGGTAAGTTTTGACCCTTGGGAACAAAAATGCTATGGTTCCTTTCTTGAATTTTTTGTGCTTCATTGTTTGCCCTGATTCCAATTTGACCGTGTTTTTGTGTTCCTGGTAAAACATGGGTCGTAACGGTGTGCTTGGTTGAATTTTCTGACAATTCCTGGTATTTTTGAGTATGATGGCCGAACCTTATAGGTGTAGAGGGGTGTCCATCTGTTCGCTCGTGAGATTTAGAGTGAGACTGATTGACAGGAAGCGGTTAAAATTGCGTTGGATACCAGGTGGGAGAAAGAATGCACTTTCATTGGGATTATTAATGTAGAATAAAATGCCTTGCATGCGTAGGGTGACCTAAGTCCTACTAGGGATTGAATAGCCAACGTCCCTATACCTAAGTTGGTGGCGACAGGAGAGTAGTACCAGTTAGGTCTAGGCATCGTGGGCCATTCACCGATAGGATTGATTTAGTCTTGAATGAGGATGCGTGTAATATTATTATTTGATGTGCTTGTGATGGTATATTATATGTGACTATAGTAACGTGCTTTAGGTTTGCTTGCTACTTGATATGTGATTGAGAATAATATGCTATAAGTTTATTTATGTGAAAATATGTCTTTATTGAGATGTTGTGGAATATGTTGTAGCATTTGATATTTTATATGATTTGGATTATTGTGAGAGGGAGTGCATGTAACAGCCCAAATTTTTCATCCTTCAAGATTATGATATGTCTTAGGGTATTAGAAGATGCTTATAGTTGTTTGGGATGGGTTTCATATGGTTTACCATTCCTTCAGCTGACTGAGTATCTAGATGTACCTTTATTCTTATGCTTAGTTATTTCAGTTATCGTATTCCCCACTTTCGAACCTCTTAACAACTCAATTGGATTTAAATCCCTTCAGTAAAGTTGTAGCGTTATCTCTTATCTTTTAGTTGGCTTTAGGTCGACTCGATTTCGATACCTACAACTCTAGATATGCTCTCTGGAGTCAACACAACGCAAGCATAACACCTAGGAATATTATAGTATTTTTCAACTGCATGTTTGATCCCGTTAGAGTCCGATTTTGGGTAATCCTATTAGATAGAAAATTGTAGGAAATTCTCTTAGCTTTCCAACGACACCAAGAACGCCTCAATCGGACATGCAGTAGCTCCGAATACGACCGCTTGATGTAGCGCCCAAACTTAAGCGCGGCGCCCAGACTGAAGCTCGGGTGCCCAGGCCTCACCGTGAGCAGGCGCAGGGCGCCCAGGGAGTGCTGGTGTAGGGTGCCCACAGCTGATCAGTGGCTGTGCATTTTTTTTCGCGTTTTAACTCGTTTTGGGCCGGTTCTGTGACCCTGTGTGACCCATTCTCGACCTCAAGAGGCAACCACGACCCCTAGGCTTAACCTAGCCACTAAGCATCAGTTCTAAAACCCTAAACATGATTAGGAGCTGCTCATAAGACCAATCAAAATAGAGAAAAGTTCTTCTTCCCCTTTTTCCAACTTTTACGCTTATCAAAGGCTCAGAACTCAAAAACTACGTTAGGAACCCGACTAGGGAGCATCGTTCTGTGATTCTTCTGACCTCATTGTGAGGAATAGAAAGTGGTAAGCCTTCTAATGACAACTTTGTCTTTAAGATCAATGTTAGGGTTCTAAACTATGATTTTTCCATTTCTAAACCCTTGCTCTTGTGTTTTTCTTTAGCTTCACTAGAAAGGAAAAAGCTTAATTCTCTCATCCCATCCTAGGAGTACAAAATTAAGCGAGGTAAGGGTAGTTGTTCTCTTCTAGTGAGTGTATGGAACATGTGTGAACAATAGGGGTGTCCCAGACCCACTATGCCTCATGTGATAACAGCAGCACTATCACCACGTGATAGGAGACATTCGAACTCTTCAATTATTATTCTTATTTGGTGATAATTTCATTGGATTGATGAATTTGATGTGGTGATTGAGTCTTGATTATTTACATGCTTGTTACTCTTGACTATTCTTTATTACTCTGAGAGGTGAAAATCTTGGTTGTTGCCGAGCTTTAAATTGCCATTGTATGAACTCCTACAATACTTGATGACATGCTATATTATTTAGGTGTTGTGTGTCTAGGTAATGTCGATATGGTTATTATTTAAAAGTGTTGAATTGCCTAAACCTCTAGTGTTGTTGCAAGAATTAGCGGTGATGATGTTTTAAAAGCGAGAATGTTGGAGAGAGGTTAAAATGGAATAAAAGGTGAATCAAGTTAGGATTAATTATTTAGAATAATTGACACATGAATAAACCATGCCTTGATAGAGACTTTGAAGTTTTATGAAGACAATTGAGGTCAACGGTAGGGATAAGTTAAGTTGTGCGAGAAATTTGTTTGCTACCAAATGATAGAGTAAGGAATTTAATTAGCTAAAGGGTAAGTTTTAGACTCTAAGTGACTGTGTAATCACTAAGTATGGATCAAGAACTCTAAACCATGTTCAACTAAATTACGAGGGGCGTAATGGTGAGGCATTAGATCCGAGCAGGTATGAGCCCTACGTGTGCGAATTGATGGCGATGTGGGCGCCAGCGCCCACGATCTCAGCGCCAGCCTTCGGATGACAACCCTACTCATGTTGTTTTGTCGTGTTCCCTTAGGGTTAAAGTAATTAGGTTGATATTGTAAAGCCTAGGTAGAATGTCTAAAGTTCATTTATGATGCCTAAGGATTTATTAGTGTGATAATTTGAGAGAACTAATCTTTCTATTCCAAAGCTTCACTTGAATGTCATGTGCTTAATCGAAGTTGCTAATAACATTGAATGTTTATGTTATTGGTTGAAATAGCCGGTGACTTATGTGAATTTGTGTCTGTTGTTGTTGTTGTTACTCTATCGAAGATATTTGCGATAGAGGATATTATGGTTAGACACCGCATTTGGTCATGTTCATGCATCCTGGTGTTGGCATTGTTGTTGTTGTTAGTAGATGCGTGTCGGGCAAGGTATCCGTGAGCGAGGTTTCCCGTCCCTAGCTTAATGGGGCGAATCGGGCAAGGTATCGTGACGGGCGTGGTATCCGATCTGTTGTTATTGGGGCATTCTGGGACATGGTATTAAAGCGGGCAAGGTATCCGGCATCGATTATAAGTGGATCCACATGCATATAGTTATGGTCCTAGAAATACATCATTTTACATGATAACATGCACAGTTGTTTAGTTTTGGGTGGTGTACTTTAAGGTTGTGGTTGATGTTGTGGCATGTGATATTTAATTGTTGTGGTAACATCTTTATGTCGTTGTTGATGTTGTAGTCTTGGTGATTAGATGTCTTCATTGGAATTGTTGTGTATTAGCATTGTTCATTAATTTCCTACCTTTGTATGCACTATTTGAGGTTATGATGACTAACCCCTCTTGTGGCTATGCATATCCCACCGGGTATGTGTAGATGTTGAGACTGCAGGTGTTGAGGATGTGAATGCTGGCGAGTAATCACGATAGCTCGTTGGGATAGATAGAAGACTTATGTTTACTTGTTTAAGTCTTTGTATTTTCTTTGGTGTAATAGTTAGGGGAAGAGCTCTGAATTATTGTGACATCGAGAACCTTGGTTTTATCTCCTTTTGATGTTTTCCCTCTTGTACTATGTTTGATTTCCGCAAGTTGAGAGTGACAGCCTTACCTTATTTGAAATGAAAAGCATTTACTTGGATCAAAATTTTATTTTGTGTTCTTTTCTTTTCACGTTGTTATAATGACATGATGGGGTAGAGGGTGTCACAGTGCATGGACATGAGGCGAGAGATTTTGTGAGAGATTGAGTGCTCATACCTAACTACCGAAATCGCCTTTGTGGTTAAGATTGCCTTCCTGGCTAAGATGACCTATGTGGCTGATATTGAGATCCTAATAGGAGTAGGAAGTGTCATGTGAAATGCATTACGGTGAGATATATGTTGATCGACTTAGTATCTATTTGTGAGGATCATGTAGATTCCAATAGTTAGTCATATGTCACAGTCGTGTGTATTAACGCATAGTTATCTTGAGTACAGAGGTACAGAGAGATCGTGCTAGTCGTGAAGGCCTTGGGGATGTAATCGAGAACCGTTGTATGCCATAGGGGGCCAGTAGCTGATCCCGATTGCATTGTGGTGTTAGGCGATCACCCGGTTATCCTAACTAGTACTGGTCATTCCAAGTCCATGAGACCGATCATGAGTGCAGGCTTAGATACCCGTCATTACTATCTATAGGGCGGAGATGTACTCTTATAGGTCATGATGGGTGCTTGGACAATTAACTACACCTCTAACGGAAATAGGGAGTTTGTATCCCTATGGTATGGGGGTGCAACATGACATAGGTTATGGCCACGAATACATATAGATTTAGGAGAGTCTGAGAGAGTGTGATCATTAGTTAGATAATCCAAGAAGGGTGACTTCGATGGCCTGTCTGTGAGCATACGCTAAGTTTTATTCTACTGTTACTTTCCTATTTTATGGTGATTATGTTGTTCTTAACTACCTGTATTGTTGTTTGTGTATACTTTTATATGCTTTATACCCTGCAATAGAGGATCTTGCTACTGAGGATGGCCTAGTACTTGCTCATGCATCCAGTAATGATGACGGACTTGAGGATCCCCGTCTGGGGGATTTTGAGTTGCACTACCACGATGTGGATGATCCTGGTTAGGATATATACTACCCCTGCCACACAATAGTGTACACATGGATGGTTACCGTGTACTTTAGGTTATTTGGCTCCCCGATGGCAAGCCTTATGGTTGACTTTCGCATCAGTCAGCGTTTATCGTTTAGGCATATGTGGGAGAATCCCACTGCCTTCTACAACGATTATGACTTTATTTAGCATTCACATGCTCTTATCCAGTAGTGCTACCAATCGAAAGTCATTCTTGTGATGGGAGCCAGAGGGATGAGATGAGGCGCAGATAGATCGACGCGCTAGGTCCCTCTCGTTCGTATACGGCTAGGCAGTATCGTCGTGCTTTTCATAGATCGGCTAGGTCTCAGAGCGGGAGGTCTTAATATCCTGTTGTTCACGGAGGCACGTGATAGGTTATGTTTCCTTCTATTGCTTTGTTATGGCCAGAGTTTGAGTCTTTTTTTGATGAGGTGCAGGTTAGCCTCTATATTGTGTATACTTATTTTAGATGACTTTACTCTTGCACTGCTACAGACGCACTCTGACACAGATGGTCCTACTGACAGGACCGTAGTTTATATATATAGTTGAATCAGGATTTTATAGTTTCACATGTCACACGTCATTGTCTTATTTATGTTCGGTTTGATTCCCTCGTGTGAATGCGTTATTGTATTTTAAATGAATAATAAAATAAAATTTAAGGTAAAATCATATATAGGTCAGTGGGGTGTTACAAACCACATGTGCATTTACCAAACGATGTTGCTTAGACTAGTTACAAGTCACGTTTGTTGAAACTATGTCACTATCCTGTAGAGACGATATTGTTTACTCATACTTTGTTACTTATTATGACCAGTATAGTTGTACACAGGTTTGACTGTTTGTGTGAGAAATTGCGTGAACCACATTGTTAATTCTATCAAGTTTTTGGTGCGGTTTTCAAGAGGTCTGGTTTTTAGGATATACAATTGTGACTTGAAATTAGAATTGGCATAATTTTTTGTTTTAATTTTTACTATTGTTTGTTGTTTTGTAAGGTGAGTCCACTACAAGCCATGGAACTTTTTAATGTCGCTCTTCTAGATCAAAGAAGACTTATTTCTTAGTAATTGGAGCTGTTTTTTTATTAACTCCATGTTGACTGGAATGAAATTTAGTCGATGGATCAACTAACTCCAATCAACAGTGATTCCTTTTTCTTCAAGCGATTACGCTGAGGAAGGAATTATGTTCCTTAACTATGGGTCCCTTAACTACTCCAAAAAGCGGTAAGTGAGATGAATTAATCTAAAATAAGAACATAAAAAAAAAACATAAATGCGACTGAGCGAAAATAAGATATTTGTATTGATTGATGTGTGTAAAATTATGTAAAACTTTGGTATTTATAGTAGTAACCAAGAACTACCCCTATTTGCCACGTCCTATGGCTAACAATAGCAATATCCTAGTTAACAGTTAATCGGCTAGATCATGCCCTTGCTCCACTAACTACATTCCTAGATTCTAGGCGCCTTCTTGCTTCGCAGCCACGTCTCCAACCAATGGCTCTATTCACTTGATCTTATGTTCTTACATCTTAGCTCAGCTGCTAAAAATCATGAGATAATCCTCATTTTTCAGATTCTTTTTTAATTTAAATTAAGCCAAGACTTATCCCCATTAATTCCGTTTCATGGAGCAAGTCCAACATCAGCCTTATAGGAATAAAACCTTCAGTGAGCTCTTTGATTCATGCCTCGGCTTCTTAACTACAACTTCGTCTGAACTATGAGTCGGCTAACCTCTACTTGACTAGCTTCTTCCAATCGGCTGCTATCAAGTTCTACTGACACTTAAAAAATATTTTGGGTGTAAACAATTGCCCCCTACATTGTTTCAGCTACAACACTTTAGGTTTAGGCTGATGCAACGTAATAAATTACTGATAGGCCTTAGTCATTATTACTAAGTTATTCGTTCGCAACAAACATTTCAAGTAGTAACGTCTAATTCGATATGACCTATCTCATCCGATTTATCCTCAACGACTTTTATGCTCTATAACAACACACCCCTTTAAATATTCCTTAGCCAAATTACCCTATTCACTTCTTTGCGAATATTTTTGTCTTGTACCCTAGCTCTCCTTTCTTTTAAACTTCTTATTCACGATCACCATGTCTTCTGCCTCCGAATCCCAAAACCATTCTTACGAGTATGATGATGATCAATCATCATCCTTTTCCAGCATTAACCATTCTGTGACTCCCCCAACAGCCACTGACTCCTCGTTTGAGTCTCTTCTTTTCCAAATTCAAGAATTCCTATCTCTGATGCCCTTCTACCTCGGAGTTATCAGAAGGAGCCGAATTCCTGAACAAATATATGAGCCCATCACTTTATGGCTTACTAATCTCATACGATTGGTTTATCACAAAATCTAAGCCAACCGATCTTCGATCCTGGCCTCGTGAAACTAAACCCTACATCGACTGGGTTAACCGATTGGCGACTGTCAAATCCACCCAATGGAAAAATTGGGTCCTTTTTGGCTTGTGGTCCGTCCCCACCAACACCTTCATATTTCCTTGGGGTATGACCACTCCTACCTTGTATGTGGCAGCCATAATAGGGTTTCCCCTTGTAGGAGATGAAGTTCCAGCTCTTCATTCTTACCCCATCCCTGCATTGGGGATTAACTTCACTAAAAACACCTCTGGTTACTCCAAATTTATGGCTCACAATGCCAAAACCAAAGGGTCAGTCATTGAGGTTGAACACAATGCATTCCTCCTATACTAGTTCAGTAAATACTTCATCTGTTCAAGCTTTATTGCGGTAGTGCAAGAGCTATTACTCTATCTGGCACTTGCCACCTCAGGTAGGAAACTATCATGGGGTTTCGTCTTCCTTTCTTACCTCTATCGATCCCATTTCACCATCATGGATCGGTTGCAAAGGGAAGACGACATCAAAAATATCCAATGGCCTCTCTGGATCCTCCAACTTTGGATAATGTTATATTTTCTAGAGTTCATTGAAGCACGTTTCAACCCACATACTCTTCCTCAAAATGAGAGAATTTTGGAGACTTAACTTAGGCTCATACTTGTGAGGCTACACATGCCTTCAACGTAGTTAAACGGCTCTCCAACCTCACCCGCATATTAACGGACTGGCGTCCTGTCCTTGAAAAAGGCGTTGGGCCCTCTTGGATATTTTCTACCCACGAGAATCTCCAGTCGAGCAGGAAAATGATATGGAACTTAACTAGAGTGCGGTTTTCACAGCTCGTGACCTACTTTGTGGTCTCAAACCCACATCCAAGAACAAAAATCTTCTGCCGAATTCTGTTATCTAAACTATGTAGCTAGACAGTTTGGGCTTTTACAACATGTGCTTCTACCTTATGATTCCAAACTAGGCAGCCTTGGTCGGCTGAGTTTCTCAGCCAATGATGTGGAAGATTTAGCCAACACCAACTTGGCTAAAATCAATGCTTTTGAATGGATTACATTTAGCCCTGCTTCTGGGAAAATTTTACCTTTGCAAATTGGTGGCCATCTGTGACTACCAAGATGTTTCCAGATGAGTTGGAAAAGTATGTTTCCAGGCTCATCATCATTGACAAGGAAGACCAAGAAAGGGAAGAACCTAGGCCAGCCACATAACCTAAGAATACTCCTGCTAAGGCTAAGCCTCAGGTTCACAAACTATCGTTTTCTCGAGTCAAAACTCCAGCTACACCAACCAGTAAGTATCTTGATCTTGACTCCTCTGTTTTACCTTTTCGTCCCCCTTAATCCTATATTTCATTTTTAATTATCTTTTGGCAGCTAAAACAACACCCAAGTTGATTGTCATTGAGGATGAAGCTGCCACTCCCCCTTCTAAGAAGAGATCAAGGGGTACTGGCATCACCATAGAAGAGCTATCTCAAGTTCCTATCAAATCCAAAGAATCTCACAAGGCCCATTCGGCTGACTAGGGCAAGCAACCCAAAGTAAGTTCTTCTTTACATTTTCTCTAGATTTTCACATTTTCTCCTATCATCCTGAATCTAACTCTTCCTAATAATTTCAGAAGCCGTGTGTAGTACTTCCTGCTTCTGGCATCCCAGGATACTTTCAAGGCACCAGCTCTCAAGATGTCCCAACGGTATAGCCGATTTTCTTTTAATTCAAAGCATAATCAGATTGTCTGTTAATCGACTAACCTTATATTGGAATGTTCAGGCTCCCGAGTCCTCTGTTGTTCCACCTCCTTCTTCAGAGCCTGCACACCACACTCCTCCGGCATCATCTCCACCTAGAGCATCATTAATTAAGGTATCTGAAGAGGAGTTATCTAAATACTTCACCTCGTTGATCCCCTTCCAATGGTTTCTTCTCCCATCTCCAATCAGTTAGAGAGAGTCAATTCAGCATTGATGGGGGAAATCCCAACCAATAGGGATCAGGTGGCAGCTCTGAGAACTTCATTGTTCAAGATACCAATTCAGCTGACATTCCTGTAGCTAGCCGAGAGGTATACAACACCATCACTCTTCAAACTAATGACCTATCTCGCAAGTATGGTCGTTCCAAAGAGATTCATAACATTACCTCTTTCGACCTCAAGAGGCTAAGAGAGCTTCAGGAGAAGAAGTCTCAGTTTCAAGCAGCCTATCAGGCCCTTGAGACGGAACGTCAAGAAGCTTCGGCCCAACGTAAGGCTATAGACGATCGGCTAGCCGTATTGACAGCTAAACTTGATCGAGTGAAGAAGGAAATGGGAGAGCTAGCTCCTAAATCATCGGCCTTGTCTAAGCAACTAGGCTCCTATTCTGATCAGTGCCTTGCTTTGTATTCTCAATCAACTATTCCAAACAGTGAGATACTGGTGTTATTTTCTCAAAAAGCTGGCCCAGAAAAGGATCTCAAAACTGGGAGTGATGGTCTAGCTGAAGCCAACAAAACGTGGGACTCCTTGAAGCAGATGCTGGAGGAATCAAGAAGGATAAAACCTCCTGCTGTGTCTGACACCACAACAACTAACCAGAAGAGCTGATTGATCCAGTTGTGTCTGTTATGGAGGCCCCAGCTGATCCTACCCCTGAAGCTACTGACTCTTCGGCCATTGCTGATCCTTCTGCAACTTCGGACCCCTCTGTAGCTGAGCAAGGATCAATTCATATGGAGCAAACTGTAGGTGGTTCGCCTGGCGCAGCGGCTACCTAACCTTTTAAATTTTTCTTTTCTATTTTAAGTATTTTGGCTAGGTGGCGGCCTGGCGGCCTGTGGTCACCATATCATTAACTTTTTTATTTATTGCCTTTAATCCTCCAATATGCCTTGCCATATAGTAGGGTAGTATCTTTTAAGATATTTCCCATTTATACTTCTATTAAATTCTTCGCCTTGCATGTTAATCAGTCGATAAGCACCACCACTATAGGCTTTACTAATAATAAATGGCCCTTCCCAATTTGGTGACCATTTTTCAAACTTAGGATCTTTAATCCCAATAGGCAATATGGTTTTCCAAACAACGTTCCCTTCAACAAACTTTTTCCCGTTCAGTCGTGTGTTATATGCTCTAGCCATCTCCTGTTTGTTGCATTCAATCTAATTCAAAGCCACGAGTCGATCTTCATCAACTGAATCTAATTCCATAAGCATGGCTTGTTGGTATTCATCTAGGCTTAGCAGGCCTTGTTTCACTACTCTTAGTGAATTTACATTTATTTCCAATGGCAATACAGTATCTTGTCCATATGTTAGCCGATAAGGAGTGAATCCAGTCGCATTGCACTTGGAATTCCTTACAGCCCACAATACTTCATTTAGTATTTCATGCCATTTCCTGGGCTTATCTTCAATATTCTTCTTGATTAAGTCTATCAGTATTTTATTGGTAGCCTCTGCTTGTCCATTAGCCTGTGCATAGTAGGGGGATGAATGAATTATCTTTATCCCAAATTGTTGTGCAAAGGCTACCATTTTCTCCCCAATGAACATAGTACCCTGGTCTGTGGTAATGGTTTCAGGAATACTAAACCTATAAATGATTTGGCATTGTATAAACCTAATTACATCGTCTTGAGTCATATTCACCATAGGTTGCGCTTCTACCCATTTAGTGAAGTAGTCAGTCACAACTATGATAAACGCATGTCCTTTGGAAGAAAGGGGTAAACTTTACCTATCAGATCCATTGCCCATCCCCTAAATGGCCTAGGTTTTATCACTTGATGCAAATTCTCAGCTGGTACCCTTTGGATTGGACCATGCAGCTGACAGGCTTCACATCCTTTTGCGTACGGATAACAATCTGCTGTAATAGTAGGCCAATAATACCCATGCCTGTATATTAGGCACTTCATAATAGGTCTAGCCCTATGAGAACCACAAATTCCTTCATGAACTTCCCCCATAACCTTCATGGACTCATCTTTATTAATGCACTTAAGTAGAACTCCATTGATAGTTCTCCGGTAGAGCTCGTCATCCACCAAAACATACTTAAGTGCTTTTTGCTTAAGTTTGAATTCAACACTACTTGAAGGATCTTTTAGATAATCAATTAACTCTTTCTTCCAAGAGTCGATCGTATCTGCACGGGCACATTCCCACAATGGATATTCCTCATGCTTTACTTCGACTATCATATCTTTATATCTCAAGGCTTGTTAGGCCAAGTCGTTAGCCTCTTCATTTTCCTTCCTAGGGATATGACACACGATGGCATCAGCAAACAGGCGCAATAACCTACTAGCTGTTTCATAGTATTTTTTAAGTTGGGATTATTGCATTTGTATTCCCTATAGTTAGCTGTTTAATGACCACCTGTGAATCTCCCATGACTTGAACATAGTTTGCTTTCATGGCTTCCAAGATCCTAAGCCCTAAAATCAAGGCCTCGTACTCTACTCGATTGTTGGAAAAACCAGAATCTAGCTGACATATGAATTTCCAACTCCTACTTGTTGGCCTTGTAATAGTTACACCAGCACCTACTCCTCTTTGAGTCCTTGACCCATCAAACATTAAAACCCAAGGTTGCAAGTTGATATACTTAACTTGATCGACTAAGGGGTCACTCACCTCCACACAATGATGCTGAGCTAAAAAAGTCAGCCACTACTTGACCTTGCATTGCCCTTAATGGAACATATTTCAATGCGAAAGCATTTAACTTAATGGCCTACTTCATCAGTCGACCTTATAAGATAGGCCTATTAAGCATATACTTGACAATATCAATTTTGCACAAAACCAATATTTCTTTAGGCAATAAATAATATTCTGGTTTTGTACAAGCATAAAACAAGGGAAAACATAACTTTTCAATAGGGGTATATCTAGTTTTTGCATCATTCAACATTCGGCTAAGATAATACACAGCTCTTTCTGTCCCATTATTAGCATCCTGTGCCAGCAAACAGCCGATTGATTCTTCCTCTACAGCTATATACAGCTTGAGCGGCCTTCCTAGCATTGGGGGTGTCAACATAGGAGGACTAGTTAACACCTTCTTGATCTGCTCAAATGCTTGTTGATGCTCTTTAACCCATATCTTGGTATCTGAATCCTTTAGCCTCAACAGAGGAAAAAAAAACCTTCATCTTCCAAGCCGAATTAGCTATGAACCTTCTTAGGAAATTGATTTTAACTATCAAACTTTGAAGCTCTTTCTTGCTCCTAGGAGGTCTAGCTTCCAAGATAGCCTTTACCTTGTTTTTGTCTACTTCAATCCCTTGACGGTGGAGCCGAAATCCTAGGAAGTCACCAGCTGTAACTCCAAAAACACATTTGGCAGGATTCATTTTCAGATTATGGACTCGTATCCTCTTCAGAGTTTGCTCTAATTCTACCAAATGGCATTCAAAGTCTTTTGACTTGGCAACCACATCGTCAATGTATACTTCCATGGTCTTACCAATCAAGTCATGGAAAATGGTGTTCGTAGCCCTTTGATATGTAGTCCCAGCATTCTTAAGTCCAAAATGCATGACTACCCACTCATATATCCCCAAAGCTTCAGGGCACCTGAAAGCTGTCTTGTGCGTATCTTCTTTTGCTATAAAAATCTTGTTGTACCCTGAGATA
The DNA here is from genome assembly GCA_037113605.1 of Calophaca sinica. Lineage (NCBI taxonomy): Eukaryota > Viridiplantae > Streptophyta > Magnoliopsida > Fabales > Fabaceae > Calophaca > Calophaca sinica. The sequence continues at coordinate 92,749,758 of CM073730.1, forward strand.
TATATCCATCCATGAAGGTATGAATAACATGAGTGGCTACCGCATCAACTAACATATCAGCCACAGGCATTGCGTATTCATCCTTTGGTGTTGCCAAATTCAAGTTTCTGTAATCAATACATACTCTTATCTACCATTTTTCTTAATCACAGGGAATATATTGGGCAGCCACTCTACATATCTGGCCATCCTGAAGAAACCAACCTTTAGTAATTTTTCTATTTCTGCTTTGATCTGAGGCATCATTTAGGGAATAAATCTACGAGGGGCCTGCTTGAAAGGCTTATATCCTTTCTTAATAGGGAACCTGTGTTCCACTAACTCTCTTGCCAAACCAGGCATTTCGTAATAATCCCAAGCGAAATGATCCTTGTATCGCTGGATAAGTTTAATTAACCTGCCTCGTTTGTCCTCTTCTAATAACCCACTCACTTTTACTGTTCTGGGTTCCTCTATCATTCCCAGACTGTTTTCAATCAAAGGATCCTATGCCTCAAAAGCAGGTGTAATCTTGTATTCCCAGACTGTTTTCAATCAAAGGATCCTATGCCTCAAAAACAGGTGTAATCTTGTGAAGAAGTGAATCTAATTCCATAGGTTCGGATGCAAGTGTTCTATCAAGCTCAGCCACCGTACCTACTTTCCTGAATAACAGGTTCCCTTCATCATTTGCACTTTCGGTGTCACCTTCCTCCACCATGGCATCCGTAACCTTGGATTCGGCCCTGAAAATCTTCAGCCGACCCAGCAAGTCTCCAAGTATCTGTGATTCCTTATCCATTGATCACATGGAAATTAGGCCGTGATTCAACCTGAGACTTTAACTTGGATCCTTCATTGGTGAGATGGCATGCCTTCCAGGCCCCTTCTTCATAGTCTTCTGGAATGGCAATAGGACCTATATATGGAGAATAAAACAGTGCCTCCAACATTTTTACTTCGGCTGAGAAGGGATTCTTATCTGCCACCGCTATCTCCACATTATCTCCAACATAGAACATCAGCTTTTAGTGGAGAGTAAAGGGTATACATTGACTAGTATGGATCCAATCCCTACCCAAAATTATGTTGTAGGAAGTCTTACCATCTACCACGAAGAAAGCTGACTTGGTAGTTTTGGGACCTACAGTCACTTTGGCTATTAAGACACCAAGAGCCATGGATGGCTCCCCAATGAAGTTAGACATTTTCATATTGGTAGGTAGCAAGTCTTCTAAACTCTTCCTAAGTTTTTTCATAGTTGCATTGGGCATCACATTCAAAACGGCTCCGCCATCCACAAACACCCTTCCAACAATTTTTCCATTAATGTAAGCCTTGATATACAGAGGTTTCAAGTGCTTCATCATTTCTTCATTAGGTTTCTCAAAGACCATCTGAGTAACCTCATTAGCCAGATGTTCAGCTAATGTGGCACATTCTGTCTCTTTTGCAAACACATCACCCTCCAAACTTCCTAGCTGATGGCTGTCTGCCCAAAACTCCCCAGGGAACAAATTAATGGCCTCTATGTCTGCTAATAAGCCATCAACCTCCTCATTAAATAAGA